>OX328099.1:44419298-45869298 GCA_946811185.2 Hippopus hippopus | reverse complement strand
TTTTTTTTCCATACAATAAAGAAAAATTACCCTCAGGCGCAACGTTTCGGTCATGCATTTGACAGTATGGCATCAGGACTATGGTTAGGAATAGTTTATTATTCAATAAAGATTAAACCTTTCTCCTCGATGAAAAAAAAACAATTGCAGGTTGGGAGAAACTAGCGTACCTATGTGAGTCTTTGCAAGCTGTTTTGTCATTAAGCTTTCCCAGACAATAAATTGTTGAGGCTTCTAAATTGAAAGTAACTACAGTAGACTAATTCGGGTAACAACTAGGACCATTCTTCATTTATTTCCCTGGATTCATCTCCAGTACTACATTGGTCCCGATAAGGGGATTACTTGGTTTTTATCCTTCATTTTCTTGCACTGCACAGCCATGTTCTAGAGATAACAATTAACTCAACTATAAATCTCGTGAGATTGGTTTACAAATCGATATATATATGTTTTCTGATGATTGAGAAAAAGAATTTGATTTCAACCTACAGGCGGACGTACACCTATATCATAAATCGTCACATTTATCGCATGTTCAGCCCAAAAGGAATCAAGGATAAAAGCAAAGGAATACAGGTAAAAGGACCAATCTGTTAATTTGTTACCTTATATATTTATCTGGCAAGGAAGATGATTTGACTTATAGGAATGGCCCCCGTTGAGCTGTAGTTTTCTGATAAGATAGAAAACATTGCAGGAAAAGTAGAAAATTCTGGTAACCGGCATTTCTCCTTTCCCACAAAGTTTTCACGAACCTTCTTCCTTCGGGGCGTTAAAACTCGAGATTGAGTGGTACAGAGTTAAAATTGTCACTATTTTTCCTAGAATTTTTTTCCTCATTTGAAAAAGATTACACGCTTATAAACAGATACACTTTTTTACTGCGGATCACAATCACATGTATTCATCTTTCATTTTTGAGAACAGAAATAGTTATATTCTCTCCTTCATAAAGATACCGTTCCTCCATGCCCTGTTCAAGAAAGGCAATCTACTTGACATAAAACTTTCGAAATGTGGTCGAAAAGACGCACATTTTCCGGATTTAAAAAAAAATGTTTTTTTCTTAACACAGTTGGCTACGTTTCCTCAGGAATGAAGAATAAAATTAAGTCAAAGAATAACTAAGAATGCGTATTTTCTTGTAAACGCTTAGATTTAAGACTGCTTTTGCCAGAATACTAGTTCTTCACTAGACATCGAGCAGTGTGGATCCGAGAATCATATGTACTGAGTTAAATATTTAAATGGTTCACTCGTCCCTGAGCCACATGATCGCTGCAAAAATGCAACGAAAATCACAGTAACTTCGATAAGTTGAGCTTGGTAGTGAATGCTTGAGGGTCTGCTGCCAAAATATCAGTCCCAGAATCTGTTTGCACAGGCTGTGTTGTTTATTTTGTCTGATCTCTTTTGGGTACCGTGTTGATTACAGGAACTACGGTGTTGCGTTATTGAACTGAGACAAATTCTATTTTGGACATTCTCATCTTCCTTTTTCGTGAATACCAGTGTTGTGTGGTTTGATCAAACGTTATAGTAAATGATACTTAGTTTAGAAGACGATCTTTGTTATGAAGATGTCCTAGTAAACTACTTTCAATAAAAGGATGGAATGACACTAAAAACGTTTCAACAGCAGTTCTTATAAATATGAGCCATACTCTGTGAAAAGGAAGTTGAATCCATCTGCAAATGGCCTGCAACACGCGAAAAGGGGAATTCGGACATTTGCGTAAAGTGTCGTCTCGGATCAGCCTGCGCAGTCCGCGCAGGCTAATCCGAGACGGCACTTTACGACTACACTAGATTTTGTGCTACAGTAGACTTGGGAAAAACAGAAAATTACATAAAAACGGAAAGTGTCGTTTCGGATTAGCCTGCGCGGACTGCGCAGGCTGATCCGAGACGACACTTTACGCAAATGTCCGAATGCCCCTTTTCGTGTGTTACAGGCCAAATAGTATCGATTCATGTCAGCTTGTCAGTACTCGTAGGCTGACATGAGTCGAAACTTTTTGCTGTTAGTAACTTATCTGCGTGTTAAAGGACCATTCTACCTTATGATTTAGCTGGTTTTAGATAGAATGAACTTATATTATGCAAAAACTCACTCGGTGTGATGCATTAAGAAAATGCGTTAAAATCCCCTTTTCATAGAGACCCGTTCAATAATTATTTCTTTATAATCAGCCGAGTCCGTACCCCAACAAGTATGCGCAGAGTTGGTAATTCGGTGATTACGAAGTTAAATTCCCGCTCTGTAAAATTGTTTTTCGAGGACTTAAGAATGTAACTGCGACAAGATTCCTATTCTTGTCACCGCTGAACGTTATTTGCCTGTTACTATGGGGAAAGCAGCAATTGGCTTTGAAGGAAATGTTATGCCTCATACTGTTAAGAGAATTACCAAGTAATAGGTGCTCTGACCACCGTTATATAACAGAAATACCGAAAAGGCTCTTAAAAAAGCACAATAGACATTAGAACTTGCTTCAACACAAACAGTGGTTATACAAACGGGAAGTGTTTCTTTATCTATATTGTTAGTGTTTTCATTTTACTTAAAGAGTTGCTTCCCTTATCTAACTTTTGCAGGTAGACTACAACAATTCCGACTTTTTTTTTCGACGTCTTAACCTTTAACTACACAATGCAGAGTTCTAACATTCTTGGGGAATGGACTTTTGAAAACAGTGTGAGAAAAGGAGAAAATTCTGGTAACCGGCATGTTCTTCTTTCCCCACAATATTTTCTACCTTTTAAAAGAAACTTTCTATCAATTGAGCCCCCGTGAATGCAAATGAAACTACTGTTAGGTCATAGTACAGCAGTAGGCAAAGGGCGGTGAAGATCCGAGATCAGACTGTACATTCTTTGCAGTCTGATCTTAAAGATGTTCGATAAAGCTAACTGGATCACAACCGGCAGTGAAAAAATTATATAGGCTGCTTCAAGTATTTTTGTGGACAGTGCAAATTAATGTCAGAGTGTTATGACTATGGATGTTTTTTTGTGGATAGTGTAAAGCAAGACCAGCCTGCACATACGTGCAGTCTGATCTTGCTCTACACTCTCCTCTGCTTTTTCAGAGCTTTCTGTCATGTTAACCCAATCCAAATTTAAGACACTGAACGATATCTTTTTTGTAACAGTCAATAATTCAACGAAGAAGGGTTCTGATTTTTTTTTTATAAGTCTTGGTCTAAAACGAAAAGATCCATACACTATTGTGCTATTTCCTGAGCTTGCAAAAAAATGAAGCTTATACCTCGAGACAAATATTTGTAAAAATGTGTGTGGAAAAGTGTGATATTGATACAATAATATAACTGAAAGGCACATGACTAAATCATAGATCGAACCCGAGACCCTGTAAATACATAAGAGCCATGCTCTGGCAAAAGGGGGCTTAATGCATCTTCGTAATGCATCATAACAAACAAGACATCACATAATTACGGATCCATAAAATCAATCATGTCTAGCAACCAGCTGTATCGTAAGGTACACTGGTCGTTTGACATACAGAAAATTGACCAATAGCGAAAAGTTTTGGTCCACGTCAGCCTGCGCAGTCCGCGCAGGCTGACCTGGGTCGATACTTTTCGCAGATGCATTAAGTCCCCTTTTCACAGAGCATGGCTCATAAGCATTTCTCAGCTGAGCTACCATAGCTTGCACTGAGCCTCGAATGCTCCACAAGAGGATATAAAACAGACATACAGGTGACTAACGCAGCTTGGCGATGAAAAATTATCCACATTAACGGCGTGATCTGCTTTATTAATGGAACTCAAAACCGCAGTTGATTTTATAGCTTTTGCCTTGCTACTATACCTCCCTAGATTTTTTTCCCTGTCCTGAGACAGTTTACTCTTGGCTTGAAACACGTTCTGGACAATGTAGATCAAGTTAAGAGCCATCATTCAAGAGCCATTTTAGACCAGCTCTAATTCTAAATTTTAAGACTAGCCATCTGATTGGCTGAGCCAGTGGGCTAGATAGTCTAGGAATGTAGACAAAAATCATATTAACCCTTTCCCAAACAATCCCTGGTTTTTACGACCCTGAGGAAGAGGCCTTTTGAAAACATTGTGGGAAAAGGAGAAAATGCTGGTAACCAGCATTTTCTCCATTTCCCACAATGTTTTTTCTACCATATCAAAACACTAAAGTTCATTTTTATCTCTTTAAAATTTGTCTGCAGATGCTTTGAATTTGGAAAGGTCTAAAATTTGTCGTTTGGGAAAGGGTTAGCCGTTATCCTGTTGAAGAACTTAAATAATACCTTCAAGTTGACGGTAAGAAACCCAAATGTTGCAATGTCAAAGTTACTTTTGTGGGGAGAAATATCTCCTTATCGGACAGTGTGGGTCCAATATCAGACTCCACGTTCTTTGCAGTCTGATCTTGATCTACACTTTTCGCCAAAGGTCCTTGGGTCGCGCTTAGCAACCTAAGGGTTAAAAATGGTTGGTAAACATGGGCTCCACCTGATAAAAAAAATACAGTCTGATCTTTGTCTATCTTCTCCGATATTTATATGAAATAATTCAGCTCAATGAATTTCAATTTTATTGTTTTTTCTCGAATCAATTTCACTTTTCTCCCTCACTTCATTGATATAAGACACTAAGGATTCCTGTAGCTACCTCTCTTTTTTCAAAATTTCGCAACAATTCATCAATTAACACACGAAGACAAAAAATAAATGACCAAAACAAAAAATCGTCTGCCCATCCGGTGTTTATTTTGTTGATGAAAACACCCTTATTAATAGCTACCTCTACATAGAGTGTTTTTTTTTTGCCCAATGTAGTGTATAACTATATCATATGTTACCTCTCAAGGCTTTGTTGTGGTGAGACGTCATTTGTTTCTCTCGCCTAACGACTACATGATTAAGTTTATTCCAAAAATTAAGACCAATTTTCTTGCAAGTTTAAACTCCACACAATATGGCTTGCAACACGCGAAAAGGGGTGTTCGGACATTTGCCTAAAGTGTCGTCTCGGATCAGCCTGCGCATTCCGCGCAGGCTAATCCGAGACGGCACTTTACGACTACATTAGATTTTGTGCTACAGTAGACTTGCAGAAAACAGAAAATTGCATAAAATCGGAAAGTGTCGTTTCGGATTAGCCTGCACGGACTGCGCAGGCTGACCCGTGACGACACTTTACGCAAATGTCCCTTTTCGCGTGTTGCAGGCCACATTATAATACTCTAGGACATATTGTTTAACGACGTATTTCACAAATGTTCGCGGCCATCCATATTGAGCAAGTGTTCTTGTGTTCATGTGTCCGTTAGAAAAAATTGTGATATACGTCGTTAATATTAAAAGTTTCGACAACATTTTTGTCAGTGCATCATCTTTTGTTTTGGCATTGAGAATGCAACAACAAAGTGGAGAAGTTTGGATCAGAATATCATCCGTGTGGTACCTATTATAAACCAGAGTGAACTTATCACCACCTATAACACATGTCTTACTTTGCCTGACTCACAGTGATTGGCTGTTTGGTTGGTGGTGTTTGGACAAATAAAAATATATAAAAGTTACCTCATGTAACAGAAATGGGCATATTTCTATTTACGATTTGGCCACTTCTATCCCCCCCCCCCATAAAAAAAACCCTTTCCTAACATTTGATTACGTTATTGGGGCGCTTATGGGCACCTCAAAAGTTGAATTGGGGTCCTACGCGGACTAGAATGAAGTTGTTGGAACCAGCGATCCGAGGTTTGACCCGAGTCACTGGGTTTTTCGTGGGAGCTTTCCTTGCGTAAGACACTTCAGAACCCCTGTTTAGTGCTGTTAGAACAAAGAACCGAACATACGATTAAGTGAGCTGTCACCGTGCTATGCCTGAAATAATGTTGAAATGGTGTAAAACACCATTTAACCAACCGAAGTTAAAATACATCTGCACATGACGCGACTGCTTTAGTGAAAATGAGGGTGGTCTTTTCACCTCCAATTGGATTTGTAATTAATTTGGTTACGTCTAAAAAACTACGCGAAGCGACCACCTTAGATATCGTTGTCGTCCCATTGAGGTTTCGCTTACCTACATCCTTTATAAACAAACCCCTGTCGAGTCGAGAGTGTCATGTCAAATGAACTGAAGCCATACTCATTATTTTTGCTTTTCTTTTCATTTTTATGAGTCATTGCAATCTTTTTATTGCCTGTATGTGCCGAGGTCCTGTAGCTCAGTTGTCGATATACATGGTAAGTATTCCAGGGTTCGAATTCTATGTCATGCTAACTTCTACGATCAATACAGGTTCTATATTCATCAACCATTCTATATTGTATTCTTAGTCTAGTTCTAAAGTAAGAAAGTAATATCTGATTGGCTAAACCATTTAGTTTAGCCAATGAAGAATTGCGTTGCAAAATTTCAAATTTAGATAATTCCTGATAATTATTAATCAACAATAGTTTTATCAAGAACGATTGGTAAATACGGGCCCAGCTTTTATTAAAAATATTGCGACAGGATGCATTCCTCTGTCACCGCTGAACTTTGTTTCCAGTGTGGAGTGTGGCTTAGGACGTGTTTTTGCGAGGCAACTGGTTTTAGAAAAAAAAAAACTCTTTAAGAACACAGGGGATGGGTGCACTGGCAGCCGTGGTATGACTAATACAATGTTAAAACCTCTTCAAACAACATACGAATACAAAGTGTTTGTCCCACAGAATGCTATGTCTACATTACTACACTGCTCAAAAAAAATTAAAGCAACACATGTCCTCGATTTTTATCACAAGATAATTCTTTCAGTACAAGACAATGCAAATAATTTTCTGTTCGTAAGTTCATTCAGTCCTAACACTATAAAATCTCAGAAAAGGCAAAACGATTTGGATTGCACGAAGAATGTATGGGTTATGCCTGTAAAAGCCGTCTTTTTGATATGCCACACAGGCTTTTAACCCTTTACCACACAATGACGACTTTTAACACCCCTGATATACAGAGGCTTTTAAAAACATTGTGGGAAAAGGAGAAAATGCTGGTTACCAGCATTTTCTCCTTTTCCCACAATGTTTTCTACCCTATCAAAGAAAAATCATTTCATATGAGCCACATTGAAACTGTCATCTGCAAGTGCTTTCAATTCGGACAGGTCTAAAATTTGTCGTGTGGTAAAGGGTTAAGAGAACCGGAGGTGTCAATTTTTATTCTCGTTTTCTTCTTTCATATGATTTGACATAAATATCGACAAAAGAATTGAAAATATATGTCGTTTAACAAAGGAACAAGGAAAACAAATTTCTTGGTTTTCTTCTCTATGTGGCTTATCAGCATTTAAAATCAAACAAACAAGAAAAGTATTGAGCCATTTTGTCTTCACAGTAAGCATGTAAGTTGATGGTTTTCAGAGAACAAAGACTGAGGGTTCAGGATTTGAATTTCGGTATTTGTGTGTTCCCGGTTTAATTCTTTTAAACAGTGCATTACGACCAATATAGGCAAAGACTAGGCTACACAGAAAGCACAGTATGGCCTCTGATCATCGATCTGGGCCTCCAGACATTTCGTGAGGTGGTATTTCCAGATCAGAAGTGAATTTCAAGATTTAGTTCCATAGGCCCATTTAGTTGGCTGTCTGAGAGTTAATAAACATGGGAGAGAGAGAGAGAGAGAGAGTTTACACTAGCCGCAACCTTATGGAATAATGTTACCGAAAAATGCCATAAAACTGCAGTCATTGCAGCTTTTTCTATGAACGGTAAATTGCAAATGCACACTTCACTTGCAGTCTGCAAGAGAACAGAAAATAGTTTCAGGCTGAACAAACAGCGTATGTCCTAGTCAAAGAGACACAGACTGACGAAGGGAGATAACCGTTATTCGCCTATCGAGTTGTAAACGCCCAATAACTCACATGGGCGGTACTGCGATATGTAGATAAACATCCCACAGGCGGGTCTTACTGGTTAATCTGAATATTCATAGTTGAAATGGGAGGCTGCTATAGACTTGATGCGAGTCTGAGATTCTTTTTTCCTTGTGAAATTTGTTGCTTGCGGTAAAAACTTTGAGTAGTGTTGAAAGGCTAGAGTTACAAAGTAAATGTGCGGATGCGTGGATAAATGGATGGATGGACTGTCGAATGGATGGATGGTAAGAGATCTTAGTTTAATCTACCGTATTTGTCCACTTTTCTCTCCATCCTCTGATGATTCTTCAGAAATTCTTCTAGACCTGTTCGAAAATCTTTTGCGCAAGAGTGAATGTTACTTTTATCACTATTTTGTGCAAAACTTTGTTCTTCATTTAAAACGTAATTAGTCAGTATATCCTGCAAAAGTCAGTAGTTGCTTATATCGCATTCGTTGATTCTGTACACTTGTATTTATCCATTCAGATATATTCAAGACATAGATCTATTTTGATTTGATCATGGAGATATAAAATGACATATGCCGAGTGGATGAAAAATATACTGAACGTAATATAGAAATAAGCATATCGTTGTAAATAGTGCTGCTTGCGATTTTTTAATATTCATTACTGTACAAAATAATTAAGAACCGATGAAAAAATACAGTACATTTTGAACAGGAAAGAAAGACCTAGAGAGAAAGGAAACGCGTCTCTTAGAAGATACTGATGTAAAAAATGGCAGTTGTTTGTGAAGAACAGTCTATTTTTTCCTTCAATGTTTTTCTGAAGGTGCCTTCTGCAGGGGCATGAAAACACTCAAACCGTCATAAAGCAAAGGTCAGAAGTATCAGTCAGGAGAAAAATATCCACATGACTGCCGTTTCAATATTGTTTTTGATTTGAATGTCTCAGCAAAGCGGAAGGTAGCTCAAGATCAGACTGCACGTTTTGTACAGTCTGATCTTGGTCTGTGCGGGCCGGTGAAGCACCTTAGGTTGTAAAAGGCACCAACAGAGTTAACATATATCATTCCTTTAAAAATTGGAGTAAAAAAAAAAAGTCAGTTGACCCTGTATATTTTTTAGCAAACGAAACGGGCAGTATAATTGATAGTTCAAGGCTAATATGTCCAAGAATCCCTGACCAATTGTCGGACAGGTTTACATCAATGGTCAGACTGCACGTAATGAGCGGTTTGATCTAAATCTACGCAATCATGAAAAGCTTCCAAAGGGGACATGTACCACAGTTAGGCTTGCCTACCCAGTTTGATTTGACTAATGATAACTAATCAAGTAAAACTAAAAAAAGAAAAAGTGCTCAAACTTTTTATACGCCATGTAAAGTATTTTGTGTATTATCTATTATCTTTTTTATAAGTTTATATTACTTAATTAACGATGAGGGAGGGAAATTATACTTGATTGAAATTCGTGTATTTCAGTAAGAAAACAGAAAATTCACAATAACTTTGATCGCCAGGTATTTTCTGTTTAGTTGATGTTGCGAATGATTATTCTTTGATACATAAATCTTAACACTGCGCGACTCACTGACCTTTTGCGGACAGTGTAGATCCAAGATCAGACTGCACAGGACGTGCAGTCTGATCTTGGATCTACACTGTCCGATAAGGATATATTTTTCCCCTAAAATAAATTTGAAATAGCAACATTTGGGGTTTTACTGTCGACTTGAAAGTTCAAAGTTATTTATTTGGCAGGATAAGGATTGAAATCTATATTTTGAAAAAAGGAAAGTTGTAGATGACATCGTGGTTATATGGCCTGCAACACGCGAAAAGGGGCATTCGGACATTTGCGTAAAGTGTCGTCTCGGATCAGCCTGCGCAGTCCGCGCAGGCTAATCCGAAACGGCACTTTCCGTTTTTATGTAATTTTCTATATTGCGCAAGTCTACTGTAGCACAAAATCTAACTCAGTCGTAAAGTGCCGTCTTGGATTAGCCTGCGCGGACTGCGCAGGCTGATCCGAGACGACATTTTACGCAAATGTCCGAATGCCCCTTTTCTCGTGTTGCAAGCCATATTCAGTGGGTGTTTATTCACAAAATGTAACCGACAACGAGTTTCTGTACTGTGTAATATTATTCCGCATTTTATTTTCTTTCACCCATATTTAGTCTGCTTATTGTAAAGTTTATAAATAATAATGAAAATTGTGATAATAATAATCATACTGATGACAAATGTTAGAATTATTGTGACAATTTTACTCATTTGAAAGGAGTTTGAATAAAAAAGGGCCGTAATCAAAGTTAAAAAAAAATGGGGAAAATTTGTGAAAGAGCGCAAAAATGTATTTTGTAATATTCCTATAAACAAAACCAATTATAAATGCTTAGAGTTAAATTATGTCCACGTGAAGTTAAGGATTAACATTTATAAATGTTGCTCATAAATTTATTCATTAAAACTGTACGTTTTTTTTTTATGGGGTAACATGAAATCAAAACAATGGAAAATACCTGGGGGATACTGAAACTTAATTTATTGGAAATGATTTATTTATATTTGCATATAAAAACAAAAATATCGATCTGGCGAACCGGATAGAAAATACTCATCGACTCCACAAAAAGACCCCTCGATGAATATTTATGAGTTATGGCCGGAGGGCTAATACCTGATAAAAGGTCGAGCAGGTGTCAATATCCCCTTGACCCCGCCTACTTTAATGGAAATTTCTCACGGTCATTGTCGGACGGGAGAAGAAAATTGTTACTTCCAAACAATTTAGGTATCAATTAACTTTGTTATTATAGTAAAGTTTTTTTGAAAATCTTTGGGCTTCCTACCCTTGAAAATAGCCCCAAGACTTTTCCTGTCAAATATTTAAAATAAGACACAAATACAAACCCCGACAAACATAAAACGAGCTGGGTTAGAGAGACCAGGAGTATGCTCAGAATTGCTTTCCTTTGTTGATCTGTTTTTATTTGTGTTTAAACACGTATTGGCAACTAAATGCGCGATGCGCATTGTAATTGCACGCGTGTTCGTTAATAATATTGATGACACGGTTTGTTCGAAGAAAAATAAAAGTAGCGATTACTAGTATTCAATTCCTCACCTCTTGCAGATGCCTTTTCTTTTTGGTCTTGTGGCTTTATCGTATTGTATTGTCAAGACAGTGAAGCATGTTTAACAGTTCTCGAAATGGGGTTATATCCTCTTGTGACAATATTTTCTTTTTGTTTGTTTGTTTCGAAAAAATACCATTTTTGAATACAATGAAACAATTGGAAACATACTGTTAAAATATCTGATCGCATAATATGTACAAATAACATTAAAATGTGTACAAGTGGGCCAATGTGTAAAAATAATCAACACATAAGTAAAAATGAACAACATATTGTGAACAAATAAGCAACATAATACAGACATTATTATGTACAAACTAGCAACATAAATTGTAAACATATTGAGCAATGTAAAGTATAAAAAAAGATGAAAACGGGTTCAAGCAGCCGACATAATTGTGTACAAAGGAGCAACCCGATGTGGTCAAATAATCAGCATTATATGTGTAAATGAACGACTTGGTGTGCTCGAGGAAAAGTTAAAAACGTGTTGCATACGAACAAATAACATAATTTTTATACCAATTAGTAACATAACCTCTTTAACTGAGGAACATCGTATGTCAGAAAAACAATGTAGTGCTTACACATATTCAACTTGGTGAGTACAAATAGACAATAAAATTATTTTACAAATGAGCAATACAATTTTAAAATAAGCTGTACACGTGTATATATAGGCAAATTTTTATACACTGATAAGCAGCATGATATTGACACATAAGTAAAGGAATAAAAAGGATAATAATAAAACGTTTTTTAACGTACATACATGTATAACTAACATAAGTAATTCTGTCCAATTAGGCAGAACGATTGATCATGCATAGTTAAGCGACGTAACCTATACAAATGAGCAACAGATTTCGTGTTCAAGTACTCATGAAATTATGTCATAGGCAAATGTGCCATGCTTTCGCAAAAGAGGGCTTAATGAGTCTGCGTGATACATTATACTGAGCAAGTCATCACATAATTATAGATCACTAAAATCCACTTAATCTAACAATTGACTGAATCTGGGGAAGAGTGGTCTTTTGACATGAAGAAAATTTACAGATTGCAAAGAAATTCGACTCATGTCAGCCTGCGTAGACTGTGCAGGATGACATGGGTCGATATTTTTAAGTAAGCAAACGTGATGATGGCGGGCACTAACATGAAACATAATGTGAACAAATAAGCGGTATGCATAAAAGCAACATCATATGTACAAAAATAGTCATAAAAAGAACTTAAATGTACAAATGAGCCTCATAAAGTGTGCGTAAAAACAAAACAATATGTACAAATAAGCGTCATAAAAAGAGCTTAAAAGCAACATTATATGTACAAATAACCATCGTTTGGTGTGAAAAAAAAATAATAAGTACAAATAAGCGTCATAAAGCTTGCATAAAATGGACGTCGCAAAGTGTGCATAAAAGTAACATGATATTTTCAAATAAGCGTCATAAAGCGTACATTAAAGCAACACAATATGAAAAAATAAGCGTCATAAAGCATGCATTAAAGCAACACAATATGAAAAAATAAGCGTCATAAAGCGTGCATTAAAGCAACACAATATGAACAAATAAGCGTCATAAAGCGTGCATTAAAGCAACACAATATGAACAAATAAGCGTCATAAAGCGTGCATTAAAGCAATTCATAATGTAAAAGGAGGTAATTATTAAGAAGTAAAAAAAAAATCACCTATAACCGCTGGCACGGGAATCGATCCCGGAAATATGTGTTTAGTATCGTCATAACATGCGTATAATCTATCCTGCGAAAACGACCGACCTGGAAGCTACCGTGCTCCTCTTGGAAGCAACATGCTTTAACCTCTGTACGGTATGGGCCCTAGATTTTCATTGCACATAATCATCATTGCATTCGTTCTTGCTAATCTACGAGTAGTTTGTAGTGAAGAAATGGATTAAAAATGGTGACTTTCTTGACCTGTTGAATTATTTTTGCCTTTTGAAATATCTATTTCTTTTAACTAAGATAGTAACAACTGTTCTGTATACACATACACAATGAAGTTAGTGCCTGTTAGTAGCTTCGTTTCCGGCGGTATCGAACATCGTTTAAGCATAACATCGCTGGAAGAGAAAAACTATATTGCAGGATTTATGTTAGCCTGGCAAGATTTATATCTGTATGTTAATGGCGCAAACTTTGAAAAGCAAAGTTCAGTCAGTGTGTCAAAGATCTAAACAAGACATTTTTTTTTTCTATTACAACTCGATATTGATGATAATTTTACATAAAATACAACAATTCTTTTTCTAGACACTTGCACTGCTCTATGAAACTACGAACACTTTTTTGCAAAGAAATAAACCTATGTAAGCTCATCCTTGACCTACACCTTCATTTCCTTATTCCGTATTAACCCTTAACTCTTTACCACACAACAAAATTTTGGAGTCGTCAAAATTGAAAACCCTTACAGACAACATATTAGGTTTGGTTCAAATGATGACACTTTCTGTGAATGGATAGAAAACATTATTGGAAAAGGAGAAAATGCTGGTTACCAGCATTTTCTCCTTTTCCAACAATGTTTTCAAAGGCCGTTAAAACTAGGGAGTGTGTAGTATAGGGTTAAATCGCCAAATAAACCAACATACATTTTCAGCGTAGACAATTATTATAGATAAAAGCAGTTACAATACCATGGTATTTTTTTGTCTGTAGTGTTAAGCGTTTAGTGCCGTCTGATCTTAATCTACAGTGGATGCAAAGGCAACTGTAGTATATGTATAGATGTGAAAGCTGCTTTAAAGGTTGATAGTTATACATTGTGTTTACCTAGAGATAGGTTGAATTAGAACAAAGAACGAATATCTGTTTTATTAATTAGCAATTAGTTTCTATGACACAACGTCGCTAAAATTTACGCCTTTTTGATATATTGCTGCCGGACCACCATTATGGCGCAGGGGTCACGCGGTTTCATTACGTCAGGCGCTTGATCAATGTAAACAATCAAGTGTTTGGACAATGTGGCATGGCCGCTGATATATTTGAACGGGAGCGCGCAATTTATCTTTTGTCGCCTGCTTCGTCAGTCCATTGCACCCAATTTATCTGGCTACTTTTTTCTATTAATGATGACAGTACAGTTAGTCCACCCAAGCATTTTTTTCGTCTTTGTGACAAATATTGAAACTGTTGTTACTCGTGCATAGCTGCTTACATCAATCGTACAACACGCACTTATGGTCTTAATTGCGTTGTTACTTTTGGATTTGTACCGCTTAATTGAAAGACAAGTTGATGGCTGGTAGTACTTGTATGACTGACTGTAACACATTTCATCAGAAAAAAGTGAAATACATGTATTCGAAAATTTTGCATACGACACTACTTGCAGCATTTAGTGCAGACTGCCCAGATTAGCATTAACGAGATTTTCTGGTCAACACAGCCGTAACATTTCATTACTTGGTAACTTATGCTGGCGACAGTCATGTCAAGTGCATTGGTGGTACAGAGTAGTGAGGGCTAGCACAGTATAGTGATGGTAGTAACAGACCGCTTTCGAAAACTTTTGGCAATGTGAGAAATTGCCCGTGACGAGCAGTTCTTCTTTTTGAAACGATCTAGTCATTGTCTTTTCATGCATCCAAAAGCTGTTTTCAAAGTCATCTTCGGCTGTTTTTCTCCTGGAAGTATTGAGCAAAACTACGTGTAAATCCACATTACGAATTCATACTAATGTTTCAAGAAAGTATGAGCAATATGACGGTTTCGGGAAAAAAAAAAACGGGAAAAAATTTGTATACTTAAAAAGCATATAAATGTATTAAGATGGAAGACAAAAAGGATGGACGGGTGTGTTGGTGGATAGAATGAAGATTATTTAAGCCTATGAAACAGAAACAAAAATCACGGACAAAAACTTAAATTCTTCCTGTTTTGCTTTTTATTTCATATAGTGATAACCATAACCAAATCCGGACTCCCTGAAAAATGACCAAGATAGTTTACAAACGCGCGACACCTGTTTTGTTATGTGGATGTTTTTTGTTGTATTAATGAAGAGGGGACTAAACGAGACAATCTATCAATGTCGCTGTCTATAGTGTGATAACAGAATGAATGGTGCTGCCATATCAAAACCCTTTACCCCATATAAAGATATCTACACAGTATCGGTGTCAGAGCAGTAAGAGCGCTAGGGTCCAGAATACGACATTGTTGGTTCAAGCCCTAAAACATGGTTGTACAAAACCAGAGAATTCCGGTGATATTTTTTTTTCTAAAAAAAAAAAGTATACATTCTCTCACCAACGATAAGGCTCAGGATAAGAGAGCGGATCATGTGGTTTGAACCCAGACTATTCAGTTCATTTCCTTGTTTCGAACGGAGTACCAGCGTTGATGTCGGTAGAACCTGCCTTGGCATGGTTGGTCGCCGCTAGTGTGTGGCTGACTGCAGACATGGTCCCGTTTGACCATGGTTTACCGATGATAAGTCAAACTTATCCGATACGTTACTACAAACCATGGAAACGATTTTCCCCCCGATTTTCATGTTTTGGTGCCCCCATACATGTACATGTGCCCGACATGTGTGGGATATTCAATCTTCACTACAACTCGAAAGGATGAATGAAATACTAGTATGGTCAATGCAAATGAGGCATTCTTACGCAAAAGGGAGCTTAATGCACCTACTTAATGCATTATACCAAGCAAGTCTTCACATACTCGTTGACCCATAAATCCATTTTGTGTGGCAACCTGCTGAATCCTGAGGTAGAATGGTCCTTTGACACGCAGAAAATTGACCAATGGCAAAAGATTCGACCAGGTCAGCCTGCATTGACCTCGCAGGCTGACCTGAAGCGATACTTAAATCGTATTTTTACAGAGCATGGCCCAAATGTAAAGAGACATTTATCGGAAGGAGAACTGTGGCGGTCAGCTAGGAGCTACCCATTATGATGTTAGAAAGTCTCATTGCCTACACCATACTGCTATCACCAGAGCCTCACATGGGTTTCAATAGCATGGCATATATGGCCTCCAACACGCGAAAAGGGGCATTCGGACATTTGTGTAAAGTGTCGTCTCGGATAAGCCTGCGCAGTCCGCGCAGGCTGATCCGAGACGGCACTTTACGACTACATTAGATTTTGTCCTACAGTAGACTTGCACAAAACAGAAAATTACATAAGAATGGAAAGTGTTGTCTCGGATTAGCCTGCGCGGAGCGCGCAGGCTGATTCGGGACGACGCTTTACCCAAATGTCCGAATGCCCTCTTTCGCGTGTTGCAGGCCATATGTCAGGCGGTATGGTGGTAGCAAAGAAAGGGCTGAAGCCGGAGACCGTTTTCTTTCATCCAGTCTGTCAGAAACCGTTTAACTATAACACCACAGTTATCGCAATGACCTTCAGAATGCATTGTAGGTCAGTTTATCCGCACATACCTTCTACACTAAGTTACACGAAAGTGGTCCTGTCGAGAAGACCGTGTACATGCATTCTGCTTTCTCGGAACCACTACCTACTACGGTATAAGAGGACAGTGCACCATATTGGTCTGACCAGAACGGACTGGCGACCCGTAATCATTCCTTACAGTTTGGTAGAGATCCTGCCTAGACAACACAGACAGGCATGCTAGGGTGCGACATGGATCATGGAGAGATTGCATTCATCAGACATTGTCGAACGTGACCACTTGGAGTCTGCTCGTTTTCGGTCTGGGGCGTTATCAGTTGGAATGGACGTAGATTCCTCTTTCGATACTCGGGTGAAATTATATGCTGGTGCTATAGATGATAGGTTTATTCTGTCGGACTATAATGTCTGTCCCAAATACAGACCATGTTATGAGGGTGTACACGCAATGAGAGGCCCGTCAGGTCCAACAAGGGAGTATCCGGGAGCTTGGCAATATGCTTGTTCAAGAATTGAACAGCATTTCAGAAAGACTAATGATGAACTTAATAAGGAGCATGAGACGATGTCAATCTGTCACTCAGAGAGACGCGTCACATATTTGATATTAGACCAATACAGTGTGCATCAGTAGCTTTTTTAGGCAAATTTTGAAGATTACACATATTAAATTATTCCGTTTATCTAGATCTTTTTGTAAACTGTCAGAATTAGCTCTAAGTTTTGCTAAAGTTGCATCTTTAGTCCTCACATTATTTTTCAACATGTCAATTAAAGTCAGTGAAGTTATTCTTGGTGTTTAGCAAACCGGTGATTAGTATATCAGAATGACAAGGATTTTTCAGATAAAAATAATTCTGGGAATAGTTAATTGTATCTGTATATTGTAATACCGACCAGAGAGAGAGAGAGAGAGAGAGAGAGAGAGCGCAAATTATTTGCTGAAATTAGCATAACAATTAACAACAATCATGTTTCTGTATAAGGTTGGCACACATTTCTGTTTTTTCTAAAAACATCACAGTGCAGCATAAAGTACCGTTGCAGTTCCAAGGGAAAAATATTCTGTTAGAGAGGTTATGTGATTTCTTTCTAAAAGATCGGTGTGTGTGAAGGGGGGGGGACTTGTAAACATACTCTCTCCTAAGATCCCTTGATAATACTTAAAAGAATCTTATTCAATCAGTTCTAAGATATTACTCACAGTTTCTATCTCAGAAAAGAAACAATTCGACATCTATTTATTGTTCAGTAGGGGGTTGTCTACACCAAATGCTTGGAAGTTTGGAATGTTTAGCTGAGAACTTATCGGTTTCTTCTTAATCTATGATTCTTTTTTTTTTTTGTACTTCTGATACGTCTTGAAAATTTTCTTGTAAATCAGGGAAAATCATCGCGAATTAAGGTTTATCTATTTCACTGTCAAAGGCCACTTGATTATCCATGCGGATGATGTGGATCAAGATCAAACTGCACAGAATATGCAGTCAGTAATTATTTCACCGTCAAAGGCGACCTAATTAACTTTTGCGGACAGCGTGGTTTAAGATCAGACTGCACAGAACATGCAGTCCGAAACTATTTGACCGTCAAAAGCGACATAATTAACTTTTGCGGATGGCGTGGATCAAGATCAGACTGCACGTTATCAGACTGCACAGAACGTGCAGTCTGATCTTGGATCTACACCGTCTGCTGTCTAATGCTAAACTAGGACCATAATCATATTCAGTGTAGTGCTCATTGAACCTCAATAATAGTCGAATTGATTTGGTTCGCAGCGAAACAGACGTGGAAAGACTGCGCTAAAAGGAGAAAATAACAATTTTTGATATGGGCACACAGGTTGCGGAATGTTGACCAATAGTTTTAAGTCTTGAATATATAGAGACAACATGAGGTAGAAACTATCTTGACCCTCACGTAGAGAACACCCTTTCAACATCACGAAAACATATTCCACATTTCTGATGGTATAAAATTACTTTACCTCTGCAAGTGAAGGTACTTTTTAGTCATTGTCTAGCATAAAGTAGCGGAAGGTGTAGATCCAAGATCAGACTGCACGTTCTGTGCAGTCTGTTCTTGATCTACGCCGTCCTCAAAAGCCATTTGTTTTCGTCATTTGTTATGAAAGAGTAATGTTAATCAAATAATTTACTGTACATTTGTATTTGGAAAAAAAGTAACATAAATGGAATTAAAAGATTTGCGGTTTATCCGGTCTTTTGTAAACGGAAAGCCCAAAACTATTATAATTATCAAAAACATTTAGACAACATTTAAGAAGAAAAATAAACAGCACTGGTACATTCAGAAAGAAATGAAAAATATTTTTCTATGACGTAGCAAATACGGTACAGTGGTGACTGGTGTGAATTGGACATTTGTAACGAAATGTTAGTGGGCGCTAGATGCACGTCGACTGCATCTGTCCGTTTTAACTCTTTACCAAACGACAGATTTTTGGACTCGTCCAAATTGAAAGCATTTCCAGACGACAAATGAAATATGACTAAAATGATGGAATTTGTCTCTGAGAGGGTAGAAAACATTGTGAGAAAACGAGAAAATGCTGGTGACCTTTCAAAGACCAATACTATCAGTCAGCGAATGCTTTCAATTTTGACTCCTTTTGCCGAAAGGTTTTCATTACTGCTAATATGCGACGTGTCCTTTTCCTTTGGATGTTTTCACTTGCGTGTTTGTAACAGTTCTGGTTGTTGAAAAGTGAATGTGGAGTAAAAGGTTACAGAATTATTCTGATTCCATAAACAAGACTATAATTATATAAATGAGCCATGCTCTGGAAAAGGGGGGTTTTATGCGTGTCTGTGCTGCATTATACCAAGCAAGTCATCATATAATTATGGATCCAGGAAATCCTTTTTGTCTAACAATTGATCGAACCTCGAGGCAGAACGATCCTTGTACATGCATAAAAATTACCAAGACCAAAAACCTTTTAGACCTATGTCAGCCTGCGCGGACTGCGCAGGCTGATATAGGTCAATAATTTTTGCAGATGCATTAAGCTCCATTTTCATGGAGCATCGCTCATATATGAAACCGAACGCTCATTCCGAGTTACGCTACGTAAAAGAAGCATTGTAGAAAGTCCAATCAGACGGCCAGGTGTAACAAGAGTAAAACTATTTAACTATTTTCTCCGGATTTTTAATTCAATTTTATTCGGTTCCCTTACAGTGAATAGAATCACCTCTTGTTCGTGTAGTTTCAGAGTTTAGATTAGAAATCGTATATTTTTCTTTCCACGTAACTATCTAACCAATTTGATTGGTCAACTTCATTTCGGCCACATGGTCAGAAATTTTTGTTATTGTGACTTGACGCCATACTGTCTGGTTAGAAAAATTGATATTATAATCCGTAAGGACAACAACTTGAGTTGACAGGATAACGAGAAATATTTTGTTCTTTTTAAATGGTGTTTTACACCGCTTTTAACTATATTGCATTCATATCACGACCATAGCTCACCTAATGATCGCTTCCTTATTTTTCACTATTAGGCACAGTGTCCTACACAGGGACACTGCCAAGTCGCAGGTACCACCAGTAAAGATCGAACCAGTACTTCCTGATTATAAAGCCATTGCTTTAAGTTTCTGGTTACCAGTATTTTTTTCTTTTCGCGCAAAGTTTTCAAACACTTGTTTACTTTCGAAAATCATTAAATGGCTTGTAAACCATGTTATGACCACAGGGACACGATCCAGTAATTTTTTTGGTATCTTGTAAGTAGATATAAGACAAGAGGTCGAACTCGACCAAAGGGCAGATATTACCGGGTTCGAATTTAGGTCCAATGACAAAGTCAATTTTGATTCAATTTTGTCATGAAAGGTACCAAATCACAGCTAAATGAATACGTTCTTCGATGATGCTACAGATTATAACCATAATCAATCCGTTTACCGAACACAGATCGAGATATCGAGCAAATTAGGGTCAATTTCGCAGGTCGGACACGACCGTGCAACTGGGACACCACTCTACTTTCAGGGTTAAATGCCACATCTCAGCCATTGACAGCCGGTATTCCTACCACGCATCGATTAAAAACATATTAATAAATAACTTACAGGCAATAAATTTCTGTTTCCTCCGAAGTCAACAGCGTTTTCAGGTTTATAATCTTTCAAATCGAAACCGATGCCATTTTGACAAGCTTTCATCTGTATACTTGGTAAGATTTCATTGGTCTGCGTTGCTGGTTCTCTGCCCTCCACTAATTATCAATTACAAAGCCGGTACTCTTACAGTAGAGCAACTGGGCGAAAGTGAAACTGAAAATAGATTTCTCTGTAGGAACTGGGTTTCTTTTGCTTTACTGAGGGTAGATTTGGAATAAAAGTTTTAGTTAAGTGAAGAAAATTATCTAAAGAGTTTGTATTTTCTTTAATACTCACCAGTTTACAAGCATTCCGGATTTCTACGATTAAAAGTCAAAACTCGCGGTAAATGACATCATAACTTGAATCCCGCGACGTAGTTGTAGTAAGACTGGGCCGGGTCCAGTATCAACCAATCAAATTTCGTTTTACAAAAGCGTCGTTTCGGTCTAGTATGGCGTTAATTGGACATTCGTTGCGATAAGGTAATAAATAATTGGTTTTGTTCCCTGGTAGATCAATATGGAAAGAAATAATCGTCTGTAAGTTATTTATTAACATGTTTTTAATCGATTCGTGGTAGGAAAACCGGCTGTCAATGGCTGAGATGTGGCATTTAACCCTGAAAGTAGAGTGGTGTACCAGTTGCACGGTCGTGTCCGACTTGCGAAATTGACCCTAATTTGCTCGATATCTCGATCTGTGTTCGGTAAACGGATTGATTATGGTTATAATCTGTAGCATCATCGAAGAACGTATTCATGTAGCTGTGATTTGGTACCTTTCATGACAAAACTGAATCAAAATTGACTTTGTACTTTGACCTAAATTCGAACCCGGTAATATCTGCCCTTCGGTCAAGTTCGACCCCTTGTCTTTATTTACTTACAAGATACCAAAAAAAATTACTGGATCGAGTCCCTGTGGTTATGACTAGTGCTTGTAACTCCTTCAACGTTTTGATGGGTGTACTAGCAATCGTGTTATCACTAAAATGTACCTGAATACGTACTCAACTCTTTACCAAACAATCACGAGTGTTAATGACTTTGAGGTAACGAACATTTTTCCTCTCCTTTTCCGCAATGTTTTCCACCCTTTCAAACAAATTCTCCTCAATTTGAGCCACATTTAAATTGTCGCCTGCAAATGCTTTGGATGTGTACAAGTCCAAAATTTTGTCGTTCGGTAAAGAGCTAAAAACCCAATAGATATATAGGATCTGACATGAGTTGGCTTTTGAGATAAAATTTTATTAAACGAGTCTAGGGAAATGTTATTAAGCGAGCCTTTGGCGAGCTTAATAACATTTTTCCTTGACGAGTTTAATAAAGTCTTATCTCAAACGCCAACGAAATAGAGGATATTTGTTTTTTACGGTGAAAGATCGAAATTTATTTCATCGAGTGGAAATCATCGGTAATATTTTCACGAGTGGCGCAGTCACGAGTGAAAATATTACCGATGATGTTCACGAGATGAAATAAATTTCGATCTTTCACCGAAAAAAAACCAAATATTCTATTTATTTCATGCTTTTAACCCTTTCTTGGGAGAACTTGATCAAAATCCAGTACAGTTCTTTTCGGTTATTCCCCGTGGCATACCCCCTCCGCATAGCAACGCATTACAATATTACGTCAAGCGCGAGAAAAGTAAGGTAAATTACGTCATATTTCCATCTGGTTGTGAGGCACGCGCATTTTACCTAGGTAACTAGTGCTCGGGAACAACTGTTTTTGCCTTCAATTGAAGAGTTGGAATATAAAAATCGGTATTTTCACTGGTCGTAACCATGAAATATCGAAAAACATTTCACCGATATTTCTCGATAACCTACCGGAAAGCATGAAATAAAAGAAAATTCGTAATGGGTATATACGAGGGGTGATCAGAAAGATCGTGGACCACTTCGTTATTTTGAAAACTATTACACGTAGGATTACAAAAATTTGCATAGATCAGCATTAATTATCTGGTAATTGACTCAAGCTTTCAAATTTCGTCATATTCAAATAGGCAAAGCATGACGTCATTTTCATGACGTCATATACTGCATTAGTGGTCCAAAATGTCGGACGACGTTTTATTTGAGTCGAGAGTAATCATAAAGTTTTACGTCAAACTCGGAAAGTATTTATCGGAAATCAAAACCGATTTAGAAACAGTTTAAGGGGACTCTGCACTCTAGAAATCTGGTATTCGTACATGGATCGGACCGGTTTAGACAAAGGTGCGATACTGTTAAAGATGACCCTAAATCTGGCCGTCCACCAACATCAGTCACAGACAAAATCATAACGGATGTAGAGCAGCATGTAAAACAAAATCGCCGAGATACTATCAGGAAAATAGCTGACACATTTAACATTTCACATAGAAGTTCCGAGGAGATTTTTTACTGAGAATCTTGGACTGTCGCGGGTTTGCACAAGGTGGGTACCTCGGCAACTGAAGCCCGAGAGAATGGGGGTTAGGGTCGAAATCTGTTACGAAATTTCAGAACGCATTAGGGTAGAGGGATCAAACTTTACTGATCGTATTGTAACATGCGATGCAACATAGGCACACTTCAACGAGACTGAATCTAAACAACAAAGCAGTGTATGGAAACATCCAACATCGCCTTCCGCTGGTAAAGCCAACCTTTTTTAAATCACTTGGTGACGTTAACTTCATCATTTATTTCTGTTCTTTTTTTCCCCTCTAAATCATGTTGTATTTATACATACTACAGTCAGTACTGAGTTTTATGCCCACATTATTCAAATAAATTTCACAAACACCATACGAAAAAAACAGCCAGAAGTCCTGCGGAGTGACGTCACTTTACACCAAGATAACGCGCTAGCTCACAGAGCCACACTTGTACTGGAAACTTTGCAAAAACTAAACATAGAAACACTAGCAAACGCTCCTTATAATTTAGTCCTGACTCTATGTGACCTCTCACTAGTTCCTGTTTTGAAAGATATTCTATGTGGCATACACTACGAGAGCAGAGAGGAGCTAACCCTCGCTATGACCGGGTCCTTGATAATAACGTCACGTGACGCTCTCGCGCACGTGTTTCGCGCGTGGAAATCAATAATGAATAAGTGCATAGAACTCAAAGGAGGTTACTTTAAAAAACAGTAAACACCCCAAGTTGTTTTTCATAACGATATTCCGATACTGGCACTGGTCCACGTTCTTTCTGATCACCCCTCGTACACTGAAAACAAGGGAGGTTATGTGATAAAAACCCATTCCGGACCTCCAACTTAACGGTTTAACATTAAAAGCCGTGTGCATTATTATTGAAAGAGCCGGGGAGGCTCAGCACTACAAGGTAACAAATTTGGGAACAGTTGAATGAAATTGAAAGTACTCCAGTGGACGGATAACACGTTGCTTAAATGTTTATACTTATCTTTCTCAGGACACTTGAGAGTTTTGGTTCGTGTCTCATAGCTGGCCAACTTTCAGTTGAGACGTTAGACCTAGGTTCCGTGTGACAGTGCTATACACTGATCACGTTGAAGAACCAGACCTAACTAAGGATGGGTTTCGTTCTGTAATTTGCACTATCTCCCGTAATATATCTAATATAACAGCCTTCTAGGGGCGTCGAATATACATGTATATGGGCAACCGGTGGCTACGACATATAAGCTAAAAATCAATCAATCAATCAATCAATCAATTAATTTTGTCTTTGAAACTGTATGAAACACTGTGGAGAAAAGAGAAAATACTGGTCACTTTCCCCATGATATTTTCAAAAGGCCTCTTCCTAGTGCAACATTACAAGCCTTCTGCATTATCATCCGAGACAGTTAGGCTCGTCACCAAGTGAAAAGTTTGAAAGGGAAAAAATCAATTACATACGCCTTAGAAATTAGAGCTCCACTTTGCGTCGAGTAATTTTATTCGTTAATATTATGTCAATGCGCCAGTTACACCATGGGAATTTTCGCACCAAAGAAAATTAATAAAATCTCACATAATCCCAATGGAACAACGAGAGCTCGTAAATTGCGGGTCTCCTCGGTTCTTATCCGCCATTTTATTCAAAGTGGTATACATTGAGAGCCTTATACTTCAAAGGTTATGCTTTTCGTTTATTGGTCATAATATTTCCGAGTAAAAATTAAACAGTCTGAGGACTTTCTAAGCTCCACATGTTTTCTAATAAGTGGAAATCAACGCTTTACCAGGTAGTTCTATATTTTGACGACCATTAGGAAGATACCTTTTTTCAAAACACTGTTGGAAAAAGGAGAAAATGCTGCTTACCAGCAGTTTCTCCTCCCCCAACAATGTTTTGTACTTTTTCTAAAGACAAATCTAATCATTCGACCAACCTTTTATTTTTCGTCTGGAAATGCTTTCAATTTGGACGAGTCTAAAATTTTGTGGTCTGGTAAAGAGTTAAACGATATTTATCTCGTCTGCACGTCGTAACTTTTTTACTGTAATACACATCACCACCTGCAGACGACTTTCTAAGTCTTGCAGCTGACAACTTGTAAAATCATTGTGGCAAAGGGAGAAATTGCCCGAAACGGGACAATTCTACTTTTGCAGTAATATTTCCACTTGCATGTGTTCTTTTACGTTTAGTAGGATATCATGAGGTGCATTGACGGAGAAGGTTGAATCCTATCGCTATGGCTATTATCAATCCTGGAAAAGATTTTTGACCGAACATAATTTGATATGGTGACCTTGTCGCTTATTATTTAAATGCTGCAGACGGAACTTAACCATGAACCACACAATCCTGAGTTTAACGACTCTGAAGGAGAAGGCCTTTGAAAACACGGGAAAATATATTCTATCTTATCAAAGACAGAAATCATTACTTGAGCTACATTTATTTTGTGGTCTGCAAATGCTTTCAGTTTGGACCTGCATAAAATTTTGTGGTATCGTAAAGCGTTAAAAACAATTTGAGGAAGACAAAATTTGCTCAAAAGTTCATGAAGCCTTCTACAATGCTCTCTTACCTAGCTGAGTGAGATGTGGTCGTTCGTGAGAGGTGGTCTTTCAAAAGGGTTTATGTCAATAGACCTTTGTTAAAGCAAGCTGTATCAAAAATAGAAGGCTTTAATTCTTTTCAAACCAATCTCGAGTTTTAACAACCCCAAGGAAGAAGCCATGACGCAGCGTTGGATATGTAATCAGGAATCCTGGTTCATTTCCTGTTTTGTGGCACAGGTCACATAATAATACCCTTAGGTAAGGCACTGCAGAATTTCAGCTAGTACTGGTGAAACACCGGAAAGACGTGGAGGACCTTAAAGCAAGCGGTATCTACAAATAGAATGCTTTAAAGGCAAGTGGTTGTTATAGAGAGAGGTTTCTGTTACAAGTTAGGGGTATTCTATGACGCAGTGGTTAAGACGTTGGATATGTAATCAGGTAATGCTGGTTCATTTCTTGTTTGTGGCACCGGTCACATGATAATGCACATGGGCAAGGTACCGCAGAATTTCAACCCAGTACTGGTGAAACATTGGAAAGACGTGAAGGAGCGAGCTATCTCCTTGATATAACAAATATGTCGTCGAAAGAGGGGTTAAAAAACTTTATTTTGATGAAAAAAAAATTGTGATTGCAAATATATAGTAAGTTTTTACAACAGATTTGCATTGTTATGACAAAGTTCGCAGGATGTCATTTTTATTCAATCAAGTCCTCCATTGTCAATGCGTAACAATTAGTATTACAGATTTGTAATGCTGTAACACTTCCCATAATCCTTAGCATTGTGTAGAACTTTTGGACTCGTTAAATGTCGCGGCGGCGGTGCTGGAGTTAAAGTTTTTTTCTTCTGAAAGAAAAATAAATGTGTCAAATTTAACAGCATTCCAATTTCAGTCCAGTTTTTGTATTATTATGTTTCAATTTCAAATTAATTCAATGAGTAATTGCACGGTTTTCTTTCTTGACACCTGTTTTAATCCTTAGGTTCAGATTCGGCTTCCTTGGTCATTTGCTGTTGTTTGTTTGTTTGTTTGAATTGCAACTTTAATTCCAGTTTTGAAATTCATTATTCTGTCAGTGACAGGAACATTGACAGACAGTACTGTAACACATTATCACAATGGTGTCCGTGGTTGTGGGTGGTGTCCGTGGTTGTGGGTGGTGTCCGTGGTTGTGAGGTAGAGCGTCGGCGTCGTTCGATACCCGGGAGCGGGTGTCAACTTTGGGATTTTTCATTGGCCCACACATTCGGCGCGAGTACTGGTGTAGTTCCCAGGAAGCAGAATCGAGAGAGATAAGTATAGGTTGTAAGAACTTGTTTCTCAATCGATGTAAAATAAATATGTTTACACTTTACACTACACATTATCACACGCCTGATAAAGTTAATACTTTTAAATGGCACTAATCGAATTTGCCTGTAATAGGACCCCGGAATCGTTCGCTTTTGGCCCCATGTTGGCCTTTAACGTCGTGTACGAGCAGTATTTTAGTCACACCACAGTAACAGCTCACCTATTTACGTTAATGCTGGGTTTCACAATTACAAAGTTAGGGGTTGCAGTATCTTGGATTATTGTTCTGGTTAGCCCTTCTACCAAACAAGCCAAATATTGTCTTTCTTTCAATTCTGAGGAAGGAAGGCTTTTGGAAACATTGCGGTAAACAGGAGAAAATATTGGTAATGGTTGATGAAAGTCTACGGAATTACTACAGAATTCACGCCTCTCTCACCACGTACCCTTTTCTCGACGATGTTCATGTGGGAGAGCAGCAAGGGGCTTTAAACAGTGTATTATGTGGCAATGGCAATGCAAAGATACCTTTTAGGAACGCATCAGAAGACCTGTGCATTTTCCACCGCTACATGACTGAAATACATGTAATGTTGAACGCGTCAACACCGAAACAAACAAAGTAAGGCTGCTAAGCGCGACTCACGAAACTATTGCGAACAGTGTAGATTCAGATTAGACTGCACAGAACGTGCACACTGATCTTTGATCTACACTCGCCGACTAGGAGCTATCTTTTCCCGCAAATTTTCCTTTGAAATAGCAAAAAATGAGTCGAAACTATCGACTTGAAGTTATTTAGCAGAATACGGGTTAACATTCTACGTGTGTAAGTCAAAAAACAGGGGTAGTTGTTGGTCCTTTAATTACTTGTTAAATCAAAAGGCTGTCACTTTCTTTTCACCTCGGTGAAACCCGAAATGTTCCGAAGTGAAATATTGTCGGAACACCTCTCTAATTGTGGTTGACCAATTATCGCATCGCTGCAGATTTCATATTTCCGTGATAATAGGTTGGCTAGCATTGAATTATGACACCTCTATTGTAATTTTTCGAAAAAGGGTACCTCTAAAAAGCTTGGGGGATAAAAAATGCCCGAGACATGTAAAACTTGTTGTAAAAAGCATCGCACTTTTCCGATAAAATATGAGGCGATAACTTTTTGTAATCCGACAGTTGAAGAATAGAAAATAGTGGGACAGAGGGAGAAAAAAAGTCGTATTAATTAAGAGGACTAATCCGTAATTCTGCTTTCAACGTTTTGGCGGCTAAAGTGAACTCTTTAGCAGACGACAAAATTTTAGATTCGTCCAAACTGAAAGCATTTGCAGACGATGTATTCTGTATGGCTGAGATGATCTGATTTGTCTTTGAAAAGATATAGAACATTGTGGGAAAAAGAGAAAATGCTGTTTAGCAGCATTTTCTCTTTTTCACACAATCTTTTTAGAAAAGCCCCCTCCATAAGAGTTGTTAGAACGGGGAGTTTTATTGTAAAGAGTTAAATAAATTTCACTTGTTAAGAGGTCTACAACTAAAATTTCTCTGCAAGTAAGGTAAATTGTGGAATCAAAGAGTGGATGGCGTAGATTCGGGCCTAGTCCGATACGATTCTCGGTGAGGGTTAAGCCCCCTCCACTCCTACTACTACTACTACTACTGCTACTACTACTACCAACCACCGATTCTATTACATGTACTTAGTGCCTTAGTGCCGCGCCGGGTAGCACAGTCGGTAGCGTGCAGGACTTGAACCAGGGCGTCCGTGGTTTGAATCCTTAGCTCGGCGAATTTCATCCCAAAAATTAATGATACCGACCAGATTCATTCCTCTCTCGCCGCTGAACGTTGTTTCGATGATGGTTATGTGGGAAAGCAGCCAGTGAATCGGGAAGAAAATTGCGCGAAATGTTGGCAAAAAAAGAAACAGCAGGAAAGCATGGATAGGTGCACTGGCCGCCGGGACATGACTGAAATGATGGTGAAAATGGATTAAAATACCACATAAACAAACAAATCTATTGCAACTTGCTCTAGATCAACTGCTATATTTTTGTATTATAAAAAAGATCAAGAAATCATAATATAAGTATACGAGTACCAGTATGACTATTATAAGTAAGTGTCTCTCCATTCATCAAAATTTATAGAAAAAAAAATTTATAGGTAAACTAAAATTGAAACGTGCACGGGTACAGTGTTCGTTGAGTCCAATTCGTGCTAGCCTTATACCCGGATATACGCCGGTTAACTCTTTACTAAATGACAGAACCTTAAACGTATCAAAAATGAAAGTATTTTGCAAATGATAAATTAAATGTGACTGAAATGCTGGGAGTTATCCTGAAAAGGGTTGAAAACATCGTTTGAAAAGGAGAAAATGCTGGTAACCAGCATTTTCTCCTTTTCAAACAATGTTTTCAAAAGCATTTTACCCCTTTGGATGGTTAAACCACGGGATTGTTTGGGATAAGGTTAGCAGGGTGCAGAAATGAACATACTTACTTGTCATTTATAAGATTTGTTTTTCACTTGTTTTTGAAAAGATAACAATCTGACAGTAGTTTCTGGAGCATATAGTTACAAGGATGCTCCCTTCCCATCCCCATATTATCTCAGTTGGATCTTTTCTGTATGAAAAATTTGGACCAATTGGTAACAGTCATTTTGATTATATTTTGATAAGTTAATCATTTACCAAATATACATGAGCCGTTCTCTGGCAAAAGGGGGCTTAATGCATCTCCGTGATGCATGATACCAAGCAAGTCATCATAGTATTATATATCTTTAAAATCCATTTTGTATAACAACCGACTGAATCATGAGATACCCTGGTCCTTTGACATGCAGAAAATCCATCGATTGCGAAAAGTTTCGGCTCAGGTCAACCTGCGCGGACTGCGCAGGCTGACCAGAATCGATACTTTTCGCAAATGCATTAAGCCCCATTTTTACAGAACATGGCTCACACACACACACACACACACACACACACACACACACACACACACACACACACACACACACACACACACACACACACACACACACACACACACACACACACACACACACACACACACACACACACATATATATATATATATATATATATATATATATATATATATATATATATATATATATAGTTCCGTGTTTTTATGACACGAAAAAAGAAGACTTTTGAAAACATTGAGCGAACAGGAGAAAAAAGCTGGTAACTAACTTTTTCTCCCCTTATGTCAAGGTTTTTATCCCTTCAAAGACAACTTTTGTATTTGAAACAATATCTCATTTGTCGTCTGCAAAGGTTGTCAGTTTTGAGTTATCTAAAGATTTTTTTGTCTGCTAAACAGTAAAAATCAATTGTAAATCCATATCAGAGTAGACCAAGACCAGACTGCATGGAATATCCAGTCTGATCTGGGACCTTCACTTTCTGATACAGTTAGATCTCTGAGATAAAAAAAAAATCTTTACCAAACGACAAAATTTTTAAACTTGTCCAAATATGGAATTGTTAGCAAACGACATACATGTAATAGACAAGACTCAATGATTGAAAATTGTTCAGGACAGGTTAGAAAACAATGTGGGAAAAGGAGAAAATGCTGGTTACCAGCATTTTCTCCTTTTCTCACATTGTTTTAAAATACTATCTCCTTCAGGGTTGTTAAAACACGGGATTGTTTGGCAAAGGGTTAAGATAGCTATGTTTCCGTTTAACAATTTAAAGAAGAAAGTGTACCGGTCTTTAGTGTATTTCACTTTTTATCCGACTACATAATTTTAGATTCGTCCAAATTCAAAGCAGCTTCAGACGACAAATTGAATTCACATAAAGAAATGGAACCTTTGTATGAAAGGGTTGAAAACATTATGGATAAAGGAGAAAATTTTCTACATTTTCCAGAATGTTTTCAAACACCCCTTTTCCATGCTTGGAGTCGTTAAACACGGGATTCGTTGTTAACGGATTTAGATAAGTTTCTCTTGTGATTTGACAGATATGAAATTGACAGTGAAATAAACGAAATTGACAGTGAAATAAACATTGCACATATGCAACGTTTCACTTAAATGAATCGACTCGATACGATATTCTTCGAAAGGATACAGACTAGAATTTTGAGCCTCGCTTTGGTCAATACGAAAGAATTCCCAAGAATTTTAAAATGGTTATCCAATTACTTTAAAAATACAGGACGAGATATATTGGGGACGAATTGAGGCGGACAGATGGAGGTATCCGCATTTTTGTTTGCATAAATCAGTGCAACTACGATATTTTCACGAAAAAAAAAATGGCGCCCCTCCCGGAAATTGCCGATGTTTTTCTTCGACGCAAATCCATATCACCCACAGATTGCTCAATTATCTCATTTTTCAATTCCATCAGACGACAGTCTGAATGCTCTGTTCACAGACAATCACCAATTTTAGCGTTCTTGTAGTAAAATGAAAACATTTTGGGAAAAAGCGGTTGATTGTTAATAGAACTAGCGTCTTCATGTACCAAATCTTAAATGAAAGTTTTTCTTTCACCTGCTGCTCTACGTAAAAACAAGAGTACGTTTGGTAAAGAATCAAAGAATAAACCCCTTATTCACCAACCATTTTTAAGAACAGTCTGTCTTATTCTCCAAGATTTTTCGCTGTGAAAGTAACACAAATTCTAATTTGCTGAACCAAATTGTTCAGCCAATCAGAGGTTGTGTTACTTTCACATTGAAAAATCTTGGAGAGTAAGACAAAGAACGTTCTTAAGAATGGCTGCTGAATAGGGACCCAGTTGTCTTAACTCTTTACCAGAAAACAAAATTTCAGACTTGTCATAATCGAAAGCATTTGCAGACGACAAAATAAATGTGTCTAACATTTTGGAATTTGCTTCTGAAATGGTAGAAAACATTGTGGCAAAACTAGAAAATGCAGCAGCATTTTCTCTTTTTCCTACAATATTTTTGAAAGTCTTTCTCCATAGGGTCGTTAAAAGACGTAAAGTAAGAAGAGTCAGGGACAGTGGGACCCAGAGGTACTTAGAGATACTTTCGAATGAAGCAAACATTCACGTTTTTAATCTAGACAATATGAAGTCAAAGCTTTAAGCTATGAGTTTGGTCGAGTCCATTAATTGTTAAAATGGGGACATGTTAAGCACCCCTCGAACGCTGCGACATTCTCTAATTATTTCTCAATGAACCACAGTCGAGTAGCTACTATGCCACTGTTTAGACAGTTGAGTAATTCGCTCAACGTTCCGTTAACGACCAATCGGGCTGCGTGCTTGATTCATTAATTCGGTAAAAGAGAAAACTGTTCCTCCCATTTTGTTAACAATCGAGCAATTTTGTGTTCGACGGTGCGTTACGCCCCGCCCTAGTCACGTTCGAAAGTGAAACATCGCTCTAGGTACTTTTAGTGAGAACAGATTGCTTCTGGCGATTTAATACCATACGTTCATTTTACTACTATTTACTTACGGGGATCTTTTTTTTTTTCGTTTGTTTGAAACCATGACCTTTTTGCACAGCTCTATTGTCCCTTGCGGGCTTTAAGATTTACATTTGTTTACTGTCCGAAGGAGTATTTTTTCTTTTTGAAAGATTTGATGTTTAAATTTTGATAAATATACTTATAAGTGATAGCTGTGTTATTTGGTGTTGACAATAAAAGGATAACTTTTTGAAATTCTCATGACGGGAACATCGTTACATTGTTAGCGGGATTAGCGACCCGGGGGCGCGGATTTGTACAATCGATTGAGGCTAAGCCTTGTCTATCAACCCACCCCCCGGGGGTGGTACTTTTAGGTCAAATTAACCATGTCTGCGGAGTTAAGTCCCGTAGAAGATAGTGTGTTGACCTCGGTAGCTGACGAGAACATTGGAATACAGAACGGAGTAGTGAAAAATAACGGAGTATTAACAGAACTCGATCGTGTATCGCCGAGCTTTTACAAAAGACAAAATATGCCGTCAGCCTTTGGGTTGATTGAAGTGCAACAAAACGGAACTAGCGAGGACGGAAATGAGGTGTGCTTGTTTATTTATAGTTGCTTTTTATCGAATTGTGACATACCCATGTCTGTTTCAGAGATATTCTTGAAACAATGGAATTACGTCTGTAAATTTAACTTCCGGTTTAATTAATAGTTAATTTTGCAGGCATTTTGGAGAAAGCTGAAAGGACTTTGGTTTGGGGCAATTCTTTGTGTTTGCTTTCAAAATGAAAGATGGTGACTTAGATGTACTCACCAAGCACAAAAATTCACAGAATTTTCAATAATACTTAACATAGTATAGTTTATAATGATTTAATTAAAACAAAAGCTTGAAATGGAGCTCTTCATAACAGCTTTGGAGCGAAGAACCCTTAGGAATTACATCAAAGGTTTCCCCCACAATTTAACAAAGTCACATTTGTTTAGAATTTGCTGTTGCTGTAATATATACAAAGATTTTTTTTTAAATTCATAGAGAAATGACACAAAAACAATAACTAAGGACAAGACATCGTAAATAAGGACAGAAATTTGTCCCCTAGGGGCACTTGTAGTCATTCTTTACACTTGTCCTTACATTTTTTGAACGTTGGATTACACGAATATATTTGTTTATCGATGTATTGGCTAGAATGGAACGGCCTGTGTAAAATAGTGAAATAATAGTTTTGCTTACGTATGAAGAGGAGTAAGGAGGACTAATTCTACAATGTTTTCAAGAAAAAAAAAAACCGTTCATACATGCATGAAAACTAAGAACTGACTTTGTTTACTATTTTAAAACGTATTAATGTTGCCAGCGATCAGATTTCGGTCATACGATTTTTTCGAATATTCAAATTCATTTTTGGTCCTACTTGGATATGAATTATTTAGATTTCACAGTAGTATATTAAATATGGATTTCAGCTGAAAAATCGAAAGTAAAGATATCCGCCCCAAATCTCATGAAAAAATCAAAAAGAAGTATTTCCACGATCGATGGCCTAATCCAGTTTATTTAAATACACCATTTCCAATTACATATCTGAGAGCTATCGAAAAACTCATTTGTCTGAGAAAAATTGATTTTAATTGGGTTTATTTCCTTCGGTTTTGCACAAAATACGGTACATGGTCTTCAATATTACTCGTAAATATTGAACATTCAATATTGAACTCGTAGTGGCATTGTCTTCGACAAGTGCCACAAAAATCCACTAAACTTTAACAGAAATGGGAAATAACAGTTTAGATGCTTACCATATTAACAAAAAAAAAAAAAAAAAAATTAAAAAAAAACCTTTGCATTTGTTTATTAAATCATAGAAAGCTACAGACATTAGTCAAGCCTAATTCGATGTAGAAGTAAAAATACACGGACTAAATTCGAATATTTTGTGTCATATAGGTGTTACTCATGAATTATTTCGTGAACAGTCTACGTCTCTTTATAAATCTATATAATGGACAAAAGTAAAAAGAAACACTTTGGCAAAAAGAATCACATTCAGACAAGTCCAGAAACGTTAAAGAGTCAGTATATCCTTGAAATTTGACAGAATTAAATACCCTCTGTCAAAAGGTGGGTCGATGCATCTCAGTGTATTATACCAACAAAGTCACCACATAATTATGGAGCCATAAAACAAAATTTGTCTAACAACTACCTGAGTCTAAAGTTATGGTCAACGTTTGAAATAAAAAAAAAATGCGATATCAAAAAGTTTTGACTCAGGTCAGCCTGCGCGTGCTGCGCAGGCTGACCTGAGTCAAAACTTTTTGCAGATGCATTAAAACCCCTTTTCATAGATCATGGCTCTAAAATTTGATTTTGGGGATTTCTTCAATGCAGCAGTAGCCATCAATTGAACAGATCATTTTTTCCCGAAAGCACAAAACACTAATCAACTGTGGTTGAAAGTTTACTCTTTCTCATTAGTTAAAATCAGGCTGCAGACGACGTAGATTCAAGATCAGACCTCATTTTTCTGTGCAGCATGATCTTAATTTACGCCACCCATAAAAGCTACCATGGATGGAGTGTTTGTTACCAAGGACTTGCATATTCATTTAGAATTTAACGCTTTACCAAACGACACAATTTTAGAATTCTCTATGTTGAGGATGTTTGCAGACGACAATTTAAATGTACCTGAAACACTGAATTTTGTCTTCGGAAGGGTATGGAACATTGTAGGAAAAGGAGAAAATGCTGGTTATCAGTATTTTCGTCTGTTTCCCACAATGTTTTCAAAAGCCTTTTTTTAAAGGTCATTAAAACTCGTGGTTGCGAGGTAAAGGGTTTAAAGAAAGATAAATAGTGGGGAAAAGAGAGTGACTATTCTTTTTTTTAAACTTAATATTTTTATACATATCATAATAGTTTTAGTTGATTTAAAAAACAATGTCAAAACATCTTCCTGTATAATAATTCGTAAAGTGTATTTGATGTACTAAATTGCGAGGTGAATCAAGGGGCAAAAAATCACGGGCAGATAAAAACAGTGTTTGCTACTTTTGTGTTATAAGAAATCTACTAAAACCCATGCTGAGGACTTAATTTTCCCTTCACTCCAGCTGCACGTATGCAATAGACCATGCAAAAAATATCAAAGTTATAGATCCAGTATCATATTTATAGAATATCATCGTAATGTTTTTTATTGACTTTTTCATATAAACATGTAATATATGATTTTTTAACTATGATAATTAAGACTTATTGTCACTTATGAAACGTTCGTTCGCTTTGCTTTTTAAACTTTAACAAAAATAGAGTGATAGGTTATAGTTAACGATAAATGTTATTTACATTATCCGAACAATAGAATCACCCGAAATCAGAGTATAAACGCTTTATCTCGAAAGAGTATTGATAAATTTAGGTAAAAAGGTAAATATTTCCTTCTTTTGCATTCACCACTAATATACAAAATAAACAAAGCTCGGTTTGTGTCATATTATGTCAAATTAACCCTTTACCAAACAATCTTAAATTTTAACAATGAGAAATTAGGCTTTCCGGGAAGAAATAGGAAAAGGAGAAAATGCTGGTTATCAGCATGTTCTCCTTTCCCCGAATGTTTTCGTCCATTTCAGAGATCTTTTCGTTTAAGCGACATTTAATTTGTCACTCGTAAATGTTTTCAAAAATGGATAAGTTTTTTTTAGTGTTTGGTAAAGGGTTAAAAATACAGTATACATGTATGATTGTATTGATTTTAAAGCTTTCGAGCGTGTGTATAGAAGAGAGGAAGATAATTTAAAAATATGGATCGAGAGAGAGAAAAAGTTAATGTCTGTTCCTTGTCGCCTTGGGCTTTTTTCCTTTATGTCGTCCCTAGCTTGTTAAAACTACGCCATTACAATCAGTCCACGTCTTCATTGTGAACGAACTAAAAAATACGTGTTTGTTGTAGTTATATTTTTCTAATTAGGAACTGGATTTGGATTTTGTAACAGTAGTGAATTATGTTTTTTGCATAAAAAATGGTGATATGTATATAGCAAAAGTAAGTTTTTATGCTTTTACTAGATCTAGTTCCATAGTGATACAAATATCTATTTAGACGTTATACTTTCAGGTAAAAACTATGTACACGAAAAATAATTGTCCTACATCACAGTGCATTCCGAAATTTATTACAAGAAAGAAAAATTAAGTTACCACCACCGTAAAGTTTTGCATGGTTTGTTCGTTATAATTTTTTCTGTACTTTCAGATCAAGGATTTTTGTATTTTCAGTAATAGCAAATCTATGAATTAACCCTTATCCAGCTAAATAACTAGCTTGAAACTTTCAAGTCGATAGTAAAACCCAAATGTTGCTATTTCAAAGTTTTTTTTTTTGGGGGGGGGGGATATATCGGACAGTGTAGGACCAAGACCAGACTGCACGTGCTGTGCAGTCTGGTCTTGGACTACACTGTCCGAAAAAGGTCCGTGCGTCGCGCTTGGCAGTGTGGGGTTAAACAACTAAGACACTCCTTTCGGCAATTAAAGGGAAAAGGAATGAAACAATTGCCTTAAAATGATTAGATTGTGGAAACAAATCATGTCTCGGCTAGCACACTAACACGGCGTTTGAGTTCTTAGCAACGTCTGTTTAAGACTGCCTCTGAAAACATTGTGGTAAAAACCGCCATTGTTTATAAAGGGAATTAAAAAATCAGCGTTCTCCATACCATAAAAAAAAAATCTAAGTTGGAAGAACTTGTGGCCAGACTCCATTCGTCTTTTGAATAAAATATGTTTAAACTAAACTATAAAATAAAATCATTTTTCCTTTCTTTATTTTTTCCTTTGCCTATTTCGAATAGTAAGAGGTCAGTCGGAATAAATACTAGTATACTAAATAAAATGGTGTCAAGTCATTTACTATAAAGTATAACCTAAACATACATATATAAAGTTTTTGGTACATTTTGAGCATTTACTCTTATGAGCTGTCATAACCGTTTGACAGATCGGAATGATGTATCAGTCATGCATGTACACGAGAGTAGTGTCGTCATGATGTATATATTTAGGTTGACTCTTCACCAAAAGGCAAATTTGGGACTTGTCTAATTGGAGGCATTTTCAGACCCCAAACCAAATATGACTATAATAGTCAGATTCGCTGCATAAAATCGAGAAAACATCGCGGTTACAAGGCTTCTTTTTCAGATTCGTTAATTCCAGAATTATGTGGTATATAAAGAGTTAAAACTCAGTCTAACAGTGTATGCATTTGTATAGTTTTATGGAAAATACGTCATTGGTAGTAGGAATGTTTTTGAAAGTCATTCAGTTCAACATACACTAGTACATGTATATAGCGCACACGTAAATGATTCAGAAATAGTTTCATTTAGTTGTGTTGAATAACTTTCAGGAGAAGGAAAAATTGCTTCTTTAAAGCGAAGTTTTGCTCTTTTTTTCCCAATGTACTCATAAGCCACCCACTGTTGAAAGACACACTTTTTTTGTAAAATAATATCTCCTGATTGTGTCTAGGGGATAAATTCTAGATTCTTTATTCAACAAATAGTGCTTTCAAATGGCTTGCAACACGCGAAAAGGGGCATTCGGACATTTGCGTAAAGTGTCGTCTCGGATCAGACTACGCAGTCCGCGCAGGCTAATCCGAGACGGCACTTTACGACTACATCAGATTTTGTGCAACAGTAGACTTGCGCAAAACAGAGAATTGCATAAAAACGGAAAGTGTCGTTTCGGATTAGCCTGCGCGGACTGCGCAGGCTGATCCGAGACGACACTTTACGCAAATGTCCGAATGCCCCTTTTCGCGTGTTGCAGGCCAAATAAAATTGAGCTGCGCTCTGGCAATGGGTTGTTAAATGCATCCCCGTGATCCATTATACTAAGCAAATCATCTCATAATTATGGATTCATAAAATTTTGCCTAACAACCGATTTAATCACAAGGTAGACTGGTCCATCACATGCAGAAAATGTACAAAAAGCGAAAAATTTCGACCCAGGTCAGCCTGAGCGGAATGCGCAGCCTGGCCTAGATCAATATTTATTTCAGATGCATTGAACTTCCTTTTCTATTCAGTTGTGATATCCGTTATAGAGGTTATAAAAAAGGAGATGATGATGATTATCGCATCCTTCTAATGGAGCAATTTAGGCTGTTAAAGTGTCTATTTCTATTACATTAAACAAAGAGACAAAAGTAACTAAAACCTTCATGGAATAAACGTCAAGTTGTATGGCTTAAATGACAAAGAGTTAATCCTTTTCTGATTGCAGGACCGCCGGGACGTGTTGGGAACACACCCAAGTCTTGGTCAGCTTGTAGCCACAGTATCATCGACGGGGTCCTTTCCCCCGGCCCCTAGACTGTCACATACCCCGACCTCGGATTTCCAGCCGCCGTACTTCCCCCCACCCTACAACCCTATCTCCCAGCAGCCCGTGGAGTTCCATCACCACGTGAATGCGGACCCTTACTCACATCTCAGTGGTTTCCAACCCCCACAACAGCATTATCATCAGCTCCACAATCCGGAACGAAATGTGCTTCGCCATAGGGACGATATACACAATATGTCCAGTGGGCTTCAAGCCCACGACCGTAATCGCTCGGAGTACGGGGGTATGCAGCTCGTACCCCGAGGACCTTTACCCGTGGGCTACGGGGATACAGACCCTTCTTTATTACATTTACACGGGGGCCACATGATGGAAGACGGGAATCAGGTAAGTGTGTTTTCCTTGTTCGACTACTGTACTGTACTTTGAATATTTGAATATGATGAAAATTCGAATATATCTTTTTCTATTCAAAGCATTTGTTAGAGAGGATAGTAACTGTTGCTAAGAAAACATGTTGCGGCTATTCTGGCTGCTCACACGAACAATATGAACTGCTGCTATATTTTTTACTTCTCGGAGAAAGTCCCATAAACAAGGTTCAAACTAATACAAAATGTCTGAATAGAATCGTTCACTTATCATTTGAACACAAAATGTAGGTTCGTAATCATCTAGTGAACTTTTTGTCTGTCTGAAATTCGAATTTTCGAGGCGTTTCTTTTTTTTTTTACTATGTTTCGTTGAAGATTATACCTATGCTCAAAACTCATCCGTTCTCTCTTTCTCTTCATCCCTGTTTATCTATCTTTCCCTTCGTTAATCATCCTGTCCTCAGGATCTTCCATACATCTTTTGTTTATTCTTATTGGTCTTAACACTTGGTATACTCTACCCCCTGTTAGATAAAATCGTGGCGCCTAGTAGACGTATACCTACATACTTGAGTATTAATTGCTTCTTGTTTGTTTTCAGTGTCATTTCGATGTTTTTTTTATATATAATCTTGTTACCAGTATTACACACTAAAGTTTACAAATTAACACGCACTGTTGATATATAGTTTATTCATTCCGTTTCAAGATCGGATTCTCAAATAATTTGACTCCAACTACATCTATATTCTTTCAACGAGTTTACTTCATACATTTTATTTTATACCTTAAGCTAGGATTTAATCAACAACTATTATCTTTGTTACATGAAGCCAACCAGTTTGGTATATGTGCCAAGTTTTTCCTTTTTTTAAAAATGTAGCCACAGCGAGTATGGAACGCGGAAACAACCAAACGACAAATTTATCTAACGAAGCATGGATAATGACTTTCCACATGAAATCTTAAAAGTAGATTAAATTTACCCAAATATAGCAGATTTTTACAGATTACAGCCTCACATATATAACAGAATATCGTATCTACTGCTGGCATAACTGGTATTTTGAGCGTAAAATTCAAAGCACTGCTCGTTTATGTATTGATCAGCCTTGTACCAAACAATCCTGAGTTTTAACGACCCCAGCAGAATGGGGAGGAAGAGGCTTTTGAAAACATTGTAGGAAAAGGCAGGGATCTGTGTATATACGATCCCTGGAAAAGGGTAGATTGTTAACAAACATTTTCTCCTTTTCCAACAATATTTTTAATCGTTATAAAGATAAATCCGATCATTTGCACAACATTTAATTTGGTCTCCAGATGCTTAGAATTTTCACGAGCTCAAAATTTTGCCATGTGGTAAAGGAATAAGAATATGACAAAGGCATTTTTAATCAAGTGTGCATAGGACGTAAAGACCTTTTATTTGTGTTGTCATAAGTATACCTTAACTTTGATTTACACTTCTGCATGCTCTGAAATGAATTTGGACGCTTTCTTACGTCCATAAAAGTAGGACAATGACAAACAGTGTAGATCCTAATGTAGTTTTGTGGGTTAATCTGGCCTAAATAAATATTTTTTGTTGGAAATTACTGAAGCTGAGTTTCATTTTCTAACTAAAAACATCCGTTTCATATATCTTTAGCAGTCGAAAAGAGAGTGACAAAGTAAAATCGGGAGCTACCTTTTTTATATTTCCAAATAATTTGTCAGCAGAACGGTAATTTGAGAAGTTTAATTTTCACCCGCATTCGAAATTTTTTTCTTCCACAAAAATTGCACGTTTACGACAGTTTTTTTTTACGTCAAGTCTGCACTCAAGACATTTTCTTTCAAAATTGTGGTTTTCTTACTCCTGATTTTACACAAAAACTCAAGTCTTCTTGAAATCTATTAGCTCTCAACTTTTTGCTTTATTAGCGCATCGATTCCCCAGTATTGAAATAGTCCCCTGCAAAAGGCGAAAAGTCGAATGTGGAAAGAAAAATCTTAATCGTAACATTGTTTGGAGAGGATAAGTTGAATATTTGCAATTATACTTTTAGTTGCTCTTGAGGTAAAAAGTTACAGAAAGAGAGAGAGAGAGAGAGAGAGAGAGAGAGAGAGAGAGGGGGGAGGGGGAGAAAGGCAGAGTCGGAAGGACGTAAATGTGGTATGAAATGTGTCATACATGTATTACAGAATTAATGGTGCACGACAAAGGTTTCAGTTTATACTGCACTGCCAGAAATATGTGATTAATTAAAACAGTCTACATGAATACACATATGCAGTCACCTCAACGTATCTACCACATTCATTAAACTAAATCCGGCCTCTCCTCATCTCTCATGTCCTTTAGCGAAGAGTTTGCCAAGATCAGCCTTCAATTCCTCGCAGTCTAACCTTGGCCTACTCTCTATGATAGTGAATTTCCTGACAATGCTTGACGCAAAATACCGCCGAGACCCGGTAGCTCAGTCGGTAGCGTGCAGGACTTTGAGAACAGGGGGTCGTAGATTCGATCCCTGGCTCGGCCAATTTCTTTCCGAGGACTGATTATAGTCATTGGGACAGGATTCATTCCTCTCCCACCGCTGACCATTGTCTCGACGATGGTGATGTAGGAAAGCAGCCAGTGGCTTGGAAAGAAAATTGTGCGGAGTACTGGTAAAGAGACTCCAGGAAAGCATGGATAGGTGCACTGGCCGCCGCGATATAACTGGAATAGTGTTGAAAATGGCGTTAAACACAATGCAATGAATGAATGAATGAATGAATGAATCAATCAATCAATCAATCAATCAGTCACGCACAAGACATTATACATTTAAGTTATTTTCCGTAAACAATATAAATTTATTCAAACGTCTTCATTTAATAGAAAAGTAGTTTTTAAAACCAAATTGTTTTTACAAAGTATTTTTTTTTTTCAGCAGGGTAAGTTAAGTTAGGTGAACTTTTTTACCAAACAACAAAAAAACTGAGACTTGTTCAGATTGAAATCATTTGCAGACGACATATTAAATGTAACTTAAAAACTGAAATTTGCCTTTGAAAGGAAAGAAATTGTGAGAAAACAGTGTTTTCAAAAGGCATTTTTCCTGAAGGTTGTTAAAACTCGGGATTGTGCGGTGAAGGGTTAATCCTTTACCAAACAATCTCGACTTTTAACGAAGGCTCTTGAAAACATTGTGGAAAAAGAGGAAAATGCTGGTAAGTGGCATTTATTTCCAAAAATATCTTGTATCCTTTAAAAAACAAATTAGATCTACAATTTTAAGTCACATTCGTTTCGTTATCTGCAAATGCTTTCAGTTTGGACTTTTCTTAAATTTTGTCGTTTGAAAGAAAGTTAAGATAAATATACAGCGAACTAGTATCATTTAAAACACTTAGTTCATTGCCATAATGTCATAAAATTAATGGAAAAAAAAAAGATGATGGTGATGATGATGATGATGATGATGATTGTTTTAAAAATCAATTACCTCACCTGTTTTTGAAAGGCCACCAATAAAAAGCTTGCTCTTTGGACCTTTAACAGCTTTGTGTTAGTTTGAAGCGTTGGACAAAATTATAATTCATTTTTTTTTTCTGTTATGATTTGATATTACATATATACCACGAGTTCTTTTTTTTTTCCAAAATATTAATGCATCACTCTTCAATGTCTTTAAAATCGTCCGCTTTGAATACCAATTTGTGGTTTTGCGGAAAGCCAAGACCAAGATCATACTACATAATACGTGAAGTATGATCTTGGGTCTACAATGTCTGGTAGTTTGTGAATTATTTGTGAGACAGTCTTTAGATCACATATTTGGGCCACTTTTACTGAATGAATATTGTCTGTTCTCCTTGGTTGGCAACCTGTTAGTCAGTATCCACTGAATTCATAGCCCCATCCTTTCATCCTTAATCAAAAAGCCCTGTGTTCAAACGACCCTGGGAAAGAGGCTTTTAGAAACATTGTAGAAAAAGGAGGAAATGCTGGTAACCAGCATTTTCTCCTATCCCCACAATGTTTTCTACCCTTTCAAAGACAAATCAGGGCAACGCTTGAGTCGATCTACAAGTATTTGTCGCTTGCAAATGCTTTCAGTTTAGACAAGTTTGAAAATGTCTCGTCTTGTAAGGAATTAAAATGGGGGTTCAGTGTCTACATAGGAAGGCTGCCATAAGATCTGGTTCAAACGGGAGCAAAAGAATTATGTAATTGAATTAATTAATGTGTAAACTTCAATAAGATACAGCTTTTTTGATGTCGTCTTAGTTTAATAGCGTTTTGGATTCTAGAAAAAGACTTGATCCCTATAATAAAGCATGAATACTTCTTTTGTGAAGGTTTGCGCGCATTAATAGATTAGCCTGGTCCGTCTTAAAAGTAGTCCCGTTTGATGAGAGTTTATTATCATAAATTACATCAAAACTTTGAAATAATTAATTTCATGTATAATATATCTTTGGATCCTGAATTAAACAGTTTTATGGGGAAAATGAAATACGAAAACAAGACTTTGAAATAATCTACATGTTATTCAATGCAAACATTTCTGTAAGTTTTTACTTAAAATACATGCAAAATAATTACATTGAAAATAGATGAATACAGTTACATGTTTCTGTATAATTTGAAAATCTGGGAATTCAGAGACATTACATCTTAACTCTTTCCATAATGTTGATGACACAAGGCTTTTGTGGACAGTGTAGATCAAGATCAGACTGCACAGAACGTGCAGTCTGATCTCTTATCTACACTGTCCTTTCTTTTATTCTAGAATATACCTGAACTGTCTCTTCATCTTGCAGCGGAACTGCACTTGTAGCCATTTAAAAAAGTAAAGGTTATTTATTTGGTAGTGAAAGAGGTAAACGTTTGTCTGCGTAAGAGGAATGAGTAGGTCGGAGGGGAAAGCGAAAGGTTCCATAAACCTCATATGTGTTCAAGTGGCTGTTTAGATACTAGTATATTGTTGCAATAAATGTCCCAAAAGTCCTTTGTGGCAGAGAGGTTGCGCCATTTTGGTGTGATCAGGAGACCTAGGTCTGATGTCTATCGTTGTTATAATTATCATGGCACAGATGCCATTGGGTCACGTTTTAAACAGATATGATACGCCACCTAAAATATGAACAAAGCTATCTTCTCGATATGACCAAATTAATGTAGAAACCAGCCTGAAGTTCTATTTAATCCAAGGGAACCGGACTCGATAAACTGAGCATTTCAATGTAAATAGAGTGTATAACAATTTAATATGGTCTTCATGGACGTGAAAGTACCCAAACGTTTCAATGATATTCCTTGCATAACATCTGCTTTATTGTCGAAACACGCTGTAAAATTTATATGCTTTGAAATGAATAAAAAATTGATGACAATAATATACTGCTTTGTTAGTGCTAGAAAACCAGACATTTTTCAAATACCAAGATTTCCCTAATCTCTACACAACCCTCTGATCAATAACATTAACTATGTTCGTGACAGTTCCACGGCAGTGAACCAATAAAACGCCTCGGGTCACAGCCATTGGTTTACTCCGGAAAATGAAGGTCCTGTTTAACTGGCATTTTGGGAATACTACATCCGGTTTGATATGGAATAAGGTCATCACGAGTCTGCACATACTGACGCATGCCCTTTTTTTCCTAGTATCCTTGAAAGAGTAGTTACAATTCAGACTCATTCAGTAATTCTAGATATAATACAAACTCTTTTATAATTTTCAGTGGATAGCAATGTTCCTAAAGTAGGAAGTTTCACCATAAACTAATACATACTAATACATTAATTAAATTGAGGTAATTTAAGGATTACGACCCCCAACTCATCGGTAAATATCGTGTAACATCGACGTTTTCGTAAAGGCTATTCGGCCAATCACGGCAGCTTCCGTCTTTTATTATGAGAGTTAGGGGCCATAGACTCACTAAATCATCGGTAAATATCTTGTAACATCGACGTTTTCGTAAAGGCTATTCGGTCAATCTCGGCAGCTTCCGTCTTTTATTATGAGAGTTAGGGGTCATAGACTCACTAACTCATCGGTAAATATCGTGTAACATCGACGTTTTCGTAAAGGCTATTCGGCCAATCTCGGCAGTTCCCGTCTTTTAATATGAGAGTTAGGGGCCGTAGACCTTAAGTTATAGATCTACCAGGTAGAGATAACATGAAGGTTTAATTGATATGAGTATTATTAAAAAAAAAAATCCGAAATATTCGAGAAGCATCAGCGAAAAGTTCTTAACGAATCGAAGTTATCTCTAGTTTTTCAAAGGTCAGTCTCTCACTCCATAAAACAAGATTTTTTTTACTTCTCGGTGTTTGTTGGTGTTAATAGCCATCCTGTAGAACAAACAATGTAATTTAACTGTATTAAACTGAACTCCAGAAATTAAGTTTGAATCATGTTCAGTAATATTTCGGGGATATGTTGTAACTGAGTTGGTATAACTTGTAATCTGGCCCCATTTGAAATTCAATACATGTTAGGAATTTTTCACTAAATAAAGGACTGCGCAAGTATTGTGATCTTTAAATAATTAGAGACAATATGGTCTTCTATCAAGTGATTGCTCATTTTACGTCAATGTTTTTCAAGGCTTTGTGCTTTTCAGATTGATGAAAACTAAAATCGTTTTTGTGTGGTAAAAGATCAAACAAGGTCTTTTTCTCTAATACGAAACTGGCTTTTAAATGACGAGTTTCTATCTCCATACTATTGTCAGAACTATAATGTGGAAACAAAAGCAATGTTGCATTGTCCCAGATTTCGTGAAGCGTGTCCTTCGCTCTAAATATTAAATATATTCGCCTCAGGGGAATTTATTTCGTAATTAAATATGCAGTTTATACCAAAGGTTGTTACCATTATGATGTACTGACCTATTTCTCCCCTTTCTGGATTGAAAAATCTGACCGTTGCGCATTTTTGATAAATACGGTCATTTATTGAAGGACTTCAGGTGAAGGTATGAGATAATAATTACGAAAAAATATTTAGACGAGTAGGTGAGCTCATAACCATAACTAATGCAGCTGCAAATTGCAAAGAAGTTCTTAAACATTATGGACAAGCAACTTCAATGAAGATTTAATGCTCAAGTACACGTGAAAACCCAGAAGTAGGAAAACAAATGGAGAAAGTACTTGTTGTAGGATGTTAAGAATTAACTTTTTTTAAACTTTGCGTCGAGATACCCAAGCAATTGGTGTCAAGGAATACTTAATTCGGTCTTACAAACCCGTGTGCCAGTAGTACAACAACATAAGGCCATCAACGACAATCACCTGTGTGTTGTATTTGCTAATCATTCAAAATATCAGTCTGATTCTAAATTCAAAGACTGGCTCGGACAGAAGCTGAGATTTTTTAATTACCCTGAATTTAGAATCGATGGTGAAGACGCACCAGGAAAGCATGGAATTCTTGACAACACTGCTTTCTGAAAACTTCATTGAATTCTGTAAACGGTATTTGAAACCTTTTATCAAACGATCTCGTATTTCACTACCCGTAGAAGGAGAGCTTTTGAAAACATCATGGGTCAAGAAGAAAATGCTGGTAATCAGGACCTTCTTCTTTGTCTGCAATGTTTTTTATCCTTACAAAGACAAATCCAATCATTTGAGCCACATTAATTTGTCGTCTGAAAATGCTTTCATTACAGCTAAGCCATAGGTTTTGTCGTCTTGAAAAGAGAAAGTATTTACTTCATCGGAAGCTAGGTGGCATCTTTCAAATACATACCTAATGGATTTGGGCATTTTAGTTACAGAACCGGACTACTTTTCAAAATGGCCGTCCGTGCAACGAATTTCAAAATAAAGTATTCGCTTATGCAAAACAGCGCTAACTGGTACGATTTATCCAGCTATGGTTGGCTAGCAAATAATTTATGCACCAGTCATTTATAAACATAGCCCATATAGGCTGGGAAATGACCCTGGTATAAGCCCAGCATGACGGGGGACAATTTATGTTGATGTTATAGTCTTTAAAATCCCTACACAGATCCCGGTTTTCCCCATGTCTATATTTAGAAACTGTGTTCAAAGGTTTGCAGTAAACAATGATATTTTGTGTTATTATTTTTCATGTTTGTATTTATTACATTTCTAAGAATTTTCGAGCGACGAACATTTTCCACTTTTTACTTTATAGCGGCAGAGATGTGATCTTACGCATTGCGCATTAATATTTATCCTTAACAGGATAGTGATGTGTCATAGCAGACAGGTCAATCCTCGAAGAATACAACATGCGCAGACAACTGTATTTACTTTTCGTCGTAGTACACATTGACGACTGTAATGCGTTTGAACACTTCCGGCTGAACACCGTCTTTCGAGCAGGCTACAATCTCGAGGAAAAGTAACACGGAAACTCTGCATTTCATAATTGGGTGAAGCAAATTGATTTGTTTGCAAACGACATTTAAGGCGTTATTTTTTTTAAAATTGCAGTATTTTCAATGCGATCTATGAATCTATCAGAGTATGCCTTTTTTTATTCTACAGCTTATTGAACACTTTGACACCCCCCTCCCAACGACAATACATCAGTACATTATTAAAAGGAAACGATGGTAAAAAAAAATAATAATTTCAGGGAAAAAAAACATTATGGCTGTTAACTGTCTTTCGGACGCCAGTTTTATATGTAAGAAATTATTCGCGCGTGAGAAGTACATTGACAGAACAACTTTGTTGAACTCCTTTAAAACAGACCCTAGAATTTACCACCCTGGGAAAGAGACCTTTTGAAAACATTGCGGGAAAAGGAGAAAATGCTGGTTACCAGCATTTTCTCCTTTTCCCGCAATGTTTTCTACCTACCCTTTCTAAGACAGAAATCATTATTTGAGCTACAGTTTTTTTTGGTTTTTTTTTTTTGTTATCTTGAATTTTTTTTTCAATTCAGACAAACCTGAAAATTTTGTCGAGTTGTAAAGGATTAACTCTTTACTCGTACAAAATGACAGAATTTTAGACCTGTCCAAATTGAAGGCATTGGCAGTCAAATTAAATTCGACTCAAATGATGAGATTTATCTTTGAAAGGATAGAAATGTGACTTTGAAAGGGTAGAAAGAGATTTATCGTTAAAAGGATATAAAATGTTGTTGGGAAAGGAGAAGAAGCTGCTTAGCAGCATTTTCTTCTTTTCTAATAAGGTTTTTAAAAGTCTGCTTTCTCAAGGTCCTTGAAAACTCGTAAATGTTTGGCAAAAAGTTAACTCCCTCCCGAAACAAATTTGTAGCGGAGTAATTTGAGGAAAGAAACTCGTCAATTTACAGGTTAAGATTCAATTTACAAAAATAATGACATGAAAATATCGTTACAGGTTGAAAGACTGGCCGTAACGATCAGTATCTCTTTGTGCTGGAAACAACAACAGCAACAACAACAATGATTTCCTAGCTTGACCATTCATACAAAATTAACTTTTAGTTGTATAAATTTAAAATTCCATTATTCCGAAGCCCAAAAAACAAGGAAATGTCCAAGATGCACTAAAGGTTTATCTGGCATTTTCGCGGAGATAATCGGACAATGACGATAACGTGCCTTTATGTAACATCGTTTTTCTTTAATCTTTAATTTTTTTTGGACATGTTGAAATATCATGTCGTTAATTGATAAGATGACAAAATGTATCTATTATTAAAACCAGATAAAGTGTAGACACAATTTATAAGACGTTTTGATAAACGTAGATCTAATCAGGGATCGTATATATAGATATAAGATCCCTGATCTAATTGATAATATGAATTGCAGTTGAAGTTGTTCAAAGTTGACAAAAGACAAGTACCTAAAACTCGAATCATTTGAAGGAACGTGCTCAAAAGCTTAATCATGTCTCTTGATGTCATATTCATGTAAATGCTCGCGTTGCTTTCAAAGTTTTGGCCGAAAGAATGATTGTCCCTATTTTTTTTATTTCTTTTTTCGGACAATGGAATGTAAATCACACAGACATTTTTTACTTTTATCTACGTAAAGTACACTTTAGTGAAATAAGGGTATAGCCTGAAAGTTGTGTATAAATTTATTTATAGCCAATGCAGCTAAAGTTGCATTAATTTACAATAGAAAAAAAAATCAATCTACAGCCTATGCCGGTATGTTTCGTTTAAGATTTATCAATAAAGTTTCGCGACTAAAATGTTCATTCAATCATCATACTGCTGGATTTTTTTTTACCCCTTTGGCATTACCTGTTGTCTTTGTCTTGACACGGTTGCTAACAACCTATGATTGAATTTCCCCTTTAGTCACAATATCGTCTATATGGTCACTGCAAGACACAAAAAGTCGTCTGTAGAAAGTAAGGAGTAGAGTGGGTCGCTGTTCAAAAACCAGACCGATTCTTCCAATCAGGGCGATACCGTATAGCACTAATACTGTAATGAAATAAAAATAGAGTTCCTAATTGGATCAGGCATAATCAATTACTGTCCACTATGGTGGCAAAAGCTTGACCATTGGCCATCCCTAAGCAGCAAATAAATATTTATTTACAGCGGTGTCCATTTCTCACGTATTGGGAAGTTTTACAAATTAGTGTCGGTGGTGTCATAATAATTACACATAATGAAATTTACACCGATCTGGGAGATGCCAATATCTCACATCAGAGATCGAATTGCATTTCTCTGGTTAGTGCAGCAGAAACGTGTTGGTATGTTGGTGTGAGGTTCTCTGTTGTCAGAAACTAGATGTTTATCTTTGTTAAGCCAATGTTATCGATATAAGAAGTACAGACTCTTGTTTATGCAGTCGGGGGGGTGCTTATAAAACTTGCGTTCATGTTCAGCTGAGTTTGAGCCAAACTTTTAATTCTACACATGCTACAGACTGTGGGGAAAAATAACTAACCTAAAAAGAAGGGATTGTTTGAAAAGTTAAGAATTAACCCCATTATTTGTGTAAATTCCAACCCTTTTCCCTGTTGGACGTCAGTTTTACCAGCCTTTTCTCCTTTTCCCACAATGTTTTCAAAAGCCTTCTTTGTCAAGGTCGTTAAATCTCAGGGTTGTGTGGTATAAAGACTTAAATAATGTATAAACTATTACGCAATACGTACGCTATATGTATATGAATAAAGATATCGAGTTTAGAAATAAAGTGCAGCAGTAGTAAAGAACAAATTATTTATTCGCTTACTGATCATTTTCTTTATTTCATACATTGAAACAATCGCGGAAATTAATGAATGACTTCTTGTAAACAGTAAAGACGCTGTACAAAATGAAGAAAAAAAAACACTGATTTTTTCCTCCTTTGCGTAAGTCTGCACCGACTTGTCTTGAAAACATAAAAAAATACTTATGTGTTTTATTTTTTGTCAAGATGAACGGGCCTTTCTTTCTGCTATCGAGTCCAATGTTTCAATATAGGCTGGAGTCAAAACATTTAAATAATTTTTGTCATTGTTTTCTTGTCGAATTACAGTGAAAATACTTTTGAATGGCATGGAAACAGTTGAATGGCATGGGAAAAAAAGTAGCAACTTGAAGCAAACACAACGTTCTCAGACGCTGTAACGGCAATGACGTGTAAGGCGGCACTGGTTTACTAAAGGGTCCTGATAGCAGAATGCAATCGCTGCAATAAATCGCACTAACTCTGCTAGTTAATGAATTTACACTAAAATGAAAGGGGACAAATCTCAAAAGCCAATCTAAAGCAAAGTCATAAAAATACAAAGACAAAATTCTTGGAGCAAATGAGCCTCCACTACATCTGTACAAGAGCAGACGATATTTTTTCGTCTTGCATGAGACTATTTTATTGGCAGCAGAGCATATGAATATGAGCCATGCTCTGTGAAAAGGGGTTAATTGCATAAAGTATCGATTCATGTCAGCCTGCATAGTCCGCACAGGCTGACCTGGGTCGAAACTTTTGCTATCGGTCAATTTTCTGTATGCCAAAGGACCAGTCTACCACATGACTGAGTCAGTTGTTAGACAAAACGGGTTCAATGGATCCATAATTATATGATGACTTACTTGGTAAAATGCATTATGGAGATGTAGTAGCACACCCCCCCCCCCATTTTTTTTTTTTTTTTCATTAAACCACCTTTTGCCAGAGCACAGCTCAAATATCTTGAAAAATGTTGTTTTGTTCTCCGATATTCCGCCGAAGGCATTCAGAGACCATACCTAGGCAAAAAGAAAATTTTCTCGCCCCTAGCAATTTTTCACTTCCCCACGCTGTTTACACTAGTATAAAACGAAACCTTGATTGACCGTCGCCGATCATCCGTGTTTTAAAAGAATATCTTAAAAGTCGCCGGCTGCACATTTGTTTCTGAAGTTAAACATTTGAAATAACTTTAGCCCTTTGCTGGTTGCAGATGTGACATCTAGTTTCTTTCTTAAAACAGCGAGTAGATTTTAAGAACTAGTTAAATTAACAGATTTTAATCACCAAACAATCATTTTATAGCCTTAAACGTCTATCATTATTGGTGAGGGAAAGGGAAGGAATTGATTTAAAAAAAAAAAACTTTACTCTTTCAGTTCCCAAATAATATGAGCAATGCTCTGAGGGCTTTGGGCTTAATACATTTACAAAAAGTCCGCGCAGACTGACATGAAACTTTTCGCTATCTTTAAAATTTCTGTATATGTTCTGTTCTATTTTAAAGGATAATTTTACCCCATGATTTGGTCGGTTGTTAGACAAAATGGATTTTATAGATCCATAATTAGGTGATGACTTCCTTGGTATAATGCATCACGGAGATGCATTAACCCTTTACCACACAATGACGACTTTTGACACCCCTGATAGAGAAGGCTTTTGAAAACATTGTGGGAAAAGGAGAAAATGCTGGTAACCAGCATTTTCTCCTTTTCCCACAATGTTTTCTACCCTATCAAAGAAAAATCATTTCATATGATCCACATTGAAACTGTCCTCTGCAAATGCTTTCAATTCGGACAGGTCTAAAATTGGTCGTGTGGTAAAGGGTTAATCCCCTTTTGCCAGGACATGGCCCTTTATATAAACCCCGTCTCTGATGACAACTGAAATAACGATCTATTGAAATATAAAATTGTTTTTGACATTAGTATGAATTAGGGATGGTATAGATACAAAAATCAGACTAAACATTGTGTGCAGTCTGATCTTGAGCTATGTTGCCCGGCGGTGCACGCATAAGTGCCTGTTTTGGACCGATGACAACGAAAGGGCAAATAACGGAGACTTTGTATGTATAAAAAATGATTGTCTATTTATTTCTTTTATAAATAACATGATGCCGATACTCATTACTTGCAGCAATGCTGGTCTTAATTTTTGTGTATTCCGATTTTGGAAACGCACACACGTAAATTTCTTAAATTAATAAGGACTTGAATAAAAAGCTACAGAAAAGCATTGCGATAGCTAGAAAACTGCTTATACGAGTAGCGATCAACTGATTTCATTTTTCTATAACTTTTCTATGACACTGTTTGCACGGTTTCAATATTTTCATTTCTTGACAAGTTTTATCGCCCCCTCCTCCTCCTGCTTATCATCATCATCAATATCATTATCATCATCAGTTGTAGTTGTTATTGTTGGTGACATGCTGCCATTTGGTTAAAGAAAAGATGGTATCTAAAATCGTTCATAATGTATTCACCAAACTCTAAAACATCGACATGCAAAAGGTATAAATAAGATAAATTTGCATAAAAGCGTAGGAAATGAGGTTAATGGTTTTAGATTGAGCTATAAAACAGGTGCTAAGTGCGAATCGCTAAATCTGTTGGGCTGAAAGGTGGCGAGAGGCTGTGAGTGCTGCAGAATGAAATTAAAATAGCTCGTTTCCCACATTTGCATCCTCCCATTGTAACAATACGAGTACATGTACGCATAGCAAGGCTAAAGACGTCATTAACTATTTAACATAATTGTGGAAGGTGTTGATCAAGATCGGACTGCAGTGAACCTTCATTGTGATCTTGGATCCACACTGGCCGAAGTTTCGTAATACATTATGACAAACAAATATAAAAGTGCAATGATTTAGAATTTTTTTCGACAAATTGAAAGTGAACATTTTTAGTGCGCTCTGAACTCTCTTAGCGCCAAATATTATACTCGAACCCTTTCGACTGCTGAAAACCCAGTCCACTAAAACCCAGCAAAATATTCATCTTACAGGATTGGCGTTACAGATCAAGATCAGGCTGCACAGATCGAGCAGTCTGATCTTGATTTATGCCAGCGGTAAAAGTCCCTGGCTTCGCCTTTAGAAGTGCGCTGAAATGATGAAGGGTACAAAATTATGTAATGTCTCATTTGAACTGGGTTTTAGAGTGATGTAGGCGGGTTTATTGAGGAAAGTATGAGCGTACATATTAAATGATAATGTCTGATAGGAACTTGAGATTAAAAGTGGTGTGGGCGGGATTAGTCGGGTAAAGTATTCACCGGAAGTTCAAAACCATTTTTCGACAGTTTAATCCTTTATAATACAAGCCCGAGATTTAATTACCATGAAAAAGAAGGCTTTTGAAAATTGCAGGAAATGGAGAAAATGCTGGTAACCAGCATTTTCTCCTTTTTCCGCAATGTTTTCTACTTTATTAAAAACAAAATTTATCATTGGATCTACATTTAATTTATCATCTGCAAATACTTTCAATTTGGTCCAGTCCAAAATTTTTTCGTTCTATAAAGAGTTAAAGGGGTGCGAGTTTATTTTACGGTAAAGAACTATTTAAAGAACTTTAACTCTCTTCCAGGCGACTAAATTTTCCACGTACCCAATTTTAAAGAATTTGGAGACAACATAGTGAACGTGACATAAAAGTTGGAATTTGTGACTGTAAGGAAGAAGACATCGTGCGAAAAGGAGAAAGTCCTGGCTAGCAGCATGCATTTTTTTTTTCTCTTTTTCCCACATTTATTTTTTCCCACAATATTTTCAAAAGCCGTCTTCTTCAGAATCGTTATCGAGACTGTTTGGTAAAAGGTACGCTACTAGGCTGCCTGGAGTGACTCACTGAACTTTTGCGGACAATGTAGATCCAAGATCAGACTGCACGAACGTGCAGTCTGATCATAGATCTACACTGTCCGATACGGTGGGATTTTACCGGAAAAAAAATGAATGAAATCGCAATATTTGTGGTTTTTTTTTTTTCAGTGGCTAGTAAATTGCATTTAAGTCTTTATTACATAATCCAGATTTTTAACGACCATGAAAGAGGAAGATATTGAAAACATTGGTAGAAAGGAGAAACTGGTGGTAACCAGGATTTTCTCCTTTCCCATTCATGTTTCTACCCTATCAAATACAAATCATCAAATGGGCTACCTTTCACCTGTCGTCTGCAAATGCTTTCAATCTGGTCTAGTCCAAATTTTTGTCGTTTGGTAAAAAGTTGAATGATTTAACTTAAAGGTCAAAACGCCATAATTATAATAATAGGATTAGTTTGAGATATTCAAGTTCTTTTCGATGGAAAAATGATTGTAGAAAGCTCGGGTTTAAGGTGCGATCAGGGGTCCTCTGAATATGATAGACTGTAGGTACGAATCCAGACAGTTCTTACAAGACCTTGCCATGGAAAGTAAATGTTGAACCAGCCCTGAGGGCCATTGTTTTGTTGGACACTTCAAGTGTTCATTATTGAGTTTTCGTAGGTAGGACATCGCAAGTTAAAAACGAATCCCACTGGAGCCAGTGAATTTGTTTCCAGATAGCCTGGTGTTCAAGTTTACGAAGCTTGATGTTTGTCAGGTAGATTTGACTGCCCCGCTAAGTGGTAAACACAAGAAATAATGATTGTTTTCATGAGAGAGAGAGAGAGAGAGAGAGAGAGAGCTGACAGATTTCAGATTTTAGTCTATAAATAAGGCCAACGGTCCATGTTATCTACAATATTGTTATCGTTCCATTGTTTTCCCTTACATGCAGGTAACAAAAAATTGTACATAAAATATTTGATAACCAAACTTATCGTAGGTACACAGTTTTAACTATAGAACGCTAGTTAAACTTTTTACCAGACAACAATAGAGGTTACAGACGAAACAGTGGATTTAGTACAAAGTTCATCTTTCAAGGATTGAAAATACAGACAGACAGAGACAGACATACGAAAAAATAAACCCGAAATCGGTAAATAGCTCATGAAACAATACAAAGATCTATCAAAAGCAGGATCAAGACAAATCGCATCTTTCGAGGATGGATAAAGAAAAATGATCCATGTATTCTATGACCCGACATATTTTCCACCAGTCTTTCTTTGAACAAACAAAAACTGAACACCAACTGTGCATGGTTCAAAAGAAACGCATACAACGATTTCTGGACAAAATATTCATGAAAATCTGACCGTTTTCGTAACCAGTAATAATTAATGTTTTTCAAAATCAGATTTTTCATCCCACTATTAGCATTTATAACACAGTCAATCTTTAAGGGGTGTTAGAGCCAATCGCACCTCTTTCATTTGGCCCTATTAGTTCTGATTGCGACCCGCGGGTCGCCTTTTGAACAGAGCGTCTAATTACAGCCCATTTAGACCCCATCTCGTTGCGACCTCTTAAACGAGGCTCGTTTGCCGAAATCCAACCCCTGGTTTTATGAATTGTGAAATCCAAGCATGGGTCACTCGATAAACTGACTCGGGAACAGGTCAGTTCAAGTTGAGGCCAGACGTATACTTAACCTTACCCTGCTGATTGAAGAAAAATCAACAGCACCAATCTTTGTTTAGGATTGGCCATTTTTTATTCTAAATCGATGAAGTAGTGGTCCAGTATTTGAGTTGATATCACAGAGTGTTGATCGAGATCATTTCGCACGGACGTGCAGTCTGACGTTGGTCTATAAGCAGCAAATGATATTAGAGATCACGCAACGCAGGTTAAAGATGTTGATATACTCCGCTGTCTACTTGTCGTGACCTCTGCATGTCGCATCGAGGAACCAAATAAAGAGTCAATCACTTCAGATTTGGACTTGTATTCAGTAGGTCGGTGTTCGAATTCCATTGGTGTCCCGAGCTATTGATCGACAGTAGGCCGTCAGTGGTAGTAATGGTTTCCAAATTTAAGGATATGAGTATCTTTGGTCTTTGAACATTCTTCTGCTCGATTGTGGTGAGCCTGCAAGCAAGTTCAGTACATAATTCACCTTGTTACCAACATTTACGAGCACCTTGGGCATAAGATGTTCACATGATTGACTAATCTTGTTCAATTTTCGTTTTCACCATCTATTATTATGATCTTGTCCACAAAACGTTTTGAATACTTTAATATTTCCAAATGAGAATTGTATGGCAGCATTTTGAAACAATTATAAGTGGATTTAAAACTTTGATATATTTTAGTAATATCATACAGGCAAATGTCAATTTCAAAGCATCGAGAGTCAAAATATAAACCTGAACATGTTCAGAAAGGTAAAGACCAAAACTGTTTCAACGGCAAAAGACTAAATTCCTAATTGCATGGTACCCTAGCCCCCTCTTAGAAACTGAGCTTTGTATGTCGACAGCGAATTCGGAAACCAGACTAAGTAATTGACTGGCGTCCCATGTGACAGACGACAATCTGTTTCCTCACACGCCGTTACTCGTACAACTCATGACCAAACTATTTTTTTTTTACCTGTGTCAAGCAAGATAAATTACTACGCTACACTGAAATGACATAAACGCGGCGTTGCCATGGCGATCCCTCCATATGTACATTTCAATCCATCAAAAATGCTGAGGCGCTTCGGTTATGCTCCAGTAAAAGCAGACGACAAATGAATTTCGATCTCTTGGTAGATTATCAATGTGAACAATGGAAAACCTCGTACATAACAGCGATTTTTGGAGCAGGACCCTACTCAACATTTCCAGCAATTACGATATAATGGTCAGTTTTACTTATCATGAGTGTATGTTGACAAAACAGATGAATAAACCCAATTAATGGAACCAACGCAGATATGTTTGTAGCCAGAAATTACATTTGGCATTTGTTTTTCACCGTAGGTTCATAGATTTGACATGTAACCTGTCTGTACCAATGGCAGTTTCAGATGCTTTTGCAGACGGTCCAAAATGAAGATCGGGGTCTATATCCACCAACCATTCATAGTTTCATTTTAAGTTTCATTCTAGATTTAGAAAGTAATATCCAATTGGCTAAACAATTTAGGCCATGCTCTGTATGTGAAAAGGGGCCGAGCCCCGGTAGCTCAGTCGGTAGCGTGCAGGACTTGAGAACGGGGGGTCGTGGGCTCGATCCCTGGCTCGGCCAACCTCCTTCCGAGGACTGACGATGGTCATTGCGACAGGATTCCTTCCTCTCCCACCGCTAACCATCGTCTCGGCGATGGTTATGTGGGAAAGCAGCCAGTGGCTTGGAAAGAAAATTGTGCGGAGTCCTGGTACAAGAAACTCCAGGAAAGCATGGATAGGTGCACTTGCCGCCGCGATATAACTGAAATACTGTTGAAAATGGCGTTAAACACCAAACAATCAATCAATTAGCATGTGAAAAGGAGGTTTAATGCATCTCCAAAAAAGATCGACCTATGTCAGCCTGCACGGTCCGCGCAGAATTACATGTTTCTAAACTTTTCACACTTTTCATTCATAATTTGCAGTATGTACATAACCTGCATGCATCAATCGAAGAAAACAGTAAGTTTTGACCATTTTTAAACAGCATTGAAATACACACTTTGCAAATTTAGTCAGATGTTAAATTGAATATTTATTAATTAAGTAAATTCATCTCCGATACTTCTTTACAAGGCTCGAATTCAGGCCCGTTGGAAGGAAATTTTATTCGGTCCGGCGATTTAGGCGAGCGACGAAGTCGCGAAGCCATGCTAGGGGGGTCGGGGGCATGCTCTGTTGTTCGGCCGAAAATTTGGTCCGGCCATGGCCGGACCGGCCGGACCGCTTCCGACGGCCTTGGACGATGCATACTCGACTGTGGTCTTTTCTTGTCCAATACCTTCAAACCAATACCCTCAAACCAGTACAACATTGACAAATCCTTCCTGGTTTCAGGTAAAACTGCGAACCCAGTACCAGAACAATGGAATAATCTCACTAATATAGAAGAAATGACAAAAATACCAACACCACATCGGTGCTCTCACTGTGTTTTGTCGGAGAGAGTCATTCTAGAAGATAAACATCCGCTGTAGACGACGAAGATTTCAAAATGGTACTGCGACTAACTTCGACATTCTTGTGGAGACCAAGACAATAATCTTTCAATCATTAGCGTTATATGAGAAGTGAAACGAAAGCGTACAGTTCATTTCTTTGAAAAATGGTTTGTACTGATATGACCTAATTCAAAGATGAATATCATTTTCTACTTACAGGGCAATATAGACGACACAAATTCATATCTAGATCAGAACCAGTCAGTCATCCGGAAAGGTAAGCATAATTTGTAATTTGTAAGTTGATACATTTGAATAGTGTTTTGTGCCGTTTTCAACACAAATTCAAATATATCACGGCGACAATTCACTTATCAACGTGTCTCTCGGATTTCACAGCTACTAAGTAGTGCCTTGGGAAGGACAGGCAATGACACAGTTCTATGAAATACTGGTTTAGGTGAAATGACATAACTGATAGGTAAATGAAGAGACATTCAAATGTCACAACAAACAGAGGACCTCGTATTGCATGTAAATGAACCATGCTCTATGAAGACGGGGTTTAATGTATCGGCAAAAAAGTATCGACCAGGTCAGCCTGCGCAGTCCGAGCAGGCTGACATGTGTCGAAACTTTTTGCTTTGGAACAATTTTTTTTGCATGCCCAAGGACCATTCAATATCGGGATTCAGTCGGTTGTTGAACAAATTGAATTTTATAGATCCATAATTATGTGATGACTTGTTTGTCATCATGCACCACGAAGATACATTGAAACCACTTTCGCCAGAGCATGGCTCATGTTTATTGGACTTTTGATCATAACTATCATACCAGATTTAAACATGCCATTAAACAACGTGACACGTAATATTCAAAAGACAAGGAGTATATTTTTGGAAAATGATACCAAAATAATTCCTGGCAGAAAATTACTTGTCAACGGCAAGTACTGCTCATTCTTTACATTGTTTTCAAAGACTGTCAACAGTACGAGCGTAACAGGCCCTACATTCTTGCTAAATGAATAGAACGAAAGACACGTAAAGGATGATGAAAAGCGAAAACATTTCGTATTTCCTCTGTTCAACCTGTGTTCTGAATAAATGACGTTTATTTACACACAAATTGTCTTTTTTAACCCTTATGCTGCGGGGCGCGACTCAGTGCCCTTTTGCGGACAGTGTAGATCAAGATCAGACTACACAGAACGTGCAGTCTGATCTTGGATATACACTGTCCGATACGACGGCACTTTTCCGGCGAAAAGTATCTTGACATCGCAAAGTTTGGGCTTTTGCTGTTTGTTGACCATTTTCCTTTGATTGTCGTAGCAGTGTAAGGGTTACGACGTAAAGACGTCATACAGAGGAACGCGTTTGTTTCACGTGTTATTTAAGCGGTGTATACATGATTTGACATTTACACGAAAAACTACCGCTCCCTTCGCGTTTTTGAACTTTTTGCGTTTGGCTAACTTGAAGATGCATTTTAGAAATTTTTAAATGCCAACGTTTATTCGTAGAAATTTCCAGTGATAATCCACTACTTGGTGTTGATGACACTTTGCATCTTGCCACTGTTCACCCTCTGGGAAAATATAAACATTGCTAGAATGAGAAATTGCTTGTAAGGTGAAATTTCTTTTATGTCTCAAGTTATTTTTATGGATCCATGCATGAAACCGCGATTAGTTTTTGTTATCTATATTTTACAAGCAAGTTTTTTAAAGCTGTCTACTGCAAGCTTGTTTTTGGAGGTAATGGTTAGGTCCTTTAAATACTTCAACCCAGTTGTATAAAGGCTGGGCGTCCATGTCAGTAACAATGCTAAAGGATATTAGTATTGAGAGTTCGATAACCGCCAAGGCTGGTCCTACATGTAGCTTAGTGACTCTTAAAGAAAGGTATTGTTTGAAATGTAATACCCATGATATTGGGGATGAGAACCATTTTATTTTAACCTGCTCGTTGTACACAGAATTAAGAAATACATATAAAAAAAAAAATACTACATAAAAAAAACAAGTTTTACAAAATTTTGTTATCTCATGTCATAAGAAAAGCATAGTAAAATAAAAAAAAAAGCTAGCAATACCGGTATTTGTAAAGAAGGCCTTATCACAAAGAAACCTATCGCAGGTCCTACAGTATCTTTAACAAGTTCATTCTTAAAAAAAGAAAAAAAAGCTTAACTACCAGTAGCAGAAGCATTCATTCATTAGATCTTCCATCTGAGTACTATTCCATTGTTTCTTCGATATGATTTGATGTTTCTCTGTGCACATTTTTTTGTCAACAAGTTACGATAAGTCTAGTATGTATTTTAACATTCCATATTCCTTTTCTTTGCAAACCTGTTTTATAATACATATGAATCAACCCATGATCGAACGTGACTATTATTATTATAAGTCATTGTTGTATTTTTGTGATGAGGTACTGTATGTACAATTCGTAATAAATCTATGTCTATGTCTTATTCGAGGACAGTAACTGTGGCACGTTTGGAAACTGTTATATCACAATATAATAATGACTGAATTAGGAAATAAGTATCGTGACCTTATCCCAAAAAAATGGTTCGCAGTCTTTTGATTCTATTACTATGAATCCCCGATATCACATGACAAAAGTTCAGACTAGTCCAAATTGAAAGCATTTGCAAAGGTCAATAGAAATATGGATCAAATGATGAATTTTATCTTTTTAATAGAAGAAACGTTGTTGGAAAAGGATAAAATGCTGGTTACTAGCATTTCCCCCTTTTCCCACATTGTTTTCAAAAGCCTAATTCCTCAGGGTCGATAAAATTCAGGATTGTGTGGTAAAGGGATATCCTGGATCAAGTGACTATTTCTTCGAACTGCTTAGTTCACGATGTAATTGATTCCCTTCCAACCGCCCAGTATATTAAGGATAACATTACGACTGGTCTTAAAGCGTGAAGAAAGTGTGACATTTAAAAATAGGAATATTGCTTTGAAAATAGTCTATCATTTTCTGGAGAAAAATACATTTATTTCCGCGTTTAGGATTCAGCTTGATATCAATACCCAACATAAAAAATATGCTAAGACTATCTGGATGTCTGCAGACAGCATTGACCGGCGTCATTTCACAGTGTCCACCAGCATCCGTATTTATTTCGAATTTTGGGTAAATCAACCTTTTCTGTCGACTAAAGTAACATAAAATTCGATTTTCCCGACAAACAAGGAAGAAAATTACGAAAACTGCACTCTTCAAGGTTAAAATACCGTAACGGCCCGAAGCAAGAAAAAAAAAATAATCACTTATTATTATGTTTCATATATAGAGCACTGTAACAGCGCCTCAAGTTATAACGTGATCTAGATGTTTTGTGAATCCGAAAATATGAGACCTTGCCAACGGCCCAAACCCGGGGGCAATCAGCTGAGTTTTACGTCTCTCCTATTGTGGCAAAAACCTCCGCGCTGTCTTTTGTATGTGTGAAATAGGTGTGACATATAATCTTCACATGATTTCATTCATAACGAATCAAACAGTTTAAAAAGAAAGAGAAAGAAGAAATAAACTTTCCTAAACGATTTCTGAAAATAAACGAGTTTAAATTTCCCTGTAACGTTAGTTTTAGATAAGCTTTGAAAATATTTTCGAAAAAGGAGCAATTGCATGTTACAAGCAATTGCTCCTTTCTCCAGAATTTTTCAACATCTTTAAAAATCTCTTTCTAAATGCTTTTCTTTTTTGTCATTTGCTCTAGCTTTTGCTAGGTCTAAATTTGTGTTTCAGCAATGGGTTAGCAAGTTTGCTGACGGCGTTCAAAGGCGTCTTATGAGTTAATATATCATTTGTTGGCTTCGTAACATGGGGACGGACGCCATGTAAACCTAGATGAAATCACGTCTGTACCGGATTGACCAATCAGCGTCAAGGATCGTATCCGTTTATATCAAAAATGGTTATGAACACACATATCTATATATACATATTGAAATGGAAAATCTGGTGTTTTACTTGTTTAGTTACACTGTCTTACGATCGTGTAAAATCTTTATAGCCACTGCTATTCAATTCCATCGAATTCATAAACATCAAATCGTTGCTAGTTATTGTCATGCGCTGCTTTTTGTGTATCAACAAGGAAAACAACATAACGATGCGATGCAATAAAGGCCTTTCAGCAGAAGATCAAAATTTGCCTTGTTTCTTCACTGTTGAGATACAAGGAATTCCACATAATATTCACTGTAATTTTATTTTCTTATACTAAAGTTCTTATACTCAAGTTCAGCAAGGTCTGTGAAAACCATAAAAGAGATGCGCTTTCGCCGTGGTTTATTTAAAACTGATGACAGTAAAAAAAAAACAAAAACGAAAACAAAGCTTGTTGATTCTTTGAATATTTAATGCTTTTTAGCTGTTCTTCACTATCATGTTATATCTTTGATCCGCCCCTTTAAAGATGCATCTTTACTCGTTTTCATCCAGTTTTGTAACCAATTTTATCTTTATTTTATGAAATTATAATCATTCTTGTACCTTCGTGCAAAATGTTGCCCCTGACAGTTCTTGCACAGATTACGACGGATAGAAAATGCATTTCATTTTATTGCGGTTAGCCATAGACATTACAACCACAGTTTCCGGTTTAAATCGAAGACAAATCCCTGGCGTCTCTTTATCCCAAACACATTATATCGATTTTTTTTATCTACGTTTACACGGCTATCTAGATTCTACACACTGTAAAGTTTTAACAGCGTTTGTTTACTCTCTGGCTGTAAAGGTGCATCTTTAATACTGGTGGCAAGGGAAAAGTGCTCGAAGTGTCTCATATATATGAGCCATGCTCTGGCAAAAGGGTCTAATGCATCACCTTGATGCATTATACCAAGCAAGGCGTCACATAACTTTTGATTCATAAAACCTATTTTGTCAAACAACAGACTGAATCATGAAGTAGACCGGTCTTTTGATAAGCAGAATAGTGACCAATAGCAAAAAGTTTCGACTCAGGTTAGCCTGCGCGGACTGCGCAGGCTGACCTGAATCGATACTTTTTTCAGATGCATTTAAACCCCCTTTTCACAGAGCATGGCTCATATGGAAAGATTATATATTGTTTTAAAAGATCCATGAGCATAACATGCTCATTTTAGTCCGACCTTTGAAAAGCCTAAAATGAGGTTTAAAACTCTATAAATTAGTTACCCGAACTTGGTGACAGCAAACAGTTCACCATTTGTGAGTCAGTTTGACGGCGTGATCGCACTAACATACCCCAATTTGAACGGTTAACACTGTAATGTCGTAAAACTGTATCGTAAATCTATGTTTAACGAAATAAATTTTGTTCAACTGAACCGTGTCTAACCAGTGGATATACCCAAAATATGAGTTTCGAATTTGGTGTTTACGCATTGCAGATGTACAAAGGTGATCGCTGTGCTAAAATGACACTATTTCCACTTAATGAGGTGATCTTTATAAGTCCTTTCGTTAACATTCATTTATCAGTTGAAGTTCTGAGTAGTTGTATTGTATGAAGTCCTTTTGTTGTAGTTCATTTATCAGTTGAAATATCGATTAGTTGTTTGTTCCTCAAAAGCACAGTGTTATTGCAAATATCTGTGAGCAGCACTCTGGCAAAAGGGGGTTTAATGCATCTCCATGATGCATGATACCAAGCAAGTCATCACATGATTGTAGATACATAAAGTCCATTTTTTCTAACAACCGACTGAATCATGAGATAAAATTTTCCATGGACATGCTCAAAATTGACCAATAGCAAAAAGTTTCGACCCATGGGTCCGTACTTTTTGCAGATACATTAAACCCCCTTTCCGTAGAGCATGACTCGTGTTCATTATCGTGATGATTCACAATGTATTCGTCTCCTTGCAAAGACAGAGGTGAGGCAGTACCAAAGATAATCAGTGCTAGCAAATACATTTAGAACCGCTAAAATATTGCTCATGCACCTCATTAGCCCGTAGATATCTAAATAAATGGTAATCATGTCAAGGAAACCACCTAAATACACAAAAGAAAGCATCTTTTGGTCCAGGTATTCCCTCATTGAAAATCAGACAATGTGGATAAAGATCAGACTGCACAGTCTTTGCAGTCTGATCGTGGTCTACAATACCCTTAAATACATGGCAAACCGTTAAATTTACCCTAACCTGGCAGATAATGACAATAGAATATTGCTCAGACTTTTTGTTAACAAGGTCAAGGACTGGCTAATGACACAAAGTCGCCAAGAGATTTTTATGGGTCACTAAAGGTCAAATAACGCCATATGCTGTCTGTTTGTTTAATATTTAATTTCATTTGAAATTTTCATCAACCTCATATAATTAACGTTACAATTATTCATGATACATAAATACATTTTGAAATCTACTATAGAAATTTATAAGCCATGCCCTGTGAGAAGCGGATTTGATGCAGCTGCAAAAAGTATCAACCAATGTCAGCCTGCGCAGTCCGCGCAGGCTGACATCGGTTGAAACTGTTTGCTATTTGGAAATTTTCGGTATGTCGTAGGACCTTTCTACCTCATGATTCAACCGGTTTTTAGAGAAAATGGGTTTCACGGATCCTTAGCTATATGATGACTTGCTCTGTATAATGCATAACGGAGATGCATTATACTAGTAACGTATTTTACCACAGCATGGCTTAATTATTCATGATATATAAGTTAGTTTTAAAATTTAGTTCGTAAGTTTTTATAAGACTTCAATCAGCCGAGGTCTTGTAGCTCACCATAATTATGTAGATCTAGGAATCCTTTGGTCTTGAGTTAGAGCACCGTCTCGGTCAAACTTCTTTCAGATGGTTGATGAAAGTTTCTGTGACAGGGTTCTTGCCCTTTAACCTACAAACGTACTTTTAACATCGATCGGGCGGGAAGCACCCTCCACTTTTGGTAGTGTGCTGTGCCTGATACTGATGAAGAAACCACAGGGAAGTATCGGTAGGTGCGCTGGCCGCTGCGATGTGACAAATGAAATTATGTTGAAAAAATACATTAAATGCCTAACAAATAGTAGAACAACCTAAACGGTCAGTAATAGATTTCATTCGCGTTTTGTTGTGCATTTTGTTGTGTATAAACGGTGGCGCATACTTGCTAGTCAAAGGGCACTATTGTGACGGTACGCGAAGGAAATAAACGTGTCTCAGTTGAGCGCTTTAATGATGGTTTATAAATTCATACGCTGATATCATCTCTAAATAAGATGTCACTTTTTTAGTATCTTAATTTTTTCAACGTTTGAGGAACCTTGTTACCGTATCACAAAGTAGGGTGATATTTATCCGAACTAGCTTGTGTTGTTCTTTAATGTTTCACCACCGATCACCATAACCACTAGTGCCAGTCTCTGTGAGTGTCTATCTAATGGCTGTTTGTCTGTACGCATAGGGAGATCTGTGCCGACAATATATCTGTCATTGAATGTTAGGCCCAATCAGTGTGCATGTCCCAGATAGGTGCACATCATTATTGTTTGACTGTTTGTTCAGATACATACGTAAATGATTCTTGTAATAGTTCTGTAAAGTTATTAGTTCTGAATACCTGTTTATATAAAAGCGTTTTTGTTTTTTGTCATTTCCCAGTGAGTTTCTTCGTAACCCTTGTTTAGTTCTGTAGTATCTTTGCTCTGTTTTTTCCTTTAGTATCTTTAACTTCTGTCAACATGTTTCTGTTTTGGTGTCTGTCTGTTTTGGTGTCTGTCTGTCGGTGTGTCTGTCTGCCTCAAATGGAAATACATGTACTAATCATCTGTTGGCGTTTTCGCTCTCCCATCTTGTGTCCTTTACCTGTGATCTTTTTCATACCTATTAATTACAGTCTGCCTGTTGATATCTGTAAGAATTGCTTTAACAATTCTGCTTTCTCGTATGAATTATGTTGAAAACAGATTTATCTCTGTCATTTTTGAATGATGACTTAGGTAGCTTTTGCGAACGGTGTAGGTCAAGATCATAGTGCACAAAACGTGCAGACTGATCTTTGGATCTACAGCATTCGTGACCTAATACTAAACTATGAAAACAGTCATCTTCAATACCAGTCGAAATCTACTTTTTTGAACTTGGTGAAAAAAAGTGGGAATTCTGATGTTGGTAGTGATAGAGTTGAACAAAATATAACCCCAATATCCGCCCAGGCACAAACCTAGATTGCAGCAGGATTCTTTTTCCTCTCATTGCTGAACACTGTTTTGATCCTGCTTATGTTAGAAGAGAGCTTCTGGTTTGAAAGGAGCATTGCACGTAGCATTAGTTTTTAGCATCTAAGAAACTTCAAAATGTCAAGGTACATCGGTGACTTCAGTAAGACAGAATACACTTGAAAACGCGGCATAAAACACAAAACACAGACACAGGGGAATTGTATAATTATCGTCTCTGCATATTTCAAATGAGGACACATTAAATGTACATGTATTTCGCGCTTGTGATTCATGTCTCACTTATTTAATGGATGTATATCGCTAATTGTCAGTCGATATCGCTTCGTATTCATTACAATTAATAGCTCTTAGAGTGATACAGACTATACTAGTACACTTGTTGACAGTGCCGACCGGGAGTGCACTGCACAAAACGTGGATTCTGATCTAAGATCCAACCACCCAATATTTCGCGAAATACCTCTATCCAAGACAGCATTGGAATTTGCAGTGTTTTGGCCTCTCTAATGGACAGAAATGGTCCTTTTTATTTGGTTTGTCTGAAAGGGTAAAGATAAATGTAATCTGTGCCATAGGTAATTACAATACTAGTTACAGTATTGGAGTTGTATTTGCTACCATTACAAGATTATTTTTAAATGACAATGCTTAACTGTTGTATACTAGAACACGCATACTTATGACTCCATGATAACGACTTTGGATTACTTTCAATTAATGTGGTTTATAATTCGATAGGCAAACATCAACAGGTGCCAACATACCTTTTTTTGGCTTCATTGGAAATATTTGCTTCCTGTTTACTTAGGGCATTAGATAAATTCCTTCAGAACGGAAGGCGGTACACCGTTACTTTTGAAGTACGGAAGTAATAAGAAAAAAGTTGGCCACACGTGCTAGTATTTTAACCATTTTTAATCTCACTAGAAAATGTGGTTTAACTCCGGTTCCTAGTCGTGGGTGCTATGGTTGCCAGAGTCCGGTTTTGGTATGTATTCTTGAACACAAAAGAGTATCTGTCCTACCAATCAAAATTCGTGATGAGCCCAAAACTGTTAAAGCTGGGAATCTAGATACGAGGTCAAATTACGCATTTTGTTACTATAAATAAACCAAGAAAATGCTATCATTAGTAGGAAAGTTTCTGTATGGCGTCATCGTGAAACAGATGAAACGCTTGATTCATTTGAGCCATGCTCTGTGAAAAGAGGGCTTAATGCATCTTCGAAAAGTATCGACCCAGACTGAGTGGAACATAGTCACAGTCCCATAAGTAATGGACAGTGTCAAGGCATGATCGCAATGGTCGCCCAGTCCATAGCACATGGCTTGTACTAGTTCCTATACCAGGCTCTGTGGAAATGTTTTCCGAGATTTGATGAATGTTACTGCCACTGGATTCATTCGTCTCTCAGCGCTGAACATTATATTCACTATATATCGATACTGTGATGCACGTGAAAATGCGTAACGATTATATTTCTCTATTACCAAAGGTGTTTATAACAGTTGTCTGCTGCAAGACAAAGGCAAAATCATCTGCAGCAGATATTATGTTACACTATGTCAAAGATATTTCGCGAAAGCTTGAGGTACAAGCCAAAACACTCAAGTGTTTGCCATAGAATTAACACTTTTTGGTGGACGTTTTGTTCGAATGACAAAAAGTGTCGCCTTTGACAATATTTCATCTGGATTATCCAGGCGTTTGTGATTAACAAAAGCTATACTTTATCCAAGAAGTGACGATTTATCAGGAACTCTCCTGTCACGGTTATGAAAAGTTTCCCAAAATTCGCTTGAAAAGTGTGAATCGCAAGTAATTAGTCGGCATAGATAATAGCTGCTGCAGACCATTCATCAAAACTAGACATTCCAGATTGCTCACACCAATTTGCATGAATGGTGCTCTAGTATCGAGTACAAATAATGGAACAATGGACAGCAAGGATATTTCAGGTACCAGAAATTACATTCATCAAAACGCTGGAGAAGTTCGGTATTGGTCTTCATTGTTTATCCTTGCCGCCACATTCTAAGTGTTTCCAAATTGGTAACGTCCAACATTTCTACGCCAGATTGGCAAAAGACTCAATGAAATACTCTATTTTTATTTTATAATAATAGACACTTGAGAGATTGTAATAATTTTTGAAAGACTATGATAGATCTGTTTCTATTTCAAAAATAGGCCTGCTTGTTCTTTGTTATCTAATGATCAAATAGATGTGTTTACCAGGAAAAATAAGTAACAGTCGACTTTGCAACATTTCGTCTTAAAACTGACAGCTCAAACAAGTGAGTTCGTTAAAGTATTTCTATCACACAGAAAAGTACAAATGTTCATGCAGCAAAATACATCTTTGTAACGTTCATGAGGATGGTGAGTGAGAAAACAAGAGACTGTGGAAGGGAAGGGTTGTCAAAGTTCAGGTGGCGAGTTTCGGTGTTTTACAGGAGATCGATTTCATCACTTAGACCTAAATCTGCCTGTCCCGGGCCGTGATTTACTCGACTTGAACCCTTAGGAAGCGAAATAAACAAAATGGTTACCAATCATAAGTCGAAAACAGGCATTTTCCCCAATTCAAAAGCCTCTTTGTTGCGAGTATGCTACAAAATATCGGACAGCGTATATCCAAGATCAGACTGCAGGTACTGGGCACTCTGATCTTGATCTGCAGTGTCCGCAGAAGCACCTAAGGTTTTATTTTGCACTCTAAGGGTTGACGTCTCTTGCGGCTAATCGCATTGTTCAGCCGAGAACAAATTCATCGCCAATACCGTGTTTCCTCAAAGAACGGGAGAAGCGAAGAAAACAATTGAATTAGGTCCGTTTCTTCCGTATTACGGCCAATTTAAAATCCAATGAGAGCGAATTGGGACTGCGGATTTTTGTACAAGAGAAAAACTTGACGGCTCGTTTCACCATTCAATACTGCAAATTATTATCTTTGGGAAGTGCCGTTTAATTGGATCTGTCAGCCTCACGCTTCCATATTAAAGACCGATCATAAGGATGAAAGAGACATCCATGATTTCTCTTTCTCTGTGCCATATCTTTTTTCGGTGTAACGCGTTCTTTTAGGATCTTTGTATGCATAAGAAAACAACTAAAACAAACCTCCTGTAGGCTCTTTGAAAAAGGGAAATCAAAGTACTGAGAGTACAGAAATCCATGTTTTGTGGTAGAAAATGGTGGCTGTTTTTTTAAAACAAAATCCATTAAGCAAGCACCTATTCGTTTCGCTTTCAACTTTATGGTCCAGTCTGTTCGCTCAGTGATAACGTTACTTTATGCCAGTATCACTAAGATCATTTTAAATAATGTTTAAAAGAAAAGTCTGTTTAAGTCAGCTGGCCACTAAAAGGAATGAGATCTATCTTTTCTGGACCAGAATAACTCAAAAACTAGAAACTAAAGATAGAGTACACGTATTTACAGTCATAATGTTCGCCCTCACGTTTTTTTTCAGCAAGTTGGGAAGCAATAAGACTTGGATTACAAACAAATGCTTTTGAATCAAATGCTCATTCATTCCTTCTTTCGTATAAACTTGATTTTTGAACTTAACTCTCTTCATGTATGAGTTTCAACGGGATCTTCGTCTTAAGCTCGACTCATTTGTATTTGAAAATTTGAAAATTCTGGCATTTTTTATTATGAAAAAGTCCATCCAGTATCATAGACTTCTGGCAGCGAGGGGGTGGGGCGTAAATATGGCGGCACATAACAACATTTACGACAATGCAGTGTAACGATATAATAAACATGAATATCGTCGTACCGGAAAACGTTATTAACAACTGACACAGATTTAATTACATGAAGGGCTCGTTTCAAGTTCATTACATTCACAACATTTTGGGCTTCCTTAAAATTCAATTTGCACCGAAGTTTTGTTTTAAGGGATACTCCCCAGTGTTCATCATGATTCACCATGACCAATTATTTCCTTGTTGTGTTCTCAATCGTTAATGATAACATGAAAGTTGATTTTGTTTCATTCAGTACGATACATAAATTTTTACTGGCTGTACTTTTGACAACTTTCCTCGTAGCATAGAGGGAACATGGAGAATTTCTTGTTACAAGCAATAATATCTGCATTTTTTTCCTGAAAACATTTTCATGTTATGATAAAAAGTATACATAATCTAGTCTCCCCTCTTTATAACTTCTACCGCTGGTAAAAAGAAGTTTGATACCATGGAAGTGAAAGTAAAAAAAAATAAACATAGTATTGTGCCTTAGGCCTATCCCACTGAAATATATGCAATGTTACATGTGTCTGTTTGCTACAATTAAGTCCTTTCCTTATATTAAATGTGCTTCACCACATGGTGCTGCTGAATATATAGAGGATATTTAATTTTTTTCGGTGAAAGATCGAAATTTATTTCATCGATTGAACATTATTATGTATCGGTAATATTTTCACGAGTGGTGTAGCCACTTGTAAAAATATTACCAAATGATGTTCACGAGATTAAATAGGTTTCGATCTTTCACTGAAAAAAAAAACAACAACAACAACAAATGTTATATTTATTTCATGCTTCTAACCCCTTTTTTGTAAGGACTTTAAAATCCAGTACAGTTGTTTTCGGTAATTCCCCGCGGCGGACCCCCCCCCCCCTTTCCCTTCACATAAGACCGCATTACAATGAGAATGTATTTACCAGTTCACAAAGAAAATAGTTCGTTAGTATACGTCAGTATAGACAGAATTATGACAGTATTGTGTTTTAATCAATTTAATGGAATATCACGTTCAGTGAATTATTAAAAAAAATTTCAAATGAACATTTTTTTTATTACCTTTAATTTTTCGATTGCCAAATATACCCTTCCGCGTTAGTGTCATCAGTGTCTGCCATTTATGACATTCTGTCATAACAAATCAACAAAACTCATTAACCTGATTTAAACAAGATAATAATCATTTTGCAAAGATGAGATTTTTTTAGATAACTCGATTTAATCATTGTCTGAAATAGACCTTATGCGTTTGAAAGGATGAAGTTATAAACATGGTGCAAGAATCTAAGTAGTTCCGTACCATTGAGTCGATCATACTAAATTTCTTGTCGAAACGGTGAAATTATCAAACCATAATCCACCATTATTTCCTGATAAACTACCGAAAAGCATAAAGTAATATATATTTCTTTTCAGGTATTCGACCGAAACTAGAAAATGCCAAACCATTAATGGTGAATGCCGGCCTCAACGGCACCGTAACTCCGACTGATGTGTTCTGTTCCGTACCCGGACGTCTTTCTCTCCTTAGTTCAACGTCCAAATACAAAGTAACAGTAGCTGAGGTTCAGCGACGGTTATCGCCCCCTGAATGTCTCAACGCCTCGTTACTAGGTGGCGTTCTTCGAAGGTAGGTCTACGTTTAATGCTTAATGCTCCCTTTAACTGTCATTGTTTACTACAGAATTGTATAAGGTATCGAGTTAGAAATACTGAATTCTTAATTATTTTAATTGGTGGTTTTGCCTGATTTTGATAAGTTTCAGACCAAAGTTTATGAACAGAAGGCTTACTGGTTAGCCGGTGTGAAGGCAGTCTTGAGTTAGGCATTGATAAACATTTTAGTCATTACAATGAGATCTCTGTGTCATCCATTGGGAACAGAAATTATACTCGAATATTATTACTCGAATGTTTAGTTGACTTAATTCTAGCATACCGTGGGTGGAAAGCTGGTGGCACAATATGTGTAGCTGACAGTGACAGTACAGATTATTCTGTGAAAACCGATCTTTTGTTTTAACATTCAGTTTTCTGAAAGCAGTGCTGGCAAAAGCTGGAATAAAGATAATATTTACAGTATTTTTGCTGACTTTACAAGTTTACAACATTAACCCAGCAGTTTGAAGATGTCTCAAATCGAACCAACCTTCAGAGCGCCGTATAAACCTGACAGACATTCTCAGTCTAGAATTAAGACAACACTTATAACAGTTTAACCCTTTACCAAACAATCCCTGGTTTTAACAACCCTGAAGAAGGAGCCTTCTGAAAACCTTGTGGGAAAAGGAGAAAATGCTGGTAACCAGCATTTTCTCCTTTTCCCACAAAGTTTTCTACTCTTTCACTGACAATTAGCATCATTTCAACTACATTTAATATGTCGTCTGCAAATGCTCTCAATTTGGACCAGTCTAAAATTTTGTCGTTTGGTAAAGAGGTAAGTATTCAGCCCTTATCCTGCAAAACAACTTGAATGAAACTTTCAAGTCGATAGTAAAAACCAGAATAATGCTATTTCAAGCTTACTTTTTGGAGAAAAAATATTCTTATCGGACATTGTAGATTCAAGATCAGGCTGCACGTTCTGTGCAGTCTGGTCTTGATCTACACTGTCCGCAAAAAGTCAGTGAGTCGCGCTTAGCAGCCTAAGGGTAAAGAACATTTAAGGGTTATTCTAAAAAATGTCCAGAATTTGAAAGTAACAACTTCTGACGTGCTACACCAAATCGTTAAGGCAATCAGAAGTTGTGTTACTTTCTGAATCTAGAATAAGACAAAGAATGAAATTAAGAATGGTTGGTGAGGACCAAGGCTGTATTTGTCCAGAATGTCTCAGCATAGAGGACAAGGTAAGCCAAAGATCAGATTGCACATTTTGTGAAGTCTGATCTTGTCAACACTGGCCACAAAAAGGCAAGTAAACTTGTGAAAAGGCGCGTAAAGGGTTAAATAGTTTTATTCAGCAGTCAGTAGTTGTCTCGAAGCAAATTTAACAAAAAAAAAACCCACACTTTTGTACGAGAGTTCTATATTTTGATGGTATATTTTCAGTGTGAAAGAACCCATTCTGTTCGCCTGAAAGTATCGGCAAACTCCTTTACCCTTTACCGAAAAATCCTGGCAAAGATGGGTCTTGAAAACATTGTGGGAAAAGGAGAAAATGCTGGTAACCAGCATTTTCTCCTTTTGCTACAATATTTTCTATCCTTTCACAGACAAATCCAAATAATTTGAGCCTATTATAATTTGTCGTCTGCATACGCTTTCAAAATGGACGAGTCAAAAGTTTTGTCGTCTGGTAAAGAGTTAAGAAGTTTTTTCTTCCCCCCAAATTGTCATTATTTGCCAAATTTCTCCAAATAAGGACACGTATAATGAGGTTGGAAGACGGTGTCACGAATCGATTCCGCCATGTTTAAAAATGGCGGCTTTAGTACCACGACAGCAGACGATAAGACAACAGTGTGAATTTCAAAGATTGTTGTCTGTTAATAATGTCTTGCATGTGACATTTTGAAAGCTTGTACACGCCTACCTCTATGTTACGTAATTACCGATTTCGTGTTTGGGTTTAGCAATAAAAGTTGGGGACTGTAGCAAACGTCGACACAGGTAGCTTAGCCGGTAATCTGTAGGTCTTTAAACCGGGGGGTCTCTGGTTCGATTCCAGAATCGAACCGAATCGGTCAATTTCTTTCCGAGAATTGATCATTAACATTGCAATAGGTTTCATTCCTCTCTCTCACTGCTGATCATTTTTTTTTTTTATGATAGTCATTTGAGAAAGTAGTCAGTGGCTTGGGAATAATAATGTGAGAGTACTAGTTAAAAAAGCAAATCCAGGAAAGCATGGATAGATGCACTGGCCGCCGTGGTATAACTGAAATAAGGTCGAAAACGGCATTAAACGCCATACAACCATACAAGCACATTTCTTATAGGCGGGAATTATTTGAAATAGGGAGCGTTTATGGACTGTTAGAAGTGGCAAATTCATAAACCTTTGCCTTTTCTTCCAGAGAATTTGATAGCCTTTTGCCATTGTTAACGTTGAGGAGGGGGGTTAGCGAGCCCTTCAGATATAAAGACCTATAACACGAGCCCGTAGCAATTAAAATCTGATAGGGTACTCGTTGCTGTTCAAATGGGCTTTCCGCATGACTGTCGCCCGCAATTTGACTGTCAGCATTTTTTTGCACTTGAAGATTTTAACTCTTTACCAAACAGTCCCTGGTTTTTACGACTCTGAGATAGAAGCCTTTTGAAAACATTGTGGGAAAAGAAGAAAATGCTGGTAACCAGCATTTTCTCCTTTTCCCACAAGGTTTTCTACCCTTGCAGAGACAAATTTTATAAATCGAGACACTTTTAATTTGTCGTCTGCAAATGCTTCAATTTGGACCAGTCTAACATTTTGTCGTTTGGTAAAGAGTTAACTCTTTACCGAATGACATTTTTTTTTACTTGTTTGAATAAAAAAGCATTTGTATATGACGAAATTAGATGTGGATTATATGACTGGATCTTTCTGCGAAAGATAGGAATACATTGTGGGAAAAGGAGAAAATGCTGGTTACCAGCATTTTCTCCTTTTCCCACAATGTTTTCAAAGGCCTTCTTTCTCAGGGTTGTTAAAACTCGGGATCAACTGGAAAAGAGTTTAATTGAATTTCTATCAAAATGTATCAGAGTGAAGTCGCCATTTTTTTTTGTGTAAGAAAATCTTTCCTTGTTGACTCATTACGTTCCAGAGAACAAAATAGGAGTGGTAGACGATTTGAAGGATCCTTGTATTTAAGTGGCATTCTGTGGAAAAGGAGATTTAATGTATTTTCGTTAATCACTGTACCAAGCAAGCCGTTACCGACTGAAACTCGAGGTAGAACGGTCCTTTGACATAATGAAAATTTACCCGTGGCAAATGAACTAGTTTCTCATTCATTTAATTTTTTGTCTGTTTGTTTGGCGTTTAGCGCTGTTCTCAACATTATTTCAATTATATTCGCCTACCAAAGCGGCCAAGCATGAGTTGTCTCCTTGAGTTCTTTTGGCTGTACTTCGCACAACCGTGAGTCTCTCTAAGCCACTGGTTGCTTTCCGGCTCATGGCTTGGAAGGATTTCTGAGGGAAGTACAGCGACAAGAAAACATTTTTGTAAAAGACGGATAATCCACGTGAATTGAGCCTTTAATACATTAATACATATGCAGAATACTTTGTGAGAAAAAAATCCATGTCTCGAAAGTTGTTTTGGCGCAAAAAGTCAATATTAATCCAAGTGTGAGAAAGTAGTGCAGGGGTAGATAGCCATCCTCTTATACTGGAGGTACCGAGTTCGAACGCGGTGATGAACAAGGTCAACCTGTTGAAACTACACACGTGACGGCTCGACTACTATTTAGGGTTTACGAAAGGATCCTAGACATCAATCGATGTAAGTTGAAGATTGACTCAAGGGACACAATGGTTAGAAAGTATGGGAATATCTCTTCTGTAAACAGTTTTGGTTTGATGGCAAATGATTTGCCCCATATGTAAGCTTGGTAATGCCTAAATATGGTCAAATCCAATTATAATACTTTATTGCAGTATGTCTACCTTGACCTTGGTCAAGTGATGGTCATCGGTACACATAAACACACTGACCATTATCGCTTGGGATTGACTACTATTACACCTAAAAAAAAAATAAAACCAAAAAACGAACAGAAAGCCACAGTTAGGTAGATTGGTTTTGTTGCAAATGGACGGACTAGGGAACTATGAACATGGATCAGACAGAATATTTTCTTTAGGAGTCTGATTTACTTTTACCGCTCTCTACTGAAATGAATCGTTCAATCTTATGAGGGGGCTAAAAAAAAAAACGTTTGTTTAAAGTATCTAAGGTAGAAAGTGGGACTGTGTAGATCGAAGATTAGACTGCATGTTTTGTGCAGTCTGATCTAGCCATTATACTCTCCTTAAAGGGAAGAGAAGTTTGGTATGGTAAAACCCTGTGGTTGAATATAGCAAGAAAAGAATCTTGAAATTTAGACGTCACCTTTTTTTTCCAAAAATGAAATTCAGTAGACATTTCAAAGTTATATTCTTTTTTCAAAAGGGTCTTTCATTACTAAAGGCATTTGATTTGTAATCAAGATATCCGAGATCGAACCCTGTTGATGACGCTGGTCCGGTAGGAAAGGCTATTGGCATTGCACTGCAGATCCCAAAGGCTCGTACTGGTGAAAGGAAAGGCGTTAAGAAGCGATCTGTCTCCATGGTTTTTCTGAAAGTCTGTTAACCCATTAGGCTGCTAAGCGAGACTCAAGGACCTTTTGCGGACAGTGTAGATCAAGATCAGACTGCACAGAGCGTGCAGTCTGATCTTTGATCTACACTATCCGACAAAGACACATTTTCCCAACACAATTACCTTTGAAATAGCAAGATTTGGGTTTTAACTATCTGCTTAAAAGTTTCATTTCACTTTTTAGCTGGATAAGGATTAAAATGGTCGTTAACCGGACCACATTAAAACAAACAAATAAGTTACCGACTCTGTTTAGTTATTTCAAGGCTTTTTCAGGGATGGGAAGTTTAGGGGATCTTTTATTTCTGTCAAAGGATATGCGTAAAAATATCACGAGACTGTTAAACTAACTAGCTCTAATTGACTTCATTAATCCTGTACACTTCTCGACGGCTCGATATGGCAATCAATATTGAAGTAAGAAGGGAAGAGATTAATTAAATGGGCATTTTTATACATAACAGAAACATAGCCAATGTGTAACATAATTATTTCAGAGTGTAATTTGTTTATTCACTGTTGGAAGAAAAAAAGCATAGCATTTTAGAAGTTTAAAATTTTTAACATTTTGGTTGAGCATGTTTATTATTTGGAAAAGGGTTCATTGTCCTCCCAAACCCCAGGCTCCGTGTTTGGGGCCAGGACTACCTGGTGAGGGGCTTTGATCTTTAACCTAATATGGTCATTGCGGTGAATAAAGAGATATCACGGCTGATAATAACGTCTTGAACACTTTATTGGAAAATGAAACGCAGTCAAATGGTTGCATTTTAAACCTCATACTTCTGAAAGAAAAAAAAAAGAGGACATTTACCGTTTCAGAGAAACGACCAAATGGCTGTAACTTCAAAGGTTTATTGGCTGAAAAATCTATAGTTTAAACCTTACCTTTTTAAATCGATTATGGAACAAGTCCTACTACTACTACTACTTATATCAATCCCTCTGAAAGCGTCCTTAAATCATAAACAACAGTTAGTATTTTCGCAGTGATGTGTGTAGTTCCAAAGGTTGGTCCTCGCCAATCACGTGATTCAAACTCGGAACCTTTGATGTTTAAGGCCCATGTTCTACCCCAACACTACTGTTTCCACATTTTGTGCATTCTTATGTTGAATCTGCAGTCCATCAGTCACAGAGAGAGAGAGAGAGAGAGAGAGAGAGAGAGAGAGAGAGAGAGAGAGAGAGAGAGAGAGAGAGAGAGAGAGAGAGAGAGAGAGAGCTTGAAAAAAAGCTACTGTCTCCACATTTTGTGCATTTTTATGCTGAATCTGCAGTCCATCAGTCAGAGAGAGAGAGAGAGAGAGAGAGAGAGAGAGAGAGAGAGAGAGAGAGAGAGAGAGAGCTTGAAAAAAAGCTACTGTCTCCACATTTTGTGCATTTTTATGCTGAATCTGCAGTCCATCAGTCAGAGAGAGAGAGAGAGAGAGAGAGAGAGAGAGAGAGAGAGAGAGAGAGAGAGAGAGAGAGAGAGAGCTTGAAAAAACGTTTCGATTTTGATCGCATGCATTTATTTAGAAGTCTGATACCGTAACCTGGATAAGTTCTGTAACGTGGACGATCGATAAAATAGCTTTTAATGACAAATACCCGATATTGCTGATTATATTGAAGATAAGTTGCACTTTTTCTCACCCTTAATCCTCGGTCCTTTTCACATTGCAACTTCAAATGGCGTCTTAGCTAGCTTTTGTGATCGGCGTAGATCAAGATCAGACTGAAATAAAATTGTTTAGATTAAGAACATTTAAAGACGATTATTCACTGTAGGTCAAACGATGGATTTTGTCTTTGAAAGCGTAGAAAAAATAGTGAGTTAAGGAGAAGGAGAAAATGCTGGTTACCAGCATTTTCTCCTTTTTTCCCAATTTTTTGAAAAGTCTTCACCCTCATGCACGAGATTGTTTGTTAAAAGGTTCAAACATCTTTAACCCTAAACGCTATTTTTCCTATTGTTCAATGCAGTCAAGCGAAATAAAGGAAAGATTATGATATTTAAAGCCATGTTTATCGTCCTGAAGAAAAAAACAGGTTTGCGAAAATTCGTGTCAGCCAACTTAGCCCTATAACCACACAATCCCGCGTTTTAGTGACGCTGAGAAAAAAGACTTATGAAAAAAACTGGGAAAAGGAGAAAATGCTGGTAACCAGCATTTTCTCCTTTTTCCCACAATGTTTTCTATCCTTCCAAAGGCAATAGTCACCGTTTGAGCCATATTTCATTCGTCGTCCGCAAATACTTAGATTCGAACAAGTCCAGATTTTGTCTTTTGGGATGGCTGATCGAGGGCTACACTACTTCCAACTGAAGGAAGATATTTTCAATGCAAAGAGAATCAAAACTTTATAAACAAAAAATAGACATTTTTAACTGTGTTTTTGAACTAAGTACATCAAGATCAGCTTTTTTTGCATGATGACGATGAAGTCTTCAGTAACAAATATGATAATGATACATGTAAACTCGTCTTCTTTCGTTGGCTGAAAATACAACCCACTGAAACTCGGGAAGAATGTTATCTGATAAGATTGACTAGACATGCATTCGATATAAATCCAATATCAGACTACACGTTTAGTGCCGTCTGGTCTTGATCTATGCCGTCCGCAAAACCCTCCTTTATCCAAGACTAAGAAAAGGTTCAGACCACTTTTCAATGTACAGTATTTATTCACTCTAGAGGCAATGCAGAACAATATTTAGTTATTCCTAGGTTAAATGAACTAGCTTTAGAACCGAGAAATAAGTATTTGATCCTACTGTTCACTGGAATTTTTTAAAATATAATACTTCAAGAGACAACATATGCTGCAGAAGATGTTTCGCTTTTATCGGATGATCAGTTTTCTTCCTTTTCTTGTTTGCATTCCCAAAATATCTACTTTCAATCTACGAAATAAAGTTTATCGAAGAAAATATTCATAATGCTGCATGTGTTTATTTTCCGGAGTAAGTGGCAAAACATTCAGCTAATAGTATCGTTAAATAGCGGGACCCACAACTGACTCTTTGAAGCCGTTAATTAAACTGTTGTTTTAATTATTCGTAATGGTGACGTAACACCCGATACGATCTAATACTACAGGTGTTGCGGATGAGAAAATCGACATGTTGATGGATATCTATTTATACATCATAATGGAAAGTCGAATGGTAACCAGCCCGCCTTCTGAATACATAGAACTGGTTCCCCATGTTTCTGATATCCATTAAACATCATAACCGAAAGTTCATATGGTACCCAGTCTGCCTTTATAGTGTATTTTACTGGTCCCTTTTCGTTCTAATATCTATATATCATAATGGAACATTAAAAAATTGCCTCCTGCGGACGACACTTTGTATTTTTTGAGCCGGACTACTTTAAAAAATATTGGGCCAAAAGGAGATATTGCTCAGAACATGTATTCATGTAATACAGTGGGGATCGTAAGTAAAAGTATTTTTTCTACAATCCCGATTGATCTGTAATTCAAGTTTACAATCTTTATTTTACAAAATTACTTCAAAATCTTCAGCTGCAAATTATTGGAGATTTTCAATTAGAATAATATCCTCTTTCTGTCATTTGATAAAACAATCTCTACACTCTTTGAAAGGAAAGTTGAATTGAATCATTGAGTACAACCTAAATTTTCCCCTGATCTTCCAGTGAAGACCACTATAAGACAGGAATAGGACAAAACAAAACTTTTTTCATGACCTGTATACTAGATACATGGTCGGTATCCCTTTAGTTCCGAGTTTTAATGACCATGACAAAGAAAGTCTTTGAAAACATTGTGCGAAAAGAAAAAAAAAATGCTTGTAACCAGCATATTCTCTTTTTTTTTTCCACAGAATTTTCTGCCGGAGGACAAATTTCATTTTTCAAGTAAGCTTAACATGCTCGTAAGACCATCTTTATCAGAGCCAAATCTGACTCGAACCTTGATATAGATAGGTTCTCGCTTTAGAAATAAAGACCACCTGGCTATTAAGACCATATTAATTTAGTTCGAACATCAAAGTATTATTCGAAATTATGCTTGATTAATTTTGCGTTGTAATATAAGAGAAATGTGTTCTCGTAATGTTTTTAGTCTTAACTCTTTCAGCGCAAAATATAAAAACTCGACAGTTCTTGACGGCTGAATATAAAACCCACTTAAAATCGGAAAGGTCAGACGAAGAGTCTGATCTGTATCTTCTCTGTCTGCAAGAATTAAAAAAAAAGATGTAATAGTCACACTTATGACTATTATTAACCATTTCAGCTTCAAACTTGGCGATAAAAGGGCTTTAGCGGACGGTATAGATACACGATCAGACTGCACAGAACGTGCAGTCTGATCTTGTATCTGTACCGTCCGCTCTTTTAGTCCAGCCTATAAGACAAAAATCTTTCTGGGTTTCACTGAATTGTGTTTTCAGACGTCGAAAGAGGTCAAAGTTGTACATTTGGCGCCGACAGACTTAACCCTGTACCAAACACTCTCGATTTCATCGACAATGAGAGAGACGGATTATGAATATATTGTGAGAAAAAGGAGCACATTCTTGTAACGAGCAATTTCTCTTTTCCTGCAGTGTTTTTTATCTTTCCAGGGGCAAAATAATGTCCTCATTGAAGAAATCTGTAATTTGTCGTCGGCAAATGCTTTTAATTTGGACCAGTCTAAAATTTTGTCGTTTTGGAAAGAGTTAACCTTAACAGCATGAAACAATTTGGTATTTTCAGACTACATAAGATTGTAAATGTGCAATTTCTCACGATCTTCTAATTTTTAATTAGGTTTCACAAAATTAATGTGTATTAATCAACCCATTACGACACAAGTAAGCATTCAGTTTGGTCTGAAAGACTAAAGATCATTGTGGGAAAGCTGAGCCCGGGGTCTCAGTCGGTAACGCACGGGATTTAAAATCAGTGCTTGCTGGTTCGACTCCCTAGCTCAGTCAGTTTCTTTCCGACGATTGATGATGGTCATTGCGACACGATTCCTCTCTCACTGCTTAACATTTATTTTCGACGATGTTTATCTAGTAAGCAGCCAGTGGTTTGGGAAGAATATTAATTGAAGTACTGGTAAAAAGAAACTCAAGGAAAACGTGAATAGATGCACTGACCGCTGCGATATAACTGAAATAATGTTGAAACGGCGGTTAACCCCTTCTACAAACAAACATTGTGAGAAACGATGTTTTCAAAAACGTTCTTCTATGAAAGTCGTATAAACACAGTGTCGTCTGCTAACGGTTTAACGTTTTACCAAACGACAAAATTTTAGATTTGACCAAATTTGAAGCATGGCAGACGACCGTATGAAAGTGACTCAAAAGTTATAATTTGTTTTTGGAATGGTAGAAAACGTTGCTAACAAGCATTTTCTCCTTTTCCCACAATGTTTTCAAAAGCCTTCTTCTTCAGGGTCGTTAAAATTCGGGATTGTGTTGTAACGGGTTAACGCTTTCACGTATATTGCTATAATGCTTTTTTTAAAACTTACTTTGTTTCCATAAGCAATCAGTGCTACTGCTACGTCTTTTGCCAACGACATAATCGAACAGTCGAATACTTCCGGTATATTCCGATTCTTCCATGCTCGAAAAGTTAAGATTATTAATCTGCTAATTATTCAACGAGCGAGCACTTCATAACTACAGACATTTTTACAGAAGGTTTATGGAAACATAGCGGTAAAGGGTTGTATTATTAAATGGTGTTTTTCGACGCCTTCAAAATTATTCCAGTCATATTATGGCGACAGCTCACATTCTTGAGAATGTCCTGCCTTTCATCAGTACTAGGGTAGGCCTCTGAAGCGTCTTGCGCAAGAACACTTCCACGAAAACCCAAATGCTTCCAGTGAGGCTCAAACCCGGAACCACTGGTCATACACTTTACTGGCAGAATTGCTGGTGGGAAAAGGAGTGAATTATAGTAACCAGCATTTCCTTATTCACCACAATGTTTTCTACCATTTAAGACATACCGTATCATTTGAGCCACGTTTCAAATTTCGTCAGAAAATGCTTTCCACTTGGAAGTGTGGCAAGTTTTTGTCGTCTGGTGAAGAGTTAACATGTAAGAGGAGACCTGCCTAAAGTTGGCAATTTCTCATTTCTCATTGAATACGTCATCTGCCTTTTAATTAGCTTCAAAAGGGGGCGTGGCAGCAATCAACATCTTGTACCCTATTTTGTACACAACAGCATCCCCCCTGCCACATTATAAAACTATAAAAGGAGGGTGTTTAGTGAACACAGTTAAATCACAACTTTGACCCTTTACAAAACGACCCAGTGATTTTATGACCCCGGATATAGAAATACTTGGAAAGTATTTTGCGAGAAAAGCAGGAAATGTCGGTAACAAGCATTGTTTCCCGTTTCCCAAATCAAAAATATTTCTACCCTTTCACAAACAAATTACATTGTCATTGAGGTATTCTATTTTTGTCTGCTAATGTTTAAAAATAGATGGAGTCTAAAAGCCTTTCGTCTAAGGTAAAGAGTGAAAGAAATTGTACACAAGAATCCAACTGCGAGCCTTTTGTGTGCTACAAGTCTGCTCTCTTAATAAAGAAAACCTCCCTTTGCTTTACGTTTTTAAGTCTTTCACTGCCAATGTCGTCTTGGATAGCTTTTGCGGACGGCGTAGATCAGTATCAGACTGTACCAAGAACTCGACTAATGCACAGCGAGGAGATGTCAGTTTTACTGCAACTTGCGAAAGTAGCGAAAGTTATCAATTTCGCTCATTGGTCGCACTTGTATTCCATGTTCACAGAAATCCAATGGGAAATTTGTCCGAGCCTGAATTTGAACTTACAACTCTAGCTCAACGAGTTACGACTGGGCTATCAGGCCTCGGTTAATGAACAACATGGAGATGCCGAGGTCTGGTTCACTTAAGAAAGCGATCCTTTTCGCTAATTGGCCGTATTTGTGTTCCATGTTCCCAGAAATCCAATAGGAGAAAAAAGTTTTAATTGGATTTCGTCTCATGTGGTATGATAAACCCTTAGATTGACTTTCATAACAGTTACTGTAGTGGCTTTTTTGGGGGCATTGTCGATCTAAGATCAGACTGCACAGAACCCGCAGTCTGGCCTTGGATCTGCACTGTCTAATATTTTGTGAGACAATCTGACCACAAAAGGCTTATTATTACAATATTTGGGTCAGATTTGTCGACTAGAATGATTTATTGCGTTTATTTGGATCTTAACGGGTAAAATTCGTTTGACTGACTCCATACAAGACCCGAAGTTTACAGTTTTTTTTTTTAACTTGTTACCCCCTAAAATTAATTAGATATGACTAATTTGGAACTGTACTTATACATTACCTCTTTATCAAACGAGACAATTATAGGCTTGTCAAAAGTGAAAAAAATGCAGTTGACAATTTAAATGTGGCGCAAATGATGGGATTTGTATCAGAAAGGGAAGAAAACATTGGGGAAAAAGGAGTAAATGCTGGTCACCAGCATTTTCTCCTTTTTCCACAATGTTTTCAAAACCCCTCTTCCAGAGGGTCGATGATACACAGATTGCTTTGTAAAAGGGTTGCGGATTATTATTGTTAAATAAATCTAATTTTTTTCGACGTTGTCTTTATGAAAATGTGTTTCAAACACTCCCCAAGCTTTTTTTTTTTTATCTCACCGCTTATTTCGTTGTCCTACTTAATGGGAACTTGTATATACTTCCTGTGCGTTGTTAGCTTGTTAACTTCCGTTGTAACATGTTTTTAAAATACAAAACTGTGTTTTTCATCGCTGCTAAAGTGAACATATAAACCAGATAGGGACAAAAAGAAACCAGAGAAAACACAAGAGAGGAATATGGTATCATTACACAGTTGACAATTGTTCTCTTGGGATGTCTTACGTTGTGTCATTTTCATGTTTGCTAGCTTTCCGTGGCATTTCACCGTCAAATTAGAAAATGTGCTGGTAGGTTTTGTCTGAGATATTTGAAGATTAAAGCCTGCAAATTGTCGACGTTCATTTTTTTGCCTGGTTTGCGATCAATCTGGATCTGTCGGCGTATTCGACTCTGTCACTGTCTCTCTCTGACATTTGCTTGTCAAAAAAGCTATCCACTGAGAGTTATGTAAACAAAAAAAGCCCTGTCGGTATTGTAAATGGATAAAGACTTGCATGTTTCTACACTGATAGAAGAGACACCTTTCCTTTTTCATTATGCCTGGGCGAAGTTTGAATCTCACGTATTCTCTTTCCAGGGCAAAGTCCAAAAATGGCGGACGATCCCTTCGAGAAAAGTTGGACAAAATGGGTATGAACTTACCGGCAGGTCGTCGAAAAGCAGCCAACGTAACTTTACTCACATCTCTAGTCGAAGGTCAGTGGCTTTTAACATTCTCTAACTACGAAACCATATTTGTGCTATTACTATCCGCTCATTACTATCTGTTTGTCTTGACTATCATCGTTATGATGATGACTTTGTAGGATTAAGGTCCCTCCGTGCTCTAGGCATATTTGGTATGGACCATTAGAGAGAAAGAATCGGATACAAGGAAATCCGGGTACAAGCCCCTAGCTCTTCTTCGAATAGATCTCTTTGGTTCTTTAACGTGCCCGGTGTAAAGCACCGATACACGCGAGGCTACCTCTGGGTTTCAAACCAGTTCACCTCTAGTTGGGTGGGAAACACAAGGTGTCTCAGAGAGGTCCTGGTTAGGGCGGGTATCGAACCTCGGGCCTCAGGATTGATAGTCCAGCGCTTTACCACTGCACTACCAGTCCACCCTGACTATCATCGTTATCGTCGTAATTTCCACTAAATAGCAGGGTGCAACTATATTCGAGCGGCACTCTGGCAAGAGGTAGTTCAGTGCATCTCCGTACGCAATATACCAAGAGAGTCAAAACACAATTAGGGATCCATAAAGTCCATAAGTCTAACACTTGGAGGTATAATGGTCCTTAAACACGCATGAAATTTACAAATAGAAATGTTTCGACCCATGTCATTCTTTGCGGACTGTGCAATCTGACATGGCTCGATACTTTCTGCAGATGCACTAAACCCACTTTTCACAGAGCATGACTAATTTTAAACGTCCATGCTTGTATTGCACGGTTGGTTCAGTCGGTAGAGATGCTGGCTATTGTTTTGAGGGTCGTGAATTCGAACCCAGTGACGCCATTTAGTGGAATTTCCCTGCCCTATTCACTTAAAGGAAACCGTCACGTCCTTATGATACTACCTTTCCATATAGCAAATGACTACGTATTCTTTTAATTGCTGTCAACATCTAGTACTTATTAACCGTAGATAAAAACCTCTGCCCGAAAATTATTATTTTTGATAAACGTATATGTATATAGTATCTGATATGAGTTGGCGTTTGAGATAAAATTTTGTTGAACAAGTCTAAGAAAAATATTATAAAGCGAGCCTTTGGCGAGCTTAATAGCATTTTCTCTTAACGAGTTAGATAAAATTCTATCTCAAACGCACGACTCACTGACCTTCTGCGGACAGTGTAGATCAAGTTCAGACTGTACGGTCTGTGCAGTCTGATCTTGATCTACACTATCCGATCAAGAGATACCTTTCTCAAAAAAAAAAAAAAAAAATAATAATAATAAGTTTGAAATAACGTTAATGGCGTTTTTACTGGCCTGAAAGTTTTTCTTGAACTTATGAATTTAACAGGATAAGAGTTAACTTGCCATCTACCGCAGACTATTGTTTTTCGTCTTGCAGCCGAGACGACTTTCAAAAACATGTTGGCAAAAAGAAATCTTGTTCGTAGCATACAATGTTTCTTTCAGCTATAATGTTTTCAGAAATATCTATGTACAAAATCTTAATTCATACTGATTATCAGTCGTTTACAAATACGTTTCCTTAGTCCTTTTTTGTTTATTCGTATTAGAGGAACTGACACTGTTCAACGTGGCAAACACATTTGAGCCATGCTCTGTGAAAAGGGGGCTTAATGCATCTGCGAAAAGTATCGACCCAGGTCAGCCTACGCAGTCCGTGCAGACTGACCTGAGCCGACACTTTTCCCTATTTGTCGATTTTCTGTATGTCCAAGGACCAGTCTACCTCGTGATTAATTCCTGTAGTTAAAAAATTGGCTATTTTAGATTCATAACTACATGATGGCTTAGTTGATATTAAACATCACAGAGATGCATTAAGCCCCCTTTTACCAGAGCGCGGGTCATTTTATTTTTTATCACCCTGTTATCATTCTATATTTAGAATATTTGTAGATTTCGGAACATGTACATTGGCTAAAAAGGTTTCAGTCAAATGGTAGTTTTATTGCTAAAATTACTCATTGTTAAAAGTAGCTGACTTGAACAATAAAATCCGGTAACAATCGGTTCTGAAAATAGTCCCACTCGGGGTTTTGTGTTTAAACTCTTTATGACATTTTAATGTGTTGTTTCTTACGTCACACAATGGTCAAAATGGCATTCCGATTGGTCATTTTATTACCACTACTTTTACCTCTTCGCGGATGTCCACCCTAAAAAATTTCGGAAGAAAGAATTTTTGTACCATCTAGCGAAGTCGCTGAACACACCGCCATTTTCCAACTGACAAGATTCTAACGTCTTAGATAAATAATGCTTGGGAAAACGTATAATTTATTTCTGAATTGATCACCATTTTATATCCTATTTCTACTTTGTCATTGACGTGTAAACTTGCCCGGATGTATTGTTCGGTTACGTGTGACATCTGAATGGTCAATTTTGTCGTCTGTTTATTTACTTTACTTCGCTCGGAACGCTGAGCGTAATTATGTCGGGAAATTGGCCCGAAAAAAGATGCTTTACTTTTTATTTTGATTAGGAAAATCTTTTTAAGGTCTATTTATTTACTTAGAGGATGTTAAAAGATTCCATGTCATGTACACATTTTTAAACTCTTTACCAAACAATCCCCAGCTTTGCGACCCCGAGGAAGAAGTCTCTGTAAACATTGTGGAAAAAGAAGAAAATGCTGGTCACCAGCATTTTCTTCTTTTCCCGGAATGTTTTTTTTTTTTAAATTTTCCAGATACAGATACACAATCTTAGCTAGATTTGATATCTCGTCTGCAAATACTCTCAAATTAAACGAGTCTAAAATTTTTGTTGCCTTATAAAGCTTTAAATTGATAATGCTTACATGAAAAAAGACATGGACAGAGACAGAGACAACCTGAGGGTATAAGCTGTCATTACTCGTAAAGGCTCTGGAAAGAAATGAGTACAATTAAACCTGTCTTAGTGGCCACCTGTATTCAACAATCAACCTGTATTAAGAAACCATACCAGCGATCTTCGATATTATTCATTATTTTTTTTTTATCATTATAACCAAAACCTGACACACATACACAGCTCGAGAAACCGACCAGCCCAATGCGATATTGTCACCTGCGTAGGACCAATGCACCAAACAGACTGAGGCATCATTTCCATAGCACCCTTTAAGTCTTTACCAAATGACGAAAATATAGACCTGTCCAAATTGCAGTTATTTGCAAGCAACAAATAAAAAATGACTCAAATGATGGGATGATTCTTTGAAACGGTAGAAAACATTGTGGGAAAAGGAGAAAATGCTGGATACCAGCATTTTCTCCTTTTCCCACAATGTTTTCAAAAGGCTTCTTTCTTAGGGTCGTTAAAACATGGGATTAAAGGGTTTTAACCTCAGCCTATACCCAAATACTTTAACACGCTTTGGCACGGGAACATATTTGCATATCATAAGTCATGTAAAAAAGCAAGAAAGGACTGTAACGATGCGTAGTTCTTTCCTTTAATAGTTTCTAATTAATATTAACTCAAAATCGCAATCATGTGAGTCAGAGGGAGACATGTTTTTGTGGGAAATTAATATTTTGTTTGAAGTGTAAACAGTCGCCCTTCCTTCATCTCGCCATTCAGTATGACGCATTGGCACATAGTTTAATTACCGAAGCAGGTACATGTATTTAAAGGTCCAGTAGCGGACAGGTAAATTTCAAAGCCAGGTAAACAGTAAACAAAAGATGGAGCGACTTGGCAACTTTTTCCCAGCTTTGAAATTAATTTTTCTGCCAGCCAATAACACTTGGGTCGACCGAACAACAAGAGATTGTCATCTTGACAATAATTTCCATACCTTTAAATGGCACGATTTAAATTTAAATACATTTTAACAAATGCATTTTTTGATGTTAGCTGCTACTGGGTCTTTAATGAATAATCTGTCGGAAAAATGGAGGAAGAAACATGGCAAGACCTGAAAGCTGCAGTAATAGAAACGATGAATTGTTTTTGCATTGACAGATATGTATACGACATGAATAGCTTTTGTGGATGATGATGATCCAGATCAGACTGTGCAGAACATATACCATTTTCTACTCGGCTTTTAACACTTTACTAGACGACAAAATTGTAAACTCGTTCGTATTGAAGGAACTTGCAGACGAGAAATTAAATGGGGTTAAAATGTTGGAATTTGCTTGAGAAAGCGTAGAAAATATGGTAGAAAAAGGAGAAAATGCTGTTAACCAGCATTTTCTCCTTTTCCTACAATGTTTTAAAAAGCTTTTTTTTTTCTGGAAGGTTCTTAAAAAGTGGTATTGTCTAATAGTTAATGCAGCTGCCTACCTCTAAAATAAAAAAGACCTTTTAGGCGATGGAATCTCTTCAAATCATGTCGATTGTTCTGGCGTGTATATTACTCAATAAGAAAACAATAAAACAGTAAGCTTTGTTTTACTGTAATTTCATGTACAAGTTTCATTGAACTAATGAATTATTGTTGATAGCAAAAAAAGTAAAATACTATTTAAGATTCACCCCCTTTTATTTTGAAAAGAAGGAGAGACCACCAGCCAAGATACATTAAATTATGTCACACTTCGATACAAGTAATAGTCGGTTTTTCAATTACTCAGTTATTTATGACTAAACAATTTTTCTTCAATTGTAACTTTCTTTCCTTCGAATTCGATACTGAATGTTTATTCACTGTGCCCCCCCCCCCCCTCCCCCTCCCCCAAAGAAAAAACCTGCCATTTCGAGTACGAAAGGCTGCTGGAAACGAACCTATTGCGTAACAGACTCTCTCTAGACCTACCTTAAACTTTTATGAAATCCAAGGTACAAACATTTGCATGCAAGACGGGGAAACTTGTTTTACAACAGAATGAAAAAGTGTGGAAAAAGAAGCAGTTACTTGCTGGTTGATTACAGTTTAGTGGTGATTGGACAGGAACGTCACTGGACATGGCACTGCATAGCCTTGATATCTGAAAACCAGAAAACAACGGAATGACTGAAACATCGTTATAAGCAGTGTAGAACACGATTCAAACGAACGTCCTTCGGTCTATTTCGAAATAAATATGGTGATCACATGGCGGTCACGTGTACCACTTGTTTTGATTTGAAATAAGCACAAACCTAGTCTCACAGACCTACCCTTGAGTAAGACTCAATTCTTTACCGTACACGTCGGTCTTCCAAAATCATTGTAGGGCGTCGGAAGTAATCTAAAGCCAAGTCATAGTCACATCTACGAGAAACAAAATGTCCAATTCGTCATGAAATATACAATACGATTGATGCTATAAGGTATTTCTTCTTTTCGGTTTGTTTTTGAAAATAGAACATTATCAAAAGTCGGAGTATAAAGTTATTAATTAGCTTACATATGTTTTGTATTAGTTAGTCAGACATTTTGTCAAAGATATATTTCTAATTATTGAATAAAGTCCATGTGTTTATTTAAGTCTTTCAGCAATATATATAGACGAAAACAAGGGCTCTTGGCGACGGCATAAGTCAAGATCAGACTGCACAGAACGTGCAGTCTGATCTTTGATCTTAACCGTCCGCTGTTTAAGTTTAGCTTATAGGATAAAACTAAAATTTCTCTCTGAGTTTCTCGGCCGCCTAAAGAGATGGAGTTTGTAATATTTGGCGCTGAAAGAGATAACCGTTTATCTCATGATCCCGAGTTTTAACGACGTAAGAGAGAGGCTTAATTTCATGCTTTCCGGTAGGATATCGAGAAATAGCAGTGAAAATATTTTTCGATCTTACACGGGTACGACCAGTGAAAATACCGATTTTCATGTTCTTGTTGCCTAGGTAAATTGCGCGTGCCTGACAACCAGATGGAAATATGACGTCATTTACCTTACATTTCTCGCGCTTGACGTAATATTGTAATGCGTTGCTATGCGGGAGGGGTACGCCACAGGGAATAACGGAAAAGAACTGTACTGGATTTTGATAAAGCTCCTCCCAGAAAGGGTTAAAAGCATGAAATAAATAGAATATTTTTTTTTTCGGTGAAAGATCACGAGATGAAATAAATTTCGATCTTTCACCGAAAAAAACAAATATCCTCTATCTATTGAAAACATTGTCGGAAATAGAAAATGCTGGTTACCAACATTTTATCCTTTTCCCACAAAGTCTTCCACTCTATCAAAGAAAGAAATCATAGTTTGAGCTACATGTAATTTGTCATCTGCAAATGTGTTCAACTTGGTCCAGTCCAAATTTTTTTTCGTTTATAAAGAGTTAACCTTTTAGCTGCTTAACTCCTAACCAGACGACAAAATGTTATTGACAGCATTTGCAGCCGACAAATTGAATGTGACTCAAATCATGGAAATCGTCTGTGAAAGGGTAGAAAACAGTGTGGGAAAAGGAAAATATACTGTTTACCTGAAAATTCTCCTATTCCCACAATGTTTTGAAAAGCCACTTCCAGAATCGTTAACATTTGGGATTTATTCATTTCCTCACGACAGAATTTTGGACTAGTGGAATTATTTAAAGTACATGTATGTGCAGACGACAAATAAGGTATAGCTCCAAAGGTCATGTCTGTCTGAATAAAGAAAAAACACTGCAGATAAATAAGAAATGCTGCTCAACAGTAGTGTCTCCTTTTTCCACAGTGTTTTTATAAGCCCTCTTCTTCAGGATAGTTTTAACACGGGTTTGTTTAGTGAAGGGTTAACTTTCTAGAATCTCATAAAATTTCAATCTGATGTCTACAAGTACTTGATCCCTCGGAAACTTGGCGCAACTCAACGCGCGTTTGCTGGATGGATCAAGATCAGACTGCAGAGAACATGCAGTCGACTTTGGATCTGCCCGATACGATGAGATTTTTTCTGTAAAAAGAACCTTGCAAATGTAGGATTTTTTTTCGATTGGCTAAAAACTTAACTTTAGTTGGCAGTTGAAGGGTATAATAGCCTATGGTGTCGAACTAAATGACGTCCGAAAGTTGTGATTGTTTGAAACATGAAAAGACATCTACTCCGATTTCTTCAAATTCTTTTGGCTGGGTTGGGGTTGATTTTGTCGGAGGAGGGGGCAGAGGGGTGTAAAATTTGTTCTCAATAAAGCTCTCTCTGTCTCTCTGTCTCTCTCTCTCTCCCACTCCCCCCCTCTCTCTAGCTCTCTCTAGCCCCCTCTCTCTCTCTTTCTCTCTCTCTTTCTCTCTCTCTCTCTTTCATTCATTCTCTGTCTGACTTTCTCTCATTCACTAGCACTCATTACCGCCCCCTCTTTCAGTTTCCGTTTCATTCTCCTCGAATTTACTATGGCTTCACATCATAAATTTATATTTTATTACTTATAAGAATAATAAATGCAATATAAACATCAAATCTATCTTATATGTCGGGGGACAAGCCACGTAAAGTTTCATAAAACTTAATTTTATGAGTGACAGCTGAGCTTTTTTTAATTAACTCAAGAAATGTGCAGCCAGATTGCAAGGTATATCGAAATAACTTCAACTTAGAAAAAAAGTTAAATAAGCTGTGTTCTGTGAAAAGGGGGCTTAATGCATCTGCAAAAAGTATCGACCCAGGTCAGCCTGCGCAGTCCGCGCAGGCTGACCTGGGCCGAAACTTTTAGCTTTCGATAAATTTTCTGCATGTCAAAGGACCAGTGTACCTCATGATTCAGTTGTTTAAGCCCCCTTTTACCAGAGCATGGCACATTTCTTTTTAATGCTAACCCTTTCGTCTATAAAGAACCTCTGAGAACTGTGCAATGGAAGACTTATGGATATTCCATGAATCACGGAGAAATTGCCCATTTTGGAGCAATATCTTCTTTTCGCACATTTTTCCACCTTGCGTATATATCCAGTGTTTTGCTAAAAGAATATGAATTCGTTGTTCCTTTGCTTTTGGAGTTTGAGTCACCATTTTCAAAAATCTTGCATATTATCAAGTAATAGGAAAACCACTGCCTTTCTCACAGAATCTGATAATAAAAGATATAAAGATAAAGTACATGTATTATAAAATCATATTTGCTTCACAATTTCTGGTTTGTACCCTCTCACTAGCTTTTGTCTCTGTATCCTGGCTACCGTAGAAATCGTCCGCGGGTCAGTAGTCTTGCCACCGAATTTGTATTCAGTTAAACCTTGTTCGATCCTCGCTGGCAACCCTGGGGCCCACATTGGAGTAGTCTGGGTTATAAGAAGTTATAAATAAGTGATGAAATAAAACGGGTTAAAAACGAGAGAAAAGAAAAGTTCTGAATGATAATAACGACGAAACGTAGCGTTTTATTGATGTTAGCCACTGTCCAAAACGACCTTCAAAAGCGAACAGTGTAGACTAACGTTCCATGCAAGCTGATCTTGATTTAAGCTGACCTTTGAAAAAGTTAGGGCTCTCAGAGTAAAGATGTGCTCTAGACATTGACACTTTCCCAAACAATCGCGAGACCTCTGCTACCCTGCAGAAGAAGGCTTTTGAAAATAGCGTTAAAAAGAAGAAAATACCGAAAAACAGCATTGTCTCATTTTCTCACATTGTTATCTACCATTTCGGTGACGAACCCTCTCAGTTGAACCACAATTAATTCTTATCCTGCTATATAAGTGAAATGAAAAGGCCGACAGTAAAAACCGGAATGTTGCTTTTTCAAAGGTATTTTTGGAGGAAAGATATCCCCTATCGGACAGTGTAGATGAAGATCAGACTGCACGTTCTGTGCAGTCTGATCTTGATCTACACTGTCCGCAGACGGTCGTTGAGTCGCACTTAGCAGTCTAAGGGCCAATTAGCTTTCAATATGAACGAGTCTAAACGTGTGTCGTCCAGGAAATAGTTAAGATTTTTTTTTTACCCGATTTGATTTTTACGTTTCCAGGTGAAGCCATCCGTTTAGCACGTGACTTCGGGTACTTGTGTGAGACGGAATTTCCTTCTCGGCAATGTGCCGAGTATAACAGTCGGCAGTATACGGATCCAGCCGATCAAATGACGAGAAAGAACATGATATTAGCGACAAAGTAAGTTGAACTTGTCAAGTTCAGTGTAAAGTGTGTAATACTGGCAGATTTCTTATACATGTACTTACTTAACGATTATTGGTGGCATGGTTTTTGAAAACAGTTCCGAAAAGATAAAAGCTTAAAAAACATTAAATTACTAATTTTGTTGTTATAGATAGCCACTTTTTCCTCTTTCCCCACAATGCTTAAGTTACTCTTGCAAAGTCATATTTTGTCATTTCAGCCACATTTTTCTTGTCTTTTGCAAATGAAGCTAATATTGACAGGCCAAAAAATTTTGTCGTTTGTTATAAAGATAACATTCTGAGGCCTGGTGCTGATCTTCAGGATGTCTTTAGACACTTCAGTCGCTTAAGCAGACAGTGTAGATCAAGACCAGACTAAACAAAACTTTGATCTACATTGTCCTCTGTAAAGACATATTTTGGCTAAAAAGGCCTGAACTCGAAGTATTTAAGTTATGTTTATTACCTCCTTCAGCGCAGTATGTAGAAAATCGAGCCCTTTCCACCAATGAAAATGAGTCTTGCTCTGGCAAAAGGTAGATTGATGCATCTCCGTAATGCATTATTCCAAAGCAAGCCATTACATAACAATGGATTCATAAAATTTATTTTGTCTGACAACAGGCTTAATCTGGAGGTAGAGTGGTCCTTTGACATGCAGTTAATTTACAAATAGCAAAACTTGCGGCCAAGATTAGCCTGCGCGGACTGCGTAGACCGACCTGATTCAATACTTTTTGCAGATGCATCAAGCCCCCCTTTTTCACAGAGCATGGCCTATTAATACATTCCATCGAAACAGAAAGATTCTTGTCTTATAGACTTGACCAAAAAAGCGGATGATAAAGATTCAAGATCAGACTACACGCTCTGTGCTGTCTGATATTGATATATGCCGTCCACAGACGCCTATAATATATTATCGCCTACAGCGTTTGAAAAAGTTAAGTTGATAATGTCCAGTTTACTTTTGAACCCGCTTGGGACAATCTTTTCATAACCATATGCAAGCGATAGTTATTTTGTGATATATTTCTCTTTTTTTTTACTTTTTATTTCAGACAAATTTTAAAGGAATTAATGGACCTTTTGAACCAAGACAGGTCACCGCTGGGCAACACAAGACCTCAAGTCATCCTGGAGCCCAATATCCAGAGGCATTTATCCCATTTTAGTCTTATAACACACGGGTTTGGCTCCCCTGCTGTGGTGGCGTCCTTAACGTCAGTTCAGAACTATCTAAACGAAATGTTAAAAATCATGGATAAAAACTTTGCCGCCACTAATAGTATGGACCCAAAGAAAACCGAGAAAGACGAATGAAATCATTCTATATTTGGTATGTTCTATTTATAGGAGGGATGTTAAAAGATATTCTATTAGTAGATATTGGAAATAAGAATTCCGTCAAGGGACGCCATTTGTATACCATGTTAGGGGAAGTGTCGGATTGGAGAAGAAAAGTGCGTCGACCAATGTGGAGGCGACAGTTTATTGCAAAGCTAGATATCGGTTCCCGTCTTCATCTGATACGCAGTTTTCGTCGTGGTGCATAAACAACTTTATGATTTTTTTTTTTTACGATTTTTCAATATTGTATCTGAGCTGAAGAAGAAAATGTGGAGTTAAATAAAATCTTGGCTTAAAAAGCCCTAATCATTACATCTGAAATGTTACAAAAATGAGCCATGCTCTTTCGAAGAGGGGCTTGATGCATCTCTGTTATAAATGGCTTGCAACACGCGAAAAAGGGCATTCGGACGTTTGCGTAAAGTATCGTCTCGCCGGGATCAGCCTGCGCATTCCGCGCAGACTAATCGGAGACGACACTTTACGACTACATTAGATTTTGTGCTACTGTAGACTTGTGCAAAACAGAAAATTACATAAAAACGGAAAGTGTCGTTTCGGATCAGCCTGCGCGGAATGCGCAGGCTGATCCGAACCGACACTTTACGCAAATGTTCGAATGCCCCTTTTCGCGTATTGCAGGCCAAATGATCCCGAGCAAGCCATTTAATGATCGTAGATCCGTAAAGTCCATTTTGTTAAAAACTGAATCATGAGATAAACTAGTTTTTGCACTGGCAGAAAATTGACCAATAGCAAAAAGTTTCGACCTAGGTCAGCCTGCGCTGACTGCGCTGACATGGTCGATACCTTTTACGGATGCACTAAGACCTCCTTTTCATAGAGCATAGCTCAAATACAAAGAACAAATCATCTATGCGAGATAAAGAAATTAGAAAGCTCTAAAATGTCTTTGGAAAAAATAAAAAAAAGAAAAGAGACTTGGTCTGGAATAACAGTTCCGTAAATAAGTGCGAAAGAAAATTCCTTTTGGTCACAGTACAGCATCGAGTAGTCGAAGGCATGGATACATGACCTTAAGATTTTATGTTCTGTTAGTCTAATTAACGCTGACAGCAAGGGTATTTCACCTTTTTCTACTCAATCCCGTGTTTCAACGACTCATAAAGAAAGAGGGCTTTTGAAAACATCGTAGGGTAAAGTATTGTTGCCTAAGTATTGACAGGATTAAATTGAAAAGCTGCCCAATAAATAATTTACCTTGCTGAAAAAGTTTTGGTGGAACTTTTTGGATGTTTTCCTACAACAACAACAACAACTTCTGTAGTTCTGTTTGAATATTAATGGTTGTAGCAATAACAACGTTTCACACATTTCCTTTGTCATTTTCCTTTTTTTTTTTGTTTCCGTTGATTGTTTTCAGTTCTGATTATAGTGAGTACTTTAACTTAACAGGGTAATTGCATTTGATTCAATTATATGGATCTAAAGCTAATTTGTCAAGAGCGATCATAAAATAGTAAAATGTGTTTGAACTGGTAAAAAATGAAAGAACGAAAAATTATTGCTAATTTCTAACAATGGCCAATTAGTTCTGACGGCTGATGAAGAATAATCCATACAAAATGAGTTATAACCAATCCGACATATTGCAGCTCCGCACTTTAAAACAGCAGCATTTAGCCCGGAGCTGTATTAATCACGTGATATACAGGTGTGCCAAGCCGTTCGTTTTAGTGACAAGGCGTCCATAAAAATGATTGATTTCCATGGATATCGATCACCGTGTGATTAATAGATCGAACGTCTGCACAAAAGATCGATATTTTACTGATTTCTATCCGCTAAATTAGAAATAAAGAAATAATTTGTTTGTTTTCAAATCAAACGAATGAAAATTTAATGGATTCGTTTCAACAGTAGAACGCAATGAAGTATGAGACAGATTTGTTGTACAGAATAGAGATCTTTATAAAGTTGCAGAATGATCTTATACATAATCATTTATTTATATACATGTAAATACCATACATTTTTGTTTTTGTTTGTACACATTCTTGCCAAACATTTCCATTTAATGATACGTACCGCAAGAAAAAAAAAAGAGTAGTTTTTTAGAGCAGCAAATACTTAACGAAGAAGACATTTAACTCATTACCAAACAATCCCGTGTTTTAACGATCCTGTCGAAGAGGGCTTATGAAAACCTTGTGGGAAAAGAAGAAAATGTTGGTTACCAAATGAATTACAATCTTTTCAATTTGGTCGAGCCTCAAATTTTGTTGTTCGGTAAAGAGTAAAGTAACAAACCACTAAAATATTCCATTTTCCTTGCTGTTTTTGACGAGAGTAACTTTACTTAGTCGACAGTGTAGATTCAGCACCATACTGTCGGCTCTGTACACATGCTTACATTTTGATCCACAATGACCGCACAAACGACACTTTCAAGACACTAAACTTTTGGAAAACTTATTGAAGAATACTTGGCCAGCATGGAGTTGTTACAAACATAATGCAATTCTAGGCAGTTTCAGACGAATATCGTACCTTTGTACGATATGACTCGATGTATGTTAAACGTCAATGTTCGTTCGCGCTTGCGTTTTACACGAGAATTCATACGAGACAATTATTTCATCCATAACTTACGACTGATCATACATGTATAAATTCTATTCTTTGTTATTCCTTATCAACTGCTTCAGAATGGACATTTTTCTCACATATTTCAGCACCATGAGCGAAAAAGTGGACGGTGGAACTTTTTACCTAGTCTTGAAATTCATATTTTTGCCAGCATCTAATACTTGGCCCTACCATACAGTAACAGATTGTCATCTTTACAAATTCTATGTGGTATGCACTAGCAAAGGGGGCTATGGGTGTTTAGACTGATGATTCACGCATTGAAGCTTTACCAAACGACAAAAAAATAGTCTCATCCAATTTGATAGGGTATAAAACATTGTGGGAAAAGGGGAAAAAGCTGGTTACCAACATTTTCTCCTTTTCCCACAATGTTTTCAAAAGCTTTATTCATCAGCGTCGTTAAAACTCGGAAATTTTTGATAACGTGTTAAGAATTGAGGAATTGGTCGTCGAAATGACTAAGAATAATAAATGAAGCATCTCTTATTTTGTTAAGGTTACTGTATGTTGGTTTCTGTCTTCCTCTCTCTTTGTTCACTGGTTCTAAGCATTAGTTTGTTGATGTAAAATGTAGCCGACTATTGGGGTAAAATACTGGATTCTCACACTGGTTTATCATTTATAAATGTTCTGTATAGTTACAAAGACGAGATGTTTATAAGCGTTAGAAAAGTTTCGTTAATGAAACTTTCAAGCCGAAAGTATATGAACCATGCTCTGGCAAAAGGGGGCTTAATGCATCTCCGTAATCCATCATACCAAGAAAGCCATCACAAACTTATGGATCCATAATAGCCACTTTTTTTAACAACCGACTCAATCATGAGGTAGACTGATCCTTTGACATGCAGAAAATCTACCAATAGCGAAAAGTTTCGGCCCAGGTCAGCCTGCGCGGACTGCGCAGGCTGACCTGGGTCGAAACTTTTCGCAGATGCATTAAGCCCCCTTTTCACTGAGCACGGCTCATATATAAAGATCCGAATGATGCAGTTTCAAATTTATTTTTTGGGGGAAAAATATCTCCTTATCGGGCAGTATAGATCCAAGATCAGACTGCACAGAACGTGCAGTCTGATCTTGATCTTCACTGTCCGCGAAAGGTCATTGAGTCGCGCTTAGCAGCCTAAAGGTTAAGTATCGCACATTGTGTTCCAGTTGTGTTTCATTACAATACAGATGGCTGAGCACAACTGTAGCAACTTTATCGGACAGCGTAGGCAGGTTCAGACAGCTCAGTACAGGCAGTCTGATCTACGATCTACATTGCCCAATATTTGTAAAATATTATTGCCAAAACAGCTAAAAAATGCAATATTTTCGGATATTTAGAATGGATTGGCGATATTCATTTATTCGGCAGTCTAAACGTTAGGTCTCAACCCTTGTAGAGCAATCGTCAAAAACATATGATCCGTGCTCTATGAAAAGGGGATTAATGTATTTCCTTGAGCAAGTCATGATGATTTACAAATGTGGATCCTTACAATCCATTTTGTCTAGCCATCGAATGGATCTAGAAAAGTAGCATGGTCCTTTTCATGCAGAAAATTTACAAAAAGTTTCGACCGAGGTCAGCCTTCGCAGACTGCGCTGCGCAGGCTGTCATGGTCGATACATTTTGCAGATGTATTAAGCCTCCTTTTCACAGATCATGGCCCATATAAAACATCAAAAAAGTCATAAGAGATATGAAGATCACGGCAAGCGAACTGTTTAAAAATAGTTCCATTCGATAATAATGATGGCAGCATACCGGAAGTTGTAAAAAACTTAACTTCGACACGCCAAAACCATGACAATAATGTGCAAAAGGGACTCAATAGTTTTGAACTTGTATTTTGTCTAAGTATAGATATGTTGCTGTTTTTTTTGTCTTAAAACGATTTTGCCCTATCGTGGCAAGTATGGTAATGTATTTCTACGCAAAAAAAAAAAGAGAAAATAAAATAAGCAATAAAAATAATCTCTTGTTTCTATTGTATCTGCCACACGTCATGTCTCCCTAGGCGTGGGTACTCATTGGCCTCATTGGCCCATTCGAGTTAAAGCGTTTGAGTAGTATTAAAAGGAAACCAAGTTCGAGTTTGGCGGATTGTACTGGTCACTTGGGATTTTCATCGAGCAAATGACTAAAGAGACCAAACCCTGTAAAGGCCAAGAAAGTCATGAGTACATAAGCTGTAGTCGTGATAGGTCTGAAACACTGCTTAATCCTAAAATACCTTGTTTGTTTGTTTGTATTGGAGTTAAACGCCGTTTTAACAGCATAGGTCATATCACAGCGATCAGTGCACCTATGCATGTGCTTCCTGGCTTTCTCATACCAAAACTGACATAACTTTCTTTCCAAGCCACTGACTACCTTTCTCACATGTATCAGAGGTGAGAGGCGAATAATCACCTGAAAGAAAGTGCCCACAAGTTCACGAGTCCGATACGCTAACCACTGAGCTACCCGGCCGGCCTTAATCCTTTACCACACAATCCCGAGTTTTAAAAACCGCGAGGAAGAAGGAATCTGTAAACAATGTGGGAAAAGGAAGAAATGCTGGTAAAAGCTGGTAACTACATTTTTTCCTTTTCCCGCAATGTTTTCTACCCTTTTCAAAGAAAAATCTCCGAAATTAAGCCACATATGGATTGTCATCTGCAAGTGAAACTCTTGGATATGGACAAGTCAAAATTGTTTTGGTTGGGTAAAGTGGCTCAAAGTGGATTCAAAGTAATAGGGAAATTTTTTTTCCAGGTATATATAGAGGATATTTGTTTTTTTCGGTTAAAGATCGAAATTTATTTCATCGAGTGAACATCATCGGTAATATTTTCACGAGTGGCGCACAATTTATTTCATCGAGTGAAAATCATCGGTAATATTTTCACGAGTGGCTGCGCCACTCGTGAAAATATTACCGATGATGTTCACTCGATGAAATAAATTTCGATCTTTAACCGAAAAAAACAAATATTCTATTTATTTCATGCTTTTAACCCTTTCTGGGAGGAACTTTATCAAAATCCAGTACAGTTCTTTTCAGTTATTCCCCGTGGCGTACCCCCTCCGCATAGCAACGCATTACAATATTACCTCAAGCGCGAGAAATGTAAGGTAAATGACGTCATATTTCCATCTGGTTGTGAGTCACGCGCATTTTACCTAGGTAACTAGAATATAAAAATCGGTATTTTCACTGGTCGTAACCATGAAATATCGAAAAATATTTCACCGATATTTCTCGATAACCTACCGGAAAGCATGAAATAAAAGCATCTCATTTTTACTGCCTGTATGAAAAGCTAAATTAATGATCTTATCGTCATCAAAGGTTACTAACGAAAAGTTGTGCAGTGAGAAGTTTTGCCTTTACTACTGTGTTGCTTTTTCTTTCAAAGTTACCCATTCCATAGTAGGTCCCGGCAAGTTTAAACATATTTTATTCACTATATGCTCACATGCTCTGTGAAAAGGGGACATAATGCATCTCTGTGATCCATTATACCAAGCAAGTCATCACATGATTATAGATCAATAAAATCTTTTTTGTCTAACAACCAGCTAAAGTATGAGGTAGAATGGTCTTTGGACGTGCAGAAAATTGACCAATAGTAGAAAGTTTCGACTCATGTCAGACTGCGCGGACTGCGCAGGCTGACATGGGTCGATGCTTTTTGCAGATGCATTAAGCCCCCTTTTCACAGAGCATGTCTCAACTATACATGTATTATATAAAGTACATCAAAGCACTGTGAAAAGGATTGGAACGGAAGCAAAACAGTCACGTGGTATATCAACTGAATTTAACTAATTCAAATGAATACGTATACTTCGAAATTTTAGACTGATAATGAAAACGTCAGAGAGCAACAGCGAAAACAAAAGTATGAAGGTAGGAATGATGATGACAGGTCCCTTTAAGAAGTAAAGGATTCTCCAAAACAGAACAGAATTCAATATAATAAAATATTGAAACGATGCAGATTTTGTGACCCTAGTCCTAGACAAGCGTCACAAGATAAGCCGTAGTGGTTTATTTATAGAACTGTCACCTTGACTCCAGAATAGTTGCAGTAGTGCAACATATATAATGTTATAACGGACATTTCGTTTCAATTGAGGATTTATGTTTTCTTTTCTTTGCATAGTTTTCTTGACGTTTATAAGAATGATTCATAATCAAAGAAAAACACTTAATGGAGATGGTTCTGTGCAAATATTTTAACTTGTTTCTAATTAGGCAAATTCTAAATCCGTCAAAAATTGTGTAAGTGATGGAATGATATTTGGATATCATCATATTTATATATATAAACTAAATGCCCTTGAGGTCCTGAATCGCTCTACTGGAAGTGATCTTGCTTATTTTCTAGCATACATCATTAATTCAAGATACGAAAAGGAAAAAAGACAAACCGACTCAGGAAAAAATGGGGAAGTGGGGTTGTTGTTGCAACTGGGCTTGAACCCACCAAGACAGCATAATTTATTATACTGCAAAGAAATGTCTCGCGATCTAATTGGATAATATGCCCCAAACATGTATTCATGTACACTGGCAAAGTTCACGTTAAATCAGTTTCCCTTTCGGGAGCCCCGTGTAAATAACAGCACTTTCAACACAGCATCTAAAATGGCGGCGTCGATATATACGAGCCGCCTACAAGACAAACATACTGAGTAGCCTGCACCATATTATTATTAAATTCCCTTGATGGTTGTCTTTAAAACGGAAAGAATTGGTTATTTAAAATGAATATTGTTACATATATCATCGTAAGCTGTCATTCTAAAACAAATACATGTATACGGGTTTAAAAGGAGCCATTTCTTCGTCAGGAAAGGAAACTGTGAAGTGTCGAAACTCATACATTGTAACGTTAAAAGGATAGCCTAATGTTCATTTGAGGCAACTAATGGTCGTTTACTTTTGTCAACAAATCATAAAAATGCATATTACTTACATTGAAGGTGTTTAAATCCATGTTTAAATAAAAATACGTCGAATGTCGATCGCAGTGACGTCATCAAGTTTATGTACCAAACCATTATCTTCCGCTAGGTGGCATTGTACAAATACACATCTATCTGATTTGGGCATTCTGGGTACAGAACGGGACAACTTTTCAAAACGACAGCCGTTACTTTGAATTTTAAAATAAACGTTTATTCAATAAAACGCTACCTGGTGCGATTCATTCAGCTATGATCAGTTAGCATTTTACCTATGCACCGGCCATTTATTAAAACAGCACCTATAGGATTGAGAAAATAGCTTCGGTATTAGCCCTACTTTTCCCATGTATATGGGATGGGTGATGCGTCAAAGCAGACAGGTCGAATCTTCGAAGAATATGACATGCGCAGACAACGGCACCAACATGCACGTTTTACCAAGGTTTCAGTGACATCAGTTCTCAGTGACGTCAGTTTTCATTGAATTGGGCCACTCAGAAGGGAAATTCTGTTTCGTCAGTGTACTCTATTCGTGAGACCATAAAACAGAGAAATTTCGCTTAATACACGTTCGAATGGTAAAACTTTGCAGTATAATAAATTCGTTGTACGGTCAGGTGGCCACATGATTCGCCACAGCCGTGCACAAGAGTCCAAGCCCCCTGCCACCTGACCGTACAGCTAATAAAGTAGGCATAGTGAAATAAACAAATATTAAAATAATAAAACCTCAATTTCTCAAAACCAATTGCTTGGTATAAGGCAAATTTGGTATAGTATTAGTAGTACTCATTGTATTAAACAATCCCTGCAAGTTTCGAAGAAATAGGACCAAATGACATGGACTGTGTTGAGTAAACACGGCTATGTCATCAAATGGTTGCTTTTCCTAAACCAATTGCTGGATTTTCTTGATTCTTAATAGGGTTTAATCCCTTGATAATACAAAATGATCTGTGCAATTTTCAAAAGATAAAAGAAAATGCGGACTTTTTCTCGTAAGCAAGAAATGTAAATTTTTAGCTTTAAATGGCTACTTTTCCCCTACTTAGGCCTATTCTTGGATTTTCTTTTAAAAATTAATATTGTTCAAGCTATTGATGATAAAAAGAAACTGTGTAAGTTTCACGGAAATCCAACCATAAAGCAAATTTTTGTCACATAAACACGAAGTGTAAATTTTCAACTCTAAATGGCTACTTTTCCCTTATTGATTGTCAGATTTTTTAAAAAAGAAGTCGATAGGATTCGAGCCATTGATGACTAAAGAAACTATGCAAGTTTCACGAAATCCGACCCCAAATGCAGACTTTATCGCGTAAACAAGAAAACAGACTAATGGGCGGACAGACAGACGGAAGGACAGACGGACGGACGACGGAAACCACACCATGCCGTAAACTCTGCTGGCTTTCAGCCAGTAGAGCTAAAGAGAGAAATTCAGGCTTATATTGTATTGAAAACATAGGAATTGTGATCAAAGGGAAAAATGCTCGTAATTAAGCATTTCCCCTTTTGACAAAACGTATTCACATGTTTTCAACCACTAATCTAAATTCCTGTTGATTACCCCCATTTTACAAGGATACTTTCAAAGCTGTCTGTTGCACATTTCTTGAGGGTGGCAATGAGTGGAATGAGCTATGCTCTGTGAAAAGGAGGCTAAATGGATCTGCAAAAGGTATCGATCCAGGTCAGCCTGCGCAGAGCATGCAGACTTACCTGGTTAGAAATCTTTTGCTTTTGATTAATTTTCTGCATTTTAAAGGACCATTCCACCTTATGATTCAATCGGTTGTTAGACAGTATGAATTTTATGGATCCACAATCACGTGGTGACTCGCTTGTTATTTTGCATCACAGACGTGTATTAACCCTTTATCACACAAGCCCAACTTTTAACAACCATGACAAGGAAGACTTTTGAAAACATTGTGGGAAAAGGAGAAAATGCTGGCTACCAGCATTTTCTCCTTTTCACACCATGTTTTCTACTTTACTAAAAACCAATTTCGTTAGCGATATATAAGCAACCTCTACTTTGTTGTCTGCGAATGCTTTCAATTTGGACGAGTCTAAAAATTTTGTCGTTTGGTAAAAAGTTTAACCCCTTTTGCCAGAACGTGGCTCAAGCCATTTTAACTACATGTATCTACCAGCTGTTCAAATTTTAACGAACGACAAGACGTATGATGGTTTAGAACAAAAGCGATTTTGACGTACACGTTATAATTGCCATTGTCAATTATGTTCTATTTCTAAAAACAATGATATTTTAACTTTTTAACGCTTTTGCTCAAATGTTAAACTGATCGGTAGGTTTTTTTCTCTTTGTTAAGTGTAGTTTGACATTTCAAAGGTTGCAATTGCACCTATCCGTGCGTTCCTGGATTTTCGTTTACCTTTACTCTCATAAATTACTCTTTCCAAGCCGAAGCTACTTTCCCGCAAAAACGACTTTGATCCCCTGTCCGGCGTTTGAGAGGAATGAATCATGTTGCACTGACTTTCATCAGTTCTCTGAGAGAGTTAGGCCATGTCAGGATTCGAAACTCATAACGCGTAGATTACCACGCTACCTCAAGCCAATGGGTCAACAATGACCGATTGGCAGATTTCCATTGGCTAAAGCCAAACTTGGCCGAAATAAGGTTGTTAGGACATCTTCTGTATGTTTGACTTCTCCATCATCAGTACAAAACACAAAATGACCCTTTTCTCACCAGAGCACAGGCTACTGTAGCTGCACGAAACCTAAGTTGAGCATAGTGAGACTAACTTCATTTTCTTAAAGTCCTAATAGCGGCCAAAATTAAACAAAGAGGGTGGTAAAATGCATCTAAATTTAAATCATACCATTTAAAAGGTATGGAAATAATTGTAAAGATAACAACTTGTAATTGTACGATCGGTCCAAATATTAGTCACTGGCAGGAAAATGAATTTGAAAACCAGGTCAAAAGTTGCCAGATCGCTCTATTTATTATTTACTTTTTACCTAACAATTTTAGCATGGCGTGAGAGTAGACAGATTCTAGTAACAAGTGGCCATTGTCACATCTCTACCAAGCCTCAAACCCGAAATTACAACCCTTTTAACTATTCTAAAAAGCACTAAATAAAAGCAACCGACTCAAACGTCTCACCATTTTGACGATGTTGACAAAAACCAGATGCTATATGCAGAACATGATGTGAAATCTCAAGAGGATTACCGTATATGTTTTAATTACAGTGCTTCCCAATAAAAACATGCACAGTGGCGCAAGTTTTACTCTGTCTGTATAAAGATGTCTATCAGTTGATGAAACTTGATGTAATGCAAAGATGTAACAGTTTTTAATGTCTGTTTAGATGATAAATGCGAATTTTATAGCTCTCATGTGAACAGTTATTGAATATGCAGAAGTAAATAACATTTTAGCATCTGTGTCTGCCATGCATTCTCAGTGTTTTCAATATTGGTGCTAATGAAAATTGTGTGACCCATATAGGGACATCTGATCTTGGTCTGCATCATTTTAAAAAACAAGATCAAAATTTTGTTTTCTTTTGCCTTAATATGAAGTTACCCGGAAACTACATAACAAATAAGCACAAACTAATCCGTGTGTATCGCATTTAATAAAGTCTCTTGCTAGGAAAGTATAAAATATTATAGACAAAATCACATTTAATTCGTCGCTCAAACTTTTGTCGTTTGGTAAAGATTTCATATGTTTAACTAGAATCTGAACAATAGTTGGTCTGCTGGACTATTTAAATTGAGCTGAATAACGTTTTAAAAGAAAGGTATAAGGCTATGTCAGGCTTTACAAGAATCTGTCATCAATCCTATTTTACGTCATTTTTAGAATTTATATTCACAAATGTTCCATTTCAGTCCTCAAGTCTTCATTGTTCGTTAATCTTGACATAAATCTTTTCCCACCTCCCAAGTCATTTTGTATTTTTTTCCTCAATCATGGACGATTCAGATTGAGTATCAAATCTAAATGTGGCACTAGCTAATTTTTCTGGGTTGCGGGCGAAAATAAGGCGGGACGAACGATAAAAAAGGCGAACACGAATTGGCATTTAGCTTCCGCGGTAGATAAGACCTAATCATACCTTTGTTCAGGCAATAAACAAACAAGGAGAGATTGGTGCGCGGTGTTATCGGATAATTGTTGTAGAATCCGTTTGAAGTAGAAACGTCCATCCTTAGATTGCCATACAAAAACTGTCCATTTCTAGTAAATGATGAAGACCCAGATATTGCAGTTTTAAGGTTATTTCAGTCAGAATATATCACAAAATATCGGTCAATGTAGATCTGAGATCAGACGACACGCTGCTATGCAGTCTGATCTTGATCTATATTGTCTGCCGAAGCAATGCAATTTGTCATTGATACTCCAAAGGGTCAATATAGGACGCGCTTGTTGGGTTTCGTGATTGTACAATTCCTCCGTGTATCAGAGATTTCCGCGAGATTAGGACTGCGCACGAATACAAAACTACCACGTGATAGTGTTACTGACTGGAAAATGACCAAAAGTAGTTCCAAGAGAGTAGAACAAATTGATTAGAAGTGGGTTTATCAATTTAATCAAATTATTTTGAAAACTATATGGGGTTTTTATTTGTGATCTGGAGGTAGCGAGCGCTATTAAGGAGATGAGAGACTGCTCGGGAATGATTTGTTGAGTTTAAGGTTTTTTATTGATGTTTTATTGACCTTTGAACGTGTCTGTGGTTCAGCTACACGCTGCATGCCACATGTAGGTTGTTTCATTGCTGACTGACCGATCGACCGACCTACCGACCGTCGGACCAACCGATGACCAATCGATTGATTGAATGATAGATTGTCAACCTTATTTCTGATATCTCTAAATGCTTCTTCGTCGTCTGATTTACTTAAGGATAGGGCACCCTAACATACGGATTCGGGTAGTCTGTAATCGATCGGCCGATAGACGGTGCTTTCCCGCATCGATTACGGATTACCCGAGTCTCAGCCGAATCCGTACGATTTTGGCGATGAAAGGCGATGTTACACGAATCCCATTAGGGTGCCCTATCCTTAAAACCGGCTGATCTCACCACTGTGAAGCTGTGTCCGTTGCAATGTCAAGAAGTTTAAATGTTTGCGGTAACAACTTATAACAATGAATGATGACCTGAAATCCGTAAGAGACTATCAGTATAGGAATTTAGGGGAATAAATGAATTGCAGCTGCTTCTATTTCAGAATTTAACTACCAACACTTCCTTGCCTCCCATATGGCCTGCAACATGCGAAAAGGGGCATTCAGACATTTTGCGTAAAGTGTCGTCTCGGATCAGTCTGCGCACTCCGCAACGACACTTTCCGTTTTTATGTAATTTGCTATTTTGCGCAACTCTACTGTGGGACAAAATCTAATATAGTCGTAAAGTGCCGTCTCGGATTACTGCGCTGATCGGAGACGACACTTTACGCAAATGTCCGAAAAGGACAGACAATGACTAAAACTGTTAACTCTTTCACTACTGAATAAATAAATTGCATTTTCGCAAAGGTTAAAAAAATACATTTCCTCTGCCAGATCAAGAGACAGTTCAGACATAATCTAAAATATATCAGTGGACAGTGTAGATCAGAGATCAGACTGCACGTTTTGTGCAGTCTGATCTTAATCTATACTGTCCACAAAAGCTTCTGGTGTCGTCTATGGTATGGAAAGAGTTAACAAATCACATGGGCATGGAAAGAAATTTCCTAATGACACAGTTCTAAAACAGTCAAGAAGAATGTTGAGTACCAAAATAAAGCTTGACTCCTTACTGCCCTACACCATTTGCAGCAGATGCGTTTAAAAGATAGTTTGCAAGGGGTATCGTGTTAAGTCTTTACAAAACGACAAAATTTTAGACTGGTCCAAATTGAGAGCAATTGCAGACGACAAATTACATGTGACTCAAACTCTGAAATTTGCCTTTGAAAGGGTAGAAAACATTGTGGGAAAGGAGAAAATGTTGGCTACCAGCGTTTTCTCCTATTCCAACAATGTTTTCAAAGGCCTTTTCCCCAAAGGTTGTTAAAATTTAGGTCTGCGTGGTTAAGGGTTACAATCTACAAAAAGTATCGACCCATGTCAGCCCGCCAGCAAGTGCAGTCCACACAGACTGATGTGGGTCAAAACTTTTTTTCTATTTGTAAATTTACTGCATGTCCAAAGACCATTCTACGACAATATTCAGATGTACGTTGGACCAAATGGATTCTCTGGATACATGATTATGTGATGAATTGCTTGGTATAATGCATTAAACCCACGTTTACCAACAGTCCACGCAGTCTGACCCTTGTCTGATTATTTTTGTTGTGGGTAAGTTTTCTGCGTCGCAAAGGACCATTCTCCTTCATAGTTCAGTTGGTCCTTAGACAAAATGAATCCATTATTATGCAACAACTGGCTTGGTATAATGCATTACAAAATGCATTAAACACCCGTCCGCCAGAGCGCCGCTAAAATGTTTGTCCCTTTACCAAACAATCTCGAGTTTTAACGACGGTGAAATGAGTGAAGGAAGAGAGCTTTTAAAATATTGTGGGAAAAGGAGAAAATGCTGGTAACCAGCATTTTCTCCATTTCCCAAGATGCTTAAAGAGGGTTAAATGATTCTGAACTCTATAAGTTTTCAATTATCTTTTGCGTATATTCTTATTTGTAGACCATTTTTCTTTGTTTTAAATTTCAATATAGGTATTACTAATATCATAAATAGATTGTAAAATGTCATTTGATACATATGCACCGTGCTCCGGGAAAAAGGGGTTTAATGCATATCGGTGATGCATTACTAGTATACCAAGCAAGTCCTCGTATAATTACGGATCTATAAAAATCCATTATGTAAAAAAACCGACTGAATCGCAAGATAGCCTGGTCCTTTGTCATGCAGAAAATTGACCAGTAGCAAAATTTTTTGACCTAGGTCAGCCTGCGCGAACTGCATAGGCTGACCTTATTCGATACATTGTGCAAATGCATAAAGCCGCAGTTTCGCAGAGAATGGCTCAATTATCTATATGGCCTGCAACACGCAAAAAGGGGCATTCAGACATTTGCGCAAAGTGTCATCTCGGATCAGCCTGCGCAGTCCGCGCAGGCAGATCTGAGACGGCACTTTACGACTACATTAGATTTTGTCCTACAGTAGACTTGCACAAAACAGAAAATTACATAAGAACGGAAAGTGTTGTCTCGGATTAGCCTGCGCGGACTGCGCAGGCTGATCAGAGACGATACTTTACGCAAATGTCCGAATGCCCTTTTTCGCGTGTTGCAGGCCATATTATAAAACTGCAGTTTCAGATTTGCCTTTATTGAAGGCTTTGAAAAGTTGCACTAAATCCTTTAGCACCCATCTTCAAGGTAAATTCCACCTCTTTCGATGACTGAAAATACACTATGATCCATTAAAAGTCAGAAAGATTTTTATGACATAGGCCTAGCCCAAGAAGGCAGACGGTATAGGTCCACGATTAGACAGCACGTTCTGTGCAGTATGATCTTGATCTATGCAAGTCGCAAAAGTCTTTTTTTTTTCGACTATGGCGCAGAAGGGGTTGACAATATTTCTACCAACAGAAGGCATCTTTTAGACAAGAATCATTTTGGTTGATTAGTTTTCTTTGTTTGTATTTCGTGTTTAACGCCGTTTTCAGTTATACCGCGGCGGCAAGTGCACCTATCCGTGCTTTCCTGGGTTTTCTTTTACAAGTTTTTCGCGCAATGATCTTCCAAAGCCCCTGACTGCTTTCCTACATAATCATCATCGAAACAATGATCAGCGGTAAGAATGGAATGAATCCTGTCGCAATAACTATCATCAATCTTCGGAACTGGGCGAGCTGGGGATTCGAACCAGCGACCTCCCAGCCGGTCTCAGGGTCTGTTCGCTACAACTGCGCTACCGGGCTCCGCCCAGTTACTGTTTAGTAGAATTACACGTTACATAAAAAAAACAGCGAGCTGTCAAACGGAATCTATCAACTGACAAAATAATTTGACAAACTACAGCAATGTCTTTTTGGAAAATGTTCAATTTTATTTGAGCCATGCTCTGTGAAAAGAAGGCTTAATGCATCTCCCGTGATGCATGATACCAAGCAAGTCTTCACATAATTATTGATTAATAAAACTCATTTTGTCTTACAACCGACTGAACTATGGGATAGAATGGTCATTTGATATGCAGACGATTGATCAAAAGCATAAGTTTTGACCCATGTCAGCCTGACATGGGTGGATACTTTTTGTAGATGCATTGAGCCCCCATTTCACACAGCATGGTTCATTTGTATTCAACGTTGAGTGTCTGTCTATAACAATTAATTATGCGCTCATTTGTAAGGAAAATTTCGTTAAATGATTTTACATGACATAATTGAGGAATATAAACCAAAATTACTCTTTTACGCACGGAGACAGAGAAATCAAAGGTCATTATTTTCGGAATCAATCGCAACTTGTCACGCGAGACCTCAAATGTTCTCGTCGATTCACGTCGCGTGCTTGCGAGAAGTGACAATAAAACTTGCAGTCAAAGAAAATGTCCGTAAATCAAACAAGTTTGCTACAAGATTATTGTGTCCTAGCATGTAAACTTATGCTCTCATAAAAGAACCAACCGATTCTCCCTTCCACTTGGTTAGAGCAACAAGAGCTGGAGTTAGGCACAGCAATATTATTGTTTTCTAATCGTTTAGAACTTGGATACGGCAAGGAAAAATTATTGCAGCTATTTCCAGAAGTGAAATAGCAATAGCCGATATATTTTTGGAATTCTTGCAAAGTAACTTTTCTATGTCGGGCACATGGCCTTAACCCTTTGTCAGACGACAAAATTTTAGACTTGTCCAAATTGAAAGCATTTGCAGACGACAAATTAGGCGTTGTTCAATGTACGGATTTGTCTTTGAAGCGGTATAAAACATTCTGGGAAAAAGGAGAAAATGCTGGTTACCAGTATTTTTTCATTTTCCCGACAATGTTTGCATTAGGTTTCTTTCTCTGGTTCGCTAAAACTCTGGATTGTTAGTTTAAACATTTTTATTTTACATCGATTGAGAAACAAGTTCTGACAACTTATACTAATCTCTCTCGATTCTGCTTCCTGGGAACTACACCAGTACTCGCGCCGAGTGTGTGGGCCAGTGAACAAACCCGAAGTTGACACCCGCTCCCGGGAATCGAACTCGGGACCTTATGGTTACGAGGCCGAAACTCTACCTCACACCACACACTGGATTGTTTGTTAAGAGGTTAATGGATGAAAACAGATAGGAAAACGGACATGAAAATGCTTATGAATTATTTGAATCAGTACTTACTAACCTAAATTAACCCAGCTGCAAAGGATTGAAACAAGAGGGCCAAGATGGCCCTGTATCGCTCCACTGGCTTTTTAACCCTTTACCACACAAATTGAAGTGTTAATGACCTTTAATTAAAAGAGAAAGCTTTTGAAAACATTGTGGGAAAAGGACAACATGTTGTCAGCCAGTATTTTCTCCTTTTCCAACAATGTTTCATACCCTATCAAAGACAGAAATAATCATTTAAGCTACATTCAATTTGTCTTTTGCAATGGCTTTAAATTTGGCCCAGTCAAAAAATTTGTCCTTTCTTAAAGAGTAAAATTAACATATCATGCACTTATCATGGCATTGCACAGACATACAGCATTAAAAGTCTGTATGGTAGTAAACTTTCTTGGAAAACATAACCTCCCCCCTGCCCAACAAAAAAAGGCATATCTTCCTAAGTACAAAGATTATGTCAGTGAATACAAGCAGGTTTATTCATTGGCATGAAAAGTAACGTTCTGGAAAGAAAAACTGAATGACAAAAACCTTAGTTTAAGTTTAATATTCCACTGATGTGAGCATAAATACGGTGTACTAGCATCGAAGTAAATCACTCTCCCTGACAACAGAACATGTCCTATCCAAAAAACTTGAATATCAACATCTATCATGTATCATTGCAGTTTTGATAATCAAGGGAGGTAAATAGTAACAAACTTTATCTCTTATAACAGGAGTTATTTCCCTTGAATACTATTTAAATTAAAGTCACTATATATAAGCCCATGCTAAACTTGTGATCCCTGGCAAGGGGCCAATTTTGACCCCAGGGCTATAACATGAAGAAACTTCTTAGAGGTCCATTAGATAAAGCTACATGCCAAATTTGAAAGCCCTGGGCCTTATGGTTTCAGACAAGAAGATTTTCAAAGATTTTCAATATTTTTCGCTTTTGTTGCCACGGCAACCAGAGTTTTTAAAGGAATCAAATTCTTTCAAGAAATTCTGAAGAGGACCATGGCAGGATCATTTCTGTGAAGTTTCATTTGGATGTTTAGTTTAAGAGAAGAAGAAGTTTGAAATAAAAGTTAATGCACGCATGGACGGACGGACGGACGGACGGACGGACGGACGGACGGACGGACATCGGGCCATGACATAAGCCCGCTGGCCTTTGGCCAGTGGAGGTAAAAACTACTAGGAGGTGGTTTCACTTCTGTTTCCGGCGATCATTAACAATTTGAACACGATCATAAAACATCTAATTGTACAAACTATGTTAAACAATCAACAACAAGTGTCATTTTGGGGTAAAGTTTAATTCCAAGTATCATAGAAAAAAAAATTAAATAAACTAACAAATGTAAATTGAGAGGAAAAAACTGAAAAAACAAAAAAAGAAAACTTTCCGATCAAAAAACATTCATCAGCATACACCTTCCTGTTACAGGATGAACGTGAATTGTCACAATGGGTGTCCTAACTCTACCAAACCACAAAATTTTAGAGTACAAAATAAATATGACTCAAACATTTCATATAATCTTTCGAAGGTTAGAAAAACATTGTGGAATATAAAAAAAAATGCTGGATACTTGATGAAAATGCTGGTTACTAGCATTTCTCCTTTTTCCACAATTTTCTCAAAGGATTTTCTCCTTTTTCCATAATGTTCTCACAAGCCTTCTTCCTCTGGGTCATAAAAACTGAAATTGTTTGGTAAAGGTTAATTAATATCCAAGCTCAGTGCTTTAAGTCTTTACCAAACAACAAATTTTTCAACTCGACCAAATTGAAAGCATTTACAGACAATAAATTAAATGTTGCTAAAATGATGATTTTCTCTTTGACAGAGTGGAAAACAATGTGGAAAAAGGAGAAAATGCTGGTAACCAGCATTTTCTCCTTTTGCCACAATGTTTTCAAAAGGCTTCTCTATCAAAGTTGTAAAAACCAGGGATTGTTTGGTACAGAGTAAATAGAGAAGACAAAATTAAATGTTCAAACCTAATGTGCATTAACACAAAATTGCCTAGGTTCAAGGGAAAGATAATTCTTAAAATGCTTATAAGCAGACATTTGAATTTTTTATCTTGCACATGTACAGTACATGTTAAACCCCTTAACAATGATCGTGAAGAGGATGTTTTTTTTTTTTTGAAAGTTCAGAAAATGGAGACAACGCTTGTAACCTGCATTCCCTCCTTTTCCCACTGTATTTTTCTATTCTTTCTGAAAACAAGTGTCATCAATTTGGCTAGTGGACCAGTCCAAATTGGGATGTCTGGTTACGAGATAAAGACAGGCATCGGACACTTGTGTTGTGCACATTGACAGATTATGTTTTAATACTTTCCCAAACAAATTCCAGCTTTACCGACAATGACAAAGAAAATCTTTGAAAAAAATCATGAGAAAAGGAGAACATAAAAAAATCATGAGAAAAAGAGAAAATGCTGATCATCAGCCTTTTCTCCTTTCCTCACAATGTTTCTACCCTTTCAGAGACAATTTCTTCCAATTTGGAAGAGTCTAAAAGTTGCTGTCTGGGAAAGACTTAAAGTTGTAAGAAATTTTAATACAATGACAGGTAAAGTGAGGGAAAAGTTTGTAATACAATAATATGTGAATGGAAAAAAACATGGAGACAGAGAGAGAGAGACACTACTGCTTCCAGTGTGTCCTTGAAACAAGTAGATTAAAGGAGGGGCTAATGAACCACACTAGATATAGAACTTTCCAAAAAATGAGTTAAAATACCTGAAAGGGAGCCATTCAGATTTTTATAATTTCATCAAACTTTATAAATGATTTATCACTGAATAATGTGAGCAGATAGCTGGCAAATTATTAGTAAAGAAGAAAGACAAAAGTAAGAAAAGGAATTTTTCATTGGTATTTCCCTACTGGGCTGCATAGCTTCTTTTTGTCTTTTCATATTTCATGCCAGAGTTTTGCAAAGACTTGTGGGAATGTCACAATCAATAATGGAACATCTTGATTACAAGGATTTGTTTCCAGTCAGTGTAATGACATCATAATCTCACGTAATAAAAGTAGTCGAGAGTTACCGACTGCAGAACCACCATACCCTTATTTCAATGCCCAAAATTGCTCCTTTTTACTGAATGTAACTTTACACTTAAAACGATTGCATACTAAAATATATCTGCGTGTGCTTATCAGTATTTTGCAAGAAATTTTGATTTATGGCACAAAAACTAAAAAGGCCCATTTAACAGTGAGAAAAACCTAACTATAGGAGCTTTAAGATGAAATTACTTGCATATGCAGACCTTCAGAATGATTAATCCTTTACCAAAGAATTCCGAGTTCTAACAACCTTGATGAAAAGGGCTTTTGAAAACACTGTGGGAAAAGGAGAAAATGCTGGTAACCAGCATTTTCTCCTTTTCCCACGTTGTTTTCTAAATTTTTTAGACACAAATCTTATCATTTTAACTATATTCAATATGTTGTCTGCAAATGCTTTCAATTTGGACAAGTCAGAAATGTTCTTGTCTGGTAAAGGGTTAATAAACTTCAGTCCGTAACTATATATGACTGTTCACACCTCTGTAAACAGTAGGATTTTACTCCGTAACCTCTAAACCTATGGTACTTGCAGCAGAAGACCTTTCCCTTGACCAAACAATCTAAGTTTTGATGACCCCGTAGGACGAGGCTTTTGAAAACATTTTGAAATATGAGGAAAATCCGGGTAGCCAGCATTTTACCCTTTTCCCACAATGTTTTCTGTCATAGCAAAGACAAATCAGAGTATTAGAACCACATCAGGTTTGTCCTCTGTAAACTTTTTGAAATCTGACATGTCTAAAATTTTGTCACTTGGTAGAGTTAAAAGGTACCTAGTGAAAAAAGGATCATCAACGTGTTTAAAATTCCATGCATAATCACATTTGAAAATATAGCTGAAAAAGGAGAAACTGCTTGTAATAAGAAATTTCTTTGTTTGCCAAAAAGTTTCTTTTCAACAGGGGTTTGCTCTGAGGCTAACTGTTGTCTCAAGAAACTGATGAGGTAAATATGTGAATGGAGAAAGTGACAAAATGCTAGGAATGCGTAGGTTGGTGCACTGGCCAGCATAAATTATAAAAAAAAATAATTATATAATATCAGCTATGCAATAAAGTCTTCCCTTAAAACAAAACTTCAGACTTGTTCATTAACCAAGCATTTGGGGGCAACAAATGACAAGTGGCTCACTTCATGGGTTTGTTTTGTAAAAGCAAAAAGATATCATGGGAAAAGGATAAAATGCTGGTTTTAACTGTTTAATAAAAGGTGGAATGAACATAAATACTGCTGTTTTCATGAATAAGGGTATATAACCACTACCTTCCAGAGTTTTCAAAATAACTCAATTATCTCCCTTAATGCATATTACTTCTCTTCTTCACCTAGGAATTATTAAGTGTAAAGAAATATTTATACAATACTACATCTAAATACTATTAAAAGCTGGGGGAAAAAAAATAAATAGGAAAGTTAATAAAACATACTACATGTATTTCCTAACTAATTTCAAATAACAGATCATTTACACCCCTAATTCTAAAGCTTCTGGGTAAAAGATTGTCAAGAATTTCAAAATAATACAAAAAATACATATATGTAGCAGGAATAAATTACACATTGTGACAAAAATAAAAAACACAAAAAAACGGGGGAAAATGATTATTTCAAATAGTTTTTACTGTTGTTTTTTTTTGTCACAATGTTGAACATTTTTTTTTCTTTTCTAATTTTTGCCCATGTTTCCAAACAGTCTATATAATAAAGAAGTGTCAGAAGGTCACTACACTGTGAAAGGGTTTTACCATGAAGGCTCTTACAAAGGGGGAGAAACACATCTATTTATTTTCTACAATATATCCTCCTTTTTTAAATTACATTAACCCTTTAGTACACAATAAAATTTTGACTTGTCTAAACTGAAACCAGTTGCAGATGAAAAACAAATGTACATGAAATGATGCAATCAGTCTTGCAGGAAACTATGTAGGGAAAGTGAAAAAAGTCAGAATTCTCTCCCTTTTCTACAAAAATTTCAACAGTCACCTCCCTAAGGTTTGTTAAAACACAACACTGTTTGATAAAGGGTTGAAATAGCAAACATAGAAGCACATACAAAAACAGTCATTTCACCTATTGACTTTACTCATTTATCTATGCCATCTTCTACAAAACGTGCACAAAAGAAACTATCAAAATATTAATAATACTACAGAGACAAGTTTCCAGACTTAGATATGCAACAGTTTCCTTAACCCCATACCACACAATGCCAACTTTTAACAAGCCTGGGAAAGAAGCCTTTTGAAAACATTGTGGGGAAAGGAGAAAATGCTGGTAACCAGCATTTTCTCCTTTTCCCACAATGTTTTCTACTCTAACAAAGAAAAATTGCATCATTTGAGCCACACTGAAATAGTTGTTTGCAAATGCTTTCATTTTGGGAAAGACTTAAATTTTGTCAACTGGTAAAGGGTTAATTAATAACAAAAACACACAAAAACAACTTACCAAAAATATTCTTCATTCCTGATTCCTCAAGTTTCCAGGTTATTACTATTCCTATAAGCTCTATTCCTGTTTCTACCATAAATCTAAAAACATAACTGTTGGAAATTTCAACATACATCTCAATAATTAAACGTAAAATATACATTCACATATTCTTTCAAAGCAAATATACTAAATGACATATCATCCAGTTTTTAGACAGAAAAAAAAAAAATCAAATCCCCATGTCCTTGAAAGTCTGACACTGTCTCTGAAACATTTTGATAATGTGTTGCAAATGGTATTCAAATCATTCAGCAATTCACAATTTACTTCACAATTTACTTCAATCACTGTTGTCTTTCAACCGTAATAATACTGTTACTTTTTCTTATGTCTCCCATTCCTTATACTTTTTCAATGCATATGATTTTTCTCAAATGAAAGAAGCGCACAAAAATTCACAACAATACTTGAGTGTAAAGGGGCAAATCAAACTGTGATATGTCTAATAAAACAGAAATCAAAATCAAAATATACAACTGAGGAAATGATAATGTTATACATAGTATTTATATAAAAGTGAATATTTCTTCATGCTTTCAGGATTAAGTATTCTATGAATTATCTAAGTCCTCAAATACATAAATAAGCTTTAAGAAAAGTCCCTAACACCAAAATCTATTTCTAAAACACTCTAAAAGAAAATAATCACCCTTTCAAGAACATCTCAATCTCTCTATCTCTCCTTTTTTTGACAAATAAAATAATCTTGAACTGCCATTAAATGAATCTTTTCCACAATGTTCCTTTCTAAGCCTTATCCTTTACCAAATAATCCCGTGCTTTAACAACCCTGAAAATGAAAGTTATTTAAAACATTGTAGGAAAAGCAAAAAAATACTAGTCTCCAGCATTTTCTCCTTGTCCCAAAATGTTTTCTCCTGTTTCACAGACAAATTCCATCATTTCAGCAGCTCTTTCTTTGTGATATGCAAATGTTTTCCCTTTGGATGAGTCCAAAGTTTTGTCATTTGGTACTATGTCAAGAAGACAAAAGGGGTTTGCATATTCACCAATAAGAGAACATACAGAGGAACATTGCATATTTACCCTTTACCAAACAACAAAATATTAAAATTGTCCAAATTGAAAGCAATTAAAAACAAAACAATAAATGTGACTTTGAGTGACAGTGAGACTCTGTCCCTGAAAGGGTAGAAAACAGCATGGAAAAGGAGAAAATGATAATTATTATAAGGCTCTTTCAGTTCAACAACTTTCAATTGTATTTCATCAATTGTGGATGGTGACTTTTAATTCTGCTAGTTTTGAAATAATACAATTCATGAACAAAATTAAACATATGACAGCAGACAGCTTCATAAAGCCCCAGAAAAAGAAATAATAAATTTTAGATGATATACAAAAATTAATACTTTGAACAGATATCATATGTAAAAAAAAAATTCATCTCTCAAATACTTAAGAAATTTTGGTATCAAAAATCATACATTATACTACTGTAGTAAAAAGAAAATAATTCGTTCAATTGGCATCATTTCCTTTTCCTATGAACTGATCATATTTCAAACTTGTTCAGTATTTTTTAATCTCCAAATAGGATTTATTTTCCAAATTTCATTTTTCTTTAATGGCAATTTCTCTACCAAAAGGTTTTCTGCACCCACCTAAAGAATGATATAAGGTATTTACAAATGATTAAGTGTTTAAAACATGCACAGCTTGATTTTGGCTGCTCAACAGACTAGTGAATGGATATGGTTCAAACAAAAACACATACAGAACACTACGACTTCTGTGTATCAATATGATTGCGTAATTGTGAATTGCATCAAAGAAAAAAGTTGAAAACCGGAAGACAACTTCCGAGTTTATTAAGATCAGACTGCACTGAACAATCTAACCTTACATTTACAAAATCTTACAATTTGTGAAAAACAGCCTTAAAATTGGAACAGCCTTTTTTTTTTCTTGCATCTTTTTTGGCACTCTTAATATTACACCTCAATCAGACAATAAATGTCAATGACAATAATGGTTTAACCCTTTACCAGATGACAAAATTTTAACTTTGTCCAAATTCAAAGCATTTGCAGTCGACAATTTTAATGTGGCTCAAACAGTGCAATTTTTATTTGATAGGGTAAAAGACACTCTGGTAAAAGGAGAAAATGCTGGTTACCAGCATTTTCTCCTTTTCCCAACAATGTTTTCAAAAGGCTTTTTCCCCAGGGTCGTTAAAACTCGGGATTGTGTGGTAAAGAGTTAAGACTCTGCAGAATAAATGTAAGAATATGAGCAGTACAATTTATTTTCTTTGACATGTATAAACCCTTTACCACACAATCCCAAGTTTTAATGACCCTGCTGGAAGAGAACTATTGAAGACTTAGTAAGAAAATGCTGGTAACCAGCAATTTCTCCCTTCCCCTTCCCTTTCAAAGACAAATTCTACCACTTGAACCATATTTACTTTTTTGTCCCTGTATGTTTTCAATTTTCGACAAGTCTGAGGATCTGCTGTCTGGTAAAGATTTAAAGACATTTTTATCAAAACATTGTACATGACATGTTTGACAAAATCTGAAAGCATAAAAGAGACCCAAAAGCAAAACAAATTCTACTGTCATATAATCCTTGTATGATTCCAAAAAATTCCAGGGTGCATAACAGGCCATTACAGTATAAATACAACTTTTTTTTACTTCCATAGTGTAGCACTTTTGAAAACAATGATGTAGAGCACATGCTTGTTATACGCAACTGCTCCTTTTCCCTCAATGGTTCACGTTATCTTATATCTTTATAATCATTTCCTTTAGTTCTCTCTCCTTTCCTCTCTCTATGCCGCTCTTGATTTGGCAAAGTGGGGAAGAGTGTTTTTTAAGAAGAAATTTATACAATAAGAGGGCTACACATATTATGCGTGTGGATGAAAAATGAAATCTGATTCAAGTTCAAAACAAATGATTCAAGTACAAAACTATTGGCTGCCTTACAAAGAATAAATTAAGCTAATAAATCGATCATGCACAGTGACAATAACATTCTCTATCTTTTGAACACATTCTAACAAAATGCAATATGAAAATAAAATGGTATAACTTTCCACAAAAATTGACCAGTTTGCACATAATAAAGACAAAAACTTCAAACATTTCTTGGCACAATCTGTATTCACTTTTTTTCTTACCTCTAAAATATTCTTTTTTTTTTCTTATTTTTTTCCTGTTTCGTTCCTTAACAGTATTTCACAACATTCAAAATTGCTTCTCTTTACAAGAAGATCATTATGTTCATCAATACAGTCACTTCCCTCAGGACTAAACTACCTGTCATAACTTTGTTTAACCTTTTACCACATTACATAATTCTAAACTTGTCCAACTGGACAGCATTTGTAAACCATAAAATAAAGACTGCTTAAATGATGGATATTCTTTTGAAAGGAGACAAAACATCGTCTGAAAAGTAAAAAATGTTGGTAACAAGCCTTAGCTGTTGGTTCCATAATGTTTTTCAAAAGCTTTTTTTGACAGGGTTGTAAAAACACAGGATTGTTTGGTAAAGTATTAATCCTGTGATGGAAATAACAAATTTGCTTGTATAGATAAAATCAGACTGCAAAACATGTGCCATCTGATGTTAGATTTATACTGTTCAATTATTTTATAACATTCGGCCTAAGATCAGCTTGAAACTACAATATTTGGATGGCCATTGCCTACGAGGAAATGTCTGGTATGATTTTTCAACAGTCTAAGGGTTAAAAACTCTCTATTTCTATTACTATTCTGGACACATTTTTTGTGAGAATCAATCCTTTTAACCTAATTGCTATATAAATACATGAATAGCTTGTTACATCTTTGCAGCAGTACAATTCTAAACAACACAGTGGGGAAAAACCCAACTACTTGTCTAAAGTAAGATTAATGGTTCTTTCCCCATGTGTCTTCAAGATGATTTATCTCTTGACTACAAAATCCTGAGTTTTAATAACTTTGAAGGAGACAGCTTTTGAAAACATTGTTGGAAAGGGAGAAAATGCTGATAACCAGCATTTTCTCCTTTCAAACAATGTTTTCTCCCTGTTCAAAGACGGAGCTCATCATTTGAGTCCTATTTTATTTGTTGTTTACAAATGCTTTTAGTTTAGAGGAGTATTAAATTTCGTCATCTGGTGCAGACTGAAAACAGAAACTTTCATTTCATACCCAAATATCCCCATTATCTTACTTGTACCAGTCACATGCTATGTCTATAAATAGCCTGTATAATAATGTGTACATGAGTTTATGGAAAGGATGGAAGATCATTTCAGTTTTCCTGATAAGCTATCTTATGGCTGTCTTAATCTTTCTTTTTGTCCTCTTTGCTCTTCATTGGCATATCTGTCCGTCCATCTCCTTCGGGCTCTGTCCTTGGGGGCACCACTGCTCTCTTCAGTGCATCCCACATTCCACCCATGAAAACAGCACAAAACAAGTTCTCGAAAGGAGCAAAGGGGTCCTGTATACCAAGCAACAGAGCTGAGAGTTTGAAATAGATGAAAAAGATTACGACGCCAAAGTAGATCAACGGGTGAGGGGCTTGGATGTAGTTGAGTCGCTCACACAGGAACACGATGGAAGCTACCAGACATGCTTTAGTCACGCTGAAAAAGGTTAGAAAATAGGACAGTCATTTGAGTTTTAGCTCTTTACTAACAAAAAAATTTTAGACTGGTCCAAAATGAGAGCATTTGCAGATGAAAATTAAACATGACTCATACAATGGAATTTGTCTTTGAAAAAGTAGAAAACATTGTAGGTACAGATGAAAATGCTGGTTACTAGCATTTCCTTTTCCCACAATTTTTCAAAAGTTTTCTTCTAAAGCTGGGGATTGTGCGGTATAGGGTTAACTGCACTTAAGATTTATATTTCAAATAGTAACCTCTTACAGACAACTTTGTAATCTTGCTGTCGACCCTTTAATAAAACGTTGTAGAAACAGGAGAAATTTGTTCATATACATTGTTTTCAAATAAACTCCTTGAATAAATCTTTATTCATTCTGATTATCTACGTTTAACCTTTTACCACACAATCCCGACCCTGACATAAGAAATTTTTGAAAACATTGAGGGAAAAGGAGTAATTGACAAATCCAACCATTTAAGCAACATTTGATCTGTTGTCTGCAAATGCTTTTTAATTTGCAAAGTCTAATATTTTGTTGTCTAGTAAAGATTTAAGAGGATCAGACATCGAAATTCTCATCTAGTCCAGATTGAAAGCATTAAAATTTTACAGACAACAGTACTAAAATAATGGGATTTGTCTCTGAAAGTGTAAAAAGCATTGTAGGAAGAGTAAAAGATGCTAGTCATTGCAATATTCTCCTATAAGCCATGTGTTTCGAAACTTTCTTCAGGGCTACATAACTTCAATCTATACTTTAGCTCTTTACCACATAACAAAATTTTAGACTGGTCCAAATAGAAAGCACAAATTCTATTTGGCAAAAATGGTACGATCTGTCTCAGAAAGGGTTGAAAACAATGAGGGAAAAGTAGAAAATGCTGGTACATGTACCAGCATTTTCTACTTTTCCCACAATGTTTTCAAAGCCCTTCATCCTCAAGGTTGTTAAAACTTGGAATTGTTTGGTATAGGGATAAACCACAGGACCTGTGTTGTCCTATTGCACTTACATGCAAACATAAGCAAAACTCTGTCAAAGGAATATCATATCATAATACTTACAAAACACTAGTGCTATAGACCATTTGGTCCCAGGATAAATATCAGTATAAACTTTCCCTTTGCAAATTTAGGTAAAACAAATGACCCATGAAACATTCTTATTCCATGGAAATGATCAAAAGAAAAACTTTATTAGAAAATTTACCAGACTACAACTCCTTTTGCGACTATTTTTTCAAAATCCCTCTTCCTCAGGGTTTTTAAAACTCAGAATTGTAGGGCAAACAGTTAAACAATGATTCTAAATACTGCTCTAAATTCTAAGCAAGCCTTTTGATTGGCAAAGATGCTTGGTCTCCACCAATCAAATGTCTAGCCATGGAAGTAAAAATTGAATTCATAATGGTTGGAGGACTCAACCCCATGACGCCAAGTCTAAGTCTACTTGTCACATGCACACTTACAAAGTAGGTTGCAGCAGCTCATTGGATCCAGGAATCCAAATTCCCCGCACCAGACGTTCAAAGTTCTTCATTAAGCCTGACCCAGCTCCTATAATAATATAAACACGCAGTTAACTCTTTACCATACAACAACATTGTACACTTGTCCCAACTGAATGTATTTGCAGAGGACAAATTATAATATCTGGCTAAAATGAGGGGATCTGCCCTTGGAAGGATAGAAAACAATGTGGGTAAACTTGGCATTATGTCATAAAGGGTAAAGAAAACCAATTCTACAAGATTCAAGCTTTTGATACTATTAACCAACTGTGCAAGTTTGAAAAGAATCGGAAAAAGAAGATCAGATTTCACTGTACAAATGAGAATGTAGAACAAACATGTTTTCCAATTTTATAATCTTTGAAACTTATAAATATTGGTCTGATATACTGAAGATGCAGTCATACTGCCTGGAAACATTTGTATCACCTCTCTGCCATCCTGTGATAGTTTCCATCTCACTCTGCGAGATAACTCTGATTACTGAAACATTGGTTTGAAGTAACAACAAAATCCTAACCTGCGCCTACCACATAAGGAAGAAATAAAAATGTTTTTAATAATTACAATTTGCAAATGATTTTTGTCCTGTTGCAGCAGATCAATAGAGAAAGCTTTGTGGCAGAGAAATTGCCTGTAGTGGTTTGTAGCAAGATTATCAGTCTTAATGACATATTTACCTTTTCTGAAATTACAAAATTTTAGACTCGTACAAATTGATTTAGCATTTGCAAATGACAAAGTAGATGTGATTCAATAAACTAAAATTTGCACTTCAAAGGCATAAAACATCGTGGAAAAAAGATCAAATGCTGGTTACCCACATTTTCCCCTCACATTGTTTTGAAAAAGCCATCTTTCTCATGGTCGTAAAACCTTCTGACGCTTTCCTAAAGAGTCAAACCATACTCTACATGAAGTGGTATACTTACCCTTTACAGTTCCTATGAGCACAATAATTAGATAAGCATTCGGATATAATTTGGCAGTGTGGCTGACAGCATGGTACACCTTATGAGCTCGCTGACATTCCTTTAAACATGCTAGAACCAACTTAAACGGAAGAAACTTAGCTATCTTGTATACTAGATCAAACGGGGAATAAAACATAAGGTACCTGAAAATAGAAAAAATAAACATTTTTTAAATCCTTTGGATGCCAAGAGAAAACTTCCCTTTTGTCGACATTGTTGTTCAAGACCTTACTCCACAGAGCCAGGGTATTCACCAATAATCCTAAATTACAATCTTAATTTACTTCTACACTTTGAAAGTAAAACAATTTTTGATTGGCTTAAGGAGTTGGTTCAGTCAGTAAACAAGAGCCATCATAGTCGGATTATGCTCCCCGAACAGGTCTCTTTTTAGGAAAGTGAAGGCTGTCGGTAAATGGTTGCTCACGGGAGAGGAGGGTGGGGGTGAAACAGGCTACTTGTGTTTGATCCCGTCTGCCAAGCTGCATTTGCCAATGTTCAAATAATTAAATAAAGAAGGGGCATAACTCTTGGAACAGTGGAGTAAAACTTCCTGTCAATGTAAACAATCTGTAAATCAAACATTACTATTATAGTAATGGCAAAATTGTCTGAAAAAAAATCAGATTAAACATTTATAAACTTCGTGTTGGAGTTTGTCATTAAGCCCTCTTTTTTTATAACACAGCTTAGTATAAATAGGAAAGAATGAAATCATGGTCTGGGGCTTTTGATCAGCAACATATATGTTCAATAGTCTTGAAGAAACTGGAAATTGTTTAATTTCAGAGTCCAAAAAAACAAAACCTAAAGTTATAAGACATTAAGCACCCTTTTCCCGTAACATGGTTTTGCATAGATAAAAAAACAAGGGCACATGGTGAAAGTTTTAATAAACAATATAAATGTGAAGTTTCATGACATTTTGATGAAAATTGAAGGAGATATTAGTAAAAATTGGAATTTTACAAGAAACCCCCTTTTTCCAAGACACAGTGTCAAATTGGAAAACTGGGAAAACTACATCGGCGCAATATCCTAAGGAGTTCATATATGAAGTTTCATCCAATTTGGTCCAGGGGTTGTGGAGAAATGGCCTCGGACGGACAGACGAAAGGACGGACGGAAGGACAGACAGACGAAGTGGCGACTATATGCTCCCCCTTCGGGGAGCATAAAAATTATGTTTCTTCGAAATTGAGAATATTCTTGAGAACTAAGTTAAGATCTCATTTCTTGAATCTGCATTGGGCTGAATTTATAAAATGGACTTTCTCATTCAGGAAAAAGCAGCCTAAATATTGTTGTTTTGGTCATAAAATGTAACAAAGTAGCAAACATTGTAGATGAAATAATAATTTGACATTGACTGAATGATCAGTTTGTGTATGAATAGGTAGACAACACTGTAAGAGAAAAAGAAAATGCTGTTTAGTTGCATTTTCTACTTCTCCCTATATGTTTTCAAGGGTCTTTTTCCTCTGGGTTCTTCAAACAAATGATTTTTTGGAAAAGAGTTAACTCTTTACCTAACAACAAAATTTCAGACTTATCTTGATTGACAGCATTTGCAGACGACATATCAAGGATAGCTCAAATTATGGAATTTGACTTGGACTGAGCAGCAAACATAGTGGTAAAAAAAATGCTGATTATCAGCATTTTCTCCTTTTCCAAGAGTTTTCAGAATCATTCTTTATAGGAGCTGTTAAAACTTTGGATTATTTGGAAAAGAGTTTTATCACATAACCTCCCTTGTTTTCAGTGTAATATACCCATTACGAATTTTCTTATCTTATACATGTTTGATATCATATTTGTGTGACGTCATTTTGTACGTATTTCATAGAAGTGAATGGGTTTTTATGGATATTACCGCGGGTGCATCTTTAAGTGGTTTTGCATCATCTGATCTATATTTCCTGAATATCGTTATGTGATAAGAAGAATCTGACATTCGTTGGCATTTGAGATAAAATCTTATTAAACTCGTCAAGGAAAAATGTTATTAAGCTCGCCAAAGGCTCGCTTAATAACATTTCTCTAGACTTGTTTAATAACATTTTATCTCAAAAACCGACTCATGTCAGATCCTATATAAGTCCTAAGATTTTGTACAACTTTACATAGTTCGAAGTGTGCTGACTACCTCAGTTTTATAGTGCTTATGACACTATTACATCAACTTTTATTATGGTGTTGCTACAATAGTTTCTAATAATATTGCTGTCCTCAAATTTGCAGACAAAAATTGGCATGCACATTGGACTACATGTATAATGCAAAAGAAGAGGTTAAAACTGAACTTTTGTTTGTTTGTATAGTCTTCAAATCTTTTACAAAATCATTCCAGTTATATTGCATTTGCTACTGCACATATCCATGCTTTGCTGAAGGTTTTTACCCATACTTCGTACAATATTTTTCCCAAACAAATGATCACATGAATCTTCTTGCAATGACTACCATCGATTCTCAGACAGAAATTGGCTGAGCTGAAGAATTCAACCCAGCACCCCCTGGTTTCTAGCTCTGTATGTTACTGACTGAGCTACTTCTCTCAGCCAAAACTAAACCTGTGAACTCACCAAACTACAGATGCACAGATGACACTACGGTGATCTTTAAAGGGGGTGATGACCGGTTCCCCTAATAGTAAGTTAGCTATGATACTTCCTGCGAAACACATGAGCATGGATGAGAACCAGGTTGATACTGGATGCTTCCTGTGAAATGGCTGTGATCCTGCAAAAAGAAAAGTAAAACAGAATTTTACTTCTAGCCTGTTTTGAAAATAAATACAAAGACTAGACTTGCTGGGGCTTTCCTGAAGAAACAAAAACAAGAAGACCATAATTGCCCTGCATCGCTCAACTGCCTTTATAATAATTGTCCCATGCACTTAATGGGCATGACAAAGACATAAATCATAAGAAGTCTGAATGGTGATAAATTTTCATATAGCCTTTGGAGAAAAATAGCCCCCCCCCCCCAAAAAAAAGTCATACTGTTATGAAATGTTAAGATGATGTCAATGAATACAAGGAGTTCTAATCAAGTATCAATAATACCGAATACCAATAAACACTAACAAAGAGTGCTTTGACAAGAAGATTTCCAAAACTTTATTCTCCAAGATCTGAAAAGTACAAACCTAACTTCATATTAAATATTCAATTTATCTGAGCATAACAATTAACATCAAAATGAATCACTCTCACTAAAACTTAACATTTTCTTTCCCAAAAAACCAACACCAATGATGTAATAGAACAGTTTGATAACAAGGGAGGTAAATGGTAGCAAACTACATGTATGTATATCTGCTATGAGTGAACAGGAGTTATTTCCCTTGATCAGTGTGTGTGTGTGTGTGTGTGTGTGTGTGTGTGTGTGTGTGTGTGTGTGTGTGTGTGTGTGTGTATATTGACTTTAAGTGCTACAAGAGGGTTGATAAAGTTTTCACCATATAAGCCTTTGTAAAATGTGTTACCCCCAGTGGTGACCCCAGGGTTATAGATTTGACAATCTTGCTACAGGTCCACTAGATGAAGCTACATGCAAAATATGGTAAACTCTGAACTTATATTTAGGAACCAGAAGATTCTTTTTGTTTTCAGTTTACAAGCACATTTAAAACTTTTGACCCCTGGGGCAGGGCTAATTTTGACCCCAGGGTTACAATTGGAACAGTCTTGGTAGAGGTCTACTAGATAAAGCTGCATGCCAAATTAGGTACCCTTAGGCCTTACAGTTAAGAACAGTAAGATTTTTGAAGTTTTAACTACATGTTAATAAGCCCATCTAGAACTTGTGACCCTGGTGGTGGGGCTAATTTCAACCCCTGGGCCATAATTTAAATAATCTTAATAAGAATCCACTAACTAAAACTACAAGTCAACTTTGGTAGCCCTATGCTTTATGGTTAGGAACAAGAAAGATTTTATAAAGTTTTCATATTATTAGTGCATGAAAAACTTGTGACCCCCCAGGGCCAGGCTAATTTTGATCCCAGAGTTATAATTTGAAGATTTTTCATAGAGTTATGATGAAGCTAGATACAAAGTTATGGTATCCCTAGGCCTTATGATTTCGGGCATGATGATTTTTTAAAGATTTTCACTATTTTTCAGTTTTGTTGCCATGGCAACCAGTTCTGGCTTGAATCAAATTCTTTGGAGAAATTCTTAACATAATCATAACAGGATCACTTCTGTGAAGTTTCATCAAAATCAAAATCGCACGGTTATCAGATAATAAGATGTTTAAAATAAATGTTAATGCAAGCACCGATAGATGGACGAATGCAGTGGAGAAGTGTAAGCTTGCTGACCTTTGGCCAGAAGGCTGTTACTTGCTTGATCAGGACGAGGGTCAAAAAATCTGAAGATTCATTACCGGTCAGTTGTTTTTTTTCATAACACCTGCATACAGGCTGCTCTTTCAAATAATCTCTTTCTCTCTCTCTCTCTCTCTCTCTGGTAACAACCTATCTCTCTCTCAAATAAAAAAATTATTTCAAAGAATCCCACTGTGGGTGGATACATGGACAGTTCAAATTAGCCCCAAGTCACATAAACTAAACCATTCATTATCAACTAGTACAATAATGGTTCTATACCACTGGATACTATGGATGAATGGTAATTACTCTTTGAAGAATGTGCAAAGCTTGGAAATAGTACACCAACCCAATCAGATGTTAACAATTAAGACCATATGGTAATCCTTATTGTTTCACCCACCCCTGGTAATTAGAGTTACAGGGCTCTATCAAAGTTCTAAACTTACAGCATATCTTGAAACAAGAGGGCCATGATGGCCCTGTATTGCTCCACTGGCTTTTTAACCCTTTACCACACAAATCAAAGTGTTAATGACCTTTAAAGAGAAAGCTTTTGAAAACATTGTGGGAAAAGGACAACATGTTGTCAGCCAGTATTTTCTCCTTTTCCAACAATGTTTCCTACCCTATCAATGACAGAAATAATCATGTAAGCTACATCTAATTTGTCTTGTGCAATGGCTTTAAACTTGGTCCAGTAAAAAAATTTGTCCTTTCTTAAAAGTAAAATTAACATATCATGCACTTAAATAGCAGAAACATACAGCATAAAAAGTCTGTAAGGAAGTAAACTTATGTGGAAAACATAACCTCCCCCCTGCCCAACAAAAAAAAGTCATATCTTCCTAAGGGCAAAGATTATGTTACTGAATACAAGCAGGTTTATTCACTGGCTTAAAAGTTAACATTCTGGAAAGAAAACTGAATGACAAAAACCTTACTTTAAGTTTAATATTCCACTGATGTCAGCATAACTACTAGCATCAAAATAAATCACTCTCCCTGACAACAGAACATGTCCTATCCAAAAAACTTGAATATCAACATCAATCATGTATCATTGCAGTTTGATAATCAAGGGAGGTAAATAGTAACAAACTTTATCTCTTATAACAGGAGTTATTTCCCTTGATTACCATTTAAAATTAAAGTAACTATATATAAGCCCATGCTAAATTTGTGATCCCTGGCATGTGGCCAATTTTGATCCCAGGGCTATAATATGAAGAAACTTTTTAGAGGTCCATTAGATAAAATTACATGCCAAATTTGGTAGCACTGGGCCTTATGGTTTCAGACAAGAAGATTTTCAAAGATTTTCAATATTTTTCGTTTTTGTTGCCATGGCAACCAGAGTTTTTGAAGGAATAAAATTCTTTCAAGAAATTCTGAAGAGGACCATGGCAGGATCATTTCTGTGAAGCTTCATCAAAATTGGATGGGTAGTTTCAGAGAAGAAGATGTTTAAAATAAAAGTTAATGCACAGACAGACGGACGCACGACAGACACTGGGCCATGACATAAGCCCACTGGCCTTCAGCCAGTGGAGCTAAAAAAAAAATTTAAAGGGTAACAAATGAATATATTGTTTCCATATCAGCAATTTTTCCTTTTGCCATGATATTTAAATATTAATAACTATAGATGTGCGAAAATAGATATATTATGAGGGTTAATGCTTTAACCCCTGACCAATCTATTTCGACTTTTGATGTCTGACAGAGATGGCTTTTGAACACATTGTGGGAAAAGAAGAAAATGATTGTGACCAAAATTATCTTTTTCTCCTTTTCCCCAAATGGTTTACACCCTTCCAAAATATCCTGTCATTTGTTTCCGAATTAAGTTATTACATGCAAGCTTTTTCAATACAGACTGTCTAAAATTTTGTCGTCTGGGCAATGGTTAACTCTTCACCAAACGACAAAATTTTGGACATGACAAAGTTGAAAGCACTTGCAGGCGATAAATTAAATGATGGTTTACATCTTTGATACGGTAGACAACATTGTGGGAAAAGGAGAAAATGCTGGTAACCAGCAGGGTTGTTAAAGGGGACTAGCAAATTAAACATGTTTTAGGCAAGCCAACTCTCTTCTTATAATTACCCCTGTGATGACTAATTACCCATAATTACACACTGGCTCCTTTGTTTGGACCAGGTCTATCTTTTTTAGAACGACCTGTCTTAACAATAGAATGCACAAGGTCTATCTTAGCATGTGCACAGGTTTTTCTGTAGATAGAAAACCTGCCCACACAAAGGAAAGACCTGCTCCCATGCAAGAAAGACCTATCAACGTGCATTGACAGACCTGCGGTCGTGCAGACAGGGTCATGAAGGACATTGCTACTCTCGTGACAGTTTTTTATTTTAGGAATTTGTGAAATAATAGGAAGAATCTTGCAAATATGTTTCTGGAAAGACAAATTTTAACGTGATTTTGATTGGTGATCAATGAAGCATTTTTTAATACTTTCTTTTACAGCGATCATTAAAAAATCTATCCCTTTTTTTTCAAAAATCATGTGCTGTCACATTTAGGCCAACATTTAAAACATTACCGGTAAAGTGCATTTTCCTCAAGTTCTGCTATTACATAATTCATTCATACTTAACATAAACTCTCTGTTCTAGTTTTCATCAGTGTGAAATAGCAGAAGTGAGAAAAAGTAAATGACCAATGCATGTACTAAAATATGTCTGCAATATTGTATTTCGGTTCCATGCACCCTTTTTCCTATGTAACCAGCTGTTGGTTTATCCATGTTAGCACAGTTCATCATATGGAGCCAAAAAGCCATCGTGTTTTTTTCTTAGTGTGAAAGCGAAGATAATATAGTTAGGAGCACTCTCCTTCTTGGAATGACCAAGGACAGCTAGCCTCAAGAATTCAAACAAAAAGAAAATTGAGAGGCCCCATCACTCCCCCAGTCGAATGATTAGAATCGCTTTGAGACCAGCTGTCCTTCGCTCGATCCCAAGTCAGGTCGGCCACAATGGTGTGCTCTATGACACGTTTTCTTAGCCTTAATCTAGTTTGAAAATGTTAAACATGTATTGTAGCACGACCCCTGGTTACAGTAGCTGCTGTGATATAAGTGCGTACCATTGACCTAAGGTTCCTGCGTGGCTCAATGTTAAAGAGTAGGAATGTGGCCTGGAGGCCCCAGGATGGAGCCTCACTGGATCTATTGGTTTATTCATGTGAGTGTCCTTGGGCATGATACTACAGAGCCCCAGCCTAGTACTGGTGAAACCCAGGAAATACATGTACATGTGAGCTGTCGCTGTGATATGAGTGAAATAATGTTGAAAGCGGTGTAAAACACCATTCAATCGATCAATGATCACTGACCTATGGCCCTATATAACTTGATGAATTAGAGCAAACAGCCAGTCGACAGCACTGAATTCACTCAAAAAATGTACAGCACCAACAAATCTACCAAAATGAAAAAAAAAAACTCAAAGGGTCGATGATCATGAGGTGCCAATTTCAAGCCACAATTCATTAATGATCAAGTGAGAAAATAGAATTAATAAATGAATAAAATATATGAAAAAGTTGTTTGCCATAAAACATGTTATACGCTTCTTTTTTCATCGAACGGCTCAATACTTTTTGACATGATGGTTAAGTCGTCTACTCATTACTGATAGTGGCTGGCGTGTAAGTCGGATATCGACCTCGTACATCGGTCTTTCCTCGGGTGCTTCGCGCACTCGGTGTTATGTGAAGCTCGTGCCCAGATCGTTCTTATATGGAAAGACCTCGTACTCAGTCGATATTCTATACGCAAACAATCTCCTGTTTTAACTACCCAGAGGTACTAATACTTTTGAAAAAAAAATTATGAGAATAAGGAAATAATTCCAGTAAACAACATTTTTTTCAGTTTTCTACAGTGTTTTCTACCCTTTTAAATACAAATCTCATCATTTGAGGCCTACCTAAATTGTCATCTGCAATTGCTTTCAATTTGGATGAGTCTGAAATTCTGTCTATCATAAAGAATTGATGAACATTACAAAAGACTGCTTGAATCATGCAAAATCCTGTCAGCTTGAATGTTTATCCTTCAACTGTACAATCTTCAGTTTTACAACCCTGGGGAAAATAATTTTTGAAAATATTATGGGAAAAGGAGGACTGCCTGTTACCATTTTTTTCTACATTTTTGAAATTTCACAATGTTTGCCACCCATTCACAGCACACATTGAATCATTCAAACCATATCTGAATTATACTCTGCAAAAATGCTTAACTCTTTACCACACAATCCTTCATTAACCCTTTACCAGACGACAAAATAAAAGCCTTGTCCAAATTGAAAGCTTTTGCAGACGACAATTTCAATGTGGCTCAAACAGTGCACTCATTTTTTGATGGAGTAGAAAACATTTTGGAAAAAAGGAGAAAATGCTGGTTACCAGCATTTTCTCCTTTTCCCAAAATGTTTTCAAAAGGCTTCTTTCCCAGGGTCGTTAAAAGTCGTCATTGTGTGGTAAAGGGTTAACCTTTAATAACGACCCTAATTGTGGAAATAGAAGAACATGCTGGAAACCGGCATTTTTGTCTTTTCCCACAATGGTTTCTACACTATCAAAGACAAAAGTCACCATTTTAGATACACTGAATTTGTCGTCTGTAAGTGCTTTCAATTTCGATCAGTCTAAAATTTTCTTGTTTGGTTTGAGTATAGATGATTCTAAAAGTTTGTTCTCCAGGAAACAGCTCACTGGTAACAAAGTGATATAATTCGAATGGATATTTCCAGTCTGGAAAAAAGGAGTAAACATTGTGGTTTTACGTTTGATTTTGCCAGAATATCACTAGGTTGCTTTTTCATTTGTCTCCTTCAAATTAGCTTTTGGTTGATTGATTGATTGTTTGGTGTTTAACGCCGTTTTCAACATTATTTCAGTTATATCGCGGCGGCCAGTGCACCTATCCATGCTTTCCTGGAGTCTCTTATACCAGTACTCCGCACAATTTTCTTTCCAAGCCACTGGCTGCTTTCCCACATAATCATCGTCGAAACAATGGTCAGCAGTGGGAGAGGAATGAATCCTGTCGCAGTGACTACCATCAATCCTCGGAAAGAAATTGGCCGAGCCAGGGGTCGTAGCCAGGGATCGAACCCTGGACCCCGTGTTCTCAAGTCCTGCACACTACCGACTGAGCTACCAGGGCTCGGCAATTAGCTTTTGGAGAAAAGGGGTTAAAAGGGAAAAAGGATGGTGCAATATCAGTCAGATCTAATTATGCCCCGGTGTAAATATAACATCTAGAAAACTAGTGGTTTTTCTCCTCTCTCCTCCTTTTGTCTATAAGACTAGGTGATCTTAACCCTTTACCGCACAATGCCGACTTTTAACGACCCTGGAAAAGAAGCCTTTTCCCACAATGTTTACTACCCTATCAACGAAAAATTTCACCATTTTAGTAACACTGAAATTGTAGTCTACAAATGCAATCAACTTGGACAAGGATGTGTCATTTGGTAAAGGGTTAGTGCTTTACCAAACAATATTCAGGTTTAAGAGACCCTGACAGGAAGAAGTCTTTTGAAAACATTGTGGGAAAACAAGAAAATGCAAATTACCAGCATTTTCTCCCTTTTCCCACAATTTTTCCTATCCTTTCACAGACCCACTTTATCATTTAACACTTTACCACACAATCCTGGGTTTTAATGACCCTAAAAAGGAAGGCTTTTGAAAACATTATGGGAAAAGGAGAAAATACTGAAAAGTCAAAAAAGACGTTTGTTTGAATGGTGTTTTACACAGCTTTCAACAATACATGTATACTCATATTATCATGACAGCTCACTTGTTAATGTCTTTCCTGGTTTTCAGGGCCATGCGCTCTGCAGTGTCTTGCTTTGAGGAACACCGATGAAAAAGCAGCACCTTGAGGGAAGAATGAACCCACGACTTCCATATTTCAAACTGAGCCGCACAGTACCTATGTTACAAAGGAGATGACTAATAGGACAGGAAAATACCTGGCATGAGAACCATTGTTGGAAAAGGAGCAAGTGCTCATAATACAAGCAGTTGTTGCTCTTCTCCTAATCTTTTTAAAAAAACTGATCCATGGATTTTATATACAAAGTCACGAAAAAGTTGTTTCTGTCTTCTATAAAGTAATAAGTAGACTTGGCCTGACCCTACTACTTTACCCTTATGAGTAAATCCCAAATTTTGATGACCTAATAAATAGGGCTTTCTGAAAACATTGTAGGAAAAGGAAAAAATGCTGGTAACCAGCATTTTCTCCTTTTCCCACAATGTTTTCTATCCCTATAAAGACAAATCCCAAAGCCCATTTCATTGTCTGCAAATGCTTTCAATTTGCGAGAATGAATTTTTTTGAACCTGTGGCAAAGAGTTACACTTGAATTCTTGAAAGCTTTCGAAAATATTGGAAAAAAGAAATCCTGGAATTTCAGGAATCTTATTCTCATTAACGGGATATTACTTCCCCTCCCACACTGTTTTCCATACCACTGAAGAATACCTTCAATTCCACCAGATGTTTTACCCTTTACAGAATAATCCCATGTGTTGATGACCCTGAGAAAAAAGACATCTAAAAACATTTTTGGGGAAAAGGAAAACATATAGGTAAGCAGCATTTTCTCCTTTTCCCATTATGTTTTTAAAAGCTTTCTTTTCTCAGTCATTAAAACCTGGGATTGTTTAGTATAGGTTAAAGGAATGGCCTCATACTTCCTAGTGATATTAAGCAGACAAGCCTGTACAAGGTGCAAGTAGGCTTTAGAATCAGAGAATGATAAGGGTTGCCAAATCCTAGAACTATGACAGTAAACAGGCTTTACCTGTTGGAATTTGCAGTATCAACACAATCTAATACCTACCTTTCTACCATGATAAAGCAAAATGATCATATCTCTCTTCCACTTTCATGACATGATTTATGCTTTTGACTTTTAACTCTTTACCAAATGACAAAATTTTGGTTGATTGATTGTATGGTGTTTAACATTGTTTTCAACATTCTTTTAGTTATATCCCGGTGGCCAGTGCACCTACCCATGCTCTCCTGGAGTTTCTTTTACCAGTGCTCTGCACAATTTTCTTTCCAAGCCACTGGCTGCCTTCTCACATAACCATCGTTGAAACGATAGTCAGCGGTGGGAGAAGAAAGAATCCTGTCGCACTGACTATCATTAATCCTGTGAAAGAAATTGGCCGAGCCAGGGATCAAACCCCGACCCCCTGTTCTCAAGTCCTGCACACTACCGACTGAGCTACCAGGGCTCAAAACAAAATTTTAGACTAGAACAAATTGAAAGCATTTGCAGACAACAAATTAAATGAAGCTCAAACGATGATTTCTGTCTTTGATAAGGTAGAAAACATTCTGGGAAAAGGAGAAAAAGCTGGTTACCAGTATTTTCTCCTTTTCCTACAATGTTTTCAGAAACCCTCTCTTTCAGGGTCGTTAAAACACAGGATTTTGTGGTAAAGGGGTTAATTATTAGTAACACCTAGTTTACATTTGGCCTGAAATGAGGTTACAGATCCCGTACAATGCCCTCTTTCCGTGCAACCTCTGTTCAGTAACCACAATTATCATATGGATTCACATGCACCATCGCCTCTACGATTCATTTTACTTCCACACAATGACAAACGATATAAAATGCGAGCCTATAGCAACGTTGTACATAGCATTCTTGTCGTAGGTAACCAGTACCGGTACTTTGTCCTTTTCTCTCAATGTTTCAAAAGCCTTGAAGTCTCTACGATTTTTTTTTAACCTCTGCACAATGAAAAATGTTATAAATCACAAGCTCACAGCCATAGTCATAGATAGGATTCTTGTCGTAGGTAACCAACATTTTCTTATTTTTTAAAACACGGGACGGATTTTGAAAACATTGTGTAAAAAGAAAATATGCTTGTTACCAGCTTTTTTTGCGTTTCCCATAAGGTGTTAAACCCTTTCAAAGGATAGTTGAACCATTTCATCTACACCTTATTTGTCATATTTCTGATCTTGTACACACGGCAGTGTTTCCTTTTGCCTAAAATTTTATCGAGTCCATGGGACTAGGTGTCGATGAAAAGGCTGAGTTATATTGAGTTCCTTCTTAGTCCCAGTTTTGACTGTATAAATCATCAGTTAAATAACCAAAAACCATGTGAAAAAAAAAGACTGTTTTTAACAAAAATTATTTGGAAGCTATCTTCAGCTTCAGTAACGCTGAACAACTGTAGGTTCCTGCAATAGATGCACTGGGAATTACATTGTTACGCTATGGCAGGTAGCCACTCAAAAATTGCAACAACACTGATTGAAATAGAACTATGAATGTATAGTCTCGGTCACATTGAGATATATTTGCAGCTAATTTGGAATTTCACTGGTAGATTTGTGCAGTTGGAGTTAAAAACTTTGTAGTTTTTGTTGTTTTCAAAACTGATATAGTTAGCTGGTTCCCAGCAATGAGCATTTTCTCCTTTTCCCACAATGTATTAAAGAAAATCCTTCAATATTTTTTCACCCATAATTTTTTTCCTTTTCCAATATTGTTTCCTTCAATGGAGGTCACTGGAAAACTGGATTGTTACTTAGATAGTTATATAAGGTTAACTGGAAGCATTTGCAGACCTCAAATTTAATTTGGCCAAAAGATGAGGTATTTCCTATCAGTGGTAAAAATCAGTTGGAAAAAAAAATGTTGTTTGCCAGCAAATTCTTCTTTTTCACAATGTTTTCTAACAATATCCTAGATCTTATCTCAAGGCTGTATTTATCAGGTAATGGGTAAAGATGTGGAGTTTTCATTAGAAAATCACGGTTTGATTCCTTTCACAATGCAAGTCACATGAGAATGTCCTTTGACAAGGAACTGCAGAGCCATAGCCTTGCACTTGACATTATAGGAGACAAAAAAAATGTTACAACAATACAAACCACTGAATTGGAGGGGGGGGGGATTTGTTTTGTGTTTATTGTTGTTTTCAAGATTATTTCAGTTCTATAAAATTACTTCCAACAACTTTCTTTTCAAGTCAGCACTTTTCTAATGCTGCTTTGTGACCTAAACTTTGTTGAAACAATGTTCAGCTGTGAGACAGAAAAAAATTCACAAATCCTTGGCAAGGGATCAAATTCACAACTCCAGTAGCAGTAAATATCATCAATCCTCTAAACCTATTACCACAGTCTTGACTTTCAATGACCCTGGAGAACAAGCCTTTTCAAAACACAGTGGGAATATGACAAAACGCCGGTAATCAGGGTTTTCTCCTTTTCCCTCAATGTTTTCGACTAATCTAAAAATTAATTCTAATTTTCGTTATCTGGAAATTTTTTTTTATTTGTAATTGTCTGAAATTTTATTATTTCAGAGTTAAAAGTTTGACAAAGCTTGGAATCCATCCATTTTTTTGAACAATAAATAAAAACAAAGAATTTGTAAACAATATAGTAGAAATCAAATAGGTATGACCAGGTGAAGAAAAGAAAAGATGATTAGCTTAAAATTCAAAAACTGCTACATCGAGATAAATAGTACTACTGACTACTGTTCCCGAATGTTATTTTAGTGTTTTGATGGGTCGCATCAAGGTATACAAACGAACATGAAAAAAATGTTGGTAATCTCACAATTTTTGTGTGAATGTTAAAAGTTTAATATTTTTTACTAACTGATGACAAACTAGAGTTTGAACATACATATTGCTTGCATACTCAATACGCCCATTTCTCACATTTTCATGAACGTAACTCGTATTCAAAGGGACAAACAAGGCATAGATTTAATTTAGGCATATTAATAGACAAGGAGAGAGTCAGAAATCATTTTTGGACAAGGGAAAGTACACTCAACCTGTTTTTCATTGTGAAATTATCCTAAAAAGACATTTGATCCACACCAGAAATTGACCAGACAATTTCCCATAACTTTGTAAATCACTTTCGAAAAACAGGGTCATTCCAAATGTAGTCAAATGTTGGCATACACAGGGGATACATTTATCACAGATGCATTTTCTTTGTTGTTCTTTGAAATAATGGGCACTAAGTGTAAATAAAAGTTGTTATGTACAAACAACTAATGAATTATGGGGGCAAATATTGTTTTTGATAAAATGTGACCTTTTTTTAATTGTAATCCTGTTTTTGACCCATTTCTTGGGCGTAGAGAGCTTCTCAGGAATGTTAACGTCTGTAAAGATTTCACAGGAGCCACAAAAAAAGATCAAGGAAAAAATATTAATAGCAAACACAGATTCACGAAGATATAGGAATTCAGGGAGTAATGAGAAACAATGATAATTCTTTAAAAGTTTCAAATACAAATATTTTCTATCTGAACACTAAATATGCATAAGAACAGTTTAGTTCGTCTTTTACTCAAGATGTTTGCATTGCCCAAAATGGACATAAAATGGACATAAAATGGCAACAAATTTGGTTTCTTTTTTCGCAGTTTAAATGTTATAAATGACTTATAAACAGCACTTTTCAGGCGGTAGGACGATTTTGTGGAATCACCGAAATCACTGGAATCACGACATGAATTAGTGAAATCACCATTTTGTTGATACATAACTACTTGAATTATACTAGATATGATATTTATGATCTGGTTTATACAATTTGGAGCAAATTTAAGCAGAAAATGACCAAAATTTCAATTGAATCGTGAGTTTCTAATTAATTTTGTAATCACCTGTCACCTCAAATAGCGGAATCACCTGACAGAATAGTGAAATCACCGTTGAATTAAGACAAGACAACTTTTTTTCAACAGGATTATGAATGTAGGGGTCAAGTAGTTTAATTTTGTACAAAATTTAACAAGTAAAATCGAGGTCATCTCTGTTTCGTGCATTTTTGTAACATGTATCTGTGAAATCACCTGTCACCGAGGCCCAAATCAGACTTCATCCCATAAAATAGTGAAATCACCTTTTTATTTACAAGAAACACTCTTTTATATCAAATGCATGATCAAAAGATGATTTATGTGTATAGTTCAATTTCATTTGTTCATTGTCCTTCATGATTAGAAGAAAACTGTAGAAACACTGCACGTGGCATCTTAAATCCCTTTTGGAATCGGCAAAATCATTTCTTCGAGAAATTAGTGGAATCACCCAAGGATATGTGAAATTAGTGGAATCACCACATAAATTAGTGGAATCACCATTTTGTTGATGTATAACTACTTGAAGTACATAAAATATGATATTTACGATCTGGATTACAAATTTTGGAGCAAATTTAAGCAGAAAATGACTGAAATTTCAATTGAATCTTCACCATTTTATTTACAAGAAACATGCTGTTATATAAAATACAATGTAAGTCAGTCTGACTCAGAAGAAAAGTGTAATTCGGTATTTGGTGATATAAACACACCGGTACGGCGATTTCACCCAGCTACCGAATTATACTGTTGAAGACCACACAGAATTACACTTAATCATGTGGAATTGGTGAAATTAACCAGCCAAATTATATTTACATGTATGTACAACCTATTACAAAGCCTAATTGGGTATGTAACTTTCTCAGAGTTCTCTGAGATACTGAATTTAGTAAAAAGGTGTAATTCGGTATGTTTTTTTTTTACCGAATAATACTGTTGAGAGCCACACAGAACTACACTTAGTCCTTCTTAGAACTGCTAAGTAAGTGAAATGAAACTTTCAAACCATTAGCAGAAACTCAATTAACAAAATTACGGAGTTTTTTTTTAGAGAGGAGGATTAAATATCTCCTTATCAGATAGTGTAGGTCGAAAATCAGATTGCGCGTTCTGTGCAGTCTGATCTTGATCTGCACTGTCAACAACAGGTCCTTGAGTCGCGCTGAGCAGCCTATTATACATTATAATATAACATCATGATCTATATAACTTATACAAAAAAAGGTTAATCTGTGTTTTTCTGGTCTAATTCGGTAATATGCAACGTAATTCGGTATGATTCAGAAGAAAAGTGTAATTCGGTATTTGAAGAAATCAAAACACCAGTACAGCGATTTCATCCAGGTACCGAATTATGCTGTTGAACGTCACATAGAATTATACTTAACAATAAAAATTTCGTGAAATTAACAAGCCAAATTATATCTATATGTATGTACAACGTATTATCTAGCGTAATTTGATATGTCATTTTCTTCAGAGTTCTCCGAGATCTATACCGAATTCAGCATAAAGGTGTAATTCGGTACGTTTTTTTACCGAATCATACTGTTGAGAGCCACACAGCACTACTCTTTACAAGTCTAATTAATCTATTATTTATCTAATAAGTGTTTTGTAGGTATAATTCGGCATTATAAAGTGTAATTCGGAATAATTCGATAATTCAGTGTAATTCGGTATAATTCAGTATATTACTGTAGGTGTAATTCGGGATTTCCATGGACCGGAAGAAAACCATAGAAACACTGCCCAGTTTAAGTCTGCACGTCTTCAATCCCTTTTGGAATCGGTGAAATCAATTCTTCGAGAAATTAGTGGAATCACCCAAAGATATGTGAAATTAGTGGAATCACCACATAAATTCATGTAGGTCTAATGGTGTGTCCTTGGACTTGGTCATGTGTCACAAAAATTAATTGCATTCTACTGCAATAAAGATTAAACCGACGAAACAGACAGTCAATACAGCGCTGCAGCCTTTCTACCGGGAAATTCATGGTGACCTTGAGACGTTAAGGTGCACAATAAATGTTCAAACATGAAAAGAAACGTCGTAAACGTCTAACTATTGAGTCTCAACATAAACAGGGGGAGTAACTCTATTCATACCTGCCGGTGGGTTTGGTGCGAAGTCGTCCCGTACGGCCATACACTGCAAAGTGTAATGAGCTATATCGAAATACGGATACATTTTTAGCTTTGTCACTGTGGTAGCGATATCCATAAATGTCTGTGGATCCATTTTGACTTTCTTATGTCCAAATCCAGAAGAAAATCGTCCCGACAGGATGCTGAGCGCATTCAACACAACATGCGCATGCGTTATTTTCGAGGTTCATTGACTTTTCAAAGGGAAATAATTTTGCATGGCGTTGTAATCCGTTTCGCAGTAGTTTTTTCCCTTCCCAAACTTCACCACATTCAATGAACTAGCTGAATATGATACTGCATAAAAAGATGTATGTGAGCCATCCTCTAGCCAAAGGGGGGCTTATACGTCTCCGTGATGCATTATACCAAGCAAGTTAGATCATATTATTATGGATCCATAATAGACTACAAACTTTTTTTTTTAACCCTTTACCACACAATGACGCCTTTTAACGCCCCTGAAGAAGAGGCCTTTTGAAAACATTGTGGGAAAAGGAGAAAATGCTGGTAACCAGCATTTTCTCCTTTTCCCACAAAGTTTTCTACCCTATCAAAGAAAAGTTGCGTCATTTGAGCCACTATGAAATTGTCGTCTGCAAATGCTTTCAATTTGGATAGGTCTTAAAGTTTGCCATGTGGTAAAGGGTTAAAACCGACTGAATCCTGAGGTAGATAGGTCCTTTGACATACAGAAAATTTAACAATACCGAAAATTTTTGGCCCAGGTCACCCTGGGCGGCCTGCGCAGGCTGACCTGTCAATGTGAATAGTACAGACACACAATAAAAATCTCATTCGCCCTATTTGTAGATGGAGAAATACGCTAAACAAAACTTCTAAACGGCCACTGTTAAGCTGGAATTCCCCGTAGACCTTTTTTTTTTTTTGGCATCCACTATCCAAAATAGAGACAGTTCATTTGGTTTGATGTTTTTTTTTTGAGAATAATTGATCAGTGTAAAAGCATACCTCACCCTAAGTCTGAAAAGAATTTTTGACTTGTACTTTTGAAACGAACTCATTTAACATTCGTTCACTGAACGTTGAAAATTGAAAAAATCATTTTTTTGAAAACTCCATGCTCCTCCTCTCAGCTTATATATTTGTGCAAAGAAAAATGTTCATCGCTTACAAAATTTCAGTAATTTCTGATTCTCTTTTTAACCAGTTTTGGCTGATAGACACCACGCATGCGCAAACCATGTATTTTCCCTTTTTATGAAAAAGAGATGCTTCTGTTGGCGAAATCGAGAATCTTTTCATTACATTACAGGTACGTGTCCAGATATATGTTACAATTTGTATGTATTAACCGGTCTATTACTTGGTCAAATTCACATGAGAAACAAAAGTGGCCGGTTAGAAGTTTTGCTGAGTGTATAGTTGATAACTGTATTAACAGCGCGAATTAGCCAAGTACTGGGTGAAAAACGGGCGAAGATGGAAGCATTCTTAAATAGTAACAATATTCCATGATCAGAAGAATCAAAGTGCTGTAAGCACTCTTGTATTCAGTGGGACAATGAATATGCATGTAGAAGTTCTGTTTCGGACGTTTTTGAAGTCTCTATCTGATCTCTATTCAAACTAAACGATATTTCACATTTGAACCATGCTCTGGCAAAAGAGGGTTTAATGCATATCTGAGATGAATCATACTGGTCAAGCAAGTCACCACATAATTATAGATTTATGAAATCCATTTTGTCTAACAACTGACTGAATCATTCATGAGGTAGACAGTGGTCCTTCGAAATGCAGAAAATGTACAAATAGCAAAAAGTTTCGACCTATGTCAACCTGCGCAAACTGACATGGGTTGAAACCTTTTGCAGATGCATTAAGCCTCCTTCTCACAGAGCATGGCTCACATATTCGTCAGGAGCGCTTTACAAATCAGCACGCTCAAAATAAGACTCGGGATGAAAAAAAAATGAGGAGTGTCCCCGTTATTTGCTCTGCGATAAAATCATAAAACCTGCAACCAAGTTTTATCTACTCGAAAATTAGGGATGAATGAAGTCAGTGCGAAAGGACTCATTTCTCATTAACCCACTGAACGTAGATTCAACGACCTTTGTGTAAGAAAACAGCCAGTGGTTTTGAAAGAGTTATGTGCGAAATACTGGAAAGAAGCTCTTGGAACACATCACAAGCAAACCTTCTGCTATCAACCGCCGCAACATTACTGAAATAACTTTACCAGACGAAAAAGAATTAGACTTGTCAAAGTTCAAAGCATTAGCACACAAAAAATAAATTGTGGCTCAAATGATGGAACTTGACTTTGAAAGGTAGGAAAACATTGTAGGTAAAGGGAATGGTTACCAGCATATTCTTCTTTTCCTACAAGTTTTTAAAAAAGCCCTTTCTTCTTTGGGTCGTTAAAACACGAAATTGTCTGGTAAAGGAGTTATGTTAAAAACGGCGTTAACCCTTTACCATACGACAAAATTTTAGCCTTGTCCAAATTGAAAGCATTTGCAGACGACAATTTCATTCTGACTCAAATGGTGTGATTTTTCTTTAATAGGGTAAAAAAAAAAACATGGTGGGAAAATGAGAAAATGCTGGTAACCAGCATTTTATCCTTTTCCCACCATGTTTTCAAAAGGCTTCTTTCCAGGGCTGATAAAAGTCGGTATTGTGTGGTAAAGGGTTAACTCGACCCCAAACTTCTAGCAATAGACCTCCTTTATCACTTGTAAGTCTGTTGTCTCAGATACGATCTCTGGTACCATTCGAAAGTCTTCTCGTCAGGATCAGTGACCCTTAGGCGGCAACGCGCAACTCACTGTCCTTTTGCTGACGATGTAGATCAAGATCAGACTGCACAGAACGTGCAGTCTGATCTTGGATCTACACTATCCAATAAGGACATATTTTTCTGCTCTGCGAAAAATAAGGTTGAAGTAGCATTATTCGGGTTTACTATCGGTTTGATTTTTCATTGAACTTATTTCGCAGGATCAGGTTAAAACACGTGATTTTTTTGCTAAAGGGTTAAAAAAAAACAAACCCATACATGATTGTTTGCTAAATAGTTAAAGGGGAGTGGGGACTCTAGGAAATGTCACTAGACATTGCTCATAATGAGCAATTTTTCCATTAGCCACAGTGTTGAAAAGAAGTTAAATTTCAGTATATCTATACTGAGTGAGTTAGCGATATATTATCACGGCTGTAACTTGATAACGATACTGTCACGATAAAGATTTTGCGCTCTTGTATCTTCACACTGAACTGTGTCGTGTTACACTACGGATTGAGGAAGACGTTCATTGAAGGAGTTATAAGAAGCTAAATCGACTTGGACGTAAGTTCTTTAAAATTATACTTTTCTTTCACATATGTTAGGCCTAAATACAGTATAGTTAAAGGCCAAGTAGCGGCCAAATAATCAAAGAAGGTGTCAAAGTGAATTTCAATTTAACCCTTTACCACACAATGACGCCTTTTGACGTCCCTAAAAAAGAGGCCTTTTGAAAACATTGTGGGAAAAGGAGAAAATGCTGATAACCAGCATTTTCTCCTTTTCCCACAATGTTTTCTACCCTATCAAAGAAAAATCATTTCATATGATTCATATTGAAACTGTCGTCTGCAAATGCTTTCAATTCGGACAGGTCTAAATTTTGCCGTGTGGTAAAGGGTTAAATCATACCATTTAAAAGTATGGTAAATATTGTGAAGATGACAACCTGTTATTGTGTGGTCGGTCCAAGTGTTAGTTACTTGCAGAAAAATGGATTTTGAAATCAGGCCAAAAGTAAGCAAAACTGAGATAGAATGACCTGGCAGGTTTTAACCTAGTGTTGCAATTAATTTCTCTGCAAGCGACTATGGCTGGGACCGATACAAGAACAGAATGCCATCTTCACAATAGTTGCCATACTTTAAATGGTATGAATTACGTTGAAATGCATTTTAACACCCACTTTGTTTACTTTTGGTGGCTATTGTTACTCTAAGTGTCTTTTTTTTTTTTCTTTTCTTGAGAGTGCGGAAGACAAAGAACCAGTTCATATTACAGGTTTATGCGGGTGTTGCTTTACTAAACGACAAAATTTGGACCTGTCCAGATTAAAAGTATTTGCAGACGACAAAATAAATGTGTCTCAGAAATGGAAGTTGTTTCTGGAAGAGCAGAAAACCTTGTGGGAAAAGAAGAGAATGCTGATTACCAGCATTTTCTTCTTTTCCCACAATGTTTTCAAAAGCTGTCTTCTTCAGGTTCGTTTAACGTCGAAAATGTGTGGTAAAGGGCCAAGATTGCGTTTGCACTGCTGTACCAACTTGATGGACTATTATTAGACTACAGGTCGTGGGTCCGATTACCACCCGTTGCAGTTGATTAATCATTCATCAGTCCAACACTGGGTTTGTGTACAGATAACCTATGTTTTTACTTGAAGACATTGCGATCGTTTCTAAATGCTTTATATGTCTCTATAAAACTCGAAAATGTATCTAACTCTTCCGATGTCAATGGCCACTTCAGCAGCGTTTGTGGACGGCATACGATCAAGGTCAGACTAAAAAGAAACGTCTTACGTAAAGTTTAGCTGGACTGATTAATTGATTAGTGGTTGAATGGTGATTAACGCTGTTTTCAACATGTTTAAGTTATATCATGGTAACAGCTCATATATTTAAGTGCGGTATGTCCTGGTTTCACCAGTACTAGGATAGGGCTTTGTAGTGTCTTGTCAAAGGACACTTCCACGAAAAACCATTGCGTCCAGAGAGGCTCAAACCCGGGCCCCCGGGTTACGCATCCTACATGTTACCCCCAAGCCAAAGTTTGGTTGGAAGGGCAAGGTAAATACGGAGGGCCATAATCTATGTGGTCAAGTATATTATATGTATATGATGGTACTTTTACTGTCTTGAACTAGAGTTCATAACAACGTAGAGTGTTTTTCATGAACTCAGAGGTTATAAGTTCGATCTCCGAGTAAGTTTTCTATAAGTCCGTTATTCAGGTTACCGTAAATCACATGGGCGGCTACATTGTCCGTCAAAAGGATAATGTTGTAAACACACAGCAGGGTGTTTTCTTATTGACACCTTAGATGTTTAGAGTTAAATCCACGCACTTTAGATATCATTTGTTAGTCTGTTAAGCAATGATCTAAAAACGGCTAAAGATAACGTTAGAAGTGTTCTTACAAACGAGGAATTCAAAGAAAAATATGCACAAGCAATTCTGTCTGCGCATCGGCAATTAGAAATGCTGCTACAGGTTTTCCTCTCAGACCATGCCGAGTCCCGGTAGCTCAGTCGGTAGCGTATAAGACTTGAGAACAAGGGGTCGCAGGTTCGATCTCCGGCTCGACCAATTTCTTTCCGAGGATTGATGATAGTCATTGCGACAGGATTCATTCCTCTCTCACTGATGAATTTGTTTCGACGATGGTTATGTGGGAGAGCAGCCAGTGGCTTGAAAAGAATATTGTGCGGAGAGTGCTGATACACAGAAACTTCAGGAAAGCATGGATAGGTGCACTGGCCACCGCTATATAACTGAAATAATGTTGAAAACGGCCTTAAACATCAATCAATCAATCAATCAATAAATCAATCAAAATCAAAATCGAATCGAATCGAATCGAATCGAATCAATCAATCAATCAATCAATTCTCTATGATCATGTCGTGCAAGCAAATACTTCGAAGTTAGCAATACCTTGTTATGGTCTGTCCGAATGACGAAGATTTAAATTGCCTTAATTCTTTACCAAACGACAAAATATTAGTCTCATCAAAACTGCGATTGCAGACGACAAATTATGTGTGGCTCAAATGGTGGGATTTGTCTTTGATAGGATAGAAAACACTGTGGGAAAAGGAGAAAATGCTGGTTACCAGCATTTTCTCCTTTTCCTATAATGTTTTCAGAAGTTTTCAGATTTTTTTTACTGTTCCTGGTCGTTAAAACTCGGGATCGTGTGGTTAAATTTATTCCAATTTTGAAACATACATTTTATAGTGTACAATATCGACAAGGGTATCTATCGTATACACTTGACAACCCGAAACACTGCTACACTATGTTTTTCACTCATATTTCTCATATTACAATGAGGTCTCTTAACTCTTTACATCACAAAAACAATTTAGACATTTCCAATTTGAAAGCATTTGCAGACGACAATTTAAATCAGGCTCAAATGATGGAAATTTCCAATGATACAGCAGAAACCATTGTGGGAAAAGAAGAAAATGCTTGTTACCAGCTTTTTAGTCTTTTCCTATAATGTTTTCAGAAGGCTTCTTCCTCAGAGTCGTTAAAACTCAAGATTGGGTTATCATGCTTGGGTACAATACTAAACTCTATTGAATGAGTAAACTGCGGAGTCAGTCTAAAGATATTTTGGACGAGGCTACAGTCGAAAATATACGCTGGTTGTGCAGTTTAACAATCCAAATATGTTAAATGATCTCTTTATTATAAACGACTTTTAATTGAGCTATTTCATTTTAATGTACCTTAAAAATATATATATATACAACTGCGGATTGTTGGTTTTCTCAAAACGCCTTTATAGGGACGAGGATGGGGAAGCAACAGAATGACTCTGGGATTATCAAATATCTTCCTAAATTAGTGATTGTAAATAACTGGGACATTCAACGTACAATTTGAGAAGGTAGTTTGTCTGTTGATGCCGGTTTTGGACTTTCGTATTGTTCATTGTGAGCAATAACATAAAAAAAAAACAATCGTTAAAATCAAAGTCAAGGCTACATGTATGCCTCTACTCTTGCCTCATGTTCCGGACGTTGAATTATTAAAGGAATCGATGTGCGAGGGAATCAATTAACCGACTGCACATCTTTGTGTCCGATTAACTGAATAATATCGGAGCTTTTAACCCCTGTCTCTCTTACCCGTTTTACAGAACTTTATCTCTTGGCCTGAATGATTTGTTAGCTTTCCAGACAAACCAGCCCTCTCGTACATTCTTTTAATAATGTCACCAAGTGAGCGTACACCAAGTGGTGAGTTCTTATACCAAGTGTCGGGTTTGATTTGCAAATCCAGCAACGGTGTAAGATAGATTGGGGCATCGGAATTAAGTATTAAGATTAAGCCATCGATCATTTGTGAGGATAAAGCAGTAACATTTGTAGAGGACAACGTCCTGGTGGCCTATCGGGTATAGCGACAGCTTTAAGAAAAGTGTTCTGTCGTTTCCTGAATCTTTGTGTGATTTAGTATCTCTCTCATGATATTCAATGCACTGAAGTCCACTTGTGTCTGTTTGAATAACCAAATCTCCCCAGTGCATGTGCCTGTGCTCTTGTCGGCCCCTAAAATCAAAGAAATTATTCCGCTACCAATGTTATTTTTGAAGGCTGATTGGGTTATTGCTGCGAAGGTCACCAGTGCTCCATCGTACCTGTCACTAGAGGTTTGTTTCAATTGCTGCGTTTTTATCCATTCAAGATAGTTGCATTTATTGCTTTTAGATGGCGATTGGTATTATACATACATACATACATACATACATACATACATACATAAAAAAGGACAAACATTTTGACAAACTTCTGACCTAAACCTATATTCAGTGTTTATGGTAACGTAATTTGGAGCAAATTAAGACATTTCAGCAGTAGGACAAATACGAGAATTCAAAACGATAAATCTATACTATTTGCACGAAAAAACATGTAAGGGCCCGTTGTCTGCGCATGTCAAATTCTTCGAAGATTAGAAGATTTGACCTGTCTGCTATGACGCATCACTATCTTCTACAGGATAAGTATTAAAACGCCGTGCGTAAACAAAAATACTCTGCCGCTAAAAATGTAGCAAGCGAAAAATTGTTATTAATAAAAAGTATGTTGAAAAAATCAAGCCTATTTATTTCTCCAAATTTCGTAGAAATATAATGGTTTTACACGAGAAAAAATATTTTTAAAAAAATACCGTTGTTTATTGCAAATCTACGCACACAGTTTCTAAATATAGACATGGGGAAACCGGTATTTGTGCAACAGACTATATGACAACAAAAATAACGTCCCCAACATGCTAGCCTTATACCGAGGCTGTTTCGCAAGCCATTATGGGCTGTGTTTATAAATCACGGGTGCCTAGATTACATGCTAGCTGACCATGACTGGATTAATCGTACCAGGTAGAGTTTTATCGAGTAAACGCTTATTTTACTTTCAAATTCGAAGTAATGGTTGCCGTTTTGAAAAGTAGTCCGGTTCTGTACCAAGAATGTCGAAATCAGATAAGTATGCACTGTCTTCCGCTAGGTGGCATTTTTGAAACACAGACCTATCTGATTAGGGCATTCTGCTTACAGAATCGGACTACTTTTCAAAGCGACAATTGTTTATTTCGAATTTCAAAATAAAATAAACGTTTACTCAATAAAACGCTATCTGGTACGTTTCATTCAGCTACATGTATATGGTCAGCTGTATTGTAACTTATGCACTACTCATTTATTAAAACAGCCTCTACAGGCTTGGGTAATAGCTTCGGTATAAGCTCAGGCACTTCTTGTTGATAAGTCACTGGAAAAACCCTGCACGAATCACTGTTTCCCTAAAGTCTATATTTAGAAACTTTATTCAAAGATATGCAGTAAAACAATAGTATTTGTAAAAACTAATTTCCCGTTTGAAATAATTGAATTTTTAAGAAATTTGGAGCGAAAAACAAGCTAGATTTTTCCACAAATGTATTGTTTTTAGCTATTTTCTCCATTGCTACTTTATTTAGTAGCAAGTTTTAATTTAAACACCGCGTATAAATATTTATCCTGTACAGGATAGTGATGCGTCATAGCAGGCAGGTCGAATCTTCGAAGAATATGACATGCGCAGACAACAGATAGCACTCGTAACAACTCCGCCGATTCCGTACCTACATGTAACATCGTCATTATCAAGGGGGTTTTCAGGAGGCTTCCACTTTGAACTACCGACAGTCACGTGATCTTAAACATGGCGGCACCCTGTAAATCGATTAGCAACGGCAACAATAGCCTTGGTGATAAGCAGCTAAAAATGCCTACGTAATTGATAGACCGAGTTAGAAAATAACTGCACAACTATTTGTCATCGGAAATGTATTTAGAAAGGTCCCTCACGGAAAATTGTGACTAGTATTTGCTTTCTAAGAGAAGTGTTACGATTTTAAGAACGTTGAAGCGGTGTAATTCCGGCGGGTGTAATGTACTGTGTGGCTGGATATCAAGCTACGTGATACAGCCGAGGAACTTGATCACCGGATCACCCGAGGTATGCCGAATGAACGGAAAGGTATGTATACTAGTCACAAAAACTTAAGCAACAATGAATTACCGCTGCACCAGAATTTTATTATTACATATATAGACAATTTCATTGTATAAGTGCAATGATTATTGAGTTAAAAACTAGTCGAAGCAATTCTGTCCTTCTATCAGATCATGTTTCTTATTTTCAGGCTTTTGAAGTAAGGCACTGTCAAAATCCACATGGAAAAAAAGTGGTATACTACCCAGATGTTTTAAAATCTCTAAAATTCGGTCAGTCTGCAACCGGGACAGTACAGTCAGTACACGGTATAGCCACCATTAGCACGAATACAAGCTTAAACTCTTCTGGGCATTGACCAGATCAAGCCGTTATGCTGTTGTTTTGGAATATCCTGCCATTCTTGTCTCAAAAGTTGCTCAAGGTGTTGGAGGTTCTGAGGTCTCACAATTCCATCATTGACACACCTAGCGAGAATGTTCCACGCATGCTCAATGGGATTGAGATCTGGAGACCATGCTGGCCACTCAAATTGCCCAGAAGAGTTCAAACTTGTATTTGTTCTAATGGTGGCCATACCGTATACTGACTGTTGCAGATTGAACGAATTTTAGAGATTTTAAAACATCTGGGTAGTATACCACTTTTTTGCATGTGGATTTACTTCAAAAGCCTGTAAGTGAGAAACATTATCTGATAGAAGGACGGAATTGCTTGGACTGGTTTTTAACTCAATAATCATTACCTTTATACAATGGAATTGTCTGTATGTGTAATAATAGAATTTTGGTGCAGCGGTAATTCATTGTTGCTTAACTTTTTGTGAGGAGTATATTTGAAAAATGCCACCTAGCGGAAGATAATGTGTAAGGGCCTTACATTTAACTAAAGTGCTGACGTCATGCATTCGTCATCTGAGGTTTGCTGTTCTGGTCACTGCGAGAAACCATCGGAAAAAGTTAAACTTCATCTAACAGACATAAACACTGCTTGAATACGCAAAATGCTCTTTCTTGCGGAAGATAAATTCTAATTTTGGCTGTGAGAGTTGGTAGGCGCTATTAAAAATCGTTACTGGATTTTTGAACATATTTCAAATTCAGGGGCATCCTTATGAACTTCAAACTTCTTATACCAATAGTGGTAATTACTTTCGTCCCGTGCGTTTCAGATTAACTCTCAGCGCCAAATGTCCGAATAAACTAAAACTCTTTTGACCCTGAAAATACAATTCATCAATACATGGAAACATTTTCATCATATACCCTTGATGTAGCAATCGAAAGGCGTAGATGCAAGATCAGACTGCACGTTCTGTGCAATCTGATTTCAATTTATGCAGTACACAGGAGCCTGTATTTCGCCTTGGGCACTGAAAGGACTAGGAGAGGTGCACTTAAACGGGTCCGCCATTGTCAGCGAAGCATTCTAATCGGGTGTAGGACCAAAGCCCAAAAGGACAAAAAGCCTCATAGGACCAAAGCCCCAAGGGACAAAAGTCTCCTTGGACAATTACCCCATGGGACAAAAGCCCCATGTAAATTGATAAAGTAAATTTTATCAGTAATAAAACAGTGTGGCTAATGAATGGAGAATTTTTCGCCACAAGCAATTTTTCTTTATATACGTACAGTATAGATCGACAAAAATGTTTTCACGAAAGCTCTTTAACAAGTACGCCAGTTTCGTTTCCAGACCAACGAAGCAAAGATAAGTGCACATGTCACCATGATCAATGTAACACTGATACAGCTTAAAAACAGCATTAAGCTACCAAGGCTAAGTAATGCCCGAAACTGTCTGTAGAAAGTTCACCTCTTTAATGGTTTTTAACCCGTCTTCAACATTATTTCGGTTATATCGCGGCGGCCAGTGCGCCTATGCATGCTTTCCCGGAAACCCATTTCCCAGTACTTAACACAATATTCTTTCGAAGCCACTGGCTACTTTTTTACTGTCACGGAGAGAGGTTAAATATATAATCACTTAAAACCTGCCTTGCTTTTGAGCTAGTTTTTACAGCGATGCGGTTTGGTGCATTTCTCTCCGCGGAAGTTAAGCAACGTGCGTTAAATTAGTGCCTGGATGGGTGACCAGGCCGTTACACGCTACATTTGGTGTCAGAAGTGGGATTATGACAACTGCCGGACTGGAGTTGCCCTATCCATGTATATTCCCCTGGTTTGTTTGTATATAAGTCTCGGCGTCGAGACTTCTCGAAGGGAAGGGTAATGTCCCGTAGAGAGATTAAATATACATGTATAATCACTTGAAACCTGCTTTGCTGTTGAATCAGCTTTTACATCGATGCAGTTTGCTGCATTTCTCTCCGTTGTAGTTAAGCAACGTGCATTAGGTTAGTGCCTGGATGGGTGACCGAGCCGTTGCTCGCTACATTATATAACCATCATCGAAAAATGGTCAGCGAGGAAAGCACAGTGAATTTCATCGTAACGACTGTCATCAATCCTCAGACAGCAATTCGCCGAGCTGTGGATTCGAACAAGAGACCGCCTGATCTCAACTCCTGTCCGTCACCGACTGCACTACCAGGCACGGCCTTTTCAAAAAAAAAAACTAGGTGAAATCGCCTATCTCGATAATAACTGGATTGCAACACGCGAAAAGGGACATTTGCGTAAAGAGTCGTATCGGATCAGCCTGCGCAGTCCGCGCAGGCTAATCCGAGACGGCAGTTAACGACTACATTAGATTTTGTTCTTCAGTAGACTTGCGCAAAACAGAAAATTACATAAAAACTGAAAGTGTCGTTTCGAATTAGCCTGCGCGGACTGCGCAGCCTGATCCGAGACGACACTTTACGCAAATGTCCGAATGCCTCTTTTCGCGTGTTGCAGGCCATATGGATTTAAAGTTTGCAAGATGACAAGATCTAAAACACCTCTAAATTAAGATCATTTACAGACGGCAATGACATCGACGATGTGGCCCAAGTAATGGGATTTGTGCTTGAAACATTCGAAAACTGTGAGAAATAGAGAAAATGCTGGTTACCAGTATTTTCTCCATTTCCCACAATTTTTTCCAAAGTTTTCTCCCTCAGGGTCGTTAAAACCCTGGAGATTGTGTGGAAAAGGATTAAAGATTACTATCAGCGTGACACAATGTACTTTGTCAGTGGTAACAGGTAATCTTTGTGCCACTGAATGGCGGTTAGTGAAAAGTACTTAAAGCAACCTACAACTATGACTGAACAAGGAAAAAAATCTTTTGATGAAATATGTATATTTGATTGTGTAATATCATTTTATAAAATATTAAGCTAGATGAGAGAGGAAGAGAAATTATTTCAAGTTCCACACACTGGAGATTCAGTCCTTTTATTTCCTGCTATGGATGTGGTGGAAGTGGCTACGAAAATAGTCGAAGAGGTCATTCTCGCGGAAGGTTTCTTTTTCCAGGCGGATGGTGTACTCTTAAATTTAGTTTTCTAATTAAACGCTACATGATAATAGTTGAATCTTTTTTTACATGGAAATCAAAACTGCTGTTCACTAATTTGAGGTAAAATGGGTAACAATAAATAAATATGTGCAACTACTGGGTGAAATAGCAATGAAATTAGTAGAGAGGTAGGAAACAGACAAGCATCAAATGTTCACAAATCGGCTATCAAAGGCCTATGCCTGTATTGTCATCCAAATTTCCTATAACAGCCGATACCTTTATCATGACCGTGATGCTAACGGACTGAAAACGATGTTTCGTATTTGTGAATTTTGAATTTCACAGTATTACAAAACATCCATTTTTTCTTCAAAGTATGCTTTATTTGAATTTATAGCACCAATAGCGGTTTAAAAAATCGTTAACAAAGTTGACTGGTCTTCATGTCATTTTTCGCAAAGTTGCAATATTGATTGGTTTGAGTAAAGTTTCACTGTAGAGTCTTACCCCCCACCCCCCCACCCCATTCGAGTGACAGATTTTTATTATCACACACAACCAGTTGATTATCCTATTTATTTTTTCCTAATTCACCTTTTTTTTTTTGGTTCTAATAACTATCAAGAATGATACGATATGAGCAATATAGGAAAAAAGTAGTTCCGTCAAACGTTCTAAAACTATATCGTCACCAGTGATGATTCGATAATTATCATCAGTAGTGGTGTTATTCACTGTGAAATCCCAGTAATTCACTGATTGGGATATAATAAATATAAAATAATTCGTAAATTCATTCATGTCCTGCGTTGTTTTTCACGTTGGATTTTTTGTGTATTTACAAGTGACGCAGTATTAGCGTGTAAGTATAAATAATGAAATTAAATACACCCCTCACACGCGTTTTTTTTTCCCTCATATTAATTAAAAGCATTTTCATATGTGACCCGTCACACAAAAAGGGACAATCTGGGAATTCCGTACGTCATTTAGATGAAAACAGATCAACGATAGTGCAGGTCAGTTTAAGTTGATAGTTCAAAAACGATTGTGTAACAAGGTAGAATGACCACTTTTCATACAGAAAATATCATAAAAGCAAAAAGTGTCGACCCTGGTCAGCCTGCGCAATTCGCGCAGTCTGCCCAGGGTTGACACTTTTCGCAGTTCCCAGATGGTCCCTTTTTGCGTGACGGGTCACATATGTGCATACAGGCTTCATCCAGGAAGTAAGTAAAGCACTCATTCATCCCTGTTCTGACTCATATTTTAACCTTTATCCCGCTGAAAAAGTTAAATGGAACTTTCAAACTGATAGTAGAAAAAACAGAATAATGCTAATTCAAACTTATTTCTTAGAGAAAATATCTTTTTATCGGACAGTGTAGATCTAAGATCAGACTGCACGCAAAAGGTCAGTAAGTCGCGCCTAGCAGCCTGAGGGTTAAATTCCATAGAAATTCATAAGTATTCTCGCCTTTAAAGGCCCAGTGACGGCCAAACAATGCAGATGGTAGAATGAATTTGAATTTGAATCATACCATTTAAAGTACGGAAATTATTGTGAAGATAACAATCTCTTGTGGTGCGGTCGGTCCAAATGTCAGTGGCCGGCAGAAAAATGAATTTTAAAACCAGGTAAAAAGTAAAGAAAAGATAGACTGACTTGGAAACTTTTTATATATTTAAATTTCATTTTTCTGCCAGTGACTAACACTTGGACAGACCGTACAATAACAGATTGCCATCTTCACAATAAATATAATACTTTTAAATGGCATGCTTTAAATTCTATTTACATTTTAACACCAGCATTGATTACTTTTGACAGCTGATGGGCCTTTAAGAGACGATATTCGGGATTTTATCTATTTACAAAACATCTATGTTTACATACATGTAAATGTCGCATTTAAAAAGAATCATAGCAAGATTTCGCGAGGACTATTACAATTTCGCATCCATTATCATTATATGTATCTTTTTCAAAACAATGTTGCAGTGTCTGGATAGGTGAAAGAAATTCAAAGTAGCAAAGCAACTGAAAGAAGCACAGAGAGAGAGAGAGAGAGAGAGAGAGAGAGAGAGAGAGAGGTGCAGAACGCCTTGTTTCGCTAGAAATAGGTATACCAATCGAAATAAAAATATCTGCAAAGCTTTTGAAAATAGTCCTGTAAAAAGCAGCAAAAATAACGGTACATAACAGTATATGAAAGTATCTTCGCAAAGGAAGACGCTGTTCGTAACGATTAATTTCTCCATCTGCTACAGTATTATAGGAAACAGATGGGATCCAAACACACATGGCGAAACCGGTGGCCATTTTGTCACAATTTCCAGTAACTCATTCACATATAAGGAGGTAACTATACTCAACAAAAAAGGTTAAGGAAATCTCAGAAAACCATGGAACAAAAGATTACCAAAACAAACGATTCTTCAATATTTATTAGGTTTGTCAGATACATTATATTGCTTGGAAAAAATGTTTCCTTAAGTTTTATAGCTCTAACGTTAATATCTTTGTTGTGGCACTATGTCAAGTAACCCAGAGGTCCAATTCATTTTTCGTAAAATAAGTGTCTATAGAGTAGGGGCCTATGTCCTGTTTTTATGCATAACACAGTCATGAATATACGCTGTACACAGGTTTTAATAACTTACAGTTCAATTAATTTGAATCTCACATGAAATTTACGTAAGTCTCTTCTCATGATAGCCTCAATTGTTGTGTAAGCGAAGATGAGAATGTTCAAAATATCCATGCAGTAACGAGTGTGTCACCCCTCAGCGCCAAATAAGGATTTGCACTGGCGTCGCATACGCCGAATAATTCTGGCAATTTGGAGCTGAGGAAGCAGTCTTCATTCCTCCTGTAGCGCCACAGCAAGATCTTGGAGGTGCTGCCAGTATTTTGAGTCGAATTCTCGGTCCAAAAATGTCCAACACATGTTCAACGGGAGATATACATGTCTCGTGAGCGCGCTGGCAAGTCAATGAGCACAACATTGTTCTGACGAAAGAGTCTTGGACGTTGCTGGACGATAGCAATGGAGATATTGAACCTATTTGAAAATTGAAATGTCGACTCGGCCTGGAAAGTTTTGCTCAAATTATCTGAGATAAGTAAATTGCCTGAGGGCCAATTTTAAAAAGGCTTTTTTTTTCTGGGGGTGGGGGTGGGGGAGGGGGGGTAAGACTCTACAGTGAAACTTTACTCAAACCAATCAATATTGCAACTTTGCGAAAAATGACATGAAGACCAGTCAACTTTGTTAACGATTTTTTAAACCGCTATCGGTGCTATAAATTCAAATAAAGCATACTTTGAAGAAAAAATGGATGTTTTGTAATACTGTGAAATTCAAAATTCACAAATACGAAACATCGTTTTCAGTCCGTTAGCATCACGGTCATGATAAAGGTATCGGCTGTTATAGGAAATTTGGATGACAGTACAGGCATAGGCCTTTGATAGCCGATTTGTGAACATTTGATGCTTGTCTGTTTCCTACCTCTCTACTAATTTCATTGCTATTTCACCCTGTAGTTGCACATATTTATTTATTGTTACCCATTTTACCTCAAATTAGTGAACAGCAGTTTTGATTTCCATATAAAAAAGAATCAACTATTATCATGTAGCGTTTAATTAGAAAACTAAATTTAAGAGTACACCATCCGCCTGGAAAAAGAAACCTTCCGCGAGAATGACCTCTTCGACTATTTTCGTAGCCACTTCCACCACCTCCATAGCAGGAAGTAAAAGGACTGGTTTTTTTCCTTGTTCAGTCATAGTTGTAGGTCGCTTTAAGTACTTTTCACTTACCGCCATTCAGTGGCACAAAGATTACCTTTTACCACTGACAAAAGTACATTGTGTCACGCTGATAGTAATCTTTAATCCTTTTCCACACAATCTCGAGGGTTTTAACGACCCTGAGGGAGAAAACTTTGGAAAAAATTGTGGGAAATGGAGAAAATACTGGTAACCAGCATTTTCTCTTTTTCTCACAGTTTTCGAATGTTTCAAGCACAAATCCCATTACTTGGGCCACATCGTCGATGTCATTGCCGTCTGTAAATGATCTTAGGTTAGAGGTGTTTTAGATCTTGTCATCTTGCAAACTTTAAATCCATATGGCCTGCAACACGCGAAAAGAGGCATTCGGACATTTGCGTAAAGTGTCGTCTCGGATCAGCCTGCGCAGTCCGCGCAGGCTAATTCGAAACGACACTTTCAGTTTTTATGTAATTTTCTGTTTTGCGCAAGTCTACTGAAGAACAAAATCTAATGTAGTCGTTAACTGCCGTCTCGGATTAGCCTGCGCGGACTGCGCAGGCTGATCCGATACGACTCTTTACGCAAATGTCCCTTTTCGCGTGTTGCAATCCAGTTATTATCGAGATAGGCGATTTCACCTAGTTTTTTTTTTAAAAGGCCGTGCCTGGTAGTGCAGGCGGTGGCGGACAGGAGTTGAGATCAGGGGATCTCTTGTTCGAATCCACAGCTCGGCGAATTGCTGTCTGAGGATTGATGACAGTCGTTACGATGAAATTCACTGTGCTTTCCTCGCTGACCATTTTTCGATGATGGTTATATAATGTAGCGAGCAACGGCTCAGTCACCCATCCAGGCACTAACCTAATGTACGTTGCTTAACTACAACGGAGAGAAATGCAGCAAACTGCATCGATGTAAAAGCTGATTCAACAGCAAAGCAGGTTTCAAGTGATTATACATGTATATTTAATCTCTCTACGTGACATTATTCTTCCCTTCGAAAAGTCTCGACGCCGAGACTTATATACAAACAAACCAGGGGAATATACATGGATAAGGCAACTCCAGTCCGGCAGTTGTCATAATCCCACTTCTGACACCAAATGTAGCGTGTAACGGCCTGGTCACCCATCCAGGCACTAATTTAACGCACGTTGCTTAACTTCCGCGGAGAGAAATGCACCAAACCGCATCGCTGTAAAAACTAGCTCAAAAGCAAGGCAGGTTTTAAGTGATTATGTATTTAACCTCTCTCCGTGACAGTAAGAAAGTAGCCAGTGGCTTCGAAAGAATATTGTGTTAAGTACTGGGAAATGGGTTTCCGGGAAAGCATGCATAAGCGCACTTGCCGCCGCGATATAACCGAAATAATGTTGAAGACGGGTTAAAAACTATTTGTCCCATGGGGTAATTGTCCAAGGAGACTTTTGTCCCTTGGGGCTTTGGTCCTATGAGGCGTTTTGTCCTTTTGGGCTTTGGTCCTACACCCGATTAGAATGCTTCGCTGACAATGGTGGACCCGTTTAAGTGCACCCCTCCTAGTCCTTTCAATGCCCAATGCGAAATACAGGCTCCTGTGTACTGCATAAATTGAAATCAGATTGCACAGAACGTGCAGTCTGATCTTGCATCTACGTCTTTCGATTGCTACATCAAGGGTATATGATGAAAATGTTTCCATGTATTGATGAATTGTATTTTCAGGGTCAAAAGAGTTTTAGTTTATTCGGACATTTGGCGCTGAGAGTTAATCTGAAACGCACGGGACGAAAGTAATTACCACTATTGGTATAAGAAGTTTGAAGTTCATAGGGATGCCCCTGAATTTGAAATATGTTCAAAAATCCAGTAACGATTTTTAATAGCGCCTACCAACTCTCACAGCCAAAATTAGAATTTATCTTCCGCAAGAAAGAGCATTTTGCGTATTCAAGCAGTGTTTATGTCTGTTAGATGAAGTTTAACTTTTTCCGATGGTTTCTCGCAGTGACCAGAACAGCAAACCTCAGATGACGAGTGCATGACGTCAGCACTTTAGTTAAATGTAAGGCCCTTACACATTATCTTCCGCTAGGTGGCATTTTTCAAATATACTCCTCACAAAAAGTTAAGCAACAATGAATTACCGCTGCACCAAAATTCTATTATTACACATACAGACAATTCCATTGTATAAATGTAATGATTATTGAGTTAAAAACCAGTCCAAGCAATTCCGTCCTTCTATCAGATAATGTTTCTCACTTACAGGCTTTTGAAGTAAGGCACTGTCTAAATCCACATGTAAAAAAGTGGTATACCACCCAGATGTTTTAAAATCTCTAAAATTCGTTCAATCTGCAACAGTCAGTATACGGTATGGCCACCATTAGTACAAATACAAGTTTGAACTCTTCTGGGCAATTTGAGTGGCCAGCAAGGTCTCCAGATCTCAATCCGATTGAGCATGCGTGGAACATTCTCGCTAGATGTGTCAATGATGGAATTGTTAGACCTCAGAACCTCCAACACCTTGAGCAACTTTTGAGACAAGAATGGCAGGATATTCCACAACAACAGCATAACGGCTTGATCTGGTCAATGCCCAGAAGAGTTCAAGATTGTATTCGTGCTAATGGTGGCTATACCGTGTACTGACTGTGTCCCGGTTGTAGATTGACCGAATTTTAGAGATTTTAAAACATCTGGGTATTATACCACTTTTTTTGCATGTGGATTTAGACAGTGCCTTACTTCAAAAGCCTGAAAATAAGAAACATGATCTGATAGAAGGACAGAATTGCTTGGACTAGTGTTTAACTCAATAATCATTACATTTATACAATGAAATTGTCTATATGTGAAATCATAAAATTCTGGTGCAGCGGTAATTCATTGTTGCTTAACTTTTTGTGAGTAGTATACATACCTTTCCGTTCATTCGGCATACCTCGGGTGATCCGGTGATCAAGTCCCTCGGCTGTATCACGTAGCTTGATATCCAGCCACACAGTTCATTACATCGCCGGAATTACACCGCTTCAACGTTCTTAAAATCGTAACACTTCTCTTAGAAAGCAAATACTAGTCACGATTTTCCGTGAGGGACCTTTCTAAATACATTTCCGATGACAAACAGTTGTGCAGTTATTTTCTAACTCGGTCTATCAATTACGTAGGCATTTTTAGCTGCTTATCACCAAGGCTGTTGTTGCCGTTGCTAATCGATTTACAGGGTGCCGCCATGTTTAAGATCACGTGACTGTCGGTAGTTCAAAATGGAAGCCTCCTGAAAACCCCCTTGATAATGACGAGGTTACATGTAGGTACGGAATCGGCGGAGTTGTTACGAGTGCTATCTGTTGTCTGCGCATGTCATATTCTTCGAAGATTCGACCTGCCTGCTATGACGCATCACTATCCTGTACAGGATAAATATTTATACGCGGTGTGTAAATTAAAACTTGCTACTAAATAAAGTAGCAATGGAGAAAATAGCTAAAAACAATACATTTGTGGAAAAATCTAGCTTGTTTTTCGCTCCAAATTTCTTAAAAATTCAATTATTTCAAACGGGAAATTAGTTTTTACAAATACTATTGTTTTACTGCATATCTTTGAATAAAGTTTCTAAATATAGACTTTAGGGAAACAATGATTCGTGCAGGGTTTTTCCAGTGACTTATCAACAAGAAGTGCCTGGGCTTATACCGAAGCTATTACCCAAGCCTGTAGGAGCTGTTTTAATAAATGAGCAGTGCATAATTTACAATAAAGCTGACCATATACATGTAGCTGAATGAATCGTACCAGATAGCGTTTTATTGAGTAAACGTTTATTTTATTTTGAAATTCGAAATAACAATTGTCGTTTATAAAAGTAGTCCGGTTCTGTAACCAGAATGCCCTAATCAGATAGGTCTGTGTTTCAAAAATGCCACCTAGCGGAAGACAGTGCATACTTATCTGATTTCGACATTCTGGGTACAGAACCGGACTACTTTTCAAAACGGCAACCATTACTTCGATTTTGAAAGTAAAATAAGCGTTTACTCGATAAAACGCTACCTGGTACGATTCATCTAGTCATGGTCAGCTAGCATGTAATCTAGGCACCCGTGATTTATAAACACAGCCCATATAGGCTTGCGAAACAGCCTCGGTATAAGGCTAGCATCTTGGGGATGTTATTTTTGTTGTCATATAGTCTGTTGCACAAATACCGGTTTCCCCATGTCTATATTTAGAAACCGTGTGCGTAGATTTGCAGTAAACAATGGTATTTTTTTAAAAATAATTTTTCTCATGTAAAACCATTATATTTCTACGAAATTTGGAGCAATAAATAGGCTTGATTTTTTCAACATACTTTTTATTAATAACAATTTTTCGCTTGCTACATTTTTAGCGGCAGAGTATTTTTGTTTACGCACGGCGTATTAATACTTAACCTGTAGAAGATAGTGATGCGTCATAGCAGACAGGTCAAATCTTCGAAAAATTTGACATGCGCAGACAACGGGCCCTTACACGTTTTTTTGTGCAGATAGTATAGATTTATACCTTACCCTAGATATCGTTTTCGCCACTTTCAACAAGTCTATAGTGATTTTTCCAATGTTCTCTTGTATGTTATCTGTTTTCGAATAGTTGGTTTCAATTTTATTTTCCACATGGCTTTATGTCTATACCACTGCTGTTGAGATAAGTGTTCGAAAAAACCTGACAATATGACTCGAAGGTCTTTAGGGTTTGTTTTGAATTGTTTTTCGCTATGATTTTTTTCAGTTTGCCTCATGGTAGCTCAATAAGGGCCATTCTTCGGTAATTTCCCTATATTCCTCTCTAGTACTACATTGGTCCTGACAAGGCGATTACTTGTATTTTATCCTTGATTTTCTTGCACTGAACAGCTATGTTCTTGAGACAATATTTCAAGTAAATCTTGTTAGATTGTTATACAAATCGATATTTACGTAGCTCCTGATAATTAAAAACAGAATTTGATTTGATTTACATGCGAACCTTACAAATACATCATAAATCATTGTTATATTTATTGCAACATCCCCAAGGGAACCAAGGAAGAAAACAGAGGAATACAGGTGAAAGGACCAATCTGTTATTTGGAAACCTTTAGTCTTTACCGGGAAAGGGAGATAATTTAATTTACAGCAATGGCCCCCATTGGGTTTTCATCAGAACTATTGGGTGGTAATATTAAGACAGTGTGTCCCTTTGACCATGAAAACTCATCTACACAATACTTTAGAGCTGGTTTATGCAACTTAATCAGTTATACAATTCACCCTTCTTTATTTTATTGTTGTATGCAATACAGCATGATGTGAGCCAATGTTTGACTGTTTTTTTTTTTTTTTCTGTAAACAAGTGCGTGCAAATCTCTGGTATTATCAAGACAAACATTCTGACGATCTTTCATAAGTGATGGACTGAAAATGACGATTCTAGCGTGTACAAAAGGTATTTCTAAAATCTAACTTAATGACCTAGTTTTTGACTGTACGTGACCCACTCGTTCGAAATATTATCAAGACAAACAATTTGATCAACGTTTACAAGTTTTGGACGAAAAGTGTGGCCCCCAAGACAGTACACAAGGTTTTGTCTTTTGAAAGGTTTGACCCGGTGACCTAGTCTTTAATTCGATGTTCCCGTTGTTACGGGAGACCACTTCTTCATGCATCGCTTCATCCCGATTTAAATACAATACCTAACAACTGCGTAAGTGAGAATTCTCTTTAGCTCAGTGGTTATGGTGTTTGCCTTTCGTCCGGGTGTTCTAGGTTCGAATCCTGCCCGGCCCCTATATTTCTGCTATGCATTTGTTCATTTGTTTCTTTGTTACGGACTTTGTTCGTAAGACCGTTTTCAAACTACTTCGAGATATTATCAAGACAAACATTCTGACCATCTTTCATAAGTATTGGGCTGAAAATATGGCCTCTGGAGCATACACAAAATTTCAGAGATTGGACCTGGTGGCCTTGTTTTTGACCTGGCGTGACCCTTTTCCAACCTCGCCTGAGATGTTATCAAGAAAAACATTCTGACGAGGATTCTTTATAATCAGATATAAAATGTAGCCTCTAGAGCGTACAAAGGCTCCACAAGGTAAAATTTGACGACGCACGACGAACGACAGATACAACACGATCACAAAAGCTCACCTTAGAACACTTCGTGCTCGGATGAGCTAATAAAATCAAAGAAAGTAAGCAACGGATAAATAAAATCAAAGAAAATTTTCCAACGAAAGAAAATAAGCGATAGATCGTTTTCTACTTCAGGGGATGGCGAGGGAACAAGCGCTGGTGTTTGACCCATCTTGTTTCATATATGGCGGGATTGCCAGTTTTATTGCAACACTTGTGATCTTTAAATGGCTCGGACCTTACATATCTAGAAGGATAACCCCTGAGTACTCAGACCTACCAAAGTATAAAATGAGCGACTGGAACGATAGGTAAGATAGGTTAGTCTGTTTGTTGTAGAGAAGTGATTAAAGCCAAAGAAGTAGATCAAAGCATTACTGTTAAAGTGGATTTTTATGCTAATTAAAAACAAGTACGACTAAAAGAAAGATCATCATCATCATCGTCGTCGTCGTCATCACTGTCGTCAGAGTCTTTGTCGTCATTATCGTCATCGTAATCGTTATCAGAAACATCGTCAACAACATCATCAAGGCGGTCGTTTTTGGTCAGTGTCACCTCCACCTCCTCCTCTAGTTACTCCCATCGGCGATGATGTTTAAATGGTAGTTGTGTTCATCATTTTCTGAAAAAGTGTTACTGTTTCAATTATTTCGAGTATTTGTTTATATGATATTGGCCTAATAAATAGGAATCTTTGAAATATAAATGAAACAATAAATGACTTTTAGAAAAATATACACCGCGTAAGAGATGCTGAAATATGAATATTGAAACTCTTTTGTGGTTCAATATGAAGAGAAATAATGAAAAGAAACCGCACCAGCATTGCCTCTTTTTCTTCATTGTTTTTGCGTATTGCCGAACGGTGAAATTTTCATTCAGATATTTTTTCAAGATAAGATGAAGCAAGTTAGCGTTGGTGAAGGAACAATTTCTTTTTAAACTGATGTGTCTGAAAATACATGTAGACATACAGTAATGGGTTTATAGGGTAACGTTTGAATAATTTTTGCAACGCTTCTACCTTGTTGTTACAAATTTGCTTGTAAATGGGTTCTGAGAGGCCCGCAGAATAAACCTGTCCACATTTTTGACCAATCACAAATTTCTATTTTTTCATTCCAGTATATCAATACCAAGAAGGAAGTCAAAAGCCAGTGTAGTCAGCTAGGCCAAAATATTGCTCATCATGCGCTGTTTCACATTTTTTGTTGAATTTAGATGATTTAAGGTAGTGGACCCGTAATGGAAAACGGCTATTTCCACTATAATATTATCCCACAAAATTTGCTATGATTAAAAATGAGTATTATTGTACTACTTTAACCGAGCCACTTTTTCCTTTTTTTTTTCCTTCTTCGAATTATCATTTATAAATCTAAAACCACTATATTCTTATTACAAAGGGAGATAATAATTACCTCCATTTTCTGGAAACTAACAAAAGTATCAACAAATAATGTCAAGATAGACATCAAAGGAATTTCGGGTCGGTTAAAAATGTGCAAAAGTATTATATCAGTATAAATCCTTATTTATCAACTATCAAGAAATTTTATTCCATGTTGCACTAGAAACGTTAGGGGTCTACTACCTTAAACTACACTTATCTGATAATAAGAGTAAATTAAACGATAACGATGCATGTTACAACAAAAAGTAGGCCATTGAAAAGTGTCGACCATATCGTACATCAGTGTCCCTATTTACCAACAATTCAAAAGAACAGTCTTCGTCTTATTTTCAAAAACTTTCTAAATTTGAAAATACCCCCAACTTCTGATTGGCAAAACCAGATGTTTTAGCCAATCAGAAGTTGTGTTACTTTTTAAATCTAGAAGTAGACTTCAAATCAAATTAACCATAGTCGGTGAATACAGATCAAGACCTCTTACGAGTATCTTGAACACTTTTTTTAACATCAAATATAGCAGTACACATCATGTACATGTATATCAAATGTTGCACTTGTTAATGTCCTCAGCTCTCTTGTTCTGATAACACTCAAATCAATCGTGCTGTGGTCGTACGTAGATATGTTAGATTCCATCATAGAAGAAATGACTGAGGCGTTCCAGTAAAAAAGAAATGAAAGACTGGACTCATACAATTTATTTATTTACACAAATGACATTTTACCGAAATATGCAAAGGAAAAAAAACTGTTCATGCAATAAATTTGGCTCAGTTATCATTGGTTTTAATGGCATTTCTTCTTCATATACGCAGAGTGGCTTCAATGCTGAATGCAACTATTTCAATTACGATGTCTGCAGGTACATTGATGTACGAGCGAGGAATGCATGAGGACATTATATGGTATGACAGTTACTATGCAAGACTAGCTTGCGGTCTTGTTGCTGGCTATATGATGGCAGGTAGGTAGCCTTACACATGTAGTATAGACTGATCTCAAGTGTTTTAGATATTAATAATAACGCTTGTTTTCACGGACTAAGGCGACTGAACTTAATCAGTAACGACTTCAGTTGTTGCATTTCGCAGAAGAAACATCGATATATTTACACGATAGATTTGCATGAAGATAGAGCTAGACCACACAAGCATCATATTTTCCAATATTTTAACTCAAATTTAGATGAGAATCTAGTTTCATTAAAATCTATGGTGACCTCTTCACTTTACTATTTTCTTACTGAGTACCATTTCTTACTACTTAGTATGGATAAAGGCTGGGAAATGCAGCTTTTATGGTACACTTACACACCTATCTTCCATCATACGATACTGCAAGGTAAACATAGCTTTTGTGAGATGTTGTCTAATATACGATTTAGGCCTACGACTACTCACCGTACATAGAATTCAGTAAAGGCAGGGAAAAGGGGTTTTCTGTTATGTTGCAGAATACATTTATGTACCTCTACCCACTTTACAAGTTACAGTAAAGCTGGGAGCTAAGAGGGAGCTGATATGTTATGACAATGAATGCCAATTTTCACTTCAGATGCTCTTATAATGACTGTATGGTGTAAAGTACAACGAGGAGAGTATATAGGTTACCTATTTCATCACGCCGCCACCGTGTATGCTTATTTTTTTATATCTGTAAGTTTTTTTGTTTGTATGTATATGTGGACTTGAACGCCATTTTCAACAGAATTTTAGATATAACACAGACCTTTGAAGCTCAAATGGTCTAGATCACGAAACACCGAAATTTTCATTGCTCAGGCACCGTTACTGAAAGTAGCACATTTGCGCATCGTCTCTATGTCGTATATATACGGAATATTATACTGTAGTGACTTTCCTGGTACTTGTATTTACTTCGAGCAGCGTCAGAAAATTTGGTATCGCGCGGGACCGAAGGTCGAGCGAGATTCAAATATGTTCTTACGCAGCGAGAAGTAAATACAAACTCCAGGAAAGTCACTACAGCATGATATTCCTTTTATTATATACCTACACCTTTTCAACAATAAAATATTGCCAATTAGTGACACTTTATTCGAAAACGGTAAGCAAAATAAACTAAATAATGGTGCAGTAGCCAGTAATTTCGTTTTTATGAATGGCGGATGAATATTACAACGTAACATTTTGAACAATCAAACTGCAAAGGAATACATACCTATACCGCTTGTGAGTTACGTCATCATCACGTCATCATACTATATTTGTCCAGAACCGTATTTCACAGTGTGTAGATACGGTTTTTTTTCTGTCCTGTGTGGTATTTCATCCTCGTGCGACGCATGTATTTTCTCCGGAAAACTTTCAGGTATATAATAAAGTGTTATTATTAGGCGATAAACAAATGTGTCATCTTTAGTTACGGTGTCCGCTGATTGAGCAAAGAATATCTTTGTGTTCCATTATTGGGAGCCACTCAAAAACGGCTTCCAATAGAAATGTACCTAAACTATTTACCATGTCGATGATCAGTAATTATTTGATTTGTTAGTATTTAAGAAATTTTCTGATAATGTCGTGTTAGCGTAGCTAAACTACTCCACATGACTCTTTCTTGAATATTCAAGCAGACCTGTCACCTGCATGAAAATCGAGTCGGCTTTTCTTGCAATATAGGTTCATTCCAAAATTACAATAAAAATACAGAAAAATAAACTTCCTGTTATTGGCTAGTCCTCCGAATTTTTCCAACTTATAGGATTCCTTCCGTGTTCCCGAATGAAGTTGCAATGCTATCCTTTAATCACACGCCCTCACACATCTCAACGGTTTTCGTATTTGTCTAATTTTTTACAAAACAAAATAATGATAATTATGAGATGGAAAGCATCTTAGAAAATGATTGTCGGAAGCAGTTTTATGTACAAGTTTTTCGTCCAATCTTAATCTGAAAAGATTAACCTTTGATCAAGGTATAGACTGGTTACCTCCCTTCATAGTTAATTGCACAGCAAACAGCAGTCTATATCAACCATTTATAGAATACGTGTGAGGTAATAACCCCTTTTTTTCCCTTCGTCGACACTTAGCCGAATGGATTTTTGTTACATGGACGATCTACCTTATGAGCGCTGAAAAATTAGCATTTAATGTATTGTGTGTCGAAGCTGTTATGATCAGACTGCACGGTCTGTACAGTATGGTCTTGATCTACAATACCCGTGAAAAATGTATGGATCGTGATGTAAATTATCTACAGAAACAACCAAAGTGGTGCCTAGTGCTCTAAGGGTTGAAACTGCTCAAAAACGACAAAAAAAAGATCAAGATCAGACAGCATATAGCCTATCTAATATATAGTGTTTTCTTTCTTTTTAAATATTTTATAAGATATTGTAAGCATAAAAAATTCTTGTTTCTTTTTCCTTACTCAGTGTTTTGATTTCAATGTGTAGTCGAAAGGTTAAAATTATTACCGAACCTGTAACTGTGCATATACAACTTTTTACGTCGCTTCTGTCAAAGGTTTGGAATGGCTCTTGAAATTTACGTAAGTTTTATAGGTTTGTACAAGGTCTACGCAGAAAATGGTTCAAACTACCTTAAACGAAATATGTATAGTAATAGTTATTATGATGTGGTTGAATAGATCCAGATCCTAAAGGAAGTAAAACAAATAATTTTGTTTTTTCGTTACTGTCATTACAAGAATATATAAGAAACGTCTGTGAAGGCTATGATTAGAAGAATTTTGGCGATGCCATGTAAAAGTCTCTAATTTTTGAGTAGAAATGTTAAGATTCACTTTGTTACAAGGAGGCTAAAACACTTTTTGGCAAGCAAGTAGACCATGTTTTAGAAGAAAGCTGTTTTTTTTTGTAAAAAATGAATATCAAAGAAAAGATCACCGATAAAAATTGTAAATACATGTACGTGAATAATGATCTAAATATCGCTTTGAATAATTTCTGACTTATATAGTTCCGTAGTATTGTACATGCCCCTACAGAAGTTTGCTTTTCAGAGTCATTGTAACAAATGGAAAATGATGTACTTGAATGCGCAATTTCTCCATTTTCAAATTTGAAGTCGAAATTTTAAAATTACTTTTTTTTTTCACATAAACAATATCACTCTATAATAATAATAATGATAATTATAATTATAATAATCATGATAATGATCATGACAAGATAATTCAAGATTCCTGTCATAACTTCTTCCTTTTTTTTTTTTAGAATAAGAATATTTATTATATTATATGCTTTTTTCCCCCCTGAATTTTAGTCCCATTTGTCATGAGGTTCCGTTTTCTAAAAAAAAAAGGATACAAAAATGTTATCACAAATTTTCATGACAGTCAATATTTCTGAAACTGCCCACCAAAAGACTGCTGCTTCTATGATCCCATGCAGCATAAATTTGTCTTGTAAACAAATGGAACTTCAGTGACCTACGGACATCAAGGCGAACATGGATCATTATGGATCCATTAAATCTGTTTTGTGTAATAACTGACTGAATCATGTGGTAGAAGAATCCTTTAACATGCAGAAATTCTGCCAAGAGCATTAAGTTTCGACGCAGATCAGCCTGCGCGAAGTGCACCGGCTGACCTAGGTCGATACTTTTTGCAGATGCATGAAATCCACTTTTCACAGAGGATAATGCTCAGGCATTAATTTGTGTACGGCTGCGTAATAAGATGTCTTGAATTTACACATACATGTACAATTACCCTTCACCTTCCGAGAGAAAAAATAAACCAGCTTTAAAAGCTTGTTCTTGCTAATTTTCTCTTTAAATACTACCACATTTTCTTTACAACGACTTGAATAAACAGTAATATACATGTATACCTCTTTTTGCAGAGTTATGGAGTGTTGTGTTATTTCGGGATGTTGAGACTAATGGCCGAGATATCAACACCTTTTGTTAATTTCAGGTATTGCAATCCTTAAATTGACCCTTAGGCTGCTAAGCACGACTCACTGACCTTTTGCGGACCGTGTAGATCAAGATCAGACTGCACAGAACGTGCAGTCTGATCTTGGATCTACACTGTCCGATAAGGAGATATTATTACCCAAACTAGAACTTTGAAATAGCAATATATAGGTCTTTACTATCGAATTGAAAATGTTATTTCAGTTATTTCGTGGGATAAAGGTTAATGTTTTAGTATCAGTGGCAGACCTTCCTTCTGGTGTCGTGTTAACTTGAACTCAACTAATTTCTTCTATCCGCTCAAATACTGTTATTCCGAATGATACGACATATGACTTAAGATTTAGAATCTTTGTATCTTCCAGGTTTCGCACCCCTAAATTTCACCATTTTGGTCTCAAGTACTTTCTTACTGGTCTTTTCCACTTTACCTCATGTAACTTTCCCTCTATCTTTACCTCAAGTAATGGTTACATCTGAGCGGCTTTCTGGCAAAAAGGGGTATAATGCAACTCCATTGTGCATTATACCAAGTAAGTCATCATTTTACCATGGATCCATAAAATCCATTTAATCTAACTGAATTATGACGTAGATTGGTCCTTTGACATGCAGAAAATTGGCCTGTAGCAAAATGTTTCAACCCAGGTCAGCCTGTGCGGAGGCTGACCTAGGTCGATACATTTGTAGATATATTAAATCCCCTTTCCACAGAGCATGGATCAATCATATTTCTTTTATCGTTTCCAGCTTGATACACCTCTTGAAAAGGTATGAACTATACTCAACAAAAAAGTTAAAGAAATCTCAGAAAAACATGGAACAAAAGAATACCAAAACAAAGAATTGTTTAATTTTTATTTATTTCATTAGATACATTTCATGGCTTGAAGAAAAAAACGTTTTCTTTAGCTTGACAACAGTAATATCCTTATAGTGGTACTGTGTCAAGTAACCCAGGGGTCAAAACCATTTTTCGCAAAATGAGGGTCTACAGAGTATTTCCTCCTTTAATGCAAACCTCAGTCGTGAATAAGCTTAAGCAAAGGAATCGCTTGAAATTCAATTTCTTTGAATGTCACATGAAATTTACGCTAGTCCCTTCTCGTGATAGCTTCAAAAGTCACATATGGAGGATGAGAATGTTCAAAATATCCCTTCAGGAACGAGTTTGTCTCCCTTCAGCTGCAAATAATGACTCGCACTGGCATTGAATAATTCTGGCAATTTGGAGCTGAGGAACAAGCTTCTATTCCTCCTGTAGTGCCACAGCAAGAACCTTGAGGCTGTGCCACTATTCAGCGTAGGACCCTCAGTTCAAAATGTTTCACACATGTTCAATGGGAGGCATGTACATGTATATAAAGATGTACATGTATATACAGGCAGCCAGATCTTTCCTGAGATTCGCCAGTATTAGGCCGGAGCTTTGTAGCGTCTTGCTTGAGGATGAGACTAGCTCCATCAGCGGGAATGGGGGTGGGTCAAGGCAGAAATCCCTGATGACAGTCATGTTAAAAAAAATCCTAGCCGCGGATCGTAACGACTTTGTACCAATCACCACAAGTAAAAGACATGAGGAAGTGCTCAGCAGAGAACTGGCTGATCATGGAAAAACTACTCTTTGTTAGCAAAGATATTACAGTCTAAAAAACGGAAAGTTGCAGCATTTAGATCTGAGCTCTGTGAAAAGGGCGTTTAATGCATCTACAAAAAGTGTCTACTGAGCAGTCTGCGTAGAAACTTTTTGCTATCGGTCAATTTACTGCATGTCCAAGGACCAGTCTACTTGAGGATTTTGTCGGTTTTTAGACAAAATGGATTTTATGGACCCATAATTAGGTGACCACTTCCTTGGTACGATGCATGACGGAGATGCATTTAACCACTTTTGTTGAAGCATGGCTCATCTATGTTTACAAATGAGTGGTTTATTGGCAAAAAATATTCAAAACTGTAGGTTTGAATTATATGTAATAAACATTCCAGCGCTCCAGATAAGAGGAAGTGATGGTGTTTTAAATCCATTATTTTTCTTTGAAACCCTATGTTTTGGGTACTCATTAGAATCGTCTAATCGAGACGATTCTAATGAGTACCCACAACATAGGGTTTAGTGGAGAATAATTAATATTTTCAATTTTGAAATCAAAATCACTTCCTGTCTCTGGAGCTCCGCATTCTCTCCGTACATACGGGCATTTCATTATTGACTGAAAAGTAGCGGAGCAGCGGTTCTGATTACGCGATTCAGAATCGTATCAACATTCTTTGTCGAAATCTTGTCCGTTCTAGCCAGTCTCGGTATTTCTAAATGATTGCATGTACAAATAAAAAATATTTTACTGTTCTTTTTAACGTTTCAGATGGTTTTTCGACAAACTGGGTACCCCTAGATCAAAACCCCGTGTCGTAGTCAACGGATTCATGATGCTTCTGTCATTTACAATATTCCGGATATGTACGATGCCGATTTACTGGTACCAAGTTTGGCTTGTAACGGGTACAGAACCTGTAATGAAGCTGGGACACATCAAGTTAATTATGTATATTCCATGTTTTGTTTTAGACGTTCTCAATACTTACTGGTTCTACAAGATGTGCAGAGGTTTTATCAAAGTAGTACGACAAATTTATAATCAGAGTGACAAATCAAAAATGGTATGATTTTTCGCAGTGCCATAAGCGACTTTCTGTGCCAAAGTGTGGAAGGAATTGAGCGAAGGTGTGTCTGATTCAAAGTTTAGATTTGTATATAGAGGAGCGAATTAGTGAATGTGAATGTTTACAATTTCATGAAAGTGAATTTGCAAGGATAGCGAATATGTGAATATAAAGGTTGACAATTTCATGCAAGGAAAATGAATTTACAAGGGAAACGAATGAATGAATGAATGAATGAAAGAACGAACGAACGAACGAATGAATGAATGACATGTTTTCCTTTTCAGCTAAGGAAGTGCCGTTAATACCGTTTAAAATAAAATTTTAATGTTTAGCGGAGCACTTCGAAAACTTCATTGTAAATCATGGATTATCAACAACAATTGAGGTTATACACAAATACATGTGAAACATTGTGGCAAACGTAAAATATAAAAGTTTTGGTCACAATGTCTAACCCTTTACCAAACAATCATTAACGTCCCTTGAGGATAAAAACTTTTAAAATGAGTTTTGAAAAAGGAGAAAGTGCTGGTTACCAATATTTTCTCCTTTTCCCATAATGTTTTCTATGCTTTGACAGATATAATAGTTATGTTTTGGGTAACATTTAATTTACCGTCTGCAAAAGCTTTCAATTTAGACGAGGCTAGAATTTTGTCTTATGATACAGAATTAAACTTAAAGTAATTGGTGAGTACGGTGCAGACTATAGCCTGGGTTCCAGTTAGCCGATTTTTTTTCCCTTTTATATATGATCCATGCTCTGACAAAAGGGGGCTTAATGCACCTCCGTGATCCATGATACCAAGCAAGCCATCACATACATGTACTTATGGATACATGATATCCACCTTTTTTACCAACCAACTTAATCATGACATAGACTGGTCCTTGGGCATACAAGAAATGGACCAATAGCGAAAAGTTTCGGCCCAGGTCAGCCTGCGCGGACTGCGCAGGCTGACCTGGGTCGATACTTTTCGCAGATGCAATAAATCCCCTTTTTACAGAGCATAGCTCATATATATTCGGACTCTACTTTCTCTAAATTGACGGAGATAATTGCGAAAGGAATAGTGTACATTTTGAGAATCCGAGATGCAGTGTATCCGAAGCATAATAAAGACAGTCGGAGTCAAAGAAGGAACAGCATGAAAAGATCGACTTTTGAAAACTCTGAGTATCAGGTTAATATCAATCAATCAATCAATCAATCAATCAATTAATTCAGTATTGTTTCAGTTATAAAGTAGTGACCAATGCACCTTTCCATGCTATGCTGGAGTTTCTTTTACCTGTAGGGCCTACTACAGACTATACTTTTCCCAGGCACTAGCTGCCTTTTCTACGCTACCATCGTCGAAACAATGATCAACGGTGATGGGGATTCAATCCTCTCTCACTGACCATTAACCCTTATCCTGCTAAATAAGTAAAATAAAAAAATTTCCAAACCGGTAGTACAAACCCAAATTTTGGCTTTTCAAAGGTATTTTTGGGGAAAAGATATCTGTGCAGTCTGATCTTGATCTACACTGTCCGCAAAAGGTCCCTGAGTCGCGCATAGCAACCAAAGGGTTAAATGCTCGGAAAGAAATTGGCCGAGCTGAACCAGCGAGTCCCTGATTTCAAGTCTTGTACATTTCCGACTCAACTTCCGAGCTCGTCTATAAAGATAAAGTAAAAAGAAAAGTCATTTAAATAAGTAAATGTACCTCAAAATGCCTTATTTCCTCTGTCGGTCAGTCAGTCGGTCTGCCTACCTGCATGCATGCATGTCGGGCGGTCTGTCTGACTGCCTGCCTGCCCGTCCGTCCGTCCGTCCGTCCCCCCCCCTCTCTCTCTCTCAAGAAGCACACAGGGGTTTATAAACAGTTTTAGCGACACCTAGCATGAAAGCACTGTTAAATGGCTTCCTTAACATTGTTCTAATATTGCAGAAAAAATGTCATCCAGACAAAGCTAAAAAAAAAAACCTGTAGTCCCCCTCCATGCTTTGCGAACTTTTCGAAAGCTTCGATAGTTGATGTATTAAACCATTGCCAGACAAACTCGATTTTTAACGACGCAGGAGAATAAACCTTTTGAAAATATTGTGGAAAAGGAGAAAATGTTGGTAACCAGCCTTTTCTTCTTTTTCCAGAATGCTTTCTATCCTATAAAAACAAATCCAATCACTTTAGCCACACTTTATTTGTTGTCTACAAATTCATTCAATTTGGACTTGTTTAAACATTTGTCGTTTCGTAAAAGGTTAGAAAATACATTGACTCGTACTCTCATTCTTCACTCATTTCTGAAGGACATTTTCGACCTTAGACTTTTAAATCATTCTAGTAAATTAATGATAAGATAGTGTACAGGTCTGCCTTTTGATTGGGTATTGAACGATATAGTACAAGATCAGAATACACGAACGTACAGACTGATCTTGTTCCATTGTCTTCTCAAAGAAACATCCTTTCATCTCGATCATGACAAATGGTTTTAAATAAAGACAAATGAATTCACGTGCAATGCGTGTTAGTTACAGTCAAAATTACCGGTGAGCTTTTCTCAGGTACTTTGTTCTGTGTAACTTCGAGATTTTATAGTTTAGAAATTTGCAATCAAACATAAATGATATGCTAAAGGGAAAATAGAACCAAAATATGGAATAATTATGTGGCAAGCAAGGAAACGATTTTTGGTCCAAGGGCGGCCCTTCGACCGCTTTATTCCATACAGACCCCTCCTGAATATAGAGGAGTCAAATTACAGGCTTCGAACCCACGACTTTCTGACTGAAGAGAAGGAAGGCGAGCAGTATAAGGACCCGAACCCGACCATTATGTCGAAAATGTTAAATGGAGGAAAATTGCCCACTCATGGTAGAGTATTACCTATAACATCGTCGTTAACGGGTGGAGAAACGCGTAAGTAAAGTAAATCTGTTATCTGTTTTTGTTTGTGTTTTTGTTAGTCTGTTTTCTAATTCGTCTTTCCGAACTATTGAAATGGCTCCCCCCCCCACACACACACACAACTCTGTGTTGGTGTTGTTATTCATGCCTGTCTGTATTTCAAGTGGTCTTCCCTGGCAAAGTGGTTGAGACGATGTATATTATGCGCTTAGTTGGCCCTGATTAATACAGCCATCAGATGAGCCACGCAATAGCAAATAGGGGCTTAACACATTTTCGTGATGCATTATACCAAGAAAGTCATCACATAATGGATCCGTAAAACCCATTATGCCTTACTACAGGCTGAATTCTAAAGTAGACTGATCCTAGGACATGCAGAAAATTGACCAATAACAAAAAGCTTTGACCCAGGTTAGCCAGCCCGAACTGCGCAGGCTGACCTGGTTCAAAACTTTTTGCAGGCGCATTAAATCCTCTTTTCGCAGAACATTGCTCATATTTGGCTTGCAACACGCGAAAAGGGGCATTGGGACATTTGCGTAAAGTGTCGTCTTGGATCAGCCTGCGCAGTCCGCGCAGGCTAATCCGAGACGACACTTTCCGTTTTTATGTAATTTTCTGTTTTGCGCAAGTCTACTGTAGCACAAAATCTAATGTAGTCGTAAAGTGCCGTCTCGGATTAGCCTGCGCAGGCTGATCCCGGACGACGCTTTACGCAAATGTCCGATTGCCCCTTTTCGCGTGTTGCCAGCCATATAGATGATCCAGTGCTATTTTGAGAAAAGACTTGTCTCCCGTTTCCGCCTTTCTCATTCTAGCCTCCCTTCCTGAATGAGGTGTGCTGCGTGGTTCGGTGTCGGAGTGTAGGACTCTTGACCTGGAGGCCCGGGTTCGAGCCTAACCGAAACCACTTGGTCTATTCATAGGAGTGTCCTTGGGCAAGACACTTCAGAGTCCTAGCATTGTATAGTGATGGAACCCAGAAATACATGAATATGTGAGCTGTCACAGTGATATGAATGAAATAATGTTGAAAGTGGCGTAAAACGCCAATCAATCAATCAGTCGATCCTTCCTGCATGACCAAAACCCAAAGAGTAAAGGCCTTTCTACTTTCATTTTGTCTTTCTGATGAAGCAGATCGAGTATCAAGCATTAATTTGTCTTCTTCCTCCTCAGTCTTACTTCAGGCAGTCAACCAATATTTGTTATAAAAGTAGGACTTGAAAAGAATCTTTTGCAAAGTACTGGTAAAAGAAAGCGCAAGAAAGCATAAATAAGTGCATTGACAGGCGCGATATAACCCAAACAATTTTAAAAAAACAGCGTTAAACACCAACACAAACAAAAGATATACCTATTAATTTTTTTCGGAAAGACCTTTCCATGCAAACCAATACCTATATCTAAGCGATGAACAATTCAGCTTTTTTGATGTGGGCAATGTAACCAATCGGAATTGAAGCCAGTCCCCTGATTTTCTGCCAAAGGGTCTATCCATGCAAGGCAATACTTCGATTTGACTCTTTTACAAAATTATCCCGTTTTTTTACGATCTCAAGGAAGAACGCTTTTGAAAACTTTTTGAAAAAAAGACGAAAACGTCTTCTATTTTCTTATCCTCCCATGTGTTTCTTTAAGTTTCAAGGGTAATTACCAACCTTTGAGCCGCATTTAATCTGGAAATGCATTTAGTAAGGACAAGGTTTTTCGGCTGGTTAAGAAATCAGCGATCAACTAGTAATCGAATTTTTGATATTTCACAGCATATACTTTCTTTCCATTGCTAGAGAAATGGAAGAGGAACAAGTTCCTCAGATCTACGAATACAAACCACTTCTACCCTGGTACTAGACAAGAGAGGCGACGCCGGATACCACGCTCACCTGAGTGTGTGATGGATATGCCCGGAATGAGGGACGACTTCTGTAAGTTGCATGATTTTTATAGATTGACAGATAAAGACTAATTCTGAGATAAAGATGCAACTGCGAAATGTAGTATAATATTTACTGTTTTCACTTCTATTCATCTATGAAACTTTTTGCTCGTCATCTCTGTCTGTAATGTACAGGGCTTGAAACCATAAGGTCTCTAGGTCGTATCAGCAGCTCGGCCAATTTCTTTCCGAGGATTGACGATAGTCTTCGCGACAGAGTTCATGTCTCTCTTACCGCTGAATGTTGTTTCGACTAAAATTACGTAGGAAAGGAACCAGGGGATTTGGAAGAAGACTGCATTGTACTGGTAAAAAAAATACTCCAGACAAGTATTGATAGGTGCACTGGCTGCCGCGATATTACTGAAATTATGTTGAAAACGGTGTTAAACACCATAAAAAATGACAAAAATAATGGAACCTTAACTAATATTGATTAGTATTTTTTATTTACAAGACGGATCAACACCTTACCAGACTAGAAAATTTTAGACGCGTCCATATTCATAGCAATTGCAGAAAACAAATTGAATGTGGCTGAGAGAAAAGGATTAGGCTTTTAAAGGATAGAAAACGGCGTGGGAAAAGAAGAAAATGTTGTTTACCCGCATTTTCTCTTTTCCCCCACAATGTTTTCAAAGGCCCTTTTTCAGTCATTAAAAAACAAGGGATTGTGTGGTAAAGGATTGAAGTGGTCTGGTGAAAAATAGACTTAGAAAATTAAAAAGAAAAGATTAGATTCCTGCTGCAAATTTGAATTGATTTCGGTGGGCAACAAGTAACTGATTGTTACTAAATTCAGATACAAGCTTGTTAGACTGGGGACACAAAAACTTCATTGCTGTGGCCCTTGATCAGTCTACATACGTCTGGCATGCAGAGTCAAAGGAGTGTCAGCGGATTGATATTATCCCACCGGAAGTACAGAACAGTCACGTGGACTTTTTCATAACCGCCCTCTGCTGGAAACCTCAACACCAAGTGCTCGCTATAGCTGATACTGAAGGAGATGTAACGGTACGTAGTCTGTATGGTTTCCGAAGAGCCAATCAGGTTCCTAGTTATGTAATAAAGAATAAGCCTTGAATTCATAACTTTTGGTGAATATAATAAACACTGTAGAGTCTACATCAGAAGCCGTCAAATCAAGCATTCGAGCCACTTCTCTATATTTACTACAGAATTCTGTAGCCTTATTCAGATGAATCGGCACTTCAACCCTTTGCCACACAATCCCGAGTTTTAACGACCTCGGAGAAGAAGGCCTTTGAGACCATTGTGGAAAAATGATAAAATGCTGATAACCAGCATGTCTCCTTTTTCCCACAATGTTTTCTACTCTCTCAAATAAATTTTCTTCCATTTGAGTCATATTTAGTCTGTCAAAATGCTGGGTACCAGCATTTTCTCCTCAGTTCCACACGATGTTTTCAAAAGTCTTCTTCCACACGTTCCTTGAAACACCGGACTGCATACTAGGAGCTCAAACGAGAAACATCTCTGCCAGTAACTACGAAAAAAATCAACATACCCAATTATTAAAATGGAACCTATTTTCATTATTCTTTTAATCTGATAAATTCTTCGTTGTAGATTTGTGATGTGGAAGCGATGAAAACGCAAGAGAAAATCGCTAGAATGGGCAAAACTTGTTCTGTAGGCGCTTTACTCTGGACAGACAGCAGTATTATCAGGTGAGTGAAACCTACAACCAGGTTTAAAAAGACAATATTGTTGACATAAGTTAATACTGTGAATCTTTTACTAAACAATCCCGGATTTTAGCGACCGTAATGAGGAAGGTGTTTTGAAACATTAATGTATAAGCTGCCATTTTAGAATAAAATATTGTTTAATTGAACATTACGAGGAAAGGAAACACTGGTTACCATTATTTTTTCGCTAATATGTACCTTTTAATTGAAATCGGATGTAAAACCTCACTAACGATTAACAGGTTATGTATAGAAGTTTGCTTGTAGCAAATACATGTTTTGTGGTGAGATTATAGAAATTGCTTATTACCAGAGTTTTCTCCTTTTGTCATGCTTTTTCTGAAAGTGGTCTGCTTCAGTTAAAAAATAAATACATGTAACTAAAAACTGTCTCCAGGTGGTCACCAAACAATAATTATGTATAGTTAATTTAATACTGTTCACACCAATTATTCCGAATTATTTATTATCCCAATTAATTTTACATATACAGCGGGAATAGACGTGGTCATATCACTGTGCATGACCAGCGAGAGCCCGAGGGTAAGAACATTACCCGACTCTCGGGTCACCATGGGCGTGAGGTGTGCGGACTCACTTATAGGTCGTCCTTGCTGGCGAGTGGAGGTGACGATGGGCTGGTGAATATCTGGGACCTCAGAATGAATGAGAAGTACAAAAGTATATCTGCTCATTCAGCATGTGCCAAGGTAATTCCTTTGTTGTAGGAACTTAATCCGTATGCCCGTTTCGAAGAATAAACGTAGTCGATTTTGGGCAATAACAGTCGCTCGGTGGGCTGGTCAGTCGATCAGTTGTTCTGTTCTTGTTTAACGTCCTCCATATGCATCGTTTGGATATGAGCCATACTCTGTCAAAAGGGGTCTTAATGCATCTGCGAAAAGAATCGACCCAGGTAAGCCTGCGCAGTCCGCGCAGGCTTACCTGGGCCGATACTTTTCGCTATTGGTCAATTTTCTGTATGGCCACGGCCAGTGTACCTCATGATTACGTCGGTTGTTTAAAAAAATGGCTATTATGAATCCATAAGTATATGATCGCTTGCTTTGGTATCATGCATCATGGAGATGCATTAAGCCCCCTTTTGCCAGAACACGGCTCATATCTATTTTTATCGCTAAATTCAGATGGTCAACGGAATCAGGTGCTGTTTTGACCACAACAAAAAATTAACATGGTTCTAAGCTAGCTATTTCTGTAGTTGCCAACACCTACTATTCCCGAAAAAGAATGTACATGTATCAAACCTTGATTTATCTTGATTATTACTATTTAACTTGAACCATGCCCCCTTGAACCATGGCAAAAGTGGGCTTAATACATCTCCGTGATGCATTACGTCATGCAAATCATCACATATTTTGGGATCAATCATATCCATTTACTAACAAATGACTGAATCTTGAGATAGAATGGTCCTTGGACATGCAGAAAATTGACCCAAAAGCAAAAAGTTTCGGCCCAGGTTAGCCTACGCGGACTGCGCAGGCTGACCTGGGTCGATACTTTTTGCAGATGCATTAAGTCCCCTTTTCACAGAGCATGACTCACATGAAAATGTTCAAGGTTGTCAGCTGCAGTTTTCTTTTTTACCAACAAAAATTCAACGAATTCATAAATCAATCTATGCGTCGTTACAGGCCCTTGCTTGGTGTCCATGGCGACCTGGGGTCATAGCTTCAGGGGGCGGGTCCAGTGATGGCTTCATAAGGTTATGGAATGTAAATAATGGTGAAAAAATCGGAGAAACGTTTACCAAATCGCAGGTGAAGTAAAAATTATAATAAAAAGAATGTCTCTTTTAACTCCATACCACACAATCTCGAGTTTTAATGACTCTAAAGGCTTTTGGAAACACTGTGGGAAAAGAAGAAAATGCTGGTAACAAGCATTCTCTTCTTTTCCCACAATGTTTTCCGCCCTTCAAATAACACATTTCAATTCTTGTGTCACATTTATTTTGCCTTTTGCAAATGCTTTCAGTTTGGATATGTCTAAAATTTGGTCGGTCGGTAAAGAGTTGACCTTTAGGGCGCTAAGCGCGACTCAAGGCGCTTTTTCGACCAGTGTAGATCAAGATTAGACTGCACAGAACGTACAGTCTGATTTTGGATCTTCACCATCCGGTTAAGAGATACATTTCCCGAAAAAGTGACTTTGAAAGTGCTATTTTTGCGTTTTTACTATAGGCTGGAAAGTTTCATTTAACCTATTTAGCAGGTTAAGGATTGATTTCATGGCACAACCCACTAAGCTGTTAGACAGCAGAGACAAGTTTACAAAAACAAAACGTCTCAGCAAATCAGGGCCCGTATTCACCATCCATACTTAACCCTTAGGCTGCTAAGCGCGACTCACTGATCTTTGGCGGACAGCGTAGATCAAGATCAGACTGCAACGTGCAGTCTGATCTTGGATCTACACTGTCCGATAAAGACATACTATTCCTCAAAACATTACTTTGAAATATCAATATCTGTATTTTTACTATCGAATTGCAAATTTCAATTTAGTTATTTAGCATGATAAGGTTTAGCCCTTATCCTGCTAAGTTCGTAAAATGAAACCTTTAAGCCGATGGTAGATACCCAAATTTTGCCATTTCAAAGGTAATTTTTGAAGGAAAATATGCCCTTATCGGACAGTGTAGATCAAAGATCAGACTGCACGTTCCGTGCAGTCTGATCTTGATCTACGCTGTCCGCAAAAGGTCAGTGAGTCGCTCTAAGCAGCCTAAGGCTTATGAACATTCCTAATCTAATTCTCAAGAAGTTTCTATATTTAAAAGTAACACAATCTCTGACTGACCGAACTAAATCAGGCATTGCGTTACTTTCTGAGTCTAGAATTATAGTAGGAATGAATTTGAACTATGCTCTGGCAAAAGGGGTTTTAATGCATTTCCATGTTACATGATACCAAGTAAGTCATCACATAATTATGGATCCATAAAATTCATTTAGTTTAACAATCGACAGGATCTGGTGGTAGAATGGACCTTTGCCATGCAGAAAATTAACAAAATGTAAAAGGTTTCTACCCATGTTAGGCTTTATGGACTGCACAGGCTGACATGGGTCGATATTTTTTGCAAGTGCTTTAAATCCCCTTTTCAGAGAGCATGGGTCATTTAGAATGGTTAGTGAATAGGAGACCTGATAGCACAAAGGTCTGAGCTGAGACAACACTGACAAGTTCATCAACACAAAATATCCCTGCTAATTGGTGACACAGCCGCAGAGCTAATAGACATGAGTGTCTGTATCCACTAACACACAGACATGTGGGATCGTATTTATCAACCGTGCAACATAAATTCCATTCTTCCAGCATAATTCTAAATACTAAGTTCCAAGACAGGCCTTCTGACTGATAACACCAGTATAATTTTGAAATGTAGAATTATTTAACAGTCTTTAAATAGTTGGTAAAAACAGTCTGTATCAGACATTTGCCTTGTTCTGTTGATTTGATTGTTTGTTTGTATGGTATTTATAAAGCAGTTATATCGCTGCGGTAAGTGCACCTACTTATATCCATGCTTTTACGTAGTTTCGTTTACCAGTATTTCGCACGATACTCTTGCCAAGCGATTGGCTACTTTCCTTACTATCGTCAAACAATGATCAGCTTTGAGAGAGGAAGAAATCCTTTGGCAACGACTATGATCAAATCTCAAAAAGCTATTGATTATGATAGTGCCATTATCATTTACAGGTCTGTAGTATATTATGGTCCCAAGATTACTCGGAGATGGTGTCCTCTCACGGTTCTTCGGTGCCAGAAAAAAACGATATCGTCGTATGGGACATGAAAAACCAACAGTTCGATCCCCTGGCAATACTTCGACAGCACCTGGCAAGGCCTTTACACCTTGCCATGAACCCCGATGGAACTACAGTCGGTTTGTGCATTCATGGACCTTTGAAGGAACACCGAAATTTTCTCTAGTCGATCATCGAACACCATCACTGAAAATAGCACATTGGCGAATCTATGTTATTCATGACGATTTAGAGAAGATACGCCAATGTTATATCATTCATAAAGATGCGCCAATGTCCAATTTTTAGTAACGGTGTTTGATGATAGACCAATAAAAATATCGGTGTTCCGTAATAGATCAATGCAGCCTCAATGGCTTACGGTACATTTTACCAATAGAGTGATAAAAAGATTAATTGAACATTTCAAGCCTGTAAAGAAATCAAGGGTTTAGTGATTTCATTGCTGTTTACACAATGAAAAACTCAACAAGTGCAGGTCCAAGATCAGACTGCACTTATGTGTAGTCTGATCTTGATCTTTACTGTACACAAAAGAGTATCGAGTCGCCCTTAGCAACCTAGGGATTAAAATTACTCCGCACACCCTCAAGGATTGAAAGCCACTGTCAAGGAAGCATGATTGAACTTTCTACTAATGTATAGTGTTAGGTTATACTCTCTTACCTCCCTTTATGCATGGGTAATATTATGCAAATGAGTTAAACGTCTGCAGAGTACTCGATTATTTAGATGTAGATAAATGCTCATGGTGTAGATGTTGAAGCAGTCCTACTTGGCTGGTTGGTTGCTGTAGACGTGTTTTGTTTCCGCAAGGTCCTCCTTTCTCTACGATGTTATGCCATTTAATTATGTTTAAACCTTAACTCATCATGTTCGTCAGTCATATTTTGCAAGAATATTTCCAGGGTTGTCTGCTGTGTATTGTTTATGGAGGTATTGAACTAAATGGAAATCAAAGCGAAAAAGTATTTCTGTTAAGTTAAAAAAAACGTATGAATGACTGATTCACAGTTAAATTACGACTCTTTTTTTACCCCCACCTATGAAGTAGAGGGGGGTATACTTGTTTCACCATGTCTGTCCGTCTGACCGACCGTCCATTCGTCTTGTTTTCGTTTCCGTGTTCTAACTCAATAGCTGTTTGACCTAGGACCCTGAAATTTTATACAAGTGCTGCCAATGACCCAAGGAGGCGCCCTATTGTTTTGGGTCACATGGGTAAGAGCTCAAGGTCACAAATTGTTTTCGTGCTCTAACTCAATAGCCTGAAACTTTATACAAATTTTTCTCAACACCCAATGAGATGTCCTATTTTTTGGGGGTCACACTGGTCAAAGGTCAAGGTCGCTGGTGATCTTTGTTTTGAAAATCATTTCTGTTCTCTGATCGTGCTGCTTCAGTGACAAGGTGCTGGTGGAGGGTCTTTGTCCATTTTGCGACAGTTCTAGCTTCGAGCTACCGTCAGAAGTTAATAGTGGCTCAACGGAGAGATTTGCCTTCGAAGGGTATAAAACTTAGTTGAAAAAAGGAGAAAATTCTGGATTACCAGCGTTTTTCTTTTTGCACAATGTTTCAAAACCTTGTTTCACGGAGTCATTAAAACTCGAGACTGTTTGGTATAGAGTTAAATATTAAATGGCTGTCGGACATTTAGATCCACCTATCGACAGGCTCTCAATTTCATGAAGCCATGCTCTGGCTAAAGAAGGTTTAAGCATCTCCGTAATGCATCATATTCCTACCAAGTAATTCATCAGTCATATAATTATGGATCCATAAACTTCAATTTTTCTAACAACACACTGAATCCTGAGGTAGAATGGACATGCAGCAAATTACCAAAAGCAAAAAGTTTCGACACGGGCCAGCCTGCGCAAACTGCGCAGGCTGAACCGGATCGATACTTGCTGCAGATGCATTAAGCCCCCTTTTCACAGAGCATGGCTCAATGGGATGCCTTCCTTTATCTTACAGCCTCTGCTGGAGCAGACGAGGCCTTGTGTTTGTGGAAACTGTTTCCAAAGAAAGTCAAGCGAGAGAGAACGGCGTGGGATTCGTCTCCCTTGAATATGATCAGAACTATCCGCTAGAGGGAGTACTGTGTGCAAATTATTTTGTGATTCCTATGAAATTTACATGAATCAACCTCAACAGGAAAAGCTTAATGTGTTGTTCATGTTGTTCAGAAAAAGTGTGGTTGCATTTTCATGAACTCGACATTTTCAATTCTACGTATGTACATGTATTTTGTTTTCTTTGAAAAGACTGAATTTGATTATTATTATTATTTCTTTTTTTATATTATCAAAAGTGGAACTAGAAATTACTCAAATGATTAACATTTACTGAAACAGAGACGTTAATTGCGGTATCCATTTCCTCGAATGATTTTTGTATAACTAGGCAGCCTGCAAGGGGACTTAGTCGACGATTACCCACCCGCACATATTAGTAATCTGCATAGTAACTAAATGAAATCTACAATTTTAATTGAAAAGATCTATTTTGTTTTCTTTGCCAAGAAAAGTGAGAGGGGCTTCCTCAAAATATTTATGCATTCTTTAAAATGGATGTTGAGAACTTTGACCATTTCCGGAAAGATTGGTTCCATTATAAGCCGAGACATCAAATTTAACCTGCAATAAGGAGCTGTCCGTTTATCAGGGAAATTTGTTTAGTTTTGATTACACGGATCAGTGGATTTGAATTGTACAGATCTCTTTTGATTTCTTTGACATGACTTATATTTATTATGTTGGTTGTATATTCGCGAAAACGGCACTGAGCCTACAATGAGGAACTTGTTAACGATTTTCTGGAGAAAAGGAAATTTAGTTTTGATTAAATGGAATCTCGCGAATTGAAATGTACATATCTATTTTCATTTCTTTGCCATAACTTGTATTTATCAATTTACAAAGACGGATCTCGTTTTAGTTATATACACAGGTTGTTATTACTTAAACCACATGTAAAATACCGTTATTGAAGTATTTTTCTTTTGGTTGGGTTGTTCATTACAGCTATATAAATGCCCGTCCTTCTCTCTGTCTCTCTGTCTCTGTCTCTGTCTCTCTGTCTGTCTGTCTGTCTGTCTGTCTGTCTGTCTCTCTCTCTCTCTCTCTCTCTCTCTCTCTCTCTCTCTGTCTCTCTCTCTTTTAAAATTTTCTATAGAGCCCAGAACTATCTATTTAGTAATTGTTTCACCAAAAAAAAAAGGTTCCTTGACAAAAGATATTTCCACCACGAAAAGAATTCTTATAAAAAAACCTTAAAATTGAAATAAGGTCAAATGGTCGTATTTGTGTCAATAGTAAATTAACTTTTTTCGTTTTTATAAAATGCTGCTTTAATTAGTTTACCGCCTAAAAGTGGTATTATATTCAACAGTACAAAGCTTTAAAAGGAAGTTTTGTTCATTTGCTTCCGATATTAGACAAAAGAAAGTAGATAATTACTTACTCATTTTTGTCAAGTCGGCGATCAAATGATTTGCCCTTTTCTGGGGTTTTGTTAAATTCTCACTTATTTCTTACCAAGAATTTAACCATGTACCAACCAACCAATCGCCCGGTTTAACAACATGGGAGGTGGTTCTGAAACCATTATGGGAATAGGAGCAATTGCTGGTGACCCGCATTTTCCCCTTTTCTCCATAATGTATTTTACTCTTTAAAAGATTAATTCAATTATGTTATGTATGGTAAATTTGTTGTCTGCAAAAGCTTTAGATTTGACGTGTCCAAAATTTCGGCATTAGATGTAGACTTGAGGTCTATAGCATGCAAGAGTATATCCATGATCGACTTTTAGGCGAACTGGCCAACCTCTTAGACACCGAGGTACTCGATGGCCTGGTGGCTTTTGTTTTCCTGAAAAATTTTGTATACCAGTATTTTCTTCTTTTCTCCACAAAAGTATGTACTCTTTCAAACGTTAATACCATTATATAAGCCATGTTAACCCTTAACCTGCTAAGTAAGTATTTCAAGCTTGATCTAAACTGTCCGCAAAAGGTCCTCGAGTCGCGCTCAGCCGCATAAGGCTTAATTTATCGCTTGCTAAAGTTTTGAATTTGGACGTGTGTATATTTTTGTCGTAAGGTTAAGGCTTTGGGTCTATGACATACAAGGGCATAGATGATTTGCTGCTCTTGAGGCGAACAATCCAACCTCTCAGATAAAGAAGCGAGGTCGATGTCACTGCTGTTCTTAATTTAATGCACCATTTCATTTGTTTTGTGTTTAGCGACATTCACAAAATTATTTATGTTGCAATGGCCAGTGCAGCTATTCATGCTTTCATGCAGTTTCTTCTACCTCAAACAATATTCTTCCTAAGACAATGACTGTCTTCCGATATAACCATCACCGAAACGACGTTTAGAGGTGAGAGAGAATGAATCCTATCACAATAACTATCATCAACCCGAGAAAGAAACTGGCCGAGCTGGAAATTCAAACCAGCGACCTCGTCCTGGTTTCAAGCCCTGTACGTTACCGTCTGAGCTACCGGGTTCGACTTCAATGATTTGTATTCATTGGCTCAGATTGCCTGTCCAATACCTGAGGCTTATTTGAATACGGCCTCATGTAATCGACGCTTGCAATTGACTTAAGAAATAATCTTCTTTCTATCGTGGTTTATCGTTCAATAAACCACAGTTGTGAGTTATGAGGCACAATAAATAATCCACGAGAGCGATAGCCCGAGTGGTTTATTCATTGCGTCTCATAACTCACAACGTGGTTTAATGAACGATAAACCACGATTGAAAGAAGATTATTTCGATTCTAACATGACCAACTCTTAATCAAAGGAAAACAAGTTCATACTTAGAGTAAAAACGCGGATGCAGATTATATTCCATTGAATAACTTACTTACTTACTTTATACAGAATGACGTTACTCTATATAGAATTACGTCACTCTACATAGAATAACGTAGATTCTAACATGAAACGTGAATTCGGCTCTATAAACACAGTGCAACGAAAGCGTAGTAAAATCTGCGTCATTCTATGTAGAATGACGTCATTCTATGTAGAGTAACGTCATTCTGTATAAAGTAAGTAAGTAAGTTATTCAATGGAATATAATCTTCATCCGCGTTTTTACTCTAAGTATGAACTTGTTTTCCTTTGATTAAGAGTTGGTCATGTTAGAATCGAAATAATCTTCTTTCTATCGTGGTTTATCGTTCAATAAACCACGTTGTGAGTTATGAGGCGCAATGAATAACCCACTCGGGCTATCGCCGTCGTGGACTATTTATTGTGCCTCATAACTCACAACTGTGGTTTATTGAACGATAAACCACGATAGAAAGAAGATTATTTCTTAATTTTACCACGCTTTCGTTGCACTGTGTTTATAGAGCCGAATTCATGTGTCATGCTAGAATGTACGATATTCCCTGAAGTCCTTACGAAACACTGGCGCGAAATCTTAAAATACCCTGGAAGGCATCGTAGCCCGCTAAAGAAAATACCTTTTCTTACACTTTCCATTCTTATCAATCAGTGGTTTGGTAGGTAGCTCTACTGTCTTAGTAAATCCATTGATAAAACATTTCAGAAGTTTTGTTTGATTATAAAAACCCGAATAGCTCCCTTTAAAGATAATAACTGAAAGTTAATGAAAATGAAATTGGATACGATTTAAAAGCATTTATGGCTAGAACAAATAAAGAATGAATTAACTAATACAGATAAAGACAAAATACGTTTTTATGACGAATAAAACGTAAATGTAATTCCTGACTTTATCTTTTTGTTCTTCCATGTAAATATTTGTCCTTTTAAAGATCGTTGACAGATTACTCTCTACCAGGCCACAAAATTTATAGACTCGTGCATACTTACAGGACTTGCAGACGACAAATCAAATGTGGCTCAAGTTATAAAAGTTGTCTTTGAAAGGGAAGAAAACATTGTGGGTAAAGGAGAAAATGTTGATAACCAGCATTTTCTCCTTTTCCAACAATGTTTTCAAAGTCCTTTTTCTTACATGCCGTTGATACGCAGGACTGTTTGTTTACAGAGTTGAGGGTAAATTATATAGCACGTTTCATTCTTCTTATTCGAATATACATGCAGATTATCTTCTAAAGTAGTCATTTCAAATCATAACAGCTTTCAGTGCATAATGAGGAGACTTTTTGCTTGGAGCCCAGAGTCGGCTGGCAGACGGTATGGATCTGTGATCAGTCTGCATCTTCTGATTAATTTGATCTTGATCCGAGTCGTCCATAAAAGCTTGTTTTGTCGCCTATGAAAACTAAAAGGATTGAAACCCAATTACTAGTAGGTCCATTATTGTAAAAGGTTGTTTTTGGCCTACCGAAGCTTTGAATGAATTTCAAAAAGGAAAAACATTTGAGGGGAAGAAAGAGACTTTTTTTAAAACTGTGTGGAAACCATTGTGATCCAAGGAAATTTACTTTTAAAAAAAAAAATTGCTTCTTTTGATATTTTCTAGCCAACGATTCAACGGGTATTCTTACCCTTTCAATGCCATAGGGTAAACAAGGCTTTTCGGACGGCATAGATCAAGATCAGACTGCATAGAACGTGCATCAGTTTTACCGACCGCTCGTTTAGTCAAGCCTATACGACAAAAGTTTTTTGAGTTTCAGTGGATTGTGTTTTCAGCCGTGGAAAGAGGTCGAGTATTTATACCTGGCTCTGAAAAAGGTTAATCCTTTCCCAAATGTCAAATTTTGGACTCTTTCTATCTCAGAAACATCTGCATACAATAGGTTCAAAATTGTGCAAATGAACTTGAGCTCTCTGATAGGGTAGAAAACTTTTTGGGAAAAGGAGAAAATGCTGGTTACCAGCATTTTCTCCTTTTTCCCAAAATGTTTTCAAAAGCCGTCTTTCCAAGGAATCTGAGAACAAGGGATTGTTTGGTAAAGGGTTAAATGTTATAAGCAGTATTACAAAGGCTTCGACACTTTGGATGTTATTTGTTTAATTTCTTTCTCTTTAATCTATAAATTCATATACCACTTTATTGGAATAATAATATAGTTCATCCATTTTGCAGAAGTTTATTCGAATATGATATTGAAATGCCCAAAAGCGGCCAGATGTAAACAGTTCTGTCTGTTATAATACATGTGAATTTCATTCATACCAATTAAAAGTATAGCGATTATCATTACTCTGACAATCTGTTACAGTGAGGTTGGTCAAAGTTTCGGTCACTTGAAAAACAATGAATATTAAAACTGGAATAAATGTTGCGTATAAATGCAGGGCTTTTACTACTGATGTATGAAAACTCGAAATGTGTATATTAAACTAAATGTGATAAAAATAGTGGTCACGGGTCTAGGAGGATCTTCTCAGGTATCTCTAGCAAATGGTTGGGAACAGTAGATACAGATGGAGCATTATCCTACGCGCGTGCGTGACCGTCTACATGTTTGTGACGTTGATGAGTACAAGGACAAATGGACGCTTCATTTTAAAGCAAGCACTACCACCCGGCGAGGAGATCCTAACGAGCTTTGTTGGCTTGACACCCATTGGTTGTGCGTTAGAATGTCGCAACCGACCGGGCTGCTACAGTGTTACGTATATGAAGCACGCAACGTATTGCAGACTCTATGCTAATACAACAACGAGTACAGTTACCTCGATTGGCGTGGCATACAGCGAACGAACATGGTGGAGTTGGGTATGTTTGTTTTTGAAAAACCCAGGCCGCGAGCCGATCTAAGGTATCCCTGTGGTTAGATCGCACAAAGCTTGTAATCCAGGGATTGTTTGTTTCCTAAGTCGGCCATATTTCTTTCCAAATATAGATGCAAGTCATTGTAACAGGAACAAGTTGGCTTCTTTACGAAAGAAGCCAGGAGAGGTCAGCATCATTGTTTTCCAATAGTTTATTGGCTTTTAATTTCAATATATTTTGGTACATTTAAACAAACAAGTAAAAAAGCCGCCGCGTAGAAACCTCATATGCTTTACATGACGGTCATTTGACCTTCTTGTTGCGTTTTCAAGTCGCATGATCTTGTCCAGCGGTCTTCTTTCTCTTTTTTAACGAAATTCTTCTTATTTTTTCTTCTGCTTAGATTTATTTGCTTAGTGAAAAATTTTAATTATTTGAGAGGTAATTTGCAGCCATTGCAAATTAATATAACAAATATTTTCTGAAATTCGTCACATAAGAATAAACCACGTCTATTTCCTGTTTCGGTTTTTTGTTTCGCTTTATTTACAAAACCATGACGAAACAGACTGTGTATCAGTACAATTTCGCAAGAAAAATGGATTTACACAGCAAATTCTGTGGCAGTCTGCCTTTTAAACTCACCACTGTTGTAGAGGTCTGATGACCTCTCCAAGCAGTCTGCCTTACAGCAGAATGCAATAGGCCCTATCGGCTCTTGTCTGGTACAGACCACCAAAATTTATAAGGAGTGTTTTGCTTTGCAATGGTTAGAGAAACACCAGAAACGCTGGAATAGGCGGTCTTTTCCTGGTATAAATGAAATAGCATTTAGAAAAAGGGTTTGAACGCCATCAAACATCAAAAAAGAATTGTAGGCCGCTACATAAATGAACTGAACATTTGGTTCAGCCAATCAGAAGTTGAGTTACTTTCAAATTTAGAAAATGTTTGAGAATAAGACTAAGAATGTTCTAAAGAATGGTTGGTGGATACGGACCTCGAAGTAAAGTCTCGCTCTCTGGAAAATGACGGCATTAATTCATCAAGCACTGGAATGGCTTGGTGACTAAGCTGGCTTATATTCGAAAGTTAGATCCCTCTCTTTACTATTTCTCTACTTTACGGATTAACCCTTATCCTGCTAAATAAGCTAAATTAAACTCTCAAGCCGGTAGTAAAAACCAGAATAATGCTTTTTCAAACTTACTTTTTGGAGAAAAATACATCCTTACCGGACAGTGTAGATCCAAGATCTACACTGTCCGGAAAAGGTCAGTGAGTCGCGTGTAGATCAAGCTGTACAGATTTATTCCCAATCCCCTGCAGTAGCGACGTATCGGCATCATCACCGTTATTATTATCATCAGTATTATTATTTTTATCATTATTATAATTATAGTAATTATTGCCTTTTCACGCTTTTACAGAACCGCAATCCTTGCAACGGTCAATGCTCTTCGACCGAATCTTGCGATGAGACAGACGGAGACGTTTGTTTAAGAACGGAGTGTTTCAATCCCCCTGTCGTCGATAACTCCGATGCTTTTGGAAATATGAGAACCAATGGTGCCAATAGATGGTATCAATGTATCGAGGGCGCGGAGAATATTGGTGGAACATCCATCTCCACCTGTGGCAACGATGGGCTTTGGACGAATGTATCTCTTGTATGCGATTTGGACGGGTTCAGGCGGGACAAAGTGGAACATCTATTGCAAATGCAGACATATATCGAAGCTATATATGGCGATGGCAAATATTACAATATGACTCGATTACAGTGTGTGAAGTATTGCAAAAATGAGACAAATTACTGTCAAGCAGTTTCATATTCGCCAGAGAATCGAACGTGTCACCTCGTCGATAATATTTGGCCTTCGACACCGGCGCCCGGATGGGAAACTATTCATAAGATATTTCCTATCTATTACGCTTTTGGGCCATACGGGCGTTATACCTTGTCGTTTGAGCAAGCCTTGGAGTATTGCATATCGGCCGGAACGACCATGGCATCTCAGCATGACTTACAAATAGGATATGATATGGGTTTTAACCGACTTGACTGTGGTTGGGTGTCCGAGCAAATTGCCTTGTTACCAACCCACGATACAGTCGATAATTACTGGTCCCAGACGGGTCTTGGCGAATGTCGTTGGCAAACGTCCTGGGGCGTGTTTTGCAAAAATCCATACTATCAGTCGCTACATAAGTAGAATGAACCTTTCAATCCGATAGTAAAACCCCAAATTTTGTGATTTCGTGATTTTTTTGGGAAAGATATCTGCCTATCAGATAGTGTAGATCCATAATCAGACGGCACATTATTTGCCGTCTGATCTTGATCTACACTATCCGCAAAAGGTCCTTGAGTTAGACTTAGCAGCCTAAAGGTATATATGTACAACATTACCTGTCCACGTATTCTATGCGTATGTTTCTTATTACCAGTCCATGCATTTTACAAGTATATGTCACATTACTTGTCCATGCGTTTAACATGCATGCGACACATACTGGTCCATGCGTTTTTTTTAAAGTATATGCGACACAACACTTGTCTTGTGTTTCATTTAACTTGTCACAGAAATGAGTATCTGTAAATGCTTTTTAGAAGTACATGTATGTAACATTACTCGGATATGCGTTCAACATGTATTCAACACGTTACTGGTCCACATGTGTTTTAGGTTCATGGGAGTAGATAAAAACGGAGAGAGCTGGTTCAGTCACAAAATTCAACCATCAATCTCCAACTCCATTTCTACCACAAATCCAACCATCCTAAAAATCACTTATTCCCTGGCCGGGGGCATCCACCCAATTAATGCTAAGACTAAAGGTCAAGGTCAACCATCCAAAATTTCTATCAAAATCTTATGATTAAGGTCAAGTCCTACCATAATCATATGGTTAAATTCCAGGTCAAAAATCATATAATTTAGTTTAAGGTCAATGGTCAAGTCCTACCATAATCATATGGTTAAATTCCAGGTCAAATCCAAAAATCACTTTTTCCCTGCGCGGGGCGGCTTCGCATCTATTCATAGATCGATCATACCAACCTAGAACGACATGCCTTCATTTCATTTTTTCACACTCATATACCTATATGAGCAAAATCTCAAACCCATCCCATATACCTATATGGTCTTTATCTTAGTATGTCATTTCATAAACGAATAAATCTTATATTAAAAAATGTCAGACTTTTTCATATCCACTCACACTTTCATGGCATACACAAACATAAAAGATCTCAATCTCCACACGATGTTCGATGAGATTGATATAACATCTTCTCTGGTTCACATGTTATATAAAAATAGAGAAAAAGGTTTTAAGAAAAGGAAAAAGACTAAAGCAAGCACGAAACATTTTTTAAACTGTATATCGTTTACTTTTTCCAATAATGTTAACCTTAAGCTTTTTAGAAACGGAGTAATGCAATTGACCGGATGTAAAAACCTCGATGATTGTAAAACGGGTCTACTTTTATTTTGTAAATCTTATTCTAAGCTCAATCAAGCTCATATAGTTTCAGTAATGAGAAACGTTAATTTTAATTTAGGATTCCCAATCGATACCGAAAAATTAAGCCGATACATAATCGAAAGTTCGAACGTATCTCCGGTTATAGGAGGATTTGTGGGTATGCGTTTTTTAGCGCCGATAAATTCTATAGACGATATGCCTGTTTATAAAATTAGAATAGAAGACGAGAGATTAATAGAAGAGCCTAATATAACTTATGGCGAGTTTAAAACTCGAGAAGCTTTAAAGAAATATATTAGTATATCTATATTTCAAGCGGGAAGAGTACTGTTTTCCGGTGTTCATGAGAAATATCAAACTCCGCTTATAGAATGGTTTCTAGATTTAGCAAAGCGTGTTAAGAATGATATAAAAGCGATAGAAGCTAGTAATTTTTCGCTAAAAGATTATTTAAAACCGAAAATATAACTTGTTTATAAATAAAGTTATATTTTTATAAGTCTAATTCTATCAAAATAGATATGTAAGCGTGTGTTACATTACGAGTGTCTGTTCTCGAGATAAAGTTTACGATGTCGCATTGTTTTACCTCCAACGCCACAGGAAAAACTGTACAGCTACAAGTTTCGTCCGCTTTTTTTTTAATAATAGAGTGATCAAGCGGCTCCGCTCCGTTTATCACTATACCAACATCTATCTCTTCTCCCCGTGCATTAGGATTATCTTTAACAACCGTTAAACTTCCTCTTATGATTCTACCCGGAGCACTCATACAATAACCCCCTAAACCATGCTTTCTACCTGAATTACAATTACCGAATGAAAACTCGTAATTACCGGATCCTAATGGTCCGTTTTCTTCAGCCCACACGGTTATAATAGGTTTAGGACCTATGAGAGAAGGAAGGGATACTTTTCTATCCACGTAGGATTTTGTCGCTAAATCTCTCTCTTCTACCGGAGCCGCAGCGTTTTTAAAAGAAAAACCTTGGAGATTTATGTCAGCCACCGCCGTGAAACTTCCATCCGGGTTTTTTATAATAGCTCCACCGTTATCGACATAATTTTTATTGACTGCAGCATCGCGGGATACTGGATTAGGTAAACCAGTAATCGGGTTATCATTCATATCTATTTCACCATCCATTGAATAGGATCCATCTTGTTTTTTTGTTAAAGCTTTTTCACCCGCAGTAGCTGCCTCAATGGTGGTATCTACGTAAAACTTATTAGAGGCTTGATCGTGTCTCGTAGGGATTCCGAGATTGTTAATTACTCGTCCCCCCATTGAGATTGCATCTTCTGCCTCATACCACCTTCCGTCTTTATAAACGAAGGCTCGATCAACATTATCCACATAATTTTTAGTAGCAGCTTCACCCGGTTCTGTTGGGTCCTTAACATTTCTTATCGGATTAAAACCCATATTTAAATATCCAGTAACGTGGAATCCACCGTTTTCATCCAACAACCCTGAGTTGGCGTCAACATAAGCCTTAGTTGCAACATCATGAGAATTTACTGGATTACTAACCCTCGTTAATGTATTACCATTCATGTTTATAGAACCAGTAACAACAGTTGTTCCATCTTTACGTAAAAAATTATTATTTATATAAGCGAGTGACACACCATCACCGCTTGTTTCAACATCTTCCATTCTTCCAAATTTGTTAACAGGCATTTTTTATATTACTAAAAAAGTTTATTTAAAACATTTTGAAACCCGTTACCCAAACCCAACTCTTTTAGAATGTACAAACATAAATGACCGCAAAATACTTGCCCAGCTCGTTGTAATTGATCAGTATTGTACTGTATTGGGCTTTTTAAATAATCTCGAATTTCAACAGGTGGTTGTATACCATAACTGTCAAAATAAATTTTAGTTTTACCGTTTTTATACCAAGAGACCCAATGTGTACCAGGTCCACCACTTTTATCGAAGTTTACTATACCACATTCTTTTTTACTCGGTTTTCTCGGTAATGTATCTAGTAAAAAAACTCCTCTAAAACAAGAAATCTTTAATCTTTTCACCGCATCTTCCAATTCGAAATTGTTTAACGATTTATTCGGTAAAATTACGTTTTCGATCGAAATATTTTCCATTTTTTATAGTTTAAATATTTCTAATGTCATTATTGTCAACCCACGAATTAAATTCATCAGGATAACCTTTCCACTTTACGAGAGATTTCTTTTTTCCTTTTTTAATAACCTTTTCTATTCTATACAGCTCTTGACTGGTTTTCTGCAGTTCAGGTTCATAAAAGGTACCTTGTATTTCTTCTCCATTAAGATTCTTAATTTTATATGTTACGGGTGATGTAAGTTTTACTTCAGAAACTGTAAAAACCTCCTCAGTCCATCTCATTGTATAACCTTTCTCAAAAGTCTTTTTTTTTTACTTATCCTTACTCTATCTCCAACGGAAAACTTAGGATCTTCTTTTATTTCGAGAGGGTAAAGATTTCTCCAAACTCTCGTTTCATTTTCTTTTTTACTAGCGTTTACCGGAGTCATCTTAATAGATGAATGCCTCGTGTTATTATATTTTTTAACGAGATCCGGTAGCACATTAATGTAAACGTTTGTGGAGTTAGCGGAAAAATACTTCCACATTTTTTCTTTCATTGTTCTAATCCATCTCTCAACTACACTAGATTTTTCCTCATTTTCTGTAGAATATAGTTCAACTAAGTCTTTTACATCTTTGTTATAAAACTCTTTACCCTTATCCACCCACATTTTTTCGGGTTTTCTCTCCTTAAAAATACTTTTTAATGCTATAGCAACAGATTTCCCTGTTTTGTCTTTTAATGGCAGCAGATATCCATATTTAGAAAAGATGTCAATCACAGCGAGAAGGTATTTAACGTCGCGATTAAACTTAGAAAATGCTTGCATGTCTACTAAATCTGCAGCCCATATCCTATCTATACCGTTTACTATAACTCTCCTTTTCTTAAATTTTCTTCTTACGGGTTTATGTAATTCTTCCGCTAAAATTTCGAAGTTTTTTTCACCACTCCCATTCCAAATTTCACCTTTGTTCCAATGAGTTTACTTACCAAACCTCTTTCCATTTTTTCTCTAATAGTAGGATTGTAAATACCTTCTAACTCCGTTAACATATTTTTATCACACACTGCGTTTCTTGTAGCAGTATCATCATGCTTAAGATAGCAAACATCATGATTATAAGCGGCTTGATCTACTCTATTTATAGGTTTACTCCATTCCTTCGGAGTTAAATCCTGATTGAGTCTTTTCTTTAATTTAGTACCTGGTCCCGTAAAGTTGTGTCCTGGGAGATGCATTTCAACGGGTAAGTTGTTTATAAACGAGTTTAAGATGCTACTCCCGGTAGTTTTTTTTTTATAAATTGTGTTTTAGTTATTCCGCAAATAACACATTTCCCCTGCATCATATTTCTTCCATTTTTCGAAATGGTATACCTGATATTACTCGTATCAGTATGTTTTTTACATTTAACGCAATACATTTTATATATAAAAAATAAAATATTTAAATAAAATGGATATTATAAACTTATCATGGAATGATGTAGTATCGAGGAGATTTAATCACTCCCTTTTACCGAGAAGTATTAGGGGTTTAATTATAGGCAAATCAGGATGTGGTAAAACTACTTTATTGTTAAACCTTTTACTCAGACCAGGTTGGCTTGACTACAACGATTTGAGTGTTTTCGGAAAAAGTCTTTTTCAACCGGAATACCGAATACTAAAAAAGGCTTTTGAAGAAAAACTACCAAAAGAATGTATCTTAAGGTTGTTTAACATGCGTGATGAGATACAAGAACTAAACATTGTACCAACAGCTTTAGTCGAAGAATGGATTAAGACGATTAAAAATAAATCGGATATAAATTGCAACTTCTTTGAAAATGCTAGTGATGTACCTGATCCGAGAGAGTTAAACTCAGAAAATAAAAATTTAATGATATTTGACGATTTACTTTTAGAAAGGCAAAATAAATGCGAGTGTTACTTCATTCGAGGAAGACATAGTAATGTTGACTGCTTTTACCTCTCACAGAATTATTTTAGACTACCGAGACAAACTATTAGAGAAAACGCTAATTTTATTTGTCTTTTCCCGCAAGACTTAAAAAACATTAATCATATTTATAACGATCATGTAGGTGAAGATATGCCCAAGGACGAGTTTAGAAAATTTTGTCAAAAGGCATGGAAAAGACCACACGGTTTTGCTATCATTGATTTAACCAGTAAAAAACATGATGGAAAGTACAGAAACGGTTTTGATAATTTTTACATACCTAAGTCAGTATAAAAAATATTTAAATATTATAAAATGGATATATATCTTTTAGAAAAGATTGTAAAAAATACGGAACACAAAACATCGTTTCAAATCATTGTAAGCGATAACAAAACACGTTTTAGAACGAGGTTTAATCCTCCAATTCAGCTCGAAAAGGACAAAGTATACGAAATAGCTTTAGTAAACCTCGAAACTTACTACTCTTTTCCAAACATTGATGAAACGAACAACACACTCGTTTATTCTCCGGACAATGGTACCTCATGGATTAAAATAAAAATACCTGTAGGAAGTTATGACCTCGTTGACATTAATGATACGATTCGTCAGGAAATGAGAAAAAATGGCCATTACGATAGAGTTAATGAAGAGTATTATATTAACTTTTCTGCAAACACCAATACCCTAAAGTCTGTTCTTACTATAGACGATGGTTATCAAGTAGATTTTAATCAACCAGGATCCATCGCTAAAGTATTAGGATTTACTCGAGCTAAATATACACAAGGATTTCACGAGTCAGAGAATGTAGTGAACATTCTTAGCATAAATAGTTTGCTCGTTAACATAGATATTATTTCGGGAAGTTACGTTAATGGTTCAACAAAAAATACTATTTACTCTTTTTTCCCAGATGTTGCACCGGGATATAAGATAATTGAGTCACCAGTTAATTTAGTATACTTGCCAATAACGTTAGATGAAATACATAACCTAGAGGTAAATATTACGGATCAAGATGGTAATTTACTAAATCTTAGAGGTGAAAATTTAACGATTAGGTTTCATATTAGAGAAGCGAGATAAATAAAAAAAATAGTTATATATAAAATGACGAGTTACACTAATGTTAAAGTAAATATATCGGAAGGGCAAAAGGAAAAGCTTCAACACGCTGTTAAAGCCGGTTGCACAGCAACAAGTATTCGTTTAGGTCATGAAGATTTACAAGGTAATGATATTTTAGCATTAACCGATTCACAGGCAAGAAAAATGGCTAAGGCCTATGAGGAGGGTAGAGGTATTACAATTAGAATGTCTGCAAAACAACTTAAACATAACACGAAAATAGAGGGAGGTTTTCTCGGAATGTTGGCAGGGTTAGCTGCTAGAGCTTTGCCGATGCTCGCAAAAACCGTTCTACCAGCTTTAGGTGTTGGTGCTCTTTCTGGATTAGCTCAAACAGGTGTGCAAAAAGCGATGGGATCGGGTCTTTACCTTAAAAAAGGAGGTTGTGTTTGTCAGGTGGAAACTGATGGATGTGGATTATACTTAAAGCCATACAAAGGTAAAGGATTAGAGTCCGTTGGTAATGGGTTGTATTTAAAGCAAGGAGGAAAATTGTATGATGGAAGAGGGCTTTTACTCGGACCTAATAGTCCATTCGCTAATATCCCTATCCTAGGAGCTATATTGTAATATTTAAATATTATTTACAACAAATAAAAATGGACATACATAAATTTGGTATAAAACATAATATTACTACTCAACATAAAACTATATTTTGGAAACCACATTTACAAGGAGTAAGATTTCCTCCCTTAAAGCAAAATCCTCTAAAATGGAAAATATACTCGCAAGTAACTATCAAAATTCCCCCTCATGGTGGTATGAGAGTTTCGCTAGGACTCGGTTATATAACTACACGAGGAGTTGTAATGATATCTGTCAGTAATAAATGGAAAGATAGTTTAACCATTCTTAATGGGACACATCTTGATAACGAGGCTGATGATATCTTAGTCTACATTTATAATTTCTCGCGAAAACCGATCGAAATACCTGAGGGAGAGTTATTCTGTTATCTAAAATATTTGGCATAAAAAAATTATTATATTAATAAAATGGAAGATACAGATCAAAAACACCCTAATAAAATATATCCTCCGCTACCCAAAGAACGGAGTATCCCAAACGCCCCACCTATAGAAATGCATGCAATGGGGGATGACAAAGGTCATTCCTATCGTTTACAAAAAATATCAGAAGTACAAAAGTTTCTCGAAAATGAAATTCGAGAAAGAGAAGCTCTAGCCAAAAAGTATTTTCGTGCCTCTAGAATAGTAGACAACGTTGATACCGTCCTGGTAACTGTAACAATGGCTGCCGGTGCTGGTGGTATAGGTTTGCTTTCTACCGTTGTAGCTATTCCAGCTGTAGTAGCATTAGAAGCAACAGCTTTGGGAACCGGTCTTCTTTCATTGGTAGGTAAGTACGTTGTTAGAAATAGTAGAAGCAAAGGAGAAAAGCATCAAAAGATTAGAATGTTAGCCGATGCTAAGTTAGATACCGTTTCAACACATATATCCAAAGCTTTAACTGACAATTATATCTCTGATGATGAATTCAAACTAATCATGGAAGAATTAGATAAATATAAAAGCATGAAGGAAGAGATACGTACCAAGATCAAGAAGAAGATTTCCTCAGAAAACGAAGAAAGTTTGATTGAAAGAGGAAGGCAAGAAGCGCGTGAGTCCTTTCGGAAGCTCGTTGAAAAGAATCCTGCCGCCTATTAGAAAATTGATCAAGAATAGACCTACATTAGACCTCCCTGAAATCCGTTGTAAGTGTATTTGTGAAGTAGGTGATACCTCAGACATGTAATATATAAGAGAATATATATAATGCTCTTATATGTTAAAAACTATGTTAAAAACTATGTTAAAAACTATGTTAAAAAATTATTTTAGTAATTAAAAAGATGTCTTTTCTAAAAATCGTTGATCCTGCAAAAAGGGACTTAATCGTAAAAGAGTATCTCAAAACGAGAAAGAATATTCGGGATAATCTACTAACAGAGAGAACGGGTGAACAACAACTTCAAACCGATCTTTCAAAGTTTTTTAAACCTATAACGGAAACACAAAAAGCTACAACAAAGGATATTACAGAAGCACAAAAAACTGTAGCAAGGGAGATTACAGAGGGACTTAGACCTATTAAAGAAGGTATCGAAAGCTTACCACAAACTATTAAGTTCCCAGACTTCCCTTCTATTCAAGCTTATGATAAATTACCAGAAGAAGGATTAGATAAATTATTTATTGGTGAAATAGCGGATAAATATTTAGGAACGTATAGTGATAATGAAAAAAATGCTGATAAAACGTTTGGAATAACTCGCAAAGAGGGTAAGTTTTATATTGGAAACAAAGAAGTTAATGTTCAAGAAAATGATATTTTTCTGGGAAATGAGAAATATGTAGGCACGCCTGGCCTATGGGAGTTAATCACATCTAAACAACCAGATAATAATATTTATTCAGATGAAGATTACGTCAATTACGCGAAGTTGATGGTAAAAACAAATTCTCTTCGTAAAAAAAACGATCCAAAAAATCCAAATCCTAAATCTTCTGGAGGTTTTAAATGGATCACTATACTTAGACCTATTTGGGATAATAGAAGATTTTATGAGGGACAGGGTATCGTTGTTATCCCATCTGACCCTAACGCATTAATAGAAAGACTAGACCTGTTACTTGCAAGTAAAAAAGCAGGCAACACAGGTGTAAGAAATGAGGTAGTGAGCATTTGTGACGAATTAAAAAGACAAGGTGTTTTAAACTCAGGCTCTTATAAAAATTTAATGTCTATACTATAAAAAAGATGATCATCGTTAAAAAACACGGATTTAAAAAAAAGTATTCATACGGTGGTGCCGGAATCTTTGATAGCATTGCTAACTTATTAGCGAGGCTTTTTACTAGTAGCGCGGCTAAACAAATTGCGTCTTCTGCCCTTGATGTAGGAAAGAGTGTAGCTAAGGAAGGTGCAAAGAAAGCTTTAGAGGTTGGAAAAAGCGCGCCTGTAGAAGCGGGGAAAAAATTAGTTACGAAAGCTTTGACACCAAAATCGAAGCAAATTTTACAAAAATATAGTGCGCCCGATGATACTCCTACTAAAACGCAAAACGTTAGTACATTAATAGATGGGAGCGCCATTGCTATTCAAGACTTAGTTAAAAGATTAAACAACGGATCGGGTATTAAAACGGTATAAAATAAAATTAAGTTAAGTAATTATATTACTTATAAAAATGTTAAAATTTGATCGTGTAGATTATAAAAAATACAATAGTAGTTGTATTACTATAGTAGGTGCATCTTTATCCCTAAAAGATTGTGAAATCCTCGAAATTAATAAAACGAAATACGGTTATAAAAAAACTGTTGTGAAGTTATCCCCCGAAAAAGTAATGAAGATGAAAGAGATTGAGGAAAAGGTGAATGAATTTTTACGAAAGTGTGGTATACCTGAAATAACGATTGTATATGGTAATAAAGTTTATCCTAAAACTAAAATGGAAACCGCGAGAAACATTAAACTCGGAGGTGTGTTTGTTAATAATGAAAATAAGTCTTTTCCCCAGCTTTGGTTAGAACAATTATAATTTTTATTTTATTTAAAATTATAATTGCTATTATAAAATGGACATTTTAAGAATCACCGAACCAATTTTAAAAGATGATAGTATTGTTGAGTATGAACACCATGAGTATGAACCAATCACTGGTACACACCTCAACAACTCAGGGGGTGATATTAGGATTAACATCGAAACCCAAGATATTTTTACTCATCCTAGCGAAAGTTATTTACTTATTGTAGGGAAATTAGTAAGAAGTGATGATGGAGCAGAGTACGCTGCTAATGCAAATATTTCTCTAACAAACAATGGTCTCATGTATCTTTTTAAAAATATTAAGTATCAACTTTCGGGTATGGAGATTGAATCCGTATTGAATCCCGGTCATGCTACTACGATGCTCGGTTTGTTAAAATATCCGGATGATTTTTCTAAATCACAAGGGTTGAATCAATGTTGGTATAAGGACACCAACACCGCTGCTGCTTCTAATCCTGGTGATCTTGGTACCTATAACTCGGGTTTTGTTGTAAGAAGAAATTATATTATTAGTAATCCTGATCCAAGAGGTAACTTTAGCTTCAGAGTCCCATTAAAACATATATTTGGTTTTTGCGATGATTATGATAAGATATTGTACGGAATGAAGCAAACTCTCACATTAACGAGAAATGATGATAATGATGCAGTCTTTAGAGCTGCCGCTGCTCCTGCTGATGGTAGAATTAATTTAATTAAAATATCTTGGTTTATGCCACACGTGCTACCCGCGGATGGAGAGAAGATGGAACTTTATAAAATTATCGAGAAAAAAGAAAAAATACCGGTCGGATATAGAATGAGGCAGTGCGACTCTATCGCGGTTCCTCAGTCAACATCATTTACCTGGAGACTTTCTGTCAAATCATCACCCGAAGTGCCACGTTTTATCATTGTTGGCTTTCAGACTGGTAAAAGTGGTGACCAACAACAAAATCCAGCCATATTTGATCATGAAAACGTTAAAAATATTTATGTTACGCTAAATTCTACTAGATATCCAGCTGTTGATTATAATCTTTCATTCGTTGCGAACCAATTTAGTAGAGTGTATGGTGACGCTGCTTTATTTAGATCTAAGTTTTATAATATGAATGAATTGGTGTCAAACCCTAACATTACTCCCCCAGATTATAAAACCCTTTATCCTTTGTTTGTGTTTGACGTTTCCAAACAGAGTGAAAGATTAAAATATTCTGTTACTGATATTCAAATTAAGGCAAATTTTACTGAAAATGTGCTTGCGAACACCGAGGCATATGCTGTCATTATTAGCGATAGGTTAATTAACTTCCAGTCTGATGGAAATAAAATGAGTGTAGTGTATTAAGTTAAGATATTTATTCTTATATATAAAAAATGATAAAGATTATAGATTTAAAAAAAATTCTTAGACAAAATAATATAAATTTTTACGGTTATTGGAATAAAAAGCGGTTGGAGGAGTTGGTAAAAGAACATGGTTTGTTACCAGAGGAGTCGTCTAAGCTACCTAAAAAAGAAAAAAGCAAAGACCCTAAGTATGATGAATTAAAAACTTCTATACATAATCCTAAAAAAGTTAGTATAGAGGATGTTGAAACTGGTGAAATAAAAACCTTTTCATCGATTTATAAGGCGAGTAAATTTATAGATCGCTGCCCACAAATTGTTAAGAACTATAATGGAGGAATTTGGAATAATAAATATAAGATTAACATTCAGTAATTTTATTATAACAATGACGAAGTTGTAATAATAAAATTTAATAAAATTAATTTTAAGTTAAACAATTATTTTCTATATAAAAAAAAATGGAGAATTATAATATATATACCTTAAACGGTTTAAAAAATATAGCTAGGTCTAGAGGATTACGGGGATACTCTACGCTTAGAAGAGCTGAATTAATTGATCTTCTAAGTAGTTCTCCACCTCCCGGCCCTGCTATTCAATTCCGAAGATTCACAGTAAAAGACTTAAAACGAGAAGCTAAGTCTATAGGAATCCGAGGATACTCTAGGCTCAAAAGAGCCGAATTAATTAACCGCATACTTAACCGCTCCATTAATCAGGAAGCACCGATATTAGACTATAATATCGATAATGGCGGAGCGCCGATATTACAACCAACACCTTACACACCACCACCTCGGATACCAACTCCACCTATAACCACAATTGATGAGTTGGAGAAGTATTTAGATAGTATTAAAGAAATTCCGAGAAATATATCACCTAGGATAAAAGCTTTAAAAGAAAAAATAGATAAGATATATAAGGATAAAGATGAAATAAGGATTATAGAAAGATTATCAGCACTAAGAGGATTTACCAGAGAATATTTTATAAAAGGTAAAGAAGGTTATACACCGGCTAATTTCCTTTATTTAACGAAAGATAAAGTAACCAATATTATGAGAAATAATCGTCAAACAAAAGTTAAACTCGTTATGAAGTGTATGATGAAACACTCTATTACTCAAGAAGTAAAAGAGATGAATTTCGATTCTGATTACCCAATCGCTAATTTAGATGGGGATGATGTGGGTGAAATATATGATGAAATGGGGGAAGAGATATTAATCGCTATAGCGGAGAAGGAAATGGAAAAAGATTATTGGAAAGTCATTTACGTAATCGATTTAAGATTACATACAGTAGCATATAACCCAATAAGAGGTAGTTCTTGGCTACCAACTCCTCCTAAGATAGCGAATACAAAAAGCGTTATTAACCCGAAAAATGAAAATGATGATATGTGTTTCGCGTATTGCATTCTTATAGCTTTGAACCCAACTAGTGAAAACCCTGAAAGAATTAGTAGACTAAGACCCTTGTTAAACAGTATAAATATGGAAGGGATTGGTAACCCTTTTTCCCTTTCCGATAGAATTAAATTTGAGAAACAAAATCCTTCAATATCGGTATCAATTTATGGATATAATACCGGTGTTTATCCACTTAGTTTAAGTAAAGAAGTTTATAAAAGGAAACATCACGTTAATCTTTTACTTTTGGAGAAGGACGGTAAAAAGCATTATTGTTTAATTAAAGATATGAGTAAATTGTTATCTAAACAAATATCCGATCATAACGGTAAAACTTATATTTGCGAAAGATGTTTAAATCATTTTCAAAAAGAAGAAACTTTAAATAAACATTTAGAGTATTGCAGCGAAAAAGATGCTTGTAGAATAGACTTACCTGAAAAAGGTACCAGAATATCTTTCCAGAATTTTTATAAACAGCAGAGACATCCTTTCGTGATTTATGCGGATATGGAGTCTATATTAGAAAAGAAAAACGAAAATAAAGGTAACACCACGAGGGTAATTAATGCGCATAACATTTCGGGATATACTTTTTACGTTATATCGCTTCACGAAAATGTTTACCCTTCGAGGGTTTTCCGATATTCGGGTGAAAATGCGGCTAAGAAATTTGCAGAGGAATTAGAAAATGTTATAAGAGAAATAGATAGGGTACCAACGATGCAAATGATTTTTAAACTTCACGATAAAAGAAAGTTTGATAGAGCGGTAAATTGTTGGATATGTGGGGAGTCATTTACGAGAGAAGATAAAAAAGTGAGAGACCATTGCCATTATACTGGAAAGTTTAGGGGAGCCGCGCACAACGCGTGTAATTTAAAATATAGAAGACCTACTTTTACACCCGTATTCTTTCATAATTATAGCAAGTATGATGCTCATTTATTTATAAAAGATTTAATGAGTACACCTGGTGAGATGAGTTGTATACCAACAAATAAGGAAACGTATATAAGCGTGTCTAAAATGTTGCCAATAGAATACAATGTTAAAGGGGTAAAGAAACCTAAAACACATGAGATTAGATTCCTGGATAGTTTAAAATTTCTAGGTAAAAGTTTAGATGGATTAGCTGGCACCCTAGCTAAGGAAGAAAAGACTAATCTCGCGAAATATTTCGAGGGGGAAAAGTTTGAATTGGTCTCACAAAAAGGTATATTCCCATATGAATGGTTTGATAACCTTAATAAATTAGATGAAACAAAGTTACCCGAACGAAGAGAATTTTATTCGAAGCTTAAATGTAGTGGAATTAGTAAGGAGGATTATCAACATGCTAAAAATGTATGGAAAACATTCGAGATGAAAACTTTTAAAGATTACCATGACCTATATAATATGACCGATGTTTTATTGTTGGCGGATGTCTTCGAAAATTTCAGGAATGTTTGCTTAAATAATTATGGGTTAGACCCATGTTGGTCTTATACAGCGCCAGGGTTGGCTTGGGAGGCGATGTTAAAAACTACTAAGGTAAAATTAGAATTATTATCAGACCCTGATATGATTTTATTTATCGAAAATGGTATAAGAGGAGGTATCTCAACCATTTTTAAACGATATGCGAGAGCAAATAATGTATATATGAACGAAAAATATAACCCTAGTGAACCATCTAAATTTATTACCTATTTGGATGCGAATAATCTCTATGGTTGGGCAATGTGTCAAAAACTTCCTACTGGTAATTTTAAGTGGATGGATGATTTAGACAATTGGAGGGATCAACCTTGTATATTAGAGGCTGATTTAGAATATCCTAAAGAATTGCATGATTTACACAATGATTTCCCATTAGCACCTGAAAGATTAAAGATTGACAAAGTCGAAAAACTTATACCTAATTTATACGACAAAACTAAATATATATTACATCGCGAAAATTTAAAGTTATATTTAAGTTTGGGTCTAAAGCTTAAAAAGATTCATAGAGGGTTAACTTTTGATGAGAGTGAGTGGTTACAAACTTATATCGATAAAAATACTAACCTAAGAACAAAAGCTAAAACCACATTTGAAAAGGATTTCTTTAAACTTATGAATAATTCTGTATTTGGTAAGACTATGGAAAATATTAGGAATAGAGTAGATATAAAATTAGTTAGTACCAGGGAAAAAGCGGAAAAATTAGCAGCTAAACCAAACTATTACGATATATCTATCCTCAATGAAAATTTATGTATAATTCAAATGAAAAAACAAAGATTATATTTTAATAAACCTATTTACGTGGGAATGTGTATTTTAGATTTAAGTAAGACATTGATGTATAACTTCCATTATAACTATATTAAAGACAAATATGATGGAAAAGTTAAACTTCTTTTCACTGATACAGATAGTTTAATGTATGAAATAGAAACGGAAGATTTTTATAGGGATATTAGTGATGATGTTAAAGAATGGTTTGATACGAGTGATTATCCGTCTGATCATCCTTCAGGTATTCCCACAGGATTAAATAAGAAAGTTGTTGGTATGTTTAAAGATGAGACAAGTGGTAAGATTATTGATGAGTTTGTAGGTCTTAGATCTAAGCTATACTCTTATAAAATGTGTGATGATGAAGAGGAGAGTAAGAAATGTAAGGGAATTAAAAAGCAAGTAGTAAAAGCATTTATTAAACATGATCATTATAAAGAGTGTTTGTTTGAAAATAAGACACAATTAAGGAAAATGGTAGTTATTAGGAGTCATAAGCATGAGTTGTATACTGAGGAAATAAATAAAATCGCCTTGAGTGGTAATGATGATAAACGCTATATCTTGGAGAATAAGATTGATACGTTAGCATGGGGGCATACTAAGATAAAGACCATATAGGTATATGGGATGGGTTTGAGATTTTGCTCATATAGGTATATGATGTTAGATGTGATGCAAAGCATGCCCCAGCCAGGCAAAAAGTGATAGATGGATTTGAGAGTTTGCTCATATAGGTATATGATGTTAGATGTGATGCGAAGCCGTCCCGCGCAGGGAAAAATTGATAGATGGATTTGAGATTTTGCTCATATAGGTATATGGAGAAAAAAAATGAAATGAAGGCATGTCGTTCTATGAATAGATGCGAAGCCGTCCCGCGCAGGGAAAAATTGATAGATGGATTTGAGATTTTGCTCATATAGGTATATGGAGAAAAAAAATGAAATGAAGGCATGTCGTTCTATGAATAGATGCGAAGCCGTCCCGCGCAGGGAAAAATTGATAGATGGATTTGACCTGGAATTTAACCATATGATTATGGTAGGACTTGACCATTGACCTTAAACTTAATTATATGATTTTTGACCTGGAATTTAACCATATGATTATGGTAGGACTTGACCTTAATCATAAGATTTTGATAGAAATTTTGGATGGTTGACCTTGACCTTTAGTCTTAGCATTAATTGGGTGGATGCCCCCGGCCAGGGAAAAAGTGATTTTTAGGATGGTTGGATTTGTGGTAGAAATGGAGTTGGAGATTGATGGTTGAATTTCGTGACTGAACCAGCTCTCTCCGTTTTTATCTACTCATGGGACACAACACTTACATGTGTGGGTCAGTTTCCATGTCACATTTGCTGCCCGTGTGTTTTGAATTTATGTGTCACATAGTAATGACCTTGTAAACTCCGCCCGGTAGGGAAGCACAGTGTATCAGACTCGTGACCTGGTGTCATCGGGTTCGATACCCATTGCGGGAAACTTTCTTTCTAGCGATTTTTCGCCTCTCACTATTGATGCATGTGAGAAAGTAGTCAGTGGCTTGGAAAGAGAGTTGTGTCAGTGCTGGTGCGAGAAAGCCAGGAGACACATGCGTTGGTGCACTAGCCCCCATGATATGATCTTAGCTGTTGAAACGGCGTTAAACTCCTATACAAAACAATATGTAAAATGCGCTAACCTAACAATAGTTAAACCCAAATATGAATAAGTAAGGTTTTACCGTAATATGGCTAAAACTACTAAAAGCTACAGAATACTGCTGTTTGTTTATATGTTGACCTGTCTGTCCGTCCATCTGTTCACACCTCTCTCTCTCTCTCTCTCTCTCTCCACCCTTATACTTTTCATTCTCTCTACCTCTTTACTTCTCTCTCTACCTCTCTCTGACTCATTCCATTGTTCCATCGTCCTGTTAGCTGCATTGTATTACATACGATTGAATTATTGAATATGATTTCAATCAACTTTCGACGATGAGTTACTCTCTTCAAAAAATTATAATATAATGTGCTCTAAAGATAGATATAACAATTCAATTTTCAATACCACCATTATTTTTAAACGCTTTTCGAGATGATATACTTGTCAATTTATGGGTAACAGTTTTTCGGAAACTTTTTATCCAAATTAGTCAGGCATAACTGTAAGAGTTATGAAAACTTTCATGAGAAGATCTTTTAACAATGGACCTGATTCTGACCCAAGTATAGCTGATATCTTTAGAAAAAAAAAGGAGAAATGAAGAAACTTGTTCATCACGATAACCTTATGTCTCTTATGTCTTTAAGAGTTTGTGAAACATGTCAAAACTTGTCAGAGCTTCTTTGGTAAATACAGCTAGAGGTGCCTGAAATGAAGATTGGGCTTAAATAAATTTATATCAGGCCCACTTAGCCCCCCTCCCCACACACACATAGGCACACGAACCCACATAAAGAAACTATCCGTATTCACCAACCATTCTTACGAATGTTCATGGTCTTATTCCCAAGAATTTTCTAAATTGGAAAGTAACAAAACTTCTGATTGGCTAAACCAAATGGTTTAGCCAATCAGAAGTAGTGTTGCTTTCCAAATCTGTAATTAGACTAGGAATGTTCTTAAGAATGGTTGGTGAATACGGACTCTGCTGTACGAATCAAACATTTCATTTTTCTGCCTGCGACTTGCCGTGCTATACTAAACGTGCAATACGTTTACAGACTCTTACTGAGAACCATATTTTGAAGGGTAGGAATAAAATTTGCCTGCATTATGACTCCCACATTGCTTACTTTTGGCTACTATTGGGCCTTTAAGATTCAAAAAGAGAACAATGTAGATCTAAAACCAGACACACTGTCTGCAAATTCTTTCTGACGATCGGTCAGTCTTTCTCACTGTTTCGTCCCCGCCACTAACCCTTTCAGTGTAGAAGGCGAAAAAAAAAACTTTTATGGACAGCATACAACAAGACCAGACTGCATAGGACATTCTGTGTAGTCTGATCTTGATCTACGCGGTCCATTAACCCTTTACCACACGACAAAATTTTAGACCTGTCCAAATTAAAAGCATTTATAGATGACAGTTTTAACGTGGCTCATATGAAATGATTTTTCTTTGATAGGGTAGAAAACATTGTGGGAAAAGGAGAAAATGCTGGTAACCAGCATTTTCTCCTTTTCCCACAATGTTTTCAAAAGCCTTCTCTTTCAGAGGGCATTAAAAGTCGTCATTGTGTGGTAAAGGCTTAAAGCATACTGAGTCTTCATCAGAGCACTGGTTAATCCTCCTAATATAATCGAAGGAGGTGATAGTAAATAAATCTACCCTAAGCATGTATAAGGTAGCATACTAACCTTCTACCACACAATCCCGAGTTTAACAAAACTGAGACAGAAAACTCTTGAAACTGTTGCAGGAAAAGGGGAAAATGGAGTTAACCAGCATTTTCTCCTTTTCCCACAATATATTCTACCCTATCAATGAACTTAAGGTCATTCGTTCCAATTTCAAATTTGTTGTCTGTAGATGTTTCGAAATCGAAACGTCTAATTTTTTTGTTTGGGAAAGGGTCGGTTTTCTTAGCTGTTATCGAGCATCCTTAAACTTCTATTTCATGGGTCTTTGCTGTATAATATCCTTATTCCACTATGCGGCGATTCCGCTGCGTTTAGGGCGATCATGGCGCTTCTCCAAAATCTTCCGAATCGCCGAAAAAGCGCCCACATGTGCAACATTGTGGGACTTAAGCTTCAATCACGATCTCGCTGCGCTGGTCAAGATCCAGTCACGCAGTTGTTGCGCCTGTACGACGCTTCTACGACGCTTCCACTAAGGCACGGGATTTCAGGCTTGCTATACGTTGCTGCTGCGACCTTGCTATGACCTATGCGTAGGAGCTACGTTTCTGTTGCGCTTTTGGAACGTTTCTATATAAAATCGGCAATTTAACTGCCTTGGCAGCAGTTGACCATTAGCATTCGAAGAAAATGGATCAAATTGCTGCAGTGGCTGTGCTCCAGCTTGCGGTTATGAACAAATGATTGATATAAGGTTGAGTCACGGTTTGCTTATTTTACACTGCGCTGCACTTGTGTTCACTGCTGCGTTCACGAAATTTTCCAACGTTTTCACTACGCTTTTGCGATGCTTTGAGCAATGTAAATTTTGAAGAAGGTCAAAACAAGCGCCTTGAAGTGGCGATCATGAAGCTTCCGATACGCTTCTACAACGATCAAAGCGTTTCTACTGCCCTGTTGCCGTTCTCCTACAATTCACGGCGTTTTGACCAAAATTTCGAAGCGTAGTGGAATCGCCCCCCCCTCCCCCCCCCCCCCCAGTGGAATGGGTACATAACTGAATTAAGATTTTAAACAAGTGTGATCAAATTTTGGCTGAAAAACATAATGCACAGACTTTTTTTTTTTTAACAAAATCAATCGATTCAGACTCTCCACGAGAAATAACCAACCGATCCAATTTCAGGGCCCATCTCGCCACAAATATCTGATCAAGAACAATGGATAACATGCTCTGTGCAGTCTGATCTTCACCTACACTGTGAATGCTTTCGTTGTCGCAGCCTTTATCTGTTGTATCGCACCACACCAAAAAGCTTCAAGGCATTATCATTTTAAGACCCAGTTACGGCCAAAAGTAAACAAATTCGGGTGTCAAATTTCATCTAAATTTAAATCATGCCATTTTAAGGTATTGAAACCATTGTGAAGATGACAATCTGTTATTGTACGGTCGGTCCAAATGTAAGTCGCTAGCAGAAAAATGGATTTTAAAACTAGGTAAAAAGTTACCACGTCGCTCTATCTTTTGTTTACTTTTTATCTGTGTAAGAATATTTGTCTACCCGCGACTAAATCTTTAACTGACCGTACAATAACAGACGTTCATCTATGCAATAATTTCAATACGTTTAAATGGTGTACATAATCTAAATTGAACTGCATTTTAACACCAGCATTATTTACTTTTGACCGCTACTGTGCCTTTTAAAGTAGTCGTGGCCATTTGAAAATTTGGCATCAGTGCACTGTTTATCAAAAAGTGAAGGACGTGTCTAAAACCAGTTTCTGCTGTGGATTCGATGAAATCTTTGGTTACTAGATAAAAGTTTGTAATTTCCTCGCGTGCTATTTTGTGCCTGTGAAAACATAATGATCATGGTTTACTACCAGCAAGGACCTTTTTTCACAGTGACTTTTCAAGGGTAGCTGTGTTTGAGAAGGAATTACTAGATACACATTGTTTTCGAGGTGCCACTTTTGCAAGTTCTTGTATATAGGCACTTTGGATATGGGCAATGCTCTTTGAAAAGGGCTTAATGCTTTTGCAAAAAGTATCGACCCAGGTCAGCCTGCGCAGTCCGCGCAGGCTGACATGGACCGAATTTTTTTGCTTTTTGGTAAATTTTCTGCTTGTCAAAGGACCAGTGTACCTCACAATTCAGTAGGTTTTTAAACAAAACGGATTTTATGGATCTATAATTCTGTGATGACTTGCTTGGTATCATGCATCACGGAGATGCATTAAGCCCCCTTTTCATAGAGCATGGTTCATATACATTTGATAGGAATAAAGTGCAAAGCCCCGGGATTGACAATAAAAGTACACCAGAGTGTCAAAGATATTGTGATTTTCATTCTATTTCCCGATGCAACAAAAGAACAGTAGCGAGATACCGTATGTCAATAAAAGAGAGATAACTCTGCAAGCCTTATCGATAATAGTACATTTCGGTCGTTTCTGTATGGATTGACTGTCCTTAGACAGATCTTAATTTTGCGTGTTTTACTCCATTTCATTAGTATTAAAATTATATTAAGGGAGACCATTGCATTTATTTACATGTTATAGATGTTGCTCTCACTAGTAATATGTGCAATCATCTTTCCACTAACTGTTCCTTTCTCCGCAAAAAGAAAAGTTAAAACAGTGTTCAGCGGTAAAAGCGATTTCAATCCTACAGCAATGACTACCTTTCCTAGCTCTCACTGCAATATAAAAATTATAACACGGTAAATAATATTCTTTGATAATCATCATGCCAACTCTTTGAGTTCTGTTTAATCCTTTTCGGAACAATCCCGTGGCATGAAAAAGCCTTTCAAAACAATGTGGGGAAATGATAAATTACTAAGAAGCGTTTTCTCCTATGCCCACCATGTTTTCTATCCTTTCAAAGACCATTTTCATAATTTGTTCCACATTCATTTTGTCGTCGTCAAAATGCTTTCAGCTTGGTAATGGTTTAAATTATTTTCTAATCTATGAATTTGGCATTTACATTCAAATAGGTTATGGGCAAAAGATATGGAAGATTGATATTTAAACAAATGAGTTTCAAAACAAAATGAGTTTTTCTCTGCATATCACGTCGAACTGTCTGTTTGTATCACGCGGCTGTTTAACGTCATTTTCAACATCGCCCTTTTACATTGCGGTGGCCGTTTGGCAATAAGAAAAGTGTGAACTCTTTAGAATATCCAAAATCGACACTTCGAGTGAAAAAAAAAGCAGTAATCGACATGTTGTTTATAACGTTCTGAATGTTTGAGGATGACCAAGGTGATGAAATATACGACGGAAGACGAAATCAGACAGCATAGTACACATTGCAGTCTCACCTTGCTTTCCATCCTTCTTATGGCCCTTAAATTGCCTGAACCCTTGATCGTAATTGGAGAAGAACTGTATAAGCCGTTTAGCTTTCGTTCTTGTTTGAGTGTTATAAGAAAATTAGTCTATACCAGGAAAAGGAAACTATAGTAACATGACTCTAAAATCACCTTTCAAAAAGTTCTACAGTTGGAGGGGGGTGTCAATTTAGATCAAGAGTATAAAACGTACAGTCTAATTTTAGATTTACGCTGTTCGCTATGATGATATTCTAGCCAATAACAGCACTTAAACAGCAGATATTCCGTTTTTCTCCCATGAAAAAAAAATGCGATTTTGTTTATTTGGCTTTCTGACGGCTAATAACATTACTCATCTACATGTAAGTTTAAACTATACATAAATCGTCCAAACAGAAAGTATCAATAATTGATCTCAGCGGAGAGATTCTAGAAACCGGAAGTACTTAGTATTTACTCCATTCACACCGGAAAAGAAATCGTACGATTTTACAAGCTATGTTCTGCCAGCCAGAGGAAAAAATCGATGCACCGACTTTCAAATTTCCGTCGTCTGCTAATTCATTGGCTGTTTCTGTTCTCGAGAACGCGTGGGTAGAAAAAGCAGACGACATCATCCGATTGTTCCTGAGGAGTCGATGCCATACGGGATTAACCCTTTTTCATTTACAGACTTTAAACAGGGTATCCACGGCCAGGAAAAGAAAAAAAATCAGGGTTTTTTTTTCAAGGTCAGGAAATTGTCATGGAATTTTGGAATTTAAGCAAAACGCCAGGGACAAGTCAGGGAATTTCGAAATAGATCTAACAAGTCTATGAATGACAAAAACATCAAGAATAAAAAAAGGCTATGGCAGTTTTTTTCATGCTTGGTTATAATCATAATAATAATTATACTAATAATTATGACATGCATCTAATTTCAAGCACTCATCCAGCACAATAAAAAGAGTAAAAACTTTTGAATATTGATGTAGATCTACATGTATGTTTGTAAGGGGAGGGGGGTTGAAAAATAAATTCAAAGAAAAATGGTACAACATTTTTTTCCAGAAAATTTGCACACTTTAAGAAAATGTAGAATGAGTCGGATATTATGACGTGTCTGATAACTAGATCTAATTCTTATCCTGCTAAATAACTAAAATGAAATTTTCAAGCCGATAGTAAAAACTCAAATATTGGTATTTCAAAATTATGTTTTGGGAAATGACATCTCCTCCTCGGACAGTATAGATCTACACTGTCCGCAAAAGTCCAGTGAGTTGCCCTTAGCAGCCTAAAGGTTAATGAGTCTGACAATGTGTTACAGTGTAATCAGTCAAGGTTTCTGGCAGTAAACTGTCTGGTTAAAGTAACAATAAAGGCCAAAAGTAAACAAAGCAGGCGTTTAAATGCATTTGAATTTATATCATACCATTTAAAAGTATGGAAATTATTGTGAAAGTGACAATCTGTTATTGTACGGTCGGTCCAAGTGTTAGTCCCTGACAGAGAAATTAATTTCAAAACTAGGTTAAAACCTGCCAGGTAGCTGTGTCTTTTGTTTACTTTTTGCCTGATTTTAAAATTCTTTTTTCTGCCAGCGACTAACATATGGCCCGAACACACGATAACAGACTGTCATCTCCACAATATTTTCCATACTTTTAAATGGTATGATTTAAATTTAAATGTATTATGACACCTGCTTTGATAGTTTGGCCTTTACTGGGCCTTTAAACTAGAACAAAAGGTCAAAAGATTCTACTGTAACAATGGACATTGATTCATAACACGATCCATACTTTTGAATGGTATCCATTCAATTTGTTTGCATTTTAATCCCGAACCGTTTACTTTTGGCCGCTATAGTGTTCTTTTAATAAATTGAAAATCTCTGATTGGATAGAAATTATTGTGGGGAAAAAGGATAAAATACTGGTCACCAGCATTTTATCCCTTTCCAACAATGTTTTCGAAAAGTTTCTGAAGCAGGCTACAAAATTTAACGACGCCAAGAATCTAGTTTTAAATAGGCTGATTGGTCATGCGACCAATCAAACCTGCAGCAGTTGCACAGTTTTTGTGCTTTAACTCTAAACCCTCTAGGCTGCTATGCGCGACTAAGGACCTTTTGCGGACAGTGTAGATCAAGATCAGACTGTACAGAATGTGCAGTCTGATCTTTAATCTAAACTGTCCGATAAGGAGATATTTTTTTACCAAAAATTAACTTTGAAATAGCAAATTTTAGGTTTTTACTATCGGCTTGAAAATTTCATATAACTTATTTTGCTGGTTAAGGGTTTACAGATGAGAAAAGGTTAGACTCTTTTATACTGAAAAAGTTTGCAGACGAAACATCAACTGTGGCTCAGACGATTGAATTTTTCGAAGAAAGGGTAGAAAACGTTATATAAAATGTAGATCTAGAAAATGCTGTTTGTGAAGTAAGAAAATGTAGGACTTCCAAACCGAAGGCATAGATCTAGGCAGACGAAAACTCAAGTGTGTCTCAAAATGGTGAGATTTTTGTATGTTTGGGGGGGAAAATGTAGGAAAAGGATAGCCTTTTCTCCTTTTCCCAGAATGTTTTCAAAAGCTACTTTCAACAGGCTCGTACAAACACGGAGTTGCCTGGTAAAAGGTTATTCACTGCTGTGAAGAGAACTAGTCGGAGAGGAAATGCTTCCTTAATTCCGTGTTTAAGTAGATTTAAGTCCACGTCACATAAATAACTAACATGGTCGTTAACGGCTTTTGTTGGAACTCATCCTGGCGTTCATTTAGTGCATAAAGCACGAATGGAGAGCTCGAGAGACCCCTGTATAAATCCAGACCGGCCGAAAGGTTCCGCCGACAACAACCCTAGTTAAACGAACCAGGATTCTACCAGGCTCGATTACAAACTTGTCTATGGGTAGTCCCAAGGTATGTAAATTTACGGTCCTTGGTACTTCGTATATAAAGCACGGGCCGACAGGCTACAGTACCGTAAATGTATGGCAGATTTGATCTAGATCTGCAAGAATTGCGAAAGATTAAATAGTTGAGAAACCAATTCGATTTAGTTTAGGATCTACTTGAATATCGGCATAGCACAACGAAGAGTCGCTACCGGTGTTACGAGGCAACACCACGTCTGTCTCGACATTATACGTACATGTACGTTACACATTTCCACATGGGCTAGTGCGCTTGACGAGTGTATCAGGCGATTGAGGTTTTGAATATTTATAGGCTGTTGTAGCAATACGTAATTCGTTGGGAGTATTCTATATTTGTCTGAAAGAAAAAATACTAGATTATTTTTTAGTCATTTTTCTCTTAATTAAATATTAATTTCATTCAAATATATATTTAAATAGAAAAGACGCGATATATCTATTGATAAAAATCAGACTTTTTTAGCAGTAACGAGTAGTTATCTGCAATAGAACAGCCGAGAATTCAGTTTCTAGTTACCCCAATAATTCGCGCGTGCAATTTCATTGGTCAATATCTTCTTGACGACTTCCAGTGAATCAACAATTCACGTTTGAGATAATACCTGTAAAGAAGTTGTGTCTAAAGCGTTTTCAGGTTTGACAGTGGAATAAGAGTCAAGAAATAGAATTATTTGAGGATTTTTAAAATAAATTATTTGTCAAGATGGAGCACTGTATAGGAATGTTGTTAATGACTTTGAATTTAATACTTGCCATCGGATTTAACGGCATACTGTTTGTGAAAGCAAATGGTAAGTATCAATCATGAATCACTATGCATTCTCATTATCTACTTTAGAAAATGGAAAACAACCCGAAAACATCATAAGATTTTTGAGAACTCTTTAACACTTATATTTTCAACTAATATCTTATCTACTGACTGCACTTTCTAGATCTAGATCTAGTTGTCATTCATTAGTTAAAATTTTATACGGTAAACATCCCTTCGTACTCGGATCGACATGTGGACATTGGCCTTCAGTTGCAGTTATAATATCAGTCATCTCCTTGGGTTCATATCTGTCATGCATGCACTCATTTACAAAATTATCCTTTTATTAATAAATAAAGTCTGTCCTATTACTTAGTACTTTTTATTTCAATCGATAACCTAACTCCGCGTCCTCAACACCAGTAAGGCATTTCTTCGATTCTTATCGTCTGTTTCATAAAAGGGTATTGGAGCCACGTTTCTGAATCGATATCGCAAAAGAGTATTATTTCTTTTTAACATAGATGAGGAAATCTGTAAAGCTGGGCTTATGAAATGTAACCAAACATCTAAGTGTATACCACTTAGCTGGAAGTGTGACGGGGACAGTGACTGTGGGGAGCTGGATTCAAGTGATGAACAAAATTGTCGTAAGTTTTGTAACATTTACATTTCACATCCTACAGTTTTTCATGATTCAGGGGTAGATAAGATGATTTTTCATCCTCGCTTTATCATTTATCCTTTAGGCAGTAAAAATATGGTATACAGCATAAATCGCATATATAAGTTTATGCAGAGCAAATGTTCCATTTTGATGCAAAAGTCTTACCTTAACTCTTTAGCATATAAAAAATTTTAGACTTGTGCATATTGAAATCATTGGTTGACTATAAGTAAGATATTACTGAAAAGGTGGAATTCGTTTTAAAAAAAGAAAAAGGTAGAAAGGGGAGAAAAAAAGCTGGTTTCCAACCTTTTCTCATTTCCCAAAAACATTTTTGGCTGGTTTTCGTAGAGTCGTATAAACCCGAAATCGATTTACAAAAGTTGAACTTTTAGCTACACATGTATACATATTGTTAAAACTGATGTGGAAAACGGGGGTGTGGCAAGTTGATTGAAAATATTTGGACAGATGCCATGAGATAGACTATAACAACCATTGAGTGTGTATTGACATAGTGTGGTAGAAAGCTTTAATTTCATTGGCTCGCGAAACATGGTCTGACAATTCAGCCAATCAGAACACAGGTTCATGACCTCAGAGGAGTGTTTTTACAACTATAGAAACTGAAATATTTGAAATAGCTGACTCTAGAATGGTGAAATTTGTTGTTTGTAGACAGGCAGAATAACTGAAATGAGTTTTTCATGTTCAAATATATTCTTACAGGTTGTATGGTTAGAAACCTGTTTTTATGCTGAAAAGTTGACTCTATTGAAAAGCTTGATTATAAGGGGAGATACAGCATCACTTTTCAGACAAAAGGGGGGAGGGGGGCACAGTTGCCCTTCCTGTGAGAACAAATTAGTTTTATTGGAAATAGTAGGAAGATGAGATTTTAACCCTTTTCCAAACAAGAACATTGTAGACTTGAACATATTGAGTACATTCAAAGAACAGAAAATGATGAGATTTGACTTTGAAAGAATGAAAAACATTGTGGGAAAGGTAGAAATATTGATTTCCAGCATTTTCTCTTTATCTCACGATGTTTTCGAAAGCCCTCTACCCCCCCCATCTTATAAACTAGGGCTTGTTTTGTCAAGAAATTTTTTTTTTCAGTGTGTACTCCATTTAATATTAAGAAGAAAAAGGATAATAGAAGCATAGATCTATTTTTGAGCCCTGCAAGCTTACTATCCATGCATCAAAAAACCTGTCTGCCCCCAACCCTCCACCATAACTCTACCAAACCACAAATTTTGGCTTGTACATATTGAAAGCTTTTGCAGACGACAAAAGAAAATAAATGAGACTTGAAAATCGAAATTTGTATTGGAAAGGGTAGAAAACATTGTGGGAAAAGGAGAAAATGCTTATTACCAGTATTCTCCTTTTCCAACAATGTTTTCAAAAGGCCTCTTTCTCAGGGTCATTAAAAGTTTCGATTGTGTGGCAAAGTCACTGAAATAATCTTTTTAGGCATGTAGAATAATCAAAATACAACTACACTCAAGCTGTTTGGCCAAAATGAGTATCAGAATAGAGGACAGTGTCAGACCCAAGATCAGGCCACTTCTTCTCTGAAGCTTGATCCTGATCTGCACTACACACAACACCAACCAAAGCTTTTATCGTCCTTAACCCCTAACCACATGATTCCTAGTTTTACTGATCCTGAAGAAGAAGGCTATTGAAAACATTTTTGGAAATGAGAAGAAAGTGCTGGTAACCAGCATTTTCTCCTTTTCCCACAATTTCTACTCCTTCATACACATATTTTTTGTGCTACTTTTCCATTGCAGTCTGCAAATGCTGTCAGTATTTTTTAGTCCAAATTTTGTCATCTGGTGAATGGTCAAACCTAGTACTTGTCATGCACACTTTACTTCATCCCAGTATGGGCAGCTAAACAATTGATAAGCCTCCTCCTTTCCCACCCACCCCCAACACACACACACTCACACATGGTGGGTGAAGGAGCAGTTGTATGTAACAGAAGTGTATAAAATTCAAACTGTATGTGACTCGCAATGTTTTCATAAAACTTGGTTTGTAATAATAGTTAAACCTTGTCCTGCTAAATAAGTTGGATAAAACTTTATAACCGATAGTAGAAACCTTAATTATCTTATTTCAAACTTATTTTTTGGAGAAAAATATCTCCTTATCGGACAGTGTAGATTTAAGATCAGACTGCACAGAATGTGCAGTCTTATCTTGATCTACACTGACTGGCGACTGCAAAAGGTCTGTGAGTTGCGCTTAGCAGCTTAACGGTTAAGATAAATAATAGTTCTCATTAAAATGCTCCTGATCATTTCAGCACCCAAAACATGTGCAGAACATGAAATGCTTTGTCATGATGGAGCATGTATACCAGATAGATGGAGGTGTGATGGAGAGCTTGATTGCCCTCAAGGGGAAGATGAAAACGTAACTTTCTGTGGTAAGTTGAATTTGATACATTGTAAGGCCTAGAAGCTAGCTGTCGCTGGCTATGACATTAAGCCTGTAGACGGTAGTGCAGGGTTTAAGCTTTGGACTAGTCTAAAATTATGTCATTTGGTAAAGAGTTAACTCTCTACAAAACAACCAAATTTTAGACTTGCTTAAATTCAAAGCATTTGCGGACAAAATATAGATGTGGTTTAAATGATGAGTTTTGTATTTGAAATAGTAGAAAATATTGTGGCAAAAGGAAAAAAATGTTATTTTCTTTCTCAGCTGTGTTTTCTAAGGCCCATTTCTTCAGGGTCACTAAAACACGGGATTGTTTAGTAAAGGGTTAACTCATTACTTCCTGAAACAAATAACTAGCAGGTGATGAGCACTTCCTTGTTCCTATATTGTTCTTTTTTTTTAAATATTGTAGAATCAGAGGCTTACCTGGCAACAAGTTAAAGGAGATCCAGACTAACAGGATTTTGGGTTTGATGGTACTTGTGCTGTATGTATTTTTGTATTTTTGCAGCAAGCGAGAACTGTGAGAAGGATGATTTCCAGTGTGGGGATCGTACTTGCATCAATAAGCATTGGCAGTGCGATGGTGTGGAGGACTGCACAGATGGTTCTGATGAAATCGATTGTGGTACGTGGAAGAGAAAAATTTTCAAGTTATTAGGGAATAAACACTGTTGCAGCAAGTGTCTTGAAGCCATTATATAGGGCAATTCTGGACACCTCGCAGTTAGATACTAAATTTCAGGTGTCCTTTCTGAAGTGTTAGTGTCTTTTGAAAGCTGGACGGTCAAACTCTAGTTGTTTTCAAGGAGAAAATAATTAACCGTCAAACCCTGTAGAAAACAATCCTGTTTTATGACACTGAAGAACAAAACTTTCAAAAACATTGGGAAAATTAGTAAATGCTGGTAGCAAGCATAATATCCTTTCCTCCCAATGTTTCCTGGGCTTATCAAAGACACATTGCACCATTTGATAAAGGGGGGAAAATCTACTTTTTTGCTTGTCTTTTTGCAGATGCTTTCAAGTTGAAACTGTCTAATATGTTGTTTTTTATTAGTTTGTTAGTGATATATCTACCAATGAAATGAACTGAAAAAGATACATATGCCTTCACAACAGTGGGATCTGAAAATTCTACATACCTAGAAGTAGTTGATATGAGTGAGGCATTATTCATTTCACTCCCTGTGTAAGTTTATTTCAGTGGTAAGAGCATAGAATATGTAATTAATTAAGGGATGCTAAACCTAGATTTGAGCCTCGCCACAGATACTGGTCTTTTAAAGAGAATGTCTTTGGGCCAGACAGTCCCTAGTTCAGAACAGGTAAAACCAGAGGAAAGCATGATAAAGTGAGGTATGTCATGTGACTCTGACATGACAAAAAGATAATGTAGAAAGTGGCATAAAACACCCTACAATAAATATACAAGAAGTACTGTTATTTCAGCTGAAACTTGTGAAGAAGACATGTTTATGTGTAATGATGGCCAGTGTATCTCGAATATGTGGAACTGTGATGGGGATGATGATTGTAAGGACGGATCTGACGAGATAGGATGTAAAGGTATGCATTAATGTGTTACTCACTGCAACAAAGATGATTGTAAAAATATCCTTGTAAATAAAGTTGATTTTGATCAGAGGACAAAACTTTGGACGCCTCCAAATTGAAAGCATTTACAGGTAACAAGCTTAGTGTGTTTCATATGCTTTGTTTTTGGTAGGGTAGAAAACATTGTGGAAACTGGAGAAAGTGCATTTTCTCTTTTTCCCACATTGTTTTCAAAAGCTTTCTTCCGCATGTCATTAAAACTAAGGATTTGTGTGGAGAATAGGTAAATCAATACATGTACAGGCTTAGAACAGGAATTTTGCTGTGGCAAAATGACAATTGTACCGGGTGAGCATTTTCTCCTTTGCCACAATATTGTCAAAAGTGGTCTGCAACTGGATGAAAAGTCATCTAGAGGTGGTAGTACATTGAACCTTTACTCTTCTATTACAGAAGAAGAAAAAAATTGCATTTTCCTCAAAGGCTACAAATACAGTTTCGGTGCAAGATCAAGACAGAGTTAAGTCATAATCCAGAATAAAAAAGTGGACAATGTAGATCAGAGATCAGACTGCACCTTCTGTGCAGTCTGATCTTGATCTACACTGTCCACAAAAGCTTCTGGTGTCGTCTATAATATGGAAAGAGTTAACAGGGTTTTCCTTGTTGCTGGACCAAGACATTTTCTAAGAGTCCCAGAGAAGTGTAATGCTTGCCTTCATTTGTTAAGGCCAAAACAAAATGTATATGTGGTTCCTATTGTATACTTTTGAGAATTAGGGTAGGTTCCGTAGGTATGAAAATTACTTCATGTGTTCAAAATATTTTTTTTTTTTGCCTGGCTGGATAGCTCGGTGGTTAGCCTATCTGACTAGTGACCTGGTGGTTACAGGTTCTTTACTCGGTTGAGGCAAACTTTCCTTTTGGTAATTTCTCCTCTCCCCTCTGTTGCATGTAAGAAAAATAGTCAGTGACTTTGAAAGAAAGTTGTGTCAGTGCTTGTGTGAGAAAGCCAGGAAACACATGCGTAGGTGCTCTTGTGATATGACCTAAGCTGTTAAAATGGCATTAAACTCAAATAGAAAGAAAGGAATCAAATATTTGTTTAGCTAAATATGTGTTCTAATTTTAAATGTTTTGAGGGTTGCTGAATATATTATAACAACTAACTGTTGAATTGCTTAGGCTCAGGCATAAAAATTAGACATGGTAGAGTAACCAGAACCACATGTTTCATGTGGTCTTATTTAAAGGAGCTCAAATGACCTCCAAACGAGAAAGTCCATGGAAAACACCTGCTTAAACCAAAAAAAAAAAAGTGGGCATTTTAGAAAAAAAAAAAGTAAAGAAAATTTAATGTCAAAGGCTATTGAAGTAATGATAAAGATCTCAAAGTTTCAGAGATTGTTGAACCAAGAGTACACTGCACTCCCTATTTTATCAGATCTTAATATACAGTTGTGCACAAGCTGAAGTTGTGTAGGAAAAGCAAAAGCCAGGATCATTAAAATTTCTTTTCCAAGCAGTAGACTGCCTTTGAAACAAAGCAAAAGAGCAGGAGCTTGTACTAAGTTATTCCTATTTGCCTACTCTTTTATTGAAGATCTATTGTTTGCAATGAAAGAAATCTAAGTGCTAATGACCTATTTTATATATCAATTCCAGAAAAGGAATGTAAAGAGGATGAATTCAAGTGCAGTGACTCTAGGAAATGCATAGACATCAAGTGGAAGTGCGATGGGGATTTTGACTGCTCGGATCACAGTGATGAAAATGTCAACTGTACCTACAACCCAGTAGATGAGCCTGAAGTCTGCCATCCCGTATCAGAATTTCAGTGCACAAATTCAAAGGAATGTATCCACAATTCATGGAAATGTGACGGGGACCCTGATTGTACTGATGGAACAGATGAAGGAGATTTCTGTAATTTATTTTTTTTTTACAAGTACACAGTGTCTGATATTTTTAGAAGGGCTTGACACTATCCGCAACCCCTAAGACAGGGAAATGTTAGAAAGAACAATTGAGATTCTGCATGTTTTAGTGAGGTGTCTTGAGCTGTATTCGGAAATATGTGCCCTAAATTATTAGAACACTTGAACTAAAATTTAGACAGCACTAAAAAGAGAAACTGTAGAGTAAAATGCAAGGCCATCCTCCAGTCATGTTCACACATCGACAAAAAAGTATTGATTCTTACTGGGTAAAATGCAGAGATTTTGTGTGGTACCATTGTCTAACCCTAGATGGGTAACCACAACTTTGTGCGTCCCACAAGTACACTGTTATGTATTGTAGCCAAATACATAAGTAATAAGCCATGAAATTTGGACAAATAATCTTTGAACTTGTAGTCTGAAAACTTAAGCTTTTCTATTTGTGCTGCTCCAAAGATGCAAGTTAAAAATTAGAACTACAATCTCAACGAGGATGAACCCTTTACCAAACAAATTTGTATGTTAACAGCCCTGTGCAAAAAAAGTTTTTTCATACATTGTTAGAAAAGGAGATAATTCTGGTAGCCAGCAAATACTTTCATTTTGTGCAAGTCTAATATTTTGTTGTTTTGTTAAGAGTAGATTGTTTTATATTGTTTAATTTTTTAGTGATCTTAAATAAATGCTTTCTTGTTCAAGGTGACTACAAGTGTCCAGACGATAAATTCCAGTGTCATAATTATCACTGTATACCAGCCTCGTTACGATGTGACGGGTCAGAGGACTGCATGGATGGATCAGATGAGTGGAATTGCAGTAAGTGAATTTCTTATCTGCTTTAATTCATTGCTGGGTGGCACAATAATAGAGTTGTGGTTGGATGACAGGTTTTATCTTTGGAAGGACAGATAACATGTGAGAGAAGGGAAAATACTGTATAGCAGCTCTTCTTCTTTGTCACAGAATATTTTCAAAAACATTGTTCTATAGGGGTATAATAAAATGTGCTTTTTTTAGAAAGGTTTGAGTGTAAGGTCTCTGGGCACGATATTCCAGTGCAGTCTTGTACTAGAAGTTTTTAAAGCTTTTTTTGTGCCATTGTATGTCAACAGTTGACTGGTCTGAATCTTGGCAGCCAAGATCAAGGCAACATTATCTACCTGTTATAAGGTCACAATAAAATAATTTAGCATTGATAAAAATCAATTAGATTAGGGCTAGAGTGAAATAATGTTAAGAATTTAAGTTTCATGGAAATAGCTCAAAATCATGTGATGATTTTTAAGAAAAAGTTAAGAATTTAAGCCGAATTTCACCTGTTGCACTTTTCTTGTGAATACAATTATTTGTTCCGTTATTTCAGCTTCCGATGTGAAGTGCCAAGACAAAGGAGAGTTTGATTGTTACGGGGATAACTCCTATTGTATTCCTATTAGTAAAGTCTGTGATGGACACAATGACTGCGATCATAGGGAGGATGAAGAATCTGCTCTGTGTAAACGTAAGTTCTCTCTTTTTTTGTTGTGTTGTTGGACTGAAGGTGTTCATTGTTTGGGTTTTATTGTCTTGGTCTTGTCTCCCTCTCAAAGGAAGATTATGCGCTTTGACCCTATTTTTTTGTTTTAGTTTTACCCCTTTTCTTCGGGAGTGAAGCTAACACTTTGAATAGAAAAACATGTCGGATCCCAGGAGACATTACTACTAGCAATTAAAGTTGTTCACACAAGAGACTACTATAGCTTAATATTTAAGCTTCAGCGGAAAGAAATCAAATATACATAGATATACCTGATAAATGAGAGTATTTTCTGGATGATTTCTCTTGTCGCAGTTCTATATAGAGGTTTACGTATTTGATGACATATAGCTATTAGAAAGACTTGTAACTCTTTTAAACTGACCACAGTTGTTGCACAAACCTTCATTAGTTGCCACTTTTGTTAGGTGGTAGTCTGTATGATGCAGTCATAAGCTCACCTTCCCAACCAGTACTTTAATTACAGATGTGTCTTTGTGGAAAAGCCTCTTGTATTAGGAGGCTGCTTTTATCACTTCGCTTTTTCTGTGATAAAAACTATATACAACTGACACTCCATCAAGACTTTTTGGTCAATTTGATAAATTTTTCACCAACAGATATTTTTATCTGATCGATAAAACTAGAAAAGGTACAACTTAACAAACACTGAGAAAGAAAAAAAGCAATAGTAATGACTTAAGTGTCATTGAGTGAATCTTTGATACTTCCTTTACGAATTAGTATTACACCGTGTAGTTATTGGAAATGGGTTTGCATGATGAATGGATTTGTGGAATGAAATTGGTCCTGGGAAATGATGCAATAAAATGACATGTACCGATATGTTATGTATAAATAGGTGGTGGGTCAAAAATAGGCTTAGAAGTACATGTAAAACATAATGTAAATAATACGCTTGTATAAAAGTGCAGATAAAGGGTGTTTTGTGGGTTTCAAAACATGACACTGCCTTTGTTTATATACTGAAACCTATCTTGTGAGAACTCATTAGACACAGAGACAATTCTAATGAGTACCCACAACATAGGTTTTTATTGAAGATATGTTGTAGGATTTTGTTAACCCCATTTATCTGTTTCTGGAACTTCTGTATTTCAAAGTAAAACTCTTCCATTCCATTACTGTTTATAGCAGGCGAAGAGGAACCTGGTATGAATTATTTATCAATCTTACCTGTCGATATTGTGTTTCTCTATATGCTGCATGTTAATTTGTTTGATATACACTGGTTAACATCCCCTTGGATTTTTAACAATGACATTCTGGTGAAATCTAGTTCTGTGATTGTCCAAACCTTCTTATACAAATGCAGAGTAATGAAATCTTCTATACACTTGTATCCTTTCATATCCAATGTTGAGCAGACATTTTTTCTAAACTTTTCTGAGGGAAAAAGTTGTGGGGGGAAAAAAAGGGGCACGCGAAAAAGATCTGTCTTACAGAAACATCTGAGTTGCACATTTTAATGGTGAATTGAATCTCATTATTTTAAACTTCCGAATGAAAAAAGCTCAGTTTTTGTACTGGAGTAAATCTGTGATAATTTCACATATCAGAAGGACCACATAAATAAAGCAAATTAGCAGTGTTCAGATTGGGTAATATAGATTTATGATCAAAGTATATTCTATGCTGTACTATATTGGGTAACACAATTTGAATCCAAAGTACTTTTTGTTGGCTTTGGCATGTGAAACCTGGATGATATTTTATGTGCAGGGTAATAACAAGATTTGTCTTTCCATGGTGCATCTTCATCTTTTGTTTCATATTCTGCTTCACTTTAGTTTATAAACTTTCTTATTTTTTTTGTGAAAGATTGTTTTGTTTCACAAGAATCTAAAGCTAGCATGTATGAAATTCAACGGTTGCAAGCTGAGACCCGGTAGCTCAGTCTGAGTCGGTAGCGTACAGGACTTGAAGGGGGGGGTTCGCTGGTTTGATCCCTGGCTCAGCTAATTTCTGTCCGAGGATTGATGAAAATCATTGTGACAGGATTCATTCTTCTCTCACCACAGACCATTGTTTTATCAATGTGGGAAAGCAACCAGTCGCTTGGAAAGAATATTGAGCGGAGTACTGGTAGAAGAAACTCCAGGAAAGCATGGATAGATGCACTGGCTGCCGCGATATAACTGAAACAATGTTGAAATACAGTCAATCAATCAATTCTATTCCAAAATAGAAACTTAGAGATCTTATGGGAATATGCATGCAGTAGTTCAATGTCTAGATTTTTGCTTTGCACTATCATAGTTCATACTGATTGTTTTAAGAAAGCTAAGGTCTACAGCTAAACATGAAATGCAGTAGGTTAACTCTAGAGATCTTGCTTCTTCTTCAATTTTGATCAAGTATTATTGGTTTGGTGTGTTAGACTAGTATGTCTAGATCTATCATCGGGCAGTTTCTTAACCCACTTAGAAAGTATCTTTTTTAGTAATGATCAAGATTAGGCTGCACATAAAATGCATTGTGATCTTGGATCAACTATCAGTGGTTGCAGAATAGAAACTTGGAGATTATTTCATAGGTTGGATATTGTTGGAGCAATGTCAAAGCAAAACCTAGAAAATTGATGCCTTTTCTTTACTTGTCTGAACATGCCAATTTCATTTCCTTAGTTCTCTAGGGGTTAATTTAACCCTGTACAAAACAAACTTGTGTTTTAGTAAGCCTGTAGAAGAAGAATTTTGAAAACATGGTGGAAAAAGGAGAAAATGATCAGCATTTTCTTCTTTCCCATGTTTGCTACCATTCCAAAGACAGAAATCATCTTTGATTTATTCGGAATTAGTTGTCTGCAAATGCTTTCAGTTAGGACATGTCAAAAGTTTCGTTGTGTGGTAAAGAGTTAAAAAAAAAATTCCGTTACGTTGTGTAGGTAGTGTGGGTGGCGGTACATATTGTAGCTGTAGTGGTCCATATAACGCTTCCCTTCGTTTATACTTTATGTGTCCTTGGAATTTCAGCTCTCATTACCATACTATGTCACCCGTTGTGATGGTTATGTAGGATGTTACTTGTAACGGTCAAACAAATTTAATTTTTTTTTTCAATGCAGATAAATACAACAAAATGAAGCACTTTTTTTTTTTTTTTTTTTTTTGTAATAATATGATAAGTGAAAGAGTAGAACAAAGATCAGGCAGCATGTTCTGTACTGTCTGATCTTGATCTACACCATAGGTAAAGGCAAGTTGTGTTGACCATAGTGATGAATCGTATATGCCATTCTTTAAAAAAAAAAAGTATACCATTTTTCAAGCACATGCAGAATTTCTGTGACTGCCCTCTTTAACAGCATTGTGGATAGAAGATAGGGATGATAATTTTTTGAGAATACAAATATCCGACCACAAATGCGGACTTTATCACGTAAACAAGAAATGTAAATTTTCAACTCTATATGGCTACTTTTCCCTCACTAATTATCAAATTTTTTGAAATCGATAACAAGCTATTGATGATATTAAAAAAAAAATCTGCAAGCTGCACGAAAATCCAACCACAAATGTAGACATCATGGCATAAACAGAAAATGTAAATTTTCAACTTTGAATGGCTACTTTTCTCATACCAATAATAAATTGTCTGATTTTGTTCAAGATCAATAAGATTCGAGCTATTGTTGATATAAAGAAACTGTGCAAGGGTTCAATCCCTTGATAATAAACATGATCTGTGCAAGGTTCACAAAATTAGACAACAATGGCGACCTTATTATGTAGAAAAGTAAATTTTCAACTTTATATCAATAGGAATCAAGCTATGGATGATATAAAGAAACTGCAAGTGTCATGGAAATCCGACCACAAATGTGGACCTTATCTAGTAAACAAGAAAAAGACTAAGGGACAGACAGACAGAATATGGAAACCACGCCATGAACTAAGCTCTACTGGCTTTGTATTAAGAAATAGGGGATTTAAGTATTTTTTTCATGTATGTTTCAGACCAAGACCCATGTGAGGAAAAACAGTGTCCAGAGCATTCAACATGCGAGAGCGTACCGATCACATACAACAGACTGAATGCAACCTGTGTTTGTAAGAATGGTTTTGAATGGCACCCAGTTGAACAAGTTTGCAAAGATATTAATGAGTGCCAAGAACGTGGTGTTTGTTCACAGCTGTGCATAAATACTAAAGGAGGATATAAGTGTGAATGCTTGCCAGAGTATGTCCTTGAGAAACACTACTTCTGCAGAGCTAAAGGTATTTTGACTTCATTTTCTGTGACTGTTTCCTTGATTTAACATATTCAGTGGTAGCCAAGCCATGCAGAGATGTTACATTTTGCTATAACAAATGTACTTTAAACCACCTTTAGTCTAGCAGCTGATCATATAAGAAAAATATGGCAAAAAGGGAAACCTACCATGATATTTTCACATGTATTCTCGTGTTGGACTGTGATTTATATTGATTTATCATACTGTACAAGGATTTCGAAAGTTGTGCTCAAACTGCAAAACTTCTTGTGTTTCACCTGTTATTGTAGACAATTTTACTATATAAAACTGTAGGAATGAAATATAATTTGTTGGTAATTTTGAAAGATGTCTTTATGTCTGGAAACTTGAATTTAATGCATGAATCCTTTTCTGTCTTAGGGGATGTTCCCTGGTTATACTATGCCAATAGACGAGATATTAGAAAGCTGAGAATTGATTCAAGATATGAAGATATTGTAGTTAATTCGACGACTAACAGTGTGGCTTTAGATATTGATCATAAAGAGAACCTGATGTTTTACACTGACAGTGGGGCCCAAGTTATCAAAAGGTAGGCATCTTTAACTTTTACCAACTTCTCTTGTATTTTTCTGACCCCAAGGATGGTTATACCTTTTTAGGAAAATGACAAAGTGCTGTTAACAAAGAAAGACCGGTGTTAGCCAGCATTTTCTCCATGTCGTATGATTTCTGCCCAATTAAAGACATACATTCCCCAATAATGTTTTCTACTTTTTCAAAGACAAATCTAGATATTCAATTTGCGAATATTTTCAATGTCAAGGTTATAGTTCTGTGTTCTTTTTAAGAGTTCCTAGTCCAAAACTACTGTCCAACCTCTTTTCACCCTTTACCACATAGTCGCAAGTTTAAACGAACCAGAGGAAAATGGCTTTGAAAACATTGAGCGTAAAGGAGAAATAGCTGGTAACCAGCATTTACGTCAAAGTTGTGTACCCTTCTAAGGGTAGGATAATCACATATACTTGATGAAGACCAATGTTTGCTAAATACAGATAAATTTCAACCTCATTTTATTAATTGTCTTCTTTGGGAACTGTCGATTTACTTGCTTAACTCTTTACCAAACAACAAAATTAAAGGCTTGTCCAGATTGAAAGCATTTGCAGACGACGAAAATAAATTTGACTGAAAAATTGAAATTTGTTTCGGGAATGGTAGAAAACCTTGTGGGAAAAGGAGAAAATGCTGGTTACCAGGATTTTCTCCTTTTCCCACAACGTTTTCAAAAGCCTTTTTCTTCCGGGTTGTTAAAAGTCGGGATTATGTGGTAAAGAGTTAACCTGAACCACTCAACAAAATTTTAGACATGCCGAAACTGAAAGCATTTGCAGATTCTCATGTGTTTGAAAGGGTAGAAAATGTTGTCGGAAAAGGAGAAAATGTAGGTTACAAGCATTTTCTCCTCGTCCCACAGTGTTTTTAAAAAGCTGTATTCCTCAGGGTTGTTAATACTCGGGATTGTGAGGTATAGAGTTAGTTAAAATTGATTCAAGTTGATTCCGTTTATTACACATAAAGCCAAAGACAAAGAAACATGTTTTCCTTTGTTTCAGTTTAAAGATAACAAATACAGAATCAGGCATTGATAGTGGTAATAGACCTACTGTGGTAATCTCAAACATGGAGAAGACTGCATTTGCTGCTGATGGTATTGGCGTAGACTGGTTATACAAGCACATCTACTGGACTGACACAGGTTCCAACAAAATTAAAGTGGCCAACTATGATGGAAAATATGTCAAAACTCTTGTTAGTACAGGACTTGATGAGCCCAGAGCTATTGCTTTAGATCCAGAAAATGGGTGAGTATATTGAAATACTTTTCAAGACATAGTTAACTCTCAACAAAACAATGAGAAAAACAGCTTTTGAAAATATTGTGGGAAAAGGAGAAAATGCTGGTCACCCATGGTAACCAGCATTTTCTCCTATTCCTCCTTTTCCAGCAATGATTTCTACTCCTTTTTAGAAAAAATTCATCAGTTTAAGCCAAACTAAAGTTCAGGCTGGTTTCACATATGATTTTTAGCAGTTTGTAATTTTGCACAACTCCTATTCTTAGCTTCTGTATTTAAAAGGGGGGGGGGATGCTATTTGTATGTAAGAAATGAATATCTTACTGTTGAAGATTATTACTTTTCAGTTTTACAAGATTTTGAGGCATCTCTCAAAAGCAAAATACTATTTAGTTTTGTAAATTCATGTTTATTACATTGCATCTAAATCGGTAATAAGTCCTTCATCCATCATTCTCTTCAGCTACATGTACTGGACTGACTGGGGGAAGGAAGCCAAGATTGAGCGATGTGGAATGGATGGCAACAACAGGGAAACCCTCATTTCTGAAGGCAATGGATTGGAATGGCCAAATGGATTAACCATAGGTAAGTTTGCATGGAAGGAAAAGATTGCAAGAAAAGGACTTAGTTGCTGGTATGAGAAGGTTCAAACGCAGCAAGATCTTGTATAGGCAGAATCAAAGAGAACTGTTGTCTGACAGAGCTGCAGATAAGAGGGAGTAATGGCATTCTAAATCCGTTATTTCTCTTCCAAACCCTATGTTTTGGGTACTCATTAGAATTGTCTCAATGAGACGATTCTAATGAGTACCCATAACATAGGGTTTAGTGGAGAATAATTAATATTTTCAATTGTGAAATCAAAATCACTCCCTCTATCTGGAGCTCTGGTCTGAGGTATAGTGGCATTTCTAGATTTTAGCAAAGCAGAGACACCTCTCTGATGTTGACTGTGTACTAACAACATGAAGTGTTTTTATGAAGAGAGTAGATTGGTATTGGACTGTGCTGCCACATCTTAATCTAAATTGTGCATTATTTTGAGAGATGTTCTGGCTAACACCTGGAAATTGCATTGAGGGGTTTTTTTTGTATTCACTGAAATTACTTGTTTCAATTATTTTACGCTGTAAGAGTATTCGAACTTTACTTTGTATACGAAAGCAAAAATCAGTATAGAAATGAATATGTCCTTTGTTTGACACTGATAGTTTAGTTTTGGTATTGATTTCTTTACAGACTATGTTGACAAGCGCATTTACTGGATTGACTCAAAGTTACACAAGATTGGCTCGGCAAATATGGATGGGACTGATTACTACCATGTGCTTGTGGACGCTCGGGAAATTCAGCAACCATTCTCCATTTCGGTGTTTGAAGATTCCTTGTACTGGACGGACTGGCATACTAATTCAATTCGCTCTGTCCACAAGATAAATGGACACAGTCCAACAACTCTCTCACTGGGGTCCTACTCTGTGATGGGCATTAAAGTGTATCATGAAATGAAACAAAATAGAGGTAACTGTTAGTCTTTGTGAAGATGAATTTCTGTATTAAGTGTGACCTTTAAGGACAGTCATAGGGGTATTTGTACAGAGTGTAGATCCAAGATAAGACTACAAAGAACCTACAGTCTTGTCTTAAATCCCCACTTTGCAATAATTTTGGAGATAGGTAAAGAACAGCTTTGAAAATTAATATATTGGTACATGTGTTTTTTTCTTTCTTCCATTCATCTATGCTGCAGTCTTCAGTAATTGTATTGATCCCCAAACAGTTAAACATACAATACAGAGTAAACATTTAGTTTTGTATGCGATGCAAGTTGTATTCATTGTAATGCCTTAAGTAGTTCATTTACTCTTTACCAGACTGAATTTTAGACTTGCCTTTACTGGAATCATGTGGAGCAGGGCTTAACCCTTTACCAAACATTCTTGGGTTTTAACAACCCTGAGGGAAAAGGTCTTAGAAAACAGTGGGAAAAGGAGAAAATGCAGGTAACCAGCATTTTCTCCTTTTCCCACAATGTTTTGTATAATTCTAAAGGTTGAAATCCTCTTTTGAGCTATATCAAATTGTTGTTTGCAAAAGCTTTCAATTTTGACGGAATAAAATCTTTTGTTTGGTAAAGAGTTAAAGGAGGAAATTTTTTGTTGGAATGGTTGAAAACATTGTGGGGGAAAAAGAGAAAATGGTGGTAATAAAAGTTTTCTTAACTCTTTACCACACAATCCCGAGTTTTAACAGCTCTAACAAAAATGGCTTTTGAAAACATTGTGGGAAAAGGAGAAAATGCTGGTAACCAGCATTTTCTCCTTTTCCAACAATGTTTTCTGCTCTTCCAAAGAGAAATTTAAGTTTTTGTATCACATTTAATTTGTCGTCTGTATTGTGCTTTTAATTTGGATGTGGAGTCCTGGTAGCTCAGTTGGTAGCTTGCAGGACTTGAGAACAGGGGGTCGTGGGTTTCCGTCCGTAACTTGGCCAATTTCTTTCTAAGGATTGGTGATAGTCTTTACAGCAGAATTAATTCCTCTCCAACCACTGACCATTGTTTCGACAATGGTTATGTGGGAAAGCAGCCTGTGGCTTGGAAAGAATATTGTGTGGGGTACTGGTAAAAGAGACGCCAGGAGAGCATGTATAGATGCACTGGCCAACGTGATAAAACTGAAATAATATTGAAAACGGCGTTAAACCATATACAATCAATTCAATTTGGAGAGATCTGCAATTCGTTGTGTGGTAAAGAGTTAAGGGTTGATGAGGGGTGAGAGAATAGAACCACACTGAAAAGTGTTCTCTTTGATGTGAACAACAATTATGAATATAGGTATGACAATATCTCTCATGTATAGGTTTGACTGAAGTGTTTTGTGTTTTCAGATTTCTCTGACACGGCAATGAATCTGTGTGCTGTAGCTCATTGTGAACAATTGTGTCTCCCAGAAGCTCGAGTCAATTTAAATGCTAATCAGACAGTTGTCTGTGCATGTTCTGACGGCTTTGACCTCAATGTTGACGGAAAATCATGCCAGAAATCAAGCATTGTATCTACAACTATCAAACCTTCTCCATCCAGTAAGTATTTCCTTGTCTATCATCTTAAAAATAGCAGTATTTGCTTTATGAGACTTTGCTTTGTTTGTTTATTAAGCCTTTAGCAGAGGACAGAATTAGACTTACCTGAAAGGAATACATTTACAGGCGACATACTGAATCTTGATCAGATGATGGGATTTGTCCATGAATGGGTATAAAATTGGGAAAAGGAGAAAAATGCTGGCCTGGAAATTGCAATAGTTAGGCCCCTTATTTTCGCCAACTGAACATTATTGAACTTCTCTTAAGATTGAAATGAAGGACAGAGCAAAAGATGGCAAGCAAAGTAACTACCTTTATCTTTTAGCTCTCCAGTACATGGTTTATTTTTTAACTCTCACATGTTAAAATTTTAAACTCTGCTTTATCGAGAGCATTTGCAGACGACAGGTTTGAATTTTTCTCAAGTGATGAAGTTTGTTGCAGAAAAGGTTGAAAAATATTGTGGAAAAAGGAGATAATGCTTGTTTCTAGCATTTTTAACTGGGCTGTTTTTGAAGAAAAGGTCGAGATATTGTCATGGCCCTGGAGACGTTTGCATCATTGTTGTGATGCAAACACTTTGACATTTTTTGTATCTTTGTTATTACTGAAGATAATTATTTCAAACTCTGACAAGTTGTTAACTTTCAAAAGGGGAATCTATAAGAATCCAGCCAGGGCAGGTAACTATCAAAATGTTTTTTAATACAGTTATGCCCCTTTTTCTACTTGAATTTATACTTAAAATCAAGTACTTTCAGCCAAGCGTTGGCACCCCCATGTGCTGCTCTTGTTTGTCTTTCCCATGATGGTTCCAAAAGCCTTCTACCTAAGTTTTGAACTCGTTAAATGAAACAAAAAAAACCTCAAATATTTGAAGTTGAAGTTTAGCAGTAACTTTGGTACAGCTCTTTAATGATGAATGAAACAAGAATGAAAAGTTATTTGTATTGTACATGTATTATGATACTTTTACTTGTGACAGCTCCAGAGAAAACTACAAAGGTTGTCATTTCATCTACGCCAACAAAAGGTGGATACACTATTGTTACAAGTACACCTAGACCCACAAACGAGACTGTTCCACAACCATCGGAGCCCTCAGGAAAGATGGCTTTGATAGTCGTAATCTGTATTGCCACTGTATTCCTAGTCATAGGAGTGGTGAGTATGTTTTAATTTTTTGCTTGATATTAGAATTTTAGAACTGTCCAATTTAAGAGTGCTTGCAAAATGGAAATCAAATGTGGCTCGATTAATCAGACTTGTATGAAAGGGTAGAAAACATTGTGGGAAAAGGAGAAAATGCTGGTTTTCAGCATTTTCTCCTTTTCCAACAATGTTTCATAAGCCGTCTTTGACAAGGCTGTTTAAACACAATTGCTTTGTGAAAGATTAAGTATTTGCCTTTCAGCTGGTACTAGAGTGTTTTATTTAATTATATTTGGTGTTTTCACAGCCTATTGCCACGGTGTGTCCATATCATGAAAGAAACATTTTTTTTTTTCTTTCCTTTAAATCTTTCCCTTTATGACATTACTTGAAGTAGAAGTGGTATATCAAAGCTGAAACACTCTGTGTGTCGGTTGGATAATCTCAAATTTAAGAGGTTTTATTTGGATAATCTCAAATTTAAGAGGTTTTATTTTATTTATGAAAAATATGTTCCTTTCTTCTATTGACAGGTTGGTGTAGTAATGTACAGAAGATGCAAAAATAGAAACAAGAAGAGTATGCACTTTGACAACCCAGTGTACAGAAAAACCACCACTGATGATCAGTGTATGATAGCAGATGAAAATGTTCCTCCAGTAAGTTTCCAAACAATTCATTTTTATAATCAATGATTGAAATCTTGCTTTTTTGTTGTTGTAAGGTAGGTTTAGTTGAATACTAGCCCTAGCATAGTTAATAGGTAATTCCCAGGGCATACATCAATATAGTAGGCTGTTGCTGTGGTATGACTGAAAAATAATATTAAAACTGGAACAAAACAACTTTTATTTCCATAATCAAGTTTCATTATGAACATTTATGATTTAATGAAGGTTTATCCTATTTTCAACACTTCAACGATACACAGATGTATGTTATTTCTGAAGGATGTTTTTTTTTTCAGCAAATGCAGAGACTAACTTCACATGAAAGTGTGTGATGATTCCATTCATTAGGTGAAACATATATTCTGTTGTTCTGTATTGTGGACATGGCTTGATATTCCCTATGATAATTGAGAGGACAGTAGAAGGAAACAACTTCAACACTGGAATTATCTTAAGTGAAATAACAAATCAGAGCACAAGAACACATCATCATTAGACAGATATATCTGAGAATCTCAATATTTGAAACAGAAAATAAGATGATTCCCATTGTGAGTATGTAGAAGAAGTTAGATGATTCTACAACTGTGAAGAAAAATAGTGTATGCCAGAGTTAGGAGGATAAAACTTAGTTAAAAGAAAATCATCCTCAATAAGGTAAAATTTGTGCTTATCAGCCATAGATAATATTTCTGGTACCATACACATAACAGAGAGGCTCAATGCTGGAGATGGAACCTGTCATGCTATAAATGTGTATGGAAAACAATGCAGGATGGCCAAAGACAGAGAAGATTCTGAGTGAAGTCGAGATACAGTGTAATGCTCCTTTCCAACACAACAAATACAAAGGATGACAAATCTAGATCACTCAGGATGTATCCCTCATGCTTGTGTTCTCCCCACCTATCGAGCCTCCCTCCAAAATAGGGTAACAATTGTGCTAATTGGTTAATATCAAGCTTTGACAACTAGTGGTTTTTTTTTGTTGATTCAATAATATAGGGAATACTTTAAAGGTTGGTGTGTTACACATATCATTTACATTGACATCAGCTCAGTTTGAGTTGGGAGAAACACACCAGTGAAAGGTTTGTTTTTCATACTTTGAAACATTAGCTCACATTCCTTTTCAAGAATTCATTTCCCAGTGCCAAGTACTTTATTGTATGTTTCTATTGAACCTGTGTAAACTCTTAGAGAACTTGATTTGTAAATGATCATTTCTGTCTTTTAAAGAAATACTGTTTTTTTTTTTTTTCAAAATATTCCACAAAATGTTGGACAGTGAAGATTTGAAATCTGGCTGCATGTTCTATGCAGTGTGATATTGATCTACATTGCTAAAGTGAAAGCAATTTGTAAAATTGAAAGACAGCATTGTCACTGCTAACAAACATAGTTTCTGATTGGAAATGAATGATAACTTTTTGTGCTATATGTTATGGTAGGTTTAGCCGATGTTGTACTGTTAAAGGCAATGTGTCGACGAAAAGTTTTTGGTGCACAGTTGCCAGACAGTCATTTGAGTAATTGTGCAATCTTAATTTCTTTATTGTTGTTTATTCTTTAATTCTTTACCAAACAAAAACTTTGAACTAGACCAAATTGAAAGCATTTGTAGACATAATGAAAGCAGCTCAAACTATTTATATCTTTGATAGGGTAGAAGATGTCTTGGGAAAAGGAGAAAATGTTGGTTACCAGCATTTTCTCCTTTTCCCACGATGTTTTCAAAAGCTGCCTTCTTCAGGGTCGTGAGAACTCCAGATTGTTTAGTAAAGAGTTTAACATTGTCAAGAAGGGATGCCTTTACTTTACTTTGCAAAATACTCTGGTTTGAGTAATAAAAATCAAAATTGTAAAGATTGGACATTCTTAATATTTAAAAAACATGTCGAGAAATCCATTTTTGAGAAGGGGGGGGTAAAATTTCTGTACTTTCTCACATCATTTCAGGAATTATAAAACATTCTTTTAGCATAAAAGACATCAAAAATCTTCGGGGGGTTTTTTTTGGCAAAGAATTTGTGAAGAGATATGTTGAATCTAACCCAATACGTGTCCAAGTACATGGGTTCTCATACATAACTGGAAGTTATTAATTTACTGTTACTTCTGTTTGTTGCTTCTTATGTGTGCGTTTCCAACTTTCATTGTTCTTATATATTTGTGTCTGTATATACATAATTATTGCTTCAGAATGGTTGTGTAACCACAGAACATACTCGATATGCCATCACTTGTTTGTAGATTAATATACCATTTTGCATTTAGAAGAATCAAGCTACAGCTGTGACGTTATGTCTCCAACCTTTAGAGCTCTGAATTGATAAAATGTATCTCTTCATTAGATATTTATGTTAGATAAATACATATTGCAATTTAAAGGTTTCTTTTTTGAGAACATGTTATGAAGAAGCAGACAGTGTAGATCTAGGATTAGGCTGCATGTTCTGTGCAGACTGGGTCTGTATTCATCAACTGTTCTTAAGAATATTCTTAGTCTTATGCTGGAGAATTATCTAAATTTGGAAGTAACACAACTTCTGATTGTTCAAACCATTTGGCCAATCAAAAGTTGTGTTACTTTCAAATTTAGAAATTCTTGAAGATTGAGACTAAGAATATTCTTAAGAATGGTTGGTGAATATGGACTGTGATCTTTATCTTCACTGTCTTCAAAAGGGATATAAGTTGTACCTGAAGCTCTTTATGTGATGATTGATCTGAAAGCGAGAACAGCTCCAAGTTACATTAACTATCTGTCATTATACACAGTTGACGAAAATATGAAAAGATCAAACAATTTGAAATCCATCTAGTTGTACATAAACATTAACAGGGTTTGCTTTGTATAATATCTTGTCATTATGTGTAAAATGAACCATAGTGTAACAAATCTCATAGAAAATTCATTGTACACCATTGAAATAATGAACATGATTATCAGAGTAAAGTAAGCTTTATAAGGTGCTTTTTCTGCATTATACCAGTGTAAGTATTGTTCATCAAAGTTTAGGTTTCAAGAATCCCAGTCATATTTAGTTTTTCTTCAGACTCGCATATATCATCATCACAGAAGCATTCCACCATTCTAGCTAATTCACCTAGAAAAAATAGCCTCACCAAAATCATTAGGCATTATTTATTAGTGTTTATGTCTTGCTTATGAATTCTGCATAATTGAACAAGTCAAAACTTTATCAGGTGAAACAGTAAAAAAAAAGATTGTAGCATGAGGTATTGAAAAGGGTAAAGCATCTCAAATCTTAAAGATGCCCGTCTACAGCCGGTGAGCAAAAACGCTGTTACATTTCAAACAATTTAGAACGGTACAGAAATCAGTCCTTTGTGTAAACATGGATAAATTACTGACATATATGGTGTAATTGAAAAAAAGAAACACGGAGATTTGTATTAGAAACCGAACATTGGTCAGAAGAAAACTGGCTGACGATCGAAGCTGTAAACAATGGCGGTGCGTCACGGAAATTTATCGTTGGTTTCCGCCTAGGAGTCGGATACGGTGTAATTTGCATATAGGCCGCGACCTCAGTGAAAATCGAGGCTGCAACAGAGAAGCCTCCATTTTCCTTTGTTTACCTCGTTAAACGCAGGGTGAAGGTCAAATATCACGTGACAGAATGCGTGATCATCATACGAATCTACCCGAGTGTATAACGGATATATCGGAAACCTTAGGTTCAAAAACCGGAAACGACGAGTCTGTACATGGAAGGCCGCAACTCAGCGAAATGCATTTTCTATCGACCGTAATCTAAGCAACCTTGCAACCGTCGGGCGCAATATTTGGCATGGAGATATAGGAGTGACTATATTTTGATAAAATAAAGACAAACTGAGTTAAAACTGGCTGAAAATGAGTAGAAGGGCCTCTTTAAGGATTAATCCTTTACCACACAATCCTGAGGAGGAAGCCTTTTGAAGACATTGTTGGAAAAGGAGAAAATGCTGGTGACCAGCATTTTCTCCTTTTCCCACAATGTTTTCAACACTTTCAAAGGTAAACTTATTGTTAAGTAACATTCTTTGTGTTGTCGGCAAAAGCCTTCAATTGAGGCAAGGCGGAAATTTTGTCATTTTGTAAAGGGTTAAAGTGCTAGCCATCTGAAGTTCTGCCTTAGCCAAAATGTTTGATAGTCTTTGATTTAAGAATTTAATTTAGAGTGGTTGTTGATAAGGGCCCAAAAGTTAAAATAATTCTACAGAATGATCTTTTAACCCTTTACCAGACAACAAAATGTTTGGACTCAATGGTATTGAAAGCATTTGCAGATGTCAAAACATGTCAAATGTGGCCTTGTTGCTGGGATTTGTCTCTGAAAGGGTAGAAAATAGTGGAAAAAGGGAAAAAAGGCTCATCACCAGCATTTACTCCTTTTCCCCCGATCTTTTCGAAGTCTTTATTCTGTAGAGTTGTTTATACCCGGGTTTATTTGGAAAAGGTTCTAGCCTTAAGTTAATTTTTTTTAAATAATTGTAAAATGATTTTGTATTCAATAATATCAAGAAATGATTTGAAAAGCATCCTTTCTCTATCTCGGATTCCCTCCCCCAGTTTCTGGTAAATTACCTACCATATGGACATTATCACAACTCTACCTTTCAGTTTATTTTTTTCTGTACTTATTTATACTTAGCCATTATCATTTTTTAAAGGTAAACTAAACTAGATCTGAGAACATTACTTTTTTCTCTGTGTTTTTAACATTTTTCTCAAACCAATATCAAACAGGTATAATAATCATTACAATAATACACACCCTTTCAGTCTAAAGCTTTTGAAATCATTGTGGGAAAAGGAGGAATTGTTTGTTACAAATTGTTCCTTCTCCTGCAACGTTTTTCAATATTATTTATAGAACATAATTGTCTTTCTGTCAAATATTTCACCAGTGTTTTACATATTCGTTTTAGTGATATTTTAAAAAAAAAAGTTTAATCACTGCTCAAGTTATACAAATATAAATTTGGTCTTCGTGTATCATGTATAAAGTAGCTAATAGTATCATTACAAACAAAATGTAAAAAATATTACATAGATTGTTAAAATGCCTTTTAGGAACGAAATAAATCTTTTGCATGAAATTTCAGACACTTTCATGAGAGGGAATGAATACAAGGTTGTCAGCTAAGCATGGCTAACGTGCCTAAGAATTAAGAAACTTGAAGCAAAATATTTTTGAAAAAGTAAAATTCAATAAGATTCAAAAAGCATTCTCTTTCTACAAAATATTTCACTACTGATTTTGAATTATTCAGTGTGTTGAAAGTTGCTTCCCCGTGGGGTCCCGGGTTTTTTTTAATTTATAGAATAGGACCTCGGCCTTTCTCTATGGCATGTCGTAGAAGGCGACTAAAATTAGAGACAAACGGCTGCTTTCCTCGTAATTCGTAGGATTGCAGCAGGCTGGGTAGTTCTTATTCCAAATCCTGTATTTTTTTCTCGATGTAAATAGGGTTTGGAATGGGAATCAATTGGCCTGTGGGACCCTGTGTGGTTTAATCGGGGGTATAAGAATAAACCACTGCAGTCCCGCGATCGTCACATCTGCCATTTCATCTGGCGGAACAAAAGTGACAGCATGCATGTCGTAAAAGGCGACAAAAGGGGCATCATTTTGTGTTTCGTCCATTCCTCATTTATCATGTTTGTCTTATGTTGTTGCACATGTATGTTATTTTCACCTCGCATTATTGTTTACTAAGTAAGTGCGCCCAGTATGACCTAAGTTGTCGACGGGCCTTAAAACGCTATTCATCTATTCATGAAAGTTGCTTGCAAGTTTCCTTGTGTGTGAATGCATTTTTCTGGAAAATGGGTCTTTATTATTCAGCCATTAATTAATTTGCTCACAATCAATCACAGAGCTGAATTTACGATCTGGTTTGCAACATAGTTGGTTAACTTTTAGAGTGCAAAATCGCAATGAATTTCTTTATTTTGACTTTAGAAAAGATTTTTGGAGTCTGATCTTGGATCTACACTGTCCACAAAAGCAACTTGAGTTATGTTAGGCACTCTAGGGTTCAAAAGAAACTAAGTAAATATCCTATACATAGATCTCTGTAAATATTGTAAATAGTATGTATATAGCTGAACTACCACGGATTTCAAATAGTGCTTGAATATTACTGAAATTATTGTTGTTGTTAAAGGATACATGTGTAAAAATGTATGTTCTTATCTGATGAAAACGTAACCCGTTTCTTCTTCAGAATTCCATTTTTTTCCTGTGAGAAATAATTGACTCTAGCAAATATATTTTTGATGGGGAAAAAAATATGAACATGTAGACTGTATGCAGGCATGTTCATGATACTTATATATGGCTTGCAACACGTGGAAAGGGCCATTCGAACATTTGCGTAAAGTGTCGTCTCGGATCAGCCTGTGCAGTCCGCGCAGGCTAATCCGAGACAGCACTTTACGACTACATTAGATTTTGTGCTACAGTAGACTTGCGCGTTACAGGAAAATTATATAAGAACGGAAAGTGTAGTCTCGGATTAGTCTGCGCGGACTGCGCAGGCTGATCCGAGACGACACTTTATGCAAATGTCCGAATGTCCCTTTTTGCCTGTTTGCAAGCCATATGATAAGGAAAATCAAAGAAATGAAAGAAACACAATTTAAATGAATTGTAATGGAAACAATAAGCATAGAAATTGCTTAGTATGATCAATTTCTTTTGATACAGTGTATGTCTCCAGCTCAGAGGTCAACCAGAATGTATTGTATGAAGTAACGAGTTAGGCATTAAGGTGTAGGCAGCTGAATAAAATATAATATATTGCAGTCTTCAAATATGAAAGGTTTGTTTCAAGAATGGGAATCAAAAGAAATATCCTAGTAGAAAAGAACAAATTACATGTGAAAAACTGTAAACCATGTTGGACAATACCTAGGCTACATCTTTCTGCTTGCGTAAGATTGTATAAGTTTACATGCTTTAACTCTTTACCAAACAATTTTTTTTATGTTGCCTATAATGTAAGAATTTGTTGGCAACAAGTTGATGTAGCGTAAATCATGTGCTTTGTTATAAAAAATAGGTAGAAGCATTTTTGGAAAAGAAGAAAATGTTGGTTACCAGCGTCTTCTCCTTTTAGCAGTGTTTTCAAAAGCAATAGTTTGCAGGGTGTAATAAACATGAGATTCTTGATAAAGGGTTAAAGATGAATGATGGCTTGATTGATAAGCAATCTATGGATGAATAGAAGGATTGATAGATAAATAAATTGCTAAATTGGACGCATGCAACACATTTGAATGAATGTGAACAGAGTACATGTACATGCTGTTTGGATGGAAGAATTTTTTGTAAAGAGATTGAATGTTTTTTTTTTTTAGCTCACCTTGTACTGTCTCTGAGTTATTTCCTTTTGATCATCATTTTTACAGCATTTTCTGCTTGTCCAGAATATAACTTTGTCATCTCTAGCCTGAACATCTTCAAATTTGGTATGCATGATTGTTGAAAAATTACGGAGTGCAGTGCACAAGAACCATAACTCTTCCTAGCACAAATTTTGAGTTATTTCCCCTTTGACCTTCATTTTTATAGCATTTCTTGCTTGTCCGGAGCAAAACTTTGTCATCTTAAGTAGGAATGACTTGAAATATGGTATGCTTATTTGTTGCAATATTTGGAAGTGCAGTGCACAAGAATTGTAACTCTGCCTTGAGCTGTCTTTGAGTTATTTCCCTTTGATCGTCATTTTTACAGCATTTAGTGCTTGTCCGGAATATAACTATGTCATCTCAAGTCTGAACGACTTCAAACTTGGTATGCATGTTTGTTGCAATATTACCGAGTACTGTGCGCAAAAACAATAACTCCACCTAGCGCGGATTTTGAGTAATTCCATTTTGATCTGCATTTTTACAGTATTTCTTGCTTGTCCGGAATGGAACGTTGAAGTCTCATCTCAAATTGACTTGAGACTTGGTAAACATGTTTGTTGCATTACCTGCCCTTTGCAATTATTATACCTCCTCGACAACAGGCGGTGGGATGGGCATATCTTGCTACAATTTGCCGCTCTTGTTTCATTGTCATTTGGCCTTGAACCTCGATATTTGGTATTTATCTTCATTGTAGACCTTTATTGCTTAGTACTCAGGTGAGCGATATAGGACCATCATGGTCCTCTTGTTATTGTTCAAATGTTCTTGTTCAATGCAGTGTATTCTAGACAACTTAAAAGAAAGTAAACTTACTAAATTTTGCCCTGTATGAATTTTTCAAATGATAAATAGGTATATAATTATTTCGATATTTGTAAGACTGCACTATCAGCTAATTGTTCTTACTAATTATAAAAGTAATAGATTGGGAAATGGAAATAACCTCATACCTCATGATTTAAGATTTGGTTATTAATTCTCCCCCACCAAGTGCATAATATGTTTATATGTATTTATCCTAGTATATTATGTATCATATTCTCACTGACCGCAATAGTAAAAGTTAATGAAATATATCGAACTTTAATACTTGTTTCTTTTTTCGAATGATTCTTTTTCAGTCTCAGTAGTCTTATAACAATTCTCAATTATTTTACCGAAAACTACATCTTTATTACCTGGACTAGCTTGCAGTGTACATCTTCAACACAATTTCAAGGTTTGAAATACCTGAACTCGCGAAAACTTGGTGGCAAAAGGAGAAATAACTGGTTATGATCAATTTCTTCTTTTGCCACAATCTTTTCAAAACTAATTTGCTGCAAGACCCCCCCCCAAAAAAAGCTTGGATTTCATTTGTACTGCTAACCCTTCAGGTGCTAAATAAATGAAATGAAAATTTCCACTCAATGATAGAAAACCCAAATACTTAAATATTATATTAAAGTTGATTCCTACAGAAAAAAGAAATACCGTAGCGGGCAGTGTAGATCCAAGATCAGACTGCACTTTCTGTGCAGTCTGATCTTGATCTACACTGACCGCAGATGCGTCTTGAGTCGTTCTTAGCAGCATAAGGATTAACTACTTTGGTAATAATAATTTCTTAATGCTTATAATCTTGGAAAAAATGTATAAATGGACCTATACCCCACCCCGTCCCGTACTGTTTGTGGTGTGCAGAAATTATTTATTGGGTGAATATGTATAGAGTATTTGTGTTAAATAGTGAATACATGTATGTTCTTTTGTATTGTTTTTTTTTTTCTGCTACATTTCAAATATTATGATGTTGAATTTTTAGGAAAAAATTAAAATACTTGTGAAGAATACATAGTCTTATTTGTATTTTCTTTGAAGACCCACCTCGCTTGTTGTGATGAGGATTTGGTTGTTTGTTATATTCCTTTTTATTGACATTGGAAGTTTCAGCAGATATATTTTGAAAACATTTTTATTGCAACGAAAGGAGAAACAGCTCATAAAGAGCAAACTCGCCCCTCTTCCTCTATACTCGTGCAAACTTCGGTTCTGGCACTTTTAGCGGGGTTATTTGGAAACTTTGTGACGAAAGTAAAATATTCATTATGAGTAGCTTCTCTTCTCCATTAGAAAATCGGTTTCAGTTTGATTTGTCGATGAATTGTTTGTTGTGATAATTTATGAGCCAGGTCTGATGGGTCAGTGCATGAATGCTAGGGGTCCCGTGTGGCGTAGTGTTAAAGGTTTATAGTTTGTTGTTCGAAGATCCCGGATTATTGCCTAAGCCCATAACACGCGAAGCCCTTAAATAAGTGAGCTTTCGCAGTGGCATATGTCTGAAATGATGTTGAAAGCAACGTAAAATATCATTTAATCAATCAACTATGTACATGTATTATGTTTCCAAGGTTTGAAGGATCATAACTGCTGCATGTAAAGCGATGCTTGACAGCGAACAAACACGTTGTGGCAAGTTCAGTCACACCGTCTGGTAGAAATTGCATTGATCATGTCAGACAGATCTGCAGTCTGATCTTGAATATGTAGGACCCGCTTTAGTCAAAGCCTGTAAAATATAGAGGATATTTGTTTTTCCGGTGAAAGATCGAAATTTATTTCATCGGGTGAACACCATCGGTAATATTTTCACAAGTGGCGCAGCCACGAGTGAAATATTACCGATGGTGTTCACTCGATGAAATAAATTTCGATCTTTCACCGAAAAATACAAATATTCTATTTATTTCATGCTTTTAACCCTTTCTGGGAGAAACTTTATCAAGATCCAGTACAGTTCTTTTCAGTTACTCCCCGTGGCGTACCCCCTCCATATAGCAACGCATTACAATATTACGTCAAGCGCGAGAAATGTAAGGTAAATGACGTCATATTTCCATCTGGTTGTGAGTCACGCGCATTTTACCTAGGTAACTAGAAAATAAAAATCGGTATTTTCACTGGTCGTACCCGTGGAATATCGAAAAATATTTTCACCGCTATTTCTCGATATCCCACCGGAAAGCATGAAATAAAAAAAAAACCTTGTTTGAGTTCCAATGGGTTATATTGTCAGCCGTAGAAAGAGGCCGAGTTTGTGTATTTGGCGCTGAAAGAATTTGGTTGCTAGATTATTCTATAGAGCGCTATTGGTTTTTAAACAGTCATTCACGTAAATCACAAATATACTTTGGAAAATGCCCAATCGTTCTCCATAGTTGTTATTTATGAGAATAATGTAGACGTTATATTTTGTAGCATTACGATGAACTTGACATATGTCGCATATTGTTTATGTTTCAAAATAAGGACACGAATATGACCTTGGAAATGTCGTTATATGATAGGAATGTCTTGTTTGAATATTGTTTGGTTAAGGCTAAACTGGTGCCCTAATTTCAGACGTTTATTCCGTATAATTTACTGTTGACCAGTCGATACAAGTTAAGTTTAAAATTCAATTTTACATCGCTCGCGAGTTTGTGAAGTTAACTAGACAAAAGTAGTTCTATTAATAAAGCAGATTGATACATGTAATTCTGTGAATCTTTGAACCCGCTAAGCCTGTCTGGAAACAATGTGTGTTTATACGGCGGGTTGGCCGAAGAATTTTGAAAAGTAGTTCATTCAACTGCGACTCAAAATAGGTGATATCCTATTAAGAACGTTGAGCGTATTTCAAGAGATTAAACTTTAGACCACTTTGCACAACTTAACTTACACTTTGTAAAAAAAATGTAGTTTGAGATCAGGCTGCACAGACAGTGCAGGTCTTGAATGCACACCCTTCCACATGTGATATATATAATATGTATTGACCAAAACCGCCATGAATTAAAAAATAAGAACTGAGTCGCTTTTTTATCAACAGTAAATGTCTGTTTCACTTATTTGACGTTTAACGGGTTAAATTAGAATTGAACCATGCTCTGGCAAAAGGGGGCTAAATGCATCTCCGTGATACATGATACCAGGAAAGTAATCACATACGGGCGTAATTATGGATCCACATAATGATAGCCACTTTTTTAAACAACCGACTTAATCATAAAGTAGACTGGTCCTTTGACATACAGAAAATTGACCAATAGTGAAAAGTTTCGGTCCAGGTCAGCCTGCGCGGACTGCGCAGGCTGACCCGAGTCGATACTTTTCGCAGATGCGTTTAGCCCCCTTTTCACAGAGCATGGCTCAATTATATTTGACCAAGATTTCGTTGACGTCAGACACTAAACCGATTGTCCCCATGTTGTCATAAAAATTTGCAGTAAAGTCAAAGATTCAGAGTTAACCTGATCTGTTCTGATCGCCTACAACACTAAATGAGCTATGCTCTGTGAAAATGGGGCTTAATGCATCACCGTGATACATGATACCAAGCAAGTCACCAGATAATTTTGGATCCATAAAATCCGTTTTGTATAACAACCATCTGAATCGTGATGTACACTGGTCCTTTGACATACAGAAAATTGACTGATAGCAAAAAGTTTCGACCCGGGTCAGCCTGCGCGGACTGCGCAGGCTGACATGAATCGATAAATTTTGCAGATGCATGAAGCCCCCTTTTCACAGAGCAAAGCCCAAATAAAGGAATGTTATATTCCGAGCCCGGGCATCTGATTGGCTGAGACGTTCTGTCTCACCCAATCGGATGGCTGGTTTAAAATTTAGAACTGAAATCGAACAAATAAAGAATGTTAGAGAATATAGCCCCTTGAAATGCATTACGTTGCAGCACATTTGTCCATGCTACTAAGCTAGGAATCTGCATTACCCTTGTCCACGGACAACCCCATATGACCGACTTCGCAAGCGGGGTAAATGGCTTAATAATCCTTACCCAAAAATACTTATCCTGTAAAATAAACAAATAGATAAAAGTGCGTCTGAAAGTCTAAATAATTGCAATACTTACATTTAACAAGATTTAAGGCATCGCTAAGGAGCAGGATCTTTTGAGCAAATTCTGTCACAGATTGATGTGCCAGTACGGGAAAGAGGACATTGCATCTGTCTCCAGGTGACCGAGTACAGTGAATATCTTTGAAATATCCAATAATGAAGTGAACACAGAAGTATGAGAATTTTTCAGTTGCTGCTTCACAAACCACCCTAAGAGATTGCAAATGGTGTCAAGAAAAGCAGACTATAACAGTATTATCAGGTGAGCCTAGAGTCCAAACCAAGACCCAAGATGGTGTAATATGTCATACGGCTGATGGGCCGACTCTCTGTCTGGTGTATAGAAGTACCACTGATGATGATCTGAAGCTGGTCAAAACAGAGACATTAATAAGGGAAACAATTAATGTAGTTGGACTTCAGACAATGATTTTATTAACAATCATCCCCACCAATCCCCAAACTTTCAAATCTGCAGTCCAAACCCTTTCAAAGAGAGAGACCGTATTTAAGAGAGAAAATATGAGACAGAGAGAGACCGTATAAGAGAGCAAATAAGACAGAGAGAGAAAAAATGTGAGAGGCAGGGCTACAGGTAGACAGGGGGCATGGACATTTGTGAAACAAACAAAATTATAAGCATATAATGTATCTTTTTAAAGTCAGAATGATACAGTTCTGATTGAAGGTCAAATTGACATATCTCCGAAATCTAGATACGGCCCCCCGTCAAAAATATGCACACGACGACGCACTTGAAACCACAGGTACATTATTTCCTTAAATAAACATGCTCTATAGATGGACTTACGCATTCTTAACAAAATTGCCATTGAAAGCTTACCCCCATCCCCCTTCCCCGGGACCCCTAAAAGAAAATTAAATTTTGTGTAATTTTGATTACACATTCAGATTTCTCCGCGTGAGTGCTGCTTGTGTTCTAAATTTTATCCAGATATGTGCTCTATTAAAGTCACAAACTTGATTTTTCTATCATTGTCCTCTAGGTGTTAGACAGCCGGTTGAAAATAGATTGAAAATCACTATCTTTGAACCTCTGCTGTGCTTTTATTGGCAAACTCAAAGCTTTGCGCTCTTTGTTTCTACCAACCAGTGGCGTGCACAAGAAGCTAAAACTACCTCAAACAGCACCTTAACCGTGCGCATTTTGTACTTTTCGACCACAAACGAGACTACTCTTTACAAATCACACTGAAAAAAAAGCCATGCCTATCGGTAGACCATATTTCTTTATGTGGTTACAGGCTCAAAAAAAGTTGAAAAAGTAACAAACTTACACTTCGTTTACACATAAATCATCAAATCAAAACCAGAAACACATTTTAGACCTGTCATTTCCTTTTCTCTGCTAAAACAGAGCAGCAGAAGAGTCTGTTGGCAACTTTTCAAACGGGACTACATTAGGGTTCTACGACCCGGAAGCACAGAGAAGATTGAGTAAACATTGTGTAAACCTCTTTCTTTATGGAAGACGGTCTTATGTGCAATGCTGTACTCTTTTTATAGTAATACATAAACAGATTAATTGCTGTCTTTGAATAAATGAAAGTACTGGCAATATAATAGCTTGGACAGACAAACTAAAAACACGGTCAAGGATATCATTTTTCCGTTGTCTGTGCATGTCATATTCTTAGAAGATTCGGGAAAAGTAGGGCTTACAGCGAAGCTATTAGCCTATTACCCAAGCATGTAGGGGCTGTTTTAATAAATGGCCGATGCATAGGTTACACCATAGGGGTCCGTAGTTTGACTCCTGTCACCCATAAACTAAAACAAGGGATTTAACTGTATGCAGCCATAGGGGTCCGTAGTTTGACTCCTGTCACCCATAGACTAAAACAAGGGATTTAACTGTATGCAGCCCGTTACTCGCCCCCGGTTACAAAAAAAAACAACGTATCTTTTCTACCCCATCAGTTATTCTCCTAATTTTTTCTACAGCTGAGAGCTAAAACATTTTTCTACCAGAAAAACACAACTGTTTGTCAGTGGCTAATGCAGTCTGGCTGATACATTCGCTCGAACTTGTAAACTCGCTCAAAAATCTTCGCCATTGACACGGGTTCGTACATTCGATACTGACGTTCGCGCATATAAACCAATGAAATTTCTCGTTCCAAACAGTGTCACCGTACTGTCACGTGACAAAAAGGTGTGAGCAGCTGTACGAAATTTCATTGGTTGAATGCACGACTGTTAGTACATATCAACCGATGAAAATTCTCGTTCCAAACAATGTCACATGACAGAAGATGGCTGCAGCTGTTCGAAATATGAACGTGGATCACAAATTCAACGAATTCTGAGGCGTTTCGTCGTTATTGAAGATAAAGACTATAGGTCAGTAGTATTTTTAAACATGTTTAAAGGGTGGGTGCCGCTAATGCTGCGTTTCATTGGATCTAAAGTGCATTTTATATCTTGAAAACGGATGTACGAACCGGTGTCAATGGCGAAGATTTTTGAGCGAGTTTACAAGTTCGTGCGAATGTATCAGCCAGACTGCATTAGCCACTGACAAACAGTTGTGTTTTTCTGGTAGAAAAATGTTTTAGCTCTCAGCTGTAGAAAAAAATAGGAGAATAACTGATGGGGTAGAAAAGATACGTTGTTTTTTGTAACCGGGGGCGAGTAACGGACTGCATACAGTTAAATCCCTTGTTTACAATATATAGTCTACGGGTGACAGGAGTCAAACTACGGACCCCTATGGGTTACACGATAGCCGATCACAGCTGAATGAATCGCACCAGGTAGCGTTTTATTGAGTAAACGTTTATTTTATTTTGAAATTCAAAGTAACGGTTGTCGTTTTGAAAAATTAGCCCGCTTCTGTACCCAGCATGCCCATATTAGATAGATGGGTATTTGTAGAATGCCATCTAGCGGGAGATAATGATCATTTTTCATGTTCCATTTAATTTCCGGAAGTGGTGTTACCCAAAGAGGGCTCGATTTACAACTCAGTGACGTTAAAATTAGGTCACTCGTTGCCATGTGAGCCGTTCCGGTGAAAGTAAGGAATGTTGAAAATGCAAATGTATCATACTGCATAAATTTACCTACTTAACACATCACCGCTTTTACAAACGACTTTCGTTGTCTGAAGCGGACCACTTTTATGTCGTCTAGCAGCAGACGACTTTGTAAACCTTGTAACAAATCAAGAAATTGCTCATTTCTCCTTTTGTCACCATGTTTTCATTATAATTTGTTGTATTATTTTTCACCTTTTTTCGTTAATTATAGCCACCTCGCCTGCTGCACGTTTGTTTCAGGAGGTAATGATAAAATCCCTATAGATCCTGCGTATTTTTGACGCCATGTGCGAAAAGATTAGACTAAGATAACCTTGCGCTTCCACGCAGTCTGCTCTTATTCAGAGATACTCAGTTCATTTCAGTCTGAGCAAGAGGGCAGCAAGTTAGACTCCCCCTCCCACTCACACCCTGGAATCATTTTAGCGGTTTAATAAGGTGGGGATTGGGGGGATAAAGGCTGTTTCCTCCCTCCTACGTGCCTATTTTTTCACAGGCGTCTACATTCGAAATGTTCTTTTAGGCGCTTGAAAATAGGCTCTAAAACAGTTTCCATACCCTCCCATCTTGTATGTCGGACTCTTTCCAATGTTTGGTTCCGTTTATTATCATTATTCAGGACGATAAGGGTTCAACTTTGTCTTGATAAGAATCGTCTTTAACGCCCAACTTCTTTCCCCATACGCGGAAGGTTTGAAATAGGGAAGGGGTAGCTTTTTATAAACTGTCTTTCAATATAGAACAAAATGAACGAAAACCCCCCTACAAAAATTGGGGGAATAACGCGCCCCCAAACAGAAGGGGAGATTCGTGATTCTGTCCTTTTTTCTCTTGCTTTTTTCTCTTATTTGTTCAAGCTTGAAAAGAAGAAAAGTAATTGCCGTAGGCCTACAGTTACAGGGTTCTTTTTGCCTCTGCACATCATAGTTAAAGAAAAAAAAAACATATGGAGCTTTGCCCGCCTTTCCCATATCTAGTTCCATGCAGTTAACATTGAACAGCACTTAGTTTCTTGTCCCTTTATTGTCTTGTTGTCCTTGGCACAGGTTTCGTAGGTATAATAATAGCCTGTACAATGATGGGTTAAATATACTCTTTCCAAGAGCTGTGAATAATTCTCTCGTCGGATGAATGATAAAAACGTATCGCAAATGAGCGGGCCTTACCTGAGAGCACCGTTTCCGCTGGTGGGTCATCTAGGGCAACCACGTGTGTATCCATGTGAAAATAAAGGCAACTGTTTTACCTTAACTCGCCACAATTTCAAGTTATTTTTGTAGACAGTGTCGATCAAAATTACGGAACAAATCCCCGAAACGTTCTTATTTGCATTCTTATTCTAACTCTCAAGAAGTTTCTCAATTGTATTAGAACGCAATTTCTGATCGGCAAAAATCAAATGGTTCAGCCAGTACAAACTTGTGTTACTTTCTATCTTTCTTAATAAATAGAACATTCAGACTTATTGGTTAATGCGGCCCAAGGGTAATCGTATGACTATCCAACCATCTCAAAAACTGTAAGTTTTGAAAAAGACCAATACAGTCTTAAGTTCGTGCCGAGTTTGCGCCCAAGCCGGTAACAAACAGGGCTTGCAATTTATGGGTTGCCAGCTTGAGTCCCAGCTCGAAAGAACTCTTTTCTAGGTTTGATGATATTCATTGTGACAGGATTCGTTCCCCTGAAACTGCTGAAAATTTACTCCGATTGATATTTGGTGAGAAAGCAACCAGTAGCCTAGCATGGGTTCCAGTCTGATATTTTTCCTTGTATATTTTGACGTTACTTTGCCACAAAAAGAAATAATTACGGAACAGTTTAATAGTTACTGTCACAGACTAGTGTAGAACGTGGTAAGTAGACCTAAGGAGGTACAAGGAAACTTTTTAGCGCCTGAACCAAGGCTACCAGTTGCATAGAAAGCGTGTGGCAGATGGAAATAACAGAACGTCGCGACCACCCTGTCTGACTTCAGAATAAGAGCAATATTTACAATGGGTTCCGAGTTCGAACCCAGCCTACCTGTACAAAAGGCCATCAACCCATTACAGAACACTCCCGTGTTGTTTTGACTCTCAGGAAGACAGCTGTCGATAAAGCTGTGTAACCAGCTTTTTATCCTTTCCCCACAATGCCTTCGACGTTTTCAAAGATAATATCCCATTTTAAACGATATTTACTCTGTAAGTGTTCTCAATTATGGACATGTGAAAAAATTTGTCTTCGAACGAATAGAAATACAATTTTCAAGGAATTGACAGAAAACGTTTTTCTCCTAAATAAAGCACAAACATTTATCAATACCAAATTATAATGTTGATGAAATAAAGGACACATTTAAAGATTAGAGTATTCTCAATTAGATCGGGAAACGTCTAATTATAAGCGAGCAAAGGCTTTTTATGCAAATTTCATTATTTGTATTCGCATAAATGAATCATGCTCTGTGAAAAGGGTTTTAATCTATCTGCAAACAGTATCGATTCATGTCAGCCTGCACGGACTGCGCAGGCTGACCTTGGTCGAAACTCTTTGCTATTGTTTAAGTTTCTGCATGTCCAAGGACCATCTACTTGAGGATATAGCCTGTTGTTGAACAAAATGGGTTTAATGGATCCATAATTGTGCGATGACTTGCCTGGTATAATGCATCATGGAGATACATTAAACCCCTTTTGCCAGAGCATGGCTGAAATGTATTAAACACCACACAAAATAATTAATGTGAATAAAAGGTCTCTGGCCAATATTACAGCATAAAACAATGAACATGACCGTGTAATACAGTGCATTGGGTCGTCTTATAAGTGGCAATTGAAGAATATAAGGAAGTACATGTATAATTCTTTCATAACAAACTAACCCTATTCTCGCAAAATATTTCTGCGGGCGATTCGACGTTACCCACGACAATATAGCTTGGACTAAGTGTGACCCTGAAGTCGACAAATCCGGAAAGCATTTTGAGAAAGAAGCCATCGCTTGTTTTTGGCGCTTACCGGTACGTGTAATGTGCAGGTTCGCTAGTTTTTGAAACACATGAAATCGGAAAATACGTTGAGATTTGTCTAAAATATTAGAACAAGAGTTCATAGTACACCGGTACGTGTAATGTGCAGGTTCGCTAGTTTTTTAAACACATGAAATCGGAAAATACGTTGAGATTTATCTAAAATATTAGAACAAGAGTTCATAGTTCAGAGAGGACAACGACCTCTCTACTCTGACCTTGACCTTTGTGTAGAGCGGAAAAGATTTATTGATTTGTTTAACGGACAAATTGTATTCTAAGAACTCACTATTCCCTGCTACTTTCTATCCATACTCAGTATAACATGTTCCAGTAAAATGCATTGATACTAGAACATGTATCGAAATCAAATTGATACACTTACTTGTAAATATACATCTTTGTGATTAACCCGATTGCACCACTCGGGTTAAGTATCCCTTTGCCTGTCGGCGGTTGTTAACCCTCTAGGCTGCTAAGCGCGACTCACTGACCTTTTGCAGGCAATGTAGATCAAGATCAGACTGCACAGAACGTGCAGTCTGATCTTGAATCTACACTGTCCGATAAGGACATATTTTTCCCAAAAAATACCTTTGAAATAGCAAAATTTGGGTTTTTTACCAGCGACTTAAACGTTTCATTTCACTTATTTAACAGGATAAGTGTTAATCTTGTGTTTTCTAAGACTACAGTTATTGAAAGGAATGTAAGCGCATGTAATAACATAAAGATCGTACATTATTATGAATGAAAATGGGCTGCCACTCTACTTGACCTATGCTGCCGAAATTGGGCAATTGACCTCTGACTTTTCTATATATCTTTTATTGTATGTATTACTTACCATTTTACTGTGTTGTTTTTCGGTGCGTGCTTATGTAAGGAAAAAGGGACGTTTTCGGGGTTTTTTGTACATTTTATCATGTCGACTACATCTACTGTCAACATATTACAATTACATGGCACGATGTATTCCTTTGTAGTTTCAAGTTTGAATTTTCTCATATTATTTGTAAGATCTAATATGCTGTACAGAAAAAAGAACAGTTTGATTTGACCTCTGCTATGTAAAAATTATTGGACAGTGTTTTACACCACTTTCAACATTATTTAAGCCGTAATAGGGCGACAACTCACTCACAACTCATATTCATCTTCCTGGATTTAACAAGTACTTGGCTTGGACTCTAGAGTCGCTTTGTGCTTTTGTAAGGATCGAATCGTGGATCTCTGAATTACCTGTCATACACCATAACCACTGAACCGAGCAGGACCCCGGATCTGACCTGGAAATCAGGACTTGAACAGGGCCTGGATTCACCATCAATTTTTTTTAAATCATTCCTTGTCCAATACTCAAGAATTTTTGAAATTCGAAAGTAACGAAATTTCTAAATCGCTAAACCATTTGATTCAGCAAATCAGAAAAAGTGCTACTTTTCATCTCTAAATTTATATGAAGAATGTAATCTAGAAATGTTCGCAAAATCGGCCCTAGACAGGAATCGGAATAACCATCGAAAAATCAGTAACGCGTGTAAAATGTATAGGCTCATGGAAATGGTGTTTAATGCATTTCCATGATACATTATACCAAGCAAGTAAGAATATAATTATGGATCCATAAAATCCAGTTTGTCGATCAACAGACTGATTCATAAGGTAAACTGGTTCTTTGACACGCAACCCCCCGCCCCAAAAAGCAAAACGATTTCGACACAGGTCAGCCTGCGCAACTGCGCAGGCTGACCTGAATCGATACTTTTTGCAGATACATTAACCCCCCTTTTCATAGAGCACGGCTCATTATATACTTGTACAGGAAACTAGAAATGAAACGACACTATAATAATATTCGTTATTAATTCATGCCTTAAAATTTTAGTTTGTTATTTTGTATCTTATAAAACTGTCATATTAATTCAGCCAACCTTGAATGATTAAGTAGAAAATGAGATTGTACCTTTATCTTGACAGCAAAGTTATACCGTGATATAAGTATCTCTAGGTAAACTTTAATTTGAGCTATGCTCTGGCAAAAGGGGGCTTAATACATCTCCGTGATGCATGACGACAAGCAAGTGATCACAGTATTATGGACCCATACAATCCGTTTTGTCTAACAAACGACTGAATTATGTGGTACACAGGTCCTTTGCGCTGCAGAAAATTGACCAGTAGCAAAAAGTTTCGGCCCAGGTCAGCATGCACGAGGCTTTACCACACAATCCCGACTTTTAACGACCCTGAGAAAAAAACCTTTTGAAAATATTGCGGGAAAAGGAGAAAATGCTGGTAACCAGCATTTTCACCTTTTCCCACAATATTTTCTACCCTTCCCAAACCAAGTTTGAATTTTTCAGTCACATTTATTTTTTCGTCTGCAAATGCTTTCAATTTGGACCAGTCTTTAATTTTGTCATTTGGTAAAGAGTTCAGCACAGGATCGTTTTATAAAAGGTAACCATCATTTCCCCCCCCCCCCCCCCCTTAGTTCCACAGTATTATCGAATGCATTTATTTCCGAGTAGTTGAGTAGTTCACGCACGGAACCGTTTGGTAAGGGGTTAAGTACAAATGAGCCATTTAGCTTTTATCTACCGGTACTGTCTGCTGAATGTTGGTGCAGTATCTGTTGACAAACAAGGGGTCAACTAGGGTCACGGGTGCTGTATAATGCCCAAGGGTCATTAACCCTATTATGAAACATGACCTTAAAGGGGCCTTTTATATTCTTTTACTGCGACTTCAATTTTTCATCAAATGCTACTAAATGATACAAAACATCTTTTTCTCTGCATGCATAAAGACAGCCGACGGTTAAATAAAGTAAAAGGTGCAAATTTGGCGTTCAAATTACGGGTTGGTCGCTCTGTAATATGTTATGACGTCATCGAACAACGTTATTTGAGGGGTCCTGTGTGGCTCAATGGTAAAGTGTAGGACTCGTGACCTGGAGGCCCCGGATTCGGGCCTCGCTGGCCCCACTAGGTTTTTCACAGGAGTGTCCTTGGGCAAGACACTTCAGAGCCCTAGCCTAGTACTGGTGAAACCCAGGAAAACATGAATATGTGAGCTGTCGCCGTGATATGACTGAAATAATGTTGAAAGCGGCGTAAAACACCATTCAAACAAATTCAAACACTATTTGAATAAGGTAACCCATTCCAATAGCTATAATAGCTATAAGACTATACTTCAACGGCGATAATGTTTCACGTGTATAATTTAAAAGGGAGTTCAACACAACAACACAGAACGGGTATTAAAGAATTCAGAATAAGTGTTTTAGAATGTAATTTGATATTGATTGTATGATTTTCCTTCAGTATCGTTCTATATTTTAGCGGAATGCGATCTTTTGTTTATAAGACTTACGTTTAGTATCGTTCTTTATTCTTGGAATACAATGTATGTTCGTAAGATTTACTCCCAGTATTGCTCTATACCCTGTCTTTGGTTAGGTTAAATTTGTCACTTAGATTTACTTTAAAGGCCATGTGGCGGCCAAAAGTAAACACTGTGCGTGTTAAATGCATTTGAATTTAAAGCATATCATTTAAAAGTATGGCAATTATTGTGAAGATATCATAGAGGATCTTACATAACTACAAATTAACCAGAACCAGGACCAAAAAACGACATTACACTTGTGTATTATCAAAAATAAGCCATTGGTTTTATACATTCCTGGAAGAGATTTTATGTGATAAAATTTGTGATTGTACGGTCAATCCAAGTGTTAGTCGCTGGCAGAAAAATTATTTTTGAAACCGGGCAAAAAGTGCCAAGTCGCTCTATCTTTTTTTTACTCATATAATTTACCTGGTTTTAAATTTGCAATTCTACGTTCCTTTGGTATCAAATACACATAGATAAACAGAGTTTATAATACACGAATGAATGCTAAAACAGCAGGTATAGAAACTGCTCGTCAAGAGCAATTTCTTCTTTTGTGATGATGTTTAAAAATGTAATCAGCACCAAGATGAAAAAAGTTGTCCTGAACCTTTGCCAAACAGTCTCGATTTTCAACGTCTTGCAGAAAGAAGGCTTCTGAAATCATTGTTGGAAAAAGAGAAAAATTAATGCTGGTAACCATCATTTTCTCCTTTTCCCACGACGTATTCGACTTTTTCGAAGGCAAATCCTACTGTCTAAGCAACATTTGATTAGTCTTCTGCAGATCATCTGGATTTGGACAAGTCCAAAATTTTGTCATTCGATAAATGTTAAACAGAGGATTGACAGTTTGATATCGTCGGTTTACTTCAAAAACCTCGTAACTACAGCTTGTTTCAAGCTGTAGTAACGAGGTTTTTGAAGTAAACCGACGATATAGAGTTGGACCCTTTACCATACCATCCTGAGTTTTAAAGACCCTGATGGAGATGACTTTGGAAAACATTGTGGGAAAAGGAGAAAATGCTGGTTACCAGCATTTTCTCCTTTTCCCACAATGTTTTCTACCCTTTTAAGAATACATTTTGTCACTTGAGCCACCTTTAATTTGTCGTCTGCAAATGCAAATTTAGACTAGCCTAAAATTTTGTCCTTTGGTAAAGCATTACTGATGTTAATGATAGTAAATTTCAGTACATAAATCGTTTTGGTGAACCCTTTCATCTACTAACATCTTCATGCATGGCCTAGCATTATATCAAAAATTCTTCTCCGCCCATTTAACGGACCATTCAAGGTCAAAACTTTCAGTCAAAATTGGCCCACTGGTTTTCTTATAAACATCAATTCATACGATTTTTTTAAAGTAACTGTTTTAAAATAATACCGTCTCCGCCGGATCAGACAAATGGACGAGACGGTCGGACAGGGTAAAGGAAGAAAGGACGTACGTACAGATGGATGGGCGGAGGCACGGACAACGCCAAAAAAAGATTCCTTCATACCCTTTGGTGGGGGACAAAAACAATTTTGTGTATAGCAAACCTCGATCTTGCGCTGGTCACGATGTTGAAGCCACTGATATCTCCCTATTTTTGGCCTTAGTACATCCCTTAACCTTTTTGCAAGGATATGCAGCACTGGTCTCAAACCAACCTGCTCTTTTTGATATGTCATTTCTTTAAGCCTTTTAATGTCCAGGTCAACGTCAAAATCTGGAGTTTACACCCCACCGGCTTTCATTTAAAGTGATCAACTGTTTGTAATAATACCCTGATGCATGCAAAACCGAGCGCTTTAGAGAAAGTTCTCAATGTGGGAAAAGGCAATATTTTTCACCCTCTACAGACTATCGTGTGATTTAACTTGCATAAAGAAAAAAAAAGTATTAAAAAACCGTTGAAGGAAAAGCATGTCCATTTTATTGGTCTTTTGTGAACACCAAAATCAAGTATTTTCAATACAAGGTTTTGTGTACTCACATAGAAAATCTATTTCCGTCTTACACAGAGAGAAACAAATGGCCATCCTAAATTCAATTGTTATTCTAGTTCTAAATTTTGAAAGTCACACGATTTTTGATTGGCTAAACCATTTGTTTCGGCCAATCATAAATTGCGCTGCTTTCAAATTCGTTTTTTTTTTTTTGCAGAGCTGATATCAAAACGCAATTCGGAATGGTTGAAGAATTCGGACTCCGGTGTTAAGGTTCATCTGAAATTGAATCACGTCATACTGGTTTTAATGTAAATATTGAATTCTGTTAAAAAAAAAAAAAGAACCCAAGGCGTTACGACGAAAAATCGGAATAACACGTCTAAACATCTGAAATATTGATTGTAAACTTCTAGTTATATGGTATGTAAATTTATTTAAAGTACATCGCTTTTGATCAATTTGTTTATACAAGATAAACTGCGTAAAGATGCTGTTGACGTTATTATATCACATGACTGAATAAAGTTATAAAACTTGAGTTCATTAATTCTTTACTAAGTTGGTTCGCTTAAGTCTGTTCACATTTGCCCGATAGCTCAGTCGGTAGCGCACAGGAGCTTGAGACCAGAGGGTCGTTGGTTGGAATCTCCAGCTCGGTGAATTTCTTTTCGAGGATTGATGATAGTCATTATGACAGGATTCATTCCTGTCTCACCCCTGATCATTGATTTGACGATGGTTATGTGGGAAGAAGTCATTGGCTTGGGAGGAATATTGTCCGAAGTGCTGGTAAAAGAAACTCCAGGAAATCATAGATAGGTGCACTGGCCGCCCTGATATATAATGTTGAAAATAGCGCTTTACACCATATAATTAAACAAATCATTGAAATTTCAGATAAATGTACAGCGAACATTTTAAATTAGCCCTTAAAATCTTCAATAAATCGCCAGGAAAATTTGAGCCGATAGTAAACATCTAAATATTGCGATTTCAAATTTTTGCTCACCGGAATAATCTTACGTTATCGGACAGTGCAGATCTAAGATCAGACTGCACGTTCTGTGCAGTCTGATCTTGATCTATGCTGTCCGCAAAAGGTCCTTGAGTTGCACCTAGCAGCCTAAGGGTTAAAAAACCAGACAAGTTTATACGCAGGTCATGCCCAGCCAATGAAGGGTTTATTTTGCGGATGTGTTATTCCGGGTTGAAGTCAGGTTATAATTTAATGGTTATAGATTAAAAGAAAAAATGATTAGTTGCCTACCGAAGGAAAAAAAAATAGACTTAACCATAATGAAAATATTTGGAGACAACTTAAATGTGGTTCAAATACATGTAAATGGAATTGACGTTGAAGTTGGAGATCAGGAGAAAATGCTTGTTACAAGCATTTTCTTCTTTTCCCACTATGTTCTCAAACGCTTTCAAATACAGGGGTCGAGTCAAGAAGAGCAGTTGGTAAAGTATAGGACTTGAAGCCAGAGAGTCGCTGGTTCGAATCCCCACCGCGATATAACTATCTGAAAACGCCTTAAGCACCAAACAAACAAACATTTTTAACACAGGAGCGTTAAAAGAAATAATTGTTCCCCATAGATTTCACGTTTTTTTTTTTTCATAGCCTCAGAACACTGCAGGAATGGCGGCAAGCTGATGTCTCTATTTTATGACGAATCACACAGACCTTAACTCTTAATGCGCCCTTCACAAAAAATATTGTTTTTGCGACTAGTGTAGATCAAGATCAGACTGCACAAAACGTGCAGTCTGATCTTTGATCTACACAGTCCGCTTTGCTGAGTTACCCTTGACAATATATAGAAACCCTTTTTAGTGCTATCATTAGGGACAGAAAATGTCAGTTTGGTTATTCTGCGCTCTAACGGTTAACAGAATACAGACTGCAAGCAATTCTTTTTCGACTTGAACTGGAACAGAACAGATATTTTATTAGAGAGTACAAGTGTACATAGTCAATATTGCGTAATGTGTACGACCAAGCATTAGACCGTGGCTGAGGATTATTTTATAAAAGAAGAAATTTCCCATGGCCAGCAATTTCTCTATTTCACCAACGTTTCATGTGTAACCACCTATACATCTGTAATTCATCCTAATAATTCGTATTTTATAAGAACTATTTCAAATTTTTCAGCTGGAAGTTACTTTCAGGTAGGAAATAAAAGGAAAAAAAAAAAACAAAAAAAACAGCAATCGCTCCTTTTGCTACAATATTTTCACATTCATTTATGTGTAATACCTTGATTCAAGTTTGTTTTTCATTATTACAAGGTATATTGTGAAATTTGTCTGGGTGCAAATGCGTGTTTGGGAGGAAAACGGTCAAAAACAAAAAAAAAATTGAACACCCTGATTTTGGAACCCTCAACAAAACACTAGGGTGAATCAAAGTGCTGGAAGCTCTGAAAACCAGGCTTCTGAGCCAATACAAAAATATTTTTCCACGGTGAACAGTGGCCTAAGTGTCTAACAGCATGTGTTTGGAATTGACCATTTGGTCGGGGCAACAAAATGTATTGCAGTTGATGCGCCTTTATTTCTTGTCGAACACCTTATTTTTCCAGGCTATTTCTTCCATTAGACTGCTGAAAGCGTATGAAGAGGGGGCGGGGCATCCTTAAACAGTATCAAAGTAACTAACAAAGAAAAAAATTATACACTTTTTCACGAACAAAGAAGACAATATATTGGTATATTTTTTTTTCCCCTAAATGCAAACTGCGAATAACAAATATTTAGATTTTTAATGTCGTTTTTTTAATTGCATTATTCTAATCCATTCTATGATCTTTTCTTTATCAACTTCACATGAAAAATACCATCTATCTACTTCTCTGGATAAGCTGATACGCTTTCAAAATGAAAGAAACCTTAAAATGATGCGTGGCCTTTATGTAAGCAAATCAGTTCATAAAATAGGTGTAAACACGCAAAGGATTCAAACATACAATTCGGCAGTCTTTGCCTTGGTTTTACCATAGGCCTCTGAAACTCCATTGGTCTATTACGGGATAACGAAACTTTCGTTGTGGGACATCATTGCTATAATTAGCGCATTGGCGACTCCCTCTGTATGGTACATACAGTATAGAGGAAGTCGCCGATGTGCTATAAATAGTAATGGTGTTAATGAAAATTTGAGTATATTCACATTCGCCATACCTCGGGTGATGGGAGCCATCAAATCCCTCGGCTGTATCTGGTAGCTTGATATGTACCTAAACGGTACATTTCATCGCCGGAAATACGTCGGTTTACCGTTCCGAAAATTGTAAGGTTCCTCATAAAAAAGAAAACTTGTGTCTCAATTTTCTATCGAAATCCTTCTAACTATATTTCAGTTGACAAACAGTTCGTACATTCATTTTTTAACATGGTTTATCAATTGCGATTGAAGTTTTCACCGACAGATAGATAGATGTGACTAACTTCATTAAGGTTAATAAATTCGTTGTACGGTCAGGTGGCAGGGGACTTGGAAACTTAACGAATGTCGTTGCTAAACGACTGACAGTGGCACCGCCATGTAAAAGATCACGCGATTGGCAATTCAAATGGAAACGACAGTTATACAGACGAGGTTAGATGTAGGTACGGAATCGGCCGAGTTGTGACGAGTGGTATATTCAATGATATGCAAGCGATGCACCAATATGCTACAAGTGTTCGACGATCGACCACGGAAAATTTTAAAGTTCTGTTATGGACCACTGGAGCTTCAAATGCCTGTGGTCTTACACAGATCAGAAGCTGAAATGAAAATATTCAAAATTCATATCAATCACATTTTGACAAAAAATCTGAATAACTACGACAAAAAAGCCCAAACCAATAAAAAATTATAAAACAGACTTAACCCTTAACCTGCTTAATAAGTCGAATGAAACTTTCAAGGCAATAGTAGAAAATCCAAATAATGCGATTTTAAAGCCGTGTTTTGGGGAACATATCTCCTTATTGAACAGTGTAGGTCCAAGATCAAACTGCACGTTCTGTGCAGTCTGATCTTAGTCTACACTGTCGGTAAGAAGTCAGTGAGTCGGGCTTAGCAGCCTAAGGATTAAAAATCCAGACAAGTTTGTACGCAGGTTTGTGGTTTTATGTCTCGATCTCGGTCGCATTTGCTTTGTCAACTAAATATTTCGCAAGCTGTTCAACAACGTGGGAGTGGTGTATATAGTTCAATGAATGAAATCTCCATCTTAACTCTTTCAGTGCCAGCTATAATAATTCAGTCTCTTTCGATAGCTGATAAAACAATTCTCTGAAATTCAGAAAAAAGTTTATAATATAAGCTTCACTTTTAAAAACGGATGGTATATATACAAGATCAGACAGCACGTTCTGTGCAGTTTGATCATGGTCTATGCCGTCCTCAACAGCCCTCGTTTTTGCCTATGGCGCTGACAGGGTTCAACCTTTTGCCCAGAAAAGACCTTTTGAAGCGATTGTAAAACACTATATCATTTCAAATAAAGAGGAATTTCGATCTTCGTTTAGACTGCAGCAGCGAACGCCGTAGATCGAAGACCAGACTGCACCTTATGTGCAGTCTGGTCATGATCTACACCGTTTGCAAGAGGTAATTAAATTGTTAATGATTGGAAATTGTTTTAACATTATCCCATTCAAATGAAATTTTCACCTGGGTGTTAATCAGGAATGTATCTTAATCCACACGCTATTCAAAATACAGTATCTTCGATTCATACGGCTCTTTTCTTAAATCTCGTGCCTTACGATAAACCTTTTTTGCGTACATAATTGTCAGTTTCCTTGTAAGGCAGTGAATTATTGCCAGGTAATGTATGATCACAGGTCTTTGAATCTCTACTGGTCTATCACGGAACACTAAAATTGTCCTTGGTCGATCATCGAACACTTATATAGCACACTGGTGCATCCCCTGTGTATCACGGAATATATATTCAAATTTTCATTAACACTGTTTCTATAAATAGCACATTGGCGATTCCCTCTATATCGTATTTAGTAAGACAAGGTGTGCAAGAAATCGAAAAAAAAAAAATGACCACCGTCCCCTTTTAGAGATAATATTTAACAGAAAATGGAAAAATAAACCTAGTTACCGGTGCAGATCTGTTCACAAATGATTTTTCTTCTGTACCCTGACCCTCGAAAGTTCCAAACGGCTCTTGCCATCAAGCAGTACCTCTCATCTCAAAAGAATTAAAAAGCTTCCACATTTTCCGGATCGCCATGCGCTGACGTCACACGATTCGTTATGACGCAGCGAATTATAACTCACGTGAATTTGCTATCAAAAGATGCACCAAAGCTTTTAATCAATGAACGGTAAAAACGCATTTGAAAATATGCGAAATGGGAGATGAAAATCGTGAAACTGGATTGGGTGAAAAGATAAATTATATCAGACGAAACGTTAATTTAATAATTTCATCAATACACCAACAAAAACATTTTCAATCTATGTTTGAAAAAAAGAATTTAATTCTTATTCGCTGTAGGATTACAAATCGTGTGACGTCAGCGCATAGCGATCCGGAAAATATGGAAGCTTTTTAATTTTTTTGAGACGAGAGCTATTGTTTGATGGCAAGAGCCGTTTGGAACTTTCGAAGGTCAGAGTACAGAAGAAAAATCATTAATGAACCCATCTGCAACGGTAACTAGGTTCATATATCCGTTTTCGTTTTAATATTATCTCTGAAAAGGGGCGGGGGTAGAATTTTCTTCGATTTCGTTGCACACCTTGTCTTACAATAGAGGATACAGAGGGAATCCCCAATGTGCTGTTTATAGTAACAGTGTCCGATAATGAAAATTTCGTTATCCCTTGATAGACCAATGGAGTTTCAGAGCCCTATGGTATGATACATATGGGTTATTATAAATCAAACCAAATTAAAACAAATAAAATGATAAAACCTGTCGTTTGGGCGACTTTTCCCGTTATCATCCAGTCTGATTTAAGACCAGGTAACCCTTTACCAAACCATCACGACTTTAAACCACCATAAAAAAAAAACTTTGAAACCATTGTGGAAAAATGAGAAATGCTGGTAACTACCAAGTTCTCCTTTTCCTACAATGTATTCTACCATAAACAGACAAATTTTATGTTTTGAGTAACATTTAATTTGTCGTCTGCAAACACTTTCAATTTTGACAAGGCTGTAATGTCATCATCTGGTAAAAAGTCAAATGCATTATCATATATTAACCCTTATCCTGCTAGATAAGTGAAATGAAATTTTCAAACCGATAGTAAACACCCAAATAATGCTATTTCAAACAAATTCTTTTGGAAAAAATATCCTAATCGGACAGTGTAGATCCAAGATCAGACTGCACGTTCTGTGCAATCTGATCTTGATCTGCACTGTCCCCAATTTAAGGTCAGTGAGTCGCACCTCAGCAGCCTAAGGGCGAGAAGTAGAAAATTAGTAGTTCATTTGAATGATATAGAAAACCATAATTGGAAAACCAGAAGTTGCCTGCCAAAGCAATAGCCACACGGGACTGCTTCTGTATCTTTTTCAAGGGCTTTCTCGCGCGTGACGTTGTGATATCCTCATTTGTCTACTAGATCTAGTAAACTAGTTCTTCTTGAAGAGCCTATTTGCCAGATGGATAAAGCTTGTGAAAAACGCTCCACCGGTGATGGTATTAAAATACCACCACGGATAAAGAGCCCCGCTCCAAAATCCCCGAAATGAAGATTCTTTATTTTTTTGATATTTGTGAGGCATTTGCAGGCTTAAAAAGAAAATGCTATAGGACACTGATAATGGTATTTTGTGTGTCGTGAACTCTTTATCATACAATCAAGAGTTTAAACGACTCTGGGAAAGAAGCCTTTTGAAAACATAATGGGAAAAGGAGAAAATGCTGGTAACCAGCATTTTCTCCTTTTCCCATTATGTTTTCTACCTTTCCAAAACTAAGTTTCAATATTTGAGTCAAAGTTAGTTTGTCACCTGCAATTGCTATCAATCTTGACAAGTTTAAAGTTTTGACATTTGGCAAAGAGTTAAGACTTGTGTCTGCTTTACCTGTGGGATAGTAAATTCATGCAGAGACATAAACATGGTGGGCGTTGTTTTGATTCATGAATTGACCTGCGCGGTCGATATTACATTTACTTCCTCGCCCCTCCACCCTCCCGAAAGAAATTTGCTACAGAAAATGTTGAAAACATCCGGCTTCTGTGGGAGGCTCATATCGGATACAGATTCTTTTTCCGGAGTCTTCCACCGTGATCCGGTGGAGGGAAGAATTTACAATATAGGAAATAAAGGAAGTTATCAATGAATTGGGTTTTAAACACGTTGCAGGACACTCTCTTACATCATCATCATCATCATCATCATCTTCTTCTTCTTCTTCTTCTTCTTTTTCTTCTTCTTTCTCTCTCTCTCTCTCTCTCTCTCTCTCTCTCTCTCTCTCGCTCGCTCGTTCGCTCTCTCTCTCTCTTTCCTTCTTTACCCAGCTCCTTTCCAGTTACTTTCTATCTCTCTGACACACACACATAGGTATACTCTCAGTGCGTCTGTCTGTCTGTCATGCTGTCTGTCTAGCTCTAAAAATAAGCACAAACAAGACAACAATTATAAAGATTTATTTCAGTTTATGTCAACAAACTATCCTATTTTACGTCATGAGGCTTATCTTACACCTGAAATAGCAATATTAATCAACTCTTTAACTCTTTACAAAACATCAGAATTTTAGAATCGTTTGAACATACTTGCTGTCAACCTTTTTAATCTGACTCAAAATATGGGAATATGGCCAAAAAAAAAATCATTGTAGGTCACCAGCATGTTCTCCTCTACCCTCACAGTCTTTTCAAAAAATATTTTCCAGGGTCATTAATATTCGGGATAGTAAACAATAGTAAGCGTGTTTTCAGGCGATTTTGACTACCGTTTCATACAAAGATCTGGCTGCACAATCATAGAATCTGATCTTTGTCAATGAAATATAACTGGGCCATGCTCTGTGAAAAGAATCGACTCAAGTCAGCCTGCGTAGTTCCTGTAGGCAGACAATCATCGAAATTTTTGCTATCTTTTAAATTTTCTGCATTTCAAGGGATCATTTAAATGAGGTCAAGTTAAGTCAAAATCAAAGTACCTTACCGGATTTGAGCAAATAAGAGACTCGAGTTTTTTCTTTAAACCGGGCCCTCGGCCTGGTCTCAAGAAGAGAAATTGACCCTCTTTTTTCACTCAAATTCTCTACTAACATACTCAGATTCTGACTTAAGTCGAATTTGTTATTTGAAAAGCACTTTACTAATATTAACAGACTTAACTAATGTTTCCAAATCCCGACACAACGTTTCAGACCAAATTGAGCAAAATGAACGAACTTAATTCAGTTAACAGACTCAAGTCCATTGTTTTTCATAGATGAGTCGGAAACGTTGTGCCAGCTCAGGATTTGAAAACATTTCTTAATTCTGTTAATGCTCGTGGAATTCGATTGAAATGACGAACTAAACTTAAATGTATACGTACCGAACCACCTTTCCTCAGAGAATGACTAATTATCTGCTTCCTAGCAACGAAGGATTATGCGATGTTATTTTTAAAGTATTCCAAAATGTCTATATGGCCTGCATCACGCGAAAAGGGGCATTCGGACATTTGCGTAAAGTGTCGTCTATGATCAGCATGCGCAGTCCGCGCAGGCTAATCAGAAACGACACTTTCCGTTTTTATGTAATTTTCTGTTTTGCGCAAGTCTACTGTAGCACAAAATCTAATGTAGTCTTAAAGTGCCGTCTCGGATTAGCCTGCGCGGAGTGCGCAGGCTGATCCGAGACGACACTTTACGCAAATGTCCGAATGCCCCTTTTCGTGTGTTGCAGGCCAATTATAGATCTACTTGTATTATTTAATCTTTGTAAAAAAGAATACACGGAACCACTTTTTAAATAGAATTTATCTTTTCGGCCAGAACTTTAGTGCAGGGTCATAATTGTGATTGGCAACTAGAATTCTATTCCTTTCAATGCGTGTAAACTTTTTTTTTCTCAAAATCTTCATTATCCAATAACGTGTTTTGTACCATTTAAAAACAATTCTGATCGTCGTCCCATCATAACCCGTATCCTGCTCAATAACTAAAATGAAATTTTCAATTTGATAGTAAGAACCCAAATATTGCTATTTCAAAATTATGTTTTGGGGAATAATATATCTTTATCGGACAGTGTAGATTCAAGATTAGACTGCACGTTATGTGCAGTCTAATTTTGATCTACATTGTCCGCAAACGGTCATTGAGTCTCGCTTAGCAGCCAAAGGTTTAAAACAGAGATCTAACCATTCAATCATAACTATTACCAACATTCAAAGACTAGCGATCTGACTGGCTGAGACATTCTGTCTCAACCAATCAGACTTCTTGTCTTGGAATCTAGCATTAGAAGTGACTTCAAAATGGTTGATGATTCCGAAATTTTGTGACAGCTTCGTCAATCAATGCTATCGGAGTATCGGGAAGATCTACATAATAGCGTGTTCTGATGGCCAATCACTCAAATAAAAGGTCGGCCGTTAGTTATTCTATTGAGCTTCAATGGATTCGTTGAAAACATTGCCTATATTGCAATACCTGTTATCTGTCACCAATTACTCTGAAACTGTAATATGTTTCTATCTACCCGGTACATCAGTTATTTGAAAATAATGTTATACAACATTGCACAAGTACATGGATGCACACGCATAGTTTCATCATGTAATTTTATGATTTTCCCAAAATCATTCATTGAATGACTCAGGATATTTCTCATTTTGCTAATGTAAAATTAATGTAAAAAGTAAAATTTAATGGCCTTTTGTAACGATGATCGTCTAAAATTGTATTTACGGTAGGTGGATATACAAACATAAAACTGCTGTAAACTGAGACTTGAAATGTGCCCACTACTATGTAAGAGACAGCTTTTGCAACCAATATGAGAGGAAAAGAGGGGTGGGCAATGTTTGTTACATGCAGTCGAGTTATTTTTGTATTCAATTAAAATAGGCCATTTTAACTCTTTGCCAAAGAATAAAATTTTAGACTTATCCAAATTGAAAGAACTTGCAGATGAAAATTTAAATGTAGCTGAAATTATTGTAATTGTCTGTGAAAGTGAAGAAAACCTTGTGTGAAAAGGAGAAAATGCTGGTTACCAGCATTTTCTCCTTTTCCCACAAGGTTTTCAAAATGCTATTTCCTCAGTGTCTTTAAAACAAGGGATTGTGTGGCAAAGAGTTAATTAGTTTTGTTCATTTTCAACGACTGTGTGTACATTCAATCGCACTTTCGATCATTCAGGAAGAATTGGTACACCATTCAGAGATCATTTATACTTTACTATGATCTTATCAGTTCTACGAAAATACTTTGACCATGTAAAAATGACTCTTCATAAGAAAGTCTTTTTGAAACAATTTAACAGCAAATTGCTAATATGGCCTGCAACACACGAAAAGGGGCATTCGGACATTTGCGTAAAGTGTTGTGGCGGATCTGCCTGCGCAGTCCGCGCAGACTGATCCGAGACGAAACTTTATGACTTCATTCGATTTTGTACTACAGTAGATATGCACGAAAGAGAAAATTGCTTATGAACGGAAAGTGTCGTCTCGGATTAACCTGCGTGGACTGCGCAGGCTGATCCGGGATGACACTTTACCCAAATGTCCGAATGCCCCTTTTCGCGTGTTGCGGGCCAATTAAAGCAGCTTTTGCAGACCGCGTAGATCAAGATAATACTGCAAAAAAAACCTGTAACTGTACAGGGTCCTGGCCTAATACTGCAAAAACCCCAAAATAGCTGTCGCCATGATCTATAGATCTATGACTGACACAATGTTGAAATCGGCATACGATACCATTCAACCAACCGTCAAGTGATATCGGTGAAAAATTCGCAATCAGTCCTCGACATTTATTGAAAAGAGTAGTTCGTTTATTTAATTTTGTTTTACGTACTTCCGCAAAGAATCCATAATGACGTAATGTCACATGACCTAATGTCATATGACGTTATTTCAATATATCGTACGATTGTGCCGTGTCAAAGGATTGTTCTTTATCAGGTATTTGGAAAGGAAGGGGATTATCAAGATTTCCTAAAAAAGAACATTGACGTTTTAGTGATAAACCTTTACTCCCTAAGCTATTTTCATACGTGTTAAGTTTGGGGACTCTTTGTAAAAAGACCAAAAACAAAACCTGTAAAGACAGGCAAGACACAGTTATTACAAACAGAGACTTTGTCCTGTCTGAGCAGTTTCCATTTTTTTCACACTAGCTCTTCACAAACGACAAAATTTTTGACATATCTAAATTTAAATCATTTGGAGACAAAGTATATGTGACTCAAAAACTTGGAATTCGTTTTTGGCAGGTTAGAAAACATTGTGAAGAAAGGAGAAAATGCTGGTAACCAGCATTTTCTCCTTTTCCCACAATGTTTTCAAAAGCATTCTTTCTTAGGTTCGTTAAAACACTGGATTATTTGGTAAAAGGTTAAATGGAGAGACTGCGGTCAAACAAGCGCTTAAATGAAGGAAGTTCCGTCTCTGAAATGAAATGTAAAACATCATGACAGATAACGTTATCGTTCATTCTTAGCACTTACTGTTCCTATATTTACTTTCTTATTTATATCATGGTTGGGCGATACACAATGGGGCTAATTTGCAAGACAATGGGTTATTACTCAACAATATTTATAGTTTATTCCACAGCACGATTGCCCGAAACTTGGATTGTTCAAGTTAACCCTTTACCACACAAGGCCGACTTCTAACGACCCTGGGAAAGAAACATTTTGAAAATTTTGTGGGAAAAGGAGAAAATGCCGGTAACCGTAATTTTCTCCTTTTTCCACAATGTTTTCTACTCTATAAAGGAAAAAATGCACAGTTTGAATCACATTGAAATTGTCGTCTGCAAATGCTTTCAATTTGGACAAGGCTAAAATTTTGTCGTCTGGTAAAGGGTCAAGACTTATGGCGAAAATAGTAATTTTTTCTATGAGTATGACATATCCGATGAACTCTGAAAACATTGTACCAGATGGTGATAATTGTCAGCATGCAAATTTATCCTATCCTATCCTATCTTTCTGTATCATTGCATTATTTATTGTTCAACGATATTGCCTTGCTGTTGAATTGTCTTAACCTTCAAATCGCTTTAAATAAATGAAACGAAAATTTCCACTCAATAGTAAAAACTCAAATATTGCGACGTAAAAGTTGATTTCAGCGGAAAGAAAATACCGTATCGGACAGTGTAGATCTATTATAAGACTGCACGTTTTGTGCATTCTGATCTTGATCTTCTCTCTCGGGAAAAGCACCCCGGCTCGCGATAAGCAGCCTAGGGGTTAAAACAAGCTTGTGGTCAACATTCTATCAATATGACACATCTGATGAACTCTGGGAACATCGTGGCAGGTAGAGATAATACAAATTTCCTTTATCGTTCGATAGAGTGTAGTTCTTGTATTGAATGATTGCCTTCTTGTTAGATTTTCCGGGTATAAGCTTGTGAAGAAAATTTTCAGTTTATGCGAATATGATGCATTCGATAAATTCTGGAAACGGCATGACAGATAGAGATAATGCCCAGGATATTCATTTTTTCTTATCGTTTTCTAAATCTTTTCATTAATTGCGTTACGGTTGGATCAAAAGATCGAAATAAAGTGTTCAGAATGCCCTATTTCTCTAATCGTTCCACATGATCATTCTATTATTTGATAATTACTATATTATTGTATTGCCGAGCCCCGTGGCTCAGTCGGTAGCGTACAGGACTTGAGAACAGTAGGACTTAATTGGTTCGATCCCCGGCTCGGCCAATGTCTTTCTGAGGATTGCTGATAGTTATTGCGACAGGATTCATTCCTCTCTCACCGCTGACCATTGTTTCGACAATAGTTATGAGGGAAAGCAGCCAGTGCCTTGCAAATAACATTATGCGGAGTACTGGTAGAAGAAAGCACGGACAGGTGCACTGGCCGCTGCGATATAACTGAAATAAATAAAAACGGCGTTAAACACCATACACCACTGTATTACCCGAGTTCATGTTTGTGACGAAGATGGTCAACTTAGTATGAGTATGACGCATCCGGTCATAAGACGACGTGACGTTTTTGATATAGATATTAAGAAAGAGACCTTCTCTCCCCAAGGCTTCTTTGAAGCAGAGATGATATATTGCAAGGCACACGTGCACACATATATCGATTCACTTGTTTCCTGCAGTCAAATAACTTTTTTCGTCATGCAGCAAATGGCCATGGAAAACATGGAGGCAAAAGAAGAAGTTGCTCGTTACTAGCATTTTTCTTCTTTGTCACAATGTTGACGAACAAAGTGTATATTTATGGATTGAATCTTCAATAGTGATAATCAATGACTTTTTCTGTTGTACAAAGATGTTTTAAAGTCGTCTCTGCCGAGCCCCGGTAGTGCAGTCGGCAGTATACAGGACTTTAGAACATGGGCTTGCTGGTCTGAATCCCCGGCTAGGCCAATTTCTTACCGACAAATGATGATACTCATTGCAAAAGGATTCATTCTTCTTTCAGCCGTTGATCATTGTTCACCTATGTTTATGCCAGTGACTTTGGAAGAATAGCGTGCGAAGTCCTGGTAAATGAGACTCCAGGAATGCATGAATAGGTGCACTGCCCATCGCGATATAACTGAAATAATGTTGAAAACGGCGTCATACACCATACAAACAATCAATCAAAGCCGTCTACTGCAAATATGTTTGGGGGAAAACGGGAGGGAGTAGCTAATACGTGATAGCAAGGCGTGAGGGAACATAATTGTTGACTCACTAGCTGCATACCAAATATTTCGTCATGCAGTTTAAGTTTTTTTTTTTTTAAACATTCAGGCAAAGAAGAAATTGCTCGTCACGAGCAATTTCTTCTTTTGTCACGATGTTTTCGAAATACGTGTATATTCATGCATTAGACCGTAATTCGTGTTGATCGTTATTTATTTTACAAGGGTAATTTGAAGGTCGTCTGCTATAAATTTATTTCAGGATGTTGTGAGTAAAACGCAAAGAAGGGATGGGTCATGCATCCGGTTCTACGCAATCACGCGACGCATACAATATAATTATGCACAATATTAAAGTAGACTTGCCGAAAGTTTTTTTTTTTTTGGGGGGGGGGGGGGCTTACCACACGTGCGATCGTTTAACTGACACATGTGCATGAACAAATACGTCTTGGCAAACAAGCTTAACAACAACAGTTCTGATCACTTGAAACGAAAACTGCTGTTTCCAACTATTTGAGCAGCTGATTCCAAGGAAGATTGGGTCTTTGTTTACCATGTACATGCATATACATGATGTAGGTGCATATCAAGCTACGTGATACAGCTGTGGGACTTGATCAACGGATCACTCGAGGTTTGTCCAATGGTAATCGACGCATTTAATTGATCACATGACATTGTTAGAAACCTTTTCGAAATTCTGAAACGGCATCTTAAAATACCTAAAGATGTTACACGGCCCGTTAAAAATATCTCACTGAATTTTTTCTTTTCTTCCATAATTGTGTCTTTCTTCGTTTACTGATGGTTAGTCAGCTATCACCTCATGTTTTAAGTTTGATGAGGTTATAAAAGTCTGAATAACCCCTCCCCCCCCCCCTTTAATTCGATTTATCGGTCAGCCTAGCAACCTAGCAATGCAGCCGACCAGAATCACAACAGACCGCATATCCCCCACTCCCTCAGACTGAACTATTGGGCAGCTCAGACGACAACCGAATATTTCAATAACCTACTGTGTAACTATCTTGAGGGAATTATAATTTCGTATGTCTATTTCTTTTACCAGTCTTCCGAATGTGAGGCTGCTTAGCCCGAGTCAATCTGCTTTTACGGACGGTGTAGATCTAGATCAGACTGCATGTTTGGTGCAGTCTGATCTCCGATCTAAACTGTCCGATACATTGACTTTTTACAAGCAAAAAGAATTTTGAGATCTCAATATATGAGGTTTAACTAGTGACTGGTAATGTAATTTTCATTTAATTCATCTAGCAGTTTAATGGTTATTTCTCAAAATTAGTTCAAAAAGTATCACTTTAGATTGCATGACAGATAGATAAAAAAATAACTTTGTAAGTCAGCAAAACATGTCCAACAATTGCAAATCTAAAGCTGTTCGAGGACCATCATGATACATGACGTACCGGATCAATCCAAGATCAGACTAACCGTCTAAAGTGGTCTGATCCAAATTTGTACCTTATACCGCCCTTTGCCTCCTGAATGTTAAAATGATATATCGACTAGGTGAAATAAGAGTTGCAAATACGGGTTTATTGTTGAAGATTGAGGACCGGCCATTTCAGTACATAACAATTTAATTTTGAATGACGATGACTTATGACTTTTGGTAGATCTATTTTTATTAGCAGATGATCGAGTGGCTTACATTCTAAATATATATAAGTATAGACTTGCAAAAACTATCAAAATCACAAGACACAATACAAAAAGTTCATTCCTTGATGTATATCGAATAAATTATAGATACAATTGAGCTATGCTCTGAAAGAAAGGGGCTTAATGCATATTTTGTAATGCATTATATCACGCAAGTCAGCACATAATTAGGGATCAATGGATTCCATTTATTCTTGACTGAATCTGGAGGAAGAGTGGTCCTTGGATATGCTTAAAATTGACCAATTGCAAAAAGTTTCGACCTGTGTCAGCCTGCTCGTACTGAGCAAGCTGACATGGGTCGATACTTTATGCAGATTCATTAAGCCATGTTTTCAAAGAGCATGGCTCAAAAAATAAAGGACATTAGAAATGACCCAAAAACTGGGACTCCAAACAATTTTGAGAAGACTATGATGATGATGATGATGTTGATGATGATGATGGGGAGGAGGAGGAGCAGTAGCAGCAGCAGCAGCAATCGGAGCAGGAGCAGGAGGAGGAGGAGCAGCAGCAGGAGGAAGACCAGCAGCAGGCGCAAGAGGAGGAGAAGCAGCAGCAGGAGGAGGTACAGCAGGAGGAGGAGGAGGAGCAATTACAAAAGGCGGAGGAGAAGAAGGAGCAGCAGCAGCAACAGGATGAGAAGGAGAAGCACCAGGAGGAGGGAAAGGAGGAAGAAATGGAGCAGCATCAGCAGAAGGAGGAGGAGCAGCACTAGGAGGAGCAACAACAACAACAGGCGGGGGAGGAGCAGCAACAGGAGAATGGGGAAGAGGAGGAGGAGCAGCAGCAGGAGGAGAAGCAGCAGCAAAAGGAGCAGAAGAAGCACCAGAAGAAACAAGAGGAGGAGGAGAGAGGGGATCAGCAGCAGCAGGAGGGAGAGGAGAGGCAGCAAAAGGAGCAGGAGCAGGAGGAGCACCAGAAAAACCAACAGAAGGAGGAGGAGGGGAAGCAGCAACGGGAGGAAAGGGAGCAGCAACAACAGGAGGAGGAGGAGGAGGAAGATGGGTAGCAGCAGCAGGAGGAGGAGGAGCAGCAGCAGCAATAGGAGCAGGAGGAAGAGGAGGAGCATCAGCAGCAGGAGAAAGAGCAGAAGCAGCAGCAGCAACAACAAGAGGGGGAGGAAAAGGAGATGGAGCAGCATCAGCAGGAGTGGAAGGAGGAGCAGCAACAACAGCAGGAGGAGGAGGAGGAGCAGCAGCAGCAGCAGCAGGAGGGGAAGGAGGAGCAGCTGCAGCAGGAGGAGGAGGAGGAGCAGCAGCGGCAGCAGCAGGAGGGGAAGGAGGAGCAGCTGCAGCAGGAGGAGGAGGAAGAGCAGCAGCAGCAGCAGGAGGAGGGGTGGAGAAGCAGCTGCAGCAAGAGGAGCAGTGTAGGAGGAGAAAGAGCAGCAACAGAAGTAGAAGGAGGAAGAGGAGGAGGAGGAGGATGAGAAGGAGCAACAAGTGGATGGGAGGAGGAGCAGCTGCAGCAGAAGGAGCAGCAGCTGCAGCAGGAGGGGGAGGAGGAGGGAGAGGAGAAGCAGCAGCAACAGGAGGAGGGGGAGGAGGAGCAGCTGCAGCAGGAGGAGGAAGAGCAGCAACAGCAGTGTAGGAGGATGAAGAGTAGGGGGGAGGAGGAGGATGAGCAGCAGCAGTAGGAGGAGGAGGAGCAGCAGCAGCAGTAGGAGGAGGAAGAGCAGCAACAGCAGTGTAGGAGGACGAAGAGTAGGGGGGAGGAGGAGGATGAGCAGCAGCAGTAGGAGGAGGAGGAGGAGCAGGAGGTGGAGGAGGAGCAGCAGCAGGAGGAGGAGGAGCAGCAGCAGCAGGAGAAGGAGGAGGAGGAGCAGCAGCAGCAGCAGGAGGAGTAGGAGCAGGAGGTGGAGGAGGAGGAGCAGCAGCAGCAGCTACAGCAGTAACAACATCAGTTTCAGGGGGAAGGAGTCTCCTTTTAAATATCTTGTTCACATTTTAAATTAAAATTAAAATTGATCTTTCTGGATAGTCTTATAAAACTATTTTGACATTTTTTTTAGAATTATCGAAAAAAAAAGTAGCTTTCTATTTTTGGCAAAAACTTAATTTCGTCCATGCTATGTATCTTTTATGATGCTTTTCCTTTTCTGTCGATTTTATAAGAAAAATTGGCACATCCATTTCAAAAAAGGTTATTTTGAAATAAATAACCTCTTTTTACAATTTTACACGCTAATTGCAGCAAAGTACATGTGCGGGCAGTAGATCTAGTAGACCAGACTGCACATTATGTGCAGTCTGATCTTGGATCTACACTGGCCGATATTTTTTTAGACATTCAGTTTGGAAGAACCTTAAGATTTCTGTAGTTGAGTTTTTCCTCCTTCTATATCGTATAGCTGAAATCTTTACCAGTAAGACTCGACGTCCGTCTGCTTTTCTTACAGTTAGTTTTTTCCCTACATTTACTCTAAAATTCTCTTTTTTCTGTAAGTATTTGTAACGATATGATCGTATAGTAACTGTTAATCTAAAGAAGACTATTGTGAGCTTTAGGTTTTACATTCATCCATTTCTTCAGTATACCAAATCCTAGAAATGAAAGATTTTGTAAAGATATCGACAAGAATTTCATAGATGATAAGTATCATTTCAACACTGTATGTCTATTATCCTTTTCTTCAGTATACTAAATACGGAAGGCGGTCGCATTCGAGTTCCTAGAAATGAGAGATTGTGTATAGTTAGCGACAAGAATTGCAAGAATTAACATAATTATGTTATCATTTTATCGTTTAATGTCTATAATCCGTTACTTCAGCATACTAACTCCGGAAGACGCGGTCGCATTCGAGTTGCTACAAATGAAAGAAATTGCTGAATTTCAATTTGCCTATATTCTTCGTGGGAAATAATATAGATGGATTATTACGTTAACCCAAATATGTTTATATTTATAAACCAGATGAAATGTTGAAAATTACAAAACTATGTTTAATATGCGTAAGATTAAAAATTGAGCTAATCTTCTATAAAAGGAACGCTAACCAAAATTGATCAATTGTCTATGATTAAAAAAGGGAGACATACATGTATTATCTCGAATCTATTTTAGGCAGAAAAACTAAACATTCTTGCGGACAGTAAAATTTATAGATCAGACTGCACGTGCAGTGCCGTCTAATCTGACTCTGCACCGGCCACAGACGCAATCAAAGTTTTAAAAGGCACTCGGAAGTTGAACAATCGTTATGTTTTTTATTTACACTTCCCTACATGTGCCATAAGACCTCTCTCTCTCTCTCTAATTCATTCACAATATGTATGTCACCGCCTATCTGTCCGCCGTCCGTCCTTCCGTCCATCCATCCCTTCCTCCCCCTCTCCTTCCTTCCCTCCGTCCCTCCCTACATCTGTCTATCTATCTATCTATGATTAATTTACCTTTTAAATTTGTATTCTGTACTTCTGTACTGACAGACGAAATTATGTTTAAGTTTAATTTAGAATTATTCTTATTCTGCCGAACAGGATGAAAGGTAATATTGTGGTATATTTGAATAAGCACTTGCGTTTAAACTTTAATGTTACCGAATATTGCCTTCTACTATCAGAAAAATAAAACTCATCTTCGTTAATGTCTCCCCCAACCCTGCCCATTTAATGGGCATTACATAAATGATGCGAGTAAGAGAAAGGCATAGAGTAGACTAGAGACCAAGACCAGACTGCGTGTATGTGTACGTATGTGTAGCCTGATCTTGGTTTACACTCTAAGCAAAATACACCAATGGGTAAGTATGGTAGAGTAAGAGCTAAGGGTTTAGTTATTCAGGATTTTAAACTTACATGCCAATGATTAGAAACCAAGTAAATATTATGCAATGGTATACAATATAGTCTTTCGTTGCGACGATATTTTGAAATTTGAGACTTACTACTATTGGCCAGTTATTCTTGAACGTAATTTGTCAACTTCATTGTTTGTTTGTTTGCATGTTTCGTGTTTGACATCGTTCTCGTCATTTAGACATACCTGGGTGCGTTTGCGTGTCTGGCGTTTCCTTTACCAATGCTTAACAGAACACTCCAAGCCAATGGCTGTTTTCCTGATCGTTGTCAAACTAATGTTCAGGGGTGAGAGAGGAATTAAATTCTGCAGTAAGGACTACCGTTAATCAATGAAAAAAAAAAAAGGTTGGCCGAGCTCTGAACGAGCGACCCCAAGGTTTCTAGTCCTGTCCGCTACCGACTGATCTGGGCTCGGCTGTTATTTGGATAGGATCTGCATTGTTGTCAAATTGACCTGAAGTACGAAAGATGGAATATTCAGAGGTGTGTCAGAAATTTCTGGAAGTATTTGGTAGAATGTGTATGTTATTGGAATAAGAAGGGTAGCATTTTCTGAATGCTTTGAATCAGGACTGCAGTATAACTTTAAAAGCTTTAAATTTAAGTTTCTAAAAGAAACAGTACTCATAACCACATTTCCAGTATCTTTTTTTACTTATTTTGACCTATATTTACATTGCTTAAAGCAACGTATACTATACTATGAAAGCAAATGTGGGACAGCTTTTAATCCATATTTACATTACCTGAGCGATCGGCTATTATTCCTAAAGCGACCATCTAAATTATGAACGCCACTGCCGCCATAGTTTTAAATTTTCATCTCAGAAATACGTATTTGTCTTCCTCTATTGCAACTTTAGACAGCAATTCGATACTAGCCCATTTGATTGCTTTTCTTACAATGTACTTTTTGTAATATTCAAGAGACAATTTCTCTTAATTCACGTGATGGCCTTGGTGTCATCATGTTCCAAAATGATTGGTGATAAAACGCAAAACAAACCCCAAACGATCCACAGTAATGTGATAACAATTGATTCGAAAGAACCCCTCGGTTTTCCTGAAACGTGACGGGAAGGGTAGGCGTAAGTCTTTTTTGAAATTGCTCTTTTATCATTAACTTTGGAATTATTGACCTTCGACAAAACAGGCATTTAGTCTGTACTGATATTTCACTTGCGTAAACTGTAAACAGCATTTCGTCAGTCTTGGCACAGATACCGAGTTGTAATTAATACCTTAACCTTTAGCTGCTCGATAAATGAAACAAAAAATTCAACTCAATAGTAAAAACCCACATATTGCGATTTCAATGTTCAATACCGTGTCGGACAGCGTAGATCCAAGATCAGACCGCACCTTTGTGCGGTCTGATCTTGATCCACGCTGTCCGCAAAAGCTCCCCAAGTTGCACTTAGCAGCCATAGGGTTAAATATAATTATACCTACACAAGACTCCACAATTTTAGACTTGTAAATGTTGACAGCATTTGAAAACGACTTTAGGCGTTGTTTAAATGTTGGAATTTGTCTCAAATAGTGTTAGAAACATTGTTGGAAAGAGAAAATGCGCGTTATCAGCATTTTTTCCTTTCTTATGATGTTTTCAAAAGTGACGTATCGAACAACTTCCGCCACAATATTTTCACATGTATTCTTAAACTATCTTATATACAGCCTTAATTTATGTTTATGACCCAATACAAGGACGAAATATTTCAGAGTCGTACTATTAAAATTTGTTTCACGGGCTTAAGGAGTTAAATAAAAGACCTTATGAGGTCACACTCATGTTTTAAGCCAAATTAGGTGACGGAACTTTGGCAACATGTCAGAATTAGTGAAATCTCGGCCGATTTAAACCTTTACTAAATAGTTTTGTGTTTGTACAACCCTTGGGGTAAGAGGCTACTGAAAACATTGTGGGAAAATGTGAAATACTGAAATCAAGCATTTTCCATCAATCCTTCGGGTTTTTTTTCCGTCTGCTAAACTGTCTGAAGTCGTATGCAACTGTGATATTCGGGCCTTTTTAAAGACTGTATGAAAATGTAAGTTTTCTGTAATAAGCACCCTATGAGCTTAACTTAAATTTTAAAAAAAATCACCAATATGGACAAACCAATCGAATTATTGTAATTTGATCTAATATTTCGCCGTTTCGACTTCCTTGGGGATGTGAAACGTTTCTATTTAAGATTTAGAATAAAAGAATTACGCAGGTCAAAATTGTTTATGTCCTTTGGTGAAAAGAGGTTGGCTTGAAGTCAAGAATGATGAAATCACGATCTCATTGAAAGGTCGCTAGCTTTTGAATACAAAGGATTTTGTTTATTGATCGCAGCGTTCAGTTGTTTTCAAATTACACCACGGCAGTCTGTATACATGTAGGTAACCATGCTTTCAAAATACAAGTAAAGTCATAAACTTGTCAAAACCCAAGTTTTAGGCGAACGTTATACGAATGCCACCAGGTGGAGAGAGTTTTGGCAGAGTCTGGGATTTGAGAAAAAACCGCTTACTCTACCGAATACTGAATGCCCAGAAAAAGATAGAATATTCTGAAGAAAATTACCATGGTACTATAAGTACGGACAATAATATTATTTAAAGAAATGTTGAGTGAAAAAAAAAACAGGGCTTTGGTTTGTTATCTCAAGTTAATCAATGCGCCAATTTGTTAAAGTATAGGTCAGATTTAACCAATAGATATCCTTTCCCAATTGAGACCGTACTTCAACGACCCTGAGGAAGAAAGCTTTGCGGAAACATTTAGTAAAAATGGAGAAAACGCTGGTAACCAGCATTTTCTCCTTTTTCACATAATGTTTTTTACCGTTCAGAGGAAAATCCTGTCAATCGACTTACATTTCAAAAATTACCCAAAATCCTTATGCTGAAAAGAAGAAAAATAACAACAGGAATGGACGTTTGAACAAGGGAATGAGTCAGTGTTGGAAGGAAGCGGTTTTGACTTCCCAAGTCCTTACAGGCGTTTACTTTTCAGACTGTATTCCATTGAATCAAAATTTCTTGCCAAGTCGCTCTGTATTTTGTCTACTTTTTACCTGGTTCTAAAATTCATCTTTCTGCCAGCGAATAACACTTGAAGCGACCGTACAATGAGAGATTGTCATCATGATTCACAATAATTTCCATACTTTGAAATGGTATCATTTGAATCTAATTTCGTTTTAATTCAACACCCTCGTTGTTTACATGTGGACGCTACTCGGCTTTAAGCAATGCGCCAACTTTGTCACAGAGTGGGGTAATGCTTGTTTTAAAATGGTCGGGTTTTAATGAGTACGATTAGAGAGCAGTTCTTTATTCTTTGACCAGTAATCCTAATTCAGTACAAGTCTTATCTAAACCACAGACCACATGCCGAAACTTAAAATTTTACTCAACGGGAGGTCCGGTATTTCGACAAAAAAACATAGTTGTACATGTATGCACTTTTAGAACTGTGTATCCGGTTACCCAACCCTTTACCTGCTTAGCTGGTTATCAGACGACAAAATTTTAGACTTGTTCATTTTGAAAGCATATCCAGACGACAAAATTTTAGAGTTTCGAAAGCATTTGCAGACGACAAATTAAAGAGTGGCTCAAATGATGGAATTTGCCTTTTAAAGAGTAGAAAACATTGTGGAAAAAAGAAGAATACGCTGGTAACCAGTTTTTCTCCTTTTCCCACAATGTTTTCAAAAGTCCTCTTCTAAAGGGTGGTGCTTCAAACTTAGGCTAGAGCAGTTGTTAACTATTAGAAGAGGAACCCATACCAGAGGGTCAGATAAACCACAAACAAATGAACCATGCTCTGGCAAAAGGGGGCTTAATGCATCTCCGTGATCCATGGTACTAGCAAGCCATCAAATACATATGGATCCATAATAGCCACTTCTTTTAATAACCGACTTAATCATGAGGTAGACTGGTCCTTTTACAAACAGAAAATTGACCAATAGCGAAAAGTTTCGGCTCTAGTCAGCCTGCGCGTCGGCGCAGGCTAACCTGGATCGATACTTTTCACAGATGCATTAAGCCCCCTTTTCACAGAGCATGGCTCAAATATTTGATGCTCTTATGCATTTTTCGACTGTGAATGTTCACTGAAAAAGGACTGGCAGCCGACGGTTGGTGTTCGGTACATGTAGTGCTCTTGTTCAAGTCCTGCTTTGGCGGTGCTTGTCACGTGGGACTTGCCTTGAACGTGGCATTGCTGAGCCTATCTTACTAATAATTTACTAAAATCAGGAAAAGGTACCGATAAATGATTTTATTTCGTGATAAAACCGAAACTTTGACACGTACTGATGAAAGAGACCTAAAACCACGATACAAAGTGTACGGAATTAGCCTCTATTATCTTCCAATTTGTCTTTTCACCAAAGAAGGAAAAAAGAAAAACAAAAAATGCTACAGATACAGATTGATAGATTCAATGCCATGTGCGAGAACGTGACAAACCCTTTATAAAACAACAACATTTAGACCCTTCCAAATTGAAGGCATCTGCAGACAACATATTTGAAATTGATATAAATGTACTCAAGTGCTTTGATATGGTAGAAACATTGTGAGAAAAGGAGAAAACGCTGGTAACCAGCATTTTCTCCATTTCCCACATTGTTTTCAAGTGCGCTTCTTCCTTGGGGTCGTTGAAACTCAGAAATGCTTGGAAAAGGGTTAAATATTGAGAGAAGGAATAATAAAATGGCTATCAAATAATTTGTAAACACTTTGATGTAAAAATTAAAACAGGACACAGAGATCTATCGTACGATCAGATATTATGAGTAAGTTTATTCACCATGCCAAGTTATTCGTAAAGCCCCTTTACACACCGACCTTCATCGGTTGATCGAATTAGATCTATTTATTGATCGGATGTTGTTTTATGCCGCTTTCAATATAATTTCAGTCATGTCACGGTCACAACTTATTCATTTTATAGGCATGGTAAATCAAGATCAGACTGCTCAAAATCTAATTCCGATCTTCGTTATATTCTATCGCATTGCTTATGAAATCGTCTGTTCAATGGTGGTCTTGAACATTTCATTTACTCCGTTATAGTATTGGTTCTTGAACTGACAGAATACGCCGTGACCGAGTTGTGGTAATGGGCCTACCCCCCCCTTTTTTTTTTTTTGTCGTGAAAACGCCTGCTTAGTAGAAATATCACAAAAATATTTAATGCTTAATGCTACAGTTTTTTCTCTTTAAGAACATGTATAAAGAAATTGGACGATTACCTGCAGGCGAAAGTTGCAATTTTTGAGGTAAATGACGGGATGGACGTTTGCAATCGGTAACTCCGTTTACTATATGACATGCGATGTGACGTCATTGCATCCTCTTGAATACTTTCCTACTTAAAGGCCCAGTAAAGGCCGAAATATCAAAGCTGGCGTCATAATACATTTAAATTTAAACCATACCATTTAAAAGTATCCAAAATATTGTGGAGATGACAGTCTGTTATCGTGTGGATAGGCCATATGTTAGTCGCTGGCAGAAAAAAGAATTCTAAAATCAGGCAAAAAGTAAACAAAAGACACAGCTACCTGGCAGGTTTTAACTGTTAGTTTTGAAATTAATTTCTCTGTCAGCAACTAACACTTGGACCGACCGTACAATAACAGATTGTCATCTTCACAATAATTTCCATACTTTTAAATGGTATGATATAAATAAAATTGCATTTAAACACCCGCTTTGTTTACTTTTGGGCTTTATTGTTACTTTAATTGACGCGTTTTAATTGAGCGTTTGATATTCCCACTAGCAATTGCCAAACTCTGGCGCTGAATTCAGAAAATATCTTTGAGAGACTACCTTTTTTCATGTAGGAAATAGCAATAAAAAGACTTCTTTCTAACATATTTCCTTTCTTCCTCATTGACGATATGTCAGCTACTGCATCGATAAAATCTTTCTGAAGTTTGGATTGATTACAAGAATCTGAAGTGCCTTCTCACAGGGTGCTATTAGGACAATGGCGTTTGATCACAGCAAACAATAACGGGCCAAAGCGAATAGCACAGTTTAAGGCTGTCTGTACTTGTATCTACTATGTCAGATATTAATTTTCAGAGCTTTTTTCAACAAAAGGGGGAAACCTGTTGAACTTTGAAAAATGGCCATCTTTTCAGAACTTTGATGTCCATTTTACATATTTAGAGCACAGACAGGCTAAAATCGAAGTCAAGAGAACATTGCGATTATGATACCTCGACTGAATTAAAAAGGAGAGCGGGGGAAAAAAAAAACAGCCACTCGACAATTTCACGTACATATTAAATGTCGACGTGGGAGAGGATGTCCCTTGACATTTCGAACAGGCGAACACTTAACGTTGCTGCATACAGGGACTCTTGAAAAAGAAAACCCACATGTATTTAGCCATGTGGTCGATTTTGTCTTTGCGGACAATTTATCTAGATCCGTTAATCTTTTCTGTCCGTGTCTAATTAATTATTTAATCCATGACGATTTACTTTAAAAAATCAGCTTGCGTTCCTTTGAGCTGAAATTAATGCATGTACAGGGTTAAAATTTGACGAGACGAATCTTCATTTTCGAGGCCGTTTTAGCACAATGACGGACAATGTAGATCTAAGATCAGACTGAATGTACCATGCAGTCTGATCTTGATTTTCATTGTCCGCAAACCCACCTATAGTCGTGTAAAGTATATGAAGGGTAGATTGAAGTTATTTCGTAACTCGAGTAGAGCAGGTGAAGTGAAGTATGTAAATTTTAGTACATGGTATATATCCTCATATGGTACGAGTATATCGACAGTTTCTAGATCCCCAAACCCCAGTTTATTTCATTCATGTGTGTAGTGGTTAACCCTTAACCAATCAATCCCGACATTTTCAACGACCCTGTCTTAGAGAAAAAAATCAAAACGTTGTGGAAAATGGAGAAAAACCCAGTGGTCGGAGTATTTCATAAAATATTGGATAGTGTGGATAAAAGATCGGCCTGGACATTCAGTATCGTCTGATCATGATCTGTAGGGCATACAGAAGTCATCTGCAAAATAGGCGTTTCAAGTATTCAAAAAGATGCAGAATCATGTCCCATAAAATTATTGTTGTGTTCTTGCACCGACGAAATTTTGTAATAACGACGGGAAAAGATTCTGATGGGTCAGAGTAATTGCTCTCTTTTTCATGCAGTGTTTTCTGTACAAACCATTATGTTTCTTTCTTTTGCCTGTGTCCTTCTATCTGTGTGGATTAACTCTTTACCAGATAAGCTCCTGCCTGAAGAAGAAGACTTTTGGAAACCATCGTAGGCAAAATTGAGAAAATACTGGAAACCAGCATTTTCCCAGTTTTCCATGCTGTTTTCTACTGTTTCATATACATGTACTAGATCTATTTCCTACATTTGAGTAACACTAAATTTTGTCTGTGAATGCTTTGGATTTTGTCCAAGTCCAAAATTTTGTGGCCTGGTAAAGAGTTAAGGGTTTTCATATCAGCAGTTTCATCCCGGAAAACAAAGTTGAAGGACATTTTGTTTGCTGACAAGGACCATTAACTCCTTGCTTACGGTTGACGACACAAGTAGCTTTTGTGGACAATGTAGATCAAGATCAGACTGCACAGAATGTGCAGTCTGATCTCTGATCTACACTGTCCACTTTTTAATTCTAGGTTATAACTGAAATGTTTTTTCATGTTGCCGTTGAACTGTATTTTCAGCCAATGAAAAATTACAATTTATTTATTTGGTAGTGAAAGAGTTAAACTGATGGCTTCCTGGTAGTATTTTCGCTTCACGTCGTTTACACCCTTTTTAGCTCCACTGGCCGAAGGCCAGCGAGCTATTGTCATGGCGTTGTGTCCGTCGTGCGTCCGTCCGTCCGTCCGTTCGTTCGTCCGTTCGTCCATGCGTGCGTCCGTAAACTTTTTCTTTAAAAAACTTCTCCTCAAAAACTATTGACTGGATTTTTACCAAATTTCACAGGAATGTTCCTTTGGTGGTCCTCTTTCAAATTCCTTCAAATAATTGTGTTCCATGAAGAATTCTGGTTGCCATGGCAACCAAAGTAAAAAACCTTAAAAAATCTTCTCCTCCCAAACCGCTATTTGGATAGCATTATTATTTTGCAGGAATGTTCCTTAGATACAGGTTTACAGAATTCCTTAAAAAAAAAAAAAGATCTGTCAAAAAACATGGCTTTTATGGGAGACTCATTTTCCTTTTATGGTATAAAGTAAAATCTTTGAAAAGTTTCTTCTCTAAAACTATTCATTGGATTTCATTGTTGTTTTGCAGGTAAGTTCCTATGGTGGTTGTCTACCAAATTGTTTCTTCAGTGAGCTAAAATGCAGGATTGAATGATAATTGTTAAAAACTTCCTTTCGCCATTATAGAAATATCAGGCCTGTGGAGCGATACAGGCGCTCATGCGCCTCTAGTTTATCACCCGTTCGATTTGGAGACAACTTATGGGCAGTACTTGCTAAGTGGACAGTATAGATCAAGATCAGACTGCACAAAGCGTGCAGTCTGATCTTGTAGATATATGCTTCCCGGATATTAAGTGATTGCTTCCTGGTGCGATCTGTCTCAGCACAAACACATGTCCTGACATACATGTAGCTCGCTCCTTTGTGTATGAGGGAATAGTGTTTTGCGCAGCTTTCAACATTATTCAAGTTATATCGCGTTGGCAGGTTCACCTGTCCTTACTCTCCCTTAATTTTTTTTACCAGTGCATCACACAATATTCTTCTCAAGCCATATGCTGCTCTCTCACATGACAATCGTGGAAACAATGATGGTTATCAGTGCATCACACAATATTCTTCCCTAGCCCTATGCTACTCTCCCAAATGACCATCGTTGAAACAATGACGGTGAATGAGGAATGAATCCCGAGCTTGGAATTCGAACCAGCGAGCCTTGGTTTCAGGCCCCTTACGTCAATGACTGAGCTACCGGGCTCCAGGAGCCCCAAAGTAGTTGACCGAATTGTGTTATACGTCGCTTTCAATATTATTTCAGACATATCTCCGTGGCTGTTCACCTATTCGGTTAAAAGTATTACACTTATATCAAAGCGAAAGCAAGCCTAGCTTTTTCCCGAGTTCCACCGGTAGAATTACTAAGCTTTAGCTTTCCGTTGCTTTACCGAAGGACACTCACGTGACTAGCGCCGCTAACGGAGACTAAAGCGAAATTTATTAATAACAAATCAACGGCTCTTAATCACTTAGTCATGGAGGTCCCTTGAGTTGATAGAATCTTTACCAGACTACAAAATGTTAGACTAGTTCAAATTGAAAACATCTGCAGACGACAAATGAAATAACTAGCTTGAATTTTTATCTTTCAAATTGTAGAACACATTGTGGGGAAAAAATAGAAAATGCTGGTCGCCAGCATTTTCTCCTTTTCTCACAATGTTTCCAAGAAGCATTCTTCTCAGATTCGTTGAAACACAAAATTGTTCTGTAGAGTGAACCATATGAGCCAAGCTCTGTGAAAAGGGAGTTTAATGCATCTGCAAAAAGTATTGACCCATGTCAGCCTGCGCACTCTGCGCAGGCTGACATGGGTCAATACTTTTTGCCATTGGTTAATTTTCTGCATGTCAAAGGACTATTGTACTTCATGATTCAGTCGACTGTTCAACAAAATGGATTTTATAGAATCATGTAATGTGATGACTTACTAGGTAAAATGCATTACAGAGATGCATTTAATCCCCTTTGGCCAGAGCGCCGCTCATATAATATTTTTGTCTGCCGTAAGATATAATGTCACGTTAGCATAATGTCATAATTAGGTTGATATATTTGCAGCAACTAGTCACGTGGTTTGTACAAGTCACGTGTGCAGTTTACACCAGTAATCTTGTATCATGAACAGCAGTGAAATCTGCAGGTTTTATCACAGTCACATTCTCGCTGCGTTTTGAAAAGCCAAGCCCGGTAACCCAGTCAGTAAACAGGGATTGAAATGTATGACTGATTTAACACCCAGCTCGCCATTGTCTATTTTTCTTTTTCGAGGATTGGTGAAAGTCACTGTAACAGGATTCATTTCTCTCTCACTGTTGAATGTTGTCAGTGATTTGCAAAGAATGTTGTTGTGAAGTTCTAATTAAAAAGAAGACTCCAAGAAAGCATGGATAGGTCGACTTGTTGCCGAAATGTGATTGAAATAATGTTGAAAAAGATCTTAAACACCAAACAGACAATTAAGGCTTATGTCTACAAAGGAGTTTAAGGTTGCTTTTGCAGACAGTTTAGAGCAAGATGGATTTAATTTGCACGAGAATAAATGGCGACGACAACTATGAAGATGATTATAATTTTTTTTTTTGAACAGAACAGAAATTTTATTTTGACACGTAAGCATACAAGCTCAGTGGTAATAACAATTAATTACAAAGCATGCAATATATATGGCATATTTCAATATACAAATATTGAAGAAAATGAATTATTTTAGTGATTTGTGGACATTTTTTTTAGGTATCTTAAAATATAATGATGATTATGATGATAATGATGATTTTATGATAAATCTGTGTCATATAGATCCCTCCGTGCTCTTGGCATATTTAGTATGGACTGTTCGAGAGAAAAAGCTCGGATGTACACAAGGAAGTCCGAGTACTTGTAAAACCCTAGTTTTTCTTCGAAAAGACCCACTTGCGTTCCTTTACGTGTCAAGTGTAAAGCACTAATGTTTAAGATCAGACTGCTTAGAACATACAGTCTGACCTTTGATCCACATGTTCTGTCTCGTTGTGAGATATTCTGACAAATGAAATCCGACAGTCATAAAAATGACAAGTTTAAAATAAATTTTGTCTTACAGCCGACTGAATCATGATGTAGACTTCTCCTTTGACATGCAGGAAATTACAAATAGCAGAGTTTCAACCCAGGTCTGCCTGTACGGATTGCACAGGCTAGCCTGTGTGAATGCTTTTTGCAGATGCACTAAGCCCCCTTTTCACAGAGCATGGCTCAAGTTATCTTTCAGTATATGGTAACGCTCAGTTTACTTGAATGTTTGGTTATTAACCTATGAACTGAAATACCATTCACAACAACCAAAAAAGTACCAAAAAGACGAACGAACAAACAAACAAAACTAATATGATATCAATATCTGTCTGTTGATAACATTGTTTATTTTCCTTGTGGGAGTGGGGCTACTCAAATGGTAAATAGACCAAGGTAGCGATCATATGTCACTTTTTTTTTGGCACTGAGTTTGATTTTATACGTATGTAATTCTATAATACCGTTGTGCAAAAAACAGTTATCTTGCACAGTAAGAAATACATAATTAATCTGATAACTGTACGCATTCTTGAAAAATATGTCGTAAAAGTGTTCACAATGACCTAAATAGGTCACCTTATTGATACGAAAAGACCAAACTGTGAAAAGGTTGTTTTTGTGGCTAAAAATAGGACTAACAACGGTGAAACAAACTACGAGTATTTCCCGTGTAACGATTGCATCATCTCGACTATACAGAACCAAAGCCCAGTTACAGGTATTTTGTGGTTAACCCTTATCCTGCTAAAAAAACTAACATGAAACTTTCAAGTCGGTAGTAAAAACCAAAATGTTGCTATTTCATAGGTATATTTTGGGGGTAGATATATCCTTATCGGACGGACAGTGTAGATTCAAGATCAGACTGCACATTCTGTGCAGTCTGATATTTAATCTGCACTGTCCGCAAAAGGTCAGTGATTAACTACAGCATTGTCTGTCGTCAGAAAATGATTTTTAGACAGTCCATGAACTTTATCTTCATAGAGCTAAATTAAATAAGACATGAAATCCCTGCACCAAGCGATCCACAAGTATACGAAACATTTGAGCCGCGCTGTGGATAAAGGGAGTTTGATGCAAGCAAGTCTTCTCATAATTATGGATCTATAAAATCCATTTTGTCTATAAAAGGGCTGAATCTGGAGGTAGAATGGTCTTTTGACAAGCAGAAAATTGACCAATAGCACAAGGTTTCGACCCAGGGCAGCCTGCACAAACCTCGCAGGCTGGCTTTGGTTGATACTGTTTACAGATGCATTAAATCCTCTTTTCATGGAGCATGGTCCATTTTTAATTAAATGAAAATAAAGGCAAATGAATACTCATAAAACAAGGTAGTTTTCGGGTGCAGTCAATAGTACTTTAACTCCTTCTTTCATGATTCAAGGAGGCACAGAACGATGGAGAAGAAGGATTGTAAATTGGACACACATTGACAAGGCAGAAACTTGACTTTAAAATAGCAACAGATTAAAGGTGACACAACTTTAGATTGCTTGAAGATTTTTTATGAATGGGATATCATAGGCAACATTTACATTATTTACGTCACGGTGTGAAAACGTGCGTGATAACTTGCCACCCCCCACTGTTACGTCGGTCTGTCTCGTTCGCATAGTTTTTATCAAGTCTCGAAATGATTTCACTACTGGAGGTGTGTGATAGCACCAGGATATTTGTATCTGAACTCTAGTGCTTGTGGCGAAATATAAGGTATTAGTTGACCGAAAAAACAAGCCGTACTGTCCCATTGTTGTCGAATGGCCGTATGTACCAACTATTCTAATTTCTACTCTAATTCCAAGGCTTGCCATTTTAATGGCTGAGACAGATATTTTCGGCCAATTAGCCCCCAAGTCTTGGAATTTAGAATCAGTTCAACGCTTAGAAAGGTTAGCGACGCTTACAGTGAAGTACAAGTTGCTTGTCGACCGTAAAAGTAAGCCGCCCTATTGTCATAATTTTCCTATGGCTGTGCATGTATATATACCGATCAATCTAATTTCAATTCTTATCCTAAATTTCATGACTAGCTATCTGGTTCGCTACGACTGAACATCTCAGAACAAGAACAAGTAATAATAAGCTTTCGGGTAGGACACATTTAATATTTGGATGTGTGTATGACTGTGTATCAATTTCATACACACGCTTGTATGCTATTTCATTGTATCGATAATCAGCCGGAAGTGAAGAACGCAAATACTTTCAACAAAGCGTATTTCCGCGATGAAAAGTAAATCTAAATCTCTAATACCATTTTGTAAAAGAGCCATGCTCCTTGAAAAGGGGGCTTAATGCATCTTCAAAAACTATTGACTCGGGTCAGCCTGCGCAGTCCGAGCAGGTCAATTTTCTGCATGTCAAGGGAGCATTTCTACCTCATGATTCAGACAGTTATTTGACAAAATAGATTTTATGGATCCGCGGCATGGCTATGTGATGATCTGATAGGTATAATGCATCATGCAGATGTATTAAGCCCCTTTTGCCAGAGGACAATTGAAGATTTAACACTTTGCATCTATAGTCTATAACGAGAGGAGTAACTTGTCATTACTTACGTTCCGTTTACGGCTGTCCGTTGATTTCAGTGGTTTGATTCTTTGTATGGGCAGATGCTTTATGCTGGTGACAGTTTTACGGTCAACTGCAACATCACATGTATAACATGGGTTTGAATGTCCACAGTGAACAAGAATGCATAAGTTTATACTTTTCGATAGACCACGTGTAAGGGCTAATGTTAGAAGCAAGAATGATCTTTCTAAAAAAGATAGACGGTGTTACAGGTACGGGGAATATGAATATTGGTACTTTTTTGTGGTTCAATATGAGGAGAAAAACTCAAAAAGTAACTACGTCAGCAGTTGCCTCTTTTATCTCATTGTTCTGCAAAGTTTAAGTTAGATACGTAAGATCAGGTGTTAACCCAACTCATCGATAGAAAAAGAGCAGTTGGTGCTAAAAATGGTGTATTTGAAAATACATGTACATGTACATGTAAACTGTACAGTGCTGGATCATAGGGTAAGGTATGAAAAAATATATATCATATTCATCACAAATAGCCACAAGAAAAGGATTATTCCTTGTGATATCGTAATACCCTCTGGCTAGGGAATGAATATTGGGTCGCGGGGTGTCGATCAGCCTATGTGTATTGGTGTCATGGGTGGGCTATCAAATAGGCCCTCGAAAAGCCCGCAGATAGCCCGGGGAATTAATATGTCTAAATCTTTTACCAATCGCAAACTATAATGTACTATCTCTTCATTCGAAACTGATACAAAGAAGTAGGTCGAAAGCCAACCTAAACAGCTACGCGGAAAAAATAGGTGGAAAGGAGGAGGGAAGGTAACAAGATTTCTAAATGCGCGAAATTTGAAGAAACATGTACTTTAACTCTTAGGCTGCTAAGCGCCACTCACTGACCTTTTGCGGACCGCGTAGATCAAGATCAGACTGCACAGAACGTGCAGTCTGATCTTGGATCTACACTGTCCGATAAGGAGATATCTTTCCTCCAAAAATATCCCTAGAAATAGGAAAGATTTGGTTTTTACTATCGGCTTGAAAGTTTCGAGTCTTTCATTCAGCAGGATAAGGGTTAATGGGCAACATGAGATAAATCGGTCGCAAAAGAGTCATGCGCTATGAAAAGGTAGTAATATGCATCTCGAAAAAAAGTTTCGACCAATGTCAGCCTGCGCAGTGCGCGTATACCCTAGGCTGACCTTTGTCGAAACATTTTGCTAGTAGTAAATTGTCTGCATGTCAAAGGACTATTCTACCACATGATTCCATAGGTAGTTAAACATAATGGATCAATATTGTGCGACGACTTGCTTGGTGTAATGCAGTTCAAAGATGCATTAAACGCCCTTTTTCCTGTAACACCACTCAAGTGTCATTGACATTCTGATGCAACGTTGCGTGCATAAACTTAAAAAAAGAAACGGCGCGAAAACACTCTATCTCACACGCCACATACAGCCGATTTGTTTCTTCTGACAAGACCATTTTTTTTTAAATATTGTACAAAAGAAAACAAATCGCTCATCAAAAGCAATTTCTTTTTCCACATGTTTTTTTTTTTACATTTATGTAATATTTCTACAATGATGCTAATTGTTCATATTTTACAAGACCTTTTTGTTTACTCGTTTTCTGCTAATTCGTTGCAGGAGGTAAAGAGTTAACCCTTTTATCGAACGACCCCGTTTTTTACCCGCAGGCTGCTAAGCTCGACTCACTGACCTTTTGCGGACAGTGTAGATCAAGATCAAACTGCACAGAACGTGCAGTTTGATCTTTGATCTATCACTGTCCGATAAGGAGACGTTTTCCAAAAAATAAGTTGAAAATAGCAACATTCGCGTTTTACTGCCGGCTTGAAAGTTTAGTTTAACTTATTTAACAGGAAAAGGATTAAACGAGCCTGAAGAAGATGGCCCTTGGTAACCATATTTTCCTCTTTTCCTGCATTGTTTTATTTTCTCCCTATCCTTTCAGAGACAAAAAAAAAAAAAACCACATCACCTGAGCAGTACTGATGTTATCGTCTACAAATACTTGCCATATGGACAAGTCCAAACTTTTTTAAAACTGGCAAAGGGTTATTTACCCTTGTAAGAATAGTCTACGTTACCCTTAGACTAAAAAGAATATGTTTAATTTAAACGCTTTCTATGAATGTTTGACTGGTATTTTAAGCTGAGCATTTCCGCCAATATTTCGTTCATATCACGACGACAGTTTAATCATTCATGTCTTCCCTTAGCTTCACCTTTACAAGGTTGGGACACTGACATGGCTTTCCCAAGGACACTCTTACGAAGTGTATCTAACACCAAAGACATTTATGTCGGCTGAAACGGCAAGAAATTTTGCCAAAATCTCTCATGAAGTATCGGACGGTGTTGGTCTTGATCCAAAATCAGACTGCACTTTGTTTGCATCTTAGATTCACACTGTCTGCAAGAGAAATCTTAGATGTCCTTTGAATGTAAAGATTTAATTACAACAAAGTAACACGACACTGTTCAATTCAAGTCTACAAACGCTAAATAATCACGCTTTTCATTTAATATGACAAAGCATTTTAAGTATGCCGACGTTTAATTACAGTCGGAGAGCGTGTAACACTTTGCCAAACAATTAACAAAAAACGAACCTGAGAAAGACAGCTTTTGAAAACATCATGTGAAAAGGAGAAAATGCTGGTAACCAGCATTTTCTCCTTTTTCCCACGATGCTTTGTTTAACCATAAAGACTAATTCCATCCTATCAGCGATATTCAATTTGCCGTCTCCAAATGTTTTCCAGTTGGATCAGTCTTCAATTTTGTTGTCTGGAAAAGGGTTAGAATGTATGCTCAAGAGGATAAGAGCTTGATTGATTGTATGGTGTATGTATGGTGTATTTCAGTTATATCGCGGGGGCCAGTGCACCTATCCATGCTCTCCTGGAATTTCATTTAACAGTATTTCGCACAATATTCTTTCTAAGCCACTGGCTGCTTTCCCAAATAACAATCGTCGAAATAGTAAAGAGCGGTGAGAGGGGAATGAATCCTGTCGCAAATGACTGTCATCAATCCTCGGAAAGAAATTGGCCGAGCCGGAGATCGAACTAGTGACCCCCTGTTCTCAAGCCAAGCTAACGACTGAGCTACCGGGGCTCGGCTGAGGATAACAGCATAATATGCGGTAGATTTCTGTTAGAAGAGAGTGGGGTCTGAAGTTCGAACCAGTCAAGCTTCAATAACGGACTGAGTGTCTGAGTGCCTGAAGCCAGGACAGTTTTTTGAGGAACCTATTTAAACACTTGATGCCAAATATCAACTCGTTAAGCGCTAGATAAACTGATGGAAAGTTTTCAACCACGGTGGAAACTAAAATTTTGAGATCATGGCAAAAGCCAACATATAAGTATTTGGAAGTTTTGATGTCTTTTTTGCCGAAAAATATCTCTTAACTGGATAGCGAAGATCAAGATCAGACTGCACAGGACCTGCTGTCTTGGTCCGTATTCACCAGCTTTTCTTAAGAACGTTCTAAGACTTGTTCTCTTAGATTTTCCAAATTTGAAAGTAACACAACTTCTGATTGGCTAAACCAAATGTTTAGCCAATCAGAAGTTGTGTTACTTTCAAATTTTAAAATTTCTTGAGAATTAGACTAAGAACGTTCTTAAGAATGTTTAGAGAATATAGACCCAGACAGCAGGTCCTGTGCAGTCTGATCTTGATGTAAACTTCTCGTTCTAGGCGTACTGAGTTTCTCTCAGCAATCAAAGAGTAACGCTTGTCACGAAATAAAAAAGAACTAGATTGAAAAGAGACATAAAATTACTTAGGCTAAAAATAACCAAATGCACTCTTTTGTGCACGTGCAGACAGCGCACGTTTTTCGCTTATGAATTTCATTGAAATTATCTGGTATGACACTTTTTTTTTTTATACGAGTGAGAATCAAAAAAAAAAAGTATATCGGCGGAATAAGTTATTGTTACGGTGGCACAAAAGTGACATGGAAGATATATTTTATACTACGTGCGCACGCAGTAGCTAATACGTGCGCACCTAATAAGTAATACGTGCGCACGCAGTAGTATTACGTGCGCACGCAGTAGCTAATACGTGCGCACGTAATAACTAATACGTGCGCACGTAATACTATTGCGTGCGCACGTATTAGCTAATACGTGCGCACGTAATAGTTATTACGTGCGCACGCAGTAGCTAGTACGTGCGCACGCAGTAGCTAATACGTGCGCACGCAGTAGCTAATACGTGCGCACGTATTAACTAATACGTGCGCACGTAATAACTATTACGTGTGCACGTAATAATCTACCAATCAGTTTATAAGGATCAATAAATGTCTATCTTCCACTTCCATCTTGAAACAATGGCTTCCGTTCATGATTCTGATTGGTGGATTATTACGTGCGCACGTAATAACTAATACGTGCGCACGTAATACTACTGCGTGCGCACGTATTACTTATTACGTGCGCACGTATTAGCTACTGCGTGCGCACGTAGTATAAAATATATCTTCCATGTCACTTTTTTGCCACCATATATTGTACACACGTATAAAGTTTCATGAAATTCCGTCCAATGGTATTGGAGATATTGTCCAGGACGGAGTCACGGACGGTACGGGCAGACGGAAGGACGGACGGACGGACAGACGGATGGACAACACTAAAACTATATCCCTCCGCCTTCGGCGGGGGATAAAAAGAGGTGATTTTAAGTTCAACAGATAGCAGGAAGGTAGTTCATCACTTAGATGGAAGTTCGTCAGAAATGGATGGGAGGCATTTGCGGTCGGCTAAGATCAAGATCAGACTGCAGTCTGGTCTTAGATCTACACCGTCCGCTTGTTTAGTCGAGCCTTTACGATAAAAATCTGTCCGAGCTTACTCTTTCCATACCATTGACGACACCAGAAGCTTTTGAGGACAGTATAGATTAAGATCAGACTGCACAGATTGTGCAGTCTGATATCTGATCTACACTGTTCATTGCTTTATCATAGACTATGACCGGACTGCCTCTTGATCTTGCAGCGGAACTGTTTTTGTAGCCTTTGAGAAAATGCAATTTAAACTCCTCACAAAAAGTTAAGTGACAATGAATTACGGCTGCACCACAATTTTATTATTACACATATAGACAATTTCATTGTATAGATGTAACGAGTATTGAGTTACCAACCAGTCCAAGCAATTCTGTACTTCTTAACTTTTTGTGAGGAGTATATTTATTCAGTAATGAAAGAGTTAAATGGATTGTACGAGAGTAATTTCAGCAGTCGAAAGAGGCTAATGATAGTTAATGCAACAAAATTAATTCTTCTCTCGCCGATGAACGTTGTTTGGACAATTTTTTTTTAAGGGGATACCAGACATTTGCTTGGAAACAGGTTTGTGCAAAGCACCTATAGAACAAATTGTACAGGAAAAATGGAAAGGTGTATTCAAACGTATTTTAGACCAATTAGAAAGTAGCGCAAATGATACAATGGAGTCAGATTTGAGAGGGTAGAAAATAATTTTATGGACTTTTTTAATTATTGAGGGAAAAGTACCGAAAGCCTGTTAGATGCAACTGCTACGTTTTTAACAATGCCTTCAAAAGCTGTTTTATGTAGAAATGTAGGGGAAAAAACTTGAGCAATGCTCCGTGAAAAGTGGGTTTAATACATGTCCGTGATGCTTCATACCAAGCAAGTCAATATAATTGTAACAATGGATCCATAAAATCCATTTTGTTCAACAACGGGCTGAATCCTGAGGTACAATAGTCCATACACACGCGGAAAATGTACTACAATCAAAACGTTTCGACCCAGGTCAGCCTGTGAAAAGAGGCCGCGCGGCTTAATGCATCTCCGTGGTCCATCATACCAAGCAAGTCATCACATAATCTTGGATCCATAAAATCCCTCTTGTGCAAACACAAGCTGAACCCTGAGGTACAATAGTCCTTATACATGCAGAAACTTTACCAGGTCAGTCTGCGTGCACCGCGCAGGCTGACCTGATCCGATACTTTTTGCAGATGCATTAAACGCCCTTTTCACAGAGCATACCTCGCGTGTTTCTGACTTATACGTCGAAAGTATTGCAGCTGTATTAGAATATAGCGATGTTGAAAATTTTGTTACAAATATCCGTTTTATTACAAAAGTGGTTCTAACAGACAGCTCAAATATGCTTGTGTTTCATTGGTTGCTTCAGTAATGGGATAGGACACTGCAGTACCTTGTCCTGGGACACACATGCGAAAAAAAAAAAAAACTGTGGCATGGGTGAGGCTCGATCCTACAATCGACGGATTACTAATTCAACAACTTTAACCTCTACCAGACGATAGTAGGCTAGACAGGTTAGCGTTGCCAACAGCAAATTGAATGTAGATCACGTGGTGGAATTGTCTTTGAAAGTTTAGTAAAAAATATTTGAAAAGGAGAACATGCTAGAGATCAGTATTTTCCCATTTTCAGTAGATCTTTTCCACAGGGTCGTAAAACCATGGGACTGATTAGCAAAAAATGAACCCATGAAGCCTCCACGACGTAAATCACAGTAGTCCAGTGGAGTAAGGGAGGTAACTGGTACCGTCTTCGAGTCAAAGAAGGACCTATCTCACGTATTGTCTTCTTCGCGAAAAAAAATATGTACAAAAATCCACTGCGGAAACTCTGGTGTTCTTTGCGAAAAGATTAGGTCAAGATCAGACTGCAAACCAGTGTAATCTGATCTTGATCTGCTTTTTCGATGCCCACATACCTTCGTGTATTTAAGCTTTGCCTAGTTGTCTAGTCATAAATGTACAATTAAGAGATTAGAAGGGTAAGTAAGTTCACTTCGGCATAGCTACGGCTTTACATATACTCTTCTAGCTTTGCTCTTGAAATAGTTGGCTCCTGTCTGTCGGCTGAATTTTGTGTTTTATTCCGTTAGCAGCTTGAGGTATAAAAACTGATTTGAGTAATCCTCATGTCAAGTTTAACAACTCAATTTTGTTTCAAAGTGGTTTTATTGGAGTTGTCTTTCTTTAGACATCGTTTTCTAAATCTTGACATCGCGTTATAATGAACCTCGATCTCTTTCGACGGCTGAAAATACAATTCAAGCAAACTCAGTAAAGTTTTTATTTCATAGGCTTGACAACTCTATTCAGTCTGTTCCTAATCTATGCCGTCCACAAAAGCCCCTCTGGCGCCGTAAGGGTTAATTCATGTATTATAGACCCCAGAACAGACCCCAGATACGAGCGAGACAACCTGTGGGTTTCACCTCTGATTGGGTGGGACACAAATCCGGCTTGGAATAGAACCCAGGACCTACGGATTGGTAGTTATGTGTTTTACCACCACCGATCCACCCATAATAGCAGGCTAAAGCAAGATGTTAATCAACATATGTACTAGTAACCCCAACATCTTTAAGATAGAATACCAAAACAGGTAAAGAAATTTTAACGACTTATCCGTTTCAAAAATATTATCTTTTAATATTCACCAGCATTTTCTACTTTTCTAACAACAACAACAACAACAACAACAACAACAACCCGGGGAAAAAAAAAATGTGTTTAGTTTCGAAAAACACAAAATTGTTCGATAAAGGGATACAGGTTTTGTTGAAGACTGCCTTGCTGAAGGTAATAACTATCCATTCAGTTACATGTAAAAAAGATAAATGGGTAGATTATGATTTTTTTTTTCACGGAAAAAGACTCTAAAAGCCTTAAATTCGGCGCCTTTCACGACAATAACTACCCTTGCGACCAGTGTAGATTAAGATTTGACAGCACAAAAAAACATGCAGTCTGATCTTTTATCTACACGACCCGCCTTCATGCTGAGACATTCTGAACACCAACAAACTCGAATTGATCATCATTTTGGACTTTTTTCAAGACTAGGCTGAAAATGTCTCTTAGGTTTATACGGCGCTTTCAGGGTTGAAAAACGAACTGACAAGAGAAGAGTGAATTGCTACAATTTCTCTATTTGATGCAACGTTCTTATCGTTCATATTGATGACAAATCTTAACCCTTAGGCTGCTAAGCGTGACTCACTAACCTTTTGCGGACAGTGTAGATCAAGATCAGACTGCACAGAACGTGCAGTCTGATCTTGGATCTACAATGTCCGATAAGGATACCTTTTTTTTTCTCCAAAATAATAAGTTTGAAATAGCATTATTCGAATTTTTACTATCGGCTTGAAAGTTTTATTTAACTTATTAAGCAGGATAAGTGTTAATGTTTATCCACAGTCTTTTAACTTAAGTAGCTTTTACACATGGCCTGGATCAAGATCAGACTGCACAGAATAAGCAGTTTGATCTTGGACGTACACCATCCGCTACCTAATGCTGTGCTATGACTCATTCATCTGCAATGGTAGTGGAAATCTTCTTCTAGACGTCATGAAAAGGGGAATATTTCTTGAGTTGGTGGGTAAAAGGTTACAGAATGAAATGAAGAGAAAAGAGTACACAACGCATAAATAGTTAAACCATTTTAAAAACAAACAATTGACAAATAAGGAGCAATACAAAGAAATAATACAATTATAATTTACACAGAGTCAGCAAATTTCTTTTGAGCAATGAGGAATTCAAAAGATCGTTACTGTTAAGCTCGTCTAATCTGCTTAGCCGCGGCGTTATAAGATAAGACCGCGTTTTGGTCTGAGATTGACGCCCTCTCGGTATGTGTCTACGAGATAGAATAGCCAAGGAAACATTGATAGGTGATGATCTTCCACTGTTTCATTATGGATATAAAAGCTGATGAGGAGGGACACATTTGAGTCAACTCCTCCACTCCCCAATCTCTGACGTAGACTGGCGTATAATCCTGGGGTGCCATAGGTTCGATTTCAAGCTCAGTAAAATTCTTTCCGATGACTGATAGTAGTCATTACTACAGGATATATTCCTCTCTCGCCGCTGATCATTGATAGGACGATGGTCATTTGGGAAAGTGACAAGTGGCTTAGCAAGAATTTTGAGCAGAGTACAGGTTTATTAACCCTTTACCTGATATGCCAATTTTAGACTCTTCCAGTTCAACAGCAAATAAAGATATGATGTCAAAAGTGTGGACAAATGGAGATACAGATATCTGATAGAGTAGAAAACATTGTGGGTAAAGGATAAACTGCTCGTTACGAGCAGTTTCTCCTTTTCCCACAATGTTTTCAAAAGCTGTCTGTTCTTGATGCGTCAAAATCAGTATCTGTGGAGTAAAGAGTTAATAATCGGTTTGAAATGAAAAGGTTTAATTACACGAATCCAAGTGGAAATATTAGGTGAGAAAAGAAGAAATTTCTTGGCACGAGCATTTTTTCCTATTGCCACATTGTTCTTTAAGATGTAAAAAAAAGTCGTCTCAAGATATATTAGCGATCATTCTAAACTATATTCTAATTATAATTCAAACTCTCACGCCTTTTCTAAATTACAAAGTAACACAAATTTCGATTGACTGAACTAAACAATTTTAGCCAATCAGAAGCTGTGTTACTTTCTTAAAGTAGAATTAGAATGCTATTTGAAACTATTGGTGAATATAGACAAAAGAGAAGTTCTATTCTGTTCAGTTTGGAAGTTTTTTCCCCAATAACGAGGCCTAGACTCATTGTAAAACTATACATTAAACAGACAATAAAATACAATTACAGTTATTTACATCTAAAACGAAACGAGCTCATTATTGATTCACCCCTTTCCCTCATAGACAACAAGTTTGCCACTTCTTTCCACGAAAAGTCATATTACAACAACAAACACCAAATGGTGACTCCACGTAACTGAAACATTTATACTAAGAAGAACAAAGTATTGAGAATATTCTGGCAGAAAATATAATGCGATCATGGCAATTTTAACTTCAAGCAGCCTTCTATTTGCCACCACGTTTTTCCGAGTATGGCTTTAACTCTTTACCACACGAGAAAATTTTAGACTGGTCCAAATTGAAAGCATTTGTAGACGAAAAAATAAAGGTGACTGAAAAATTAAAATTTGGTTTGGGAAGAGTAGAAAACACTGTGGGAAAAGGAGAAAATGCTGGTTACCAGCATTTTCTCCTTTTCCCACAATGTTTTCCAAAGGCTTCTTTCTCAGGGGCGTCAAAAGTAGGGACTGTGTGGTAATGGATTAAATAAGAAGGAAAGGGTTCACTGGAGTCGATTCTCAAACCTCGACCGACTTAACTCTTCACCAAACGACAACATTTAGACTGGTCCAAATTGAATGCATTTGCATTAAACGGTAAATAAGAGGTGACTCAAAAACTGAAAATTCTCTTTGGAAGTATAGAAAACTTTGTGGAAAAAGGAGAAAATGCTGGTTACCAGCATTTTCTCCTTTTTTCACAATGTTTTCAAAAGCCTTCTTCCTCGGGGTTGTGTGGTAAAGGGTTAACAACTCTATTTACCATTTTTACATTACACAGATTCCAACACGTTTAATCCTTACCCAGATATTAAGATGTTTAACTAGTCCATATAGAAAGCATCTGCAGAAAAAAAACCTATCAAATAATGATCATATGTCTAGAACTATCTCTTGAAAAGGCAGAAAACATTGTGGAAGAGGGAGAAAATGCTTGTTCCTAACAGTTTTTTCATTTTCCCAGGATGTTTTCTTACGCCTTCCTCCATATAGTGTCGTTAAAACACGCTGTTGTTTGGTAAAGGGTTAAAACTTTAAGAAACAGATAAACGAGAGAATCGACTTCTTGTTTGTTTTCATCATATTTTTCATTTGCTGCACTGCTTTTTTAAGTTTGTGGTTTGAAAAAGCTTAAAAAGCTTTCTCAAATTATTTTGCGCAGCGAAGATGAAACCTTCAAGGTGTGTCCGTGGTTGTGAGGTAGAGGATCGGCCCCGTTACCATAAGGTCCAGAGTTCGAGCCGGTGTCAACTTTGGGATTTTTCAGTGGCCCACACATTCGGCGAGAGTACCTGTGTAGTTCCCAGGAAGCAGAATGGAGAGAGATTAGTATAAGTTGTAGTAATTTGTTTCTCAAATCGATGTAAAATAAATATGTTTAAAACTAAAAGATGAAACCTATATCAAAGTTTACAAAAGACTTAATACGCGTAAGTTTAAACTCAAAAGAATTAATTTTATCAAGGGTAGTTTTTTTTCCAGCCTAATGAGATGCATTGCAAGCAACATTTCGTACTTTACTCGGGTTTTCCCGTAAATGCCTACATCTGTTCCATATCAGAAAGCGTGGAAGAAGAAGAAGACAGAAGTCTGATCTTGATCTATACTCTCCGACAAAATTATTTAAATTGTCCTCAGTATTTAAACCTCGCGACAGTTTCCATTATCACGCTTCGTGTAACTATCACGCTCACCTTTTACTCGAAAAGGTGAGCACCTAACACAGTTAATCTTGCCACACTTGTCAGTGTCTGCAGAATGGATAAACCAAAAACTAAAATGGGTCGTTTCATATGGTGGCATATTTCTGCCATGAGATACGAGATGCCACCATAGAGCTGTCTTTGTGACTTTACAGACTTCTGTTCATTTCGAGTCTTGCCAAAATTTACCAATTAAGCTACAATTGTTAATGATTCGAAGTTTTACTTACTGAAATCTTGTGAAGTCAAAAACTACCGAGTTCATCCAAATGATAAATTTTCTATTTATAGATATCGAGAAACAGACAGAACTATCACGATAATTTTATCTCGAATGTCAGCTTAGTGCACGATTGAGAAATTTAGCGTTAAAATATTAAGTTTATCGTGATTTTTTTTTTTTTTTTTTTCGTGATATCATGATAAACTTTTCACTATCTCGATAAAATTTCGTGATAAAGTAACCTGGAAGTATTATCTAGAAAATAAAAATTTTCACGATAAAAATATCGCGATAATTCTGACTGTTATCATGATTTTTTTTTCTTTCATGCCCACAACTGACATTCACGGTATATATAATTAGATACGGTTTCGGAACATCTAAGTCTACAACCTTATGAATTCTCCTTTTTTCCTGAATGGTCTTAAAGTTGTTCGTAGGAGGCATTTGGAGTCGTCTTTGTGATTTTACAGACGTCTATTCATTTCGAGACTTGTCAAAATTTACCAATTGAGCTACAATTGTTAATAATTCTAATTTTTACTTACCGCAATCTTGTGAAGTCAAAAACTACCCAGTTCATCCAAATGGTGAATTTTCTATTTATAGATATCGAGAAACGGCTTGAACTATCACGATAATTATATCTCGAATGTCAGCTTCGTGCACGATTGAGAAATTCTGCTTTAAAATATTTACTGATCAATGTAAAATTTTCTAGATAACAAAGTTTATCGTGATATTTTTTTTTCAGGAAACTTTTCATTATCTCGAGAAAATTTCCAGGAAATTTTGATTTATCGTGATAGTTTTCTAAAATTATCATGATAGCTATCTCGTATCTCGTGGCAGAAATATGCCACCATAGGTTGTAGACGAAAATGTTCCGACACCGTATCTAATTATAGATACCGTGAATGTCAGTTATGGGCATGAAAGCAAAAAATAAAAATCATGATTACAGTAAGAATTATCGCAATATTTTTATCTTGAAAATTTTTATTGGATAATATTTCCAGAAAACTTTGTTTTATCACCATAGTTCTCTTAAATTATCGCAATAGCTATCTCGTATCTCGTGGCAGAAATATGCCACCATAGTTTCATGTCAGCAAAACGAAGAAAAATGTATTTGAATTAAGCCAAATATATACTAGGCAGGAATTCGAAGGTAACGCTTTCAAAAGATCTGACTGAAAGTTAAAGTGAATAACCTAACTACGTCACCTAACAACGGAAATATGGACACAGATGCCACTACTAGCGCTCTATCTGGCAGACGTATCGTCGAGCTAAAACATCTTTTCAGATGCAGATGCTTTCAGTATGGTCTAGTCCGAAATCATGTCACTTGGTAATGACTTGCAGAAAACAATGGGTTGTAACTCTTTCTCCTTTACCAGGTTATCCCTTAGCTTGATGTGTCTGAAGCAGACAACAGTAGAAAACATTGATATCAAAAGGAGAAATTGCTTCTTATGATTGATTTCTCCTTTTCGCACAATGATTTCTGACCCATCAAAGAACTGTGATACATGAATACCAGGTTTTGGTTTAGCGTCTGCAAACGCGTCAAATTTAGAAGAGTCTAAAATTAGTCGTTTGGTAATGGGTTAAATACTAACCTCAGTATTACATTTATATGCTATGGATTGTTTTATTATGACCAACAAACTTGATTCTTATAAACATTGTTGTATTTTTTGAAAAAAATGAGGTAATTTACTTCATATAATGTCTTTATCTTTGACAAACCCTACATTTACTCATAAGAAAAATCTGAATGTTAGAACATTAAAAAAAATAACTTTAAAAGATGATCTTGTTTTTTTTTTCCAAAATAAAGGTGCTTTAGCCATAAGTTAAGTTTTTTTTTAATTTTAAACATTGATACTCATTATATTCTAAATTATTATTATTATTATTTTTTTTTTTTTCATTAAATTTGATGTTTCACCAATTCAATGACATAAAATTCGCTTATAATTTTTGTCATTTAAAAGAATATACATAGACTTAGTTTTCATAGGTGAAATTTCATCTTGAACTGCCGCAATGCAGGGTGTACTAAAAGAAATACTCATAGAATTTTCCCAAAGCTGGTGACCCCCTTTTTTTATTTCCTATTTTTGTAGATCAGAAAATATATTATCACCAAACAAAGTTTCATGAAATTCTGAATGTTTTCAAAAAATAGTGAAACTGTAGCAATCGTCTTTAATTACATTTAAACGACCCTGAAGTGAGAAGGCTTTTGAAAGCATTGTGGGAAAAGGAGAAGATGATGGTGACCAGCATTTTCTCCTTTTCCCACAATGTTTTCTACCAAGTCAAAGACAGAAATGATCGTTTGAGCTACTTTTATGTTGTCCTCTGCACATGCTTTCAACTATAAAATCGAGACCAAAATCAAGTCCAAAATTTTGTCCCTTGGTATAAGTTAAATGTCAATTCAAACAGCCCCGAGTGTTTATGGGTGAAGTGTATTTATAAATATGGTCATTTTTGAAATTACAAAACCATAGCGTTAAAATTAGTCAGACAGCGAAATATTTGGCCTGCAGTCAATTTTGATTCGGTCAAGCCAATTAAGGTAGCTTATTTGTAGTCGTCAAAAATTCTTTACAAACCGGGATCAAATCTCTTTACCAGGTGAAAATAAAAATGGACTTTTCTATACTGAAAGCCTTTGAAGACAACGTATCGATTGGGGCTTAAATTAAAGGATTTGTCTTTGAAATAATGGAAAACATTATGGGAAGAGGAGAAAAATGCTGGATAACAGCATTTTCTCCTTTTCCCTCGTAAAGTTTGTAAAACGCTTATTCTTCGAGATCGTAAATATTAACCCTTATTCTGTTAAATAAAAGAAATGAACCTTTCAAGCCGATGGTAAAAACCCAAATATTTGCTGTTCGAAAGGTATTTGTGGAGGAAATATATCTCTTTATCGGACAGTGTAGATCTAAGATCAGACTGCACGTTCTGTGCAGTCTGATCTTGATCTACGCTGTCCGCAAAAGCTCAGCGAGTTGCGATAAGCAGCCAAGGGGTTAAGCGAATAATTAAGGTCGAAACTTCGGTGTGGACATGTTTTTGTTTTTCCACTGTGAGATAGAAATTTTAAAACTACAGTGAATACATTGAACGAATATGATTGGTCAATGAAAATTTAATAATTATCAGCTTTGAAATAACGTCATGGTGCTAAAAAATTGTCTTGACCAATCAAATTGTCCAATATGTCAATGTCTAATATGCCATATTGGACAAATGTGTTTGGTCAAAATTATTTTTAGCATCAGAGAAAGGAGTAAAGATGGACTTATAACGATCAACAAGACATAAGTAGTTCTCACGGCTTCGGATTTTGATTTATGGCTTGTATTGTCTAGAAACATAGCAAAAATAGCTGACGAACAAACTAGAACATGGGAAATTGTTCATATTTCATTCGGCGCATTAAATACCATCCGATCCTTTACCAACCTATACCGACAATTTTAGACATGTCCATATTGGAAGTATGCGCAGAGGACATATAAAAAATGAACCTAATGATGGAAATTGTCCATAAAACGGTACAAAACATTATGGGAAAAGGAGAAAATACTAGTTAGAATTTTTTTTTGTCTTTTTTCTATTCTCTCTCTCTCTCTTTCTCTCTCTAAAACTGTGAATCAGTGTATTATACAAATAATCACAAATAAATCATGATGATAACACCCCATATGGCCGGGCCCGTCTCTTTATCCCTTTACAATCCTCAATAGCTTTTGACCAGCAGATCAGATCGGAGATTGCACATCTACAGTTATCATCTACGGTTATTTAACTTATTCTAACTAACTTACGGATATCTAATCAATGCAAAAACGTGTAGATCCAAAATCAGATTGCATGGTCTGTGTTCAGATTTTGTTCTACACTGTCCGGAGAAGCACCTGATGTTATCTCATAACATACAAAGTGAAAAACGAACAGGAAGTTTTAGAGAGAAAAAAAAAAAAAGCTTTTCCAACGGATGTTTTGAATGGCTTATAAATCAAGTAGTTTATATAATGAAAGAGCGACTTCCTGTATTGAATCATAATGACGGACACACATCCATATATTGAAATCTTAAATAAGAAATATCTTTAAAAAAGACTGACTGCGTAAGAGGTGCTGAAATGTGAATATTGAAACTCTTTTGTGGTTGAGTAAGAAGAGAAATATTGAAAGACCGCAACTTACAAAAAACTTATCGCTGTAATATGACTGAAATAAACATTGAAAACGGTATTAAACCCTAACAACCAAGATCAGATCTGAACGTTAACTTTATACAGTAAGTATATAAGACACCAGGCCCCCCCCCCCCCCCCCCCCTGCAGACCTGCAGCTATTACCAGAACTCGCAATGATAATATAGTATGAGAGGGCCAAAGGGTGATCAGACCTACCACTCGCTTATAGCATTGGACCATTAGGCTACCTTTAGAGGCCAAACGTTTTTCCTGAGACTGCTGTAGAATCACAGCAACTAAGAAACATTTACGTAAATGGATACAAAGTTGTCAGTACCCGATACATATCGAGTATGGCCTGCCTCCCCGGATTTCCCAGGCAAGGTCACACGGCAGAGTCTGGTGTCAATGCATGTTACCCACAAACAGGAGAGGCCTGTCAGTAGATGACAATAAACTTGTCTAGTCTATATTCACCGCATTTCAGAGATCCTGAAATAAGATAGCGAATCTTAATTATAAACACAAAATCAATTTATCAGTGAAAAGGCTCGTCTTTCGTGGTGATATTTTGTATCTTGTTCTCTACTTGTTGATGCAGAAGCAATATCCTTGTTCTTTGTTTAGTTTGCGTGTAAGGTGATTTACGCCGTTTAAATACCACCTTAAGATTGATTACAGTAGTACCTTTCGAAACATTTTTTTCTAAACATTTGGTAAATGAGCAATTTATTTTACCCGTTTTTTCCCCTTATGTCGCAGGGTTTTTTTTTTATTTCGGAATTCGAAAATGAAAGAAAATGGGTAACAGACGATACAGATGTCTAAGCTCAATTGAAAAGACTGGTTGATTTTTCCTTTATTTATTGTCGCCATTGGCTGCCCATATAGGTAACACCCACAGAAGACTGTTGGTTTATGTTATGGGGGATAGTGAACGATACAGGACGGAACCCATCCTAAGTAACGCCTGGTTCATTAACATACTCAGTGTATAGCACTGTCATATGGGACCTTGGTTTGAGGTCTCATCCGACAGACTTTTTAGTAATTTTAGGTGGCCAGCCTTGTGGATCGAACCGACATTCTCAAGTGGCCCGAGACTTGACGTTCACAAATCTCATGCTCATCTACCTGAGCTATTGGGCCTGGTCATCCAAAAGATAAATAACCAAGGATGTAAAATAGCCTCTGAAATAACAGATTGTTCTAGCTACTGTAGCATAATTACTTCGCTTTAGATAAAGCAAATGAAATAAGGCCGGGCAAAGTGTTGTAGTGCTGTGTGTAGGTAGATCAGCTGAGGCTGAAGGTTTGTCATTGAAGTGTTGGATGTCTCGGTCTGATTTTGCGTTTGTGTTGGTTGTCTCACTGGCTGTTTGTTGCAAACCACCGATCTTTACAAGGTCACATGACCATACAGATGTTATATCATAAGTGATAATTTACTTGTATAGTAATATGTAGGCTCTTGTTGCAGTCATTAATTTTTCTTCGTTGCAAATTTCATCCTTACCCAAAACAACTCTGTGTTATAACCCTTTCCAACACGACAAATATTGGAATCCATCAAATTCAAAATTGGTACAAACATACTTAAGTTCTTTGATAGGGTAGAAAATATTGTGCAAAAAAGAGAAAATTCTGGTGAACAGCATTTTCTTCTTTTCCCACAATATTTTCCAAAAGCTTTCTACAGTGGGACCGTTACGACTCGGGATTGTTTGGTAAAGGGTTAACGACCTTGAGGAAAATAGCTTCTAAAACCATTGTAAGAAAAGTAAAGAAATGCTGGGTGACCAGTACTTTCTCTTTTTTTGCCCACAAGTTTTTCTACCGTTGAAAAGACCCCCCCCCCCCCATGATTTTAGCTACATTTTATAACTTCTGTCAGATAATTCTTTCAATGTAGACCAATCTCAAACTATCTGAGAGTGGTAAAGGGTTTAACACAATGTAGGTAAAGATCATTTGATTGCTCGGTTGAAATTCAAGCCAGCGTTCCCTGCAGAAATAGACCTTTCTCACGAAATCACAAGGCTGAAATTGAAGCCATGATATCCTGTAAAAAATTTGTTCCAAGAGAAAATTTGCAAAAAAAAACCTTGTAAAATATTGATAACAAACATAAACTGATGTTTGATACATGAATATATTGGAAAACATTATGACAAAATAAGAAATTGCTCGTGATGAGCAATTTCTTCTTTTGTCATATTGTTTTCAAAAGCAATCCACCTGACGATACAATTTTTTTGTCTAAAGGTGGCAATGAATCAATCCATTATGTAATTTGTAGATTTAAATATCTCATATTTCGAAAGCTCAACAAAGAAGTATACTGTTCATACGAAAAGAAACCTGGTGAGAACGCGGTGATATACTATGAGTAACTAGTATTCAGTCATTCCTTGTTGCATTGCTCTAAAAACGTATCGACACGCTTCTTCGATCGGGATGGCTAGACCGAAGGGCCAATCTAGGTTTGAAACAAGTAACTTCGTTGGAAAGGAATTCTACGCCGAAGGAGTCCTTTTTTAATGGAAACATGTCAAAGTAAAGAAAGGCTGTGACCTTACAGCCCAAGTTTTGACCTTGACCTTGAAGCCTTACTGGCTGAACCTTCAATCTTAACATGGCTCATTACATCAGTATAAGTATGAAACATATACGAGGGTTGTCCCAAAATAGCGTAGACAAAGGCTATAACACAATCAGTGTTAACACAATAGATTCAGCAAGTTTCGGAATTCTTTACAAGAGCTTTGTGCATATGTGTGTGAAATATAAACTAACTACCTTAAGAATTGCTCAATCTATCACGATTTAGAATAAGCTACCCGTACATATCCGGTGCACACTAACACCAACGTCATGACGTCCCTAGAAAACAATTTATTCTTTTTTAAAGTACTCTCCGTGGTGCTGGTTGCATTTACGGTGGCGTGTGACCCACTTATTGTATACGTCTTCAAACCACTTGCTTTTCAAATTGCTCAACACTCGCAGAGTTCCCTGTCGCAGTTTGCGTAGTGTTTGCGTAGGAGTCATATCTAGTTGTACACAATATTCGATAACATTCCGCTGCGCAGCCATTTCCTTTCACGTCGCAATTTTCAGCATGTTAGAATTAACCACCGCACTAGGTTTTATCCTATAACTTTTTTCAAAATAACGTTACGTAAGCATCTTTCAGTGTAATGACGTAAAATGCAATGAGGTTAATCTACGTTGAATGACTTCCCGCAAGTATGACCATATTTGGAATTATAGACATGTAAAGATGTAGCATGCTCATAAAACCAAGTCATATTTTGGTGTGCGCCGGGTTAGGTACCCCATTCGTGTAAATAACTTTATAAAATGTACTATTTGCGATCTTGATTTTTTAATTTATACGGGAATATGCACAAATGACTAACGAATACAACATGCACATTTTACTGAAATCTGACGTCGGGTTCCATAAAAAATAGTGTTGTCTACGGCATTTTGGGACTGCCCTCGTATAGGTATCTGAACTATGACCAAGGTCGGCCTGCGCAATCCGTGCAGGCTGATCTGGGTCAATACTTTTTGCCACTGGTCAATTTTCTGCTTGTCAAAGGATAATTCTACCTAAGGATTCAGCTATTAGATGTAAATGTTAACAATCCATAACCATGTGATGAATTGCTGGATATAATGCATCAAGGGGAAGCATTAAACCGCTTTTGCCAGAACTAGAACTGAGTGTTTAGAAGCGGACATTGCTTAAAGAATATCGGACGAAAGTACATCAGAACAGCCGGACAGACGGACGGACAGAAGGACAGATGGACGAACAGGCGTACTGGCCTTTCGGCAAGGGATAATAATACAAATCTACACGTAAGTGTCTTATATAGCAGCTGATGTTGTGACGATACAATTTGTAATTTCTGTCTCTTTCGCTGCTTATAATTGAAAATTCCACTTCAGTTAGAGACACTTTGGACAGTAGCTAGGCATCATATAGAGGGCGATGTAGGACGCACTGTGCAGTCCGGTCTTCATTCTGCAATCAACAAGAAAACTATTCTAGTTACCACTGACAGTGAAAACGTTACTTTACTTTACGAGTCAAAAGTCCCAGATAAAGTTAATTAAGTTTACAAGTATTTTTACTGGTCTAAAAATAGCGCAAACGTCACTATTGCACAGTCATAAAGTACCTCATAAAGTATAATTAGTGTTCACTTATTCATACAGTCCTAGGGAGACAATAAAGTGACATTACAACTAGACATATTTTTCATATCTAAATTAAAACAATAATTTCTTAATATCATTTTTATTACAAAATTCAATTTTCTAATAACGAAAAGATATATCGCATATAGACGGAATTGTATTTCTATTTCGAAAATTTTGACAATGTCACATTAGGGGCTCCATAGAATCCGAAGTTCGACTAAACAATTCATTTTTTCCCCCGACTTGGATTCAAACCTAAATTCAAATCGGCATGCGCTGTCAGTACTAGTATCTGAATACTATTCTGAATGAAAGAAGTTCTGTTTTTAGTGGACGATAGCTTTCTATCAGGAGATTTGTTTGGGCTTTTAGAATAAGCTTCAAAGACGAGCTTTCTAATTAGCTAAGGTATTCTCTCATCATCAGCTACATAAGATATGACATGGAATTGAAAATAGGAACACATGTATTCACTTGTAATAGAAATTTGGTGGTTGGCTACTTGATGTTTAGACTCAGCGGATAGACGTCTTTTTGCACAGATTTTAGATGTGAAGCGATGGCTTGCTCAAACGTGATTAACCGAAATTATAATACTAGTATATGGGTGTCCATTTATTTTAAAGCAATAGGCAAGGCTTGCCGTATTTTTATTTTGTTTTAGATGTCAAGTTTAATAAATTTAGTATGACATTAACACGAATGCAAGATCCTTTCTATAAAATGACTATAGAAGTTGTTACAGAAAACCCTAAAATTTAAAAAGTCTTATCTGGATTCCCACAATTCAGGGCAACAAGGATGATTTGTTATGCGGTTTCTCATGCACAAAATGGCGGAAAAAAACAGATCCTTCGAATTATTTCAAGTTGTTACTAGTATTTCATAGACATTTACAATGAATTCTCAGAGTTATTATGAGGGGTGTTAAAATTTCAGCAATTTAAGAAAACGTGTTGTCAAAACTTTGACCCTTAGGCTGCTAAGCGCGATTCACTGACCTTTTGCAGACATTGTAGATCAAGATCAGACTGCACAGAACGTGCAGTCTGATCTTGGATCTACACTGTCCGATAAGGTGATATATTTCTCCAAAAACAGATTTGAAATGTTAGCGATTCACTGACCTTTTGCGGACATTGTAGATCAAGATCAGACTGCACAGAACGTGCAGTCTGATCTTGGATCTACACTGTCCGATAAGGTGATATATTTCTCCAAAAACAGATTTGAAATGTTAGCGATTCACTGACCTTTTGCGGACATTGTAGATCAAGATCAGACTGCACAGAACGTGCAGTCTGATCTTGGATCTACACTGTCCGATAAGGAGATATATTTCTCCAAAAACAGATTTGAAATGTTATCAATCGTTATTTTACCCTCGGCTTGAAAGTTCAGTTTATTTTATTCAGCAGGACAAGGTTTAAGGGAAAAATAAACTCTTTGAATGTTGATCTTGGCCTTCGCAAAATCACACTTAGTTGCGCTTAACAGCTGCAGGATAAATAACAACCCACCCGTCACTCGAACTGTATTCTCACTTGCGCCTCGCTTTGTAGTAAATTTCATGTGCATAGTACATACTCGTAAAAAACTGCTGATATAAATCGAGAACAGACATTCAATTATGTATACTTAACGACATGTAATTTAAACTTTATAACCCAAATATTTATTGCTTAATTGATGTCGTAAAGCATTGATGATCACAATACAAATAAACGATTTATTGTAAGGGTGATTATATGAATAAGAACTAAGAGAGAGAGAGAGAGAGAGAGAGAGAGAGAGAGAGAGAGAGAGAGAGAGTTGTCAAGTGCAGAGCTTTGTCGAGTGATGATGATGATTGAGATTTCATGTGACACTATTGGATAAATAATTCGAAAACCGCACATCGAAAGTAGTATCTATAACAGTTTAGTATACAGGATGTGAAAGTGCAATGAGCAAAAATCGTGACTGAAAATTGAAAAGGAAAAAAAAAAAGAAATAACGAAGAGTGCATTTCAAGTCATGCGTTTTATGACAAACCCTTCACTCCTCCCAAAGGAAAGAGTTTTAGACTTTTCCAATATGAAGGCATTTGCAGGCGACAATCAGATGAGGTTCAAATACATGTAATGTGATTTTCCATAACTATTATTACTTTTTTTTTTCAAATTTCAAATTTTCAAATAATAGAAAAGCATGATAAACATCGTGGAAAAAGAAAAAAAAGCTAGTTATCAGCATTTTCTCCTTTGCCCACAATGTTATCAAAGGTTGTCTTCCTTCAGAGTCGTTTAAACACAGGATTGGGTGATAAAGGGCTAAATTGCAAGATAACTTTAGTGAATTTTTCATGTAAATCGTATGGACCGAACTATTTTTGTTTAAAAGGCTACTTTCTTCACATGTAAATAACAAAAGTCAGATAGTGCAGATGATAGACTGCACGATTTGTAAGTCTGATCTTGATCTACTTTGTCCGATAAAGGTTCAAATGCCACGCTAAGCGGCCAAAGGTTTATATAAACGTATACATGAATGTAATTTGTTTCATGATTCATGAACGAGAAAGACAAAAATACTCAATCACTTCAGAAAAAATCCCCCAAAAGATTTTTAGGTCTACATGTATATCCTGCTGTGAAGTTATTTTGAAAGAGAATATCTTGACCTTTTTGCAATGAATCGAAATCGCTCCGAAACACTCATGGGTACTTTTAGATGTATAGGTACAGTAAAACCTATGTAGTTCGTAGCGCAAGGGACCGGAGTTTTTATGCGAACTAAACGTAGGACGAACAAAAAAGTGTGACTGTGTTCGGGTATTTTCGGTGTCGTATACGGAAATAGACAAAAGGATTTACGTAGCATGTCTTGCAGTACCACAAACTGGTACCCATTACAATGGTAGCCTTGCAGATCGTTGGGTCACGGAGTTACGGTCCGACCAAGAAAAAATGCCAAAATTGTAACAGAATCAATCTAGAGAATCAATTACAAAATAATTTTTAATTTTCATCATTTAGTTAGCGTAATTCCATCCAAATGTTTGAAAAAAAAACCGACCTTGAGCTACATCACTATCCATTAGCCATTCTGAACTTGAATCAAGTGATTTCGCAGGGATTCGTCAAAAATTGATAGTAACGTGACAGTTGGTGCCAATTTGCATTCACATGATTTGAAAATGTATGTAATTGTATAGACGCTATAGCGTTACATTCAGTAAAAAAGTGCATTTTGACGTTGAAATAACGAGATGGTAGCTTTCAATCGGGAACTTCTTCTATTTTATAAAACCAGATATGACGTCATTATACGAGCTCGTACTTTTTCGAATACGATCCCATGTAGTCGACGGGTGATATTGATCATGATCTACAAATCAAAAAAAAAAAACAAAAAAAACAATGAGTCTATGGTGGTCATTTAAGTCTATACCAAACGAGGACATACAGACTCGACCAAATTGTAAACATTTTCAAATAACAAATTCAGTGTAACTTAAGAGGTGATTTCTGTCTTCGAAACAGTAAAAACATCGCGGGAAAGAGAAAAAATGCTGGTTACCACCATTATCTTCGTTTCCCACAATGTTTTTAAAAACCCTCTTCTTCAGAGCGATTTGGTAAAGGGTTGGGCAAAATGTTCGGGCACAGATTATTCCACAAGACCGAAATATCGGCTTATGTCAAACAAATGAAGTTTTTAAAAAAAGACAGATGGCGTAAGCTGTTCTAGAATATGAATATCGAAACTCATTGCGGCTTAATACTGAAAAGAAACCACGCCACCAATTGCCTTTATTTCCTTATGGTTTTGTACACTGAATCTTTAAAAGAGATTGTAATTTTTCAAGATTAGATGTTAATCCAAATTATTGTTGGAAAAGGAACAGTTGCTCCTGAAAATGATGTGTCTGAACACACCCGTAGACTGTACAGTCATAGGTTACTATTGGTAACGGCTAAAAAGTATTAAATTACTTATAACTACGAGAAAAGGATTAACCCCTTTCAAAGTAATTTGATATTTAAAGTGCTTATGAAAGCCGTGGGGTGTCGATTAAATGTAGCAACCCCAGTTGTTGATGTCTTAAATGGGCCTGCAAGTATGGCCGCATAATGAACATGCCTTTATTTTCAAATTCGAAAATTATTATTTGTTCCCTCGAGGCTAATGCCAAAAAGTAGGTCAAAAGCAGTGTTTACAGGTACGCCGAAAAAAAAAAATAAATATATATATATAAGCCCGTGATTATAACTTAACAAACAATGTTTTGTTAGATTTATTATAGTTTAAACATTCTTGCATTTGTTAAATTAGATGAGCTGTTTAAGATTATGTGTTAAATTTCTGCTAAATGAGGCAAATTTGTATAATAATCTGTTTCAAAATGCAATTTATTTTTGATGAATTATAATTTTATGGCTCATTGCCTCTTGTAAAAAAACCTACAACAGGAGACTTCGTGCCAAAACCTTGTAGGATATAAATAATCAAGATGACTTTTATTTCATAATATGAATTATAATGATAATATTGGAATAATTTATCCTTTTGCCATATAGTGTTTTAAAAGGTCGGTTATTGTTAGGTGTAAATAAAACCCTTCTGCTGATGATAAACTAATTAAAAAATAATGCTTACCTTTTTTTTCTGTCTAAAAATTAGGTGCACGATTAATTACATCTTACAAAGTCTTTTACAATACTTGATCAACTACGATATCATGCAAATCATACCAAAAGAACCACTGCAAGTGATATGATGGAAAATATTTGAAAGATAGGAAAAATATAAATGTTTCTATTAGAACTGTGCGGCAAGGATTGTGGGAAAGGGTTTCCTAATTCTTCACTATTTTTTTTTATCAAAAACTGGGCTCTGTATAGACGTGATAATCATGGTAACGGGTTGAACATTATACGGACAACTTAGCGTATAATAAAATTCTTCCTCAATATCAGCTGTGACATGTACACATGTTAACAGACGTGGACACAATCGATTTGTACGTCAGCATTTGCACTAACACTTAGAGTAATAAATGAATGAAAAGATGCCATTCAGCCAAAAATACTAAGGCATTGCCAGCGCCGTTTAGGCTTGAAAGTTTTCTCAAAGAATAACAGTACCTGAGAGTGTAAATCAAGATCATTGTGTGCAGTCTGATCTTGATTTACACTATCAGAAAGAGCACCAATAGTTTTCTTTTTTCCTACATTTTCAGGGTAAACTGCCACGTTTTTATACACTAATCGAAGAGCAAGACTTCATGCAGTTTTTCTGTGTCACGTATATAAACCCGACCTCTTTTGACGGTTGAGAATATAATTAAATGAAACTCGGAAAGATTTTTAGCGTATAGCGTTGCCAAAAACGGACGGATACAAGATCAGACTGCATGTTCTGTGCAGTGTGATCTAAATCTATGCCGTCTTCAAAAAAAGTCCCTATTTTCGCCTATGGCACTGAAAGGGTTACAGAACGACAGCCGTTCTGGACGTCGATCGAAATAGACCCGTCTCCATAAAATGGTAAACAGTGGGTAATGAATAACTCTCTATACCAGACCGCAAAATTTTACACTCGTTCGAATTGATAGTGCTTGCAGACTACAAAATAAATGTTGCTCAAATGACGGCATTTGTCGTTGAAAGAGTAGAAAGGTTGTGGAAAAGGGAGGAAATGCTGGTTACCTTTTTTTTTTCCCCGTGTCGTTTGGTAATTTTATGATCGCAAGATAGAAACTATGTGACAGAAAGCTAATCAATAGGAGAAGCCGGAAGTTAAGATCAAAATCAGACTGAACAATTGTGCAGGCTGACCTGGTTGTACACTTTATACACAGTGATATATCAATGGCCATTTATAGTAGGTTAAGAAAAAAACATAGTTTATAAATTCTGGCAAAATAATTACATCAAGTTCAAAGTACATTCAATGATGAATCTTGCATACGTGATGTTATCTAAGTTACTGTCACGATTGAAATCAAGTGTGAAACACTTAATCCATTACAAAAGGACAAATTTTTTGAGAATTCTACAAATAAAAACCATTTGCAGAAGATAGATTAATTATTACTCAAACTGCAGGGGCATGATTTGTCTTTTAAAAAGGAGAAAACATTGTGGGAAAAGGAGAAAATGCTGGTAACCAGCATTTTCTCCTTTTCCCATAATGTTTTCAGAAGCTTGTTTCCCCAGATTCGTTTAAACACGTGCTTATTTGATAGAGAGTTAAATGTTTTTCCCTTCTTAAAGCTTAAGGTACGTCTACGTTTCGTTTAAGTTGAGATTCCCATGACCGAACTGATTGAATGGTGTTTAATGCCTCTTTCAATATTATTTCAGTCATATCACGGCAACACTTCTTTTTTGGAGTAGTTTGAGGTTTATGTATCCACTTTTTTTTTGAGGTTGAAATACTCAAGGCTGAAGTTATTGAATGATGTTTTGTGTCTTCTAACATTTTTAGTCATTTCACGGTATACTTCCCCTTACAGTTACATTTTTGTATAGGTTGAAAATATCTTGGTTGATTGAAATGACTAAAGGGTGTTTTATGTCAATTTCAACCTTTTTTGGATCACCGTTTGGTCTTTACATCTCTCTCTCTCTCTCTCTCTCTTCTAGATATTTATCGTCTATGTTATTCGTATCACTTTTCTGTCGGTGTAAAAAACCACTTAGAGTGTAATGGGTAAGTTTATATGCAAAGCACCTTGCAATGGTAGTAAAGACCTCGCCATTTCTCTTGCTCGCATGTTGCTGGGATAGGGTAATTACTGTTTCAAATATTTGACTTGTAAAATGATTGTTCACCGTTTCAGCACCGAGGGAAATTTTTGTTCCTTTTGAGGATAGTGTAGATCAAAGATCAGCCTGCACAGAGGGTGCTGTCTGATCTTTTATTTACACATTCTAGGGATTTTATTTTGTTTTTGTGCGTGTGAAATATTTCGGAAAAAAGTGGGGTGTGAAATCGAAATATTTTAAACTCCAGTTTATCCTCTTTTCGTACTGAATGAACATTTTAGTTTTTGTTGCTTGAAAGGTCCCACTCACATACATAAATATTACACCAATCATGAAATATCTGCCATCTCTCAAATAATAAAAAAAAAGGGGGAAAAATATTAGAAAAACAAAGTGAGTTATTAGAATTGCCGACATGGGTTACTTAAATAAATTTCCATCCCCTTTCCCACCTCCAGTCAACCAACCCCTCCACCCTTTACTAACAATATGTCTGCAAAATAACGATATACACGTAATAAAACATTTCATATTTGAAAGTAAAAAAATTCACTACATTCTGAACTTTAAATGAAAGGAAAAACAAAACTTTCTGCCTTTCTGCCAGTAAAGAAAAAAAGCAATATCTCAACCAATCAGAATGCTGGCCCTCGGAATATAATCCTTATCCTGTTAAATGAATGTAGTGAAACATTCAAGCCGATAATAAAAGACCCAAACTTTGCTATTTCAAAGGTATTTGGGGCGAAAGATATCTCTATATCGGATAGTGTGGATCCAAGATCAGACTGCACGTTCTGTGCAGTCTGATCTTAATCTACACTATTCGCAAAAAGTCAGTGAGTCGGGCTTAACAGCAAGGTTAAAACTTAAAGGATGTTAAGCACCACTAAGGAAGCTTTGCGAAGAATGTTGATCTACGATACGGTGACATTTTCCCCCAACATTGCAGTCGAAATTGCAACATTTGAACGTTTTCATTCATCTAATTTATCTAACCCTTTACTAAAGATTTTTTTGACAATTTGAAACGGGGAGTTTAAAAAGAAAAATTGTGGGAAAAGGAGAAAGACTAGAAAACATTACATGTATTTTCTTCTTTTCTCACATTGTTCTCTTCAATTATTGAAGACAGTGATAAGGAGAAAGTGGCTGTTTTGAGGTGTAAAGGTATGTATGGATCTGTTTTATTCTATTCTGAGTCATTTCTCTTGTCCCGTTCGTGCAAAGGTATATCGAAGATGGTTTAAATACTTCATTATTTATTCAACTTTAAGTCCTGTATAATAGCAAAACAGTTCAATAACCAAATGATAACTGCTTGAGGGGAAAAAGTGTAAACAAAATATGCTTAGTAAAAGGTAAACGCCCTTTTTATATTGTTTTTATTCTTTTTGTAGTGAAATATAAAACAATAAAAAAGGAAGAGGTTCATATTTCAGATTTCATTTTTCTGTAAATAAGACCCCCGGCCCATAGTATATAACAATGATAACATACACAATACCTACAATATTGTTATCGTCCCATTGTTTTCCCCTAACATGGTGCAGCATAATAAGACATGTACGTGTTTAGGGTATTACGGATATTCGTATAACAAATTTATCGTAGGCACACGATTATGACAATAAAAAGCTAGAGGAAGAACGTAATGAAGGCGGCTTTCGGGAGGAAAAAAAACGAAAAAAAAAAAATACGAGAGACACGGCATTGTCTGGATTTACCACAATGTTTTATCTACTTTCAAAGTCAATATCTAATTTAATTAAGAATTCTAACATGACACGTGAATTCGGCTCTATAAACACAGTGCAGCGAAAGCGTGGTAAAATCTACGTCATTCTATGTGGAGTGACGTCATTCTGTACAAAGTAGGTCGCCTGAGGCTGTTCCATGTCTGCGCCCTCCGATATTTTATCAATGAATGTCACTTGGCGTAAACAAATCGTCGTTTTCCGCTACTCGACCAAGGACTAATGAAAAACTCAAGGATTTAACGAAAATAACTGTTTTTGATAAATATTGACGATGAAACTATTTTAAATGTTACCAGTAAACATATATAAATCAGGTGTCTTTTCATGGTGAACGTTAGTTTCAAAACTGGCCGGTGTTGCATTGGAAACTGGATTGGGAGTGGGTAGAGTAATATTCAGAGCTTTCGAAGCGACTGCGACTCTAATACTTGACGATACATTCATTCTTCTTTGTCATTTGAAAGAGAGAAAATATAACAATAAAACGGTACGTTTGTTTTATGTTATGTTCGATGCCTAAGGTTTTACTGAACTTTTGATTCTTTTTGTATTTACCGACCGGGCAGTGGAGTTTTGTTTTGGTTAGTAACTGGAACAGCCATGGTTTATTCAAGGGAATATTATCTGCATCCACTCTTGTACACTAAGTATGAACTTGTTTTCCTTTGATTAAGAGTTGGTCATGTTAGAATCGAAATAATCTTCTTTCTATCGTGGTTTATCGTTCAATAAACTACGGTTGTGAGTTATGAGGCACAACAAATAATCCACGAGGGCGATAGCCCGAGTGGTTTATTCATTGCGCCTCATAACTCACAACGTGGTTTATTGAACGATAAACCACGACAGAAAGAAGATTATTTCGATTCTAACATGAGCAACTCTTAATGAAAGGAAAACAAGTTCATACTTATAGTAAAAACGCGGATGCAGATTATATTCCATTGAATAACTTACTTACTTACTTTATACAGAATGACGTCACTCTATTTAGAATGACGTCACTCTATATGGCTTGCACACGCGATATGGGGCAATAGGACATTTGCGTAAAGTGTCGTCTCGGGTCAGGCTGCGCAGTCCGCGCAGGGTAATCCGAAACGATACTTTCCGTTTTTATGTAATTTTCTGTTTTGTGCAAGTCTGCTGTAGCACAAAAACTAATGTAGTCGTAAAGTGCCGTCTCGGATCTTCCTGCGCGGACTGCGCAGGGTGATCCGAGACGACACTTTACGCAAATGTCCGAATGCCCTTTTTCGCGTGTTGCAAGCCATATAGAATAACGTAGATTTTACCACGCTTTCGTTGCACTGTGTTTATAGAGCCGAATTCACGTGTCATGTTAGAATAGGATTTGAAGTACATATAAATTGTCGTTTGCAAATGCTTTCAATATGGACGAATCTAAAATTTTATACTCTGTTTCGAGAGATTTTTTTCAATGCTGCGAATGCACTGATAAATCGAGCCAATAAAACCCGTGGACCTTCATCACCAGTTTCCAAACTAATCAGCCGAAAGAGGGTGTCTTCCCATTTGAGCTCAAGTTGTAAGGCCCAAGACTTGTAAGCGACGAGGGTCGTAATACTTGAGTGTGTGGGTTCGACTCCCAAGGATGCCCCACTAAAGATTTCTAATGGCCTGTCAGATGTGACGTTTACCTCATGTCACGTGTGACAGTGCTATACACCAAGGCACGTGAATGAACCAGGCTCAACTAAGGGTAGGTTTTGTCCTGTATTTTGCGCTAGTCCCATAGCAAAACCAGCAGACGTCTGATGGCGTCGCACATATGGACGACCGGTGGCGACGATGAATAAACGTAAAATGAAATCATTCTAAATTAAGACCTAGAATCAAATTGATTGGCTGAGACATTAGCCGATCGGATTACTTTTTTAATTCAAATTTAGTATAAGAACTTGATTTAAAATACTTTACGAATACGGCCTCAAATTAAACTTGCACATACAAATTATGCTTGATACGAGTTACTGCGCCTTAAGATAGACAAGATTTAATCCTTTACCCAACAACAAACTTTTAGACTTTTCCAAAGTGACAAATGTGACTCAATGTATGAAAGACTAGAAACATTGAAAGGAAAGGAGAACATGCTGACTACAAGCATTTTCTCTTTTCCCACGATGTTTTTTTTAAAAAGCTTTAGAGTCGTTAAAAACGGAATTGCTTAGTAAAGGGTTAAAAGCCTTTCAAATACTGCATGAATTTAAATGCAACTGACAGAAACGGCAGATTTATATTTGCATAATTTAATAGGTACTGCATAAAGTGGAATTTGTAAAATGCTGAAAAAAGAGTTTTAACTGCACTGGTAAAGTTATAAGGTTTGTTGTAAAATGGCCTGCAACACGCGAAAAGGGGTATTCGGACATTTTCGTAAAGTGTCGTCTCGGATCAGCCTGCGCAGTCCCCGCAGGCTAATACGAGACGGCACTTTAAGACTAGATTCGATTTTGTGCTACAGTAAACTTGCGCAGAACAGAAAATTGCATAAAAACGGAAAGTGTCGTTTCGGATTAGCCTGCGCGGACTACGCAGGCTGATCCGAGACGACACTTTACGCAAATGGCCGAATGCCCCTTTTCGCGTGTTGCAAGCCAAATGGTGTTTCTACGGAGTCCTGTAGGTGTCATGTGTCGCACATTATTTTTTGTTTTATTACGAAATATTAATTCTATAAAAGAAAGTATTTTATATAAGGAAATCTATCAGGAATGAGAAGTTAGTTCGATTTTCGTTTTTCGATTTTCGAGATTCAAAAAAAGAAAGTTAGTTCGATTTTGGTTTTTCGATTTTCGATATTCGGACTCTTATTTCGATATTCAAATTTTGTAAAGTTCTTCTTTGGTTGAGTGGTCATGTTGAGTTTTGACATTGAGAACACGATATTCGGCATCGGTCCGCATGCCAAACTACATTTTTTAGCATAAAAACTTTAAAAATAGCAAGAGTCCGAATATCGAAAATCGAAATACAAATCAATATTTCGATATTCAAATTTTGTAAAGTTCTTCTTTGGCTGAAGGGCCATGTTGAGTTTTGACATTGAGAACATGATATTCAGCATCGGTCCGCATGCCAAACTAAATTTTTGAGCATAAAAACTTTAAAAACAGCAAGAGTCCGAATATCGAAAAACGAAAATCGAACTAACTTGTTTTTTGAATCTCGAAAATTGAAAAACGAAAATCGAACTAACTTCTCATTGCTCTATCCTATCTCAATAACAGAAATTACATTGTTACCTCGAAATAACAGTTCTATAAAGCGAAATAAGTGTTCGTTTGAAAGAAACGGTGATTTGTTTTAAGGAAATCTTTTTCGATATAACGAAATAATACTCTGTTCACGTGCTGTCGATTCATGGCGATGGAAAACCATTGAGTGTTCTGAACACACGTATGTCGCTTTCTCCAAAGAGCATTTTAATTCGACGGGTAAGCATTTTGATATATCAAACTAACAGTTCGTGAAAACTAATTATTATTACGCTTTTTTAAATTTTTTATTCCGTTATAACTGTTTCGTCTATCGAATTAGTATTTCGCTATAACAGATGAAAGATGTGTGACACATAATACATACGAGACTCCGTATGTTTCGGTGCTTTTCTTCTGTCACTTTTTAAATGACACTCTTTTTATTGATTTTTTTACCAAACGACAAACTGATAAGAGATGTCGAAAATCGAACGCATTCGCGGAAGAAAAATTGGTTCTTTCTTCGTAGGATATAGAAAACATGGTGGAAAATAAGAAAATGCTGGTAACTAGCTTTTTCCTTTTTTTTCTACAATTTTTTAATGGCGTTTCTCCCCCAGGGTCGTTAAAAACATGGTGGTATAGCAAATTTCACAACGACCAGATTTTCTTTCGTTAAGATCATGCACAACTTAAGTATATATTGCAGTCATTTAGAACACTGTAGATCAAAATTAGACTGCACAAAAAGTCTTGTCTAATCATAGATCTACACTGTTTAATACTTTGAAAAAAGAAACGTTTACTTTTCACAAACACAGAAAAGCACTGAATCTGAAAAACCTGAATCTATAGATAGCGTGAATAAAAAAAAAACTGGCTGTTGAGAGTCTACGCAAAAAACTTTATTCGCTTTTGCCGGTAATGTAAATCAGAAACAGGCTGCACAAAATGTCCGGTCTGACCTTAAACTCTATGCCTAACAACAACATTTTTGACTGCACCAAATCGAAAGCATTTGCAGACGACAAATTAAATGTAGCTCAATTGACGATTTTCATCTTTGATAGGGTAGAAAGCATTGTGGGAAAAGGAGAAAATGCTGGTAACCAGCATTTTCTCTTTTTCCCATAATGTTTTCAAACGACTGCTTTTTCAGGGTCGTTAAAACTCTTGAATGTGTGATAAAGGGTTAATCTACCCTGTCCGATCTTTCGCTTTATTTCCATTTCACTTTTTATTGCTACAATACTGGAAGCAATTAAAAGCGTGAAGTTCGTTGATTTGGCACTCTCTCAGTTACGGTAACTTTGTTGACGCAATCTCATAGACTTCTTTGCCGGTTTGCTCTTTGAACAATAAGTTAATACGTCAACAAGATTATAAAGGTTCGTTGATCATCAACCATAGTGTTAAATCGCAGCGCTTAGTGCATCAAATTATTCGGCCTTTGCATTCAATGTGCATCAGACCGGGAAAAAATGACACCGGTATATGCTTTAACTGAATTATTTTAAAACATGCGCAGTTTTCATTTACAAAATCGTCTGAAAATAATTTTGTTACTAGCTACACTATTACCTTTCCTTATACGTATGCCTCTATATATTTTCTCCTTTTTTCACAATGCCTTCAAAACCTCAATTTTTCAAGACAAAAAAAAAAAGGAATTACTCGATAAATAGTTATATGTACTGGCAATGGGCCCAAAGCCACCTGAAATAAACTACCAACTTTATAATTTTGGAAAAAAAAACCACTCATACATTTCATGACATTTTGTCATTTAACATTTTCTTTATTCTCAGCTAACGTTGCAACTAAACTCAAATTATTTGTTTGGTGTGAGGTAAATTTATCAAACGCTAGCCGTATTTTATAGCTCATCACTTCCTTATCAAACGCCATTATCTATGTCAACCATCAAGGAAGACACAATATAAAATTACATTAAATACATTGTAAAACATTATCGTTCACATGTACATGTACTTATTACAATTCGAAATTACGTATCAAACTACGATGTTCCCTTCTATCTCTGGGTCGTGAAAACATGGTATTGCTAAGTAAAGGGCTAATAAGAACAGAAATAAGTGACGCTCTGGCAAAATGAGATTTCATGCATTTCCATGATGCATTATACCAAGCAAGTCATCACATGATTATGGATGCATAGAATATATTTTGTCTCACAACCGACTGAATCATGAGGTAGAATAGTCCTCGGGCATGCAGAAAATTTACCAAAAGCAAAAACGTTCGATAAAGGTCAGCCTACACGGACTGCACTGACCCGGGACGATATTCCCTTGCAGATGCATTAAACCCCCTTTTCACAGAGCATGGCTCAAATAAAAAGGGCTGATAATCTTTTTTTTTATGACCACCCACGGAGAGTCATCAAAATATATTTTCTTTCCATTTTGCTTTTGTTTACACGGATAAACTTACCAAAACTTAAAAACCGCTTGGATCTATATATGAAATTTGATTTCTCGGCACTTGCTCATACAAAATTTAAAAGTCACACCACTTGTTTATAAAGAACCCACATCGTCTTAGCAAAAAAATAAAACAAAATGTATAACGTTATGACATATTTCTGAAACAAATTGTTGATTTTGCTTAACGGTATTACAGTAATTTTACAAAATGAGCGGTCTAGGTTTTTTATGTTTTACTCAGTGTATTATAACTGCTATGTTTCAATCAGTGGCTTAAAGTATTTCACAAATTTCCGAATTCTCATTGACCAACATATATTTTTCAGTGTGCAAGAAGATTATTTATACACTGCCTCTCATCATGCAGTTAGGAGGCAAACTATAGAAAGCTAAGACACTGGAGCTATTTCCACTTCTGTGCCACTATTCTTCCTTGCCTGGCATCAAAGTTGTAGCGCTGAAACCTATCGGTGTTATTATTCAAGAAAATCTTTTGCGACGTTACTATTTATGTTCATGGGAAAGAAATGTTTTTTATTCCGACAGTATTGATAACTTTTAAACGACTACGCTTTTATCTGATAATATTGTATCGCGTCTGAAACTATATGTGAGCCATGCATTGTGAAAAAGGGGCTTAATGCATCTGCGAAAAGTATTGACCCAGGTCAGCCTGCGCGTATTGCGCAGGCTGACCTGGGACGAAACTTTTCGCTATTGGTCAAATTTCTGTATGTCCAAGGACCAGTCAACCTAAAGATTCTATGGGTAATTAAAAAAGGTGGCTATCATGGATCCAGAAGTATGTGACGGCTTGCTTGGTGCCATGGATCACGGAGATGCATTAAGCTGCCTTTTGCCGGAGCATGGCTCATAATTTAATGTCAAAATTGTTTTGGCTTATTTTTCATATTTACAAGACATATAACGATAGCTTAATTCTATCATTAACAATGAATTAAGAAATCAACTTTGACAAAGTCAATGGAGATACGGAACTTCATGTCATATTTATGGCCAATTACTTCATTTATATTTGCTTTCATACATAAAGAAAAAACAGAAAGACAAGAAACAAGACAAACTGTCACAACAATTTTCAGCTTACATTTCAAATCTACATTCAAATGGACATTAACCATTTAAACAATTAAAACATTCTTGAGGGTTTTTTTTTCATATTTTATGTTCATTAAAAAAAAAAACATGTAGGAAGATGTCTAGTTCTAAACTAAAGCCCCTTTATCAAGCGACAAAAATTTTGGACTAGTCTAAATTCAAAGCAATTGCAGAAAACAAATATGGCCTCAAATGCACAAATTTATCTTTGAAAGGGTATAAAACATTGTGGGAAATAAAGAATATGTTGGTAACCAGCATATCCTCCTTTTCCAACAATGTTTTTCAAAAGTTTCTCCCGTATGGTAGTTACAATACGGGATCATGTGGTTAACGGTTAAGCACTTGCGTTATCTTAATTGGTGCATGGCATTGATATAAAAAAGAAAATTGACCAGAAATTCTAGCCATATCTACGACTTGATCGTTAAATTTTGGTTTAGAGTCGTAATAGATGCAAGTATCCTACATGTCTCAACGGCAAGGTACACGTAGTTAAGACATTCGCCCACGGAGAAGGAGATCGAAGGTTCAAGTGCAGATGGGAGTCGCTAGTTAGTTAAATCATACTAAATGATTGCCTACCTGCTTTGTGCCTTGGCATTTAAACCCAAGCGCTCGGTAAGTATATATGAGAAGGGTGTTTCAGAAGTCATATATTAGCTGGTCCTTTCCACAAGGGGGGGGGGGGGGCTCTATATTAACCCTTATCCTGCTAAATAAATGAAATGAAACTTTCTAGCCAATAGTAAAAAAAACCTAGTTTTGCTATTTCAAAGGTATTTTCGAGGAGAGATATCTCCTAATCGGACAGTGTAGATCCAAGATCAAACTGCACGTTCTGTGCAGTCTGATCTTGATCTACACTGTCTGCAAGAGGTCCTTGAGTAACGCTTAGCAATCTAAGGGTTAAATAAATACTCCACCATACTTGACTCTTCACATGAAGAACAGAACACTCTCTATAGAATAACAAAATAATTTTATTTCATGCTTTCCGGTAGGATATCGAGAAATAGCAGTGAAAATATTTTTCGATATTACACGGGTACGACCAGTGAAAATACCGATTTTCATGTTCTTGTTGCCTAGGTAAATTGCGCGTGCCTCACAACCAGATGGAAATATGACGTCATTTACCATACATTTCTCGCGCTTGACGTAATATTGTAATGCGTTGCTATGCGGGAGGGGTATGCCACGGGGAATAACGGAAAAGAACTGTACTGGATTTTGATAAAGCTCTTCCCAGAAAGGGTTAAAAGCATGAAATAAATAGAATATTTGTTTTTTTCGGTGAAAGATCGAAATTTATTTCATCGAGTGAACACCATCGGTAGTATTTTCACGAGCAGCCACTCGTGAAAATATTACCGATGGTGTTCACTCGATGAAATAAATTTCGATCTTTCACCGAAAAAAACAAATATCCTCTATATCTTATTATAAAAAAAGAAGTAATCTTTTTCTGTGGTTAAGGGTGGAGCGGTGGTGCATTGGTAAAACGCTGGACTATCAATCCTGAGGTCCCAGGTTCGATACCCGGCCTGACAAGGACCTTTCTGAGACACTTCGTGTTTCCCAACCAACTTGAGGTGAACTGGTTTGAAACCCAGTGGTACAGCCTCGCGTGTATCGGTGCTTTACACTGGGAACGTTAAAGAACCAAGGAGGTCTATTCGAAGAAGAGCTAGGGGCTTGTACCCGAATCTCCTTGTATCCGATTCTTTCTCTCTAATGATCCATACCATATATGCCTAGAGCACGGAGGAACCTTAATCCTACAAAGTCATCAACAATTCTCAGTGGTTTCGTTTATGCAGTGCAAAAACCTTTGATTGATCCTTGTTTGAGGCGTTGTGCGCATGGGATGTCCAGAGCCAGAAAGCACAGAAAGAAAGTATAAGTTTTTGATATAGTGATATAGCTGAAATACACGTGTACTGTTGAAACCGATGTAAAAATCAAGAACAAGAACTCCACTCATTCGAATTCCACAGATAAGGAGGTAGATGTGGGGTTGAGTTTTGTCTGATAAGTATATTTCAGTTACATGTATTATAACTACGCTCAGCACATTTGTTCATGCATTCCTAGATTCTTTTTGACCAATGCTTCGCACAGCACTGTCTCCGAGCCAGACAGCTTTTCCACATAGGATAAGTACAAATATAGTTCAGAAAACAGAAAGAATCTTTTTGCAGTGATTCCAGATTAATCCTCAAACAGAATTTATTTGGTCGGCTCTCGAATCGATCTCAGAACCAGCCAGATTGCAAACCATATATATGCACTGCCGCCATTTAACAGGGCTCGAACAGATGGAGGCAGGTAAGAAAATAAAAGCATAACATTTGGAAAAAGGAGAGCCATTCGTTGGTTGGCAATCTTTAAGTCAAATTACAGCGATGTTTCACTTACTCATTTGCGTCCAGGCTGTCACCAGACATAGGCTAGGGACCCTAGACTGGCGTGCCCGTGGACACTCCAACACACACACACACACAAACCGGAAAGGGCTAAGGGTAAATTAGCATAATATTCTCCATACACATTTAATGAAGCATTGCGGTATTAACCCTTTAGGCTCCAAATATATAAAATGGACTCTCTTTATGAGAAAAACAGGCGAAAACATTTCAATTTCAAAGGTGTTTTGCCCGAATATTTCACTCGGTAGCGAACAGTGTAGATCCAAGATCAGACTGCACGTTCTGTGCAGTCTGATCTTGATCTATACTGTCCGCAAAAGGCAGTATCAAATTGATCTACGTTTCGTCCACAAAACCATTTTTGTTGTGATCAGCGCTCAAAGGGTTATACATGACCAAATCGATCTTTTTATCCTTTTAGCTGGATCGGAGGGCTTCGAGATAACATAGATAAGACGTTATTGACGAAAGAAACAGCTGCGAGTGAGACATGTCTTCTAACTGAAACGCTTTTTTAACCCATTACAATACGACAAAATGTTAGACTCACCCATTCAGTAATCATTAGCAGACGACAATTCTGAAGGGCTATAATAGTCGAAATCTGCGGTCTCTGGTTTTCAAGTCATGTACCACTCGTCGCAACTCGGCCGATTCCGTAACTACGTCTACTATTTTCAGTCACATGATCTTAAACATGGCGGCACCTTTGAAATTATTTAATCAACGCCAACAACAACTACTACGGTGACGCAAATTAACATTTAGCGATCTGGAAAACTGTCAACAAACTTGATGAATCACATCTGAAAATGTACATGAACATACTGTTTATCCACGAATACGTATTTAAATCTATTTCGATCGAGTATTGATTCATAAATTTCTCTAATGTTGGAGTCTTAAAGTACGAGTGGTAAAGCGGTCTGTTTCAGGGCAAAGAAATGTAAGGCGTATGTGTATATGACATGACGTTATACATCCGAGGGGTTTGATCAAAAGCATCATCCGAGATTTGCCGAATGGTCATTTAGATTACCGATAGAGCTGCCGAGCTCGGAGTTACATAATTGACATCTTGAATTATCACAAAACAAACAAACTGCACTAAAAATGTCTAATTTTGAAATGTTAAACGCCCGGAGGATTAAGTGTCGGCGTCAAGATACTTGTTTGTTTTATATCTTAACCCTTTACCAGACAATCCGTTACTATAACGACCTCAAAGAAAATTGATTGATTGAATGTTGTTTTACGTCGCTTTCAACATATATCAGTCATATCACAGCAGCAGCTCTAATATTCATGTATGTCTTTCAACTAACAGCCTATTAGGGCGCCACATGGGGAACAGGTGGCAACGATAAATAAACGCAAAATGAAACCAAATGTTATAAAGAGTAACGGAATTCAGGGGTGGAAGGTTTTTACTGGCTTGAAACATGTAAATGAAGGGATTGTTTATTTTAATTTCTGAACCTGTTATCAATCAAACCTGCGTTTCAAAAACTCTACATAAAGAAGACTTTTGAAACAAAAAAAGAAAAAGCATTTGGGGAATAGGAGAAAATGCTGCTAACCAACATTTTCTCTTTTACTCCAAATGTTTTCTATCCTTTCAACGACAAATCCCAACATATTAGCCATGTTTCATTCATCATCCGCAACTCTTTTAATTTGGACGAGTCGGATATTTTCATAACTCTAGCATAACCCCTTACCATGCGCCAAAATTTTACATTTGTATAATTTGATTTCATTTGCAGATTTTTAATCAAATATGTGTCAAGTAATTCAGCCACACTCTGGCAAAAGGGGCTTCAATGCATTTCCGTAATGCATGATAGCAAGTAAAGCATCACATAAGTAGGGATCCATAAAATCCCCTGTATCTAACAAACGACTAAATCGTGAGATAGAATGGGTCTTCGACAAGCAGAAAATTCACAAATAGCAAAACGTTTCGACACAGGACAGCCTGTGCGGACTGCACAAGCTGACCTGAGTCGATACTTTTCGCAGATTCATTAAACCTCCTTTTCAAAGAGCATGGCTCAATTGTATTAATCTGTGTGTGTGTAGAAAACATTGTGGGGAAAGGAGAACTTACTGGTTTCAAGCATTTTCTCCTTTCCCATAAGTTTTCTAAAGCCTTCTTCCCCAGCATCGTGAAAACACGGGATTGTCTGGTTAGGGATAATTTCTACAAATGTTAGCCTGAGACTGCTAAGCGCGACCCACTGACCTTTTGCGGACAGTGTAGATCAAGATCAGACTGCACAGAACGTGCAGTCTGATCTTGGATCTACACTGTCCGATACAGAAATATTTTCTCCCAAAATACCTTTGAGACAGCAACATTTTGGATTTTACTATCGGCTTGAAAGTTTCATTTCAGTTGTTTAGCAGAATGTTGGTTAACAACGCTTTAAATCTAAAAGCGCTGAATAATCTAACAGACATTGTCAGTCAAGAAATAAGACCCAAATTATTACATTTTTCAAGTTTTCTTTGGTCAAGAATGTCTCAGCATGGCGGATAGAGGGAATGAAAGATAAATAAAAAATACACAATTCGTGCAGTCTGATCTTGATCTTGACTGGCCTCAAAGACAAATTACATTGTGAAAGGCGTTTTAATCTTTTATCACACAATGCCATGTTTTAACGACCCTGATAGAAACGTTTTTTTTGAAAACTTGTGAAAAAGGAGAAAATGCCGGTGAGCAGCATTTTCTCCTTTTGCCGAGACGTTTTCTATCCTTGGAAGACAAATTTGATAATATATGCCAAAATTGATTTGACTTATGCAAATGCTTTCAATTTGGAGAAGTAAAAATATTAACTTTACCGTCTGGTAAAGGTGTAAAAATTAAATCTAGTGCATTCATGCCCATCAACCCACTGCCTTCCTATACAATTTTTTTTATGTCATGCAATCTGGGTAGAGATACCAGTCCAGCTGTTTTGTAAAAATTTTCGTCGTCCTATTTTGAAAATACTCGTACCCGTGTAAAATAGGAAAAGGCAACATGAATGTATGTTTAACACAAAAATACACTTGTGAAAAAATTGTGTCAAAAGACGAAATTGCCCCCAATGAGCAATTTCTCCCTTTCTGACAGTCATAATGTTTTTAATCCATTACCACACAATCCCTACTTTTGACGACCCTGAGAAAGAAGCCTTTTGAAAACATTGTGGGAAAAGGAGAAAATGCTGGTAACCAGCATTTTCTCCTCTTCCCACAATGTTTTCTACCCTTCACAAAACAAATTTCAAATTTTCAGTCACTTTTACCTTGTCGTCTGCAAATGCTTTCCATCTGGACAAGCCTAAAATTTTGTTGTTTGGTAATGAGTTAAGGGGGTTCGACTTAAAAAAACAAAAAACGGCTGCAGGGAATAATGAATTCACACAGGTTCAAGACATACATGTACACGTATTAACTTTATTTCTCAACCGTTTCCACGTTTATTTTCTTAATAATTCTGATAATTATATTTCTTTAAATCTTTAACAACATCTGACTGTAACATTAATTTAGTTTTCATCCATAACTATACTGTAATGTATTAACAAGCAATTGCTTTTTTTTTACGTTAACCCTTTACCAAACAACCCCGACTTTAAACGACAACTAGGTAAGAATGCTTTAGAAAACCTTGCGGGAAAAGAAAGAAATGCTGGTAACCAGCATTTTCTCCTTTTTCCACGATGTTTTCTACCCTATCAAAGACAGATATCATAATTTTGAGCCACATTTAAATTATCGTCTGCAAATGCTTTCATTTTGCACTTGTTCAAAATTTAGTTCTTTTTTTTTTTAACTTTAAAAAACATTACCTTCGAGCGACGACTTTTTAGTATCTTGCAGTAGAACACTTTTGAAAACATTGTGCTAAAGGGAGAAATCGCTCGTTGTTAGTAATTTCTCCTTCAATCAGAATGTTTTTTTTTTACTCCAGGTTATAGATTAATAATCAATTCACGCTGATAATCAAAATTTTAAAAATTTGTTTTTTCAAGGTCGTTTGCTACGTATTTGCTTTAGGAGGAAAAGCGAAAACTCTTTACCAGACGAGACAATTCTGTTTGAGATTTGTCCAACATTAAACACACTTGCAGACGACAAATTGGATGCGGTTAAACTAGTAGAAAATATTGTGGAAAAAGCATAAAAATGCCACGGACTAGCATTTTCTCCTTTTCCCAGTATTGTTTCAAGTGCCTTTTCCGTCAGAATCAAACAAACACGGAATAATTTAGTAAAGAGTTAAACAATGAAACTATTTCCAGACAAGCGGGGGGAAAAGAAATCATCAATATGCAAGACTGATTAACAACTATGGTTTGCCACTGTTCTCGATAAAATTCTAAGAATGTGTAAGACTTTTTTATATTTCATGATTTAGCGTAATTTCAATAATTATTGACGTGTGACAGCAAGGCTAGCGAGCCTTCCCGGGGGTATTCTAAACCCTTTGGCCATGCTTTCAGCAATAGTGGGTTTAACGCATTTGCAGAAAGTATCGACCCATGTCAGCCTGCGCTATCTGCGCAGGCTGACCAGGGTCGAAACTTTTTGTTTTGTGTCAATTTTCTGCATGTTCAAGCATTGTTCTCCTTCCTGATTCAGCTCATTTTTAGACAAAATGGACTCATATCATACGAAGACTTGTATGTATAATGCATTACGAAGGTAAAGTAAACCCCCTTTCCACAAAGCACTAACTATTCTTCACATTTTGCAAGACAACAAAATTTTAGACTTGTCCAGTTTGAAAGCACTTTCAGACGACAAACTAACTTATTCTTGAATGAAAAGATTTATATTGGAAACAATAAAAAAACAATGTGGGGAACGGACAAAATGCTGGTCACTAGCATATTCTATTTTTCCAGCTTACGTTTTCGAAAGCCTTCTTCCATTGGTTTGTAGGAAAACGGGGCCATTTGGTTAAGGGTCGAATGCATTTTTGAGCATCTATCGAAATTTTCTTTTGAAGACATCGTTAGAACTGAGATTGAGCTTTTTCCCCGTTTGTCACTTTTTTTTTAAAACCTTAACTGTATTTCAATAAAACCTTTCGAAAACACAGTGTGGTAGAAAGCTTTGAAAGCATCATCGTAATTTATACAAGTCAATACATGTAAGAGTATATTGTGGTTAAAGGTCAAATTGCACGATAAGAGCAATTTCCTTTTTTAGCCATGATGTGTTCAAAAGCGTTCTGCTGCAAGGCACAAGGGACAAAAAAAAAATCGTCTAGAGGAGGTAAAGCGTTAACAACAGATTGAAATGCACTGGCATATGTTTATTGACAAACATCGTCCTCTTTAACCTTCTGTCTTATATATAAAGAGGGGGAGTTTGTTAAAAAATGCACATGATTAAATGTTTTATCCCTTTACCACACAATCCAGAGTTTAAACCACCCCGATATGAAGCCTTTTGAAAAGATTGTGGGGAAAGGAGAAAATGCTGGTATCCAGCATTTTCTCCTTTTCCCACAATGTTTTCTACCCTATTAAAGACAACTTCCATCATTTGAGCCACATTTGAATTTTTTTCAGCAAATGCTTTCAAATTGGACAAGTCTACATTTTTGCTGTGTGGTAAAGAGATTTAAAAAAAAAAATTACTTAACACATGAAACAAAACAGGGACAAATAACTCTCCAAGCAACTATAAATATAGTAAAGGCATAGATTTTCGCGATTTTAACTGTTTGGAAGACCCGGATTTAGAACTCTTGTTTTCGCGACTGTCAGAGTCTCTCTTGTCTACACTTCCACTACTGTCTTTCGATTGCTTGCTCTGTGTTTCTTTCGACTTTTTGTACACGAAGTGTTCGATCTTTGTCGTGTGAACTGCTGTTGGTCTGTCTTTCCCTGAGCCGGAGCCCCCACTACCGTTACCGCTCAACTCAACACCGTGAACCTGAATGAAGGGCATGGAACCCGAACGATGGTAATTTCTGGGTGGCAAATCTGGGGCTAGCTTTCTAACCCCGGATATCACGTGACCGTTTGTTTCCGGTGTCGAAATTCGGTTATGGTTGGCATCAAACTTGGATCTAGGATCTACGAAATGGTAGCTAGAGTTTTTCTGACTTTCCAAAACGTCACCTTTTTCTAACATTTCTAATCTTGATTTGAATTTAGTCATGGGTTCAAACTCGGGTTCTTCGTAAAATGTTTCTTCGTCGGAATCGCGAGTGTACTTCCCGACTGGAGGTTGTTTTCCTTCTCTTAAATAACCATAAAGATCATCCAGCTGATCCATTAAAATATCCTCCCGGCTCTTTGCTCTCTTCATTTTCCCAGCCGAAGGTGGACGTTCAGATGGAAGACTTGAAGGGGCAGTTTCCGAGTACAGATTGGCAAATTCATGGCTTTTGGCTTTAACAGCGCCTTCGGGGACAGCAATTATGAGGTGTATGGTGTTGTGATAGTTCGATACTAGCCTGTTACATTTCACCATTATGTTTGTGAATGCTTCATTATCTTTCAGGTCATTGTTATTTGTGGCCGCCGCAAGGCGTAAATTGACCTCGGTCGGAATGGGGTAAATTCTCGGCGCTTGCCTGTCCAGTGGACTGACAAACGCTGTTTCGTCTGTATACGCCCAGTCTAGTCTTATAATTCCTGTAAACCTATTGGAATCGACTTTTGGCCAAACTCCCTGCACGAGTTTGACTGTAAGCGGAAGTCTAAACCGTTGAATCACATCTTTCATAGTGAACACACCCATAACATCCGTTTCATTCGCGATTGGCGTAAATAAACCTTTCTGGTTAAAACTCAAAAACAAAGTCTCTCCTTTGGAGTCTGTACACTTTAATAACCGAACCTTACCTTCCGCGGACGGGGGTAACTGTAAGGAAAAATCTCCTGTCAATTTCAACTGTTCTCCAGACAGCACTACTTTCGTTTTGTCAAACGTCATTTTGCCATCCTTTTCATTAACAAGATATGCTTTAACGTTTTGCCTGACAAGGACATGATTTACTTGAGGATACATTTTTGAAAGCTGATGAACAGACTCTATTGGACGAACTGATCTTCCATCCTCTGACAACAGCTCAAACCACCCTTTATAAGTCACAGGAATTGACAATCTCTGCTCTAGCGAAACAAGTCTAGGTTTTCTGCCGTCCCTGCCGCCTTCTACTCGCATTACACTATGTCCAAGAATTTTTAATCCAGTTTTTATCGAATGAACAAGCACATCCTGGTGAAGTTTTTTAAGAGGATTGAACTTCGATATTCCAATGTTCATAAACTGACCTTTTATTACCCGTGCTACGGTTGGCACTTCGTGCTTCATCAGAAAGTCTTTCAAAGTTACCGTCTCCCCGGCCCAAATAGGCTGTGGCATTGCGCTGTTCTTTGGGGACGCCATTTTCACTTTAACATGTTAATCGCGATGTTTAAATTAAATAAACAAGCTTTACAAACACAGCTTAATTCCTCTGGTTATTCATGTCACTCCATTTCTGAACGTGAACCGTCACGTCTGAGTAATCGCAAATACCTTACATTATAATACAGCACAATTATAGATTTCAGGTGTGTATTTACCTGTTCGACCGACAACTGTCGTCTGCTGAAGAGAAAACCCGTCTGACAAGTTTTTTGTTACTCTGCGGAAATAGATATCCGGATATGCTTCATTTGGTACGGTTCGGACCTTTTCGCTCATACAGCCGTTATTGCAAAAAGGTATTATTTGACCTTCACCGCATTATAGATTGTGTGACTCGGGTAAGAACGCCCCCAAGCTGATTGAGTCATCGGATATTTCTACCGCCTTGTTGTTTAAAGAGATTTTTTTCCTTCCCACATAAGTATGATTAATAAGCTTTTGTGATTTCAGTAAAACCCATAACAAAAGAAGTATGACAAACATTTTGGAAATGTACCAGTTTTAATTGGTAATCTTATAAACAAAAGATAGAGTGGGTGGTTTTTTTTATGCTCGAAACGGTTTTAGAAGTCCGCACAGGCTGAACTGACTGGAAACCTTTTTTTTTTATGTAATTGGCACAAGTAGCAGTAGCAAGCAAGTTATACTCTATACGTTTCTGTGAGATTTTATCAAGTATAGATTTCAATAAAAAAAACAGCAAAGTTTTAGACAGGTCCATACTGAGGCATTTGCAGACTATAATAATTGACAGTGCTCTATGAAAAGAGGGTTTAATGCATCTGCAAAAAGTATTAATTCAAGTCAGTCTCCGCAATCCGCGTAGTCGATTGTTAGACAAAATAGACATAGACATAGACATTTTATTCAGTATCTAGGCCACCGGCCCATAATACAAAAAAATAACATACAAATATTTGACAGAGAGTGACTGCTTAATTTCTAAGAAAATACTTACTAATAAAATAGATTTTTTGTTTTGTTTCCGAAAATGGAGTACATGCTCATGATCATAAAATAACGAATTAGGTCGACCCTTAGAATCCAAGGACAATACAAATAAATGAAATATGAGATGAGAAAAATTCTCATGATTGGATTTAAAAGAAAAATAAAGGCTCCTGCATCAGGCAGTAGAATTCTAGGATCAGACAGCGCATACTGTGTTGTCTCATCTAGATCCAAACTGTCCGTAAAAGCAACAGAAAATCGTGCTCCGCAGCTGTACAAAGTGTTAACTTAACTCCTGCAGAATATCGTTTCTAAGCTGAAACGCTTTGAATAGATATCTAGAAATCTTATGTACGGCAAGTTGTGAATCACATGACAAGATAGAGTAAAAACATTGCAATGTTCTATTTTTTAACCAATACTTGTGAAAATATTCTTTCCTTAAATTTTCATAAATACTACATTGAAAAATAAAATGAAATTCATCTTCTATGACAAGGATATTTTGCTTCTGACATATTTGACAATACCGAAATTCTCTATCAATAGACAAATGTCTCCCCTTTTCAATCATTAGATCATGTGATGAGCATCTAAAGTTAGCTAATGTTCTTTTCAAGGTATGTGGTAAATCAACATTCAAATAAAATTCTGGTTCTAACAATGATTTAAAATGTCTGTAATGAAGAGATTTTGGAGTATCACTTATATTAGCGTACCATTTTTGTTTATAACAGTCTATTATTCTTTTTTTAAACAATTTTAGGAATTCTTTATCATTTCCTACGTCATGTAATATCCATACATGACCGAAACCAAATGTGTATAAAAGTTCCTTTATATGACTGACCCAGTTTTGCCTGCCTGCTTCATCCAATTGAAATAACATATAATAACATTGTTTTGGATATCTGTTGTTTTCCATACGGATAAGACTTAACCAGTACTTAATACAGTTTGGCATGTAAGTAGTGCATAGTGGTAATCTTCCACATTCCCCTAGTGCAAAAGAGTCACAAGTATTCAAAGACAGATAACATAATTTTTTACAGAATTGTATGTGGACCTTTTCAACTTTATCCACGTACTGATATTCCCAAATCTGAGACCCGTAGCACAAAATAGGTTTAACAGAGGTATCGAAAATTTTCAGCATATCTGATATATCAATGTTTCCAAAGTATTTACGCAATCTCAAAATGTAGTTTATAGCTTTCTTAGCTTGCATTGACAGAACTGTGTGAGTTTTAGACCAAGACATAGTGCTGGTAAAATACACACCCAAATATTTATAACATGGAACTATATCTATGACATTGTTATTATAATACCATTTCTCAGTTTGTTTGACGACGCCTCCATTTCTAAATACAACAATTTTAGTTTTGTCGAAGTTGACGTCAAGTCCAACTCCGTTACTAAATTGCTCTATTTTATTTATTTGACGTTGTAATTGGATAATTGTATCTGCAAAACTTGAGACGTCGTCAGCAAACATTAAGACATTAAGATCTTTAATTTCATTTGAAACAAATATTCCACGTTCATTGTCATTATTTATAAAGCTAACTAAGTCATTAATGAATACTGAGAAAATTTTTGGACTTCCAACACAGCCTTGTCTAGTGCCGATAGTACAGTCAAAATACTTTGTCAATTTGCCATCAATTTTGACGCATGACTTTAATTTGGTATACATAGATTTATAACAATTTAAAAATTTGCCAGAAATGCCCTTTCTTTCCATCGCATCCCATAACTTATCATGTCGAACATTGTCAAACGCCTTTTTGAAATCAATGAAAATACAATAAAACCGTCCACGTTTTTTTGATAGATACTTTTGAACTAAAGACATCAATACAAATACAGTATATTATCAACAGTGGAGTAATTTTTACGAAAACCTGCCTGAGCTTCATCAATGACAAAATTAGATTCACACCAATTAGATATTCTACTACTCAAGACATGCATAAAAATCTTACAAATAGAATCGATCAATGAAATTCCACGGTAGTTATTCGGATCCGTCAAACTACCCTTTTTATGCAAAGGTGTAATAATACTATGACCCCAGTCACTAGGAAAATTACCGACGTCAAAAATTTCGTTAAACAATTTGTGGAGAAATGGTAAAATATCATGTACTGTATGCAAATACATTTCTAGGCAAAGCCCATCGGGACCAGGAGATTTATTCGTTTTTAAAGACTTGAGACTTTTCAAAATTTCGTTCTCCGAGATTGGCTCGTTGAGAACGTCACAATTCACCACTGATACAATATTTCTAAGAAAGGATGAAACTAACTCATGTGTTGTTAAGTCAACGTTGAGCAAAGACTCAAAGTGCTTATAAAAAGTCGCTGGTGAAATTGGAAAGGATCTATCACTTCGCACATCGGTTGAGCGAAGAAGTGACCAGAAGCTCTTGGGATCATAGCGTGAAGCAAGAAGTTCTGCCCTCCTCTTTGCTTTTAAAATATTCATGGATTGTATTGATTCATAATTACAGTATGTGACGTTCGTAAGAATAGGATATCGACTGAGTACGAGGTCTATCTGTGTAAGAAAGAGATGGGCACGGGCTGCACGTAACACCGAGAGCGCTAAGCGTTCGAGGTCTTTTGTGAAGCTCGTGCCCAGGTCTTTCTTATACGGAAAGACCGATGTACGAGGTCGACTTACGCACCGGCTATTATCAGTTGTGAGTAGACCACTAAACCATTAAGTTGAAAAGTTTGAACCTGTGCAATGAAAAAAGAAGCGTTTAACATGAATTTGTTCTTTTTTTTAAATGGTAAACAACGTTTTAGTATGTTTTATTCATGTATTTGAGCCGTGCTCTGTGAAAAGGGGGCTTAATGCATCTGCGAAAAGTTTCGACCCAGGTCAGCCTGCGCAGTCTGCGAAGGCTGACCTGAGCCGAAACTTTTCGGTATCGGTCAATTTTCTGTTTATCAAAGGACCAGTCTACCACATGATTAAGTCGGTTGTTTAAAAAAGTGGCTATTATGGATCCATAATTATGTTATGACTTGGACCGGCATCATGTATCACGGTGATGCATTAAGCCCCCTTTTGCCAGAGCCTGGCTCATTTATTTTCTCACTTGCATATAATAAGTCGCGGCTAGAAATTGATACATCATGACCATCGATTCTTTGTTTTTATTTGTGTCGGTTTGTTGATGTCGCACAAGTGAATTTAATGCTTGAATTAAAGGTTGATTGATTAAAGTATTCATGGATTCCCGTCTTAGCCGGAAATGCTCCCGTATTTTCAAATTCTACCGTCTGTCCTACTGGTCGTTTGCACGAATTCAGGTACTTATATAGGGTCGTAGGTCAGTGATCGATGGTACATGGATATATCACAGCAGGGGTCGTGCTACAATAAATGTTTTTCAAAATGGAGTACATGTACTGGTAAAAAGAAAACTCCAGAAAAGCATGGATAGATGTAGTGGCCTCCGCGATTTTTACTGAAATAATGTTGAAAACGGGGTTAAACACCTAACAAATAATTCTGTGAACAGAAACATATGAAAAGGCACTTTTCCGACAATGTTTTAAATATTGACATAAATGTGATAGCACAAGACTGTTTTAGGAAGTGATAGAATTTTTAACGATCTCTTAAAAAAATAAGTATAAAAAATTGCTGAGCTGATCACTTGTACGAACCATCTTAAAATCTGGTTTACCATAAAGAAACACATTTACAAGATTCTTCCTATTGATTAATGGATTCTTGAAAATAATCAAGGTCGCAAGAGTACCAATGTACTTCACGACCCTGTCTGCACGACCTTGGGTCCGTCAATGTACGCGAGCAGGTCTTTCTCTCACGTGGGCAGATTTTCTATCTACAGAAAGGAAAATGTGTACGTGCATAGACAGACCTGCGCTCGTGCATTTTATTGTAAAGACGGGTCGTTCTAAAAACGATAGTCCTGCTGGGCCCGTTTTTCTAAGGTAGTTACGAACAAAATTTGCGTTAGTTTTACGTAACTATAGTATAGTGGCATAATCTGCCACGAGGTACGTGATAACTATCATGATTATTTCAGAAAACTATTGCGATAAATCAGTTTCCTGGAAATTTTATCTAGATAAAATGAAAACATAAAATTTCCAGGGAACTTTGAATTATCGGAAAGAAATGGCCGAGCTCAAAACTAAGCGCCATTGTTCGACTACACCGCCTGGCTGAAAATGATACTGAGGCACACCACGTTTCAGAAAGAAGAAGTGCCACTGACAATGATGAATTTGTAGGATTTAAGTCTCTCTTTACAGTAGATATCGGTCTACTGCGTTTGGGAGAGAGAGAGAGAGAATCGGACACAATTTTCAAGTCTGGTTAGTTCACTACAGCCGAACCCTAGTAGCACTGTCGGTAGTGCACATAGTTTGAGATAAGGGGATCGCTGGTTCGAATCTCCAGCTTGGCCATTTCTTTCCGAGGATTGATGATAGGCGTTGCGACGGGATTCATTACTCTCTTACTGCTGATACATGTAATTCTTTCGACGGTGGTTATGTGCGGAAGCAGCGAGTGGTTTTGGAAGAATATTGTGCGAAGTACATGTACTGGTAAAAGAAAAATCCAGGAAAGCATGGATAGGTGCGCTGGCCCCCGTGATATAACTGAAATTATGTTGCAAACGGCGTTATAAACATCATAATCAATAGAATAGACCGCTCGATACATATACCGGTATGAGTGAAACCCTAAAGGGCGGTTATACGTGAACTTGATTACAAAGTTTCATTGCCGTTCATATCTAGTTTGGTGGTTGGCACTATGATACATATGGAAAATCCGCGTCTAGAATAGGAATCGGACTGCGCAGGCTGACATTAGTTGATACTTTTTGCAGATGCATTAAGTTCCCATTTCACAGAGCAAGGCATATTTATATTTGACTGCATTGAAAGCATTTGCAAACAGCAATTCAAATGTGGCTCAGATGTTGGTATATTCCCTTTGAAGTGTTGGATCAGCTTACTGGCATTTTCTCGTTTTCTACATTTAGTCAGAAGCCGTCCTTCCCGGGAACATCGAAACACGGAATTGTTTGGCAAAGGGTTAATTATGAAATACTCTGGCTCAGACAACCTTGACACCTTTTGCAAAAACGATCTGAGAAATAAAAGTTATAAAGCGTCGGATCTATCATGTACATATGAGATACGCAAAAAAAAAATTATCTGTTTTATATACAATGTATATGTGACCCGTCACGCAAAAAGGGACAATCTGGGAATTCCGTACATCAGTTAGATGAAAACAGATCAACGATAGTGCAGGTCAATTTAAGTTGAAAGTTAAAGAAAAATTGTATAACAAGGTAGAATGACCAATTTTCATACAGAAAATATCATAAAAGCGAAAAGTGTCGACCCTGGTCAGACTGCGCAATTCGCGCAGTCTGACCAGGGTTGACACTTTTCGCAGTTCCCAGATGGACCCTTTTTGCGTGACGGGTCTACGGTGGCACAAAAGTGACATGGAAGATATATTTTATACTACGTGCGCACGCAGTAGCTAATACGTGCGCACGTATTAGTTATTACGTGCGCACGCAGTAGCTAATACGTGCGCACGTAATAAGTAATACGTGCGCACGCAGTAGTATTACGTGCGCACGCAGTAGCTAATACGTGCGCACGTAATAACTAATACGTGCGCACGCAGTAGCTAATACGTGCGCACGTATTACATATTTCGTGCGCACGTAATAATCCACCAATCAGAATCATGAACGGAAGCCATTGTTTCAAGATGGAAGTGGAAGATAGACATTTATTGATTCGTGATAAACTGATTGGTCGATTATTACGTGCGCACGTATTAGTTAATACGTGCGCACGTATTAGCTACTGCGTGCGCACGTACTAGTTACTGCGTGCGCACGTAATAACTATTACGTGCGCACGTATTAGCTAATACGTGCGCACGCAATAGTATTACGTGCGCACGTATTAGTTATTACGTGCTCACGTATTAGCTACTGCGTGCGCACGTAATACTACTGCGTGCGCACGTATTAGTTATTACGTGCGCACGTATTAGCTACTGCGTGCGCACGTAGTATAAAATATATCTTCCATGTCACTTTTGTGCCACCGTACGGGTCACATATATGTATGTATGTGTTTAGCTATACTGATGATGACGTCACAAGAACGACATAAATTTTTACGTTACCTAAGTTTTCGAGGGAGTTATCTTTTTATGACAGGTGATTCGTTCAAAATAATGATATATAGTGTTTTGCTCATCTTAAAAATACAGTTTGTTTGAAACAAGGGCATCGCATGGGGGTGCCAATGCTCAGATTCAAGTGCTTGACTTTCAGTGAAGAATTTAAATTCTAAAAGGGGGCATAACTGTGTCAAAATATATTGAAAGTTACCTGCCCTTGTTGTGTAGGCCCCCCACTTTTGGAAGTAAACAACTTGTCCAAGTTTGAAGTAAATAGCTCCAGTAATAACAAAGATGATAAAAACTGTCAAAGTTTTCGCACGACGACGACATAATGACGACGCCAGGGCTACGATAAGAACGACGTTTCCTTCGAAAACAGCCGATCTAAAGCTGATTATTCTCCAAAATCTTACCAAAAGTCATACTGTTGCACTTAGCTTTATTGTAGTGAGTGACTGGTAACGGTAAAGAGGGAGTAATCCCAGGCTACTTGTATGGTATTCACTGATACACATGAACATTTGCTTCGTTCAATATATTTACTTATTTACTTATTCACATAGACGTCGCGTCAATTACTGGTGACCTCCAGCGTTACAATAAAATGACGTTTACGTTTTACAACGTTGACGTTTTCAGCGTCTGTGTGAAATAAAAAGTAACAGCAATCAGGATATTTTAGTTATGGACCTATCAATGTATTTATCAATGCATTCACTTCTTCTACACATGTAAGACTGTCAAAATTTAGCTTATCAGGAATTTCGATACATTGTTTAGAGTCAATCTCTGCACATACAAATATAAGGGAAGCTACAGGTACCGCTGCGTATTGGTGATTTAATAGTCTGTATTTCTTTGCGTTTACTTTATCATAGTAGTAGCCAGCAAACATCTCCGTTCCCCATTGATCACGTGTGCAATTTGATGAAGTATGTAGAGCTTCTGTTACTTTCATCAGGTAATAATCGCAGCCTGGATCATCAGTATATAAGGCGATCACATGGCCTGGGGACACCAAATTTTTTAATGGTTCTTGATCTTGTAGAATTTCCTGTTCCAATCCCGGCACTCTTTCACGAATCATCTGATGCTTTGTCGTATTTCCAACGTGATCTAGATTTTCACAGTCTTTGTAATTTTTTCTAGAGCACTGATCACACGAAAAACATGACAATTCACTAAGGTACACAAAACCAGGTTCACTGGCATGTGCACGGACGTTATGCATACTTCTTATGTTGGGTACATGTTTAAAAAGAATATCATGATCACGGTTGATGGAGTCTATGTAACGAAATATGCGAGTTTTGTCCCCTGACTTTGAGTCTTGAAGATGTTTGGTGCCAAAGTCATAAAGATGACGCGCATTCTGAATGAGACATAATCCACGGAGTACCGCAATATCTGCCTGTCTCTTCAGTAGCCCTCCCGCTGCATCCTGGGCGCCTGTAGATAAATAAACAGTTTACAAAGAAAGTGTTCAGCTCTAGCGAAATGTAAATAGACCTGAAGAACTCAAACTACGTGTACACTACAGTACTGAAACTATAACGACTAGGGTTCGGGGCGAAACGACTAGGGGTGAAAAATAGAGGCGAATTTCTTTTGTCAATTTACAGGACGGTCTCTCCATATCTCAAACCTAAGAAAGGGGTAAAATTAGGAGACTTACAGACTGTTACCTTTTTTTTTTTTTTATAAATTTACAATGATTATTTATAAAGAGCATTTCCTTAAGGTAATCAATATCTTTTAACGTCAGCGTCATTGGAAAAATAACGTCTGGGGACATTTGATGGGAACAACTTAATTTACCGCCAAAAACATTAGTAAATAAAAACATACCTTAATTTTTACATCATTACAATCGCAAGAAAAAGCGTATCTTCCTACAGAAAACATTTATTATTACAGAGGACTACTTTTTCAATTAAAAGCTTAAAAGTGTGTTAAATGAAAAAAATGACGTTATTTTTCTTGATAAGGGACATTTGAGAGAACAAACTATTTTTCGAATTATAGAAATATGTAACTGGAATTTCCTAAAACGAGACCATATTTCAAAACTAAACAAAAAACGTATTTTCGTGCAAATATATAAATGTTTGGTGATGATTCTTTCAATTTTAAATATGTTATAAAAAACTTTACTTACAAATTTTTATAGCATGTTGGACACTTTCTCCTCAATAATAAAACTCGCTACAGCGCTCTCAGGTATCGTCGTACAACCAAACAAATTCGAATACAACGTCCGGGAATGACGTTACATTGATGTTGCAGACAACAAAAGTGAGTTTTCTCGCCTTTATTGTCTGCACGAAGAAAGTTTCGACGAGGTCCTGACGCAAATGTAGCATGGGATATGTGAATTTTTACCAATCATTTGGGATATGCACGGACAATTCTACGCAGACAGTCAATATATTCAATCAATAATAACACCACTGAAACCTGCAATCTTATACCTTTATTTTGATATATAATAGTAGCATAGCAAAACTTTGTGTTTTATATCGTACGCTAAATGAATGCTCACATTACCCAATTTTAATAGGGGACGCGACCTTTTGACGCGACGTCATACAAAATACAAACAAGCAAGGAAGAAGGTTGGGTAACACGTTAGCTAGGAACATATTCAGCGTTTTTGTTATTTGTAGCGATTGCCTTTATTTTTCTCAAATTGAAGTCATCCGAAGGGTTTCCGTCGGTTGGGTAGCGCTTATCGGTTGAGCACTGATCACCCGTTGAATAGGTTACACCGGCTGGGTCGTCCCCATCGGTCGGGTTTTCCGGCGATGTTTTTGGAAGCATAACAGAGGTTTCATGTGTGTCATCTCCTGTTTCCTTCTCTAGACTTTGACAGTCTTCCTTTCCGAAAGAACTACTTTCTACATCAAGATCCGAGTTGTCTCTACAAAAAGATATTAATGCTCATTGTTACCTTGTTTGTAAGAAATAAGCCATGCTCTGTGAAAAGGGGGCTTAGTGAATCAGCAAAAAGTATCGACCCAGGTCATGCAGAACAATTAAACACTTAAACAATGATGTTTTTCAGCCAGTTTTTAGCCAGTGTTTAACCCATTTCATCCTTAGGTTTTGACACTATAATCATTCTTGTGTATTCATGCAATATGTTGCCCCTGATGCGGCTGCAAGGTCGCAGATTGCGACGGTTACAAAATGCATTTCATGCTTTGGAGGCCTTCAAAGCGATCGCTATTGTCGTTTCCGGATTTCAACGAGGACAAACCATTTGAGTCTCTTTATCTCGTACACCATATTTATCTAACATTTACCCATGTTTACACAGCTGACCAATATCTGACCAATTATACACACTAAAACGTTTTAACCGTGTTTTTTCTCCCTGGCAGTAGAGATGTATATTTAAAATGGCAAAAAGATTCGACCAAAGCAGAGAGACAAAGAAGGTCGAAACTTTTTATTATTAATTAGTTTTCTACATGTCAAAGAACCAGGGCACCTCATGACTGATCTGATACAATGTGGGTTTTATAGATCCATCATTATGTGATGGCTTGCTTGGTATAAGGCATTACAGAGATACATTAACCCCCTTTTGCCAGAGCATGGCTCAAATATTTTTCATCAATAAGTATGTGAATTCAATTCCTTACGAGATGTCACAGTTGTAGTCTGACTTATATTGATAAGATTTGTAAGCAACATATTAAGATGAAGTTCAAATGACGGGATGTGCTTCTGAAACGGCAGAAAACATTGTGGGAAATGCAGAAAATGACGGTTTCCAGCATTTTCCCTTATTCCCAGAATGTTTGCAATTTTTTTTTCCAGTAGTCTTAAAACAGTGATTGTTTGGTAAAGCTTCATACTTAAATGAGCCTATTTTGCTTTTGCACCTTACATTACACTTCCTTGTGAAAAAAAAAAAAATACAAGTAGATACGCTTTTCTTTGTATTCGTATAAACCTCGTACATTCAGTAAAGAGGTGCAACTTTTGGCGTTTTGTACGGTGGCACTGAGGTGACATGTGCATTTTGTTTTATTCATCTCGTTATCTCGATAATATTTCGTTTTTTGTATTTTTTTTTATAAAAAAAAAACCTCGAGAAAACGAATTATTATCTCGTGGGAACGAGATAAATTAAAAAAAAAAATGCACATGTCACCTCAGTGCCACCGTAGTTTTGAAATGGTTAATTTCCGTTTTTTTTTTTGGTCGAATATGACCTCATTGTACTGATAGGGCCTAGCCCCAGTGGCTCAGTCGGTAGCGTGCTGGACTTGAGAAAAGGGAGGTCGTGGGTCCGATCCCTTGCTCGGCCAATTTCTTTGATGATAGTAATTGCGAGAGGATTTATTCCTCTCCCACCGCTGCCCGTTGTCTCGGCGATGGTCAATTGGGAAAGCAGCCAGTGGCTTGGAAAGAAAACTGTGCGTAGTACTGGTAAAAGAGACTCCAGCTGCTGGCAGGAAAGCACGGATAAAATTTAATAAAATTTAATTAAATAAAATTAAATGATACGTTTATGCCGATTGTAAAACCCCGAATTATGTTTTTTTTTTTTCAAAATGTATGAGTTGAAGAAAAAAAGCTCCCCGTCGGACAGTGTAGATCCAAGATCAGACTGCACGTTCTGTGCAGTCTGATCTTGATCTAAACTGTCCGTAAAAGGTCAGTGAATCGCGCTGAGCAGACCAAAGGGTTAAGGTTAGACCGTATTTGACCTTATCAGCAACATGTACGTGTACATTGGCTGTTTCTTGGGGGTTTTCACACGGCCTTTAAGGTTTACGGCCCCTAACTCATCGGTAAACATCGACATTTTCGTAAAGGCTATATTAGGCCAATCTCGGTAGCTTCCGTCTTTTACTATGAGAGTTAGGGGCCGAAGAATCACTAACTCATCGGTAAATATCGTGTAACATCGACGATTTCGTAAAGGCTATTCGGCCAATCTCGGCGCTTCCGTCTTTTAATATAAGAGTTAGGGGCCGTAGACCTTAATTTTAGAAAAATGTACTCTTTATAACATTTTTAGGCTGTTCCAAACAGTACAGGCCCATTTCAATAGATCAGCCTCTTTTTGACTAACCTTTTTCCAGACGGCAAAATTTTAGACTTGTCTGAATGGAATGCATTTGCAGACGACAAAGTAAATGTGACTCTATGAATGAAATTGTTATCGGAAAGTTAGAAAACATTGTTGGAACAGGAGAAAATGCTAGTTTCTGGCATGTTTTCAAAAGCTTTCTTTCTCAGGGTCACTAAAACTTGTCATAGTGTGGTTAAGACTTAAAGCCTGTTTGACTCTTTTTTGCAATTCAAGGGGCACATAGCAATAAATAATTGAGCCATGCTCTGGTAAAAGGGGGCTTAATGCATATCTGTGATCCACGGTACCAAGCAACTCGTGACATAATTATGGATCCATACAATCCATTTTGTCTTAACAACTTACTAAATCATGAGGTACAATGGTCCTTGGATATGCAGAAAATTGACCATTAACGAAAAGTTTCGGCCCAGGTCAGCCTGCGCGAACTGCGCAGGCTTACCTGGGTCGATACTTTTCGCAGATGCATTAAGTCCCCTTTTCACAGAGCATGGCTCATATAAGTCACTCTGTGAGAAGGGGTGTCATGTATTTGCAAAAAGTATCATCCCAGGTCAGACTGTACAGTCCGCGCAGGCTGACCTCGATGGAAACTTTTTGTTACTAGTCAATTTCATCCACGCAAAAGGAACATTGTACCTCGTGATTCAGTCGGTTGTTTGTCGAAATGGATCTTATGAATCCATAAACATGTGATGACTTGCCTGGTATCATACATCACAGAGATGCATTAATCCCCCTTTTGCCGAGCATGGTTCATATTTCTTTAGTATAACTGAATAGTTGTGCACCCATTCTTATAGGAAAAACTTAGATGAAACCAGCCGAAAGCAAACAAACAAACACAAATAACAATTAAATCAGCTTACTTCCTCTTCTTACGGTTTTTAAACATCAAAAACGCCAGACAAGAAATCAAAATCAACACCAGGCCGGCAACACTTGTACATACGCCTATGAACCACTTCCTGTTAAAGCAGATGGTTGGCCCCCCATCACAAGAATTATCTGAAATATATTCATAAGAATCTTGTGTACGACTCCTGAGAGCGACGATCAAATTTCGGCTACCCATGTGTTATTAGAATTTGATCATCCATACATCGGTTTATCAGTTTATTTTTGTGTTTGGCCATATGCTAAACAACCCCTAGGAAAAAAGACTCGAAAACACTAAGGGAATAGGAGAAATGCTGGTCACCAGCATTTTTTACATTTCCCACAATGTTTTCTAAACGTTCAATGGCAAATCCTTTCATATGAGCTACAATCACATCGCCGTCTGCAAACCTTTGTTTGAAACAGGTTAAGGGTACTTACTATCAACAGTATCTCCTTTATATCACTGCAATCAGTGCACTTATCTATGCAAACTAAATAAAAACAGTGCTCTCTTGCGAGCAATGCCCTTTGACAATCTCGGTCAGAAGTTTTGGTTATGAAGGGGTTTGAACTCACACTGCCTTGGGCCCCTTAGCACTACCGACGAAACTATAAGTTTCTGGCTTAATTAACGATCAATAAATGCATGAACACCAACAGCTATGTACTCTGCGCATAAGAAAAGAGGAAGAATCTAAAATTAAGTGGCATATCAGTCCCCCTCTCTCTCTGTCTCTCTCTCTGTTTCTGTCTGTCTGTGTGACTATCAAAATTCAAAACGTTAGACAAAAACAGTTGACCGATATTGTAAAAAATATACCACTCAGTTGTTACGCAATTTCAAAGCAATAGTGACTATACGAATTACTGAATTATGTGACAAATCGAACTTTCCTGCAATTCTTATAAGGAAGGCAACATTGTATCGCTTTATTTATTTTTGTAAGATTTATCTCCCTTTAAAGAAAAAATTAAAACCGAAGCGAACAAGGCGATTATTATAAGACTTCTATGCTTCAGTGCTTGTAATGAAGACAACACTGTATCGCTTTAATTATTTGTGTAAGATTTATCTCCATTTAAAGAAAAAAAAAAAAAAGTAAATAAAAGCTGAACGAGAAAGACGCTTATTATAAAACTTCCTTTCTCTGTCTTTATTAAGCCTGGGTACATGGCATGAAGTCAACGACACGAGGTAACCAGTATTTGACTCTTTACCAATCGACAAAATTCAGCTTTGTCTAAATTGAAAGCATTTGCAGACGACAAATTAAAATGTTACTTATAACATGAAATTTATTACACAAAGGGTAGAAAACATTGTGGTAAAAGGAGAATATTCTGTTTACCAGCATTTTCTCTTTTTCCCACAGTGTTTCCAAAAGGCTTCTCCCTCAGGGCCGTTTAAAGTCGGAATTGTGTGATAGAGGGTTAACTCTTTAACAAATGATAGGGATTGTTTAAGAAAGAGTAGAGAACATTGTGAGAAAAGGAAAAAATGTGCTTGTTACCAGCATTTTCTCCTCATTCTACGATGTTCTCAAAAGCCTTCTTTCTCAGGGTTGTAAAAGCCGGGATTGTTTCGTTGAGAGTTAACAATATGACAGCTTCGTAACGGGATTTGAACATTCGACCTCTTGCCCTATGACAGATGTCTCAATCACTTGAATATATATATGAGGTAAAAGAAGGCAAGGTTTGTCCAAACCATGCCTGTGCACGGAGACAGTAAGCATAAACTGCATGTCACTAATCTACCTTGAACATTCTGATCTTCACAATTTCCCTTCCGTTTTTCCGCCAGGTAATCTAAAAATAGAAATGATGTATAACTTATTAATATACATATCCCAAAAGCAGACAATTTTCCACACAAGGAAGTTTTACTTGCTGTAAGCCTTTTCCCTGTTTTCTGCATTTAAAGTTAGACTTTGTTGTACAGATCCTACACAGCCAAATGGCTTCATTGTACGGTTAGAAATCAAAACGTCTAGGGACCGTATCCACCAATTCATTCTTAAGATCATTCCTGGTATTTACTTCTGAGATTTTCTAAATTTGAAAGTAACACAACTTCTGATTGGCTAAACAAAATGGTTTAGCCAATCAGAAGTTTTGTTACGTTCAAGTTTAGAAAACTCTTGAGAATAAGACTAAGAATATTCCTAAGAAAGGTTGGTGAATACGGACCGAGGGTTCGATCCTCACCCAGGACGTCGAAGATTTCGTTAGAATGTCTATTGGAAAGACACTTTAGAGCCCTAATCTATTCAAGGTGAACCAAGGACACACACGAATAAGTGGGCTGTCGCAATGATAATGACTGTAACAGTATGAAAAAGCGGTGAAATTTTATTTAACCCTTTACCACGCAATCCCAAGTTTTTACGACCTTACGGAAAAAGGCTTCTGAAATCATTTTCGGAAGAGGGGGAAAATGCTGGTAACCTGCATTTTCTCTTTGTGCCAGAAAAGAGTTCTACCCATTGAAAGACAAATTCCAACATTTGACCCACATTTTGATTTGTCTACTGCAAATGCTTTCAAACTGGACAGTTTGAAATTTTGTAGTATAATAAAGAGTTGGTCCCTATAGATATGGTCAAATACACACACACACGACTGTCCTAGATTAAATTTCATTTGACTTATGATGGGTGTTTTGTTATCATACGTAAACGAATCGATATCAAAAGCCACGTTCAAAAATTTTATTATGAGTTTATAAAGAATATGTGTATGTTAGTCTGTGTGTCTGTCGGGGTGTCAGTCTGTGTGTATGTCTGTGTGTCCGTGTGTTCGTCGGTTTGTAAGTCTGTGTGTGTGTGTGTGTGTCTGTCTGTCCGTCTGTCTATCCGTCCTCCCGTCCGTCTACCCGTCCGTCCGTCCGTCCATCCATCCATACATCATCCATCCTTCCATTTATCTATCTATCTACATGTATCTATCTATCTATCTATCTATCTATCTATCTATTGTCGGTCCGTATGTCAGTCTCTCCGTCTTTGTCCATTTCTTCAAGTCCAGGAAAGAACATCTAAAGCTCCTTCCTGAATAGGCCTTCCTGTCAGAATAAACAACGCAATGACTTCCTGCTTTTTGTTCAGACGTTAGTCATTCGTCGTAAATATTTTCGATTATTTGTTCGTGCTCATAAGATAGAATTTCACGACACTTAATGGATAATTGTTTAGAATCAAGTAGCAGGAGGTGTAGATTCTACTGCCAACTGCACCGTTCTGTTAATCTGATCTTAATCTACACTGTGAGCAACCTAATGTTAATAACGAGGTAAAGGGGTTATATATAGCTCTTAACTTTACGACACTTTTTTACTCTACCAAAATAAAGGCATTAATTTGCAGCCGACAAATTAAATGTAGCTCATATAACGGTTCCTGTCTTTGATAGGGTAGAAAACATTTTGGGAAAAGGAATTAATTGCTGGTTACCAGCATCCTCTTCTTTTCTCACAATATTACAAAAGCCTCAGGGTCTTTAAAACTCGTGATTGTGTGGTAACGGGTTAATTCTTCCAGTACAAACTAATAAACTTGGCCTTTTTCGACAGCTGATAAAACTATCCACGACAAATCGGAAAGTTTTTATCTTATATGAGCCACGCTCTAGCAAAATGGGGTTTAATGCATCGCCGTGATGAATTATACCACAGAAGTCATCATATTATTATGGGTCCATAAAATCTATTTTGTCTAACAACCGACTGAATCATGATCTAGAATGGTCCTTTGATTTGTAGAATATTGACCAATAGCAAAACGTTTTGATCCAGGTCAGTCTGCGCGGACTGCGCAGGCTGACTTGAGTCGATTTTTTTTTCCAGATGATTAAGCCCTCTTTTCACAGAGCGCAGCTCTACCCCATGATTTAGTCAGTTGTTACACAAAATGGATTTTATGGAACCATAACGATTATCACATGATGGCATATTTGGTATACAGTATTTCATCTTTCGGCCTCTTTGGACTATCGAAAATACAATCCAGTGAAATTCGGACAGTTTTAAATTTAATCTGATAAATTATGCTCGACTTAAATGGCGGGTGGTATAGGTGAAACATTAGACTGCAATTTCTGGTTGAGTTACCACTTCCTGAACAATTTTCCAGCAGATGACTTTGAAATTATTCTTGTGAAATATGGATAACTGATATAAGTTGAAGATTTATAAGCAATTGCTCCGAACGAGCAAGATCTCCTTTTACCGCAATATTAAAAAAAAAATTCTATTACAAATACAAATGCCATTAAAGGAGCCATATTTTAATTGTCGCAAATATTCTTTCAAACTGGATCAGTCTAAAAGTTAGGTGTGGTAAAGAGTTATAAGATCGCGCGAGTAATTTCTTCTTTTGTCACATTTTTTTTGAAAATAGTCTACTATAAGATGCAAAGACTGTTTAATAGGGTGCAATGAATTAACAAATATCGGACCAGTTTACTCTTTTGTCGCAATGATCTCAAAACTGGTCTAATGCAGGACGCGGAAAGTCGCAAAAGAAGGAACCCACACAAAGACAGTTAAAGCGCTTTTGACAACCATTGTTGTCTTTGCGGCCAGCATAGATCAAGATCAGGCTGCAAAAAACATGCAGTCTGATCTTCGATCCACACCGTCTATTTTGATGAGACGTTCGAACAAATGGTAAAGATGAGCCATGTTCTTCGAAAAGGAGGTTTAATGCATCTAAAAAAAGTATAGACTCAGATCAGCCCGTGGAGTCCGCGCAGGCTGACCTGGGTCGAAACTTTTATCTATGCGCCAATTTTCTGCATGTCAAAGGACTGTTCTACCTCAGGATTCAGTCGAAAATAGATTTTATGAGTCCATAATTTTATGACGACTTTCTTTGAATAATACATAACGGAGACGCTTTGTCGGGACCGCCGCTTATTCATTTAGGTCTTGTTTCTACACGGAAAAAAATTCCATCGAGTAACGTTACTCGGCACACTAACGATAAGACTGTGTAGCAACGCCGCCACGTGAAATGATCCGGAAACAATGTTGACAATGATTTGAAAAAAAAAAAAACCAAGTACATGTACATTATTGTAATCCTTTACAGGCAAACACCGTGTTTTAATTTCCCTATAAAAAGCTTTTTGAAAAGCTGTGTGAAAAGGAGAAAATAGTGGTATTCCCCATTTTCTCTTTTTCCCCATCACGTATGTATAAGTTATTGATCATATATTTCATTTTTAGGGAATTTAAAACTCTTTACCAAAGAAGCCCTGGTTTTCACAACCCTGGGAAGGAAAGCCTTTGAAAACCTTGTGGGAAAAGGAGAAAATGCTGGTAACCAGCATTTTCTCCTTTTCCCACAAGGTTTTCTATCCTTTCAGAGACAAATTTCATAAATCGAGACACTTTTAATTTGTCGTCTGCAAATGCTTTCAATTTGGACCAGTCTAACAATTTGTTGTTTGGTAAAGAGTTGAATCGGAGGGAGGCAAAATTCAAAAGGGCGATAGAGAAGTTATCGTAGAACGTTAACCCTTTACCACACAATGCCCACCATTTTTGAACAATATATACCATAAATTTGCACAACATTTGATTTGGCGTCTGCAAATGGTTGTGAAGGGGCGAATATCATCATGGGAAAAGTAACTAGCATTTTTTTTTTTTCACATATTTATCATAAGCCTTCTCCCTCAGGGTTCATAAAGAACGGGACTAGTGGTACACAGTTCAAATCTTTTACGCTTTACCCTTTACCAGACGACAAAATTTTAGACCAGTCCAAATTGAAAGCAATTGCAGACGACAAAAGATATGCGACTGAAAGATTGAAATTCGCGTAGGGAAGAGCAGAAAACAATGCGGGAAAAGGAGAAAATGCCGGTAACCATTGGATGGGTTTGAAATTTTCTCGTGTGGTAAAGATTTAAATAGATGTACGAACTTTTTTTCTATTTTCCAGTGACAGGATATAGTGTGTTTCAAAAGTGTTTTTGCGTTATTACTAGTATAACTTTTCAGGATCCCGAAAGTTGCAATGGTCCCCGCCTCTTTCACGACAGTACATACATTGTAGTAATCTTTTACTGTACAACGACCACTAAAGGAGCCGTCACACCATGACGTTCTGGTCAACGTTTTCTGACGTTTGAGGAAACGTTGGTAGTCGCCCATGGTCGCTGGGATAGCGCCAGAAGAGCGTTGTGTGAACGCTAGTGAACGCCGGTGATCGCCGGTAATCGGAGGAGAACGCTGCTCCGGAAAAAAAGTTTTGAACATGCACAAAAGTTCTCACTGACACCAGCGTTCTTCAACGTTTAATTTTAAACGCTGAAGAACGTTTAAGAACGTTCGCGGAACGTTTAAGTAACGTTCACCGAGCATTGCACGCGTTCGGCTATCGTTAGTCAGTCGTTACTCTAGCGTTACTTGGTTGTTACTAATCGTTTGCTTTGCAGTGAACGACTCACTAGCGACCTGTCAACGACCGCTGAACGGTCCCAAGCGCATGCAGCGTGTGACTAAAGTGAAACGAACGTCCTTTTGGCGTCCACTGAGCGTCATTCGAAAAAACACGCCAACAAGACGCTATTCCGTCGTTATTCACACGTTAGTCACACGCTCAACACGCTCGGCTAACGTTGACAAATCGTTCGTCGCTCGCCAGTGGCACGTTAGCATACGATAATGGTTTTCAGGGGTATCTTACTTGGTCGCTGTTACACGCTTCTCTTGCGTTAGATACACGCTAGTCATGCGTTAGGCACACGTTAATAACACGCCAGATGTGCCATCCTCATTCTAGAACGCTAAGAAATCAAACGATTGAAATGTTCAGAGAACGTTGACCAGAACGTCATGGTGTGACGGCTCCTTAAGATATTGTGGGCGGAGCTTCAGGCTAAGCGCCGGGGAAATGTTTGTATATACGTCAACCATTTAAAATTAAGTGGTCGCATATTGCGAAATATTGAGTCTGTATGGAATTAAATCAAACAGTTTTGAATGAAATCCGGCCTTGTGATTAGTTTAGAACGTAGGGCAAACTGTACTTTACACTTTTAAAGACTTATCCAATAATTTGAATTACTTTTTATTTTTGTCGTCTGCAAAAGCAGGGATCGTACATACACAGTATATAATATAAGATCCCTGGTAAAAGCTTTGAATATCCACAAATCTTAACCCTTAATCACATAACTCGGGTGTAACGACCCTAACAGAGAAGGCTTTAGAACACATTGTGGGAAAAAGAGAAAATGCTGATAACTCGTTACCAAACGACAAAATACTAGACTGCTTCAAATTCAAAGCATCTGCGGTCGACAAATTAAAAAAGGCCCAAATGACGAAATCTTTCCTTGATAGGGCAGAAAACCTTGAGGAAAAGGGAGAAAATGCTGGTTTCCAGTATTTTCTCCTTTTTCCCACAATGTTTTCAAAAGCCTGCTTCCTCAGGGCAGTTAAAAGTCAGGATCGTGTGGAAAAGGGATTCCAAAAATGTTTTCTGTCGTTACACAGTCAAGTTTGATAATTCGGCCATGTTTTATTGCGTCGTCTGCAAACACATTCAATTTCAACAAGTCTCAAACGCTGTAGGTTTATAAAGCGTTATCTCTTAACCCGTTAGATAAATTATTTATAAAATTAAAAGTCAGTACTACCATACAAAATGTCACAATATCACTCTCAGACGTTTTATAACAGCGGATAGTGTAGATTAAGATCAGACTGTGCGTTCTGTACAGTCTGATCTGAATCTCCACTGTTCGCAAAACCGCATTGAATGCGAGCTTATGAGACATGCTCTAACAAAATGCTTGATGCATCTTCGTGTTCCATTCAACCAAGCAAGTAATCTCATCACTATGGATCCATAAAATCTATTTTGTATGACAACCGACTGAATCATGTGCAAAAAAAGTCTTCTGACATGTAGAAAATTGACTACTAGCAATAAGTTTCGGCCCATATCAGCCTGCGCGGACTGCGCAGGCTGACACGAGTCGATACTTTTTGCATATGCATTAATCCCCGTTTTTAAAGAGCATGGCTAAATTATAAATCTTATCTCACCTTCACAATACAGATCGCACCCAGCCTGTTGTTTATCAGTTCCACAGAGTGTTTGTTGGCTTTCACAGTTTAAACAATACGGACTACCGCCTTCAGAAATCAACGGAGGACCAACGCAAAACTGATACGGGTGTCGTCTGCTACATCGCGTAAACCCACACTCAAAACTGTCGTCTGCTATGGTAAAATCGCATAAACTCAAAATTAGAATTGCGTGACAAATATCTCCTCGTACCATTTTTTCACATTTACTGTTGTTTTTTTTTTCAGTTCGTCACACCAATTTCAAATGATGTCTAATGATTAGAATTATCTTCCGCTGGGTGGTATTTCTTCAAATACACGAATCTTCAAGAATATGACATACGCAGACAACGGGCTAATGATAACTGCGAGTTGTCGGGCAATTTCGATGGTAAAAAGTGTTAGGCCAAACACGTGTAAAAAGTTCGGTTTATAATTTTCGTAACTTTTACCTCTTTCTCCAAACGACAAAGTTTTACACTCGACCAATTTGACATCACTTACAAAAGGCAAACTGAATGTGGTTCAGTGGTTCAGTGGATGATTTCTGTCCTCAAACTAGTAGAAAACATTGTAGGAAAAATGCTGGTTACTAGCATTTTCTCCTTTCCTTACAATAGTTGAACAACAGCATTCTTCTTTAGGGTCTTTGTAGCTGGTTCGAATCCCTAGCTTAGACGATTTCTTTCCGTGGATTCATAATGGTCTTTGCGACAGGAGTAACTACTCTCTCACCGCTGATCACTGTTTTGACGATGGTTTTATGGGAAAGAAGCCTGTAACATAGAAAGAGCATTGTGCGAATTACTGGCAGAAAAAAACTACAGGAAAGCAAGAATAGGTACAACGGCGAACGCGATAACATTGAAACAATGTTGCAAAAGGCGTTAAACACCAAACAAGCAAACAAACTCAGGATTGTTCAGTAAAGGGCCTACTTAACACATGCTCGTTTCAGTAATTACTTCATCACTGCTTTTTTTTTGTATTTGCCACGTCAACTGGTATGATGGGTGTCGTGGCCATCTCCCATCATACCTTACAATTCAATGTTAGTAGGTTTGTTAGTAATGTACTTATGCTAATGACACTCATGATGTTAGAGATAATAGTCCTTAATAATATATTTTTAGCACTCTTATACTTCATCACTGCCTTAATTTCAATGCCATGTTTATCAAATTTATATGAATTTGATAGAATAGATTTTAATTTTGGCCCAAAATCTGTCAAACAGAACCCCGCAGACTGACATAATCATAATACAGGACATTGCAGCTCATATTTGTGTGTGTGTTGGGGAGCGGGGGCATCGCAGGTTAAACTTAGTCTTAAACGCAATAAAATAAAATTGTAGTGGCCTAGGTAATTCCCTTCGATATTCCCTTATTGCAGTAGAATGGCTACGTCATGTGACACAGCTAAAAGTGCATGTACACAGGGGATCATCTTAGATTTGAACCATGCTCTAGCAAAAGGGGGCTTAATGCAACTTCGTAATGCATTATACCTAGCAAGACATCACATTATCATGGATCTATAAAACCCAGTTTGTCTAACAAGTAACTGATTAAAGGGTAGACTGGTCCTTTGACATGCAGAAAATTGACCAATAGCGAAAAGTTTTGTCCCAGGTCAGCCTGCGCGCACTGCATAGGCTGACCTGGGTCGATACTTTTTGCAGATGCATTAAGCCCGTTTTCACGGAGCATGGCTTATTTATTTTGGGTCTTCGAAAGAAATAGAAGCATAACAATATGGTTTGTTAGATTGTCATTGAATAATGTTTTAAAAATTATTTTAGTGCTTTCACTGCGATAGCTCACATATTGATGTATGTCTTGGGTTTGATGTGTCAGATAAAAGGAGTTGGCTGATCTTCAGACTCCCTCATACCTCAATCTTTACGACAGCATAGTAGACTTGTCCAAATTGAAGGCATTTGCAGCCGACAAATTGAAAAAAAGCTAAATGACTGTTTTTGTCTGAAAAAGGGTAGAAAGCATTGTAGGAAAAGGGAAAAACGCTGGTGACCAGCATCTTTTCCTTTTCTTACATTTTTTTTTAAATCCCTCTAACTTAATGTTGTGTCCGTGGTTGTGAGGTACAGCGTCGGCCTCGTAATCATAAGGTCCCGAGTTTGATACCCGGGAGCAGATGTCAACTTTGGGATTGTTCATTGGCCCACACATTCGGCGCGAGTACTGGTGTAGTTCCCAAGAAGCAGAATCGAGAGAGATTAGTATAAGTTGTCAGAACTTGTTTCTCAATCGATGTAAAACTTGGGGTCGATAAACCACTGGACTGTTTGGTAAAGGGTTATTTAACACTTAATATACTAAGAGCGCACTAGCCTTTTGCGGACAGTATAGATCAAGTTCAGACTGCACAGAAGGTGCAGTCTGAACTTGGATCTACACTGTCCGAAAAAGAGATATTGTTCCCCCAAATTAATTTGGAAATAAAATCATTCGTGTTTTTACCATCGGCTTGTAACTTTTATTTAACTAATTTAGCAGGAGAAAGATTAATCCGTTCACTTATATTGCATCATCTCGATTTTTGACAAGCCTGAAGTATGTTTGTAAACATAACTAGGCCTTAGTTTAGTACTGTTTGTTTTGTTTGTTTGTATTGAGGTTTAACGCCATTTTAACAGCTTAGGTCATATCATGGCGGTCAGTGACGCACCCATGTGTTTCCTGACTTTCTCACACCATTACTGACACAACTTTCTTTCCGAAGCCACTGACTGCTTTTCTCACATGCATCAGAGGTGAGAGGCGAAAAATCGTCGGAAAGAAAGTTCGCCGCAACCGCGTATCGAACCCGCAACCTCCAGGTCACGAGTTAGATACGCTAACCACTGAGCTACCCGGCCGGGCTGCCCTAGTTTAGTAAGTTTAGAAGATATTTTTTCCGTTACTTTCAACAATTTTTTGTAATGTCACTGACGTAGTTCACCTATCGATGTTTCTCAGATTTAAATTGTACATGCACTAGGAGATGGCTCTGCAGTGCCTTGCTGAAGGACATTCCCATACAACGAGCTACGACATTGGAGATCAAACAAAGACCTATGAGTCCCCTGCTTTGTCCCTTTATCCAACGATCCAGATATTTAAACGTTCCTTAGAAAGAATACTATTGAAAGCACTGTGGGAAAAGGAAAAAAAAAATACTGGTAACTTATCTTACTCCATTAAATGATTAACAGAGACAACAAGTTTATCGACGTACTACTGATTTTAAATGGGAACAGTGCTGTGAGATCAGGTTAAGACGTGCAGGCTGATTATTGTTTTGTCTCATAACAAAGGACTTAAGAAGTCATGCTGCGAAGAAAATGGGTCAACCTTCAGCAAATAAATATGGAATATTACAACAGTCTGCATTTCTGCGTGGTTGGATCATGTTGAGTTGCGTTTGTAAAGAGGCGCATATCGGATGATACCGAAGGTCGAATCCGATATTCAACTCTTTAAACACACAACGAGACATGGTCCGACCACGCAGAAATGCAGACCGTTGTAATATTCCTGTTGATATATATCTCACCACAATAACTGTAAAGAAACATAATAATATCAATAAGAAAAAATTCAGAGAACTACATTTTATTGTACATATATGTACAATATTTATGAACGGCGGATGAATATACATGGATAACGGTATGTCTGGTGTCGCACCAATGCGAGACTGCTTCCGGTTCGTAGTAGTCAAAAGTAGTCCCATGTGAAAATTTGCAGTAGCGCTTTTGTTGCACTGTTCTATGGAGCTAAGAGGGCTTAGTGGTATATAATTTAGATTTCCTTCAAATTTAGGCAGTGGGGGACCACTTAGATGTGTTTTTATTGTATATTGAGTGGACTATTTTGTGTCACTGGAGGAACAGAAAATTGGGGTCATGGGGCTGAACCGGTGTTTTTGAGAGGGAAAATTCTAGGGTGCCCGTAATTGTTGGGATTTAGCGAAAAACGCAATCGGTTGACATGTTGTTTTTAATGCATTTTTTTGAAGGACTAAGGACGTACTTTAGACAGCAAGAGCCGGAAAAGCAAAAGGTTTGCCATTAAGCGATCTGCGAAGCTTCAAAGATGGCCAATATCACTCTATTTTCAATATGGCCAAAAACCAGTGGTGTGACACCGTCTGAGTAGATCAGTATGCATTTAAAAATGGCGGTTGTTACACTTGAACTGCTACAAGAAAAAAGACAACAACTGTACTGTGGCTTAAAAATTATTACAGATAACGTCCGTATTTAACTCATATCAGAAGCAGGTATATAATAAAAGGTAAATCCTCGCAACGTCGCCGCCGCCAGACAGACACCCTCGAACTTATCAGACATAAATTGATAATATTTAAGTCGCTTTTCATACCTCTCGTCAACTACCCGTTACATTTTATTGGCTAATCCTTTCAGCGCCAAATGTAGTAACCCGACCTTTCAACGGCCGCTAATACAATCCGCTGAAACACAGAAAGATGTTCATGCTACAGGCTTGACTAAATAAACGGACGGTATAGATCACAGATCAGACTGCACGTTTTGTGCAGTCTGATCCTGATCTATGCCGTCCACAAAAGCCCCAGTTTTACCCTATGGCGCTAAAACGATGACTATGCAATAGCTGATAAGGCCAAGTCTCGAGGAAAGAAGTAAAACAGTAGTTCTGAATGCTTATACGAGTACAGACAGTGTAGATCTAAGATCAGAGTGCACGTTCTGTGCAGACTGATCTTGATCAACACAGAATGCTAAAGCAACTATAGTTGTAATCGGGTTCAAGGGTTATTAATCGGGAAAATTTAGGGACTTTCCACCAGGAAATATACTTAACCTTTAAAGCGCCTTTCACATTTATTGTTGCCTTTGCGGCAAGCGAAGATTAAGATCAGAGTGCACAGAATGTGCAGTCTGATCTTTGTTCTACACTGCGTCGCTGAAATATTCTGGACAAGAGCAACCTTGATAATGCAGTTACTATTTGGGTTATTATTCCTTCTCTTAAAGTGTCTTTAGGGGTTATTTGGAGCTCTAAGATTTAAAAGTACATGTATATCTATCTAGATATGAACGGAGGCCGGAAGCGCAGTACGGCGTGGTACAGGACCTAAGACCAGTGGGTCACTGGTTCGAATCCCAAGCTCGGCTAATATCTTTACGAGGACTAATGATAGTCAGTGTTACAGGATCCATTCCTCTGCAAATGCTGATCGTCGTTTCGACGATGGTTAAGTTGGAAAGCAGTCAGTGGCTTGGGAACAATATTGCGCGAAGTAATGGTAAAAGAAACTCCCGGAAAGCATGGATAGGTGCACTAGGCGACGCGATATAACTGAAACAATGCTGAAAACGGCAAAACTATCTTGATTTGATCTACATTGGACTAATGGTCAAATAATTTCCTATTTTTTCACTTACGCAGTATCGCAATGACTGTTAAAGAACATCATCTTTGTGTAAACCCAACATACATGTATATACATGTACATTGCACCTCAACTCTTTACAAACGAGAAAACTTTGGCTTTGTCCAAATTGAAAGCATCGGCACACTACATATTAAATTTGTCTTAACCCTAAACGCAACTCACTGACCTTTTGCGGACAGCGTAGATCAAGATCAGAATGCACAGAACGTGCATTCTGATCTTGGATCTATACTGTCCGATAAGGAAATATCTTTCCTCCAAAAATACCTTAGAAATAGGAAAATTTGGAATTTTACAATCGGCTTGAAAATTTCATTTCTTCTATTCAGCAAGATAAGGATATAACTGATAAGATGCGTCCTTGAAAGCATTGTGGAAAAATGAGAAGAAAAAGTACAATAAGGAGTTAAACGCAATTTCTCCTCTTCTCACAATGCTTATCCAAAGACCCCTTCCTTTGGGGTCGTAAAACAAGGATTGTTTTGTAAAGGATTCACCCTTTAAACACCGAATAAATTAAACCTAACATACGTAACGTTACTTAGTTCAGAAATACGACCAGGATATTTGCAATAATTCTGCTGACTGTAGTCTATCGTGTTTCAGCCAAGCGGGCAGTGTAGATCTAAGATCAGACTGCACGTTTTGTGCAGTCTGATCTTGATCTACACTAGCCGCAAAAACAACTATAGCTGTGAAAAGGCCTTAAGGGTTGAGGCAGTTTGTATACTTCCGTAAGAGAGAATGTTACAATTCAAAACAGGATATACGCATATCCAGTGATTCATGGGATTACTTTTTTTTTCGCCTGACGCAACAAGTCTTTCGCTCAGCCCGGAAGCTCAGTCACTAAGTTACAGGAATTTTGATCCATGGATCGTGGGTTCGATTCCCTGTACGACCAAATTCTTTCGGCGCTTTGATGATTGTAAGTGCGACTTGACTCGCGCGTTTCTCACATTTAAAACATTGTTTCGACACTTTTTATGTGAGAAAGCAGCTAGGGTTTTGGAAAGAATGTTGCGCAAAAGCACGACTTGTAATAAAACTTCATGAAAGCATGGACAGGTGCCCCAGCCAACGTAATATAACTGAAATAGTGTTGGAAACGACACTTAATACAAAAGAAACAAATGTCGATTAAACCTTTCAAACGGAAAAACATAATACAACCTTAATCTTTAGACGGCTGAGCACGACACGGGCGCTTTTGCGGACAGCGTAGATCAAGATCAGACTGCACAAAGCATGCGGTCTAATCTTTGGTTTTAACTGTCCGTTACTGGTGAAATCAACTTTTAAGTTGCAATATTTAAGTTTCTATTACTGAGTGGAAATTTTCGATTCATTTATCTAGCAGTTTAAAGGTTTAGTCTACTAAATGAATGTAAATGGACTCGTTCGCTGTAAGTATCTTTACTTACGTAAGCAGATGTGTGCATGTACATGTGGCCTTAGAAAATACATCAGTTTAGTCAAACATCACGATCTATAAATGGTTCGATCGAGACCTTCCTAAGCGCTTGCTAACTGAATGAAATAGACTCTTCTGTAAAGGGAAAATCCTCCGAAGTATATGGCCCATGCTCTGTGAAAAGGGAGGTTAATGCATCTGCGAAAAGTATCGACCCAGGCCAGCCTGCGCACTCCGCGCAGGCTGACCTGGACCGAACGTTTTCGCCATTAGTCAATTTTCTATGTGCCCAAGGACTTTTCTGCCTCATGATTTAGTTGGTATTTAAAAAAAAAAGTGGATATAATGGGTCCATAGGTATTTGATGGCTTGTTTCGTACCATGGATAACGGAGATGCATTAAGCCCCCTTTTGCCGGATTATGCCTCATTTCAAGCGTAAAGGTCAGCCTCAGCATACATCTGCACAAGCACCCCAACAAAACGCCTAGCCTACCTCATTTGTATTCATAAACTCCTGTACCACACAATCTTGGGTTTTCACGAACTTGGGAAAGAAGGCCTTCGAAACAGTGTTTGAATTAGAGAAATGCTAGTAACAAGTATTTTCCCCTATTCCAACAATGTTTTTTTTTTCTTTTCCAAGATAAATCCCATCATTAGACGCATTTTTCTTCTGCCAATGTTTTCATATTGAACAAGTGTAGCAAAAATCGATTCAAAACAAACCCTGAAAGACCTTCGAGTCATAGTGTCGGATTGCTTCAAACACATATCTCAACAGAAGTGTTACAAAACATGAAGCCATATGGAAAATAAAATTAAGACGAAATATTGGAAAACAGACCAACATACAAGAGAACATTGGATAAATCACTATAGACTTCAAAGATTTGTACGAAAGTGACGAAAGTCGCATAAAACAAGACAAAAACAACAACCAGTCATACCTAAACTTATAAGAAAATATCATACTAGTAAATATTAATGTTTAATACTAGTACTCTTATTCTTCATAACATCAATTGATTGATTGATTGTTTGGTGTTTAACGCCGTTTTCAACATTATTTCAGTTATATCGCGGCGACCAGTACACCTATCCATGCTTTTCTGGAGTCTCTTTTCTAGTACTCCGCACAATTTCCAAGCCACTGGCTGCTTTCCCACATAACCATCGTCGAAACAATGGTCAGGGGAGGGAGAGGAATGAATCCTGTCGCAATGACTATCATCAATCCTCGGAAAGAAATTGGCCGAGCCAGGGATCGAACCCAAGACCCCTTGTTCTCAAGTCCTGCACGCTACCGACTGAGCTATCGGGGCTCGGCTCATAACATAAAAACAGAAGAAAAACTAACCGAATACTAGAAGAGTTGTAAATGCTCTTGACAAGCGCATGTCTTGAGTACTACTGTCTTGTACTGGGTAATTGTTTGATCATTCTAGGAACTGCATGCAAACCGAAAGTGATTGCTGCACAATGTGAACCAAAATCAGCCGACAGATTTATATAGTCTAATCTTCTGTGCAAATTGTTTGCTTTCTATGTTGGCATATTTGGACAATAAAGATAATGAAAATCAAGTAGATTAATCAAAATTATAGCTGGAAGTATTCAATTTTCAAAATTAGGCACTGAAAGGGTTTAAAGCTATCTTTGATGAAAATAATGGTCTTGTAATACATTTCTAAGATGAAGTGGAATTGAAGTTTGGCAAACAAAGAGGTTAGTTATCAAGATATATGAGCGTTACCCTAAAAGTATGTAGACTTATTCGATTACTCGACCATTCATTAACACTTTAATTCTAAACTTTGGAGCTGTACTTTTAAAACACAATTGATACAAGCTACATATTTCACCAAAACACACAGATCAAGTTTGGAGCGATAAAGGATTAAATAATACCACTATCTGTCACCCAACGCACAACATAAGGTTACTTTGATGCCATGTTGAAAGTCACCTTAAACAGACAGTAAATTCGTCGTGGTAAGGTATTGAAATTCGCTAAAGTATGTAAAATGCACTAATATTCTAAATTTGAGACAGCCACTCGTAACGGACCTTGTTAATTGCTTCTGCTCCTGCTGACTTCCATGTGATTTAATAGATTTAGTAGCATATACGGGACCAGAAGATTTGACAGCGCACAAGACGTCATGAAAGAACATCTTGTCTTCCTTCGTTAGTAAACCGTAATAATTCTACAACGACATGAAAACAAACCGAATTTTGTTCATCAGAAAGAAAGAATGGGTGCCGCCATTTTGAAAATTCCACTTCCGGTTTCACCAGAATTGGAAAAAAAAAAGCGAAAAAAAGAGAGTACAAATTACATCAATATAAAGGCAGTCTTGATTGTGTTTTGATGAATAAAAAACGAGTTGAGGAATAAAAGTAAGCCAGTCTAACAAACATTCGCCTCTCCCTATAAAAAAAACTTTCTTTTTTCAATTGTGTTTTTAACAGGATAATGAGTTCACATCTGTTTGACAGTAAAGTGCAGCCGTTCCTTGACGTGTTGGCTACAATAAAATAAGCATTACTAAAAACAATCAATTTGGGAAAATGCATTACAACGGCGTAATTCAACCCTACCCAAAGGGCAAGAATTTTGCACTTTTTTTTGCCAGTAGGACGATAACACGATTAGAGTTGCCTCCCGCATTGGTAAACTTGATACTTGATTGTACTGAACTTTTCACCGAAACACCTCAATCCCTCGCTAACCAAACTTTGATGTTTTCTCACTACAAAGCACATATGACCTATAAAGCGCTTGTTGGAATATCTCCAAGGGGGGCTTATAACCTTTGCTTCAGACCTCTGGTCAGGGTCAATCAGTGGCAAACAAATTACCAAAAATAGTGTAGGACATTGCCCCAAGTTGTACAGGAAAAAAAATGTAGATGCCAGATATCGAATTTCTTTTCCTATTCATTCATTGTTGAAAACATAAGAAACAAGAAAGATCTTGAAAGAGGAAGGCGGAAAAGGTACTGGAATATGAATATTGAAACTCACTTGTGGTTCAATATGAAGAGAGAGAGAGAGAGAGAAAGAGAGAGAGGGTGGAACGTAACCGTACCAGTAATTGCCATTTTGTCTATGATCAATATTTTGCATATTGTTAAAGATCAAAAATGTAAGATGTTTGTCCAACTCATCGTCGGAAAGGGAGCAGATGACGCTAAAAATAATGTGTTCGAAATTACATGTAGACTGTAAAGTGATGGTCTTTAAGGTAACACATAAGTAAAAATGCCAATGAGTACGACAAAACGATTATCCTCCATTGAATCTTTTTGCTAAGGTGTGAACAAGCGCCACAACGTATTAATCAAAAGTAGCAACCCTTGTATAATACTGTCATAAATAAGCCCTGCTAATAAGACCTCAGAATAAACCTTAGTTTTATGCACGAGACAGGAACAAATTCATGAGCATTACGCTGAGCAAGATATCTTTATGGCAATTTGGGTGGAGTTGGTACAATTCATACATGCGGAACGGCTCTTTTTATTTTAAACAATCGAAGTTTTATGGGGTTTTAGATGAAGAAAATTTCGCCAAATGCTGGTCTCTGATTGGTCGAAAAACTAGGTTGATCACTAATGATAATTAATTGATACCCCAAGTTTGAAGTAAATATCTTCAGTAATAACTGGGATATATGGAAACTGTCGAAAGTTTGCACGACGCAGATGCAGACAACATGGCCAAGACACTACCTCGGATTTTCTTCGAAAACTGCCGAGCTCAAAATGGCCACATTACTGATCCCACAATTCTCCCGTAAGAATTAGCAATAGCCCCTCATCTAAAGGCCCAGTAGCGGCCAAAAGTAAACAGTAACAAAATGTATCTAGATTTAAATGATACCATTTAAAAGTATGAAAGTTGTTGTGAAGATGACGATCTGTTATTGTACTGTCGGACCAAGAATTTGTCTCTGTCAGAAAAAAAAAAGTTTCAAATGTTTCCGGGTCGCTCCTTTTTATCAGCGGATTTGCTATATAGCAAATCCGCTTACTGTGATCGTTTTGGCCGGAACCAAATACATCATGCGTAACGACGTATGCGCTTTCAGTTTTGCATGGCTGGCGTTGGGACGAACAACACGGATCTACAAATGATATTCAGCTGTGACTTTGAACAAATCATACAAATTATGTTTGATTTCTTTATCGAAATTTCGTCAAAACTACAAAAATTGTCAGTTTGAAACAATCTAAATACTTAAACAAAGTTTGTTCTTTTTTTTTTTCATTAAATATTGTCATATGTGTATGAACATTGTTTACACAGACTGCCCCCATTTTCATTCAAGGAATGTTCATTCACAACTTGTGTCATCCGCTGTCGAAATAAACAAGAAGATTAAGCAATAATTTCTTAATGAATTACATTTTTGAACTCTGTATTATATCAAATATCTTAAATTGTTCAGCCAGCTAGCTAGAATTTGACCGTAAATAATTTAAAACCCTTTCGATAACGAATACACAGAATACATGAAGTCGATTCGGCACCTTGTTAAGTACCGCCCTTCGTATAGCACTATCGATGAATTTCCGAATTGTTTGTAACATTTCTGTGAAACGTTTTTAAAAAATGAAGATCGTGTAGATCTAGTCAATCAAAAAGAAAAATTTTGACGTTTGATTTATGCAAGACTGCTTCCAAAATTTCTCTCCAGTTATCGATGGGAACATAAAAAAAAAAATCCTTCGTTTACAAACGGCCCCGATCAAATACGAACCCGTGACGTGAATTTATACTGAGGATTTTCGATGGGAAATCGTGTTCGTCTCAGTGAACTGGACATGCACTAACTTAACCTAACATCCTGGACTTTATGCCTCAGATACTCAATAATCTTCAAGGTGTAAAGTTCATTCATTGTCCTTCTAATATGCTTGAATTTTATTTTGTTACCTTTCATGCAAAAGAATTAAGAATGCAGAATTTTCAGACAGATGTTTGATGAAGGGTCCACAGGAATACATCTTAGTCTAGATCTATACGTCTTACTATTTGGACATGTAGATTTAAATTCTTTGATATATTTTTTATGCTTGGGGATTGAAGTATCTGTACTTTATTTAATAAAGTACATATTTATGATGAACTGCTGCTCAACCCATACTAGAGATGGTAACTGTGCTTCATGTAAACAGCAAGTAATTCAAACCTCAGAATAAAAGTATGCCTATAGTTTATAAAGCTTTATGGAGGGACCAATTCCTTTAACTCTTAGGCTGCTAAGTGCTACCCAAGGACCTTTTGCAGACAGTGTAGATCAAGATCAGATTGCACTGAACGTGCAGTCTGATCTTTGATCTATACTGTCCGGTTAGGAGGTATTTTTCCCAAAACAATAACTTTGAAATAGAAATATTTGGATTTGTACTATCGACTTGAAAGTTTCATTTTAGTTATGTAAAGGTCAATTTTTACTTTGTATGGCAACTTGTCACACTGAGTGTGATCTTGGTCCATTCTGGCTGCTTCAGCTGTACCCAGGGCAGGGATTTGCAGATATCAAAAAGCAAATAATATCTGGACTACATGTATGTTCTTCCAGGTGTTGAGGGATTATTTTAATTCTTTTTTTCAGACCATGAAAATGGATTCACTCAAGACTGCATTAATTAGAAGTAATGAATAGCCGTTTTACCAGTGTTAATATTATTGAATTTCAAGTATCTCATCATGCTACATCATGTTTTTTTTTGCACATGTCCCTGCAGTGGTTCAGTTGTATAATATGACTCAAATTCACAAAGACGTGGCTCAAACCGTCAAAAAGGAATCTACATCTATATATGTTAATGATTAAACATTCATTCAGCGCTAAACTGACAATTTCTGTGTTATGATTGTCTTTTTATTTGCTCATTGAAGGAAGTCGACATACCTGCATTTATATACGTTTTTTGTTGACTTTGACATTCTGTTCAACTGTTTTAACTGAAATATTTAACTCATGTACACATACCGACTTTCAGTTCTCATAAAAAACACTAATTAAGCCTGCAATTTCTTTGTCCCATCGCTGCTTACTTTTCGAATTGTGTAAATTCTGAAGTTTAGTTGAAGAATCAAACGCTGTTTTCGAGATGAACGTGGTAGTCATAACATCGCGAGTTTTTATCCATCCAGGTTAATGTCATTTAACATTCGCCAAATAAAGTTGTCCCCTTTAGATAGGTCAAATACGTTAAACCATTTAGAGGGTGGTAATGTATCAACAATAAACAGATTAGAAACACACTTTATACACTAGAATGTAAGTATGACCTGTATCAAACCTGAAAAAATAATAAAAATCCGTTACTGTCAAGAATTTAATAAATTCCTATATCAAAAGTCAAACTTTGCAAAAATATACGCTGAAATCATCAAATACGTTAAATATGTTTTTCAATGCCCTGTAGTTCAGACTTCGTTTACAAGTAAAAATCTAAAAGGAATAATATCATGGGTAAATATGTTTTGTACGAAATGCATTGCTTTCCCAAAGTCTGTAAGGTACTTAGTTCTAGAAATATTTTGTTTATATGATCATCAAATACGTTAGTCTCAAATACGTTAAATAACATTTTCTCTTTATCTTTTTATCCCCATTTGATGCCCCAGATGTCAAATTTCGTCATATTATGATGTAGTGATATATGACATTATTCTACGTCACATCTACGACCACGTGATCACGCGCACTGCTTGTTTACTGCCATGTCGGGTTGAAAATAATGTACAGTTGCTGTTTTTCTGCATAAAAAGGGGGTGAGTTGAGAATTTTTTTCAATGATTAGCATCCATTGTCTTTGTTCAGTAATTGCTTTTGCTATATTAAACCCACTTGCATGTGAAAAATAGAGTATGCCGAAATAAGAATATTTAAAAGATATTTAACGTATCTGATGCATAAATTTTAACGTATCTGATTCTGAAAGGTTCTGTAAGAAGGTCATTGTTGTTATTCAAATATACCATGTTTTTCCCTGTGCTTCTTTCAAAAACAGATATATACCCTACAGTTTAACCAATATTTGTTGATCAAATTGTAAATATCCATGAAACCTGAAACTATCTGTTTTCGATTTAACGTATCTGATGCAATCTTCTTCTTTCAGAAACATGGGTAAAACGCCTGCGGAATACCAGAAAGCATACAGAGAACGCAAGAAACAGAGAGATGAATCATTTTTAGAGAAAGAAAGAGCCCGAGTAAAGGGTTACAGAAAGCCGATACACTCATTAAACCAGAAAGACCAAGCGTTTGTAAGAGAGAGAAATAAGATGTACAGTAAGAACTATCGTGAAAGGAAAAGGGCAGCGAAGCAAAAGAAAGTTAGAAACACCAGCATAATTGAAGAAATTGAAGAGCAATCCAGTGTTGTATCGAGTACATCTAGTGAAACAGCAGCAAAGACTAAGAGAGGCCAAACAACACTTTTGGTGAAATTAGCATTTCCCGAGAAACGTAGAAAAAAGCAGAAAGCAGATGCGTTGCGAAGGGCTCACAGTAGAATCCAAAGACTGAACAAAACAATTTCTTCTATTACCAAAAGTAGAAACAAGTGGGCGAAACGCTGCCAGAGGATTTCCAAAAAAGTAACCACTACTGGCCCTGACGATATGAGAGATAATGCTGAAAACTCCTTAACACCAAAAAGTAAGACAAAATTAGAATTAAGAAGAAAAGGAGTGAGTCCGAGAAAGCTTCCAAAAGCTGTTGTAAAAAAACTAGTAATGTCGAATGTACTTCTGGATGAAATAAAAGCAACTCGACGTGCAAACCCACAGCAAAGAAATCGGAACATAGCTACCCGTGTAATTAGTGGCCAAATCTTGCGAAAATACAAATGTCTGTCTATGCTGAGCAAAACAACGGGCATAAGCATGCGGGAACTGAGACGAGAACAGCACAAAGTGATAGAGTTTAAGAAGCGGTCAAGGATGAAAACAGAGAGAGATCAGTTGAAAGCTCAAGTTGTGGAATTTATAGAAAGAGATGACATTAGTATAATGATGCCTGGAAAAGGAGATGCAAAGGTATTCAATGGGGAGAAACGACAGATTCGAATACTTACAGACTACATGTCTAACATTCATCAAAGGTTTCAGGCGGAGTATCAGAAGAAAATTTCACTCGCCCTATTTTGTAAAATGAGGCCTGAATACATCAAACTGACTTCTTCAATGTCGAGAAATACCTGTCTGTGTTCAAGACACCAGAACTTGGCGATGAAACTAAAATGTCTTCGCTCGTTGGGCCTTGACATTTCCAAAAATCCAGAGACCGTGAGTAAGAATATCTCTCTAGAACAAATGGAACAGCTTTTAAGTCAAATAAGAGAAACAGAAGTAGAATATGAAACCTGGCGCCGTGTAGATGAAGATGGCAAAAAGAAAATGAAAATTATTCAGGTGAAGTGCAACAGAGACGACTTTGTAAAAACCATGAAGGAGGAATACGAAGCCTTTTTGAATCACGTACAAAGGGTCACAGCTCAGTATGCCGCTCTGGAATCATTAAAAGAACACCTTCCGAAAAATGAACTAATCGTTCAAATGAATTTTGCGGAGAATTTTACCTGTAGTACGTCCGATGAAATTCAAAGCGCACACTGGAATGCTAGTTCTGTTTCCTTGCATCCTGTTGTAGCATACTTTAGAGGAACGGAGAACGGTCTAGAGCATTTGAATTTTGTTTTTGTTTCAGATGTTCTTCAGCACAATTCCACTGCAGTCATTACAATAATGAAAATGCTTTGCACAGAACTGAGAGAACTATTTCCTGATGCAAAACATATCCACTACTGGACCGATAGTCCCACATCGCAATATAGAAATCGATTCATATTTGATGCCATTATGCACTATGCAGAACGATTCAGTGGTTTTTCAGCCCAGTGGAATTTCTTCGAATCAGGCCACGGGAAGGGTCCGTGCGATGGGATTGGAGGTGTTGCTAAGCGAAGAGCCAGTGATGCAATAAAACAGGGTAAAGCTTGTATTCAGGATGTGACAGACTTTTATAATTGGGCAAAGGCAAACTCTCTTTCTATAAAGTACCGCTTCTACACCTCAGATGACATTAATATTACATCTGCTGAAGTTCAGAAAACAGCCCCAGTTTCGATGCCAGGTACAATGAAATCCCATGCCGTTGTGCCTAAAAATGGGGGACTTTTTTCAAGAGAAGAGTCTTGTTATTGTCAAGCTTGTCTCAAAGGAGAAAAGCTGTGTGGTGGATGGATATGGCACTGCATGTCTAAGAAGACAGCAGAAGGACCAGATGATAGATGCCCCGAGATTATGGAAGAGCCTACTGCTACAGAACGGCAAGAAATTATTCCTCAGGTAGATGATTTTGTAGCGGCGGTGTATGACAGAGACTGGTATGTCGGCAGAGTAGTAAAAGTTGACAACTCGGACAGGGATGCTTACATCTCTTTCATGAAAAAATCCCGTGGCAACTCATCTATTGCAAAGTACAAATGGCCACATCCTCCTGATGAGATATGGATGAACTTCAACCAAATAATATGTAAAATTGATAAACCGGAGCCTGTTGGGAAATCTGGAAGAGAATTCAAGATAGAGGATGATGATCTCGATGGCATACACAGACTTTTACAACAGAAATGAACTGAGAACATCAGATACGTTAGAATTATAAAATTGTGAAAATGGCCGAATGATGTTTTTAAACATGTTCAGAATTTGAGTTATTTTAACTGTTTTAACTAGACAATGTTATGTTTCCGACAAAGGTCGAGTTTTTCTCAGATGTTAGTTTTCAAGAAAAATGCTATTTTCAAATCAGATACGTTAAATATAAACGAGAGCGTTGTGCGAATTTATCTTTACTGTGGCGTGTACAACCGTTAGCGTTGTAAACTGTTTTATCATTAAGCATTTCCAAAAACATCTGTATATATGATGATGATTACTGATGACAATATCATTTTAAATCAAAGAAATGATTTTGAAGTAATAGGAAATAAAACAAGTTCAGTCGTTTTTTAAGTGTGCTGCATTGTTTTGTTCTCCTAACTTTTGACTTCAATTTCGTTTATTTCTACCAAGAAATGTCACATAATCAAAATGTATTAAATACGAAAGTAATATTTTGTACCGTAAAAGCTGTATACTGCTTTCAAAAGCAAATCTGTAACTTAACGTATCTGACGTATGAAATTTTAGTGGCATTATTCCGGACGTTGTTTTAGAAAAAAGAAGGCATGTTTGTGTCCCCCATTATTGGAACATCGAAAAGGACATGTTACGCTATTCATTTATCAAAGAGTATCGATTTAAAGCCTAGGTTTATTTTTTCTCATATTGAATAGATAATTAATACATTTAGCGTAGAGTGAATGTAAAACTTACATAATCACTGACATAATTTCAAAATCCCATCACACTTTAAAGGTGCATCTTTGCTCCTTTTCATCCAGTTTTGTAACCAATTTTATTTTTGTTTTTTGAAATTATAATCAATGTTGTACCTTCGTGCCAAATGTTGCCCCTGACGGTTTCAAGGTTGCACAGATTACGACGGATAGAAAATGCATTTCATTCTATTGTGTCTAGCCATAGACATAACAACCACAGTTTCCGGTTTAAATCGAAGACAAATCCCTGGCATATCTTTATCACATACACCTTATATCGATTTGTTATCTTCGTTTACACGGCTATCTAGATTCTACACATTGTTAAGTTGTAACAGTGTTTGTTTACTCTCTGGCTGTAAGGGTGCATCTTTAACTGTAACTTTCATTACATGTGAGACTAAATTCCACTTTTTACATTGTACTTATTCACGCCTGCATTTTTTGACTGAATAGAAATGGACCCAAGAATGTGAGTTTGCATATTACATGTAGGTCTCTTATGTTTTATGTGATACCCATAAAATGAACTTGAAACTGTCAAGTATTAGTCCATTTTTTATAGTTAAGAGTAACACTGGGTTTTTTTTTTTGAAACTGTGAATAATAATCTAAGTTCAGACTGTGCAGAATATGAGGTGTAAGCTTGAACCTATCCAGCCTATTTTAACCTTTTTTTCTTAATATATTTGCACCAATATAGCAGTGAAATGACATAATCCTGTTCATTTAGCTAGTGAGGTTCAGTGAGATTGCGGCTGATTGGTGAAGGTGTCGGTTGAGTTATCCCGGATTTTATCCTCACCTAGTTGCCAGGATTTTGTAGGAGTGCCTATAGACAAGACACTGCGTAGAATCAGCCTAGCCCTAGTAAAACCCAAGCCGTACAAAAATAAATGGGTTGTTGTCACTGTAAGACTGAAACAGTGTTGAAACTAATGTAACCACCAGAAATCAGTCAAACATCAAATTATTCTTGAAGGTAGTTACAATCAATTTCATGTTTTGTGCCAGTGCATCAGTTAACCTTACTTTTCTTTTGTGAAATCATTATTTCTTGACTTGTGTCTTTATGGTGATACAAAGTGACTTCATTTATGTAACAGAAGGAAGGTATATTCAATAGTTATGAATTACACATGGCCTAAATCTTGGAAAATCCTAAACACACCATTTAGTTTTCATCTTTCAGACTATTACATAACAATTTTTTAGGTCAGGAATAAAACCAAGAATTTTCTTTTTAAAAGAAAGAAGAAATCATTGTATCTGAACAATCAAATTGTTGTGTCTAGTTTGATTTTGTATTTCATTTTGAAATTAATAGTTTCAAGTTGTGTAGTAATAAGGAAGAACCCTTGAAGGGATTCCTAGGTATTAGAGTCATGGAAAGGACAATGTGCTTTCAGTAAGAAATTACACACAAAAAACCATTGTTTCTATTTCCCTGAGAGGACTCCAGTGTTTTTTTTTTTCTATACCACACAACAAAATTTGAGACTTTTCCAAATGGAAAGCATTTGCTGATAACAGAATCAATGTGACTCAAAATATAAATTTTATTTTTGAAAGGTCTGAAGACATTGTGGGAAAAGGAAAATGTTGGTTACCAGCATTTTCTCATATTCCCAAATTCTTTTTAAAAGCCTTCTTCCTCAGGGTCATTTAAAGTCGGGATTGTTTTGTAAGGGTTTAAATTAAATCATACCAGTTTCAAAACAATACATGCTTTATACTTCAGAATGATGACGGTTTGTTTCCTTGTAGCAAGAGTAGATTAAGATCATACCATCTAACATAGTATAATCCCACTCCTATAGGCACACTATTTTAGATTTGAATTGTTTGCAGTCTATGTGATTATACCCACTATATGAAAGTTTAGAAAGTGTTGTGTTTATAGTCTGACTAGGTTTGTAAAATGCTGTTTTAAAAATCAAAACCTTGATATCTGAGTACAGAAGTTTCAATATTTCAAAAGAGTCTTGCATGATGATTAATAATGATTTTAGAAATGCTTAAAATGCTATGGTAAAAGGAAAATATAGTCATCATGTTTAGTGTACTTATTTAAGCTCACATTTTTACAAAACCTAGAATGAGCTGTTGATATTTTCAGTCTGACTTAAAGCATAATCTCAGACAAAAACCACCATCACTAGTCCTTCTGAAAACCCTTGATTTTCATTACAGCTAAATAAAGCTCAGCCAGTTGGATAAGTTGTTTCAAAAGTTTTTCTGAACATCCTTCAAAATGGGATAATATAGCCACACTTACCTTAGTTAAAACACATTGTATCCTTTATGGTGTTATGGAATGGGGAAAAAATGACTTTGGTAAGAATGAATAAAAAAAAAAATCTGTTTGTCGACTAATGTTTTCAAAAACTTAAGAGGTACATTTTGTGAGGCTGACAGAAATGTCAGATAGAGGTTAACCTTGCAAGAGGCCAATGTTAGATCCACATTTGATTAATTGAATGGCGTTTAATGTCGCTTTCAACATTATTTCAGTCATATAACTGCTACAACTAGCTTATTTACGTATGTCTGGGTTTCAGCAGTACTAGGCTAGGGCTCTGGAGTGTCTTGCCTAAGGACACTCCCACAGAAAAACATATGGCCATCAGGTAACAAGTCCTAAACTTTACTAGTAAGCCATGCAGGACCCCAGATCCACATTTACAGGGGAGTTAATTTTTGTAAGATTGTTCAGATAAGTCTATGTCCACCATCTATGCATGAATTACTTTTTGTTTTTTAATCAAAAAAAGTTATTAAATGGATGCTATTTCATTATTCATTCCTTCCCCATATGACAAGGTTTAGACTCTTTTAATGTATCTGCAGAAAACAATTCAGAAACTGATACAAATGATCTGAAGTTCATTCTTATGATTGAAAACGCTGTCGGAACAGGAGAAAATACCGCCTACCAGAATTTTGTCCTTATCCCATGCTATCAATTGCCTATTTCCTTAAGGGTTATTAACCCTTGTCCTGCTGAATAACTCAAATGATACCTTCAAGTCGATAGTAAAATCCCAAAAAGGTTGCTATTTCAAGGTAATTTTGAGGACGATAAATATCTCCATATTGGACAGTGTAGATCAAAGATCATACTGCACACTGTCCGCAAAAGGTCAGTGAGTCGCGCTTAGCAGCCTAAGGGTTAACATGAGTGTTAAGTAAAGTGTTCAAATAAACCCCAATCAAAATTTTCTCCAGATCCAGTTGTAAGATGCCAAGGAAACCTGACATGGATCCATATGTTGTATACTGGTCTATCCCACAGATTGATATAAATGTATTGCTTTTGTTTGTATAAGGGTACACTTATCTGTCTTGCTATAGAGCTAGCTTTTGTAGCAATGTGGTAGATCGTTTGCCTACGGAGTTTGGACCAGAAGATTCTAGGTTCAATCCTAGCCTTTGGGGCTATTTAACAGAACTGTTACAGATACATGAAATCAGTATTCAAAATACCTTACGGTTTGTCCAAACATGGCCTATATATGACCCTTGAATTTTATGTCATACAAAGTTAAATTGGGAGAATTTTTGAGGATTTTTTCTTTTTTTAGCCTTTTAACACACAATAAATCCTATGTTTTATGAGTCCTGTGTAATAAGGCTTATGAAAACAGTGTTGGAAAACATAACATCAGTATTTCTTTTCTTTTTTTTCTTCCAGATTTTTTTCTACCCTTTACAAATACAAACCACATAATCTGAGGGCTCCATATCTATGAATTGTTTGTTTATGCTCTAAATAGCAAGCTATTTAGTTTTTATGCCACAAATCATTTTGTAAAAGGCCAATAAATACTACCAGTATATATTCTTTTTCATATAAAGTGTATGGATAAATTCAGTAAAATGATGCAATTTTGTGCATTTGGTAATGGAATTGTAGGCTACTTTAGCTATAGGTCACTCAGTTTATTTTTATTGCACCAGATATGAGGTCTTGATACTGATTTAAATATATAAATCCTTATTGATGGTGCATGTTATTGATTAAGCACCATTCCCTCAAAGCTTTCCAAAACTGTGGCATGAAATCTAATAATACCCAAAGAGGCTGAGTAGTGCATTAAGGAAATATCAATTCAGATACTTTTTTTTCTAAATCTTATCTTTCTTCTTTACTAATGATTTTCCAGCTATAATTCAGTAAGTCATTTTTGAGTTTGTTGAGGGTATGAAAATCTGAATAATTGGTTTTGATTTGGGGGAGTCAAAAATCTTGTTCTCTGGTAAGAAGTTCAACAAGAAGGCACAAAAATTTCATATTGCATACATATGTAAGTAGCAATATATTGTACTCTTTGATCAAATTTGCTCATGATTGCTGAAACTGATTGACAGCTGTAGACCTTAACACTATGCTTTTACAGAAATATCATAATATATCATCATCCTATTTTTTATAGTTTTTAAGTCTTACTCATCAGCAAATCAACAATGGAAGTGTTCTATATATTTGTCAAATAACTCACCTATAAATCCATCTTGGTTTTTTTCCCCCAGTCCTATGCATGTTGACAGTCCTAAATATAATACCAGCAGAAAAAAAACAACATCAAATTGTTGGATTAAATTAATACTCTAATAAGGTGTAAAATAACAGTTGCTGCGCAGCACACTTGGTAGAACAACTTCGACTCCCATTGCCCTTGCTTACTCAACTAATTACTTACATATTATACTTGTATTACATATGATAAAAAAAGTAATTTTCATTTCATCAAATCATTGTTTAAAACTGTTCAACAAATCCGCTTTTCAGGACTTTCAGTCCTTTGATTTTTGTTTACCTGGTTTTAAAATTCATATTCCTGTCAGTGACTAACACATGGACCGACCATACAATCACAGAATCCATCCTCACAGTACTTTCCATTGTTTTGAAGACATGGTTTAAATTTGAATGCATTTGAACATAGTTTACTTTTGGCTGCTACTGGGTCGTTACAAAATACAAAATGTACAAAACGATGACTTATATGCCATCTCTACATCTGAGAAAAAAAAAAAAAAAACATTGAATATTAAGAATGCTAACTTCAAGTAACATGTAAGTAAGGCCATTTTAAATGCAACAAAAATACCTCAACACGACAGATACCGCTGATTTAAGTGCTTCAAAGTTGCACTATCTTTGGATGCAACTGTGATACATGTACTTTGTATACTTCATGACATTGTGCTTGCATATAACTTTAATCCTCTTTGAAAAATGCGCGAAAAGTTTATTAAAAAGAATAAACATCCGTTATGTTCTTTGAGATAGACTTGTAACATTGCTTTGTCTTAAGGACTTTTGAGATAGATTTTCCAGCATTGAATAGACAGAATAGAAGCTTACTGTTCTTAACCCTTATCCTGCTAAATAACTAAAATGAATCTTTAATTCGATAATAAAAATCCAAATATTGCTAGTTCAAAGTTATGGTTTGGGAAATTATTTCTCCTTATCGGACAGTGTAGATCCAAAATCAGACTGCACAGAACTTCTGTGCAGTCTCATGTTGATCTACACTGTCCTCAAAAGGTCAGTGAGTCGCGCTTAGCAGCCTAAGGGTTTATAGTCTTGAAAGACAATGAATAGTCGCCCACCAATTGAGATCACTTCAAATGTTGTCATGGGCTTATGTATGGCAGGTCAGACACTGTAATAAAATGCTGCACATCTAGATGGTATTAACCTGACATAAACTGACTCTGAAGGCGGTCCTAAAGTAGGTAAGTCTATAATTTCAGCTATTTCAAAACTGAGTGGAAAAAACAAAAATGAAAATTACTTTTTTTCTTCATTTCTTCATTTTATCTACTCGTGATTTTCCATTCATTTAATTTTCTGAAACTAGGTGAGATCGTTGTGGAACAACATTGTAAACGTTATTTGTAGAATTTCGCTTACACGGAATCATCGCCATAGGATGAATGTCCGTATCCGAATTTGACATCGACACTAACTTTCAAAAAGACGACTTGATGCCATAATTCCCTTGCACATTGCAAGTTAGTCTCATTAATGAGACGCTACGGTGATTTTTGTCATATTTGGACATTTATTGTGCTTCGTACCGTCTCAAGTCCATCGTAAATTTTCCGGTAGCAAACATAGAGCGCTATACTGACTTTTTGTTTCGTCGGTTTAATCTGTATTGCAGCGAAATACAATTAACTCTTAGTAACAAACATGACCAAAGACATATTATTAAACTTTTCATTACCTTAAGAGGTTGTAGAAGTCGTTTATAACATGTAAATCTCGGAAAAAAAAAAACTGACGAAATCTATCGTGTGTGGCGGCCATTTTGTATGTGTTCTGGAGCGTAAATTACTCGTACTTGAGTAACAGATGAAATAAACTGTTTTTTCTATGTCGAGCGTTTAAATCGAAAGTATTTGTATTTCAAACGAAGGATTATTGAATACACAAGCAATAGGTATGTTTAAATCCTAGTTTTGTGCTCTATTTGTAAAATTATGAGAGTTCAAACTTGCGCACAAAATCTGTGCGGAGCTTTCAACTAGTTTTGTCTTGATTGTCTCTACCCAGAGGCGACCAATCAAAAAGTAACATCGCCTTTGGGGACAGTTATCTGTACTAATTGCAAGTCGAATTTTCTCAAGCGGATGAATAATATATTTTGGTCTCAAACTCTTGCTGAGTATGTATATCTTTCAAAATTTAGTAATAATATAAGCACGGCTTGAAACTTCAGAGTTGCCGATTCCATTGCGTCGCTTATTCTATTTACACGGGTAGGAAACTTCATATTCAGAGCCAATGGCTCTAACGAGAAAATGTTGTGTTGGTCCTCGTTTCTGAAGATGTCGGGTGAAAAACAACCAAAAAACAGGTAAGCTTGTCATTATTTGTACATAATCATGTGTTCTTATGTCTTGGAAATTCCAAAAAAGGAGAATGTCATGCAATGCCCTGGTCTTTCAACGTATTTTCTACACTACGGAAAATTGTAACAAGCGTACGATGTTGTCTGAATCATTTGTGGCGTGGGTTGACCTTAGCTAAAATAATACGTCACGGACCTAAATTCAGTCTATTATTGCAATATAATTGGCTATGAAAAGAGAGTCTTGCTGTCCCAAAAGCGCGAATTAATGTCTTGAAATGTTATATTCACTGCTGGTAAAGAATTGAAAAGAAATAGCACAAAAAGGATGAAAATAAAGAAGGGCTCCGATTATGTGGACTGGCTCTGATTATGTAAGTCGGCACCGATTGATGAGGGCTTCATTTCAGAAATGTAGTTTTCTGTAAAAATTTACTTAGGAAGTAGCTTTGTTTTTCCGTTAACACCTTTCAGTCCAAACTGTAGTACTATTGTTGGATGGAACATGATCGAATTTATGAAAATACAAAGGACTGGTCTTATCACGATTGAAAAATCCTGTCGAAAATTAGTCTATCTAAATTTTGAAAAATACTTTTGTGTAGCTTTTGATTAACAGAATGGTCTATACATGTATATAGCATTTGTCATGCTTTCGTCGTAAGTGCAGCCGACACGTAAGCAAAAATAATGAAAAATATATGGCATCTTTGGAAGACTCTTTGGTCTTGAAACAGTCATTAAAAAGCTAAATGGAAAATGTACCGACCGTAGCAGAGATATTGAATAAAAAAAAAAACCTTTTTCAAAACGTGAGAAATACAATTGACCTATTCGCAATACATGCCTCAGGGTATATGTGTGAACACTCTTAACTCTTTTTAATACTTAACACTACACAACAGTATGTCAGGTGGGTGGGGTATATACAAGTCTTTAACAACGAAAAAGAATCTATTTCACAAGCACTTCAAGACCAAAAAATGTTCATAGATCCCTGATTCTGATAGTTCTTACTCAGATCTTTCAATGTTCAATTAACCAGATGCGTATTAGATCAGAAAGTATCACATATCAGTTATCTTTAAGCCGATGATAAACAAACATCCATCCAAACAAACAAACGATCACGTTTTGTGCAGTGTAATATTGATCTACACTGCCTCCAGAACCAAATAAAGTTTTGACAGGCACTTTAAGGGTTCATAATGAATAGGTTCGAGTTATTTATTTTTCTTTTTCCGTCCTAGATATTTGCATGAATGTCCTAAACACCTGCGTATTGTCCCGTTTTATTCGTATTCATTTCGTCTGCACATGCTTAAAAGGATTTCGGATATCGGATAGTTTTTTTTCGGAGCAAGATTTTTCAAAACTTTAAGACTTTTAATGCTTTCTATTAGCAGACGTACACGTAAAATACATCATGAAAATTCCCTTAAACTGTTCGAAAAAATACTCGGCACGGCAAAACACGAAAACCCACCACAAAGAAGGTGCCAAGTTTACATTTTTCGCTTAAAGACCCTTCAAACTGCCTTTTTCTTCTAAATAATGACTCAATACAGTTAATTTGCATACACACTAAATATATCATGATATTGGAGCTAGAATCTCAATCTAATTACAGCGTAAAGTGAATGATTTCTACATTAGAAATGGGGAGGGGTCGGCGCGAGATTTCTAAAACAAGTGCAAACGACAATGTTTAGGACATTCATACAAATATCTAGGACGGAAAAAGAAAAATAAATAACTCGAACCTATTCATTATGAACCCTTAAAGTCCCTGTCACAACTTAGTTGGTTCTGCAGCCAGTAGATCAAGATTAGACTGCACAAAACGTGATCGTTCGCTTGGATGTTTGTTTATCATCGGCTTAGAAAATAACTAAATATATGACATATTCTGATTTAATATGCGTTTGGTTAATCGAGCATTTAAAGATCTGAGTGAGTACAATCAAAATCAGGGATCTATGAAAATTTTTTGGTCTGGATGTGCTTGTGAATTTGATTTTTTTTCTGTTAAAGACTTATATATACCCCACCCACCTGACATACTGTTGTGTCGTGTTAGGTGTTGAAAAGAGTTAAGGGTGTTCACAAATATATCCTAGGCGTGTAATGCAAATAGCTCAATTCTATTTCTCACGCTTTGTAAAATATTCCTTTTTTCTATTCTATATCTCTGCTGCGGTCGGTACATTTTCCATTTAGTTTTTTAATGACTGTTTCAAGACCAAAGAGTCTTCCAAAGATGCCATATATTTTTCATTTTTTTTTTTTTTTTTGCTTACATGTGGGCTGCACTTACGACGAAAGCATGACAAATGCTATATACATGTATAGACCATTCTGTTAATCAAAAGCTACACAAAGTATTTTCAAAGTCAGATAGACTAATTTTCGACAGGATTTTTCAATCGTGACAAGACCAGTCCTTTGTATTTTCATAAATTTGGTCATGTTCCATCCAACAAAAGTACTACACTTTGGACTAAAAGGTATTAACGGAAAAACAAAGCTTGCTTCCTAAGTAACTTTTTACAGAAAACTAAATTTCTGAAAGGAAGCCCTCATCAATCGCTGTCGACTTACATAATCAGAGCCAGTCCACATAATCGGAGCCCTTCTTTATTTTCATCATTTTTGTGCCATTTCTTTTCAATTCTGTACCAGCAGTGAATATAACATTTCAAGACATTAATTCACGCTTTTGGGACAGCAAGACTCTCTTTTTATTGCCAATCATATGGCAATAATAGACTGAATTTAGGTCCGTGACGTATTATTTTAGCTAAGGTCAACCCACGCCACAAATGATTCAGACAATATTGTACGCTTGTTACAACTTTCTGTAGTGTAGAAAACACGTTGAAAGACCAGGGCATTGCATGACATTCTCCTTTTTTGGAATTTCCAAGACATAAGAACACATGATTACAAATAATGACAAGCTTACCTGTTTTTTGGTTGTTTTTCACCCGACATCTTCAGAAACGGAAGACCAACACAACATTTTCTCTTCAGAGCCATTGGCTCTGAATATGAAGTTTCCTACCCTCGATTTAAGCACGTAAAATCGAAACGGCTCACCGTTCACAAAGTGCTTAATGGAATGTTACTTCGGAAATCGATTTTGTGGCAAGGTGAAAAACTTAAATCGACAGCTGCTTGTGAAATTGGCTGTCAATTGCAAGTTGACGAGATATTTTTCACGAACATGTTGATTAAATGTCTAAATGTCAAAACAATAAACCAAACATAGAAATTTAAGCATTTTATGAGACATTTAATGAAACATTTTATTAATTTCATTTATTTAGACTTCAGAATGGCTTTGAACTTCAAAGGTAAAAAGATTATGGTGACGGGTGCTTGTCGTGGTTTAGGTCGACAAATTGCTATAACACTGGCAGAGAATGGCGCAGATGTATATGGTGTAAGCCTGACATCTTCTACATTAGAGACACTAAAGGAACAGTACCCATCCATAACAACAATAACGCTTGATCTTTCCGATTGGGAACACACCAGAGAAGTTCTTCAACACCTTGATCCCATGGACGGCCTTGTAAATAATGCAGCTTTAGTACCTAGTAGGACCTATTCAGCGATGGAGACAGATTTTTCCACAATGAATAAATTCATGGAAAATAACCTCTACAGTGCCATTAACTGTACACAGATCATCGCAGAAAAGATGATTTTAAATGGAAAAAGAGGATCGATCGTAAACATATCATCGATTGGATCATTGGGCGCAACACATGGTACGTTTCCCTATAACATCAGTAAAGCTGGTCTTGATATGGTTACAAAGCAGTTTGCACTAGAACTTGGCGGTCATAATATCAGAGTTAATTCCGTCAATCCTGTACTGTTCTTAACCGACTCGGCAAAGGAATTCATCAAAGGAGCCGGTAATGCTGCTGTTGAGGCAATAATACACACAATACCAATGAAACGCCTGCCAGAAGTAGACGAGGTGGTTGGGCCGGTGTTATATTTACTGAGTGACTTGTCCACCATGATAAACGGTACGATTCAGGTTATTGATGGTGGGAAATTATCGAGTATCTAAACTCAGTAATTTAAATGAACAACTGCACATGTACAGCAGCGTTGGAACTCTTCGTCGATTTTTTATTACGGGGAAAAATGTACTTTATGTATCAAGTACTTTTACGGACTGTTCAATTTTCGCATATTCTTAACCCTTAGGCTGCTAAGCGCGACTCGGGCGCTTCTGCGGACATTTCAGATCAAGATCAGACCGCACAAAACGTGCAGTCTGATCTTGATCTATATCCCGGCACAACCAGTTTTCGGCGGTTTAACGATTCGTCATAACGCATTCAATGTAAACAAAATATTTAAATCATTTTTACATCAAAATCAACTAAGTAACTCCTGAACTGACGATAAAATTCAGACAGAGTTCACTGACCTTATTTTTCTGTTTATTTATTCTCTCCGGAAGCCCCGGTGATCACTTCCTCCAAGGGAAATCACTGTTACCAGTTTTCGGCGGTTTTACAAATTATATACTGTACAAAAAAGTTTAAGGCACATGAAAATGTTGATTCAATAAACTGTAACAGTAAATATTTTTCAACTACTTGAAACTGTCATAGACTGTTTTAACGGTTTACAAGCATATTTACAAGTCTTTAACTGTGTCAGTCCTTTTTTATGCTTCACAATTCGGGCAAAGGAAAGAATCACCTCTCCTCAAAACCCTCACTTTGGAGCAAAACCCAAGGTGAACCCAGCCCAGGCATGTGTCACACTGGCCCCATTTAACTATTATTATATCAGGTCTTTTAAATGAATCAGGAGAAAATCTTTTACAGATAATGCATTTGCTTGATTCATCCACATCTGACTCATCTTCAGAGCTAGAAAAATCCTCACTGAATTCAACCCTAGGCTTCTTTGATGTGGAGGGTTTAGGTGCAAATGTTTTGCTCTTCTTTCCTTTATTTTGGCACTCATCGATTGGTTTTTCTGACTGTTTATTCTTCTTCTTATGTCTGTTCTCATGATCAATAATTTTTTTGAGTATTTCATCTTCAGTTATACATTTCCCCCCTACTATCTTGCTCATTGTGTTTCTTATTTTGTGTCTTTGAACATTTTCAAGAACTTTCCCTCCTCTCTTTAACAAGAATGATTCAGCACAATCAAGAGAAACTGTCTCTTTATCTAATGATGTAGATGGTGCAACTTGTGAAACTTCCTCTTTATCAAATGATGTAGCTGGTGCAACTTGGCTATCACTGATAGCTGTCTTATCAAGAAGGAAAATTCCACTTTTGCAAAAGGCTTTTTTGATATTAGCTGGTGTTAATGTGTTTTCATATACTTTACATGCCAAGCTGCAGATATTGTAACGGTTGACTACTCCTGAATCACGGGTGTGTTTATGACATGCTGAGTGTATGAATTCTGGAATGGACCAAATGCACAGACATCCAATGGTTGAAGAAGATGAGAGCAATGTGGTGGAAGCACAAATAAGTGGATATGTTGAGATTTTGCCCACTGGATGAGAGGAACTGTGATATGACTCTTATGACCATCATATAACACTAGGATGTCTCCATCATCTCTTGAAGGTAAATATTTGATCAAATGTGTTTTAATGTACCTCTCAAAAACATCACTATTTGACCAACCAGATTCAGTTACACAACCATCAGCACCTGCACTAGCACCTTCTAACAATTTATTTGAAAATCTTATCCCAGGAAAAAACAAAGAAAGGGGGTATCACATTGCCAACACCGTTAGCACAGCCAATTAAAGTTGTTGTTTTTCCTCTTCCAGATGTCACTGCTTGTGATTTTGAAAATTTACCACCAATGACTTTAGGGGGCTTATGTTCAGTGCTCATGCCTTTCTCATCAATGTTGTACACTCTTTGTGGTTTATCACACAAGTTGTATTTTGTCAAAATGTGTTCAAGTTCATTAAAGTAACTATCAATGGCACTTCTGGTTGCTGATCTAGCCCTAGCAACATCTAATGAACGTGGCTTTTTGACTTTGAGTTCTGGCCATCTACTTAAAAAAGTATAAAGCCACTTTTCAGTTAGTGGGTGTTCCTTGTCCCTAAGTCCCAACTGTATAGCGTAGTCTGTTGCAAGATTGATTGTCTCCTTGCGGCTATATCCATAACCAACCTCATCCATAGTTTTCAGGTGTCCTGCTAGGAGAGCCTCCTGCTCTTGGGAAAGGAGAGGTGGTGGTCCAGATTTGACAGTTTCCACATCAACTTTACCAAATAATCGATCCTGCAAAGTGGAACGTGGCACACCAAAGACTCTTGCTGCTTTACATGTAGACATTTTGTCATTTTTGACAGCAAAATAGGCTTGTGTGAGTTGATCCTGATCATATTTCCTATAAGAACCCCTTTCAGAGTCAGTGCACTGCAAAAAAGAAGAAAACAATGTGAGGATATCAAAGGCATTATATTCAACCAAAATTCAATTAGTAAACAATTAAGAAAATGGCTGTAAGAACCCTAACTTTTTTGACACCTGATTTTATTTTGCACAGTATACTATGGAATTTTTCTGTGGGGGCGCTGCTTGCATAATAACCTACTCTTGCCGTAAAACAACTTACAACTGTAAACAATTTGGTATTTTGCGAAAAATATTAATTTAATCGATGAGAAATTTTGGAAGTAGTAAATATATATAAAATTGCGTAGGTATACATATTTTGCATCGGTACTTACGATTCTTATCTCCATTTTCACTTTAATGAATTCCGCTGACGTTTCTCTTGTGTTTGTAAACAAACGCGCACGTGTTGACCCGGTAGTGACGTAATTCAACAGCGAAATCAAACTAATTCCAGGGCCGCCGAAAACTGGTAGGTGCCGAAAACATGTCGGCCGGGGATACTGTCCGATATGGTATTTTTTTCCGGTGAACTTTGTAACTGCCATATTTAGGTTTTCACTATTTATAGGAATTTTCGTTTCATTTATTTTCTGAAGACCGCCTTTAGGTTACACGTACGAATAAAACTCAAAATCATCAAATTTCATAATTCAAATTACAAACCCCATCAGACTTTTTTCGGCCATTTTGAATTTTTGTTGATTTTTCGTCCACTGGAGCTCAGCTTCCGGTGACAGACTGGACCGTACCAGAATTTCTTTACAAGAGCAAAGCACATTCATTTACCGACAAAATTCGAGAACACAGTCAGCATATGTTAAGAATTTTTCTAATAACAAGATTAATTAATTTTTGTTAAAATTTCTTTGAATGTATACTAGATCTATCTACAAAGTTTTCCTTTTGTTCGCCTATCATTACAAAAATTCTGGGAAAAAATATCAATATTGTTAGTTTCGATGACGTATGAACTACGCAGTGCGACATTCTTGCTTCAAATGACGTCATTTTCTGAAGTCGGCCTTGATCCCGTTCGTCCTTTTGCAGTTCGCCTTATTTCGTGTTCGCTTTGTTTTCTTCAACACCCTTGCCAACATCTTGTGTTTTTCAACACTTTGTTCACAAGACTGATAATAAATTACTTCTCTAGATCTAAGTGTTATTTAGGAAGAAAAAGGGTATTGTAAATATTGTTGATTTTGAGAAAGATGACATGACTAGGGATAGACCTATATAGTTGGGTACTACATACATGTAGGGGATTGGATAAGGATATTTTAGGAGATTTTGGACAACATAGATAGGAAGAGTGCTTGTCGCAATGTTACGGGTTGGTTAGGCCGTTTACTGGGTTAATGGATGGATGGGTGGATGTATGATTTTAATATGAGAGAAGATTTTTTGTATGGTGTTTAACACCGTTTTAAACATCATTTCAGTTATATTGGGGCGGTCAGTGCACCTATCCATGCTTTCTTGGAATTTTTTTTAGCAGTACTCCTCACAATATCCTTTCCAAGCCACTGTGTTCGAAACAATGGTTAGCAGTGAGAGAGGAATGAGTCCTGTCGCAGTGAATATCATCAATCCACGGGAAAAAAAAAATGCCACGCCCCTGTTCCCAAGTCCTGTACACTACCGACTGAGCTACCGTGAGAAGAAGAAGGGATAGATAGATGGGTATAAAGATATATAGATGGATAAGAAGGTTTTTATAAAAAAGTATTAGTATCAATATATGCAGCTTACTAAATCTAAAAAATAATCCAAGTTTTCAAGATTATTTTTATCTAGATCTACTCTGAGTTTATCGTATTAAAGTAATTCAGAGGTAGACAAGCAAAATCATTATACACTCTTACAACTGGTTGACAGGGCTAGAGAAAAACCATGCATGTATACACATATATACACATATTCTTGCATTATCAGAGGTGCAAAGGGGGCTGATGTTGAATGTAGATCCTGGACCTCGCTGGAAGGAGTACTGTAGCCTACACATATACATCTAGGCCCCCACCCTCTGAGCTGGTCAGGATGACCAGCCAGCAAAGCTCAGTCGGTAGAGTGTAACAATCGTGACGGTGATGTTTTGGGTCAATTGAGGGTGTGGGTTCGATTCCCACGGCTGGTCATCTAAAATTACTAGAGCAACGTAGGGTATTGTCGACCGTCGGCAGTTATCGTCAATTCTTTATTGTGTCCTTTAATTCCATGAAAGATGAGCAAATTCCATTTTCATGATGTAACATTTGACGTCAATATTTTATCTAATCACCGTGCCGGAAGTAAAGAGTACTCTGTAAGTCCCAAAGAGTCAATAAAATTTTACAGTAATGAAATTTCCCAACGTTAACGTCTACGATAAGGAGGTGGTGGTTTTTGTCAGCGCGTAGGGCGTATTGAAACGTGCTCGATTGCTTGAATTCAAACTTAAATACGAGTTTCAGATATAGAATAGTGTTCGCATCACAAAATCGAGCTTGTATTATCCGCCATAAAGCAGCTTATCGATGTGTCGATGACTGCCGATGCATATTTGTGCGATCGGCAATTATCGACAGATTAAGACATGAATAAAAGAAATAAGAATTAATATGTTTTATATAACCACAATTCCTTTTTTTTTCTTTCGGGTTACAGCTATGTCCAGACAAATTTTGGCTTGAAAACTCCAAAACGAGTTCAATACTCGCCGACTAAAATGTCAAAGGCCATAGAAATGGTGCGCAGTGGTGCAATGTCCAAACCTTTTAGTCCATGATATTACCAACGTGTACCTGTTCGGCCTTCTTTTGCGGTTGTACTTATGTTATGCGCCAAGTTTTACTATAATTGCTTTATATTAGATCCAACTCGGCAGCAAGTATTGGAATAAAACCCGTAATGGCGAGCTAAAAGAGGATTTTGATGTTTAATTTTTGAAAATTAAATACTATGTCGATAATAGACGAAACCTGTCGATATCACCCAACATACCCTTATGTAATGTTGGCGTTGTTTGCTACCATACGCAACTTGGCGCCATTATTTTATACGCGTAGATCAGTAGAGTATGCGTAAAATAAACCATTGATAACTTCTGTTTGTATTTAAAGCGGCTGTTATCGACACCACACTTTTCGATCTCTTAAAGTGTCGATAATACCCGATGTTGCTCTAATGTTCTTTCGGATGAGACGTTAAACTGAGGTCCCCTGTGACGGTGCTATACACTGAGCACGTTAAAGAACCGGGTTTAACTTAGAAAGGGTTCGTCGTGCATCTGCACTGTCCCCCGTACCAATACAAACAGCCTTTGGGGTGGGGTGGTGCACGATAAAAGCAAATTCAATCAATCAGTTGGTCAGAGATGAAAAGATGAAGGTACTATTTGGTAGTAGATCTACCTGGTGAGCATGTTAGCATCCTTTCAGTTTTTACTTTTTTTTTTATTTTTTCACGGAGCTGACTGAGATGGCTTTTGGCCTACTATTGACCTGGTTTTAACCCTTATAACCTATAAGAAACTTTATGCCTGTCTGACTTTCTTTTCAGACACACTAATTTTAGGAGGAACTTCTCCTTTTCCAAACATGGTTTGGATTAACATCTAATCTTGAAAAATATATCTGAATCTATAATTTGAATCTTTCATGGTTTTTCATATATATGCAAAGCAGGAGAAAGAGACAATTTCTTGCAAATTTTACTTTTAATTATTTCTCTTCATATTGAATCCCCAAAGAGTTTTGACAATATTCATATTCAAGTGCCTGAAAATTACGCCGTCTACATTACTTGCTAACAATATTTCAACGTATAGAGCTAGATGTTAGATCTACTGAGTTCCCTTTTTTTGCGGATAGGTTTCTACACCCCTATGTAGTGAAACGAAAATAATCAGAAATAATATTTCTTAAAGTACACAGAGCCATAAAAAATACGGGTATTTCTATGATTATTCGACCACTTTCAAAATTACCTCAGTTATTTATCGTGGCAGCCAGTGTAACTATCCTTGCTTTCCTAGTGTACCTTCTTTCCAGCCCAGTGGCTACTTTCCCACCTTACATTTACCCAAACAATGATCAGCTAAGACAGGTGGATGAATTCTGTCGCAATGATTATCATTGATTCTTGAGAAAAAAAAAAAGAAAAAACTAGTCCAGCCGGGATTAGCGACTCCTGATAATTTGGGGCTAAATTTCTTCGCAAATTAATTCTTTATTTCACAATCCCGAGTTCAAACGGCTCTGAAGGAGAAGGATTCTGAGAACATTGCGGCAAAAGGATAAAATGCTGGTAAAATGCTACCCTGTTGAGGTCTTTTGTTATATTTGTATCACTTTCAAATTTGTTGTCTTCAGATAGTCTATCTACTGCCATCAAAAATTTGCTGGGCAGGGTCAATTGAACATAGATCTATCTGCACCGATCAATTATTGTACCGATTATGTTTCCATATGTCTGAGGAAAAAGTCTCTTTCGCCCGTTTCTAGGCTTCGCCTATTTTCATATTAATATCTCATAACACTGGTGTACCTATTGATTTGTATTGAAATAAAAAGAGGTCATGCAAAAGTATATTTACTTACAGGTACTCTATAAACCAAAGTGAAAATGATAGGTTTTGAATGCGTAGCGACTTTGTATTAAACGTTTGGAATTTTTATTCAGTCTCTGCTTTGTAATAACAAGCGACAGCCAGTTACGGGCGAAGCCCGTAACGAGCGAAGCTCGTTTTGCGTTAACACCGTTCTAGATTTTTAAAAATAAAATTCCGACTTCGTTCTGAGTTTTAGTCTAAATCTAGAAGGGGATGACTGAAAATTGAGTGTCTTCCGGTTGGTCGCACAGCGTCACACGTATCACAATCTTTCGCACAATTACCTGATTGGTCAAAATTGACAATAATTATCTACCGATCGGATGATAACTTAAAAATCATCGACAGTTTAATGAGTACAGATAATCTAATTTCCTCCTTATGTTCAGCGTATTAAACGTCTATTTTTGTATAAATATACGCAATGATCTATGCTAGCAAATGATGACGTCATCAATCATACTATTTTTACGTCATGCACGAGCCGGTTTTTCGCGGAAAATATTGTGTCGAAGAAATCATTACTAAACTAGTTTTTGATTGATTGTATGGTGTTTAACGCCGTTTTCAACATTATTTCAGTTATATCACGGAGGACAATGCACCTATCCGTGCTTTTCTGGAGTTTCTTTTGCCATTACTTTGCACAGTTTTCTTTCCAAGCCACTGGCTGCTTTCCCACGTAAACATCGTCGAAACAATGATCAGCGGTGAGAGAGAAATGAAATCTGTCGCAATGAGTATCATCAATCCTCGGACAGAAATTGGCCGAGCTGGTGATCGACCCAGCGACCCCCTGTTCTTGAGTCCTATAGGCCCATGCTACCGACTGCGCTACTGGGGCTCGGCAACTACAGTCTAAAGTCATAAGTGAGTCCACAAAAAGATGGCGACGTCATAACGTTTAACAAACTTTGTAACACAACTCTTGGGTAACTAGTTAACATCAACTATTTAAAGTTACCCAATTATCTTCAAAATTTTGTGATACATCCATTTACTCTCAAAACATGACAAATTCTTCTAGGTTATGAATGATATAATGTTTTTATATAGACTGGAGTAAATGATGTCCATATATCAAGGATATTGTCAATGAGGTCTTGCCTGGAATTAATCATGTGCACCCTTCTATTCAGCTGTACTTTAAGGGTTCTCCACACATTTTCTATAATATCAATATCTGGGCTCTGTGCAGGCCATGAAATTGTCGGAATTTGGTTATCCTGTTTCCACTGTGTAGTGTATCTAGATGTGTGGGGGGTTGCATTGTCATCTTGGAAATACCAAGGGCTGTAGGGAAAAACTTTAGAAACAAGTGGCCATAAGTTTCTTTTACATACTTTTCTGAGTTAATATTTCCATTAACGGGAACTAATGTTCCCACACCATTGTAGGTAATACAACCTAAAAACATGACACTGCCTTTTAAATTCGGATTTGGATCAGCATGCATTCCTAAGCACCTGGGTGCCCATTTCTCCTCATCCCGACGCCAAATATAAACTTTCCTGTCCTTCCCTAACAACCTGAGTCTCATCAGAAAAAATAACCCTCCTTCAATAATTTTCCACTGTACAATTTAACTTTGTTCTACACCAGGCCCTCCTCCTTACTCGGTTCTGACGGCTGATCACAATCTTTTTCTTAACAATTCTTTTATAACCATGAAACTTTAAACGCCTTTTGACTGTCTCCTCTGATATTTTCGTAGGTGTATGGGCATTAAAAATGCATGTAATGTCTTTCAAAGTCTTCCTACGATGACTTTTAACAATCCTCAAGAGTTGCCGATCAGCTCGGTCGTTGGTCTTCTTCGGCCTTCCACTTCGTTGTTTATTTTCTATACTGCCAGACGTTCTGTATCTTTTCAAAAACTTGGCGACGGTAAAACGATTCAGTTCCAACATTTGTGCAATTTTTGAGGCACTGATGTTCTGTTTTGACAATTTTACGATCATTTCTTTATGGTCAGTGCTCATTTCTGAACGTTTCCGATCCATTTTGACAGCAGACGAAAACATAAACAAAAGGGAGATAATTGACCCCTTTTTGACATGAGCACGCGGTGCACCCCGTGAGGATTACACACGTGTATTGATTACATTGTTTACGCAAGTTGGTATGTATTCCAGATGGTTTAAATTAACGGGTACGAAAAAACAACAATGACGTTCGCCATTTTGTGGAATCACTTATGACCCGAGACTGTAGTTTCAAACTAGATCTACCATTTATAGAGAAAGCCGGATATATGATCCGTGAAAAGGGGGCTTAATCCATCTGCAAAAACTATCGACCCAGGTCTGCCTGTGCAGTCCGCGCAAGCTGACCTAGATCATAACTCTATGCTAGATCTATTGATCAATTATCTGGATGTCAAAGGACCAGTATTCATGCCTCGTGATTCAGTCAGTTACCATACAAAATGGACTAGAGCGCTCTATATGGATCTATAATTATGTGATGACTTGCTTGGTATCATGCATAACGAAGATGCATTAAACCGTCTTTTACCGCAACATGGCTCAAATGTATTTATTCAAATGTTATAACGTTAGAAGCTTGTTGATAGATGTAAAAGTTTCTTTGGTTTTTTTTTACCGTAAGTTGGATATCTATCCGATAACTCAGCAAATTTCTGTCCTAGGATTGATGATAGATCTAGTCGTTCAACAGAATTTTCAAAGATGGACGTGTAGGAAAACAGTTTGGATGAAAAAGGAAAGCTCTAAATAATCTGATTTTGGCGATCTACGCACTTTCATTTTAAAGAAACTCAAGGACAAACATACCGCCATTGACAGATCTACAAGTGAAATAATGTCGAAGTGTTGAAAATCATACTCGAAAAAAACATCATAATTCTCCAAAGATGGAGAGATCATGATGTGAATCAGGTCTGAGAATGATCAGATGTCGCTACAGTAGCGCCAGGTAGCGATGGAAACAATCCAGTCGACCTTAATCACCAACTAAACCCTTGAAATTGTGGCGGTCACATGATTCCCTGGCGATAAAAGCCACTGGTGGTAGAATTGCAGAAAGACAGCGGCGTTCCATGGGACTATATAGAGTATAGATCTATAAAAAGTGAAGGGTTTTTTCCCCTTCTCCTTTTTACATGCAGTGTAAAAATATGACCGTGAATTTCTTCCTTTCTGTCTTTTCTTTTCTTTTTCTCTCTCTTATAGATCTAGATCTACATGCAGTGAGGAAATGTCCCTGTAAAATTTCTTTAAAAGCACGTGAACCGATAATCACTTAAAGTTATTTTTTTCTGGATATAGAATGACAAAATTGCCGAGGAACTGTCTTAATTTTGTGTATCAGTGAAACAAATTTACGAAAATTATGGAGGGATCTTAAAATTATTCCACAATCCTTTGATTTAACAACCTCCGTGGCGAAGCGTATTTGAAAACACGGTAGGAAAAGGAGAAAATGCTGGTAACCACTATTTTCTCCTTTTCCGACAATGTTTCCATCCCTTTCAAAGACAAGCCCCATCATTTAAGCAAAACTTGATTTGTTATCGCCAAATGCTTTCAAATTGGACAGGTCTAAAATAAAGTTTTCTGGTAATGACTTTCTCTTAGATGTTACATTAATACAATTCCATGATGCAATCTTAGGTCTGCGTGTGTGTGTATATATGCTTTGTAACGCTTATATTGTTTTCTTTTGGCCGCTACTGGGCCTTTAAGGTCTAATATATGAATACGTTTGAAAAACATTATTAGTTGTACGGTCAAGTGGCAGGGGACTTGGAAACTTGTTCACGGCTGTGGTGAATCATGTCGTCCCGAGCCGAAGGCGAGGTGGCGACATGATTCACCACACCCGTGAACAAGTTTCCAAGTCCCCTGCCACCTGACCGTACAACGAATTTATTATACTGCGAAGTTTTACCATTCCAACGTGTGTTAAGAGAATTTTACCTGTTTTTCGGTTTCAAAAGTTGAGTTCGCTGACGAAGTAGGATTTCCCTTCTGAGTGCCCCACTTCAATAAAAACTCACGTCATTGGGAACTGACGTCACTGAAACCTTGGTAAAACGTGCTAAAACGTGCAGTTTGGCGCATAATCTTGATGTTAATCTTGATCGTCGCCGCCATTTTGGATGTTGTGTTGAAAGTGTAGTCATGTATACGGGGCTCCCGAAAGGGAAACTGCTTTTACGTTGGTTTTGCCAGTGTACATGATATATATGTTCAGGGCATATTATCCAATCAGATCACGAGAAATTTCTTTGCAGTATAATAAAATTATACGTCAAAGACAGCCGTCTGCGCATGTGGGACTTTAAAACAAAATCGTTAAAATAGGTCTATTAACCCTTTACCACACAATCCCGAACTTTAAGGACGCATGTGAAAGAGTAACCAGCATTTTTTCCTTTTCCCACAATGTCTTCTACCCTTGCATAGACAACTTTCATATTGTGAGCAATGTCTAATTTGTCCTCTGCAAATGCGTTCAATATGGACCTGTCCAAAATTGTGTTGTATGGTAAAGAGTTAACGGAGAACAAAGAATATCGGTTCTTCAATCTATTCATGGTGACAAATAAACGTAAATAATGTTCGTTGGTATTCTCGCGTAGCTCACTTGCTCTGTAAACTACCAACGCACGCTCAGAGGTCGTTCTGTTTGAAAAAAAGGTAATCTCGGTTTACCACTTTTTTTTTTCTTTTTTTTTTGTTGATCTTTTAACCGCAAGGCTGCAAAGCGTGGCTCAATGTACTTTTGCGAACATATTAAATCGAGATCAGACTGCACAAAACATGTAGTCTGATCTTCAGTCTATCTGTGCGATAGGATGATTTTTTTCAAGGCGAAAAGAACTTTGAAAAAGCAAAATTTGTGTATTACTTCGGTTGTTTTCGAAGAAAACGCCAAGGTATTATCGTAGTCATTTTGTCGTCGTCTTCGTCTGCGGGGTCGTTTGTGGCTTCGTGCAAAAACTTTTACGTTTTTATAATATCTCTCAGTTATTACTGAAGATATTTACTTCAAACTTCGGCTGGTTCTAAAAAACAAAAGGGAACCCATACGACAAGAGCAAGTAACCATCAATGTATTTTGACCCTTTTCGACTTAAAGTTTTCGTTGGCACCCGCATGCGGGGCTCTTTTTCTTTTAGGTTTCTGACTGGAAAATTGTTTAGAGGTCTTAGACATAAAATAATGACAATGAAAAAATAGTAATTGAATATTGCCTAGACGTAATATCAAAAAGATACCCGTATTTGAATATTCGCGGCCTGTATTGATTCTTCAGGGCTGTGCGACAAACGTAAAATTTTTTCTTTCATGCTTTTTTCAACATCTTCTTTATTATTTTTCCCACATTATTTCAAGTAGGCCACATATACATGTAATGTTAATGTACCCTGTGTAAAAATGGATATGTAGCTCTCCAGCCTCAGCCCTTGCACTGTTGAGGACTGTACGGGTTAAAGTAGGACTGCACAGTTCTATTTTTGTAACAACACAGTCTGATATATCCCCTTGCAAAGTCTTTAATGAAAATATCCAGTCAACTCTAAAATTACTAAAATTGCGATTTTAAACCCATACTACTACTACTACTACTACAAATACTACTATTACTTCTACTACTATATACTACTATTAAGGTCTACGACCCTCAACTCTCATATTAAAAGACGGAAGCTGCCGAGATTGGCCGAATAGCCTTTACAAAAACGTCGATGTTACACGATATTTACCGATGAGTTAGTGATTCTACAGCCCCTTACTCTCATATTAAAAGGCGGAAGCTACCGAGATTGGCCGAATAGTCTTTACGAAAACATCGATGTTTACCGATGAGTTAGGGGCCGAAAACCTTAATATCTCACCGTTTGGGACAGTGTACATCTGGCTTTAACCTACAGTGTCCTTACAAACGCGTTAAGTCGTGCATTGCAGCTCTGATATGGCTCACGACCAACAAGCTTTATAGTTTTCATTTTTGAGCAATTTAGATAAAATCGAAGTTCTTGTTTAGGGTTTCTACACTTATTTCATGCGGAAATTTCTACGTAGATATAAACATCAGGACATCCGGATGACACAAAAGTCTCCGCATAAATTTCTGCGTTTTATGAGGAGATTTATGCAGAGACTTTTGTGTTATCTACGTAGAAAATTCCGCATAAAACTTATGTTAAACGGACTTTGTACGATTTTTTAAAGCCTTTGAAATGCAATGTTTGTGTGACATTTCTTTTCGTGTATTAGTTTTTACGGTGAATTGAGCCTATATAGACGTAAAAAAAACCCAACTAAATTCATTTGATAAAGGTTGTGTGCTCTCAGAGTAAAATGGAGAGTATAAAAAACCCGTTAAAGTGAAACTAGTCTTTTTAGCTCACCTGAGCATGATGTGCTCAGGATGAGCTATTGTGATCACTCACCGTCCGTCTGCGTCCGTCGTCCGTCCGTCCGTCCGTTCACATTTCTTTGTTTACACTCTAGCATCTACAAATATTAACCAATCAGCACCAAACTTGGTCAAAATATATATGACTATAAGATCTCGGATGAGTTCGATTAGGGGTCTAATCGGACCAGAACAACTGGAGTTATATGCCCTTGAATTAGAAAAATTGTTGTATTTGACTTTGTTTACACTCTAGCATCTACAAATATCAACCAATTAGCACCAAACTTGGTCAAAATATATATGACTATAAGATCTCGGATGAGTTCGATTATGGGTCTAATCGGACTAGAACGACTGGAGTTATTTGCCCTTGAATTAGAAAAATTGCTATATTTGACTTTGTTTACACTCTAGCATCTACAATTATTAACCAATCGGCACCTAACTTGGTCAACATATATATGACCATAAGATGTCGGATGAGTTCGATTATGGGTCTAATTGGACCTGAACAACTGGAGTTATTTGTCCTTGAACTAGAAAAATTGCTATATTTGACTTTGTTTACAGTCTAGCATCTACAAATATCAACCAATCAGCACCAAACTTGGTCAAAATATATATGACCATAAGATCTCGGATGAGTTCGATTATAGGTCTAATCGGACAAGAACGACTGGAGTTAGTTACACTTGAATTAGAAAGTTCTTTAGAATAGTTCTTTGTCCGAAGCATATCTTTGTCATCTCCAGTCCGATTGACTTGAAACTTTGGCATTTGTGTTTGTTGCAATAATACGGAGTGCAGTGTGAAAGAACCATAACTCTACCTCGTACTGTCTATGAGTTATTTCCCTTTGATCGTCATTTTTACAGCATTTTCTGCTCGTCTGGAATATAACTTTGTCATCTCCAGCCTGAACATCTACAAATTTGGTATGCATGATTGTTGAAAAATTACGGAGTGCAGTGCACAAGAACCATAACTCTTCCTAGCACGAATTTTGAGTTATTCCCCCCTTTGACCTTCATTTTTATAACATTTCTTGCTTGTCCGGAGCAAAACTTTGTCATCTTAAGTAGGAATGACTTGAAATTTGGTATGCTTATTTGTTGCAATATTTTAAAGTGCAGTGCACAAGAATTGTAACTCTACCTCGTACTGTCTTTGAGTTATTTCCCTTTGATCGTCATTTTTACAGCATTTAGTGCTTGTCCGGAATATAACTTTGTCATCTCAAGTCAGAACGACTTCAAACTTGGTATGCATGTTTGTTGCAATATTACCGAGTACAGTGCGCAAGAAGAATAACTCTACCTAGAGCGGATTTTGAGTAATTCCACTTTGATCTTCATTTCTACAGTATTTCTTGCTTGTCCGGAACGGAACTTTGAAGTCTCAAGTCAAATTGACTTGAGACTTGGTAAACATGTTTGTTGCATTACCTGCCCTTTGCAATTATTATACCTCCTTGACAACTGGCGGTGAGACGGGCATATCTTGCGACAATTTGCTGCTCTTGTTTCATTATCATTTGGCCTTGAAACTCGATATTTGGTATTTATCTTTATTTTAGACCTTTACTGCTTAGCACTCAGGTGAGCGATATAGGACCATCATGGTCCTCTTGTATTTTTATTTCGTCAAGAATGAATACTTACATGAATACTTACATGTAAAGGTGACGGTAACTGCATATTGATTTCAATTACTGTTTTCATAATCTTACTTTAACTCTTAAAATACCGAACAATAAAATTTTAGTCCTGTCCCAACTGAAAGAATTTGCAGACGGCAAATCAAATGTAACTCAAATGTTGTGATAAGTCTTTGAATAGGTAGAAAACAATCATGGGAAGAGGAGAAAATGTTGCTTACCAGTATTTTCTTCTTTTTTCCAAGATTTTTTTTCAAAAGCACTTTCCTCAGGGTCGTAAAAGGCGGATTTGGTGGTAAAAGGTGAAAGACCTCTCAGAACCTTTTAACCCCCTACCCAAACGAGAAAAAAAAGGTACCCCATTTACTATATAAAAAATTTACCCGTGGTTACAGCCAGTTCATTTTTTCCTCTTTTTATAATCAGACGTTACTTTGTCAAAAATGAGGTAATCATTACCACAGGCCTTTGAAGCTCTATTGGTCTATCAAGGAACACAAAAATTGTCCTTGGTCGATCATCACCGTTACAGGTGGGTTCACAAATGATTTTTCTTCTGTACCCTGACCCTCGAAAGTTCCAAACGGCTCTTGCCATCAAGCGATAGCTCTCATCTCAAAAAAATTAAAAAGCTTCCACATTTTCCGGATCGCCATGCGCTGACGTCACACAATTCGTTATGACGCAGCGAATTATAACTCACGTGAATTTGCTATCAAAAGACGCGCCAAAGCTTTTGACCAGTGAACGGTAAAAACGCATTTGAAAATATGCGAAATGGGAGATGAAAATCGTGAAACTGGATGAGATGAAAAGATAAATTATATCAGACGAAATATTAATTTAATAATTTCATCAATAAACCAACAAAAAAGTTTTCGATCTATGTTTGAAAAAAAAAAAAAAAAATAATTCTTATTCGCTGCAGGATTACAAATCGTGTGACGTCAGAGAATGGCGATCCGGAAAATATGGAAGCTTTTTAATTCTTTTGAGATGAGAGCTATTGCTTGATGGCAAGAGTCGTTTGGAACTTTCGAAGGTCAGGGTACAGAAGAAAAATTATTTAATGAACCCATCTGCACCGGTAACTAGGTTCGTTTATCCGTTTTCGTTTAAATATTATCCCTGAAAGCGGGCGGGGGTCAAATTTTCTTCGATTTCGTTGCACACCTTGTCTTACTATATACGATACAGAGGGAATCCCCAATGTGCTATTTATAGTAACAGTGTCTGATAGTGAAAATTTCGTTAATTCTTGATAGACCAATGGAGTTTCAGAGGCCTATGATAATTACGCAAGCGAGAAACCGTTTTGCCACAGATCTGTATTGACCATGAAAGAAGACCGCTGTAAGGAGTGATAAAAAATTATTGCAGATTGGACCCAGGCTAACTAAATTTATACCCAACACAAAGTCAGTTATAAACTGATTTAGACAACATCAGGAAAGATTTCGACACGTTTTCTTTTTTTTAATTTTCCTCATATCAACTCTTATTTATATGACAAAATTTTAAACTGGACAGAAATGAAAGGATGTGCAGACAACAAATTAGACATGGCTTATACGGGCAAAACCTTGTGGCAATAGAATATAATGCTTGCTGCTAGCACTTTCTCCTTTTTCCCTACAGTACTTTCTAAAACTTTTGCTTTTTTCCGTGGTCGTTTGGAAGGTTGTTATGAAAATAGCTTGAGAGTGATTTGATACGCGCAGCAGTAAGACTTTACCAAACAATCCCATGTTTTATCGATACAAAAGAAGAAAGTTCTTGAAAACATAGCGGGGAAAAAGGAGAAAATGCTGGTCGTCTGCAAATAATTTCAATATTGACGAGTTCAAAATGGTGTCATCTGGTGGGGTTAGATATCAACAGCTGTTACCTGGACTTGAAGTCCGTTAATTAAAGCCACATGTTATTTTAAACTTTTGCTTCACTTTATTTTGTGCGGCGTAGCTGAGTAAGCTGACTTTTGACCTACTTCTTGGTACTGCTGAAGAATGAATAAATGGTAATTTGCGATTTGTCAATATTATGAACATGCTTAAACGGCGGGCCCCTGCTGGTATATTTGCCTGCACATTTATGAAACCACTATTTACAAGAGTTGCTACTGCTAATCGATACCCCAGGGGTCTTGATTCATACCACAGCAAATCAATGTAAAAGAGAATGGCCCTCTTTTGTTCTACTTGGAAATTTATTATGTCATAAACATTTCCCAATTACCAAACGGTGAGGAAAAAGAGTACATTTCTCGTGAAGGTTATTTTCATTATTTTACTTCATAATGAGCCACAAAAGAGTCAATATTCATATTCCAGTATCTCTTACACCGTCTATCTTTTTTTTAAAAGATATTCTTTGTTTTTATATACCTATTGAAGTTCTGGCTTAATTAAATTCTGCTCACGAAGATAAAAACAGACACAACGAGAAAAAAGAAGTCTCTACCTATGTATCAAATAGGGTTCAAAATACGGTTGATGACGTAATTTGCGTGCGGATTACTTTCAGCTTGGTTTCCGATTTGATTGGTCAAAATAGTGCGTTATAATATTCACCCGCTATTCATAAAAATAAGTTATTACAATTATATTCCACTTGGTGGCATTTTCCAAATACAGACCTATCTGATTTGGGCATTCTGGGTACAGAACCGGACTACTTTTCAAATCGACAACCGTTACTTCGAATTTCAAAATAAAATAAACGTTTACTCAATGAAACGCTACCTAGTACGATTCATTCAGCTATGGTCGGCTAGCATGTAACCTAGCACCAGTCATTTATAAAAATCAGCCCCTACAGGCTTGGATAATAGTTTCGGTATAAGGTCAGATATTTCTTTTTGATAAGTGTGGAAAAAACCCTGCACGAATCCTAGTTTCCCTAGAGTCTAAATTTCGAAACTATATTCCAAGATGTGCAGTAAAAACAATAGTATTTGTAAAAACTATTTTTCCCGTTTGGAATGATTAAATTTTTTGGGAAATTTGGAGCGAAAAATAGGCTAGATTTTTCCACAGAGGTATTGTTTATAGCCATTTTCTCCACTGCTACTTTATTAGCGGCGAGTTTTAAGTTACTTACCGCGTATTAATATTTATCCTGTACGAGATAGAGATACGTCATAGGAGACAGGTTAAATCTTCGAAGATATGACATGTGCAGACACCGAAGTTATTACCCACTAGACCACTATTTGTTTTAATGTCTTACCGCTTTCCGGTAACATTGTCAACAATTTCAAAGTTTGTTCTAAAATTTTAAATGTAGTATGGTATAAAACGAAAGAATTATTTTGTTATAGTAACTTTCCTGGCGCTTGTATTTGCTTCTTCGTTGCATAGAATAATTATGACATTTCGCTCAGAATGCCCATTTTACAAGAACATTTTTAATGTACATCAAAATAATCTTCTGCACCAGCGTGAAATATTGCAATTGTATATTGACGGATGAATTCGGTCAGATTAACTCTTTCGGCGCCAAATATGTCGTCAACCCCGTCTCTGTCGACGGCTGAAAATACGATTTACTGAACTTCAGACATATTTCCATCTTATAGGCTGTGCAGTCTTATCTTTATATCGTCCTTTAAAAAAAAAAAAAAAAAAAAATGTTAGCCTATAGTGCTGAAAGGATTAAAAAGACACTTTTCTTTTCAGTTTAAAGCGAAACATGCTGTCAAAGAAGATACCACTTTCGGCTGCTTTAATTGCAGCCACACTAGGTTTGGCAATCTGGACCTTCGACAAAAGCCAAGACTTGAACACTGCACCGTTTGTATAGCTACTACACTGAGTACATTTAAAAACGCACACCTTGGTTTTAAACTACTGTCTCGGACAAAAATGATTACATGACAACGAAAATTCACCATGTCAAATGGTCATATATAATGGCTGAGTGCCCAAAATTTCATAAAAATCAAATGAATAATTCATCTCAGATCAAAAGCCTTAATTTGTGTGGTCAAAAATTGAAATTCACAAAGTTTTTAGTGTGACCACCGCGAACATCAATTTAATATTGACATCGCCGACGCATACACAACTCCTGGGCTGCCACACACTTCTCTGGAATATTGTTCTACTCTTGAATCAGTGCCAGAAGGGTGTTGGATCTCATTTTCAGGTTGATGAAGTCACATAAGATGAGTACCACACACACTTATCTAAAAGCATCTTATGATGTTCCAGGTGGTCACACTCAATATTAACTTCGTAAATTTCAATTTTTGATCACAAAAATTCAGGCTTTTGATTTGAGATAAACTATTTATTTGATTTATTGTGAAATTTTGGGCACTGAGCCTTTAAATATGACCGTTTGACATGGTGGATTTTCGTTGTCGTAGATTCACTTTTGTCCGAGATATTAATTTAAAACTAAGGTGTGCGTTTTTAAATGTACTCAGTATATATTTCTTCACGTTTATAGATTATGTATTTTATATCGATTGTAAATAAAGTTCATACAACTTATATTAGGTACTTTCGATGATTGCTACCTGAAAACCTCAACCAGTACTCGTGTCGTGATATGGATGACCCCAAAGGTTGACCCCAATCGTCACGGAATTCGAGCCCAGATTGATTCTAAGCAATTTAACCTTTATCCTGCAAAATAAGTAAAATGAAACTTTCAGGCAGATAGTAAAAATCCAAATGTTGCTATTTCAAAGTTATGTTTTGGATAAAAATATCTCCTTATCTGACTCTGTAGATCCAAGATCAGGCTCTACGTTCTGTGCAGTCTGATCTTGATCTACATTGTCTGCAAAAGGATATTACTTGTGCTGTTAACATGGAAAATGGTTTACATGTCTTGTTGTCGAATCATGTCTTTTCCACCTTCTTTCAGCTATCCTTTTCATTGAAACATTTTAATCGTTTATGCACCTATATCGAATTCATATTTCTAGTGTCTTTGAAATCATTCCACTGTACTCTTGATATCATATTATTTAGAGATTCGGCTTTTAGTTCTTGTGACAAGGATTATTAAGATTACATGTGTACACAAGTGTACAAAGACCATCTGGAATCCATTTTCTCGCTTGCCGCCGTAATATGCAAGGCAAAGGTCGTACACGGTCACGTGGTATGCGTCATGTGATATCGTCGACTGAACGGATTGACCCCAAATCCAAAGTTTCATCTTCTGTGGTCGTAATAAATGCAACTCACAACCGCAAAGGGTAATATTTGTCTTGAAGCTACAAGGATGACTTTAGTTTGATTCAAAGCACTGAAAGCACCGGTGTGGCATTCGTCAAAGGACCCATTATGTGAAATTGATGATTTGAAAAATGAAAATAGAAGTATTTTCCAAAACCTTAGCCTACTAATAAAATTAATACGATTTTAAGATAGCGGTTATAAGTATTGTTAACTCCTGTCCTGATTATCATGACCTTGGATGTCCTTTGCGATAAGTGAAGACCAAAATAAGATTGCACATCCGTGGAGTCTTATCTTTATCTAGTGTTCCCCTATCATTTATAACACGAGGCGAACAACCCTCTGTTCAAAAACAGAAATGAAAAAGACTACAGAATTTATTCAGCAGGATAGAGTTTAAACATAATTAAATGCCTTTCAGTCAAGTACAGCCAAATTTATATTTCTGCTTCTGCTTATTTATTGTAAAGCAGTCAGGACAGACTAAGGCTTGAAATACATGGGATACCAACTTGCAGTGGTTTGAACATTGGTTGGGCCACTTCCTTTTGATAAGTAATGAAAGTAGATGCAGCCAAATACAATCTGCTCTCACCACTAGACTTTTAAGAATATATGAGGAAGATGAGGAAGCAATCAGTGGCTTCGGAGGAATGTTGCGCACTGGTGAAAAAGTTTGGGATCACATTGGCAGGTATATTGCTTGCCGCAAAATACTGAAATGCTGTTGAAAATGGTATTTAACTCCCATTTATCAATTTTGTATCAAGATACTCCAGGTCAAATAAAACACATAGTATTGTATCAACACATCCACATGTGTATTAGGTTAGTATGAATTTTGGCTTCAATGAGTGAAAAGAGATATTAGGAAAACACTTTTTATCATTTGAAACTTTTCTTAACACAATAAGTATATTTTTGATATTTACACAAAAACTAAAAGTATTTACCATAATTCAACAAGAGATATCATCAAAATACATTGAGTTTTGTGATCACATTGACAAGAAGAGAGTGAAAGAGACTTCGGCCATCAATTAAAACAAATCATGACAACTTCGGAAGTTTTTGGTATGTAATGATGTTTTACTTCTAGTAGTGTGAGGTTCCTATGTAGACTGTTTCGGGAGATACAGATTCATAGATACAAATAAGCCTGAAGCAAACAAACGGTTTTCCACAACCCTTTTGCTTATGTAGATGACTTTTGACATGCACGCTGCACCTAACAACTTTAACAAAGTACTGCACCATTGCAAGTCGGGTTACTATAAGTTACAATCATTTATTTGGATCTGTAAATATTCATACACAGTCCAATAGATTAGTGTGCAATCATGTGAGACGAACAAACCCAGGGACGAACAAGCCCAGGGACGATCAAGACCAGGGACGAAAAGCCCAGGCACGAAATGGTTTTGGGACGAACAAGACCGGCACAAAGCGTCCAGGAGTCAAAGTTTGAGTGGATCATTGCTTCAATGGTAATAAAGGCTATGCATTTAGATCTGCCGCCATCAACATGTACATGTACAAGTAATCGTGAAATGATAAATAGCCAAATGTGGGAAAAGCGTCTTTTAATTAAAAGTGAATGATACCGATGACGTCGTTAGAAAAAGAGACAACTTGTATGCAAGATATAATGGCTTCTTTCCCCCCAATTGTTTCGCTAGAAATATCGGAAAAATCAGACTTCGCGTTATGTATAGTCTTATCTTAATATACACTGTCAAAAGGCAAAAGGGCATTGAGGCGCGTTTAGTAGCCTAGGGGTAAATAAACCCTTTACCAGACGACAACTTTAGATTTGTCCAAAGTGAAAGCCTTTCCAGACGACATATTACATGACTAAAATAAGAATGTCTTTAAAAGGTTCGACAATAACGTTCTAAAAACGATTGAAAATACTGTAGGTAAAGAAGAAAATGCTGGTTACCAACATTTTATCCTTTTCCACCAAGTTTTTCATTGCCTTTCTCTTCAGGGTCGTTAAATTACGATTTTGTTTGATAAAAGGTTGATAAATTAAGCAAACTGTAGTTCGGTTTTATTTTATGTTTCAGGCACAAACCTATGCATCCGAAGAAAGCCTTTGATACTCAAAATTTCAGACCAAACATCACGTGGTCCAAACCAGGTCCTGCGCCTTCTGTGTCAAATAATGGACCAATATTTTCACCTGCTACAGTGCAGAAATTAAAACTTTATCGTAAAGATAACAATCTACCGTGGTCACCTTACATGGACGCTCTAGATGAAGACATGATTCTGAGAGATGCGCTATTAGCAGATGTTGACGATGCTGCTTGTATCGAAAACTCTGTGATATATGTGATAGGTAAACCGATTGTTTTAGTAAAATTTTGTGAAATAGATAGAAGAAATCGATACTGGATAACTCATAAGCTGCATTTTTCTTTGAGGAAATTCTGTAGTTAAAAGTAGCACAAGCTGATTGAGGTTCCTTATTATGAGCTATACTCTGGCAAAAGAGAGTTTAATGCATCTCCGTAATGAATTATACCAAGCAAGATATCACATACTAAGGGATCCATAAATCCATTTAGTTTGACAATTCACTGTATCAGGAGATAGAATCGTCCTTGGACATGCAAAAGATTTACAAGTAACAAAAAGTTTGGACCCATGTCAGCCTTCCCAGACTGACATGAATCGATACTTTTTGTAGATGCATAAAGTCCCCTTTCCACAGAGCAATAAACTAGAGACTCAATGACACGGTTGCTCTCATACTTGTAGGTGATTTTGCAATTACAGATAATGTTGTCTTATGCAACAATAATCCCAAACATACCATCTGTATCCTTTATAAATAATAATAATGATAACTGCTATGTTTGATGAAGCGATAATTACGAGTTTTGGCGAACTGAAAGCGAGTTTTGATGAAGGGATAAATGCGAGTTTTGGCGAAGGGATAAATGCGACTTTTGGCGTAGCGATAAATGCAAGATGTAACTCCTTGCCAACAATCAAGCATCACGGTGAAGAGAGTCCCGTTTGTTAACGTTAACCTGGTGAAAAAGTTAAATAAAACTTTTCAGCCAAGACTAATAAACTCAAATATTGCTGATTCAAAGTTATAATTTTGGGAAATGTCTTCTTATCGGACCGGATAGATTCAAGCTTAGACTGCATGTTCTGTTCAGTCTGATCATGATCAACACTGGCTGAAAAAGCGGTTTGAGTCGCGCTTAGCAGCCTAAAGACTAAGAAGTGACAGTGGAAATGTTTCATCTAGTGAAGCTGCACCTACTTGCACGGTACGAACCGAATGTGCCAGTACGCTTATTGGTATGTAAATTGCCTTTCATCTCATTGTAATATACTCAACAAAAAAAGTTAAGGAAATAGTGTTTGAGGGGCTATGACAAAAGATCTAGAACATTCTGAGAAATTTGAATTTCACAGTATTATAAACCATCCATTTTTCTTCAAAAGGATGCTTTATTTGAGTTTATAACTCCAATAGCGGCTTAAATAATCAATGTTGAAGTTGACTTGTCTTCAAATCATTTTTCGCAAAATTGCAATATTGATTGGGTAAAGAGTGTCACTGTAGAGTCTCACCCCCAAAAAAAGCCTTTTTAAAATTGGTCCTCAAGCTATTTACTTACCTCAGATAATTTGAGCAATACTTTCCAGACTAGTCAACATTTCAATTTTCAAATCAGTTCAATATCTCCATTGCTATCATCTGGAAACGTGCAAGACTCTTTCGTCAGAAAAATGTTGTGCTCATTTACTTGCCAGCGGGCCCACCAGACATATCTCCCTTTGAACATGTGTGGGACATTCTGGGAACAAGGGTTCGACTCAGAATACTGGCACCACCTCCATGCTCTTGCTGTGGCACTACAGGAGGAATGAAGACTGGTTCCTCGGCTCCAAATCGCCAGAATTATTCAGCATATGCGACGCCAGTGCTAGTCCTTATTTGCCGCTGAAGGGTTACACAGTCGTTACTGTAGGGATATTTTGAACGTTCTTATCTTCCCTACGTGACATTTGAGGCTATCATGAGAAGGAACTTGCGTAAATTTCATGTGACTTTCAAAGCAATTGAATTTTAAGTTAAAAAAATTTACAGCGTATATTCATGACTGTGTTTTGCATAGAAACAGGGAATACTCTGTAGACACTTATTGTGCGAAAAATGACTTTGACTTGACACAGTGCCACAACAAGGATATCAAATATCAGTTAGTGCTATAAAGCCAATGGAAACATTTTGTTCAAGCAATGAAATTTATCTAACAAAATTAATGAATACTGAACAATTGTTTGTTTTGGTAATCTTTTGTTCCATGGTTTTCTGAGATTTCCTTAACTTTTTTTTGTTGAGTATATTTAAAGATAAATAAATAAATAGATAAATAAATAAATAAATAAATAAAAAAAAAAAAAAAAAAAATCTTAACTCGATACAGTTATGCAGCGGATTTATAGGAGTTTTGCGTGATAAGCTTATAAATTAAAGTTTTAATAAGGAAGATAACAACATGGTATCCTAACCCTAACCCTATAAGCTGTGTATCGGCTCTAGCTGTTTTTATCCCATTGAAAAGGGTATGAGGATTTAAAGAAAGGGAGAACACGTTTCACTTGGGCCCCTAATTCTATAATTGCAGTTAGTAAGTTACTCTGGGCCCTAATTTTATATTTACAGTTGGTAAATAAGATCCACTTATAACAATTTCAAGGCTAATACTTCTTATTTTCATTAGAGGAGACTCTTCAACTTAAAGACGCGTTTAAACATACCACTGGGACCACGTGTAAACAAATATCAGTTGCAAGATATACGAAATACAAGCGTACGATTCTATCATCTATACTAAAGGAGGCACATTTAAATGCGATGATGTGTCTAAATGCATGAAGTATATCCAGGCTTTAATTTCTCAGTTGTAATTCTCGTTGTGGATTAATAAATGTTCTATGTTACAGGCGAATAATACCAGTATCCCCCTGTCTTGCGAGACTTGTGCATTTTCTAAACCAATTATGCTAGTACGTACAGGAGTGCTCAAAGAGAAATAACTCTATGAGACTGGCGATAATAAAGACCATAACATCTCTAAAGACCATAACATCTCTAAACTGTTCGAAGATGGTATATCATTGATCAGACTGCACAGATCTTGATCTACATTTTACCGAAAATAATCCTATGTAACTTGCTAAAAGTTAAAACGCCATGTACAACAATAATTAGTCATGCTCTGTGAAAAGGAGGCTTAAAGTAACTGCAAAAAGTATCGACCATGTCAGCCTGAGCAGACCGCGCAGGCTGACCTGATTCGTAACCTTATGCTATAGGTCAATTCTCTGCATGTCAAAGGATCAGTGTGTCTCAGGATTGAATCGGTTATTAGACAAGCTGGGTTTTAAGATTTCATAATAATGTGGTGACTTGCTCGGTATCATTCATCACGGAGATGCATTAAACTCCCTTTTGCCAGAGCATGGCTCAAATGTTTGAATTTTCTTTGCAAGCTTCGAGAAATTTGACGCTTAGATTCAGGCTTTTAAATGACGGAAAGATCGCTTTATGATTGGAAACTTTTTGAACGAGATTATACATTACGTCATCATACTAATTGGAGTCATCGAATAAAAAGTGAAAAAGGATAAAAACACACCAGAACATTGTTATTCATTAAAAGACATTCTCTTTGTCTCCCTTTAACATTTATTTCAGAAAAAAAACAAAGGTATGGAGTTGGGGACGAAATGAAAATACATATACAGCTTTATGACGGCCATGGAAATAGACGGCTGGTGGGCGGTGACCGGATGCAAGTTCGAATCTTCGAAAACTCCGTCAATGCCAGTGCCAGAGGTCATATACTAGATCACATGAACGGAACTTATACCGCTATTGTCAAATGTTTGTGGTCCGGGCAACCCTCCATTGAAGTATATTTTGATCTCCTGAGACCGGTCATACGAATGTATTATCAGTTCTTCAGAACGGTAAGCTCAACTGTGTTAGTAACGCTTAACACTTCAGCAAACTAGAAAATTAAACACATGTCCAATTTGAAAGCTTTTACTATGACGGATTCAATGCAGTTCATATGATAAGATTTGTCTTTGAAAGGGCAGAAAGCATTGTGGGAGGAAGTTAACATTGCTGGTTACCACCACTTTTTCTAGTCCTAATAGTGTTTTCAAAATCTCTCCTCCTCGGGGTCATTAAAATTCGGGAATATCTGACAGCTTCTCAAAAATAATTAATGATTTCTCCAAACAAGGCAGGTTAAAAAAAAAGAACTAAAATTGCAAAGTTGCTAGAATAAAGAAGATTAAACGTATGTATTCTTTTAAAGAGATTACAACGAAGGTAAATATTAAACATTTCAAAGAAAGTGGGAGGAAGGAAAAGTTTGGAAGGAAACGTAATTCTTCTAACCGGACTGATGGACTATTGTTGAATGTCAAAAGCTTCATTTGTGCCTTTGAATAGCTGCTTCGAGGTTGTAATTCGACCCATTGGTCTGTATTGTACATAATGTCCATTTAGGTTCATGTCATTTTCTTCCGCTAGGTGGCATTTTTCAAGTACATACCTATCTGATTTGGGCATTCTGGGTACATAACTGGGCTATTTTCAAACCGACAATCGTTACTTCGAATTTCAAAATAAAATAAAAGTTCACTCAATAAAACGCTACCTGGTACGATTCAGCTATGGTCAGCTAGCATGTAACCTAAGCACCGGTCATTTATAAGATCAGACTCTCCAGGCTTGGGAAATAGCTTCGGTACAAGCCCAGGCATTTCTTGTTGATAACTCTCTGGAAAAACCCTGCGAAAATTCTGGTTTCCCTAAAGTCTATATTAAGAAGCTTTATTCAAAGGTGAGCAGTAAAACAATAGTAGGCCATATATGTAAAAAATATCTTTCCTGTTTAAAATAATTATTTTTTTAAGAAAACTAGAGCGAAACACAAGCTAGATTTCTTCACATAGGTATTGTTATTGCCATTTTCTCTGTTGCTACTTTATTAGCGTCGAGTTTTTGTTTACACGCCGCATATTGATATTTATCCTGTACAGGATACTGATGCGTCATAGAAAACAAGTCAAATCTTCGAAGAATATGACATGCGCAGACAACGAGGTTCATGTAAAATATGTTTTAAATTACGGATTTTGTAGAATATTCGTTAATAAGATAAGCGCACAGTAGGTTTATTTATCAAGTTACATCTGCAAAGTTAATGGTGATGTTCGTAACTCAGAAATTTGGCTGTTTTGTGACCATTTGTACAATGAGACCACTGTTCGGAAAAATTAGCCACGCAGCGCTCAGTATTTGGTTTGTGTATATCGCATAGACTATTTTTTTTTTACTTTACGTGGTCAAAGTCAGATAGACAAAGCTTGTGGGATTGTCTATGTGAAATGGACACTCGCTGACGCTTGCGTGCATATCACATACAGCCCCACTCGTCTGTCCTATATTTAGAACTTGAATGTTTTATTATTTTTTAAGCACTCCTTTCTAAAAGTGATCAATGTAAATTATACGAACGGGGAAATAAAACCGTGCCAACCGTATATAGACTGGTTAAATCCATCTGTGAAACTTTGTAACATGACTGACAGAAATGGAGGGATGTCGTGGTTCTGTGAGGCACCAGGCTCGGAAAGTGTGTCCTGTGACAATGAAGTCATGTTTTTAAAGGAGAACGAAATTCTAGTTGAACCGACGACAGATGCTGAGAGAGAACTGAAGAAAAGGTACTTTCATCAAAGGGTGGCAGATAAAATAGTCTACAAGTACAAAATGGATGGACATATCACGCATATAAATGTAGGCTCTCGTCGTATTCGTGATTCGATATGGGATGGGTTTAAATTGCTTAAATGGGAGGTTTACACCACTACCAACAGTTTTACAATTATATGACGACTACATGTCACTTATTCGTGTCTATATTTGGTTTTCGTGTCTATATTTGGTTTCATCTGAAGAAAGTAAGAACTCTGAAGTGTTTTGTCCGAAGACGACCCAGGTGGTTGATTGATTGATTGTATGGTGTTTAACACCGTTTTCAACATTATTTTAGTTATATCGCGGCGGCCAGTGCACCTATCCATGCTTTCCCGGATTTACTTTTACCAGCACTTCGCACAATATTCTTTCCAAGCCACTGGCTGCTTTCCCACATAACATCGTCGAAACAATGGTCAGCGGTGAGAGAGGAATGAATCTTGTCGCAATGACTATCATCAATCCTGGGAAAGAAATTGACCGAGCCGGTGATCAAAACAGCGACCCTCTGTTCTCAAGTCCTGTATGCTACCGACTAACTATCGGGACACGGCAAGACCCAGGTGGGAATCGACCCATGATATCCCTCCTGATCGATACGAGGAAATAATAAAAAAATGTGTGGGGTACAGTTTGTGCTAAATAATCGGCTCCGCAGCAGTCCTAGAATCATCGATGTATCTAGCCGAGGTCATACCATACGTAGTTGACCGCAGTGGAGAATGACCGTAGATGGCCATAGTTGAACGTATTAAACATAGTTGAACGTTGTTACACGTACATAACCGTACTTCAACGTAGTAGTTGACCGTAGTGGGGAATGACCGCAGATGACCGTAGTTGAACGTGTGAAACGTAGTTGAAGGTAGTTCAACGTAGTAATGAACGAAGCTAAAACTTATGATTTGCCCGTAGTAAGCGCATAATATTTGAACATATTCAAAAATTTGTTATGGTTAACTACGATGTTGTTACCCTACTGTGACCGTAATTTGAACGTAGTTGATCGTAGTTAACCGTAATTGACCTTACTTTACCGTAGTGTGTTTGATACGTTCATCTACGGCGAACTTCGGTAATTTCTCACTACGGTCAACAACGTGAGATGTGACATTGGTTAAAGTACAATGACTGTAGCTTACCCGTACTGAGCAGGAACAACCACAACGTTTTACCGTAACTTAACGCAGTTGACCTTTATTTACTGTAGTTGTGCGTACTTAGGACGTAGTTTATACGTAGTTAACGTAGTTAATCGTAGTTAGACGTAGTAAAACCCTAGTTAACCCCAGCCTCTTTGCACGCAGTTGAATGTAGTTAACCGTACTGACATAGTTCAACCTACTTAGACTTTCTATATTTCCTCTTATTGCCAAATTTGAACCTACTTTGAACGTACTCCAACCTAGTTGACCGTAGTAACACTACGGCAGACTATGTTTGAAATAAACTACGGACAAATACGTGCATGACCATAGTGTGACCATGGCTTTATGGTTAACTTCGATGTTTTGACCCTACTGTGACCGTAGTTTGAACTTAGTTTACCTTAGTTAACCGTTATTAACCCTACTTACCCGTAGTGTGTACTTTAGTTGACCGTAGTCTTGGAAGAACATATTTTCTTTCAAGGCGACAGAAAAAGCGATCAGCAACTTCTGACTCGTTAACTTCCAAAAGCACAATGACTGTTGCTTACCCGTACTGAGCAGGCGCAGTCACAACGTTTTACCGTAGCGTAACGCAGTTGACACCGTAGTTGCGTGTACTTAGGACGTAGTTTATACATAGTGTAACGTAGTTACTCGTAGTTAGATGTAGTGATACCCTAGTTAGCCCTAGTCACTTTCCTCGCAGTTAAATGTAGTTGACCGTACAACTTTCTATGTTTCCCATTTTTGCCAATTTTGAACCTACTTCGAACGTACTTCAACCCAGTTGACCGTAGTAACACTGCGACAGACCACGTTTGAAATAAACTACGGACAACTACGTGCATGACCGTAAATGTGACCATGTCTTAAAATGTCCGATATAAATCTTTATGGATACACATACGTTTAACGCATTTTTGAACAGTATTAAGCTGGATAAATACTTTTCAATTTATCTTACAGATCTGCTACCAGTAACTTCCCTTTGATTACAATCAATGTGACAGGTAAGGTATAACTCTAGAATATTTACATTGACACACGACTTTCTGTCTATCCGTCTGTCTGTCTGTCTGTCTGTCTCTCTCTCTCTCTCACGTAATTCTGCAGTAGCCAATCGCAAAACATTCATGGAAGGGAAGAATGATTTCAAGCGATGGGTATTTTGAACATACGTAACAAATCATTCAATGCCATACTGTACAGCAAACTGTTGGCAGCCGGATAGTTAATGCGATCTTTTTACTTAAAATATTACGAAAACGTCATACGCTATGACGTACGGAGGGGGGGGGGGAAACTAGGGTTTTAGAATTGTTACGTATTACTGGTTTAGATTCATACGCAATGACGTAATAGAATCGATATTATTTTCTAAATTGACAAAAGCATCTTAAATCTTTTTTTCCAATTTTTTTTCAGCGTAGCTAAGTATGTTGGCTTTTGGCCTACTTCTTTGTATTTATATAGTGGAACGAATAAAGAGTAATTTACGATTTGTAAAACATGTGGACATGTTTGTTCTGCGGCCCCCCTGGAGGCCTGTTTGCGGGCAAAGTTAAGGCATCATTATTGTAAGAAGGGTTTCTACCGCTAATCGATACCCCGTAGAGCTTATTCAGACCATTGCTAACGAATATGACAGGGAGACACGCCTTTCTTGTTGTTTTTGGTAATATAATATTGTTTAAAGCATTGCTTGATAATCTATTTCTGTATGCCTACATGTATTTTCTTTTTTTTATCTTCATAATGAACCACTGAAGAGGTTCAATATTCATGTTTTAACACCCAATCTATCGATCAGGGTTTCCCTGGACTTCCTTGGTTGGGGTCATTTTACCCCCTTCACATGAATAAAAGAAGGCACACTGATAAACTTTGGGGGTCATTTGGATAATTTAAGGATCCAAATTCAAAGAAACAGGAGGTCAGAGAAAACCCCGCATCTATCATTTTAATAATTTTTCTTATCAACTTAGTTTTACGCGCTTGTCTCTTGTGCGTTACGTCTCTGATGACACCCATAATTTGACGATTGGTGTAATACCTTTTCAAAATTTTTCAACATACGTCCGTCAGTTTATTGCATGGGCTCCTTATATTTATGACACAAGGTCTATTATATCAGTTTTTTTTTTTAATAATTTGCTAAGTTTTGAATACAAATAACCGATTCAAAGTGTTAGTAGTCTTCTATATCACCATTGTTATGGGAATGCCTTCGTTTTCAAAACGTAAAAATATCAGTTTTTATATTGACGACCATCCATACTTACAAAACCTAGTTTAAACATACAGTTATGCCCTGTAAAAAGATGTTTTAATGCATCTGCAGAAAACATCGATTCAGGTCAGCCTGCGCAGTCCACGCAAGTTGACCCGAGTCTAAACTTTCTATTGGTAAAATTTCTACCTTTTAAGGGACTGTTGTACGTTATGATTTAGCCGGATTTTGTATATACGAATGGCGCTATATTATGCTACGAATTTCTTGATATAATACGTTACAAAGATACTTTTTCATAGAGCTACGACAATATTTATCTTATATCGATTGTGAAAGAAGTTCATCTAACTCACTGCCGATGACTGCCTCCTGGAAACCTTTACCATCACTCGCTCCGTCATGTGGGTAGTCCTCATGGTTGACCTGGCTCATCAGGGACCTTTGATGCAAAATGTCGACGCCCAACCCCTATGAAAACTTGGGTTGATACTCATCTGATGTTTGACTGTTGGGGTTCATAAATCAAGATTGTAAGACATTTGAAATGAAAATGGAATTCAAATTGAAGGTAGAAGGAAAAAGCTCAAAAACGATAAGAATTTACACAATGAAGCAATAAAATGACATGTCTATCAGTTTGCACTTTAATGCTTAGCGGAGTTTAGCACGATTATCTGTAATCACTGGTTCATGTTTGGTGAGGTTTAGGAAGAATGAATTTAACTACCTAAACCCTTACGTTGCTAAGCGCGACTCAATGACCTTTTAGCGGACAGTGTGGGTCAAGATCAGACTGCACAAAACGTGCAGTCTGATCTTTCATCTACACTGTTCGATAAGTGCATATTCCACCCACCCCCCGCCAAAAAAAAAAATGTTAGAAATAGCAAAATTTGGCTCTTTACTATCGGCTTAAAAGTCTCATTTAGCTTTTTTTAAGCAGGATAAGGGTTAAAGGTAGTTGTCATATAATGTTCTCAGTCTTATACGCTTCATAACGTATACGGTTCATACCGCGTTTTCAAAAATACTTCTAGATTATGTTCGTTTGTAATTGTAGAAGCAGCGACTGATGACCACCTACCGCCCTGTTCCTCCTACAACAAAACAAAGCTGTGGTTTTTGCCATCTCCATTCGGCTATTTATTTAACGGCAAATGGAAGGTCGAACATTGTTCAGCTCCTTCCTCCAACGAGCTAGCAATCTGTTTGCGAGGAAAGCATTTTGTGATCTACGGGGATTCAACAAGTCTTCAAACCCTTCAAAGTTTAATTCAAAGATTTAGATGCTCTAAAACCGTAAAATCTGCGAGCTCTATAGCAAAAACAAGCAGCACTATTGATTCATTTCTTTGTGAACAAAATGATGTAACTATGGATTGGATACGGCATGCACTACCCGGTAACTGCGGAAGAAATTCTAGCGACGCAACTGCAACAGATTTATTTAGATATCAAGAGAGGAGAAATGTTGTGTTTTTAATACACATCTTTGCACATTTTGCACTGGTTCATCCAAGAGCGTTTAGAGACAGGATGCGACTTATCCGAAAAAGTATAGAAATATTTCTCAAATCCAACAAAGATGCCTTGTTCTTGCTACGTGGAGGTCACTTTTATCATACTGGAACGACGAAACGCTACGCCAACTATGTTTTCAGATTGATTTTAATTGAAGAGTTCAGTGGGCTGCTCGACAAAGTGATATACATTGATTATGTTGATATAACAATAGCTACTAAACAAGAAAATATCCATCCGGAGGACTATGTCGTGCAAGGATTGGTTGACCAGTTTCTGGCCTACGTTTGCACTTAGAATCAAAATATATTATGGCGGCGCTCTGGTATGCCGATATAACAATAGCTACTAAACAAGAAAAGATCCACCTGGAGGACTTTGGCGTGCAAGGATTGGTTGACCAATTTCTGGCCTACATTTGCAGTTAGAATCAATACATTATGGCAGCGCTGTGGTTAAAGGGGGTTTAATGCATCTCCATGATCCATAACACCAAGCGAGTCATCACATCATTATGAATCCATAAAATCGATTTTGTCTTAAAAATGACTGAATTTTGAAGTAGAAAGGTCGTTATGAGGACATTCAGAAAATTGACCAAATAGCAAAATGTTTCGAACCAAGTCAGCCTGAGCGGACTGTGCAGGCTGACCTGGGTCCATACTTTTTGCAGATACATTAACCATCTTTTCACACAACATGGATCATATCTTTTTTCGGCATAGCAGAATGATCTCACCATCGCACACGCCAACAAATATTCACAAAGACCTTATTGCCCTCTGAAAACTTAACGTTTTAACTTCGTTCTTTCAAAGACCTTTCCGATCGCACCACGCGCATGTCGTGCGTTTACCAAGTTCTCATTACACCCATTCACAGTGTTATAAATCAAAGACTATGCACATTGTGTTCTCATTCGTTTTGCAAGTTTTTTTTTTATTTTTGTGAAAGAACGGTTCAATTCATCCCGTTCATGCATTTTATGGGTGCATAATTAATTGATAATTAGCTTGGTATAATGCGTCACGGAGGTGCATCGAGCTCCTTTTTGCCGGAGCGTGGCTCATATCCATATTCCAGTAACTACTGGTCCCAAACTCTTTCCGGAGACTTATGAACGTCATAATGAAAAAACTGTAGTCCTGTCACCACAGAACGTAATTATTCTCTTCATTATCCAAGTTGAAAATCGGCTAATTGCTATGAAAGAGGAAAACGCTTAGAGCTGAGTAGAAGAAGAACAAGAAGAAGAAGAAGAAGAAAGTAAGAAGAAGAAAAAGGAAGAAGAAGAAGAAGAAAGGAAGAAGAAGAAAAAGAGAAGAAGAAGAAGAATACGACGACGACGAAGTAGAAGAAGAAGAAGGAGGAGGAGCAGAAGAAGAAAAAGGAGAAGAAGAAGAAAAAGACTTTTAGAAAGGCATGCACTGGTACAATGGTCACAATATATTGATGTTTTAAGGAAAATATTGTGGTAAAAGACATTAGGCCTACGAAGAAAAAACATAAGATGAAACGGTAAAGAAAACAAATCAAATTTTAGAAGTGAAAAATATAAAATCAGGGGATAATATAACTTTCCCAACTTCTCGGACTCAAACAAAAGACCAGTTTTAATGTAATAACGTTCAGGAACAAACGGCAGTTAATTGATATGATTTGCATATTCTTGATTTTGTTTAACTCTAGAGTCAACTTTAATAACCCTCACCTCTTCACCAGACAACTCAATATTAGACTTGTCCAAACTGACAGCCCCTGGCTCGGCCAATTTCTTTCCGAGGATTGATGATAGTCAGTGCGACAGGATTCATTCCTCTCCCACCGCTGACCATTGTTTCGACGATGATAATTTGGGAAAGCAGCCAGTGGCTTGGAAAGAAAATTGTGTGAAGTACTGGTAAAAGAGACTCCAGGAACGCATGGATAGGTGCACTGGACGCCGCGATATAACTGAAATAATGTTGAAAACGGCGTTAAACACCATACAATCAATCAATCAATCAATCAAACTGACAGCATTTGCAGACGATAGGATTGTGATAGGATTTGTCTTCAAAAGGTAGAAAACATTGGGGTAAATGGAGAAAATGCTGGTAAACCAGCATTTTCTCCTTTTCCCACAAAGTTTTGAAAAGCTGTCTTCGTCAAGAACGTAAAAACTCGAGATTGTTTGAAAAAGCGTTAAAATGACAATCAGGAAATCGCAGGTAATGAAACAAGTAGGTCATTGCACCTGAAGCGCTCACCTGAATAAAGTGATCAGGGAGTCATAAAGTTGAAGAGATCCTGGTGGTAATGATGTAAAACACATACAAAATATATGCAGTGTGCATAATGGGAATCAAGTTATATCTCATTATAAGACTTGTGTGTGTTACATTAGTCGACATGAGTGCAGTCGGAACATTCATGAGAATTTGACTGAAAATGAGGCCTTTAGAGTGCTTACATGTTTTTTTCTAAGACTTGTCGTAGTGACCTGCCTTTTGGCCTTATGTGACCCAACATCGTCCGAAATATTATATAGACAAATTTTCTAACCAACGGGAGAATGGGGTAGAAAATATGACATTTTCAGTCTCCTTTGAGATATTATCTAGATAAACATTTTGACCAATTTTCATGAGTACGAGGACTGAAAACGTGACCTCTGAAAAGCACATAGGGTATTTCTGAGATTTGTTCTAGTGACCTACTTTTTGACATGACGTAATTCGTTTTCAAAGACATCCTAGATATCATCAACACAACCGAAAATGTAGCCTCCAGAGTGTAAACAAGGGTTTTTTTCCTGAGATTTGTACAGTAACCTATCTTTTTACATGAGGTATCTGACTTTCAAATTCGGCCGAAATGTTATTAAGCCAAACATTCTGACCAGCTTTCATGAGTATTATACTTAAAATGTGGCCTCTAGAGTACACACAACGTTTTTCTGAGATTGGTCTCAGTGATCTGCTTTTTGACCGGATGTGACCCGTTTTCGAACTTGTCCGAGAAAAATATCCTGACCAACTCTCATAAGTATTGAACAGGAAGTGTGGCCTCTATTGTGCACAGGAGATTTTGCCAAGACTTGTCTCAGTGATCTCTTTGATCCGACGTGACCCATTTTGAAACCGTCCGAAATATCCTTAAGACAAACATTCTTACCAACTTCCTTGAGTGTTGGACAGAACGGGTGGCCTCTACAGTGCACACAAGGTAAGTGTTGATGCCTTCACGACGGACAACGTACGACGTGGTCGTGTTCTTGTGTTCGTTATTATAATCATCGACATCGCCGTCTTCATCATCATCATCAACAATTAAATAAGCTCCAGGGCCGGGTTTCACGAAACAACTTAAGTCCGTTATTTTGCTCAAATCCGCTAACGGACTCGGTTTCTGACTTAAGTTGAGTTCATTATTTAAGTTGCGTTTCACGAAAGTTAACAGACTCAGTAACGATCTCAAAACCTTGAGTTGAGTCTGTTAATTTCAGTCTACCCCTATGCTGGCTTAAATTGCTTGTTGTCGACTCAAATATGGCGGACATGTAGCCGCTGGAGAGATGTAAACCGACAGAACGTCTATTTAGAGACAGAATTTCTCTATTTCAAATTTTAAGCATGGAGGAAATTTTTCAAGGATCGTCTCTGTTCGAAATATACATGACAGATGTTGTGTAGATCATTTCTAAGCTGCTGGAGAAATCGTCCCTTGGAGAAATCGACCCTAAACTCAGAAATCGTCCCTAAACACGGCTTTCAAAGACAAATACGATGACAACAAACAAGAATATGTATTAGCTAAGATTTGAGTATTTTATGTATTGCAATGAGGCTTTCTATCGCAATATTTCGTAGCGAAAATACAAATTTTGGACACTTTCAATGACCCGGAAGTTGTGTCATCGGTAACTAATCAGTAAAAGGTTTGTTTATGACGACTGTCTATTTGTACCTTGTCCGCCAAAATTTGAAAAGAAAATGGAAAAATCAGTGCATAAATTCACTCTTTCCACTGAATACGATTCTACATTTATGGAAATAATCGTGTATCAGGACAATGTTTTGATTGAATGATTCAGAACAACGTATCGGTTGTCATGGGTGAAAAACTACCCAACTTTTGAAAATAACCTTGGTACAGAATCCAGTGTTGTAGATCTAAATGTAGATATATAGATCTACTATGAGTCCGATAATTATTCAGGTAATGGCAACAATCTTAAATTTGAAACAGAAAACTAAAAATCTGTATAGATCTACTGTATGTGTGTTGGCCTATATTTTTGTATTAAGGTTTTGGTTATTCATTACAATGGCAGATATTGAAGTGAAATTGTGTTTTGCATCTCTTGTTAAATTGGCTTAAAACTAAAGGAAAGTGTAATAGGATGAACATGTTAGCTGTTGAAAGTTATCACTATTTGCCTATTTATCAGTTATCATCTGGCTTCAGTTAGGCTTCAAATTAACTAGGCAAACAATCAGGCATATAGGTAGTAACAATCATTGTCAAGTAACTTGAGGATCAAATATCAGGTTGCTTTCTGATTATCAGATGGAGATTGGAATTCTAAAACCTGTATGGTAGATATCCATCTGTAATTCCTATGAGCACCCACAACATAGGTTTCATCTTGTTTTTATTTGTTTTGTAGTTTTGTTTTTTTTTTTTAAATACAGAACTTTCATTTCTGTTACTCTCATCGTAGGTAAATAAACACATATTTGAGTGACGACGGTGAAGTGATTAATAAAGGGATGGTGAACTTAGCACTGCACAACATTTCTGATTCAGGACCTGGAGGTCAGCATTGTAAGAAATTGATAGGTATGTCTTGTTCAACAATCTTGCAAATTGATTGTTTCTTTGAACTCTGTTGCTGCCAAAATAAATAAATTTAACTTATTTCATAGTCTGAAAGTAGATAACTAGTGCACTGTAAGATGGTTTTGGTAAAATATTAGCATCAGGTAGCAGACTGCACTCTCTGATCATGACCTACAGTCTCCAAAAGCTATGTTAGTCCCCACTGGCAGAGAGAGGTAAAAGAAATTAGGTATACTGGAAAAATATCTGTCATGTCTATAGAGTAATGAAGTTGCTCACAGATCATCTTCAAATATATACATGTAAAGGCAACTTTTTCTCTCACATTTAATATGCATAGATGATTTTATCCTGTCACACTTGTGTTCTATGATTATGCTCTATCTTTCACACAGATATTTTTGCACCAAATTCAGATTATGATTGCAAGTGATAGAGAAACAATTGTTTTACAGACTTCAAGCAATTTTCCAGCTGTACTGCTAGCTTACTTATATCTTTTCTGAAACTGACATACATTAATAAAACTTGAGCATCAAAATCCTTAGCCTGTGAAACAGTGCTGCATCAGTGGTTATAAAAAAAAATAGTGAAATCTTTTTCATATCCACTGTGGAAAATAGATCTACTATCAACAGAAAAAAAAAAGTGTTTTAAAATCTACTTCATTGTTGATAGTTTTAACAGGTTTGTGTATTTTCTTGTCAAAGATATATTCTTTGTGGAAATGAGAAGGTGAGCAGTATGAGAAAACATGGTTGTTGTTGCTTTCATTTCCTGTGGGTATCAGACTTTGTAAACATTACTAGTTACTGCATAGTCAAGTTAAAAACAGAAATCTGTGGCAGTCATAATACACTTTAAAAGGATATCTCAGTACTTTATCCATAACCTTGACTGGCACATCTATACAGTTTTCTGTATGATTTTCAATTAATCATTTTCAATAGACTTTTTTGTGATAAATTTCTTAAAGGAATGAAAGGTTGAGACTAAAGCTTGAAAGCTTGTAGAAAGATTGCATGCACAAGCAGACTGATTTTGGTGTACAAAGGCAAAACTTCACACATGGTAGATAGCATCAAAGTTACAAAAGTGAGCTGGATAGATCTTTGCAATTTTCATTTTAAGATGAAATCCATCTCTGAACTCTATACCAAACAAAAAAGTGTAGGACTGGCCCAGATTGAAAAGATTTTCAGACAACACATTAAAGTGTAACTCAAACGATGAAAATAATCTTAACTCATTACCAAACGACAATATTTTAGGCTTGTCCAAATCGAAGGCATTTGCAGACGACAAAATAAAAGTGACTGAAAATTTGAAATTTGTTTTGTGAAGGGTAGAAAACATTGTAGGAAAAGGAGAAAATGCTGGTTACCAGCATTTTCTCCTTTTCCTACAATGTTTTCTAAAGGCTTCTTTCTCAGGGTCGTCAAAAGTAGGGATTGTGTGGTAATGGGTTAAAAGGTATAAAACATTGTGGTTTATGGAGAAAATGTTGATTACTAGCATTTTCTCCTTTTCTCACAATGTTTATAAAGTCCTTCTTAGGGTTGCTTAAACAAAATTGTTTGGTAACAATTTTCACCCTTTAAATATTTAATTTTTATTTTAAATAGGTAAAACCAAAAGCATACAGTACAGTATAATGATGCCTAGACAGTACTAGACCAATTTTTCTCCAGACTGGTCCTTTGGTGTCATGAGGGGTTCAAATGGAGAGCCATTGCAAAATTTACATTCAATCAATTGAACTTTTGTGTATTAATGTGTAATGGTCAACTGTGTGTCGTAATTGGTAAAAGATCCTCGAACATGTCATTTGTGCAATAAACCACTTAAGTATATATATGAAAACATACCACCATATCCTATCAAATACTCGGCAAGTGAAAAAGTAGTTTATTCAAAAGTTGCAAAGGTACAGTCAGCTAGATATCCCTTCTTTAAAGGACAATTAGCTCAAGATCAGACTCCCTCAGACAGTGTAGACCATGATCAGAGAGCAAAGAATATGCTAACTGATCTTTGATCTATACTGTTCTTTTGTCTTTTGTATTATGGCACATACCTTGGAAATAATATTGCTATTGGCCTTTTTATCCCAGACTGGAAGAAGTCCATTTGATTTAAAACTTGACCAAAAGACAAAATTCTAGACTGAACCAAAACTGAAAACATTTGCAGATGACAACTTAACTGTGATAAAAAGATGATTACTCTTGTTGATGGGTAAAAAATATTATGGGAAAAGGAGAAAAGGCTAATTACGAATTTTCTCCTTTTCCAACAATGTTTTCTGGATTTTTTGATAAAGGGTTAAATTGCATTCTAGGGGTACCATTAAACAAATTTGTATGCTTCAGTGCGTGTATTTTTGACAAATTTGGGTATTTGCTCAGTTTAGTACAAAAGTTACATGTATACATACATTAGTAATGGCACCTTACAGAAATAATGATGCTGCTAAAAATAATATTTTCCTCCGCTATAAGTATATGCACTATGTAAGTTCCAGAGTCATGAGAAATGTTCAACTATCAATGTGCCGTAACTAATGTGTCATTTGTATGTATGTGAACACATGGAGGCTCTCATTTTTCTGATTGACTGTTCCAAAATGCTACTTCATAAAAGCTCAAAAACTCATACCTTTATTGGCTCGAGTCACTTCTGCAAAGCTAGTCAGTCATAATCTATCATCCAAATAATATTTTAGCTTTTGAAACTCTTTTGTGAAATATATACTCAAAATCAATAAAGCTCTCACTTCTTTTTAACTCACAGTTTATTTAAAAGCTTTGTTACAAATGTGCAATCAGCTGGATATTCCATTTTCATGGACAATTAGCTCAAGATCAAACTACCTTTTACAGACAATGTAAATCAAGATCAGACTGCAAGGAGTGTACAGGCTGATCTTTTATCTATACTGTTTTTTGTCTGTACAATATTATACTTTAGATACTTGTATAAATATTGCTATTTTCCCTTTTTCCCAGACTGAAAAAATCCATTTAACTCTTCACCAAACAACAATATTCTAGACTGGACCAAATTGAGAGGTTAAAAAAAATAGATTCAGATGACAAATTATCTGTTGATAAAATGATAATTTCTCTTTTTGATTAGATAGAAAACATTCAGACAAAAAGAGAAAATACTGGTCACCAACATTTTCTATTTTTCCAACCATGTTTTCAAAAGCTTTTTTTTTTCTTGGGGGTATTTAAAACTCTGGATTGTGTGGTAAAGGGTTATACTGCACTCTAAGGATTAATCCGCTGACCATTGCTTCGACGATGATTATGCGGGAAAGCAGGCAGTGGCTTGGAAAGAAAATTGTGTGGAGTACTGATAAAAGAGACTCCAGGAAAGCATGGATAGATGCACTGGTCGTCACAATATAACTGAAACAATGTAGAAAACGGCGTAAAACACCATTCAATCAATCAATTTCACGTAAGATCAACAATTGTATAGAGTCGCTGTCCATGGGGCTGTGTTGTTATAAAGGGGGGGGGGGTTAAGCACTGGTGCAAAGTCAGAGCTGTGCGGTGAATGTTCAAGAAGATCAAATCTAGAAGTTTCCGGCTACTAATAATGAAGTCATGTTTAAACTGTGGTCTCAAATCTATTCAGGTGTGCATCTCCTTCAGCTGCATGATAGCCTATTACAGAATGAGATGCTTGGCGATCTTTCTCTTAGAACTGCTGCTAATTTGTTGAACCTTACTAGCTTTGATTAATTGACTGTATTGGAGTTTAAGGCCGTTTCACCAGCTTAGGTCATATCACGGCGGTCAGTGCATCTGAGCATGTGTTTCCTGGCTTTCTCACACCAGTTCTGACATTGCTTTTTTTCCTAGTCACTGACCACTTTTCCCACATGCATCAGAGGTGAGAGGCGAAAAATCGCCGGAAAGAAAGTTTGCCTCAACCGGGTATCAAACTCACAACTACCAGTCACGAGTCAGACATGCTAACTACTGAGCTACCCGGCAGGCGAACCTCACAGGCACTTTGACATCCCCGCCTATGTATTTAGTGCATTGTGGACAGTTTAACAAGACATTTTATTCATGTGAAATAGACCTCACTTTCATAAAGTGAATCAGTGCGAATCATGGTTGCCCATATCCCTTTTAATTTCCTCGTTTTTTTGGCCTCGAATATGAATCAATTTCGATAAATTTTGACTAGTACCACAGCGAACCAGTTTATTTACGATAGTGACGTGCATACCGATGCATGAATACACGGCTAGAATTCCGTAAAATGGCTTTTTACGACTGTATACACTTTTTTAATGGAAGAAAATCGGCCTTGTTTATTTCAGACGACAACGATATTGACAGTTGTTCCCGAACTTTTACACTTTATTACCTCCGTTTTCGAAGAGTAGCAAAAATACCGCTTAAGACGTTTCAAAAATAAACGAAATAAGCGACTCAGCTGAGAACGCGTTCGTGAAACGCACTCAACGTTTCAGACTCAACTCAGCAATTTAACGGACTTAAGCCTGTAAACTCAGTTGAGTTGAGTACGGACTTAAGTTTTTTTGTGAAACCGGGCCCAGCACCTGCGCAATCTTCATGGTCTCATCTCATTTTCTGGACAGATTTACAATTTTTGATTGAATACCCGGACTGGAAAAGTATGGTCGGTTCCGTTTATTATATGTATAACAATACTATCGAAGGAGAGCAAGTCGAGAAGAAGAACAACAAAAGTACTAAGAACAACTTATTGCTGCGAAAAATCAAGAAACCATCCTATATAGTTTCCATTTTACCGCAAGCCTACAACGATCCTGAAATCTATTTCTTTTTAATCTTCTCCGTTCTTAGCTAGTGACGATGTAACCCGCTTATCTAATGATTAACTGGAAACTGTGATTAAACGCAAAAGTGACCAGGATAGATGCTTTCCTTTGATATGCACGATAGCTGTGGAACAAAGTCGATACATCATCGAAGTCCTGAAAAAAAAAAAAATAAATAAAAATAAAAAAAAACATGCGGTCAGGTTAATGCAAGGTACGCAAGATGTGTGGAAAACAAGGCCGATTTAACATCAAAATACCAGAGTTCCATAGAAAAAGGGTTACTTTTGCCAAGAAGACTGTTGGAAAAGGTCGATAGAATTCGAAGGTTCTGGAAGACAAAGCCTGGTTTAATAACTTTGGAACAAGTCGAAAAAAAACATCGAGGTCTGAGCGGTTAGAGGAACCAGGGCCCGGTTTCACGAAAAAACTTAAGTCCGTACTCAACTCAACTGAGTTTACAGGCTTAAGTCCGTTAAAATGCTGAGTTGAGTCTGAAACGTTGAGTGCGTTTCACGAACGCGTTCTCAGCTGAGTCGCTTATTTCGTTGATTTTTCAAAAGTCTTAAGGGGTATTTTTGGTACTCTTCGAAAACGGAGGTAATAAAGTGTCAATATCGTTGTCGTCTGAAATAAACAAGGCCGATTTTCTTGCATTAAGAAAGTGCATACAGTCGTAAAAAGCCATTTTACGGAATTCTAGCCGTGTATTCATGCATCGGTATGCACGTCACCATCGTAAATAAACTGATTCCCTTTGGTACTAGTCAAAATTTATTGAAATTGATTGTTATTCGAGGCCAAAAAACGAGGAAATTAAAAGGGATATGGACAACGATGATTAGCACTGATTCACTTTATGATAGTGAGGTGTATTTCACTTGAATAAAATGTCTTGTTAAACTGTCCACAATGCACTAAATACATAGGCGGGGATGTCAAAGTGCCTGTGAGGTTCGCCTGCCCGGGTAGCTCAGTATTTAGCATGTCTGAATCGTGACTGGTGGTTGTGAGTTTGATATCCGGTTGAGGCAAACTTTCTTTCCGGCGATTTTTCGCCTCTCACTTCTGATGCATGTGGGAAAAGTAGTCAGTAACTTGGAAAGAAAGCTGTGTCAAAACTGGTCTGAGAAAGCCAGGAAACACATGCTCAGATGCACTGACCGCCGTGATATGACCTAAGCTGGTGAAACGGCCTTAAACTCCAATACAGTCAATTAATCAAAGCTAGTAAGGTTCAACAAACTAGCAGCAGTTTTAAGAGAAAGATCGCCGAGCATTTCATTGAGTAATAGGCTATCATGCAGCTGAAGGAGATGCACACCTGAATAGATGAGACAACAGTTTAAACATGACTTCATTATTAGTAGCCGGAAACTTCTAGATTTGATCTTCTTGAACATACACCGCACAGCTCTGACTTTGCACCAGTGCTTAAATCCCCCCCCCCCCTTTATAACAACACAGCCCCATGGACAGCGACTCTATACAATTGTTGATCTTACGTGAAACTGATTGATTGAATGGTGTTTTACACCGTTTTCTGCATTATTTCAGTTATATCATGACGACCAGTGCATCTATCCATGCTTTCCTGGCGTCTCTTATCAGTACTCCACACAATTATTTTCTTTCCAAGCCACTGCCTGCTTTCCCGCATAATCATCGTCGAAGCAATGGTCAGCGGATTAATCCTTAGAGTGCAGTATAACCCTTTACCACACAATCCAGAGTTTTAAATACCCCCAAGGAAAATAAAAAAGCTTTTGAAAACACTGTTGGAAAAATAGAAAATGTTGGTGACCAGTATTTTCTCTTTTTGTCTAAATGTTTTCTATCTAATCAAAAAGAGAAATTATCATTTTATCAACAGATAATTTGTCATCTGCATCTATTTTTTTTTTCAACCTCTCAATTTGGTCCAGTCTAGAATATTGTTGTTTGGTGAAGAGTTTAATGGATTTTTTCAGTCTGGGAAAAAAGGAAAATAGCAATATTTATACAAGTATCTACGATAATATTGTACACACAAAAAATAGTCTAGATAAAAGATCAGCCTGTACACTCCTTGCAGTCTGATCTTGATCTACATTGTCTGTAAAAGGTAGTTTGATCCCGAGCTAATTGTCCATGAAAATGGAATGTCCAGCTGATTGCACATTTGTAACTAAGCTTTTAAATAAACTGTGAGTTAAAAAGAAGTGAGAGCTTTATTGATTTTGAGTATATATTTCACAAAAAAGTTTCATAAAGCTAAAATACTATTTGGATGATAGATTATGACTGACTAGCTTTGCAGAAGTGACTCGAGCCAATCTAGGTATGAGTTTTTGAGCTTTTATGAAGTAGCAGTTTGGAACAGTCAATCAGAAAAATGGGAGCCTCCATGTGTTCACATACATACAAATGACACATTAGTTACGGCACATTGATAGTTGAACATTTCTGATGACTCTGAAACTTACATAGTGCATATACTTATAGCGGAGGAAAATATTATTTTTTAGCAGCAGCATTATTTCTGTAACGTGCCATTACTGATGATAGTATACATGTAACTTTTGTACTAAACTGAGCAAATACCCAAATTTGTCAAAAAAACATGCACTGAAACATACAAATTTGTTTAATGGTACCCCTAGAATGCAATTTAACCCTTTATCAAAAAATCCAGAAAACATTGTTGGAAAAGGAGAAAATTCGTAATTAGCCTTTTCTCCTTTTCCCATAATATTTTTTACCCACCAATAAGAGTAATCATCTTTTTATCACAGTTAATTTGTCAGCTGCAAATGTTTTCAGTTTGGTTCAGTCTAGAATTTTGTCTTTTGGTCAAGTTTTAAATCAAATGGACTTCTTCCAGTCTGGGATAAAAAGGCCAATAGCAATATTATTTCCAAGGTATGTGCCATAATACAAAAGACAAAAGAACAGTATAGATCAAAGATCAGTTAGCATATTCTTTGCTCTGTGATCTTGGTCTACACTGTCTGAGGGAGTCTGATCTTGAGCTAATTGTCCTTTAAAGAAGGAATATCTAGCTGACTGTACCTTTGCAACTCAACTTTTAAATAAACTACTTTTTCACTTGCCGAGTATTTGATAGGATATGGTGGATTGTTTTCATATAATGTATTATATACGTAAGTGGTTTATTGCACAAATGACATGTTCAAGGATCTTTTACCACTTATGACACACAGTTGACCATTACACATTAATACACAAAAGTTCAATTGATTGAATGTAAATTTTGCGATGGCTCTCCATTTGAACCCCTCATGACACCAAAGGACCAGTCAGGAGAAAAATTGGTCTGGTACTGTCTAGGCATCATCATTTTGTACTGTATGCTTTTGGTTTTACCTATTTAAAATAAAAATTAGATATTTAAAGGGTGAAAGTTCATTATTACCAAACAATTTTGTTTTAGCAACCCTTAGAAGGACTTTGTAAACATTGTGAGAAAAGGAGAAAATGCTGAAATCAACATTTTCTCCATAAACCACAATGTTTTATACCTTTTAAGATTATTTTCATCATTTGAGTTACTCTTAAATGTGTTGTCTGAAATTTTTTTCAATCTGGACCAGTCCTACACTTTTTTGTTTGGTATACAGTTCAGAGATGGATTTCATCTTAAAATGAAAATTGCAAAGATCTATCCAGCTCACTTTTGTAACTTTGATGCTATCTACCATGTGTGAAATTTTGTCTTTGTACACTAAAATCAGTCTGCTTGTGCATGCAATCTTTCTACAAGCTTTCAAGCTTTAGTCTCAACCTTTCACACCTTTAAGAAATTTATCACAAAAAGGTCTACTGAAAATGATTAATTGAAAATCATATAGAAAACTGTATAGATGTGGAATCAAGGTTATGGATAAAGTACCGAAATATCCTTTTAAAGTGTATTATGACTGCCAGAGATTTCTGTTTTTAACTTGACTATGCAGTAACTGGTAATGTTTACAAGTCTGATACTCACAGGAAATGAAAGCAACAACAACCATGTTTTCTCACACTGCTCACCTTTTCATTTCCACAAAGAATATATCTTTGACAAGAAAATACACAAACCTGTTAAAACTATCAACAATGAAGTAGATTTTAAAACACTTTTTTCTTCTGTTGATAGTAGATCTATTTTCCACAGTGGATATGAAAAAGATTTCACTATTTTTTTTTAATAACCATTGATGCAGCACTGTTTCAAAGACTATGGATTTTGATGCTCAAGTTTTATTAATGTATGTCAGTTTCAGAAAAGATATTATAAGTAAGCTAGCAGTATTGCTGGAAAATTGCTTGAAGTCTGTAAAACAATTGTTTCTCTATCACTTGCAATCATAATCTGAATTTGGTGCAAAAATATCTGTGTGAAAGATAGAGCATAATCATAGAACACAAGTGTGACAGGATATAATCATCTATGCATATTAAATGTGAGAGAAAAAGTTGCCTTTACATGTATATATTTGAAGATGATCTGTGAGCAACTTCATTACTCTATAGACATGACAGATATTTTTCCAGTATACCTAATTTCTTTTACCTCTCTCTGCCAGTGGGGACTAAAATAGCTTTCGGAGACTGTAGGTCATGATCAGAGAGTGCAGTCTGCTACCTGATGCTAATATTTTACCATAACCATCTTACAGTGCACTAGTTATCTACTTTCAGACTATGAAATTTATTTATTTTGGCAGCAACAGAGTTCAAAGAAACAATCAATTTGCAAGATTGTTGAACAAGACATACCTGTCAATTTCTTAGAATGCTGACCTCCAGGTCCTGAATCAGAAATGTTGTGCAGTGCTAAGTTCACCATCCCTTTATTAATCACTTCACCGTCATCACTCAGATATGTGTTTATTTACCTAAGATGAGAGTACCAGAAATGAAAGTTCTGTATTGAAAAAAATAAAACTAAAAAACAAAATAAAAACAAGATGAAACCTATGTTGTGGGTGCTCATAGGAATTACAGATGAATATCTACCATACAGGTTTCAGAATTCCAATCTCCATCTGATAATCAGAAAGCAACCAGTTATTTGATCCTCTGTCAAGTTACTTGACAATGATTGTTACCACCTATATGCCTGATTGTTTGCCATAGAGCTCCCAGCCCCAGTTACTTTGAAACCTAATTGAAGCCAGGTGATAACTGATAAATAGGCAATTAGTGATAACTTTCAACAGCTAACATGTTCATCCTATTACACCTTTATTTATTTTTAAGCCAATTTAACAAGAGATGCAAAACACAATTTCACTTCAATATCTGCCTTTGTAATGAATAACCAAAATCTTTATACAAAAATATAGGCCAACACATATACATACAGATTTTTAGTTTTCTGTTTCAAATTTAAGATTGTTGCCATTACCTGAATAATTATCGGACTCATAGTAAATATATATATCTACATTTACAACACTGGATTCTGTACCAAGTTTATTTCCAAAAGTTGGGTAGTTTTTCACCCATGACAACCGATACGTTGTTCTGAATCATTCAATCAAAACATTGTTCTGATACACGATTATTTCCATAAATGTAGAATCGTATTCAGTGGAAGAGTGAATTTATGCACTGATTTTTCCATTTTCTTTTCAAATTTTGGCGGACAACGTACAAAAAGACAGTTGTCATAAACAAACCTTTTACTGATTAGTTATCGATGACACAACTTCCGGGTCAATGAAAGTGTCCAAAATTTGTATTTTCGCTACGAAATATTGCGATAGAAAGTCCCATTGCAAAATATAAAATACTCAAATCTTACCTAAGACATATTCTTGTTTGTTGTCATCGTATTTGTCTTTGAAAGCTGTGTTCAGGGACGATTTCTGAGTTTAGGGTCGATTTCTCCGAGGGACGATTTCTCCAGCAGCTCAGAAATGATCCTACACATTATCCGTCATGTATATTTCGAACAGAGACGATCCTTGAAAAATTTCCTCCATGGTTAAGATTTGAAATAGAGAATTCTGTCTCTAAATAGACGTTCTGTCGGTTTACATCTCTCCAGCGGCTACATGTCCGCCATATTTGAGTCGACAACAAGCAATTTAAGCCAGCATAGGGGTAGACTCGAATTAACAGACTCAACTCAAGGTTTTGAGATCGTTACTGAGTCTGTTAACTTTCGTGAAACGCATCTTAAATAATGAACTCAACTTAAGTCAGAAACCGAGTCCGTTAGCAGATTTGAGCAAAATAACGGACTTTATAGTTGTTTCGTGAAACCGGGCCCAGGTTCATGTTGACATACACGATAATCTTGTAAAAGGACCTCAAAAAGCCAAGTCCTAGAAGTACAGTATTAGTTGTACGGTCAGGTAGCAGGGGGACTTGGATACTTGTTCACGGCTGCGGCAAATCATTTCGCTCCGAGCCCAAGGCGAGGTGGCGACATGATTCGCCGCAGCCGTGAACAAGTTTAATGATTATACTGCAAAGTTTTACCATTCCATCGTGTATTCAGCGAAATTTCGCTGTCTTATGGTCTCCCGAATTGAGAACGCCGAGATAGGAACTTCCCTGCTGAGTGCCCCGATTAAAAGAAAACTGACGTCACTGAGAACTGACGTCACTGAAACCTTGGTAAAACATGCAGTTTGGTGCATTTAATTTTACTTAAACATGGATTTAGACATCTGCAAGGTAAGTAACTATGCATTTTAATGATTTGTTGGCAAAAGTAAACGACCATTAGTTGCATCAAACGACCATTAGTTTATCCTTTTAACGTTACAATGTAAGAGTTTCGACACTTCACAATTTGCTTACCTGACATACCTCTGGACCAATCCTCGTAACTGTATCAAAACAGCTAAACAACGGCAAAAAAATTAACATACAAAAGCATGAGAAAACGCTACACTGCAGTTCCTTTCCACTGAAATTTCTCGGATTTTCATCGAATACTGCTGTGCTCATATTGGCCACGCTACCAATTCCACAATTCTCCCGTAGGAATTAGCAATAGCCCCTCATCTGAAGACTCAGTAGAGGCCAAAAGTAAACAATGTGGGTAACAAAATGTATCTAACTTGAAATTACACCAAGCTACTGTGAAGATGACAATTTGTTATTGTACTGTCGGACCAAGTATTTGTCGCCGTCAGAAAAATAAATTTTGAAAATAGTTCAAAAGTTGCCAGGTCGCTCCATCTCTTCTTTACTTTCTACCTGGTTTTAAATGCATATTCCTGTCAGTGACTATTACATGGACATACAATGACAGATTTCCATCCTCACAGTAATTTCCATTGTTTTGAAGATATGGTTTAAATTTAAATGCATTTTAAAATTGTTTATTTTTGGCTGCTACTGGGTCTTTACAAAATACAAAATATACAAAATGATAACTTTTATGCCATCTCTACATCTGTGAAAAAAAAACGTACATTGTTTTTTAAGAATGCTAAGTTCAAGTAACATGTAAGTTAGGCCATTTTAAATGTAACAAAAATACCTCAGTACGACAGATACCGCATCTAGATGGTATTAAACTGCCATAAATTGACTCTGAAAGACGGTTCTAAAGTAGGTAAGTCTATGCTTTCAGTTATTTCAAAATTGAGAGTGAAAGATGAAATTACTTTTTTTTTTCTTCATTTTATCTGCTCGTGATTTTCTATTCATTTAATTTCCTGACACTATGTGCGATCGTTGTTGAACAACATTGTAAACTTTATTTGTAGAATTTTGCTGTACACGGAATCATCGCCATGGCATAAACGTCCGTATCCGAATTTGACATCGAAACTAACTCTCAGAAAGACGACTTGATGCCATTATTCCCTTGCGCTTTGCAAGTCGAATTTTTTCAAGCGGATGAATAATATATTTTGGTCTCAGACTCATTGCTGAGTATGTATATTTCAAACTTTACTAACAATACAAGCACGGCTTGAAACTACCGATTACACAGTTTGTATCAACTTCTTAGTATCTCTACCTTTCAGAAGATTATAGCCTGGCCTGCTTGCCACAAGTTTACAGGTTTTTTGCAGACGCTATGATCCAAGACCGGCCTCATAACCTGTCGTCGATTCATGGATATAAAACTATCTTTTTTTTTTTTCCTTTTCAAAGGCAATATCCTTGTTTATACTAGTATGCGCTCAAAGTAGGCTGCCACCTCATAGTTGCCGATTCGATTGCGTCGTTTATTCTATTTAAGCACGTAAAATCGAAACAGCTGACCGTTCACAAAGTGCTTAATGGAACTTTACTTTAGCAGAAATCGATTTTGTTGCCAGATGAAAAAACTTGAATCGGCAGCTGCTTTTGAAATTGGCTGCCAGTTGCAAATTGACGAGATATTTCACGAACATTTTTATTATTTAATTCCCTAAACGTCAAAACAATAAACCAAACATAAAAGATTAAGCATTCTTTGAAACATTTCATTAATTCCATTTATTCATACTTCAGAATGGCTTTCAACTTCAAAGGTAAAAAGGTTCTGGTGACGGGTGCTTGTCGTGGTTTAGGTCGACAAATTGCTATAACAATGGCAAAGAATGGCGCAGATGTTTATGGTGTTAGCCTGACATCTTCCACATTAGAGACACTAAAGAAACAGTACCCATCCATAACAACCATAACGCTTGATCTTTCCGATTGGGAACACACCAGAGTTCTTCAATACCTTGAACCCATGGACGGCCTTGTAAATAATGCAGCTTTACTACATAGAAGGACCTATTCAGCGATAGAGACAGATTTTTCCACAATGAATAAATTCATGGAAAATAACCTCTACAGTGCCATCAACTGTACACAGATCATTGCAGAAAAGATGATTTTAAATGCAAAAAATAGGATCGATCGTAAACATATCATCGATTGGATCATTGGTCGCAACACATGGTACGTTTCCCTATAACATCAGTAAAGCTGGTCTTGATATGGTTTGCACTAGAACTTGTCGGTCATAACATCAGAGTTAATTCCGTCTATCCTGTACTGGTTTTAACCGAATCGGCAAAGAAATTCGTCGATACACTCGGTAATGGGGCTGTTGACGCATTAAAAAGCACAATACCAATGAAACGCCTACTAGAAGTAGCCGAAGTGGTTGGGCCGGTGTTATATTTACTGAGTGACTTTTCCACCACGATAAACGATACGATTCAGGTTACTGATGGTGAGAAATTATCGAGTATCTAAACTCAGTAATTTAAATGAACAACTGCACATGTACAGCAGCGTTGGAACTCTTCGTCGATTTTTTATAACGGGAAAAAATGTACTTTATGTATCAAGTACTTTTACGGACTGTTCAATTTTCGCATATTCTTAACCCTTAGGCTGCTAAGCGGGACTTGGGCCTCTTCTGCGGACATTTCAGATCAAGATCAGACTGCACAAAACGTGCAGTCTGATCTTTGATCTATACTGTCCGATATGATATTTTTTTCCGGTGAACTTTGTAACTGCAATATATAGGTTTTCATTATTGATACAAATTTTTGGTTCATTTATTTAGCAGTTTAAAGGTCAATAATACCTCATAACACTGGTGGACCTATTGATCTGTATTGAAATAAATAGAGGTTATGCAATTTTAAGTATAAATATGTACAGGTACTCTATAAACCAAAGTGAAAATGATAGGTTTTGTATACGTAGCGATTTTGTATTAAACGTTTGACATTTGTATTCAGCCTCTGCTTTGTAATATTAATGTTGTATAGTTGACCAATTTTCCCCTGATGATTATATCAAGAATTTTATAAGAAAGTGTATTAGTGAAATAAATTTACGAAAATTATGGGGGTATCCTAAAATTATCCTACAATCTCTTGTTTTGACAACCCCGGTGGCGAAGCGTATTTGAAAACATGGTAGGAAAGGAGAAAGTGCTGGTAACCACTATTTTCTCCTTTTCCGACAACGTTTCTATCCCTTTCAAAGACAAATCCCATTATTTAAGCAAAACTTGATTTGTTATCCCCCAGATATTTTAAATTGGACAGGTCTAAAATAAAGTTTTCTGGTAATGACTTTTTCTTAGATGTTACATTAATACAATTCCATGATGCAATATTATTTTATTTGCTTTATAACGCTTGTATTGTTTTCTTTTGGCCGCTACTGGTTCTTTAAGGTCTAATATAGGAATACGTTTGAAAAACATAATTGTATGTCAAAGGCAGCCGTCTGCGCATATGAGACTTTAAAACGGAATCTTTAAAATAGGTCTATTAACCCTTTACCACACAATCCTGAATTTTAAGGACACCTGAGAAAGAGGCCTTTGGAACACATTATTGGAAAAGGAGAAAATGCTGGTAATCCGCATTTTCTCTTTTTCCCTCAATGTCTTCTACCCTTGCATAGACAACTTTCATATTGTGAGCAATGTCTAATTTGTCCTCTGCAAATGCGTTCAATATGGACCTATCCAAAATTGTGTTGTTTGGTAAAGTGTTGACGGAGAGCAGGGAATATCGATTCTTCAATCTATTCACGGTGACAAATAAACATAAATAATGTTCTTTGGTTTTCTCGTGTAGCTCACTTGCTCCGTAAACTGCCAACGCACGCCCAGCGGTCGTTCTGTTTGAAAAAAAGGTAACCTCGGTTTACCACTTATTTTTTTTCTTCTTATTTTCTGGTTGATCTTTCAACCGCAAAGCAGCAAAGCATGGCTCAATGTACTTTTGCGGATAGCGTAAATCAAGATCAGACTGAACAAAACATGTAGTCAGATTTTCAGTCTACAATGCGTGATAGGATGATATTTTTCAAGACGAAAAGAACTTCGAAAATAGCAAAATTTGTGTATTACCTCGGTTGTTGTCGAAGAAAACGCCAAGGTATTATCGTAGTCCTTTTGTCGTTGTCTTCGTCTGCGGGGTCGTTTGTGGCTTCGTGCAAAAACTTTGACATTTTATAATATCTCTCAATTATTACTGAAGATATTTACTTTAAACTTGGACTGGGTCTTAAATATCAAAAGGAGAACTCATACAAGAAGGGCAAGTAACCATCAACGTATTTTTGACACAGTTTTGCCCCTTTTCGACTTAAAGTTTTTATTTGCACCCGCATGCGGTGCTCTTTTTTTTTTACTACTGACTGTAAAAATTGTTTAGTGGTCGTAGACGTAAAAAAAAAAAAATGATAATAATAATTATAATAATATACTAGTAATTAAATATTGCCTAGACGTAATATAAAAAAGATACTAGTAAACTCATACTACTACTACTACTACTACTACAACTACTACTATTATTCTTACTACTATATACTACTATTAAGGTCTACGGCCCCTAACTCTCATATGAAGCTGCCGAGATTGGCCGAATAACCTTTACAAAAACGTCGATGTTACACGATATTTACCGATGAGTTAGTGAGTCTACGATCCCTTACTCTCATATTAAAAGACGGAAGCTGCCAAGATTGGCCAAATAGCCTTTACGAAAACGTCGATGTTTACCGATGAGTTCGGGGCCGTAGACCTTAAGATCTCACCGTTTAGGACAGTGTACATCTGATCCTAACCTACACTGTCCGTATGATCGCATTAAGTCGTGCATTGCAGCCTTGATATGATTCATGACCGACAAGCTTTATAATATTCAATTTTGGGCAGTTTAGAAAAAAATCGAAGTTCTTGTTTGGGGTTTCTACACTTACGTTAAACGGACTTCGTAAGATTTTTTTAAGCCTTTGAAATGCAATGTTATTGTGCCATTTCTTTTCGTCTATTCGTTTTTTCGGTGAATTGAGCCTATATATATACGTGAAAAAAAAAAAACAACAACTAAATTCACTTGGTAAAGGTTTTAATGCTGTCAGAGTATAATGGGGTGTATAAGAAGCCCGTTAAAGTGAAACTAGTCTTTTATTTTTATTCCGACAAAAATAAATAAGCCATTCACTGTGAAAAGGGGGCTTAATGCATCTGCGAAAAGTATCGACTCAGACCTAGGCCGAAACTTTTCGATATTGGTCAATTTTCTGTATGTCCAAGGACCAGTCTACCTTATGATTAAGTCGATTGTTAAAGAAAGCGGCCATTATGGATCCATAACTATGTGATGGCTTGCTTGGTATAATGCATCACGGAGATGCATTAAGCCCCCTTTTGCCAGAGCATGGCTCAAACACAGACGTGTAAAAGTGACTGTAACTGCAAATTGATTTCAACAACTGTTTTATGGTTTATATAAACCAGAAGCTATATTATAAGAATACAGAAACACAGAAGATTTATATATTAGCATAAAATCTCAGCACCGAACAATAAAATTTAAGTCTTGTCCTAACTGCAAGAATTTGCAGACGGCAAATCAGATATAACTCAAATGTTGTGATATGTCTTTGAATGTGCAGAAAATATCGTATGAAGAGAAGAAAATACTGGTTATAAGCATTTTTTCCTTTTCCCATGATGTTTTCAAAAAGCCCTTTCCTAAAGGTCGTTAAAAGGCGGAATTTTGTGGTAAATGGTGAAGGACCTCTCCCTGCCCCTTAATCCCCTCCCCCAACTGAAAAAAAAAAAAAAAAGAGAAATGGTAGGCAAGCCCGTTTACTAAAATTATACTCAACAAAGAGTCAGTTATAAGCTGATTATAGAATAAGCTGATTATAGACATCATTGGGAGAAATAAATTTTCTAACCGTATGTTGCATGTCTTTCGACGTTCAAAATTTTAAAGTTTTCTTTATATTAACTTTTTCTTAGACGACAAAGTTTTACACTTGTCAAAAATGTAAGCATATGCAGCCGACAAATTAGACGTGGCTTATACTGGTAATTTGCCTTTGACAGACAGCAAAACGTTGCCGCAAACGAGGAAATGGATGGTACCGGCACTTTCTCCTTTTCACTACAGTAGTTACCAGAGCTTTGCTGTTTTCCATGGTCGTTAACTCTTTCATTACTGAATCAGTAACTTGCAATTTCTCAAAGGCTACAAATACAGTTTTGCTGCAAGATCAAGAGACAGTTCAGTTATAATCCAGAATAAAGCAGTGGACAGTGTCGATCATAGATCAGACTGCACGTTCTGTGCAGTCTGATCTTGATCTAAACTGTCAACAACAGCTTTTGGTGTCGTCTATGGTATAGAAAGAGTTGAAACAGGAGGTGATTTTGTAAGTAGCTTGCGAGTAACTGGATACGCGCTGCAGTAAGGCTTTATCAAACAGTCGCATGTTTTAGCGACCTCGAAGAGGAAAGTTCTTGAAAACATAGCGGAGAAAAAGAAGACAATGCTGGTTATCTGCAAATGCTTTCAATATGGACGAGTTTAAAATCTTGTCATTGTGACAAAGGTTTAAAGGAACATCGACAGCTGTTACCTGGGCTTGACATCCGTTAATTAACGCCACGTTTTATTTTAAACTTTTACTTCACTTTATATTTTGCGGCGAAGCTGAGTACGCTGACTTTTGACCTACTTCTTAGTACAGCCAAAGATTGAATTGATAGTAATTTGCGATTTGTCAAAAAATATGAACATGCTTATTCGACAGGCCCCTTCTGGTATATTTGCTCGCACATTCATGAAACCACTATTTACAAGCATTGCTACCGCTAATCGATACCCCGGCGCTCTTGATTCATACCATAGCAAATTAATGTAAAAGAGAATGGTCCTTTTTTGTACTACTTGGAAATTTATTATGTCATAAGCATTTCCCAATAACCAAACGGTGAGGAAAAAGAGTACATTTCTCATGAAGTTAACTTTAATTATTTTACTTCATAATGAGCCACAAAAGAGTCAATATTTCTATTCCAGTATCTCTTACGCCGTCTATCTTTTTTAAAGATATTCCTTGTTTTATATATACCTATTGAAGTTCTGGCTCAATTAAATTCTTCTCGCCCAGATAAAAAACAGACACAACGAGAAAAAAGAAGTCTCTACCTATGTATGTGTCAAATACGGTTTGATGACGTAGTTTGCGTGCGGATTACTTTCAGCTTGGTTTCCGATTTGATTGGTCAAAAAAGTGCGTTATAATATTCATTCACTATTCATAAAAATGATTTATTACCATTATATTCCGCTTGGTGGCATTTTCCAAATACAGATCTATCTGATTTGGGCATTCTGGGTACAGAACCGGACTACTTTTCAGATCGACAACCGTTACTTCGAATTTCAAAATAAAATAAACGTTTACTCAATGAAACGCTACCTGATACGATTCATTCAGCTATGGTCAGCTAGCATGTAACCTAGCACCAGTAATTTATAAAAAAGAACCCTACAGGCTTGGGTAATAGCTTCGGTATAAGCCCAGATATTTCTTTTTGATAAGTTTGGAAAAAACCCTGCACGAATCCTGGTTTCCCTAAAGTCTATACTTAGAAACTGTATTCTAAGATGTGCAGTAAAAACAACAGTATTTGTAAAAACTATTTTTCCCGTTTGGAATGATTAAATTTTGGAGGAATTTGGAGAGAAAAACAGGCTAGATTTTTCCACAGAGGTATTTTTTATAGCCATTTTCTCCATTGCTACTTTATTAGCGGCGAGTTTTAGTTTACATACCGCGTATTAATATTTATCCTGCACGGGATAGTGATGCGTCATAGCAGACAGGCCGAATTTTCGAATAATATGACATGGGCAGATACCGAAGTTATTACCCTCTAGACCACTATTTGTTTTAATTTCTTACCGCTTTCCGTTAACATTGTCAACAATTTCAAAGTTTGTTCTTAATTTTTGAAAGTGGTATAGTATAAAATAAAAGAATTATTTAGTTATAGTAACTTTCCTGGTGCTTGTATTTGCTTCTTCGTTGCATAGGATAATTCTGACATCTCGCTCAGAATTCCCGTTTTACAAGCAAATTTTTAAACAAAAAAAATCTTCTGCACCAGCGTGAAATATTGCAATTGTATATTGACGGATGAATTCGGTCAGATTAACTATTTCGGCGCCAAATATGTCGTCAACCCCGTCTCTGTCGACGGCTGAAAATACAATTCACTGAACTTCAGACATATTTCTATCTTATAGGCTGTGCAGTCTTATCTTTATATCGTCCTTAAAAAAAAAAAAAAAAAAAAAATGTTCGCCTATAGTGCTGAAAGGATTAAAAAGACACTTTTCTTTTCAGTTTAAAGCGAAACATGCTGTCAAAGAAGATACCACTTTCGGCTGCTTTAATTGCAGCCACTCTAGGTTTGGCAATCTGGACCTTCGACAAAAGCCAAGACTTGAACACTGCACCGTTTGTATAGCTACTACACTGAGTACATTTAAAAACGCACACCTTGGTTTTAAACTACTGTCTCGGACAAAAATGATTACATGACAACGAAAATTCACCATATCAAATGGTCATATATAATGGCTGAGTGCCCAAAATTTCATAAAAATCAAATGAATAATTCATCTCAGATCAAAAGCCTTAATTTGTGTGGTCAAAAATTGAAATTCACAAAGTTTTTAGTGTGACCACCGCGAACATCAATTTAATATTGACATCGCCGACGCATACACAACTCCTGGGCTGCCACACACTTCTCTGGAATATTGTTCTGCTCTTGAATCAGTGCCAGAAGGGTGTTGGATCTCATTTTCAGGTTGATGAAGTCACATAAGATGAGTACCACACACACTTAAAGCATCTTATGATGTTCCAGGTGGTCACACTCAATATTAACTTCGTAAATTTCAATTTTTGATCACAAAAATTCAGGCTTTTGATTTGAGATAAACTATTTATTTGATTTATTGTGAAATTTTGGGCACTGAGCCTTTAAATATGACCGTTTGACATGGTGGATTTTCGTTGTCGTAGATTCACTTTTGTCCGAGATATTAATTTAAAACTAAGGTGTGCGTTTTTAAATGTACTCAGTATATATTTCTTCACGTTTATAGATTATGTATTTTATATCGATTGTAAATAAAGTTCATACAACTTATATTAGGTACTTTCGATGATTGCTACCTGAAAACCTCAACCAGTACTCGTGTCGTGATATGGATGACCCCAAAGGTTGACCCCAATCGTCACGGAATTCGAGCCCAGATTGATTCTAAGCAATTTAACCTTTATCCTGCAAAATAAGTAAAATGAAACTTTCAGGCAGATAGTAAAAATCCAAATGTTGCTATTTCAAAGTTATGTTTTGGATAAAAATATCTCCTTATCTGACTCTGTAGATCCAAGATCAGGCTCTACGTTCTGTGCAGTCTGATCTTGATCTACATTGTCTGCAAAAGGATATTACTTGTGCTGTTAACATGGAAAATGGTTTACATGTCTTGTTGTCGAATCATGTCTTTTCCACCTTCTTTCAGCTATCCTTTTCATTGAAACATTTTAATCGTTTATGCACCTATATCGAATTCATATTTCTAGTGTCTTTGAAATCATTCCACTGTACTCTTGATATCATATTATTTAGCGATTCGGCTTTTATTTCTTGTGACCAGGATTATTAAGATTACGTGTGTACACAAGTGTACAAAGACCATCTGGAATCCATTTTCTCGCTTGCCGCCGTAATATGCAAGGCAAAGGTCGTACACGGTCACGTGGTATGCGTCATGTGATATCGTCGACTGAACGGATTGACCCCAAATCCAAAGTTTCATCTTCTGTGGTCGTAATAAATGCAACTCACAACCGCAAAGGGTAATATTTGTCTTGAAGCTACAAGGATGACTTTAGTTTGATTCAAAGCACTGAAAGCACCGGTGTGGCATTCGTCAAAGGACCCATTATGTGAAATTGATGATTTGAAAAATGAAAATAGAAGTATTTTCCAAAACCTTAGCCTACTAATAAAATTAATACGATTTTAAGATAGCGGTTATAAGTATTGTTAACTCCTGTCCTGATTATCATGACCTTGGATGTCCTTTGCGATAAGTGAAGACCAAAATAAGATTGCACATCCGTGGAGTCTTATCTTTATCTAGTGTTCCCCTATCATTTATAACACGAGGCGAACAACCCTCTGTTCAAAAACAGAAATGAAAAAGACTACAGAATTTATTCAGCAGGATAGAGTTTAAACATAAATAAATGCCTTTCAGTCAAGTACAGCCAAATTTATATTTCTGCTTCTGCTTATTTATTGTAAAGCAGTCAGGACAGACTAAGGCTTGAAATACATGGGATACCAACTTGCAGTGGTTTGAACATTGGTTGGGCCACTTCCTTTTGATAAGTAATGAAAGTAGATGCAGCCAAATACAATCTGCTCTCACCACTAGACTTTTAAGAATATATGAGGAAGATGAGGAAGCAGTCAGTGGCTTCGGAGGAATGTTGCGCACTGGTGAAAAAGTTTTGGGATCACATTGGCAGGTATATTGCTTGCCGCAAAATACTGAAATGCTGTTGAAAATGGTATTTAACTCCCATTTATCAATTTTGTATCAAGATACTCCAGGTCAAATAAAACACATAGTATTGTATCAACACATCCACATGTGTATTAGGTTAGTATGAATTTTGGCTTCAATGAGTGAAAAGAGATATTAGGAAAACACTTTTTATCATTTGAAACTTTTCTTAACACAATAAGTATATTTTTGATATTTACACAAAAACTAAAAGTATTTACCATAATTCAACAAGAGATATCATCAAAATACATTGAGTTTTGTGATCACATTGACAAGAAGAGAGTGAAAGAGACTTCGGCCATCAATTAAAACAAATCATGACAACTTCGGAAGTTTTTGGTATGTAATGATGTTTTACTTCTAGTAGTGTGAGGTTCCTATGTAGACTGTTTCGGGAGATACAGATTCATAGATACAAATAAGCCTGAAGCAAACAAACGGTTTTCCACAACCCTTTTGCTTATGTAGATGACTTTTGACATGCACGCTGCACCTAACAACTTTAACAAAGTACTGCACCATTGCAAGTCGGGTTACTATAAGTTACAATCATTTATTTGGATCTGTAAATATTCATACACAGTCCAATAGATTAGTGTGCAATCATGTGAGACGAACAAACCCAGGGACGAACAAGCCCAGGGACGATCAAGACCAGGGACGAAAAGCCCAGGCACGAAATGGTTTTGGGACGAACAAGACCGGCACAAAGCGGCCAGGAGTCAAAGTTTGAGTGGATCATTGCTTCAATGGTAATAAAGGCTATGCATTTAGATCTGCCGCCATCAACATGTACATGTACAAGTAATCGTGAAATGATAAATAGCCAAATGTGGGAAAAGCGTCTTTTAATTAAAAGTGAATGATACCGATGACGTCGTTAGAAAAAGAGACAACTTGTATGCAAGATATAATGGCTTCTTTCCCCCCAATTGTTTCGCTAGAAATATCGGAAAAATCAGACTTCGCGTTATGTATAGTCTTATCTTAATATACACTGTCAAAAGGCAAAAGGGCATTGAGGCGCGTTTAGTAGCCTAGGGGTAAATAAACCCTTTACCAGACGACAACTTTAGATTTGTCCAAAGTGAAAGCCTTTCCAGACGACATATTACATGACTAAAATAAGAATGTCTTTAAAAGGTTCGACAATAACGTTCTAAAAACGATTGAAAATACTGTAGGTAAAGAAGAAAATGCTGGTTACCAACATTTTATCCTTTTCCACCAAGTTTTTCATTGCCTTTCTCTTCAGGGTCGTTAAATTACGATTTTGTTTGATAAAAGGTTGATAAATTAAGCAAACTGTAGTTCGGTTTTATTTTATGTTTCAGGCACAAACCTATGCATCCGAAGAAAGCCTTTGATACTCAAAATTTCAGACCAAACATCACGTGGTCCAAACCAGGTCCTGCGCCTTCTGTGTCAAATAATGGACCAATATTTTCACCTGCTACAGTGCAGAAATTAAAACTTTATCGTAAAGATAACAATCTACCGTGGTCACCTTACATGGACGCTCTAGATGAAGACATGATTCTGAGAGATGCGCTATTAGCAGATGTTGACGATGCTGCTTGTATCGAAAACTCTGTGATATATGTGATAGGTAAACTGATTGTTTTAGTAAAATTTTGTGAAATAGATAGAAGAAATCGATACTGGATAACTCATAAGCTGCATTTTTCTTTGAGGAAATTCTGTAGTTAAAAGTAGCACAAGCTGATTGAGGTTCCTTATTATGAGCTATACTCTGGCAAAAGAGAGTTTAATGCATCTCCGTAATGAATTATACCAAGCAAGATATCACATACTAAGGGATCCATAAATCCATTTAGTTTGACAATTCACTGTATCAGGAGATAGAATCGTCCTTGGACATGCAAAAGATTTACAAGTAACAAAAAGTTTGGACCCATGTCAGCCTTCCCAGACTGACATGAATCGATACTTTTTGTAGATGCATAAAGTCCCCTTTCCACAGAGCAATAAACTAGAGACTCAATGACACGGTTGCTCTCATACTTGTAGGTGATTTTGCAATTACAGATAATGTTGTCTTATGCAACAATAATCCCAAACATACCATCTGTATCCTTTATAAATAATAATAATGATAACTGCTATGTTTGATGAAGCGATAATTACGAGTTTTGGCGAACTGAAAGCGAGTTTTGATGAAGGGATAAATGCGAGTTTTGGCGAAGGGATAAATGCGACTTTTGGCGTAGCGATAAATGCAAGATGTAACTCCTTGCCAACAATCAAGCATCACGGTGAAGAGAGTCCCGTTTGTTAACGTTAACCTGGTGAAAAAGTTAAATAAAACTTTTCAGCCAAGACTAATAAACTCAAATATTGCTGATTCAAAGTTATAATTTTGGGAAATGTCTTCTTATCGGACCGGATAGATTCAAGCTTAGACTGCATGTTCTGTTCAGTCTGATCATGATCAACACTGGCTGAAAAAGCGGTTTGAGTCGCGCTTAGCAGCCTAAAGACTAAGAAGTGACAGTGGAAATGTTTCATCTAGTGAAGCTGCACCTACTTGCACGGTACGAACCGAATGTGCCAGTACGCTTATTGGTATGTAAATTGCCTTTCATCTCATTGTAATATACTCAACAAAAAAAGTTAAGGAAATAGTGTTTGAGGGGCTATGACAAAAGATCTAGAACATTCTGAGAAATTTGAATTTCACAGTATTATAAACCATCCATTTTTCTTCAAAAGGATGCTTTATTTGAGTTTATAACTCCAATAGCGGCTTAAATAATCAATGTTGAAGTTGACTTGTCTTCAAATCATTTTTCGCAAAATTGCAATATTGATTGGGTAAAGAGTGTCACTGTAGAGTCTCACCCCCAAAAAAAGCCTTTTTAAAATTGGTCCTCAAGCTATTTACTTACCTCAGATAATTTGAGCAATACTTTCCAGACTAGTCAACATTTCAATTTTCAAATCAGTTCAATATCTCCATTGCTATCATCTGGAAACGTGCAAGACTCTTTCGTGCTCATTTACTTGCCAGCGGGCCCACCAGACATATCTCCCTTTGAACATGTGTGGGACATTCTGGGAACAAGGGTTCGACTCAGAATACTGGCACCACCTCCATGCTCTTGCTGTGGCACTACAGGAGGAATGAAGACTGGTTCCTCGGCTCCAAATCGCCAGAATTATTCAGCATATGCGACGCCAGTGCTACTCCTTATTTGCCGCTGAAGGGTTACACAGTCGTTACTGCAGGGATATTTTGAACGTTCTTATCTTCCCTACGTGACATTTGAGGCTATCATGAGAAGGAACTTACGTAAATTTCATGTGACTTTCAAAGCAATTGAATTTTAAGTTAAAAAAATTTACAGCGTATATTCATGACTGTGTTTTGCATAGAAACAGGGAATACTCTGTAGACACTTATTGTGCGAAAAATGACTTTGACTTGACACAGTGCCACAACAAGGATATCAAATATCAGTTAGTGCTATAAAGCCAATGGAAACATTTTGTTCAAGCAATGAAATTTATCTAACAAAATTAATGAATACTGAACAATTGTTTGTTTTGGTAATCTTTTGTTCCATGGTTTTCTGAGATTTCCTTAACTTTTTTTTGTTGAGTATATTTAAAGATAAATAAATAAATAGATAAATAAATAAATAAAATAAAAAAAAAAAAAAAAAAATCTTAACTCGATACAGTTATGCAGCGGATTTATAGGAGTTTTGCGTGATAAGCTTATAAATTAAAGTTTTAATAAGGAAGATAACAACATGGTATCCTAACCCTAACCCTATAAGCTGTGTATCGGCTCTAGCTGTTTTTATCCCATTGAAAAGGGTATGAGGATTTAAAGAAAGGGAGAACACGTTTCACTTGGGCCCCTAATTCTATAATTGCAGTTAGTAAGTTACTCTGGGCCCTAATTTTATATTTACAGTTGGTAAATAAGATCCACTTATAACAATTTCAAGGCTAATACTTCTTATTTTCATTAGAGGAGACTCTTCAACTTAAAGACGCGTTTAAACATACCACTGGGACCACGTGTAAACAAATATCAGTTGCAAGATATACGAAATACAAGCGTACGATTCTATCATCTATACTAAAGGAGGCACATTTAAATGCGATGATGTGTCTAAATGCATGAAGTATATCCAGGCTTTAATTTCTAAGTTGTAATTCTCGTTGTGGATTAATAAATGTTCTATGTTACAGGCGAATAATACCAGTATCCCCCTGTCTTGCGAGACTTGTGCATTTTCTAAACCAATTATGCTAGTACGTACAGGAGTGCTCAAAGAGAAATAACTCTATGAGACTGGCGATAATAAAGACCATAACATCTCTAAAGACCATAACATCTCTAAACTGTTCGAAGATGGTATATCATTGATCAGACTGCACAGATCTTGATCTACATTTTACCGAAAATAATCCTATGTAACTTGCTAAAAGTTAAAACGCCATGTACAACAATAATTAGTCATGCTCTGTCAAAAAGAGGCTTAAAGTAACTGCAAAAAGTATCGACCATGTCAGCCTGAGCAGTCCGCGCAGGCTGACCTGATTCGTAACCTTATGCTATAGGTCAATTTTCTGCATGTCAAAGGATCAGTGTGTCTCAGGATTGAATCGGTTATTAGACAACCTGGGTTTTAAGATTTCATAATAATGTGGTGACTTGCTCGGTATCATTCATCACGGAGATGCATTAAACTCCCTTTTGCCAGAGCATGGCTCAAATGTTTGAATTTTCTTTGCAAGCTTCGAGAAATTTGACGCTTAGATTCAGGCTTTTAAATGACGGAAAGATCGCTTTATGATTGGAAACTTTTTGAACGAGATTATACATTACGTCATCATACTAATTGGAGTCATCGAATAAAAAGTGAAAAAGGATAAAAACACACCAGAACATTGTTATTCATTAAAAGACATTCTCTTTGTCTCCCTTTAACATTTATTTCAGAAAAAAAAACAAAGGTATGGAGTTGGGGACGAAATGAAAATACATATACAGCTTTATGACGGCCATGGAAATAGACGGCTGGTGGGCGGTGACCGGATGCAAGTTCGAATCTTCGAAAACTCCGTCAATGCCAGTGCCAGAGGTCATATACTAGATCACATGAACGGAACTTATACCGCTATTGTCAAATGTTTGTGGTCCGGGCAACCCTCCATTGAAGTATATTTTGATCTCCTGAGACCGGTCATACGAATGTATTATCAGTTCTTCAGAACGGTAAGCTCAACTGTGTTAGTAACGCTTAACACTTTAGCAAACTAGAAAATTAAACACATGTCCAATTTGAAAGCTTTTACTATGACGGATTCAATGCAGTTCATATGATAAGATTTGTCTTTGAAAGGGCAGAAAGCATTGTGGGAGGAAGTTAACATTGCTGGTTACCACCACTTTTTCTAGTCCTAATAGTGTTTTCAAAATCTCTCCTCCTCGGGGTCATTAAAATTCGGGAATATCTGACAGCTTCTCAAAAATAATTAATGATTTCTCCAAACAAGGCAGGTTAAAAAAAAAGAACTAAAATTGCAAAGTTGCTAGAATAAAGAAGATTAAACGTATGTATTCTTTTAAAGAGATTACAACGAAGGTAAATATTAAACATTTCAAAGAAAGTGGGAGGAAGGAAAAGTTTGGAAGGAAACGTAATTCTTCTAACCGGACTGATGGACTATTGTTGAATGTCAAAAGCTTCATTTGTGCCTTTGAATAGCTGCTTCGAGGTTGTAATTCGACCCATTGGTCTGTATTGTACATAATGTCCATTTAGGTTCATGTCATTTTCTTCCGCTAGGTGGCATTTTTCAAGTACATACCTATCTGATTTGGGCATTCTGGGTACATAACTGGGCTATTTTCAAACCGACAATCGTTACTTCGAATTTCAAAATAAAATAAAAGTTCACTCAATAAAACGCTACCTGGTACGATTCAGCTATGGTCAGCTAGCATGTAACCTAAGCACCGGTCATTTATAAGATCAGACTCTCCAGGCTTGGGAAATAGCTTCGGTACAAGCCCAGGCATTTCTTGTTGATAACTCTCTGGAAAAACCCTGCGAAAATTCTGGTTTCCCTAAAGTCTATATTAAGAAGCTTTATTCAAAGGTGAGCAGTAAAACAATAGTAGGCCATATATGTAAAAAATATCTTTCCTGTTTAAAATAATTATTTTTTTAGGAAAACTAGAGCGAAACACAAGCTAGATTTCTTCACATAGGTATTGTTATTGCCATTTTCTCTGTTGCTACTTTATTAGCGTCGAGTTTTTGTTTACACGCCGCATATTGATATTTATCCTGTACAGGATACTGATGCGTCATAGAAAACAAGTCAAATCTTCGAAGAATATGACATGCGCAGACAACGAGGTTCATGTAAAATATGTTTTAAATTACGGATTTTGTAGAATATTCGTTAATAAGATAAGCGCACAGTAGGTTTATTTATCAAGTTACATCTGCAAAGTTAATGGTGATGTTCGTAACTCAGAAATTTGGCTGTTTTGTGACCATTTGTACAATGAGACCACTGTTCGGAAAAATTAGCCACGCAGCGCTCAGTATTTGGTTTGTGTATATCGCATAGACTATTTTTTTTTTACTTTACGTGGTCAAAGTCATATAGACAAAGCTTGTGGGACTGTCTATGTGAAATGGACACTCGCTGACGCTTGCGTGCATATCACATACAGCCCCACTCGTCTGTCCTATATTTAGAACTTGAATGTTTTATTATTTTTTAAGCACTCCTTTCTAAAAGTGATCAATGTAAATTACACGAACGGGGAAATAAAACCGTGCCAACCGTATATAGACTGGTTAAATCCATCTGTGAAACTTTGTAACATGACTGACAGAAATGGAGGGATGTCGTGGTTCTGTGAGGCACCAGGCTCGGAAAGTGTGTCCTGTGACAATGAAGTCATGTTTTTAAAGGAGAACGAAATTCTAGTTGAACCGACGACAGATGCTGAGAGACAACTGAAGAAAAGGTACTTTCATCAAAGGGTGGCAGATAAAATAGTCTACAAGTACAAAATGGATGGACATATCACGCATATAAATGTAGGCTCTCGTCGTATTCGTGATTCGATATGGGATGGGTTTAAATTGCTTAAATGGGAGGTTTACACCACTACCAACAGTTTTACAATTATATGACGACTACATGTCACTTATTCGTGTCTATATTTGGTTTTCGTGTCTATATTTGGTTTCATCTGAAGAAAGTAAGAACTCTGAAGTGTTTTGTCCGAAGACGACCCAGGTGGTTGATTGATTGATTGTATGGTGTTTAACACCGTTTTCAACATTATTTTAGTTATATCGCGGCGGCCAGTGCACCTATCCATGCTTTCCCGGATTTACTTTTACCAGCACTCCGCACAATATTCTTTCCAAGCCACTGGCTGCTTTCCCACATAACATCGTCGAAACAATGGTCAGCGGTGAGAGAGGAATGAATCTTGTCGCAATGACTATCATCAATCCTGGGAAAGAAATTGACCGAGCCGGTGATCAAAACAGCGACCCTCTGTTCTCAAGTCCTGTATGCTACCGACTAACTATCGGGACACGGCAAGACCCAGGTGGGAATCGACCCATGATATCCCTCCTGATCGATACGAGGAAATAATAAAAAAATGTGTGGGGTACAGTTTGTGCTAAATAATCGGCTCCGCAGCAGTCCTAGAATCATCGATGTATCTAGCCGAGGTCATACCATACGTAGTTGACCGCAGTGGAGAATGACCGTAGATGGCCATAGTTGAACGTATTAAACATAGTTGAACGTTGTTACACGTACATAACCGTACTTCAACGTAGTAGTTGACCGTAGTGGGGAATGACCGCAGATGACCGTAGTTGAACGTGTGAAACGTAGTTGAAGGTAGTTCAACGTAGTAATGAACGAAGCTAAAACTTATGATTTGCCCGTAGTAAGCGCATAATATTTGAACATATTCAAAAATTTGTTATGGTTAACTACGATGTTGTTACCCTACTGTGACCGTAATTTGAACGTAGTTGATCGTAGTTAACCGTAATTGACCTTACTTTACCGTAGTGTGTTTGATACGTTCATCTACGGCGAACTTCGGTAATTTCTCACTACGGTCAACAACGTGAGATGTGACATTGGTTAAAGTACAATGACTGTAGCTTACCCGTACTGAGCAGGAACAACCACAACGTTTTACCGTAACTTAACGCAGTTGACCTTTATTTACTGTAGTTGTGCGTACTTAGGACGTAGTTTATACGTAGTTAACGTAGTTAATCGTAGTTAGACGTAGTAAAACCCTAGTTAACCCCAGCCTCTTTGCACGCAGTTGAATGTAGTTAACCGTACTGACATAGTTCAACCTACTTAGACTTTCTATATTTCCTCTTATTGCCAAATTTGAACCTACTTTGAACGTACTCCAACCTAGTTGACCGTAGTAACACTACGGCAGACTATGTTTGAAATAAACTACGGACAAATACGTGCATGACCATAGTGTGACCATGGCTTTATGGTTAACTTCGATGTTTTGACCCTACTGTGACCGTAGTTTGAACTTAGTTTACCTTAGTTAACCGTTATTAACCCTACTTACCCGTAGTGTGTACTTTAGTTGACCGTAGTCTTGGAAGAACATATTTTCTTTCAAGGCGACAGAAAAAGCGATCAGCAACTTCTGACTCGTTAACTTCCAAAAGCACAATGACTGTTGCTTACCCGTACTGAGCAGGCGCAGTCACAACGTTTTACCGTAGCGTAACGCAGTTGACACCGTAGTTGCGTGTACTTAGGACGTAGTTTATACATAGTGTAACGTAGTTACTCGTAGTTAGATGTAGTGATACCCTAGTTAGCCCTAGTCACTTTCCTCGCAGTTAAATGTAGTTGACCGTACAACTTTCTATGTTTCCCATTTTTGCCAATTTTGAACCTACTTCGAACGTACTTCAACCCAGTTGACCGTAGTAACACTGCGACAGACCACGTTTGAAAAAAACTACGGACAACTACGTGCATGACCGTAAATGTGACCATGTCTTAAATTGTCCGATATAAATCTTTATGGATACACATACGTTTAACGCATTTTTGAACAGTATTAAGCTGGATAAATACTTTTCAATTTATCTTACAGATCTGCTACCAGTAACTTCCCTTTGATTACAATCAATGTGACAGGTAAGGTATAACTCTAGAATATTTACATTGACACACGACTTTCTGTCTATCCGTCTGTCTGTCTGTCTGTCTGTCTGTCTCTCTCTCTCTCTCTCTCTCTCTCTCTCATGTAATTCTGCAGTAGCCAATCGCAAAACATTCATGGAAGGGAAGAATGATTTCAAGCGATGGGTATTTTGAACATACGTAACAAATCATTCAATGCCATACTGTACAGCAAACTGTTGGCAGCCGGATAGTTAATGCGATCTTTTTACTTAAAATATTACGAAAACGTCATACGCTATGACGTACGGAGGGGGGGGGGGAAACTAGGGTTTTAGAATTGTTACGTATTACTGGTTTAGATTCATACGCAATGACGTAATAGAATCGATATTATTTTCTAAATTGACAAAAGCATCTTAAATCTTTTTTTCCAATTTTTTTTCAGCGTAGCTAAGTATGTTGGCTTTTGGCCTACTTCTTCGTATTTATATAGTGGAACGAATAAAGAGTAATTTACGATTTGTAAAACATGTGGACATGTTTGTTCTGCGGCCCCCCTGGAGGCCTGTTTGCGGGCAAAGTTAAGGCATCATTATTGTAAGAAGGGTTTCTACCGCTAATCGATACCCCGTAGAGCTTATTCAGACCATTGCTAACGAATATGACAGGGAGACACGCCTTTCTTGTTGTTTTTGGTAATATAATATTGTTTAAAGCATTGCTTGATAATCTATTTCTGTATGCCTACATGTATTTTCTTTTTTTTATCTTCATAATGAACCACTGAAGAGGTTCAATATTCATGTTTTAACACCCAATCTATCGATCAGGGTTTCCCTGGACTTCCTTGGTTGGGGTCATTTTACCCCCTTCACATGAATAAAAGAAGGCACACTGATAAACTTTGGGGGTCATTTGGATAATTTAAGGATCCAAATTCAAAGAAACAGGAGGTCAGAGAAAACCCCGCATCTATCATTTTAATAATTTTTCTTATCAACTTAGTTTTACGCGCTTGTCTCTTGTGCGTTACGTCTCTGATGACACCCATAATTTGACGATTGGTGTAATACCTTTTCAAAATTTTTCAACATACGTCCGTCAGTTTATTGCATGGGCTCCTTATATTTATGACACAAGGTCTATTATATCAGTTTTTTTTTTTTAATAATTTGCTAAGTTTTGAATACAAATAACCGATTCAAAGTGTTAGTAATCTTCTATATCACCATTGTTATGGGAATGCCTTCGTTTTCAAAACGTAAAAATATCAGTTTTTATATTGACGACCATCCATACTTACAAACCTAGTTTAAACATACAGTTATGCCCTGTAAAAAGGTGTTTTAATGCATCTGCAGAAAACATCGAATCAGGTCAGCCTGCGCAGTCCACGCAAGTTGACCCGAGTCTAAACTTTCTATTGGTAAAATTTCTACCTTTTAAGGGACTGTTGTACGTTATGATTTAGCCGGATTTTGTATATACGAATGGCTCTATATTATGCTACGAATTTCTTGATATAATACGTTACAAAGATACTTTTTCACAGAGCTACGACAATATTTATCTTATATCGATTGTGAAAGAAGTTCATCTAACTCACTGCCGATGACTGCCTCCTGGAAACGTTTACCATCACTCGCTCTGTCATGTGGGTAGTCCTCATGGTTGACCTCGCTCATCAGGGACCTTTGATGCAAAATGTCGACGCCCAACCCCTATGAAAACTTGGGCTGATACTCATCTGATGTTTGACTGTTGGGGTTCATAAATCAAGATTGTAAGACATTTGAAATGAAAATGGAATTCAAATTGAAGGTAGAAGGAAAAAGCTCAAAAACGATAAGAATTTACACAATAAAGCAATAAAATGACATGTCTATCAGTTTGCACTTTAATGCTTAGCGGAGTTTAGCACGATTATCTGTAATCACTGGTTCATGTTTGGTGAGGTTTAGGAAGAATGAATTTAACTACCTAAACCCTTACGTTGCTAAGCGCGACTCAATGACCTTTTAGCGGACAGTGTGGGTCAAGATCAGACTGCACAAAACGTGCAGTCTGATCTTTCATCTACACTGTTCGATAAGTGCATATTCCACCACCCCCCCGCCAAAAAAAATGTTAGAAATAGCAAAATTTGGCTCTTTACTATCGGCTTAAAAGTCTCATTTAGCTTTTTTTAAGCAGGATAAGGGTTAAAGGTAGTTGTCATATAATGTTCTCAATCTTATACGCTTCATAACGTATACGGTTCATACCGCGTTTTCAAAAATACTTCTAGATTATGTTCGTTTGTAATTGTAGAAGCAGCGACTGATGACCACCTACCGCCCTGTTCCTCCTACAACAAAACAAAGCTGTGGTTTTTGCCATCTCCATTCGGCTATTTATTTAACGGCAAATGGAAGGTCGAACATTGTTCAGCTCCTTCCTCCAACGAGCTAGCAATCTGTTTGCGAGGAAAGCATTTTGTGATCTACGGGGATTCAACAAGTCTTCAAACCCTTCAAAGTTTAATTCAAAGATTTAGATGCTCTAAAACCGTAAAATCTGCGAGCTCTATAGCAAAAACAAGCAGCACTATTGATTCATTTCTTTGTGAACAAAATGATGTAACTATGGATTGGATACGGCATGCACTACCCGGTAACTGCGGAAGAAATTCTAGCGACGCCACTGCAACAGATTTATTTAGATATCAAGAGAGGAGAAATGTTGTGTTTTTAATACACATCTTTGCACATTTTGCACTGGTTCATCCAAGAGCGTTTAGAGACAGGATGCGACTTATCCGAAAAAGTATAGAAATATTTCTCAAATCCAACAAAGATGCCTTGTTCTTGCTACGTGGAGGTCACTTTTATCATACTGGAACGACGAAATGCTACGCCAACTATGTTTTCAGATTGATTTTAATTGAAGAGTTCAGTGGGCTGCTCGACAAAGTGATATACATTGATTATGTTGATATAACAATAGCTACTAAACAAGAAAATATCCATCCGGAGGACTATGTCGTGCAAGGATTGTTTGACCAGTTTCTGGCCTACGTTTGCACTTAGAATCAAAATATATTATGGCGGCGCTCTGGTATGCCGATATAACAATAGCTACTAAACAAGAAAAGATCCACCTGGATGACTTTGGCGTGCAAGGATTGGTTGACCAATTTCTGGCCTACATTTGCAGTTAGAATCAATACATTATGGCAGCGCTGTGGTTAAAGGGGGTTTAATGCATCTCCATGATCCATAACACCAAGCGAGACATCACATCATTATGAATCCATAAAATCGATTTTGTCTTAAAAATGACTGAATTTTGAAGTAGAAAGGTCGTTATGAGGACATTCAGAAAATTGACCAAATAGCAAAATGTTTCGAACCAAGTTAGCCTGAGCGGACTGTGCAGGCTGACCTGGGTCCATACTTTTTGCAGATACATTAACCCTCTTTTCACACAACATGGATCATATCTTTTTTCGGCATAGCAGAATGATCTCACCATCGCACACGCCAACAAATATTCACAAAGACCTTATTGCCCTCTGAAAACTTAACGTTTTAACTTCGTTCTTTCAAAGACCTTTCCGATCGCACCACGCGCATGTCGTGCGTTTACCAAGTTCTCATTACACCCATTCACAGTGTTATAAATCAAAGACTATGCACATTGTGTTCTCATTCGTTTTGTAATTTTTTTTTTATTTTTGTGAAAGAACGGTTCAATTCATCCCGTTCATGGATTTTATGGGTGCATAATTAATTGATAATTAGCTTGGTATAATGCGTCACGGAGGTGCATCGAGCTCCTTTTTGCCGGAGCGTGGCTCATATCCATATTCCAGTAACTACTGGTCCCAAACTCTTTCCGGAGACTTATGAACGTCATAATGAAAAAATGTGGTCCTGTCACCACAGAACGTAATTATTCTCTTCATTATCGAAGTTGAAAATCGGCTAATTGCTATGAAAGAGTAACACGCTTAGAGCTGAGTAGAAGAAGAAAAAGGAAGAAGAAGAAGAAGAAAGGAAGAAGAAGAAAAAGGAAGAAGAAGAAAGGAAGAAGAAGAAAAAGAGAAGAAGAAGAAGAATACGACGACGACGAAGTAGAAGAAGAAGAAGGAGGAGGAGCAGAAGAAGAAAAAGGAGAAGAAGAAGAAAAAGACTTTTAGAAAGGCATGCTCTGGTACAATGGTCACAATATATTGATGTTTTAAGGAAAATATTGTGGTAAAAGACATTAGGCCTACGAAGAAAAAACATAAACTGAAACGGTACAGAAAACAAATCAAATTTTAGAAGTGAAAAATATAAAATCAGGGGATAATATAACTTTCCCAACTTCTCGGACTCAAACAAAAGACCATTTATAATGTATTAACGTTCAGGAACAAACGGCAGTTAATTGATATGAATTGCATATTCTTGATTTTGTTTAACTCTAGAGTCAACTTTAATAACCCTCACCTCTTCACCAGACAACTCAATATTAGACTTGTCCAAACTGACAGCCCCTGGCTCGGCCAATTTCTTTCCGAGAATTGATGATAGTCACTGCGACAGGATTCATTCCTCTCCCACCGCTGACCATTGTTTCGACGATGATAATTTGGGAAAGCAGCCAGTGGCTTGGAAAGAAAATTGTGTGAAGTACTGGTAAAAGAGACTCCAGGAACGCATGGATAGGTGCACTGGACGCCGTGATATAACTGAAATAATGTTGAAAACGGCGTTAAACACCATACAATCAATCAATCAATCAATCAAACTGACAGCATTTGCAGACGATAGGATTGTGATAGGATTTGTCTTCAAAAGGTAGAAAACATTGGGGTAAATGGAGAAAATGCTGGTAAACCAGCATTTTCTCCTTTTCCCACAAAGTTTTGAAAAGCTGTCTTCGTCAAGAACGTAAATACTCGAGACTGTTTGAAAAAGCGTTAAAATGACAATCAGGAAATCGCAGGTAATGAAACAAGTAGGTCATTGCCCCTAAAGCGCTCACCTGAATAAAGTGATCAGGGAGTCATAAAGTTGAAGAGATCCTGGTGGTAATGATGTAAAACACATACAAAATATATGCAGTGTGCATAATGGGAATCAAGTTATATCTCATGATAAGACTTGTGTGTGTTACATTAGTCGACATGAATGCAGTCGGAACATTCATGAGAATTTGACTGAAAATGAGGCCTTTAGAGTGCTTACATGTTTTTTTCTAAGACTTGTCGTAGTGACCTGCCTTTTGGCCTTATGTGACCCAACATCGTCCGAAATACAGACAAATTTTCTAACCAACGGGAGAATGGGGTAGAAAATATGACATTTTCAGTCTCCTTTGAGATTTTATCTAGATAAACATTTTGACCATTTTTCATGAGTACGAGGACTGAAAACGTGACCTCTGAAAAGCACATAAGGTATTTCTGAGATTTGTTCTAGTGACCTACTTTTTGACATGACGTAATTCGTTTTCAAAGACATCCTATATATCATCAACACAACCGAAAATGTAGCCTCCAGAGTGTAAACAAGGGTTTTTTTCCTGAGATTTGTACAGTAACCTATCTTTTTACATGAGGTATCTGACTTTCAAATTCGGCCGAAATGTTATTAAGCCAAACATTCTGACCAGCTTTCATGAGTATTATACTTAAAATGTGGCCTCTAGAAAAACGTTTTTCTGAGATTGGTCCCAGTGATCTGCTTTTTGACCGGATGTGACCATTTTCGAACTTGTCCGAGAAAAATATCCTGACCAACTCTCATAAGTATTGAACAGGAAGTGTGGCCTCTATTGTGCACAGGAGATTTTGCCAAGATTTGTCTCAGTGATCTCTTTGATCCGACGTGACCCATTTTGAAACCGTCCGAAATATCCTTAAGACAAACATTCTTACCAACTTCCTTGAGTGTTGGACAGAACGGGTGGCCTCTACAGTGCACACAAGGTAAGTGTTGATGCCTTCACGACGGACAACGTACGACGTGGTTGTGTTCTTGTGTTCGTTATTATAATCATCGACATCGCCGTCTTCATCATCATCATCAGCAATTAAATAAGCTCCAGCACCTGCGCAATCTTCATGGTCTCATCTCATTTTCTGGACAGATTTACAATTTCTGATTGAATACCCAGACTGGAAAAGTATGGTCGGTTCCGTTTATTATATGTATAACAATAATATCGAAGGAGAGCAAGTCGAGAAGAAGAACAACAAAAGTACTAAGAACAACCTATTGCTGCGAAAAATCAAGAAACCATCCTATATAGTTTCCATTTTACCGCAAGCCTACAACGATCCTGAAATCTATTTCTTTTTAATCTTCTCCGTTCTTAGCTAGTGACGATGTAACCCGCTTATCTAATGATTAATTGGAAACTGTGATTAAACGCAAAAGTGACCAGGATAGATGCTTTCCTTTGATATGCACGATAGCTGTGGAACAAAGTCGATACATCATCGAAGTCCTGAAAAAAAAATAAAAATAAAAAAAAACATGCGGTCAGGTTAATGCAAGGTACGCAAGATGTGTGGAAAACAAGGCCGATTTAACATCAAAATACCAGAGTTCCATAGAAAAAGGGTTACTTTTGCCAAGAAGACTGTTGGAAAAGGTCGATAGAATTCGAAGGTTCTGGAAGACAAAGCCTGGTTTAATAACTTTGGAACAAGTCGAAAAAAAACATCGAGGTCTGAGCGGTTAGAGGAACCAGGGCCCGGTTTCACGAAAAAACTTAAGTCCGTACTCAACTCAACTGAGTTTACAGGCTTAAGTCCGTTAAAATGCTGAGTTGAGTCTGAAACGTTGAGTGCGTTTCACGAACGCGTTCTCAGCTGAATCGCTTATTTCGTTGATTTTTCAAAAGTCTTAAGGGGTATTTTTGGTACTCTTCGAAAACGGAGGTAATAAAGTGTCAATGTCGTTGTCGTCTGAAATAAACAAGGCCGATTTTCTTGCATTAAGAAAGTGCATACAGTCGTAAAAAGCCATTTTACGGAATTCTAGCCGTGTATTCATGCATCGGTATGCACGTCACCATCGTAAATAAACTGATTCGCTTTGGTACTAGTCAAAATTTATTGAAATTGATTCTTATTCGAGGCCAAAAAACGAGGAAATTAAAAGGGAAATGGACAACGACGATTCGCACTGATTCACTTTATGATAGTGAGGTGTATTTCACATGAATAAAATGTCTTGTTAAACTGTCCACAATGCACTAAATACATAGGCGGGGATGTCAAAGTGCCTGTGAGGTTCGCCTGCCCGGGTAGCTCAGTATTTAGCATGTCTGAATCGTGACTGGTGGTTGTGAGTTTGATATCCGGTTGAGGCAAACTTTCTTCCGGCGATTTTTCGCCTCTCACCTCTGATGCATGTGGGAAAAGTAGTCAGTAACTTGGAAAGAAAGCTGTGTCAAAACTGGTGTCAGAAAGCCAGGAAACACATGCTCAGATGCATTGATCGCCGTGATATGATCTAAGCTGGTGAAACGGCCTTAAACTCCAATACAGTCAATTAATCAAAGCTAGTAAGGTTCAACAAACTAGCAGCATTTTTAAGAGAAAGATCGCCGAGCATTTCATTGAGTAATAGGCTATCATGCAGCTGAAGGAGATGCACACCTGAATAGATGAGACAACAGTTTAAACATGACTTCATTATTAGTAGCCGGAAACTTGTAGATTTGATCTTCTTGAACATACACCGCACAGCTCTGACTTTGCACCAATGCTTAAATCCCCCCCCCCCCCCTTATAACAACACAGCCCCATGGACAGCGACTCTACAACTGTTGATCTTAGGTGAAACTGATTGATTGAATGGTGTTTTACACCGTTTTCTGCATTATTTCAGTTATATCATGACGACCAGTGCATCTATCCATGCTTTCCTGGCGTCTCTTATCAGTACTCCACACAATTATTTTCTTTCCAAGCCACTGCCTGCTTTCCCGCTTAATCATCATCGAAGCAATGGTCAGCGGATTAATCCTTAGAGTGCAGTATAACCCTGTAGCACACAATCCAGAGTTTTAAATACCCCCAAGGAAAAAAAAAAGCTTTTGAAAACACTGTTGGAAAAATAGAAAATGTTGGTGAGCAGTATTTTCTCTTTTTGTCTAAATGTTTTCTATCTAATCAAAAAGAGAAATTATCATTTTATCAACAGATAATTTGTCATCTGCATCTATTTTTTTTTTTTCAACCTCTCAATTTGGTCCAGTCTAGAATATTGTTGTTTGGTGAAGAGTTTAATGGATTTTTTCAGTCTGGGAAAAAAGGAAAATAGCAATATTTATACAAGTATCTACTATAATATTGTACACACAAAAAATAGTCTAGATAAAAGATCAGCCTGTACGACCCTTGCAGTCTGATCTTGATCTACATTGTCTGTAAAAGGTAGTTTGATCCCGAGCTAATTGTCCATGAAAATGGAATATCCAGCTGATTGCACATTTGTAACTAAGCTTTTAAATAAACTGTGAGTTAAAAAGAAGTGAGAGCTTTATTGATTTTGAGTATATATTTCACAAAAAAGTTTCATAAAGCTAAAATACTATTTGGATGATAGATTATGACTGACTAGCTTTGCAGAAGTGACTCCAGCCAATCTAGGTACGAGTTTTTGAGCTTTTAAGAAGTAGCAGTTTGGAACAGTCAATCAGAAAAATGGGAGCCTCCATGTGTTCACATACATACAAATGACACATTAGTTACGGCACATTGATAGTTGAACATTTCTCATGACTCTGAAACTTACATAGTGCATATACTTATAGCAGAGGAAAATATTATTTTTTAGCAGCAGCATTATTTCTGTAACGTGCCATTACTGATGATAGTATACATGTAACTTTTGTACTAAACTGAGCAAATACCCAAATTTGTCAAAAAAACATGCACTGAAACATACAAATTTGTTTAATGGTACCCCTAGAATGCAATTTAACCCTTTATCAAAAAATCCAGAAAACATTGTTGGAAAAGGAGAAAATTCCTAATTACCCTTTTCTCCTTTTCCCATAATATTTTTTACCCACCAATAAGAGTAATCATCTTTTTATCACAGTTAATTTGTCAGCTGCAAATGTTTTCAGTTTGGTTCAGTCTAGAATTTTGTCTTTGGTCAAGTTTTAAATCAAATGGACTTCTTCCAGTCTGGGATAAAAAGGCCAATAGCAATATTATTTCCAAGGTATGTGCCATAATACAAAAGACAAAAGAACAGTATAGATCAAAGATCAGTTAGCATATTCTTTGCTCTCTGATCTTGGTCTACACTGTCTGAGGGAGTCTGATCTTGAGCTAATTGTCCTTTAAAGAAGGAATATCTAGCTGACTGTACCTTTGCAACTCAGCTTTTAAATAAACTACTTTTTCACTTGCCGAGTATTTGATAGGATATGGTGGATTGTTTTCATATAATTTATTATATACGTAAGTGGTTTATTGCACAAATGACATGTTCAAGGATCTTTTACCACTTATGACACACAGTTGACCATTACACATTAATACACAAAAGTTCAATTGAATGTAAATTTTGCAATGGCTCTCCATTTGAACCCCTCATGACACCAAAGGACCAGTCAGGAGAAAAATTGGTCTGGTACTGTCTAGGCATCATCATACTGTACTGTATGCTTTTGGTTTTACCTATTTAAAATAAAATTTAGATATTTAAAGGGTGAAAATTCATTGTTACCAAACAATTTTGTTTTAGCAACCCTAAGAAGGACTTTGTAAACATTGTGAGAAAAGGAGAAAATGCTGAAATCAACATTTTCTCCATAAACCACACTGTTTTATACCTTTTAAGATTATTTTCATCATTTGAGTTACACTTAAATGTGTTGTCTGAAATTTTTTTCAATCTGGACCAGTCCTACACTTTTTTGTTTGGTATAGAGTTCAGAGATGGATTTCATCTTAAAATGAAAATTGCAAAGATCTATCCAGCTCACTTTTGTAACTTTGATGCTATCTACCATGTGTGAAATTTTGTCTTTGTACACTAAAATCAGTCTGCTTGTGCATGCAATCTTTCTACAAGCTGTCAAGCTTTAGTCTCAACCTTTCACACCTTTAAGAAATTTATCACAAAAAGGTCTACTGAAAATGATTAATTGAAAATCATATAGAAAACTGTATAGATGTGGAATCAAGGTTATGGATAAAGTATCGAAATATCCTTTTAAAGTGTATTATGACTGCCAGAGATTTCTGTTTTTAACTTGACTATGCAGTAACTAGTAATGTTTACAAGTCTGATACTCACAGGAAATGAAAGCAACAACAACCATGTTTTCTCACACTGCTCACCTTTTCATTTCCACAAAGAATATATCTTTGACAAGAAAATACACAAACCTGTTAAAACTATCAACAATGAAGTAGATTTTAAAACACTTTTTTTCTTCTGTTGATAGTAGATCTATTTTCCACAGTGGATATGAAAAAGATTTCACTATTTTTTTTTTTTTATAACCATTGATGCAGCACTGTTTCAAAGACTATGGATTTTGATGCTCAAGTTTTATTAATGTATGTCAGTTTCAGAAAAGATATTATAAGTAAGCTAGCAGTATAGCTGGAAAATTGCTTGAAGTCTGTAAAACAATTGTTTCTCTATCACTTGCAATCATAATCTGAATTTGGTGCAAAAATATCTGTGTGAAAGATAGAGCATAATCATAGAACACAAGTGTGACAGGATATAATCATCTATGCATATTAAATGTGAGAGAAAAAGTTGCCTTTACATGTATATATTTGAAGATGATCTGTGAGCAACTTCATTACTCTATAGACATGACAGATATTTTTCCAGTATACCTAATTTCTTTTACCTCTCTCTGCCAGTGGGGACTAAAATAGCTTTCGGAGACTGTAGGTCATGATCAGAGAGTGCAGTCTGCTACCTGATGCTAATATTTTACCATAACCATCTTACAGTGCACTAGTTATCTACTTTCAGACTATGAAATTTATTTATTTTGGCAGCAACAGAGTTCAAAGAAACAATCAATTTGCAAGATTGTTGAACAAGACATACCTGTCAATTTCTTAGAATGCTGACCTCCAGGTCCTGAATCAGAAATGTTGTGAAGTGCTAAGTTCACCATCCCTTTATTAATCACTTCACCGTCATCACTCAGATATGTGTTTATTTACCTAAGATGAGAGTACCAGAAATGAAAGTTCTGTATTGAAAAAAATAAAATTAAAAAACAAAATAAAAACAGGATGAAACCTATGTTGTGGGTGCTCATAGGAATTACAGATGAATATCTACCATACAGGTTTCAGAATTCCAATCTCCATCTGATAATCAGAAAGCAACCAGTTATTTGATCCTCTGTCAAGTTACTTGACAATGATTGTTACCACCTATATGCCTGATTGTTTGCCATAGAGCTCCCAGCCCCAGTTAATTTGAAACCTAATTGAAGCCAGGTGATAACTGATAAATAGGCAATTAGTGATAACTTTCAACAGCTAACATGTTCATCCTATTACACCTTCATTTATTTTTAAGCCAATTTAACAAGAGATGCAAAACACAATTTCACTTCAATATCTGCCTTTGTAATGAATAACCAAAATCTTTATACAAAAATATAGGCCAACACACATACATACAGATTTTTAGTTTTCTATTTCAAATTTAAGATTGTTGCCATTACCTGAATAATTATCGGACTCATAGTAAATATATATATCTACATTTACAACACTGGATTCTGTACCAAGTTTATTTCCAAAAGTTGGGTAGTTTTTCACCCATGACAACCGATACGTTGTTCTGAATCATTCAGTCAAAACATTGTTCTGATACACGATTATTTCCATAAATGTAGAATCGTATTCAGTGGAAGAGTGAATTTATGCACTGATTTTTCCATTTTCTTTTCAAATTTTGGCGGACAACGTACAAAAAGACAGTTGTCATAAACAAACCTTTTACTGATTAGTTATCGATGACACAACTTCCGGGTCAATGAAAGTGTCCAAAATTTGTATTTTCGCTACGAAATATTGCGATAGAAAGTCCCATTGCAAAATATAAAATACTCAAATCTTACCTAAGACATATTCTTGTTTGTTGTCATCGTATTTGTCTTTGAAAGCTGTGTTCAGGGACGATTTCTGAGTTTAGGGTCGATTTCTCCGAGGGACGATTTCTCCAGCAGCTCAGAAATGATCCTACACATTATCCGTCATGTATATTTCGAACAGAGACGATCCTTGAAAAATTTCCTCCATGCTTAAGATATGAAATAGAGAAAGTCTGTCTCTAAATAGACGTTCTGTCGGTTTACATCTCTCCAGCGGCTACATGTCCGCCATATTTGAGTCGACAACAAGCAATATAAGCCAGCATAGGGGTAGACTCGAATTAACAGACTCAACTCAAGGTTTTGAGATCGTTACTGAGTCTGTTAACTTTCGTGAAACGCATCTTAAATAATGAACTCAACTTAAGTCAGAAACCGAGTCCGTTAGCGGATTTGAGCAAAATAACGGACTTTAGTTGTTTCGTGAAACCGAGCCCAGGTTCATGTTGACATACACGATAATCTTGTAAAAGGACCTCAAAAAGCCAAGTCCTAGAAGTACAGTTTTAGTTGTACGGTCAGGTGGCAGGGGACTTGGATACTTGTTCACGGCTGCGGCAAATCATTTCGCTCCGAGCCCAAGGCGAGGTGGCGACATGATTCGCCACAGCCGTGAACAAGTTTAATGATTATACTGCAAAGTTTTACCATTCCATCGTGTATTCAGCGAAATTTCCCTGTCTTGTGGTCTCCCGAATTGAGAACGCTGACATAGGAATTTCCCTGCTGAGTGCCTCGATTAAAAGAAAACTGACGTCACTGAGAACTGACGTCACTGAAACCTTGGTAAAACATGCAGTTTGGTGCATTTAATTTTACTTAAACATGGATTTAGACATCTGCAAGGTAAGTAACTATGCATTTTAATGATTTGTTGGCAAAAGTAAACGACCATTAGTTGCCTCAAACGACCATTAGTTTATCCTTTTAACGTTACAATGTAAGAGTTTCGACACTTCACAATTTGCTTACCTGACATACCTCTGGACCAATCCTCGTAACTGTATCAAAACAGCTAAACAACGGCAAAAAAATTAACATACAAAAGCATGAGAAAACGCTACACTGCAGTTCCTTTCCACTGAAATTTCTCGGATTTTCATCGAATACTGCTGTGCTCATATTGGCCACGCTACCAATTCCACAATTCTCCCGTAGGAATTAGCAATAGCCCCTCATCTGAAGACTCAGTAGAGGCCAAAAGTAAACAATGTGGGTAACAAAATGTATCTAACTTGAAATTACACCAAGCTACTGTGAAGATGACAATTTGTTATTGTACTGTCGGACCAAGTATTTGTCGCCGTCAGAAAAATAAATTTTGAAAATAGTTCAAAAGTTGCCAGGTCGCTCCATCTCTTCTTTACTTTCTACCTGGTTTTAAATGCATATTCCTGTCAGTGACTATTACATGGACATACAATGACAGATTTCCATCCTCACAGTAATTTCCATTGTTTTGAAGATATGGTTTAAATTTAAATGCATTTTAAAATTGTTTATTTTTGGCTGCTACTGGGTCTTTACAAAATACAAAATATACAAAATGATAACTTTTATGCCATCTCTACATCTGTGAAAAAAAAACGTACATTGTGTTTTAAGAATGCTAAGTTCAAGTAACATGTAAGTTAGGCCATTTTAAATGTAACAAAAATACCTCAGTACGACAGATACCGCATCTAGATGGTATTAACCTGCCATAAATTGACTCTGAAAGACGGTTCTAAAGTAGGTAAGTCTATGCTTTCAGTTATTTCAAAATTGAGAGTGAAAGATGAAATTACTTTTTTTTTTTCTTCATTTTATCTGCTCGTGATTTTCTATTCATTTAATTTCCTGACACTATGTGCGATCGTTGTTGAACAACATTGTAAACTTTATTTGTAGAATTTTGCTGTACACGGAATCATCGCCATGGCATAAACGTCCGTATCCGAATTTGACATCGAAACTAACTCTCAGAAAGACGACTTGATGCCATTATTCCCTTGCGCTTTGCAAGTCGAATTTTTTCAAGCGGATGAATAATATATTTTGGTCTCAGACTCATTGCTGAGTATGTATATTTCAAACTTTACTAACAATACAAGCACGGCTTGAAACTACCGATTACACAGTTTGTATCAACGTCTTAGTATCTCTACCTTTCAGAAGATTATAGCCTGGCCTGCTTGCCACAAGTTTACAGGTTTTTTGCAGACGCTATGATCCAAGACCGGCCTCATAACCTGCCGTCGATTCATGGATATAAAACTACCTTTTTTTTTTTCCTTTTCAAAGGCAATATCCTTGTTTATACTAGTATGTGCTCAAAGTAGGCTGCCACCTCATAGTTGCCGATTCGATTGCGTCGTTTATTCTATTTAAGCACGTAAAATCGAAACAGCTGACCGTTCACAAAGTGCTTAATGGAACTTTACTTTAGCAGAAATCGATTTTGTTGCCAGATGAAAAAACTTGAATCGGCAGCTGCTTTTGAAATTGGCTGCCAGTTGCAAATTGACGAGATATTTCACGAACATTTTTATTATTTAATTCCCTAAATGTCAAAACAATAAACCAAACATAAAAGATTAAGCATTCTTTGAAACATTTCATTAATTCCATTTATTCATACTTCAGAATGGCTTTGAACTTCAAAGGTAAAAAGGTTCTGGTGACGGGTGCTTGTCGTGGTTTAGGTCGACAAATTGCTATAACATTGGCAAAGAATGGCGCAGATGTTTATGGTGTTAGCCTGACATCTTCCACATTAGAGACACTAAAGAAACAGTACCCATCCATAACAACCATAACGCTTGATCTTTCCGATTGGGAACACACCAGAGTTCTTCAATACCTTGAACCCATGGACGGCCTTGTAAATAATGCAGCTTTACTACCTAGAAGGACCTATTCAGCGATAGAGACAGATTTTTCCACAATGAATAAATTCATGGAAAATAACCTCTACAGTGCCATCAACTGTACACAGATCATTGCAGAAAAGATGATTTTAAATGCAAAAAATAGGATCGATCGTAAACATATCATCGATTGGATCATTGGTCGCAACACATGGTACGTTTCCCTATAACATCAGTAAAGCTGGTCTTGATATGGTTTGCACTAGAACTTGTCGGTCATAACATCAGAGTTAATTCCGTCTATCCTGTACTGGTTTTAACCGAATCGGCAAAGAAATTCGTCGATACACTCGGTAATGGGGCTGTTGACGCATTAAAAAGCACAATACCAATGAAACGCCTACCAGAAGTAGCCGAAGTGGTTGGGCCGGTGTTATATTTACTGAGTGACTTTTCCACCACGATAAACGATACGATTCAGGTTACTGATGGTGGGAAATTATCGAGTATCTAAACTCAGTAATTTAAATGAACAACCGCACATGTACAGCAGCGTTGGAACTCTTCGTCGATTTTTTATAACGGGAAAAAATGTACTTTATGTATCAAGTACTTTTACGGACTATTCAATTTTCGCATATTCTTAACCCTTAGGCTGCTAAGCGGGACTTGGGCCTCTTCTGCGGACATTTCAGATCAAGATCAGACTGCACAAAACGTGCAGTCTGATCTTTGATCTATACTGTCCGATATGATATTTTTTTCCGGTGAACTTTGTAACTGCAATATATAGGTTTTCATTATTGATACAAATTTTTGGTTCATTTATTTAGCAGTTTAAAGGTCAATAATACCTCATAACACTGGTGGACCTATTGATCTGTATTGAAATAAATAGAGGTTATGCAATTTTAAGTATAAATATGTACAGGTACTCTATAAACCAAAGTGAAAATGATAGGTTTTGTATACGTAGCGATTTTGTATTAAACGTTTGACATTTGTATTCAGCCTCTGCTTTGTAATATTAATGTTGTATAGTTGACCAATTTTCCCCTGATGATTATATCAAGAATTTTATAAGAAAGTGTATTAGTGAAATAAATTTACGAAAATTATGGGGGTATCCTAAAATCATCCTACAATCTTTTGTTTTGACAACCCCGGTGGCGAAGCGTATTTGAAAACATGGTAGGAAAAGGAGAAAGTGCTGGTAACCACTATTTTCTCCTTTTCCGACAACGTTTCCATCCCTTTCAAAGACAAATCCCATTATTTAAGCAAAACTTGATTTGTTATCCCCCAGATGTTTTAAATTGGACAGGTCTAAAATAAAGTTTTCTGGTAATGACTTTTTCTTAGATGTTACATTAATACAATTCCATGATGCAATCTTATTTTATTTGCTTTGTAACGCTTGTATTGTTTTCTTTTGGCCGCTACTGGGCCTTTAAGGTCTAATATAGGAATACGTTTGAAAAACATAATTGTATGTCAAAGGCAGCCGTCTGCGCATATGAGACTTTAAAACTGAATTTTTAAAATAGGTCTATTAACCCTTTACCACACAATCCTGAATTTTAAGGACACCTGAGAAAGAGGCCTTTGGAACACATTATTGGAAAAGGAGAAAATGCTGGTAATCCGCATTTTCTCTTTTTCCCTCAATGTCTTCTACCCTTGCATAGACAACTTTCATAATGTGAGCAATGTCTAATTTGTCCTCTGCAAATGCGTTCAATATGGACCTGTCCAAAATTGTGTTGTTTGGTAAAGTGTTAACGGAGAGCAGGGAATATCGATTCTTCAATCTATTCACGGTGACAAATAAACGTAAATAATGTTCTTTGGTTTTCTCGTGTAGCTCACTTGCTCCGTAAACTGCCAACGCACGCCCAGCGGTCGTTCTGTTTGAAAAAAAGGTAACCTCGGTTTACCACTTATATTTTTTTTTCTTATTTTCTGGTTGATCTTTCAACCGCAAAGCATGGCTCAATGTACTTTTGCGGATAGCGTAAATCAAGATCAGACTGAACAAAACATGTAGTCAGATTTTCAGTCTACAATGCGTGATAGGATGATATTTTTTCAAGACGAAAAGAACTTCGAAAATAGCAAAATCTGTGTATTACCTCGGTTGTTGTCGAAGAAAACGCCAAGGTATTATCGTAGTCCTTTTGTCGTTGTCTTCGTCTGCGGGGTCGTTTGTGGCTTCGTGCAAAAACTTTGACATTTTATAATATCTCTCAATTATTACTGAAGATATCTACTTTAAACTTGGACTGGTTCTTAAATATCAAAAGGAGAACTCATTCAACAAGGGCAAGTAACCATCAACGTATTTTTGACACAGTTTTGCCCCTTTTCGACTTAAAGTTTTTATTTGCACCCGCATGCGGTGCTCTTTTTTTTTTACTACTGACTGTAAAAATTGTTTAGTGGTCGTAGACGTAAAAAAAAAAAAATAATAATAATAATAATTATAATAATGAAAAATACTAGTAATTAAATATTGCCTAGACGTAATATAAAAAGATACTAGTAAACTCATACTACTACTACAACAACTACTACTATTATTCTTACTACTATATACTACTATTAAGGTCTACGGCCCCTAACTCTCATATTAAAAGACGGAAGCTGCCGAGATTGGCCGAATAACCTTTACAAAAACGTCGATGTTACACGATATTTACCGATGAGTTAGTGAGTCTACGATCCCTTACTCTCATATTAAAAGACGGAAGCTGCCAAGATTGGCCAAATAGCCTTTACGAAAACGTCGATGTTTACCGATGAGTTCGGGGCCGTAGACCTTAAGATTTCACCGTTTAGGACAGTGTACATCTGATCCTAACCTACACTGTCCGTATGATCGCATTAAGTCGTGCATTGCAGTCTTGATATGATTCATGACCGACAAGCTTTATAATATTCAATTTTGGGCAGTTTAGAAAAAAATCGAAGTTCTTGTTTGGGGTTTCTACACTTATGTTAAACGGACTTCGTAAGATTTTTTTAAGCCTTTGAAATGCAATGTTATTGTGCCATTTCTTTTCGTCTATTCGTTTTTTCGGTGAATTGAGCCTATATATATACGTGAAAAAAAAAACAACTAAATTCACTTGGTAAAGGTTTTAATGCTGTCAGAGTATAATGGGGTGTATAAGAAGCCCGTTAAAGTGAAACTAGTCTTTTATTTTTATTCCGACAAAAATAAATAAGCCATTCACTGTGAAAAGGGGGCTTAATGCATCTGCGAAAAGTATCGACCCAGACCTAGGCCGAAACTTTTCGATATTGGTCAATTTTCTGTATGTCCAAGGACCAGTCTACCTTATGATTAAGTCGATTGTTAAAGAAAGGGGCTATTATGGATCCATAACTATGTGATGGCTTGCTTGGTATAATGCATCACGGAGATGCATTAAGCCCCCTTTTGCCAGAGCATGGCTCAAACACAGACGTGTAAAAGTGACTGTAACTGCAAATTGATTTCAACAACTGTTTTATGGTTTATATAAACCAGAAGCTATATTATAAGAATACAGAAACACAGATGACTTATATATTAGCATAAAATCTCAGCACCGAACAATAAAATTTAAGTCTTGTCCTAACTGCAAGAATTTGCAGACGGCAAATCAAATATAACTCAAATGTTGTGATATGTCTTTGAATGTGCAGAAAATATCGTATGAAGAGAAGAAAATACTGGTTATCAGCATTTTTTCCTTTTCCCATGATGTTTTCAAAAAGCCCTTTCCTAAAGGTAGTTAAAAGGCGGAATTTTGTGGTAAATGGTGAAGGACCTCTCCCTGCCCCTTAATCCCCTCCCCCAACTGAAAAAAAAAAAAAAAAAGAGAAATGGTAGGCAAGCCCGTTTACTAAAATTATACTCAACAAAGAGTCAGTTATAAGCTGATTATAGACATCATTGGGAGAAATAAATTTTCTAACCGTATGTTGCATGTCTTTCGACGTTCAAAATTTTAAAGTTTTCTGTATATTAACTCTTTCTTAGACAACAAAGTTTTAGACTTGTCAAAAATGTAAGCATGTGCAGCCGACAAATTAGACGTGGCTTATACGGGTAATTTGCCTTTGACAGACAGCAAAACGTTGTCGCAAACGAGGAAATGGATGGTACCGGCACTTTCTCCTTTTCACTACAGTAGTTACTAGAGCTTTGCTGTTTTCCATGGTCGTTAACTCTTTCATTACTGAATCAGTAACTTGCAATTTCTCAAAGGCTACAAATACAGTTTTGCTGCAAGATCAAGAGACAGTTCAGTTATAATCCAGAATAAAGCAGTGGACAGTGTCGATCATAGATCAGACTGCACGTTCTGTGCAGTCTGATCTTGATCTAAACTGTCAACAACAGCTTTTGGTGTCGTCTATGGTATAGAAAGAGTTGAAACAGGAGGTGATTTTGTAAGTAGCTTGCGAGTAACTGGATACGCGCGGCAGTAAGGCTTTATCAAACAGTCGCATGTTTTAGCGACCTCGAAGAGGAAAGTTCTTGAAAACATAGCGGAGAAAAAGAAGACAATGCTGGTTATCTGCAAATGCTTTCAATATGGACGAGTTTAAAATCTTGTCATTGTGACAAAGGTTTAAAGGAACATCGACAGCTGTTACCTGGGCTTGACATCCGTTAATTAACGCCACGTTTTATTTTAAACTTTTACTTCACTTTATATTTTGCGGCGAAGCTGAGTACGCTGACTTTTGACCTACTTCTTAGTACAGCCAAAGATTGAATTGATAGTAATTTGCGATTTGTCAAAAAATATGAACATGCTTATTCGACAGGCCCCTTCTGGTATATTTGCTCGCACATTCATGAAACCACTATTTACAAGCGTTGCTACCGCTAATCGATACCCCGGCGCTCTTGATTCATACCATAGCAAATTAATGTAAAAGAGAATGGTCTTTTTTTGTACTACTTGGAAATTTATTATGTCATAAGCATTTCCCAATAACCAAACGGTGAGGAAAAAGAGTACATTTATCGTGAAGTTAACTTTAATTATTTTACTTCATAATGAGCCACAAAAGAGTCAATATTTATATTCCAGTATCTCTTACGCCGTCTATCTTTTTTAAAGATGTTCCTTGTTTTATATATACCTATTGAAGTTCTGGCTCAATTAAATTCTTCTCGCCCAGATAAAAAACAGACACAACGAGAAAAAAGAAGTCTCTACCTATGTATGTGTCAAATACGGTTTGATGACGTAGTTTGCGTGCGGATTACTTTCAGCTTGGTTTCCAATTTGATTGGTCAAAAAATTGCGTTATAATATTCATTCGCTATTCATAAAAATGATTTATTACCATTATATTTCGCTTGGTGGCATTTTCCAAATACAGACCTATCTGATTTGGGCATTCTGGGTACAGAACCGGACTACTTTTCAGATCGACAACCGTTACTTCGAATTTCAAAATAAAATAAACGTTTACTCAATGAAACGCTACCTGATACGATTCATTCAGCTATGGTCAGCTAGCATGTAACCTAGCACCAGTAATTTATGAAAAAGAACCCTACAGGCTTGGGTAATAGCTTCGGTGTAAGCCCAGATATTTCTCTTTGATATGTGTGGAAAAAACCCTGCACGAATCCTGGTTTCCCTAGTCTATATTTAGAAACTGTATTCTAAGACGTGCAGTAAAAACAAAAGTATTTGTAAAAACTATTTTTCCCGTTTGGAATGATTAAATTTTGGAGGAATTTGGAGAGAAAAACAGGCTAGATTTTTCCATAGAGGTATTTTTTATAGCCATTTTCTCCATTGCTACTTGATTAGCGGCGAGTTTTAGTTTACATACCGCGTATTAATATTTATCCTGCACGGGATAGTGATGCGTCATAACAGACAGGCCGAATCTTCGAATAATATAACATGGGCAGACACCGAAGTTATTACCCTCTAGAACACTATTTGTTTTAATTTCTTACCGCTTTCCGTTAACATTGTCAACACTTTCAAAGTTTGTTCTTAATTTTTGAAAGTGGTATAGTATAAAATAAAAGAATTATTTAGTTATAGTAACTTTCCTGGTGCTTGTATTTGCTTCTTCGTTGCATAGGATAATTCTGACATCTCGCACAGAATTCCCGTTTTACAAGCAAATTTTTAAACAAAAAAAATCTTCTGCACCAGCGTGAAATATTGCAATTGTATATTGACGGATGAATTCCGTCAGATTAACTCTTTCGGCGCCAAACATGTCAACCCCGTCTCTGTCGACGGCTGAAAATACAATTCACTGAACTTCAGACATATTTCTATCTTCTAGGCTTGACTAAAACAAGCGGGCGGTGTAAATCAAAGATCAGACTGCAGGTCTGTGCAGTCTGATCTTTATGTTGTCAGCAAAAAAATAAAAAAAAAAAAGAAAAACTGTGTTCGTCTATGGCGTTGGAAGGCTTAAAAAAAGACACATTTCTTTTCAGCTTAAGGCAAAACATGCAGTCAAAGAAGATACCACTTTCGGCTGCTTTAATTGCAGCCACACTAGGTTTGGCATTCTGGACCTTCGACAAAAGCCAAGACTTGAACGCTACACCGTTTGTATAGCTACTATAACTCTTTACGTTTATAGATATGTATTTTATATCGATTGTAAATAAAGTTCATTCAACTTATATTAGGTACTTTCGATGATTGCTACCTGAAAACTTTAACCGGTACTCCTGCCGTGATATGGATGGCCCCAAAGGTTGATCCCACTCATCACGGAATTCGAGCCCAGAACCTTTAGTGTGAGAGGCCGACGCTTTATCCCTACCCCAGCGTCTCCCACAATAATCCTATGAATGACTCTAAGCATTTTAATCCTTATCCTGCAAAATAAGTAAAATGAAACTTCCAGGCAGATAGTAAAAATCCAAATGTTGCTATTTCAAGGTTATCTTTTGGGTAAGAACATCTCCTTATCGGACAGTGTAGATCCAAGATCAGACTGCACGTTCTGTCTGCAAAAGGTCAGTGAGTCGCGCTTAGCAGTCTATGGGTTAAGTAAACTATAGAATGCATTTTCAGTCAGTTATAACCGAATTTGAAGAAATATGTTACATGTGTTTAAAAAGAAATAAACTAACGCTATTTATAGTCCAAAAGAATGAAAAACATTTTCAGATTTGGCGCTGAAACCGAATGTTGGTTAGGCGAAGACTGATCAAGGTTTGTTAACAATAGTGGGAAGTCGTGATATCGTAAAGCTAGACACATCTGCATACCCCCATCTAAAAATAATTCAATATTAGTTTTTTTCATGAACATTGGCGAGTTCTGATTGGCTGAAACATTTTTTTTTATAGCTCCATGAAAAAAAAAATCAGCAGTGCCGGAACTATTTTTTACGGTGGCACAAAAGTGACATGGAAGATATATTTTATACTACGTGCGCACGCAGTAGCTAATACGTGCGCACGTAATAAGTAATACGTGCGCACGCAGTAGTATTACGTGCGCACGTATTAGTTATTATGTGCGCACGTAATAATCCACCAATCAGAATCATGAACGGAAGCCATTGTTTCAAGATGGAAGTGGAAGATAGACATTTATTGATCCTTATAAACTGATTGGTCGATTATTACGTGCACACGTAATAGTTATTACGTGCGCACGTATTAGTTAATACGTGCGCACGTATTAGCTACTGCGTGCGCACGTACAAGCTACTGCGTGCGCACGTAATAACTATTACGTGCGCACGTATTAGCTAATACGTGCGCACGCAATAGTATTACGTGCGCACGTATTAGTTATTACGTGCGCACGTATTAGCTACTGCGTGCGCACGTAATACTACTGCGTGCGCACGTATTACTTTTTACGTGCGCACGTATTAGCTACTGCGTGCGCACGTAGTATAAAATATATCTTCCATGTCACTTTTGTGCCACCGTAATTTTTGCAGTCAAACTAATGTAAACAAACATGTAGTCTATACAAGATTTCATAATGTTTTTCGTTCTGATTTTATATCGAGTCCGAAGTTCAAATTGCTAGCTGAAATTATTTTTTCTGAATACTTAAAAAAAATCCAACCACAAATTCAAAGAGAGATCTGAAAACTCATTGTTACTCTGCTGGGTTTAAACAATCTTATTTTCAACTTAATTCTAGCGTATTGAACTTCTAATAATAAATCCATTCAATCTGCAAATGTTCAATACTATAATGACGTCATGAATTACGTCATTTTTACGTCATGAAGGAGCAGTTTTACCGCGCTATGAAATATCAATGAAAAGGACAGTAAATAAATACGCAATGTTGGATTTACAAAAAAAGAGCAGTTAGTATTATTTAAGTGCATATTTGTTGTCTGTGATATTGAATTATAAGGAATGAAGAGAAATTTTTTTGTTTTCATGGAGGTATGAAAAAAAATCCTAATCATACTTTTGTATGAAACCGCTTCGCGGTTTCATTCAGTGTGATTAGGTTTTTTTTTCATATCTCCATGAAAACAAAAAAAAAAAAATTGTCTTCATTCCGTAAAGAGATTTCGTCGGATTGTCATTGCGCAACATTTCCGCGCATGTCTCTCCGCTTTCTTTTTTTCCTTGTGCGTAATTTTTCTCACATGTAGTACTATTATCGGACTGCCGATTTCAGCTGCAAGACATGGAGGAAGTAGTGGTAGATACAAGTTCTTTTTAAAGATCAATGTATAGGTATCAGTGTACAGTAAGGCGTGGAATATTCGAAGTGGCCATGGTCAAATTTATAAATATCAGGAAAAGGCAAGATTTGACCGCAGATTTGAAGGTAAGGATTGATACTGGTGCCCTGAATGGGTTCAAAATCTGAAATAAAGCCCATTTGCAAATTCGGAACTAAAAGCTTATGACTCTTCCACAGTTTACCGGTACCCTGTGCCTCTAGGAATCCAAAGTGGTAGGTTTGCGGACTTTTTCTGTTTTTGCGTGCTTATTTTGAAAGGTAGGAATACGCCATAAAATTGTGGAAAAAGTAGCTGGAATCATGGTATTTTTTGGCATGTCCACAGACTTTGAATTGATTTTACTGTACAGAAAGCATGCCAGTTAGAGGCCATCAATGCAAATCTGCTGTCTGCTGCACTTTGAGTTTATCGTAAAATCGCTCGATTTCGAGCAGTTTCCGCAAACGTGCCAAATAGCTATGAGTGATAGGTTTTGTGCTTTTCTTACAGTATTCATATGATTTGTTGTGATTAATTAGCAGTTGTACATTGCATTTAGACTAAGAACAGGTCTCTTTGTTTTCAGGTTGGTGTTTGAAGGAAATTTTCAAGTCGGTGTCGTAGTTGTTTGTCGACAACAGAGGAACTGTGGTATTTACTGTACACTGAGACCTTAAGAGGTAAGATGACAATTTTTTTTTCGTTGAAAATCAGGCTGAAATGTATTTCGGTCAGATATTCGACCAGTTTCCAAACATAAAATGCCCTTTGCAATGCTCTGAAGCTTATGATATATCAATAGAAGGACTCTGAACAGGGGAGGTAATCCAATATGTAGGAATAAGCTTCCAAAATCGTTTTTTTCTGGAAAAGTCCGTTAATCAAAATTTTACCAAGTTTCGTCCTCTATAGACAGTTTCAAGTATTTTTATGGCTAGCAACCGATAAATATGGGTTGCCTATCAACAAATTCGCTTTTCCTGATATTACAGAAATAAATTCAACATACCCAAATATGGCCCGTGCATTCTTCGGAACTGCTTTGGATCATGAACATGCTGATACGATACGTCTTGCTCTAGTCAGCAAATTCGTAGCTGCTGGCGGTGAGTGTGTCGTTTGGACCGGTCCAACTGATGTATATGGTTATGGTATATATAGGGTTACTGTGAATGGCAAACGGTTGAAACTGCTGGTTCACCGACTAATGTTCTTTCTGGAGAATAGTCCAGTACAGTTATGCAGCTCCATGCATGTTTCTCATGTCTGTCACAATAAGCTTTGTGTAAATATAGACCACTTGTCGTATGAACCTGCATCAGTTAACAATGCGAGGAAAGTTTGTAGACAAAATGGAGAATGCACTGGTCATCGGGCAATGAAGCGATGTCTCTTCCCAGATGCGGTAAGAATCGTTTATTTTCGGAAAAGGGGAAAAACGTTCTGTTGCATACATTTTCTGTGGTTACTCGGTTTTGTTGTTTGAAGAGTTTGTTCATATTCTGTTCTTGTTACTTTTGTTCATGAGGATAGGCCATAGCTATGATCAATAGCAGACCGAGAGGCGACATTTTCCATACTATACAGGGAGTCACTGTTGAAGAAGAAACTGTGTGATTTTCTTTTTCGCAGATAGTATCTTTGCTGCTTAAATTCTGTAGAAGCCTGTCTTCTAGAGTGATATTGCCTTTGTCGGTCTGCTAGTTTCAGCTGCTTATAGAATCTAGATTGCTTGTAAACCTTTAAGCCGGCTTCTTGTGCAATACTTATCATTGATCGGCTTGGTCCTACAGAGCGAGAATGTGTGGCGGAATGGCACATGGCTGCAAAGTTGCGTGTGTAACAAACCGATTTTGGAGCCAGTGTAAACACTGCAGAATGCAAGCTTTCACAGTAATTGGTGGTAAATAATCTGCTCATGCTTTTTAGGCTATCTTCATTAAATACTTCGTTAATTTCTTTCTGAATTAAGCACAATTCTCTTTGGCTGAGCTGTAAATGTACCCCAAATGGTAAGTGACTTGTTGTGTAAGAAGCTAGGTGGCTCCTGCATACGTAGGAAAATTCTCGGCAAAGCTGGTGTTGACCAGAAAGACATTTCATTACGACACCTGTAGCTCTCGAGCCAGCAAGAACGAAAGAGTCGTCACTTTTTGTAACTGCTCTTGCCTTTTTAAGCTCCATTCTAATTCTAATCCTTATACAACTGGCCAATTCTTGTTGATACATTCGTTTGTCGTAACATGTAGGTATGCTGGTTAACTTCATCGCTCGAATGTGTTTTTGAAGTGTTCGGCCTCTATGTATGAAACAAACTTGATGCGATATGTTTGAATTGGTGTTGGCTTTGAAATCCTTTAGGGCTCTGCTGAGTTGTTGGCTGGCATCAGTCGTTACCGAGCGAAGTGTAATGTGACCCCTCTTTCGAACATCGTTAAGCGTGTCGAATAAAAGTGAGCGCTCACTGGAGGCTATAGTATCAACTGAACTGTAGTTCTTCTTGCATTTTGCATTGTTATGGTCACAGGCCTTTAATCTGCAGTGTTTGTTGGCCACCCCGACTGCAATTGGAAGCTTCCTGGTTGTTGAATGTTCAATCAGAGGGGCAAAGCTCTGTTCTGCCTTTTCACAGCCGCCTTGCGGTCGACTTGAATATGAAGCGTCGTACTGAACATCAATTCCCGCATGTGTCGGAACTAATGAGGTTACACGTTGTAGGTACTCTTGGTTTAGTCCCATTTGCCTCTCATTGAGTGCTGTCATTTTGTCGCACATAGCATTGAATTTCAGCTGCATTGCTTTTTTGCTTGGAGCTTTGATGTTTAAACAGGCTAAGACTGTAGTAATATCAGCTAGGCCAACTTTTGTTTTGATTGCGGGTAATACAACCATTTCATTCAGTGCACCGGCCGGTGGGCCTTTAGTTTTCTTCACTGTGTCTGACATTCGGAAAGGCTCAAGTCTAAATCCACATGAACTACACTTCATTGCAAATGATACACATAGGCCAGTTCGGTTAACAAGATCGACAGTGACTCTTGATTTTTTGCACGTAAATCCATGTACTTGGTTTATCAGCTCAGCTACGTTTCTCATATTGACGATAACATTTTCCTCCATTTTTGTATTTTCTATGCCCGGGCATTCATCTGTGACATGTTTCGGTCGAAGAATATAGGGAAGGTCAGGAGAAGTTGAAATTTTTGCCAAATCGACTGCCTCTTGGCTGGTAAGGCGACATCTTTTTGGTGCATGACATCCCGAGGTTGAAGGCATGGGCTCAGGTTCAATTTCATTTTCCACGACATTATCCATGACTTGGCGCGAACCCTTCTTAAACTGGGTAGCCCTCTTTTTGTATGAATTGTTACAGCTTCTCCGTGTTCTATAAGGTTGGAAAGACATTGTAAATTCCAAAAACCACTGATTTTCTTTAGAAAACTGTTCTGTGCAAGACTAAGTCCACATAGAAAGTGAGATGTTGGTCAGATTTCTTTGTTTTTCGGACAGGTTTGTAGATAAAATGACCATTAAGACAATTAAATATGTTGGTTTATCAGCTGCAATATCAGGTTACATCTTTACAGTGCAAGTGCTTGCCTCAGAGATGCTTGGACTTGGGTTTTGAAAATCAGTTGAGATAGAGAACTCAAGTTGGAAAATTTGAATTACCTCCCCTGGACTGTAAATACACTCCTGCATTGGGTATTTTGTCACAATATTATTTAAATAAGGGCTTATTTGAATTTGCATTTGATTATCTAATGTTCTCCAAGCTGTGAGTGATGTAATATTGCAGTAGCAGTTCTTAGGTAAGGAAAAAGGAAGCAAGTTTGTCAAAATTCACAGATAAATTGGCATGGTACGGGCCGAAAAACTGTTTTCTGCAAGTTAAATTTGCACTTAGAGATGAAAGGATCATGCAGAAGGTATCATTTAATACACTAGAATGTAAACCAAGATTGATCAGTGGGTGTAAAAGTATGAGAAAGAAGCTTCAAGGGAAGAAGGAGTTTTTGAAATCAACTGACTGTGAGTAAATTCTGCACTCTAAAATGGGGTGAAATGTGCTGTTTGGTGCAAGGGTTAATTTCAATTATTTACATGCTTTATAGCATCCAGCTGTGATTTAAGTGGTCTAAATCATTCAGAATTAGCCTAAAGTGTTTAAATCTAGAGTAAACTAAGGTAAGCACAAAACTTTTTCACTCCTTAAGGTATCAGTGTACAGTAAGGCGTGGAATATTCGAAGTGGCCATGGTCAAATTTATAAATATCAGGAAAAGGCAAGATTTGACCGCAGATTTGAAGGTAAGGATTGATACTGGTGCCCTGAATGGGTTCAAAATCTGAAATAAAGCCCATTTGCAAATTCGGAACTAAAAGCTTATGACTCTTCCACAGTTTACCGGTACCCTGTGCCTCTAGGAATCCAAAGTGGTAGGTTTGCGGACTTTTTCTGTTTTTGCGTGCTTATTTTGAAAGGTAGGAATACGCCATAAAATTGTGGAAAAAGTAGCTGGAATCATGGTATTTTTTGGCATGTCCACAGACTTTGAATTGATTTTACTGTACAGAAAGCATGCCAGTTAGAGGCCATCAATGCAAATCTGCTGTCTGCTGCACTTTGAGTTTATCGTAAAATCGCTCGATTTCGAGCAGTTTCCGCAAACGTGCCAAATAGCTATGAGTGATAGGTTTTGTGCTTTTCTTACAGTATTCATATGATTTGTTGTGATTAATTAGCAGTTGTACATTGCATTTAGACTAAGAACAGGTCTCTTTGTTTTCAGGTTGGTGTTTGAAGGAAATTTTCAAGTCGGTGTCGTAGTTGTTTGTCGACAACAGAGGAACTGTGGTATTTACTGTACACTGAGACCTTAAGAGGTAAGATGACAATTTTTTTTTCGTTGAAAATCAGGCTGAAATGTATTTCGGTCAGATATTCGACCAGTTTCCAAACATAAAATGCCCTTTGCAATGCTCTGAAGCTTATGATATATCAATAGAAGGACTCTGAACAGGGGAGGTAATCCAATATGTAGGAATAAGCTTCCAAAATCGTTTTTTTCTGGAAAAGTCCGTTAATCAAAATTTTACCAAGTTTCGTCCTCTATAGACAGTTTCAAGTATTTTTATGGCTAGCAACCGATAAATATGGGTTGCCTATCAACAAATTCGCTTTTCCTGATATTACAGAAATAAATTCAACATACCCAAATATGGCCCGTGCATTCTTCGGAACTGCTTTGGATCATGAACATGCTGATACGATACGTCTTGCTCTAGTCAGCAAATTCGTAGCTGCTGGCGGTGAGTGTGTCGTTTGGACCGGTCCAACTGATGTATATGGTTATGGTATATATAGGGTTACTGTGAATGGCAAACGGTTGAAACTGCTGGTTCACCGACTAATGTTCTTTCTGGAGAATAGTCCAGTACAGTTATGCAGCTCCATGCATGTTTCTCATGTCTGTCACAATAAGCTTTGTGTAAATATAGACCACTTGTCGTATGAACCTGCATCAGTTAACAATGCGAGGAAAGTTTGTAGACAAAATGGAGAATGCACTGGTCATCGGGCAATGAAGCGATGTCTCTTCCCAGATGCGGTAAGAATCGTTTATTTTCGGAAAAGGGGAAAAACGTTCTGTTGCATACATTTTCTGTGGTTACTCGGTTTTGTTGTTTGAAGAGTTTGTTCATATTCTGTTCTTGTTACTTTTGTTCATGAGGATAGGCCATAGCTATGATCAATAGCAGACCGAGAGGCGACATTTTCCATACTATACAGGGAGTCACTGTTGAAGAAGAAACTGTGTGATTTTCTTTTTCGCAGATAGTATCTTTGCTGCTTAAATTCTGTAGAAGCCTGTCTTCTAGAGTGATATTGCCTTTGTCGGTCTGCTAGTTTCAGCTGCTTATAGAATCTAGATTGCTTGTAAACCTTTAAGCCGGCTTCTTGTGCAATACTTATCATTGATCGGCTTGGTCCTACAGAGCGAGAATGTGTGGCGGAATGGCACATGGCTGCAAAGTTGCGTGTGTAACAAACCGATTTTGGAGCCAGTGTAAACACTGCAGAATGCAAGCTTTCACAGTAATTGGTGGTAAATAATCTGCTCATGCTTTTTAGGCTATCTTCATTAAATACTTCGTTAATTTCTTTCTGAATTAAGCACAATTCTCTTTGGCTGAGCTGTAAATGTACCCCAAATGGTAAGTGACTTGTTGTGTAAGAAGCTAGGTGGCTCCTGCATACGTAGGAAAATTCTCGGCAAAGCTGGTGTTGACCAGAAAGACATTTCATTACGACACCTGTAGCTCTCGAGCCAGCAAGAACGAAAGAGTCGTCACTTTTTGTAACTGCTCTTGCCTTTTTAAGCTCCATTCTAATTCTAATCCTTATACAACTGGCCAATTCTTGTTGATACATTCGTTTGTCGTAACATGTAGGTATGCTGGTTAACTTCATCGCTCGAATGTGTTTTTGAAGTGTTCGGCCTCTATGTATGAAACAAACTTGATGCGATATGTTTGAATTGGTGTTGGCTTTGAAATCCTTTAGGGCTCTGCTGAGTTGTTGGCTGGCATCAGTCGTTACCGAGCGAAGTGTAATGTGACCCCTCTTTCGAACATCGTTAAGCGTGTCGAATAAAAGTGAGCGCTCACTGGAGGCTATAGTATCAACTGAACTGTAGTTCTTCTTGCATTTTGCATTGTTATGGTCACAGGCCTTTAATCTGCAGTGTTTGTTGGCCACCCCGACTGCAATTGGAAGCTTCCTGGTTGTTGAATGTTCAATCAGAGGGGCAAAGCTCTGTTCTGCCTTTTCACAGCCGCCTTGCGGTCGACTTGAATATGAAGCGTCGTACTGAACATCAATTCCCGCATGTGTCGGAACTAATGAGGTTACACGTTGTAGGTACTCTTGGTTTAGTCCCATTTGCCTCTCATTGAGTGCTGTCATTTTGTCGCACATAGCATTGAATTTCAGCTGCATTGCTTTTTTGCTTGGAGCTTTGATGTTTAAACAGGCTAAGACTGTAGTAATATCAGCTAGGCCAACTTTTGTTTTGATTGCGGGTAATACAACCATTTCATTCAGTGCACCGGCCGGTGGGCCTTTAGTTTTCTTCACTGTGTCTGACATTCGGAAAGGCTCAAGTCTAAATCCACATGAACTACACTTCATTGCAAATGATACACATAGGCCAGTTCGGTTAACAAGATCGACAGTGACTCTTGATTTTTTGCACGTAAATCCATGTACTTGGTTTATCAGCTCAGCTACGTTTCTCATATTGACGATAACATTTTCCTCCATTTTTGTATTTTCTATGCCCGGGCATTCATCTGTGACATGTTTCGGTCGAAGAATATAGGGAAGGTCAGGAGAAGTTGAAATTTTTGCCAAATCGACTGCCTCTTGGCTGGTAAGGCGACATCTTTTTGGTGCATGACATCCCGAGGTTGAAGGCATGGGCTCAGGTTCAATTTCATTTTCCACGACATTATCCATGACTTGGCGCGAACCCTTCTTAAACTGGGTAGCCCTCTTTTTGTATGAATTGTTACAGCTTCTCCGTGTTCTATAAGGTTGGAAAGACATTGTAAATTCCAAAAACCACTGATTTTCTTTAGAAAACTGTTCTGTGCAAGACTAAGTCCACATAGAAAGTGAGATGTTGGTCAGATTTCTTTGTTTTTCGGACAGGTTTGTAGATAAAATGACCATTAAGACAATTAAATATGTTGGTTTATCAGCTGCAATATCAGGTTACATCTTTACAGTGCAAGTGCTTGCCTCAGAGATGCTTGGACTTGGGTTTTGAAAATCAGTTGAGATAGAGAACTCAAGTTGGAAAATTTGAATTACCTCCCCTGGACTGTAAATACACTCCTGCATTGGGTATTTTGTCACAATATTATTTAAATAAGGGCTTATTTGAATTTGCATTTGATTATCTAATGTTCTCCAAGCTGTGAGTGATGTAATATTGCAGTAGCAGTTCTTAGGTAAGGAAAAAGGAAGCAAGTTTGTCAAAATTCACAGATAAATTGGCATGGTACGGGCCGAAAAACTGTTTTCTGCAAGTTAAATTTGCACTTAGAGATGAAAGGATCATGCAGAAGGTATCATTTAATACACTAGAATGTAAACCAAGATTGATCAGTGGGTGTAAAAGTATGAGAAAGAAGCTTCAAGGGAAGAAGGAGTTTTTGAAATCAACTGACTGTGAGTAAATTCTGCACTCTAAAATGGGGTGAAATGTGCTGTTTGGTGCAAGGGTTAATTTCAATTATTTACATGCTTTATAGCATCCAGCTGTGATTTAAGTGGTCTAAATCATTCAGAATTAGCCTAAAGTGTTTAAATCTAGAGTAAACTAAGGTAAGCACAAAACTTTTTCACTCCTTAAGGTATCAGTGTACAGTAAGGCGTGGAATATTCGAAGTGGCCATGGTCAAATTTATAAATATCAGGAAAAGGCAAGATTTGACCGCAGATTTGAAGGTAAGGATTGATACTGGTGCCCTGAATGGGTTCAAAATCTGAAATAAAGCCCATTTGCAAATTCGGAACTAAAAGCTTATGACTCTTCCACAGTTTACCGGTACCCTGTGCCTCTAGGAATCCAAAGTGGTAGGTTTGCGGACTTTTTCTGTTTTTGCGTGCTTATTTTGAAAGGTAGGAATACGCCATAAAATTGTGGAAAAAGTAGCTGGAATCATGGTATTTTTTGGCATGTCCACAGACTTTGAATTGATTTTACTGTACAGAAAGCATGCCAGTTAGAGGCCATCAATGCAAATCTGCTGTCTGCTGCACTTTGAGTTTATCGTAAAATCGCTCGATTTCGAGCAGTTTCCGCAAACGTGCCAAATAGCTATGAGTGATAGGTTTTGTGCTTTTCTTACAGTATTCATATGATTTGTTGTGATTAATTAGCAGTTGTACATTGCATTTAGACTAAGAACAGGTCTCTTTGTTTTCAGGTTGGTGTTTGAAGGAAATTTTCAAGTCGGTGTCGTAGTTGTTTGTCGACAACAGAGGAACTGTGGTATTTACTGTACACTGAGACCTTAAGAGGTAAGATGACAATTTTTTTTTCGTTGAAAATCAGGCTGAAATGTATTTCGGTCAGATATTCGACCAGTTTCCAAACATAAAATGCCCTTTGCAATGCTCTGAAGCTTATGATATATCAATAGAAGGACTCTGAACAGGGGAGGTAATCCAATATGTAGGAATAAGCTTCCAAAATCGTTTTTTTCTGGAAAAGTCCGTTAATCAAAATTTTACCAAGTTTCGTCCTCTATAGACAGTTTCAAGTATTTTTATGGCTAGCAACCGATAAATATGGGTTGCCTATCAACAAATTCGCTTTTCCTGATATTACAGAAATAAATTCAACATACCCAAATATGGCCCGTGCATTCTTCGGAACTGCTTTGGATCATGAACATGCTGATACGATACGTCTTGCTCTAGTCAGCAAATTCGTAGCTGCTGGCGGTGAGTGTGTCGTTTGGACCGGTCCAACTGATGTATATGGTTATGGTATATATAGGGTTACTGTGAATGGCAAACGGTTGAAACTGCTGGTTCACCGACTAATGTTCTTTCTGGAGAATAGTCCAGTACAGTTATGCAGCTCCATGCATGTTTCTCATGTCTGTCACAATAAGCTTTGTGTAAATATAGACCACTTGTCGTATGAACCTGCATCAGTTAACAATGCGAGGAAAGTTTGTAGACAAAATGGAGAATGCACTGGTCATCGGGCAATGAAGCGATGTCTCTTCCCAGATGCGGTAAGAATCGTTTATTTTCGGAAAAGGGGAAAAACGTTCTGTTGCATACATTTTCTGTGGTTACTCGGTTTTGTTGTTTGAAGAGTTTGTTCATATTCTGTTCTTGTTACTTTTGTTCATGAGGATAGGCCATAGCTATGATCAATAGCAGACCGAGAGGCGACATTTTCCATACTATACAGGGAGTCACTGTTGAAGAAGAAACTGTGTGATTTTCTTTTTCGCAGATAGTATCTTTGCTGCTTAAATTCTGTAGAAGCCTGTCTTCTAGAGTGATATTGCCTTTGTCGGTCTGCTAGTTTCAGCTGCTTATAGAATCTAGATTGCTTGTAAACCTTTAAGCCGGCTTCTTGTGCAATACTTATCATTGATCGGCTTGGTCCTACAGAGCGAGAATGTGTGGCGGAATGGCACATGGCTGCAAAGTTGCGTGTGTAACAAACCGATTTTGGAGCCAGTGTAAACACTGCAGAATGCAAGCTTTCACAGTAATTGGTGGTAAATAATCTGCTCATGCTTTTTAGGCTATCTTCATTAAATACTTCGTTAATTTCTTTCTGAATTAAGCACAATTCTCTTTGGCTGAGCTGTAAATGTACCCCAAATGGTAAGTGACTTGTTGTGTAAGAAGCTAGGTGGCTCCTGCATACGTAGGAAAATTCTCGGCAAAGCTGGTGTTGACCAGAAAGACATTTCATTACGACACCTGTAGCTCTCGAGCCAGCAAGAACGAAAGAGTCGTCACTTTTTGTAACTGCTCTTGCCTTTTTAAGCTCCATTCTAATTCTAATCCTTATACAACTGGCCAATTCTTGTTGATACATTCGTTTGTCGTAACATGTAGGTATGCTGGTTAACTTCATCGCTCGAATGTGTTTTTGAAGTGTTCGGCCTCTATGTATGAAACAAACTTGATGCGATATGTTTGAATTGGTGTTGGCTTTGAAATCCTTTAGGGCTCTGCTGAGTTGTTGGCTGGCATCAGTCGTTACCGAGCGAAGTGTAATGTGACCCCTCTTTCGAACATCGTTAAGCGTGTCGAATAAAAGTGAGCGCTCACTGGAGGCTATAGTATCAACTGAACTGTAGTTCTTCTTGCATTTTGCATTGTTATGGTCACAGGCCTTTAATCTGCAGTGTTTGTTGGCCACCCCGACTGCAATTGGAAGCTTCCTGGTTGTTGAATGTTCAATCAGAGGGGCAAAGCTCTGTTCTGCCTTTTCACAGCCGCCTTGCGGTCGACTTGAATATGAAGCGTCGTACTGAACATCAATTCCCGCATGTGTCGGAACTAATGAGGTTACACGTTGTAGGTACTCTTGGTTTAGTCCCATTTGCCTCTCATTGAGTGCTGTCATTTTGTCGCACATAGCATTGAATTTCAGCTGCATTGCTTTTTTGCTTGGAGCTTTGATGTTTAAACAGGCTAAGACTGTAGTAATATCAGCTAGGCCAACTTTTGTTTTGATTGCGGGTAATACAACCATTTCATTCAGTGCACCGGCCGGTGGGCCTTTAGTTTTCTTCACTGTGTCTGACATTCGGAAAGGCTCAAGTCTAAATCCACATGAACTACACTTCATTGCAAATGATACACATAGGCCAGTTCGGTTAACAAGATCGACAGTGACTCTTGATTTTTTGCACGTAAATCCATGTACTTGGTTTATCAGCTCAGCTACGTTTCTCATATTGACGATAACATTTTCCTCCATTTTTGTATTTTCTATGCCCGGGCATTCATCTGTGACATGTTTCGGTCGAAGAATATAGGGAAGGTCAGGAGAAGTTGAAATTTTTGCCAAATCGACTGCCTCTTGGCTGGTAAGGCGACATCTTTTTGGTGCATGACATCCCGAGGTTGAAGGCATGGGCTCAGGTTCAATTTCATTTTCCACGACATTATCCATGACTTGGCGCGAACCCTTCTTAAACTGGGTAGCCCTCTTTTTGTATGAATTGTTACAGCTTCTCCGTGTTCTATAAGGTTGGAAAGACATTGTAAATTCCAAAAACCACTGATTTTCTTTAGAAAACTGTTCTGTGCAAGACTAAGTCCACATAGAAAGTGAGATGTTGGTCAGATTTCTTTGTTTTTCGGACAGGTTTGTAGATAAAATGACCATTAAGACAATTAAATATGTTGGTTTATCAGCTGCAATATCAGGTTACATCTTTACAGTGCAAGTGCTTGCCTCAGAGATGCTTGGACTTGGGTTTTGAAAATCAGTTGAGATAGAGAACTCAAGTTGGAAAATTTGAATTACCTCCCCTGGACTGTAAATACACTCCTGCATTGGGTATTTTGTCACAATATTATTTAAATAAGGGCTTATTTGAATTTGCATTTGATTATCTAATGTTCTCCAAGCTGTGAGTGATGTAATATTGCAGTAGCAGTTCTTAGGTAAGGAAAAAGGAAGCAAGTTTGTCAAAATTCACAGATAAATTGGCATGGTACGGGCCGAAAAACTGTTTTCTGCAAGTTAAATTTGCACTTAGAGATGAAAGGATCATGCAGAAGGTATCATTTAATACACTAGAATGTAAACCAAGATTGATCAGTGGGTGTAAAAGTATGAGAAAGAAGCTTCAAGGGAAGAAGGAGTTTTTGAAATCAACTGACTGTGAGTAAATTCTGCACTCTAAAATGGGGTGAAATGTGCTGTTTGGTGCAAGGGTTAATTTCAATTATTTACATGCTTTATAGCATCCAGCTGTGATTTAAGTGGTCTAAATCATTCAGAATTAGCCTAAAGTGTTTAAATCTAGAGTAAACTAAGGTAAGCACAAAACTTTTTCACTCCTTAAGGTATCAGTGTACAGTAAGGCGTGGAATATTCGAAGTGGCCATGGTCAAATTTATAAATATCAGGAAAAGGCAAGATTTGACCGCAGATTTGAAGGTAAGGATTGATACTGGTGCCCTGAATGGGTTCAAAATCTGAAATAAAGCCCATTTGCAAATTCGGAACTAAAAGCTTATGACTCTTCCACAGTTTACCGGTACCCTGTGCCTCTAGGAATCCAAAGTGGTAGGTTTGCGGACTTTTTCTGTTTTTGCGTGCTTATTTTGAAAGGTAGGAATACGCCATAAAATTGTGGAAAAAGTAGCTGGAATCATGGTATTTTTTGGCATGTCCACAGACTTTGAATTGATTTTACTGTACAGAAAGCATGCCAGTTAGAGGCCATCAATGCAAATCTGCTGTCTGCTGCACTTTGAGTTTATCGTAAAATCGCTCGATTTCGAGCAGTTTCCGCAAACGTGCCAAATAGCTATGAGTGATAGGTTTTGTGCTTTTCTTACAGTATTCATATGATTTGTTGTGATTAATTAGCAGTTGTACATTGCATTTAGACTAAGAACAGGTCTCTTTGTTTTCAGGTTGGTGTTTGAAGGAAATTTTCAAGTCGGTGTCGTAGTTGTTTGTCGACAACAGAGGAACTGTGGTATTTACTGTACACTGAGACCTTAAGAGGTAAGATGACAATTTTTTTTTCGTTGAAAATCAGGCTGAAATGTATTTCGGTCAGATATTCGACCAGTTTCCAAACATAAAATGCCCTTTGCAATGCTCTGAAGCTTATGATATATCAATAGAAGGACTCTGAACAGGGGAGGTAATCCAATATGTAGGAATAAGCTTCCAAAATCGTTTTTTTCTGGAAAAGTCCGTTAATCAAAATTTTACCAAGTTTCGTCCTCTATAGACAGTTTCAAGTATTTTTATGGCTAGCAACCGATAAATATGGGTTGCCTATCAACAAATTCGCTTTTCCTGATATTACAGAAATAAATTCAACATACCCAAATATGGCCCGTGCATTCTTCGGAACTGCTTTGGATCATGAACATGCTGATACGATACGTCTTGCTCTAGTCAGCAAATTCGTAGCTGCTGGCGGTGAGTGTGTCGTTTGGACCGGTCCAACTGATGTATATGGTTATGGTATATATAGGGTTACTGTGAATGGCAAACGGTTGAAACTGCTGGTTCACCGACTAATGTTCTTTCTGGAGAATAGTCCAGTACAGTTATGCAGCTCCATGCATGTTTCTCATGTCTGTCACAATAAGCTTTGTGTAAATATAGACCACTTGTCGTATGAACCTGCATCAGTTAACAATGCGAGGAAAGTTTGTAGACAAAATGGAGAATGCACTGGTCATCGGGCAATGAAGCGATGTCTCTTCCCAGATGCGGTAAGAATCGTTTATTTTCGGATAAGGGGAAAAACGTTCTGTTGCATACATTTTCTGTGGTTACTCGGTTTTGTTGTTTGAAGAGTTTGTTCATATTCTGTTCTTGTTACTTTTGTTCATGAGGATAGGCCATAGCTATGATCAATAGCAGACCGAGAGGCGACATTTTCCATACTATACAGGGAGTCACTGTTGAAGAAGAAACTGTGTGATTTTCTTTTTCGCAGATAGTATCTTTGCTGCTTAAATTCTGTAGAAGCCTGTCTTCTAGAGTGATATTGCCTTTGTCGGTCTGCTAGTTTCAGCTGCTTATAGAATCTAGATTGCTTGTAAACCTTTAAGCCGGCTTCTTGTGCAATACTTATCATTGATCGGCTTGGTCCTACAGAGCGAGAATGTGTGGCGGAATGGCACATGGCTGCAAAGTTGCGTGTGTAACAAACCGATTTTGGAGCCAGTGTAAACACTGCAGAATGCAAGCTTTCACAGTAATTGGTGGTAAATAATCTGCTCATGCTTTTTAGGCTATCTTCATTAAATACTTCGTTAATTTCTTTCTGAATTAAGCACAATTCTCTTTGGCTGAGCTGTAAATGTACCCCAAATGGTAAGTGACTTGTTGTGTAAGAAGCTAGGTGGCTCCTGCATACGTAGGAAAATTCTCGGCAAAGCTGGTGTTGACCAGAAAGACATTTCATTACGACACCTGTAGCTCTCGAGCCAGCAAGAACGAAAGAGTCGTCACTTTTTGTAACTGCTCTTGCCTTTTTAAGCTCCATTCTAATTCTAATCCTTATACAACTGGCCAATTCTTGTTGATACATTCGTTTGTCGTAACATGTAGGTATGCTGGTTAACTTCATCGCTCGAATGTGTTTTTGAAGTGTTCGGCCTCTATGTATGAAACAAACTTGATGCGATATGTTTGAATTGGTGTTGGCTTTGAAATCCTTTAGGGCTCTGCTGAGTTGTTGGCTGGCATCAGTCGTTACCGAGCGAAGTGTAATGTGACCCCTCTTTCGAACATCGTTAAGCGTGTCGAATAAAAGTGAGCGCTCACTGGAGGCTATAGTATCAACTGAACTGTAGTTCTTCTTGCATTTTGCATTGTTATGGTCACAGGCCTTTAATCTGCAGTGTTTGTTGGCCACCCCGACTGCAATTGGAAGCTTCCTGGTTGTTGAATGTTCAATCAGAGGGGCAAAGCTCTGTTCTGCCTTTTCACAGCCGCCTTGCGGTCGACTTGAATATGAAGCGTCGTACTGAACATCAATTCCCGCATGTGTCGGAACTAATGAGGTTACACGTTGTAGGTACTCTTGGTTTAGTCCCATTTGCCTCTCATTGAGTGCTGTCATTTTGTCGCACATAGCATTGAATTTCAGCTGCATTGCTTTTTTGCTTGGAGCTTTGATGTTTAAACAGGCTAAGACTGTAGTAATATCAGCTAGGCCAACTTTTGTTTTGATTGCGGGTAATACAACCATTTCATTCAGTGCACCGGCCGGTGGGCCTTTAGTTTTCTTCACTGTGTCTGACATTCGGAAAGGCTCAAGTCTAAATCCACATGAACTACACTTCATTGCAAATGATACACATAGGCCAGTTCGGTTAACAAGATCGACAGTGACTCTTGATTTTTTGCACGTAAATCCATGTACTTGGTTTATCAGCTCAGCTACGTTTCTCATATTGACGATAACATTTTCCTCCATTTTTGTATTTTCTATGCCCGGGCATTCATCTGTGACATGTTTCGGTCGAAGAATATAGGGAAGGTCAGGAGAAGTTGAAATTTTTGCCAAATCGACTGCCTCTTGGCTGGTAAGGCGACATCTTTTTGGTGCATGACATCCCGAGGTTGAAGGCATGGGCTCAGGTTCAATTTCATTTTCCACGACATTATCCATGACTTGGCGCGAACCCTTCTTAAACTGGGTAGCCCTCTTTTTGTATGAATTGTTACAGCTTCTCCGTGTTCTATAAGGTTGGAAAGACATTGTAAATTCCAAAAACCACTGATTTTCTTTAGAAAACTGTTCTGTGCAAGACTAAGTCCACATAGAAAGTGAGATGTTGGTCAGATTTCTTTGTTTTTCGGACAGGTTTGTAGATAAAATGACCATTAAGACAATTAAATATGTTGGTTTATCAGCTGCAATATCAGGTTACATCTTTACAGTGCAAGTGCTTGCCTCAGAGATGCTTGGACTTGGGTTTTGAAAATCAGTTGAGATAGAGAACTCAAGTTGGAAAATTTGAATTACCTCCCCTGGACTGTAAATACACTCCTGCATTGGGTATTTTGTCACAATATTATTTAAATAAGGGCTTATTTGAATTTGCATTTGATTATCTAATGTTCTCCAAGCTGTGAGTGATGTAATATTGCAGTAGCAGTTCTTAGGTAAGGAAAAAGGAAGCAAGTTTGTCAAAATTCACAGATAAATTGGCATGGTACGGGCCGAAAAACTGTTTTCTGCAAGTTAAATTTGCACTTAGAGATGAAAGGATCATGCAGAAGGTATCATTTAATACACTAGAATGTAAACCAAGATTGATCAGTGGGTGTAAAAGTATGAGAAAGAAGCTTCAAGGGAAGAAGGAGTTTTTGAAATCAACTGACTGTGAGTAAATTCTGCACTCTAAAATGGGGTGAAATGTGCTGTTTGGTGCAAGGGTTAATTTCAATTATTTACATGCTTTATAGCATCCAGCTGTGATTTAAGTGGTCTAAATCATTCAGAATTAGCCTAAAGTGTTTAAATCTAGAGTAAACTAAGGTAAGCACAAAACTTTTTCACTCCTTAAGGTATCAGTGTACAGTAAGGCGTGGAATATTCGAAGTGGCCATGGTCAAATTTATAAATATCAGGAAAAGGCAAGATTTGACCGCAGATTTGAAGGTAAGGATTGATACTGGTGCCCTGAATGGGTTCAAAATCTGAAATAAAGCCCATTTGCAAATTCGGAACTAAAAGCTTATGACTCTTCCACAGTTTACCGGTACCCTGTGCCTCTAGGAATCCAAAGTGGTAGGTTTGCGGACTTTTTCTGTTTTTGCGTGCTTATTTTGAAAGGTAGGAATACGCCATAAAATTGTGGAAAAAGTAGCTGGAATCATGGTATTTTTTGGCATGTCCACAGACTTTGAATTGATTTTACTGTACAGAAAGCATGCCAGTTAGAGGCCATCAATGCAAATCTGCTGTCTGCTGCACTTTGAGTTTATCGTAAAATCGCTCGATTTCGAGCAGTTTCCGCAAACGTGCCAAATAGCTATGAGTGATAGGTTTTGTGCTTTTCTTACAGTATTCATATGATTTGTTGTGATTAATTAGCAGTTGTACATTGCATTTAGACTAAGAACAGGTCTCTTTGTTTTCAGGTTGGTGTTTGAAGGAAATTTTCAAGTCGGTGTCGTAGTTGTTTGTCGACAACAGAGGAACTGTGGTATTTACTGTACACTGAGACCTTAAGAGGTAAGATGACAATTTTTTTTTCGTTGAAAATCAGGCTGAAATGTATTTCGGTCAGATATTCGACCAGTTTCCAAACATAAAATGCCCTTTGCAATGCTCTGAAGCTTATGATATATCAATAGAAGGACTCTGAACAGGGGAGGTAATCCAATATGTAGGAATAAGCTTCCAAAATCGTTTTTTTCTGGAAAAGTCCGTTAATCAAAATTTTACCAAGTTTCGTCCTCTATAGACAGTTTCAAGTATTTTTATGGCTAGCAACCGATAAATATGGGTTGCCTATCAACAAATTCGCTTTTCCTGATATTACAGAAATAAATTCAACATACCCAAATATGGCCCGTGCATTCTTCGGAACTGCTTTGGATCATGAACATGCTGATACGATACGTCTTGCTCTAGTCAGCAAATTCGTAGCTGCTGGCGGTGAGTGTGTCGTTTGGACCGGTCCAACTGATGTATATGGTTATGGTATATATAGGGTTACTGTGAATGGCAAACGGTTGAAACTGCTGGTTCACCGACTAATGTTCTTTCTGGAGAATAGTCCAGTACAGTTATGCAGCTCCATGCATGTTTCTCATGTCTGTCACAATAAGCTTTGTGTAAATATAGACCACTTGTCGTATGAACCTGCATCAGTTAACAATGCGAGGAAAGTTTGTAGACAAAATGGAGAATGCACTGGTCATCGGGCAATGAAGCGATGTCTCTTCCCAGATGCGGTAAGAATCGTTTATTTTCGGAAAAGGGGAAAAACGTTCTGTTGCATACATTTTCTGTGGTTACTCGGTTTTGTTGTTTGAAGAGTTTGTTCATATTCTGTTCTTGTTACTTTTGTTCATGAGGATAGGCCATAGCTATGATCAATAGCAGACCGAGAGGCGACATTTTCCATACTATACAGGGAGTCACTGTTGAAGAAGAAACTGTGTGATTTTCTTTTTCGCAGATAGTATCTTTGCTGCTTAAATTCTGTAGAAGCCTGTCTTCTAGAGTGATATTGCCTTTGTCGGTCTGCTAGTTTCAGCTGCTTATAGAATCTAGATTGCTTGTAAACCTTTAAGCCGGCTTCTTGTGCAATACTTATCATTGATCGGCTTGGTCCTACAGAGCGAGAATGTGTGGCGGAATGGCACATGGCTGCAAAGTTGCGTGTGTAACAAACCGATTTTGGAGCCAGTGTAAACACTGCAGAATGCAAGCTTTCACAGTAATTGGTGGTAAATAATCTGCTCATGCTTTTTAGGCTATCTTCATTAAATACTTCGTTAATTTCTTTCTGAATTAAGCACAATTCTCTTTGGCTGAGCTGTAAATGTACCCCAAATGGTAAGTGACTTGTTGTGTAAGAAGCTAGGTGGCTCCTGCATACGTAGGAAAATTCTCGGCAAAGCTGGTGTTGACCAGAAAGACATTTCATTACGACACCTGTAGCTCTCGAGCCAGCAAGAACGAAAGAGTCGTCACTTTTTGTAACTGCTCTTGCCTTTTTAAGCTCCATTCTAATTCTAATCCTTATACAACTGGCCAATTCTTGTTGATACATTCGTTTGTCGTAACATGTAGGTATGCTGGTTAACTTCATCGCTCGAATGTGTTTTTGAAGTGTTCGGCCTCTATGTATGAAACAAACTTGATGCGATATGTTTGAATTGGTGTTGGCTTTGAAATCCTTTAGGGCTCTGCTGAGTTGTTGGCTGGCATCAGTCGTTACCGAGCGAAGTGTAATGTGACCCCTCTTTCGAACATCGTTAAGCGTGTCGAATAAAAGTGAGCGCTCACTGGAGGCTATAGTATCAACTGAACTGTAGTTCTTCTTGCATTTTGCATTGTTATGGTCACAGGCCTTTAATCTGCAGTGTTTGTTGGCCACCCCGACTGCAATTGGAAGCTTCCTGGTTGTTGAATGTTCAATCAGAGGGGCAAAGCTCTGTTCTGCCTTTTCACAGCCGCCTTGCGGTCGACTTGAATATGAAGCGTCGTACTGAACATCAATTCCCGCATGTGTCGGAACTAATGAGGTTACACGTTGTAGGTACTCTTGGTTTAGTCCCATTTGCCTCTCATTGAGTGCTGTCATTTTGTCGCACATAGCATTGAATTTCAGCTGCATTGCTTTTTTGCTTGGAGCTTTGATGTTTAAACAGGCTAAGACTGTAGTAATATCAGCTAGGCCAACTTTTGTTTTGATTGCGGGTAATACAACCATTTCATTCAGTGCACCGGCCGGTGGGCCTTTAGTTTTCTTCACTGTGTCTGACATTCGGAAAGGCTCAAGTCTAAATCCACATGAACTACACTTCATTGCAAATGATACACATAGGCCAGTTCGGTTAACAAGATCGACAGTGACTCTTGATTTTTTGCACGTAAATCCATGTACTTGGTTTATCAGCTCAGCTACGTTTCTCATATTGACGATAACATTTTCCTCCATTTTTGTATTTTCTATGCCCGGGCATTCATCTGTGACATGTTTCGGTCGAAGAATATAGGGAAGGTCAGGAGAAGTTGAAATTTTTGCCAAATCGACTGCCTCTTGGCTGGTAAGGCGACATCTTTTTGGTGCATGACATCCCGAGGTTGAAGGCATGGGCTCAGGTTCAATTTCATTTTCCACGACATTATCCATGACTTGGCGCGAACCCTTCTTAAACTGGGTAGCCCTCTTTTTGTATGAATTGTTACAGCTTCTCCGTGTTCTATAAGGTTGGAAAGACATTGTAAATTCCAAAAACCACTGATTTTCTTTAGAAAACTGTTCTGTGCAAGACTAAGTCCACATAGAAAGTGAGATGTTGGTCAGATTTCTTTGTTTTTCGGACAGGTTTGTAGATAAAATGACCATTAAGACAATTAAATATGTTGGTTTATCAGCTGCAATATCAGGTTACATCTTTACAGTGCAAGTGCTTGCCTCAGAGATGCTTGGACTTGGGTTTTGAAAATCAGTTGAGATAGAGAACTCAAGTTGGAAAATTTGAATTACCTCCCCTGGACTGTAAATACACTCCTGCATTGGGTATTTTGTCACAATATTATTTAAATAAGGGCTTATTTGAATTTGCATTTGATTATCTAATGTTCTCCAAGCTGTGAGTGATGTAATATTGCAGTAGCAGTTCTTAGGTAAGGAAAAAGGAAGCAAGTTTGTCAAAATTCACAGATAAATTGGCATGGTACGGGCCGAAAAACTGTTTTCTGCAAGTTAAATTTGCACTTAGAGATGAAAGGATCATGCAGAAGGTATCATTTAATACACTAGAATGTAAACCAAGATTGATCAGTGGGTGTAAAAGTATGAGAAAGAAGCTTCAAGGGAAGAAGGAGTTTTTGAAATCAACTGACTGTGAGTAAATTCTGCACTCTAAAATGGGGTGAAATGTGCTGTTTGGTGCAAGGGTTAATTTCAATTATTTACATGCTTTATAGCATCCAGCTGTGATTTAAGTGGTCTAAATCATTCAGAATTAGCCTAAAGTGTTTAAATCTAGAGTAAACTAAGGTAAGCACAAAACTTTTTCACTCCTTAAGGTATCAGTGTACAGTAAGGCGTGGAATATTCGAAGTGGCCATGGTCAAATTTATAAATATCAGGAAAAGGCAAGATTTGACCGCAGATTTGAAGGTAAGGATTGATACTGGTGCCCTGAATGGGTTCAAAATCTGAAATAAAGCCCATTTGCAAATTCGGAACTAAAAGCTTATGACTCTTCCACAGTTTACCGGTACCCTGTGCCTCTAGGAATCCAAAGTGGTAGGTTTGCGGACTTTTTCTGTTTTTGCGTGCTTATTTTGAAAGGTAGGAATACGCCATAAAATTGTGGAAAAAGTAGCTGGAATCATGGTATTTTTTGGCATGTCCACAGACTTTGAATTGATTTTACTGTACAGAAAGCATGCCAGTTAGAGGCCATCAATGCAAATCTGCTGTCTGCTGCACTTTGAGTTTATCGTAAAATCGCTCGATTTCGAGCAGTTTCCGCAAACGTGCCAAATAGCTATGAGTGATAGGTTTTGTGCTTTTCTTACAGTATTCATATGATTTGTTGTGATTAATTAGCAGTTGTACATTGCATTTAGACTAAGAACAGGTCTCTTTGTTTTCAGGTTGGTGTTTGAAGGAAATTTTCAAGTCGGTGTCGTAGTTGTTTGTCGACAACAGAGGAACTGTGGTATTTACTGTACACTGAGACCATAAGTGTAAACCGTTCCGAAACAGCGGACACGGAAGAGGTACATTTTTCGGACATCACTTATCCGGATAGTAAGTTTAGTGTGAGAGAAAAAAAAAAAAGAAAACTACACGCAATTCTCCTTTTCAGTGTTTTCAAAGTCTCTTTCCTGGTTATTGATATAAATCGGGATCGTTTGGTTCATTTTACTCTAAGATTCATCTGTAATTTATGCCTTCGAGTAATTCCTGGACAGTTCTACTTTTATTGTTTTTCCATCAATAAAAATGTACTATTTCGCATTAACCCTTTCCTAAATGAATTGAATAGGAACCTCTAAATTGAAAGAAGCTGCAGATGACAAATTTAAAAAAGGTATTAATGCAAGTTGAAATGCCGCTTGTGTAAAAATATTGTGGGGAAAGGCAAAATTGCTTGTTATGAGCAATTACTCTTTTTACCAAAATGTTGTCCAAAGCCGTCCCATTCCATTGTTCAATCGAGTATATATCAGGGAAAGGCAATATTATCTTTATTGTAAAAAGACATAATTTGTGCTGAAAATAATTAATCTTACTTATTAATTTGAATCTTGGGTGATTTGTGTCATTTTCGTTGTTCCAAGGGAGGTAATCGAGTCCTAAAATGGGAAAAGTAGCTAGGCGACCTATCATTTTTTTTTGCATTTTTTGATAAAGGATATACCCATGTGTATATCTGCGAAAAAGAAAAATTTCTGCGCCAGATTTTTTTGGAAGTCAAATAATGTCTTGACTTTCTATAATAAAATGATCTTTTTGGCGGTTATGGGTGTTATTGAAACATCGATAGCGGGTCATTAATTTGAAACAAATATTAATTTCTCATCAAGTTGAGAGGATCAATCGATTTCTTATGAATTTAAAACACACAGAACATGATTTGGCTGAAATGATAGACTTTACTCACAAAATTCTGATGTTTGCTGCAATAACTGGGTTTTTGTATAATTTGAAAGAAGGGTTATGTTCTTTATGGGCTCAGAACTTTTTTGTTCATCTGGTTAGGTCTGATTATCTCTTCATATACTGAAAGAATATACTTTGAAGTGTCTCTGTGTCAAATTTCACAAAATTCTCTGCGCTAGAAATAACTCGCTGAAACGCCTTTAAGTAGAATATTACTTCTGCTGTTAACATGGAAAATGGTTTAGATGTCTTGTTGTCGGATAATGTCTTCTCTACCCTCTTTTAAATAGCAACCCTATTCATTGTAACGTTTTATTTGTTTGAGCACATATATTGAATTCATATTTCTATTGTCTTTGAAATCATTCCACTGTATTCTTGATACCAAATTATTAGCGATTCGGCGTTTAGTTCTTATGACCAAGATCGTTAGGATTACATGTGTACACAAGTGTGCAAAGACCATCTCGATTCCATTTTCTTGCTTGCGGAATTAATATGCAAAGCAAAGGTCTTACACGGTCGTATATGCGTCATGTGATATAGTCGACCGAACGGATTGACGTCAAAATCCAAAGTTTAATTTTTCGGTTGGTCGTATTAAATTGTCTGCAACACGCGAAAATAGGCTTTCGGAAATTTGCAAAAAGTGTCGTCTTGAATCAGCCTGCACAGTCCGCGCAGGCTAATCCGAAACGATGCTTGTCGTTTTTATGCAATTTTCTGTTTTGCGCAAGTCGACTGTAGCACAAAATCTATTGTAGGCGTAAAGTGCCGTCCCGGATTAGCCTGCGTGGACTGCGCAGGTTGACCCGAGACGACACTTTACGCAAACGACCGAATGCTCCTTTTCATGTGTTGCAAGCCATTAATGCAACTCACAACCGTCAGGGGTAATATTTGTAGTTACCGTTATTATTATTTCTGCTTCTGGTTATCTTTTGTAAAGCAGTCAGTAGCGACTCTGGCTTGAAATACACGGGACACCAGCTTGCAGTGGTTCGAACATTGGCTGCGCCACTTCCTTTTGATAATTGGTGAAAGTAGATGCAACCAAATACAATCTACTCTCACCACTGGACTTTTAAGGGTTTATGAGGAAGCAGTCAATGGCTTCGGAGGAATGTTGCGCACTGGTGAAAATTTTTGAGAATAACATTGGCAGGTGTATTGACTGCCTCAAAATACTGAAATTCTTTTTAGAATGGCATTTAACTCCCATTTATCAATCTTCTTGTATCAAGATACTTCAGATCAAATAAAACACATTGTATCAACACACCCACGTGTACAATAGGTTACTACGAATTGTGGCCTCAATGAGTGAAAAGACATAAAACACTTTTTATTTTTTGTAACTTTTCTTAACATAAAGAATAAGTAAATTTTGATATTTAAACCAAAACTAAAAGTATTTACTATAATTCAACAAGAGATATCATCAAAATACATTGACTTTTGTGAACACAAGAAGAGAGTGAAAGAGACTTCAGCCATCAATTAAAACAAATCATGACAACTTCCGAAGTTTTTTATAAGTAGTGATGTTTTATAGAACTGCTTGTTGTGTGAAGTCATTCCTGTGTAGGCTGTTTCTGGAGATACAGATTTATAGATACAAGCAAACAAACGTTTTACTACAACCCTTTCGCACATACAGATGATATTTGACATGCATGCTGCGGCTAACAACTTTAAACAAAGTACTGCAGCATTACAAGTCGGGTTACTGTAAGTTACAATCAGTTATTTCGATCTGTAAGTATTCATGCACAGCCCAATAGAGTAGTGTGAGATCATGTGAGACGAACAAATACCCGATTGTGGGAAAAACCGATGACGTTGTTGGAAAAGAGACAACTTGTATGCAAGATGCAATGGCTTCTTTTCCCCCATTGTTTCGCTAGAAAAATCGGAAAGATCTGACTTCACGTTCTGTATAGACTGATCTTAATCTACAATGTCTGCAAAAGGGCACTGAGTTGCATTTAGTAGCCTAGGGGTAAATCAACCCTTTACCAGACGACAAATTTAGACTTGTCCCAAGTGAAAGCCTTTCCAGACGACATATTACATGACTAGAAAAAGAAATGTCTTTAAAGGGTTCGACAATAACGTTCTAAAAACGACTGAAAATACTGTAGGTAAAGAAGAAAATGCTGGTTACCAACATTTTATCCTTTGCCACCAAGTTTTTCATTGCCTTTCTCTTCAGGATCGTTAAATTACGATTTTGTTTGATAAAGGGTTGATAAATTAAGCAAACTGTAGTTCGGTTTTATTTTATGTTTCAGGTACAAACCTATGCATCCGAAGAAAGCCTTTGATACTCAAAATTTCAGACCAAACATCACGTGGTCCAAACCAGGTCCTGCGCCTTCTGTGTCAAATAATGGACCAATATTTTCACCTGCTACAGTGCAGAAATTAAAACTTTATCGTAAAGATAACAATCTACCGTGGTCACCTTACATGGACGCTCTAGATGAAGACATGGTTCTGAGAGATGCGCCATTAGCAGATGTTGACGATGCTGCTTGCATAGAAAACTCTGTGATATATGTGATAGGTAAACTGATTGTTTTAGCGAAATTTTGTGAAATAGATAGAAGAAATCGATACTGGATAACTCATAGGCCGCATTTTTCTTTGAGGAAATTCTGTAGTTAAAATAGCACAAGTTGATTGACGGTCCTTAATATGAGCCATGCTCTGGCAAAAGAGAGTTTGTTGCATCTCTGTAATGAATTATACCAAGCAAGATATCACATACTAAGGGATCCATAAATCCATTTAGTTTGACAATTGACTAGATCTGGAGGTAGAATCGTCCTTGGACATGCTTAAGATTTACAAGTAGCAAAAAGTTTCGAGTCATGTCAGCCTTCCCAGACTGCACAGGCTGAAATGGGTCGATACTTTTGGCAGATGCATAAAACCCCCTTTCCACAGAACATTAAACCGAAGACTCAATGACACGGTTATTCTTGTACCTGTAGATGATTTTGCAATTACAGATAATGTTGTCTCATGTAACAATAATCCCAAACATACCATCTGTACTCTTTATAATGAATAATGATAACTGCCAGTTTTGATGAAGCGATAATTACGAGTTTTGGCGAACTGAAAGCGAGTTTTGGCAAAGCGATAGAAGCGAGTTTTGGCGAAGGGAAAAATGTGAGTTTTGGCATAGCGATAATTGCAAGATGTAACTTGTTACCAACAATCAAGCATCATGGTGAAGAGAGTCCCGTTTGTTAACCTTAACCTAGTGAAAAAGTTAAATAAAACTTTTCTGCCAAGACTAAAACACTCAAATATTGCAACTTCAAAGTTATAACTTTGGGAAATATCTTCTTACCGGACAGTGTAGATTCAAGCCAAGACTGCAAGTTCTGTTCAGTCTGAACCAGTGCACCTGTCAATGCTTTCCTGGAGTCTCTTTTATAAGTACTCCGCACAATTTTCTTTCCAAGCCACTGGCTGCTTTTCCACATAACAATCGTCGAAACAATAATCTGTGGTGGGAGAGGAATGAATCCTGTCGCAATGACTGTCATCAATCCTCTGAAAGAAATTGACCGGGTCAGGGATCGAACCCACGCCCCCTTGTTCTGAAGTCCAGAACACTACCGACTGAGCTACCGGGGCTCGGCTGCTTTCATCTATACAAAAGGAGGCACTTTTCAATACGATGCTGTGTCTAGTTAGTATATTCAGGATTAATTTCTCTATTGTAATTCTCGTTGTTGATTAGTAAATGCTCTATTTACGTTATGGGCGCCAAATCTGTCCCTATAATTATATCGCGCTGTCTCGCGAGATTTGTTCATTTTCTTATCAAGTATACAAGCATGCACAAGAATGCTCCAAGAAAGATAACTTTATCAGACTGGCAATATAAGGACCAGAACATCTCTGAAATGCTCGAAAAGACTAGCTCATTGATGAGACTGTACAGATCTTGATCTACACTTTCCCTGAAATAATCCTATGTAACTTGCTAAGAGTTAAAACGCCATGTACAAAAAAAATAAGTCATGCTCTGTGAAAAGGGGGTTTAAAGCACCTGCAAAAAAGTACCGATTATGTCAGGCTGACCTGGGTGGAAACCTTATGCTATAGGTCAGTTTTCTGCATTTCAAAGGAACAGTATTAGTTGTACGGTCAGGTGACAGGGGACTTGATTCACCACAGCCGTGAACAAGTTTCCGAGTCCCCTGCCACCTGACCGTACAAAGAATTTATTATACTGCAAAGTTTTACCATTCCAACGTGTATTAAGCGAAATTTACCTGCTTTTTGGTTTAAAAAATTGAGTACGCTGACGAATTAGAATTTCCCTTCTGGGTGCCCCAATTCAATGAAAAATGACGTCACTGGGAACTGACGTCACTGAAACCTTGGAAAAACGTGCAGTTTGGTGCATAATCTTGATGTTAATCTTGATCGACCCCACCATTTTGGATTTCGTGTTGAAAGTGTATACGGGTCTCCCGAAAGGGAAACTGCTTTTACGTTGGTTTTGCTAGTGGACATGATATATATGTTCGGGGCATATTATTCAATCAGATCACGAGAAATTTCTTTGCAGTATAATAATGTATCTTATGACATAATCGGTTGTATAGATTCATAATATTGTGGTGACTTGCTGGGTATCATTCATTACAGAGATGCATTAAACTACCTTTTGCCGGAGCATAGCTCAAATGTTTGAATTTTCTTTGCAAGCTTCGAGAAATTTTACGCTTAAACTTAGTAGAAAGATGTAATTTGGCTTTTAAATACCGGAAAGATCGCTATATAATTAGTAACTTTTAACGAGACCAAATATGACGTCATCATACTGATTGGATCCATCGAATAATAAATGAAAAAGGATAGAAACACACCGGAACATTGTTATTTAAAGATTCATCAAATGAAATTCTCTTTGTCTCCCTTTAACATTTACTTCAGACAAAAAGCAAAGTTATAGTGTCGGAGACGAAGTAAAAATACATATACAACTTTATGATGGTCATGGAAATAGACGGCTGGTGGGCGGTGACCGGATGCAAGTTCGAATCTTCGAAGACTTTGTCAATGCCAGTGCCAGAGGTCATATACTCGATCACATGAACGGAACTTATACTGCTGTTGTCAAATGTTCGTGGTCCGGGCAACCTTCCATTGAAGTATATTTTGATCTCCTGAGACCGGTCATACGAATGTATTATCAGTTCTTCAGAACGGTAAGCTCAACTGTGTTAGTAACGCTTAACACTTTAGCAAACGGAATAACTATGTACACATGTCCAAGATTTTTCTTTCAAAGGGTAAAAAGCAGTGGAAGAAGATAAAATTGCTGGTTACCACCACTTTCTCTTTTCCCAATCGTGTTTTCAAAATCCCTCTTCCTTGTGGGGGGGGGGTTTCATTAATATACGGGAATATTGGTGAAACGAATTTAACTGATAAATGAATTCGAAGATAAACAGTTCCAGTCAGTAGTGAAAAAATAATTATCAGAAGTTCGAAGCCTTCTTTTTGGAAGAAGAAAACGTCGCTGTATCGGACAAATTAGATCCAAGATCCAACTTCAGAGCAGGCTGGTTTTGATCTACGCTGTCCGCGTTTAACAGCCTGTAGTTAGCCCGTAGTATCTGTATAACCAATACATCTGTGCTTAGCAGAGAGTAAACCCATCTTTAGGGAATGTACATGGTCATAGAATAACTTTTTGTTAAACGACAAAATTTTATACTGGTCCAAATTGAAAGCATTTGAAGACGGCAAATAAAACGTTGCTCAAATGATACAATTTGTGTCTGAAAGATTAGAAAACATTGTGGGAAAAGAAGAAAATGCTGGTTACCAGCATTTTCTCATTTTCCCACAATGTTTTAAAAAGTCTTATTCTTCAGGGTCGTAAAAACTCGGGATTTTGTGGTTAAGGATAAAATGATGTGCATAATCTGCATGTCAAGATTCATCACAATGCGAAGTTTGACACACCTAGCGCAAAGCCTGTTGAAGTTACAGTCACGTGCCAAATTATTGTCCACAAACATGGCCGACCTCAGTATGTTTAATGTCTTATCAAAATCAGTAACAAAGTTCTCCCATTTAAATAGAGGATCTTACATGAGTGTTTATGTATTATCATTTTTATCAAACGAGTTGACTAAAATTGTATGACGCGAGCCTTGGCGAGCGTCAAATACATTTTAGTCAACGAGTTTGATAAAAATGATTAAACATAAACACGAATTCATGTGAGATTCTGTTTATCACAAAAAACGAATGACAGACAGAAAAATATCCTGCATCATCGCCTTCAGCCTCTATACCATTCACGGGTCCATGTTTACAGTTGTGGTTTGGTTTCAAATGTGTATATACACAAGTAGATAGTTCGTTGACATTTACACCGAAAGAAAAATGAAATATTTTATAGTAGGGTCAAGTCCACCTTTTTCCGAAATAATATTGATTTTAAGAGACTTTCGCCGCATTTCTTGGTTTTTATCAAACATGAAAATCATAAAATTTCCACGCTTATACCGCTTAGGAACAATGACGTCATTTTTCCACGAAACGGCGAAGTAGTACAAATTTCCGCGCATGCTGTGGCTGGTTTCCTTGGCTTTCACGCGCTCATGACTGAAAATTGATCAGAAGAGGGACCCAAAAAACGATAATACACAAGTGTATTATCAAAAATAAGTCATGGGTTTAATACACTGCCGGAGGAGGCTTTATGTGACAAATAAGTAGATTAAACGTATGTGTTTTTTAAGAGACAACAACAAAGGTAAATATTAAACATTTCGAAGAAAGTGGGAGGAAGGGAAAGTGAGGAAGGAAACGCAAATCTTCTAACCGGACTGATGGACTATTATAGGATACTTTATTTTTGCCTGAGAATAGCTTCTTCGAGATTGTAAATCGACCCAATGGTCTGTATTGTACATACTCGTAATGTTTATTTAGGTTCATGCTCTGTACTTGATCTGTACATGTCGCATATACAACGCTTTATTCATTCCACGTGGTCAAAGTCAGATAGACAAAGCTTGTTGGATTGTCTATGTGATATAGACAATAGCTGACGCTTGTATGTATATTACATACACAACGCCACTTTTTATCTGTCCTATATTTAGAGCTTAAATATTTTTTTTTTCTTTTTGAAGCACTCCTTTTTAAAAGTGATCTATGCCAATTACACGAACGGGGAAATAAAACCGTGCCAACCGTATATAGACTGGTTAAGTCAATCTGTGAGACTTTGTAACATGACGGACAGAAATGGAGGGATGTCATGGTTCTGTGAGGCACCAGACTCGGATAGTGTGTCATGTGACAATGAAGTCATGTTTATAAAGGAGAAAGAAACTCCAACTGCACCGACGACAGATGCTGAGAGAAAACTGAAAGAAAGGTATTTTCGGCAAAAGGTCGCAGATAAATAGTCTACAAGTACAAAATGGATGGATAAATCACGCGTATGAATGTAGGCTCTCGTCGTATTCGTGATTCGATATCGGATGGGTTTGAACTGCTTAAATGGGAGTTTTACACCACTACCAACAGTCTTACAATTATATGACGACTACAGCTCACTTATTCATGTCCATATTTGGTTTCATCTGAACAATTGATTGAATGGTTGATTGTATGGTGTTTAACACCGTTTTCAAAATTATTTCAGTTATATCACGGCGGCCAGTGCACCTATCCATGCTTTCCTGGAGTTTCTTGTACCAGTACTCCGCACAATATTCTTTCCAAGCCACTGGCTGCCTTCCGACATAACCGTCGTCGAAACAATGGTCAGCGGTGAGAGAGGAATGAATCCTGTCGCAATGACTATCATCAATTTCCGGAAAGAAATTGGCCGAGCCGGGGATCGAACCAGCGATCTTATGTTCTCAAGTCTTATACGCTACCGACTGAGCTACCGGAGCTTGGCTTCATCTGAACAAGGTTGGGACTCTGACGTGTTTTGTCAGAAGACGACCCAGGTGGGAATCGATCCATGGTATCCCTCCCGATCGATACGATAATATAATAATAATAATAATTTTAAAAAAAGTGTTAGGTACTGGGTGTTAAATAAGCGGCTCCGCAGCATTCCTTGAACCATCGATGTAAATGTCCGAAATCATTCCTTTTTTGATAAATTTTCGGTAATTCTGTCAGATGAAAAATAATCATTTTCATTTAAAGATACACATACATGTACATACAAAACGCGGTTTTGAACAGTATTAAGCTGGATAAATATTGTTCAATTTATCTTACAGATCTGCCACCAGTAACTTCCCTTTGATTACAATCAATGTGACAGGTACGATCAAACACACACACACACACTTTCTATCTGTTTCTGTTCTTTTCTCTGTCTGTCTGTCTGTCTGTCTGTCTGTCTCTATCTCTCTCTCTCTCTCTCTCTCTCTCGCATGTAATTCTGCAGTAGCTGATCGCAAATCGGTCAATGAAAGAAAGACTGATTTCAAACGGTGGGTACTCACAACTGAACAAATCACACAATACCATTCTGTACAGCTTAACAGTTACTACTTATTTTTTCCCTAAAATATTACGAAAACGTCAAGTACGCTATGACGTACTCGAGAGAATAACCAGGGTTTAAGAATTATCACATACCAAAGATTGAGATTCATACGCAATGGCGTAATAGAATCGATCTTACGATCTAAATTGACAAAAGGATCTTCAATCTTTCTCCATTTTTTTCAGAGCGGCTGAATATGTTGACTTTTGACCTAATTCTCGGTATTTATATATTTGAACGAATAAAGGGTAGTTTGCGATTAGTAAAGCATGTGGATAGGTTTGTTCTGCAGTCCCCTGGAAGCCTGTTTGCGGGCAAAGTTAAAGTAATAATAAAGGCCAAATGTAAACAAAGCGGGTGTTTAAATGCATTTGAATTTATATCACACCATTTAAAAGTATGGTTATTGTGAAGATGACAATCTGTCATTGTACGGTCGGTCCAAGTGTTAGTCGCTGACAGAGAAATTAATTTCAAACTAGGTTAAAACCTCCTAGGTAGCTGTGTCTTTTGTTTACTTTTTGCCTGATTTTAATATTCTTTTTTTTCTGCCAGCGACTAACATATGGCCCGACCACAGGATAAGAGACTGTCATCTCCACAATATTTTCCATACTTTTAAATGGTATGATTAAAATTTAAATGAATTTTGAGTCCTGCTTTGATATTTTGGCCTTTACTGGGCCTTTAAGGCATCATTATTGTAAGAAGCGTTCCTACCGCTTATCGATACCCCGGAGAGCTTATTCAGACCATCGCAAATGAATATGACGCGGAGACGCTCCTTTTCTTGTTGTATTTTGATAATTTAATATTGTTTTAAGCATTACCTGATGATCAATTTCTGTGTGCCTACATGCATTTTCATTATCTATCTTCATATTGAACCACAAAAGATTTTCAATATTCATGTTCTATTAACACCCAAGCTGTCTACCAGTGTTTTTTTCCTGGACTTTCTGGTGTGGGGGTCATTTGACCCACATCAAATGAATAAAAGAAGGCACACTTATAAATTTTGGGTGTCACTTGGAAAATTTTGGCGTCCAAATTCAAAGAAACAGGAGGTCAGGGAAAACCCCGTGTCTATCATTTTAAGATATTTCTTATCAAATTTACTCGGTTGTCTTTTGCGCGTTAAGTCTCTTATGACAACAATTGAAAGATTGGTGTAAAAACCTTGTCAAGATTTTTCAAAATACGTCCGTCAGTATATTGCATAGGTTCCTAATATCTATGCACACAAGGTCTATTATAACCTTTTTTTGTAATAATTTACTAACTTTTGATAACAAATAGCCAATTTAAAATGTTAGTAGTCCTATTTATCAACATTATGGGAATGTCTTCATTTTTAAAACGTTCAAAATACCAGTTTTTAATCGGTCGGCGTGAGCTGGATTAGAGAGACCACAAAATTCGGAAACCCGTCCGCTGAGAGCAAACTGATGAAACTGCAACTCGTAACAGGGTTCACTAACAGCTTTTCAGCGCTTAACCTGCCCTTCGTGACTTTATTACAAAAACTACTTTTGACCCAGATAGGCGCAAGAAGCAAGGACTGGTAAACAGGCCGTCAAGTAATCCCATCCCTTACTTTGCAATTGTGCAATAAACGGCGGTTATAATTTGTTAAGCGTTGAATTGTGTCATAATATCTGTATTACAAAAATCTCTGGCGAGAAAACATTAGAAATTCTGCAGAGGCTCACTTTCAAAATAATTGTCAGAAATAGGGTCAGTCATAATCAGCAAATGGGTCCATGAAACGAGAGAGAATCAAATGTATAGGCTGTAAGAATTGACCTGGTAGGGCGGAGCTATGTTTCAGCTCACTGCATTTCAGATTAAGGTAAATTTGGTTTGCAAGAGTTGAACAACATGGATAAGTAGCATATTTTGTCACAATGTTTTCAGAAGATAAAAGAGTATGGACTTCATATGTCCATAAAGCAAAGGATCAATAAAGCACTGTTATGATACATGTGTTTACTTAGATTTACGAAGAACAATTCCGAACTGGCTCAAGGCCACTGAAATGAAAAATGAACTGGTCGACTTATGTCAAAGGTTAACCACGCCCTGCAGGGTCAATTCTTTTAACCATTTGCGTGATATAAACACATCCTGTTATCGTCTGCTGTCCATATTATTCGGAAAAATTCGGGTGGTCTGTTGATTAAGACATGCGTAGTTACGGGATCGCCCGCTTTGTGACGAGTGCTGTCCGTATATGAAGCAGCTGTTGAAAAATTAATAGGCATTTTGGGGTTTAGAAAAGATAAAATCGCAACAGAAAGGAGTTTGTAAGGAAACATTGCTTCAAAAGAATTTGAAAATATAGCTTGCACTGCTTTAGAACAAACTGATGTAAATACAAATCGTAATAGCCGTAAGTTTAAGATAGTTATTGACCGTGGGTTGTTTAACATCAGCGAGGCAAAAAATGAGAAGCTGTGAGGGAAAAGGGGTGTGGAGTTGTTTAAAGATACATCTGCACTCGTTTTCATCCAGTTTTTTAACCGTTTTTTTTTTCTTTATTTTATGAAACTATAATCACTCTTGTATCTTCATGCCAAATATTGCCCCTGATGGTTGCAAGGTTGCACAGATTACGGCAGATAGAAAATGCATTTCATTCTATTTCGGCTAACCATAGACATAACAACCACAATTTCCGGTTTAAATCGAAGACAAATCCCTACAGTTTCTTTACCCCATACACCTTACATTGATTTTATCTTCGTTTACACAGCTGACTAGATTATAACACCGTCATGTTTTAACAGCGTTTGTTTTCTCTCTGGCTGTAAAAATTTCTCTTTAAGGGATATGACCGTAGTGGAGAGGCCATTACGTAAACATTTTTAGAATAGACTGGTGATCACACGCTTGCAACCTTGGAAAATAGACAATCCATTCACAATACTGATAAGCATAGATCAGCTGATTACATATCTTTCAGTGTAGGATGTAATAAATTATTTTCATATCCCCCTTCCCTCCCCCACCCACCTTCCAACCACGGCACTACCATCTACACGGTCACTGACATGTTTCTTCTTGATGAGATTCTAAAGACGGTAATCAGTCTATTAACCCTTATCCTGCTAAATAACTAAAATGAAATTTTCAATTTTATAGTAAAATCCCAAATATTACTATTTCACGGTTATGTTTTAGGGAATAATGTCTCCTTATCGGACAGTGTAGATCAAAGATCAGACTGCACGTTCTGTGCAGTCTGATCTTGATCTACACTGTCCGCAAAAGGTCAGTGAGTCGCGCTTAGCAGCCCGAGGGTTAAGTTAACCCTTGACCAAACAGTCCTGTGGGGCTTTGAAAATACATTTGTAAAGAAACCATGTAACAAGTATGTTTCTTTTTTCCGAAACATTTTTCACCCTTTGAAACATTTTCAAAATTTCGTTATTTGGTAGAGTAAAAGGAGCATTTTCATCGAGGGGAGTGAGGATGGAGAAACTGAAACTGCAATATTCTCCATGTCTAGGGTCCAGGAAAAAGCCTTGGAGCATGAATTTCTTCTAAGGTATTTTTTCTTAGAGTTCTAAGCACAACTTATGTTGTCTTTGCTGTGAGTATAGATTTAGAACAGACTGCACGGAACAAGCAGCCAGATCTTGAATCTGTCATGCCAGCCTTGCTGGGATATTCTAGTCAAGGCAGCAACATTGGCCCTGTAATATTCAGGCTGCTTATCCAAGCTTAACATGTCTATTTCATTAATTCAGTGTTCCAAGGGTAAATCCCTCAGCAACCTGTTTGTCTCATCAGCTACTTCATATTGGTTGATTTTCGGCCACGAGGTCCTGTATTTCAGATAAAGAGCATATGGTTAACTATAGTTATACTCTTGCTTATTAGAATGATTGAAATACATGACCCAGGTTGCTCAAGGGCAAGTAAAGTCTCTTTTGAAGAAAAAAAAAAAACGATCAAACTGTCCTTTGAGTGCAATGCAGATCAATATCACAGACGTACATATTCTAGATGAGAGAGAGAGAGATATGTGTGTGTGTGTGTGTGTGTGTGTGTGTGTGTGTGTGTGTGTGTGTGTGATATCACAAAATTTTAATGTTCGGATATTTTTTCTGGCTGTAAAATGCCATTAGATTAATTTAGTATTTTAACTCTTTTTCAAACTATCCCGTCTTTAACGACCTTGATAAATAAGGCTGCTAAAACATTATGGAAAAGAGAGATAATGTTTATAATCATCATTTTCTCCTTTTCCCACAATGTTTTCTACCCTTTCAACGATTCAAATCATCATTTGCGCTACATCTATTTCGTCAAATGCAAATGCTTTCAATTTGGTCAAGTCTTAAATTTTGGCGTTCGATATACAGTTACGTAGTTCTTAACCCTTTACCACACGGCAAAATTTAAGACCTATCCAAATTGAAAGCATTTGCAGACGACAATTTCACAGTGGCTCAAATGACGCAACTTTTCTTTGATGGGGTAGAAAACTTTGTGGGAAAAGGAGAAAATGCTGGTTACCAGCATTTTCTCCTTTTCCCACAATGTTTTCAAAAGGCCTCTTCTTCAGGGGCGTTAAAAGGCGTCATTGTGTGGTAAAGGGTTAAGTATCTACACTATTTAAAAGTAATGTAGGAGAATTTGGCCAGCAGACATTTTGGCTCGGACGATTTAGCCGAGGACGATTTAGCCATTCAACAAAAAAAAGTAGTTTAGACAATTTGTCTAAATAAATACAATAACTTGTTAAAAACGGAAAAATAAAAGACTCTCAAACGGCCAAAATTAAATGATTCGGAAGTCAAAATGCACGCATTATTTATGATTTATTCTTAAATTTCCTAACACAAAAATATGGATTTTATTATGAGAATGGCAATATTTTACAGTACAGTTACAAATATGCCAAAGTTACAGAAAAGAATATTTGTGTTTTTATGTTTTTTTTCCACTAATAAAAGGTTGGTAGGTAGTATTTTTCATGGAAGAGTGATATCTAATGCTTGAAACTAGGTATTGATAATCAGAATTGTCCCGTATGTTTTACGTTCAATTGCTGACGACTGATAAATATATATATGTATTTCAGCCATTCCGTTACACTTCATGGACTGATTTGTAAAAGACAGTTAAAAAAAATGACCCAGTTGTAAGGTGTTGGATTCGACACCTGTGTTTTTGGGGAGTGTCGTTGGAAGGAAACCTCAGAGCCCTAACCTAGTACAAGAGAAATCCATGACATACCTGTACATGAATGTGTAGGCTGTGGCTGTGATATGACTGAAATAATGTGGAAACCGGCCTAAAACACAAAACAATAATAAAATAAACCAATTTAGTACCGAATGAAGATATTTTCCAAATTTTCCTTTGCAAGAATAAGAACAGAATTCTTAACCCATGTCAAGGTTCCAATCCAGGATATAAAGCAATGTAACATGGCCTTCTGTTTACCATACATAATTCAAACAACTACTATTTGATTTGTGATTTTTAAACCAGTGCGGCTATTCAGTGTCGACCGATTACAGTGCTGATAGCACTTTGATTTATATTGACGACCAGCCATATGTACATGTATACTTACGTACAAAACTTGGTTAAAACATAGAGGTATGCTCTGTGAAAAAGGTGTTTTAATGCATCTGCAAAAAGTATCTATATCCAGGTCAGCCTGCGCAGTCCACGCAAGTTGACCCGAGTTTAAACTTTCTATTGGTAAAATTTCTACCTTAAAAGGGACTGTTCTACATCATGATTTAGCCGGATTTTGTACATACGAATGGATCGATATTATGCTACAACTTGCATGGTATAATGCGTTACAAAGATACCTTTTCCCACAGCTACCCCAATATTTATTCTACATGGATTGTAAAAGAAGTTCATCCAACTCACTATCGATGACTACCTCCTGCAAACGTATACCATAATTCGCGTCGTGATGTGGGTAGTCCTCGTGGTTGACCTCGCTCATCAGGGACCTTTGATGCAAAATGCCGACGCCCTAACCCTAGGAAAACTTGATTGATACTCAATTGAAGTTTGACTTTTGAGTTTCATAAATAAAGATTGTATGACATTTGAAATAAAAATGGAATTCTAATTGAAGGTAGAAGGAAAAAAGACAAAAAGGCTAAGAATTTACTCACTAAAGTAATAAAATGGTATTTAGATTTTTCACATCTCACCAAATTAAAAAAAATATATATATATCACTGAAATTTATATGAAAAAACAATACAAATCATCAATAATTAAGAACCATAAAATTACAAAAAAAAATTTTTTTTGATGGTGTTCCCTTAAAAGGCTATTTTTAGATTTCGCGCCAGAAATCAAAAAAGCATTGTGGGAATGTCAAGTGACTGGCACGTGACTAATGACGCTTAAATGCCATAACATAACAAACATGAAATTATTTTCCATAATGTCTTCTTCGAACACTATGTTTGAAGCTTCGTCTGTGTATTTCTGGTATGTAAATGAGCGAGTTGCTCATTTAAAAATAGACCGTGTTTCCCGTCGGTGTCGACCTGGGCCGTAGTAAATCTCTAATTTCTCTTGTTGTCGGATGGGTTTCAGCTACTGGGGTTTTATGAATGAAAATTAAAAGGCTTTGGGAGTATAAGGATGATTTTTTTGGATTTTTGTAAAATTTTCGTCCCAAAATCTGAAGGGCCACCTTTAATGCTAAGCACGATTTTATGTAAGCACAATCCATGTTTGGTGACATTCAGGGAGAATGAATGTAATTGCCTTAGTTGTCAGATAATGTTCTCGATCTTGTTTGAGAATCTTTCTGTAATTGTAGAGGCAGCGACTGATTACCACCTACCGCTCTGTTCCTCCTACAACAAAACAAAGCTGTGGTTTTTGCCATCTCCATTCGGCTATTTATTTAACGGCAAATGGAAGGTCGAACATTGTTCAGCTCCTTCCTCCAACGAGCTAGCAATCTGTTTGCAAGGAAAGCACTTTGTTATCTATGGGGATTCAACAAGTCGTCAAACCTTTAGAAGTTTAATTCAAAGATTTAGATGCTATAAAACCGTAAAATTTGCGAGCTCTACAGGAAAAATAAACAGCATTATTGATTCATTTCTTTGTGAACAAAATGATGTAACTATGGATTGGATACGGCATTCACTACCCGGTAACTGCGGAAGAAATTCTAGCGACGCCATTGCAACAGATTTATTTAGATATCAAGAGAGGAGAAATGTTGTGTTTTTAATAAACATCTTTGGACATTTTGCACTGGTTCATCCAAGAGCATTTAGAGACAGGATGCGACTTATCCGAAAAAGTATAGAAATATTTCTCAAATCCAACAAAGATGTCTTGTTCTTGCTACGTGGAGGTCACTTTTATAATACTGGAATGACGAAACGCTACGCCAACTACGTTTTCCGATTGATTATAATTGAAGAGTTCAGTGGGCTGCTCGACAAAGTGATATACATTGATTATGTTGATATAACAATAGCTACGAAACAAGAAAATATCCATCCGGAGGACTATGTCGTGCAAGGATTGGTTGACCAATTTCTGGCCTACATTTGCAGTTAGAATCAATACATTATGGCAGCGCTGTGGTTAAAGGGGGTTTAATGCATCTCCATGATCCATAACACCAAGCGAGACATCACATAATTATGAATCCATAAAATCGATTTTGTCTTAAAACTGACTGAATTTTGAAGTAGAAAGGTCGTTATGAGGACATTCAGAAAATTGACCAATAGCAAAATGTTTCGACCCAGGTCAGCCTGCACGGACTGTGCAGGCTGACCTGAATCGATACTTTTTGAAGATGCATTAAACCCCCTTATCGCACATCGTGGCTCTTTTTTTTTTTCGGCATAGTAGAATAATCTCACCATCGCACACGCCAACAAATGTTCACAAAGACCTTATTGCGTTCTGAAAACTTAAAAAAAAAAACGCTTGGAGAAGGAAATGCAGGAAAATACATACATGTAGTGTTCAGGTTGGTTTTGTCTTTAGTATGGCCCTTCCAGGATGAAGTTGCGTCTAGCGTGTTCCAGCTACTAAAGTAAGTTTTTGAGCGCTCTTGATCTAGGACGTACCACATCCTTAGCGTTGTAACTTCGTTTTTTTCTAAGACCTCTCAGATCGCACCATGCGCATGTCGTGCGTTTACCAAGCTCTTATTATGCCCTTCACGGTCTTATAAATTCAAGTCAACGCACACTGTGTTCTCATTCGTTTTGCAAGTTTTTTTGAAAGCAAGGTGCAATTCATGCCGTCCATAGATTTTATGGATCCATAATTAATTGATGATTTGCTTGGTATAATGCATCACGGACATGCATTAAACCCCCTTTTGCCAGTAGCATATCCATTTTCCAGTAACTACTGGTCCCAAACTCTTACCGGAGACTCATGAACATTATTACGACAAAATGTAGTCCCGTCACTGTAGAACATAATTATTCTTTTCTTTATACACGTTGAAAATCGGTGAATTGCTTGGAAAGAGTGTCATGCTTAGAGCTATAAGAAGAAGAAGAAGATGACGATGATGATGATGATGATGATGAAGGAGGAGGAGGAGAAAAAGGAGAAGACGAGGAAGAAGACTTTCAGGAAGGCATGCGCTTGTGCAATGGTCTCGATAATTTTACTGAGTTTAGTAAAATAGTGTTGCAAAAGGCATTTCATAAAAAACAAACAAACTGAAAAGGTACCGAAAACCAAATACGAGTAAATAGAGAAGTGAAAAAAAAAATCATATCAGGGGATAATATAACTTTCCTAACATCTCGGATTGAAGAAAAAATCCAGTTATAGTGTATTAACGTTCAGGAACAATCGACAGTTAATTGATCCGATTTGCATATATTTGATTTTGTTCAATTCTCCAGAGCCAACTTAAATAACCCCCAACTCTTTCTCAGACTAACATCATTTGCAGACGACAATATAAATGTGACTCAAGTGATGGGATTTATCTTAAAAAGGGTAGAGAACATTGTGGGAAATGGAGTTGGTTACCAACATTTTCTCCTTTTCCCACAAAGTTTTGAAAAGCTGTCTTCCTGAAGAACGTAAAAACTCGAGATTGTTTGAAAAAAGCGTTAAAATGACAATTAGGGAATCGCAAGTAATGAAACAAGTGGGCCATTGCCTCTCTTGCGCTCACCTGAATAAGGTGATCTGCGAGTTTAAAGGCTCCTGGTGGTGGTGATGTTAAACACACACAAAATACATTCAGTGTGCATTATGGGAATTAAGTTTTATCTCATCACAACACTTGTGTGTATAATATATTAGTCGAAATGAGTGCATTCCGAACCTTCTTGAGAACTTGACTGAAAATGAGGCCTTTTAGAGTGCACACAAAGATTTTTCTAGGATTTGTCCGAGCGACCCGCCTTTTGGTCCTATGTGATCCATTTCAACATCGTCCGAAACATCAAATTAAATGTTCTGACCAGCGGTCATGAAGCAGCAATAATATTCTGACCAACTTTCATGAGTATTGGACTGAAAATGTGGCCTCTGAAAAGCACACAAGGTGTTTGTGAGATTTATCCCAGTGACCTACTTTTTGACATGATGTAAACCGTTTTCAAAACATCTGAGATATTATCAATACAAAACATTCTGGTGAATTTTTATGAGAATTTGACCCAAAATGTTGCCTGAAGAGTGCAAACAATGTCTTTACGAGATTTGTCACAGTGACCTACTTTATATGACGTACGCGACTTTCAAATTGGGCCGACACATTATTAACCCAAACATTCTGACCAACTTTTATGAGCATTTTACAGAAAATGTGGCCTCTAGAGTCCAGAGTACACATAAAGAGTTTCTGAGATTTTTCCCACTGATCTACTTTTTGACCGGATGTGACCCGTTTTCGAACTTTTCCGAGAAAAATACCCTGGCCAACTCTCATAAGTATTGAACAGAAAAAGTGGCCTCAACAGTGCACACGTGGTTTTTCTAAGATATGTGACTGTGCCCTCTTTGATCCGACATGACTCATTTCGAAACCGTTAGAAATATCATTAAAACAAACATTCTGACCAACTCCCATGAGTGTTGGACAGAAAGTGTGATCTCTAGAGTGCACACAAGGTAATTGTTGACACCCTCACGACGGACAACGCACGACGTGGTGGTCTTTGTAATTATAACCATCGACATCATCATCATCATCACCATCATCATCACCACCATCATCAACAATAAAAAAGCACAAGCATCAGCACCATCTTCGCGGTCTCATAACAACTATTTCTGATTCAACAATAAAGCCGGGCTGGAAAAGTTGGTCGGTCCCCTTAATTTTATATACAACAATAATATCGAGTAGAAGAAGAACAACAACAATAACGTTACTAACAACAACCTGTTGTTTCGAAAAATCAAGAAACCATCGTATATAGTTTCCAGTTTACCGCAAGCTTGATCGATTCTGATATCTATTTTTCAATCTTCTCCTTTCTTAGCTAGTGACAATGTAACCCGCTTATCTAATGATTAATTGGAAACTGTAATTAAACGCAAAAGTGACAAGGATAGATGCTTTTCTTTGATATGCACGATAGCTGTGGAACAAAGTCGATACATCATCAAAGTCCTGAAAAAAACATACGGTCAGGTACGCAAGATGAGTGGACAACAAAGCCGATGTAATATCAAAATGCCGGAGTTCCATAGAAAAAGGGTTACTTTTGCCAAGAAAACTGTAGGAAAAGGTCGATAGAACGCAAAGGTTCTGGAAAACAGAGCCAGGTTAAATAACTTTGGAACAACTCGAAACAACATTTAAGTCTGAGAGGCAAATCGAGCCGGTTTATATTGATATAACGTTAGACGATAATTGTAGAAGGACCTCGAAAAGCCAGGTCCTAGAAGTACATAAAGACAGGTTTACCTTGATATAAATATACTACTGTATACGACGGGTCTTCGAAAACTATCCGGCGAAGAGTCATTACTTTTTTTTATTGATAATAAGCATCTCTTATAAAAATTGGACCATTAATACTTTGATCTATTTTGGGTAATAATTCAATAGCAACGTCAGGTATCGCTGAACAAAGACGCATAAAAGGTGTGAAGAGTTTGCAGATTCTTTATAACATGCTTATATATATTGTATTTTTTCGAAATTTTCTTCTTTACCCAGTGCACATGTCTTCCAACTAAAGACGTGCTTGTCAAAGCAAGATGCGGAATCATTCGGTGGAATTTTGCGAAAAGTTTGCCTGATACGTAAGAAAAAGAATTGAAGCGGCTGTTTGTAGACATAATTGCGAGATTCTTCGTAGTCTCTGTCCCTTACCCCCAAAGTTTTGCTTTGGTGACAACTGAAGAATGCGATAGCACGTTGTGTCATGGTGTAACGGTACGTTTCCATTGAGCTATTATTCCTTCTTTACTGCTTAAATTAGATCACTCCTGTTAACTTCAACCCGTAATATTAAAGCCATCTTATCAAACCATTTTTGCATTCTTCTTTGACATGTCACCCTTTTCTCTGTAAAATGAGATGTCTTTTTCTAATAATGAAAACAGGTCAACATCAAAATTAATACATTATATGCTGGTGACTCGTCACCCCAAATGTAAGAGCCACAAATAAACACATCTTTTGTAGGTCAAAAAATTTTTTGTCTACTTTACCCAAATAACTGTGTTGTGTACATTTTTTACAATCCTTAAACCACTTTTCAAATTTTCTTCATAACGAACAACTACACCGCCGCTGCACCTGCATGCATTCTTGTTCTAAAATTTACAAAACAGATTATGAGAAATATATCGAGACAAATTTACATTGCTTTTGGCAAGACTCCAAGTTTCAAAAAGAAAACAAATTTGAAATAATGTCAACAAACTCTGAGCTGTTATTTTTAACACAACTTAGTCCATTAAAGTTCTAAGCAAACACTAACAGTTCATACCCTGCACAGTCCCATTCCCTTATAGCCTTACCATAATACAGAGAGTATCATATACGATCCAGCTTTTACTACCTTGTCTCCTTTTATCTTTCATTTTGGCTACAAGTTGTTTTTTTTTTATTCACAACTTCCGGTAGAAACTATTCGAAAACTTTGTAAAGGGTTCCTTCGATCTCGTTCCATTGTCTTCGAACCGTTTCCCTGTCTTTAAAATAAGTGAACTTGGCAATGATGGATCTCTTTCTACCCTGTTTTCGTTCGCTTTGTGAGCAATGAACACGCTTGAATTTTACGGCTTGAGCAAATTCATCTGATAATTTCATAACATTTGCAAAGTGACGTCTTAATTTACTTTCTGTCTGATCTGGACCCTTTGTGGAACTCTATTTTGTAATACCGACAAAAACCAGTTTAGTCCTCATTGATTGTGACTTTAGATAAACAATATCGTCTTTTAAGTTGCCTTTCTCTTTTTCAAGCTGGGCAATTCGACTTGTCATCAAAGTTAAGCTAATATAAGATTCGTCTATTCTATCTTCTGCTTTCATCACCCTCCGTTCAACAGGTTTATTGCGATTTTCAAGCGTAATCCACAAACTTTTCAACCCTTTTTTTTTAAAATTACCTAGTTTCTTTTCTAATTGATCGATCACCTGCAGTTTTTTCTCAGCTATGTTAATGCGGCCATTTATTTCTTGAAGGGAGTTCATAAGGTCTCTGTTTGTTGGCTCGCCATTAGTGAAGGTTTTTCTATTTTTCTTTTTAACTTTTTCTGTGTCCTGACCTTGACCTTGCCTTTCTGAGATAGTTATGTTATAAATACCTATTCCAGAAGTATTTTCAGTGTTAGTATCACCACAATGATTACGACTGGAACGGCTAGACTGGTTGGATTCTTGACTTAGACTCTTAGATTGATCTTGTCCGAACAGAATATCAATGCCAAGTGTACTATCGTTCAAATTATCAGATATTTCGTCATCGTTATCATTATACAGAACTGAATGGGCCTCACAAAGAATCTCACTTACTAAAAAACCTTTCTCAAACTCCTCTGTCCTCTGACATGCAGAAAATTGTTGACAAAGAGCAATGAGTTTCGGCCCGGGTCAGCGTGCACAGACTGCAAGAGCTCAAAGCTCACGGAAGCCGTGGATATTTATGTTGAATTTCCGCCATATTCTTGAACCATTTTGTAAAGAAAAGAACTTTAACCTTTTCGGCCATAGGAGAAAACAGTTAGTTTTGCGGACGGTATAGATCAAGGTCAGACTGCACTGAATATGTGGTCTGATCTTGAATATTAATAGTCCGTTTATTTAGTCAAGCCTGTAAGATAAAAATCTATTTGAGTTAAAGTAGATTGTATCATCAGCCGTTGAAAAAGATCGAGTTAATGTATTTGGCGCCGAAAGACTTAAGGGAGAAACGCATGTACATGTAATTATCATAAACTACCTCGTTCTGACCTGACAGCTTCTTCCAGCAGACCATGTTTGAAAACGGGGTGGAAAAAGGAGAAATTGCCAGTTTTTGTTTGTGTAATTACTTGCATTTGTGCGTTACACCTAGATTCGTTTTTTGTTGCTTTCAAAGACATTTTATGCAATTATGTTGAAGCATGTTTTGATAATTTTTTTCGCTGCCGAGAGCTACTCGTACGAAATGATCTTTTGCGAACGATGTGGATCAAGTTCAAACTGCGCAGAAAAGGTAGTCTGATCTTTGATCGACACCACACACTGCTTTGGTTTTTATCAAGGCCAAAAAAGTCTATTTATTTGCATTCAATGTTAAACGCCGAAAAAAAATCAACACAATCATTTGACAGCGAGAGGATTGGCGTCAAACTCAAAGAAATCAGTCATTATTGTTAAGGGTTATGTAATGTCAAGAGAGAAAAAAAAAAGGAAAAGTTAGAGAGGAAAGGCTGATAACAGTTAAAGAACAGCTTATCTATTGATTGGTTGATTAAATGTTTAATTTCGAGGAAGTTTTCGTGACAGATTCGAGGGGAAATATACTCGAGTTTCCTTAGATTATCGCTTCAGCTGGTGACATTTATATTCAACTACTTATTGATGTTATTTCCCATCCTCTCTCCCCATTCTTTCTTTCCGAATTCAAATACATTTCTCAGTATCAGAAGAATTGAAAGACATTTATTTCCATACTGATTGATGTTCGAAATATTCGAGCTATGCTCTGTGAAAAGGGGGCTTTGTGCATCTGCAAAAAGTATCGACCAAGGTCAGTCTGTGCAGTCCACGCAGGCTGACCTGGGTCGAAACTTTTTGCAGTGGGCAATGTTCTGCGTATCAAAGGACTAGTCTGCATCATGATTCACGCAGAGATATAAGTGAAATAATGTTGAAAACGGCGTTAAACACCATACAATCAAGCAACTGCATCATGGTTCAGTCGGTTGTTTAACAAGTTGATTTGTATAGACTCATAATAATAGGCTATTTTGCTTTTGGTATAATGCATCACAGAGATACACATAAGACCATTTGCCCGTCCGCTGCTCATCTATACATTACCCTTTGCAGACAAGGTTTTTGCTCTGCTGTTTTCAAAGAAAACCTCGACCTACTCGTATTGTCATAGCCCTGTCGTCATCGTCTGAATCGTCGTCTGCTTCTCTTTGTCGTCAATGCTGAAACTTTGACGTTTTCTTTTATCGTCATTACCATGGATATACCATAAAGACTGGACAGGCAGGGCCAAATATATTGGTAAAACAGATATTTGTTAAATTAACCAAGCATGAATAAAACAATGTTCCAGAAACTCATTCTCTTAAATGAATGTATGAGAGTACACAATATAATTATGAAAAAAAGACACATTTTGTGGCCCATCAGTTGTTTCACATCCCTTCACAGAGGAATAGACAATTTCTTAAAGTACATTCACATCTGAATACCCCTGGTTTACCTATAGTGATGGTATTTACTTCAATCTTGGCTAGGTGTTTATTATCACAAGGAAAACCCATACTTGAAGGTAAGGTGTTTCTAAATCTAGTGCGAGTGCACATGGACGGTTTTGCAGCAGACCACTTTAGAAATCATTTTGGCAAAAGGACATGAGCCATACTCTGGCAAAAGGGAGTTTAATACATCCCCTTGATGCATTATGGCAAGCAAGCCATCACCTAATTATGGATCCATAAAATCTATTTTGTCTAAGAACCGACTGAATCATGATGTAGGCTGGTCCTTTGACATGCAGAAAATTAACCAATAGCAAAAAGTTTCGATTTAGGTAAGCTGGCACGGACTGCGCGGGCTGACCTGGTCGATACTTTTTTGCAGATGCATTATACCCACCCCCCTTTTTGCAGAGAATAGCTCAAATACTTACAGTATATTCATTTCCTGTAACACAGGATCGGCTACCCTATAACAAACAGGAAGGAAATTGTATATGTACGCATATAGATATACCAAAATCTGGGCAATCGTTTGTAAAATATCAGCGAATGAGAGATGATTGAATTAATATGTTTCAGTGGCATTTCTCGAAAGTTAACTGGAGTAATTTATCAATCTACTGTTAGATAATCGAGCCAGAATTTAGCAAATGCTTGTGGGATGTTTACATGGTCAATATTATGCGTCGATTACATGGAATTGCATTCAAATAGGTACGATGACGTCATATCTGGTGTCATAAAAATAGCCGAAGTTTCCGATCGCAAACCGACCATCGATCTCGTTATTTGAACGCCAAAACAACTTTTTTTTTTTAAATATGTATGCAACTGTCCAATTTCTTTAATCTTGTCTAGCAAAATGTATTTAGTCGTATTTATCAGGGCTTAACAAGAAATTTTGATTCACGAAAAAGGAACTAAATGTGGGTCTTTAAAAAAAAAAAAGGTGAAACACGTTTTCTTCTGTCAAATTTTATGAAGGCGGTCTTCTTTTTCTGCAAATACGATGTTGTCTTGCGTAACTCTCTCGTGATAATGAGTAGAAACAAGATTGGATCGTCCCTGATCCTGATCTACATTGCTTACAAGATCCACTATTCATGGCCCATGTGCTCGAAGGCTCGTTTAAACGCATTTTTTCCTGTAATGAATTACCGACAATATCACCTTTCGTGTCGTTGTAACCCGCTTATCTTTTGATTAATTATCTTTACAATTAAGACTTTTCCCGATTCGTTCTCTTCTAAAACCCTTTACTTAACAAATCCGAGTGTTAACGACCCTGAGATAACGAGTAGTTTTCTTATTTTTCCATAAAGATTTCAAATCTTTCAAGGATGAATACCATAATAAATTAAGCCACACTCGATTTTGTCTTCTGCTAATACTTTCAATTTGGACAAGTCTAAAGAAGTAAAAGTGTTAAGATGCTTCTGTTATACAGGTCTATTCGGGGTGGGCGGGGGATACAAAGTAACATAAGGAAATAAGCTGAAAACGAGAGCACGTGGTTCAGCGTTGAAAGCATTCGGTGTTCAATCAGGAATTTAGCGGTTCTCGGTTTGCCGCACTCTTCTTGTGCAAAACCATGCAAAGCCTAAGCCCAGTACATATGCTATTGCACGCAGGAAAGACGTAAATAGCGGAGCTTTCGCTGCGGTATGCCTGAAGGACTGCTGGAAGCGACGTAAAACAAAATTTAAAAATTAACAAGAATGTTGTCATGGATGCCTCTAGATGCGATAATGTGTATTTTACTGGTGTGTGATTTTTCCACGAAAAGCTTCCCGCCCGTTTTCACGTTCCTTCGACAGAAGTGCACATATTCATCTTACCCTGATATTTCATAACCATTAGAACATACTTTCTCAAAGCCACTGGCTGCTTCCCACAAAACCTGAACTCATAATCCCTGTAGACAGCATTAAGCGCCTCGTAGTGACGATTTATGAATACATTGTGGTAAAGGGAGAGATTGCCCGTAATGAAAAATTTCTTCTCTTTCATCGGTATTTATTGATGAAGTTCTTATTGTCCATTACTTCATTTTTTGTTCTTTCTTTTATTCTTTACCTTGAAAATTTTTTTATCAGTCGATAATTTATGATTCTGGAAACCAGTATTTCTTCCTTTTCCTACCATGATTTTAACACTTCCAAAGAAAAATTCCATAATTTCAGCTGTGTTTGATGTGTCGTCTGCAAATGCTTTCAATTTGGAACAGTCTAGAATTTTGTCGTCTGATAAAGAGTTGATATGTATATGGTACAATCAAATAAAGGATAATCGACAAGAATATGGGTCGATGAATTAGATCTGTGCCCGCGAGACCTCGAGAGACTCCGCGAGACCATGCGAGACTCTCAGTATGAGTAAACATGGAGAACGCGGAAAAGATGACAAATCGGATCATAGACTGCGTCATTAAAGTTGATTTAAAGTAAAGATTGTCACCATAAACGGATACAATATTCGGTCTGATGTTTTCTGTACAATATAATCTCTGATAGTTATTAGAAAATATCGTGTCGCGTTCATATAGTGAAAAGTTCCTTATTGAGTTGCTGTGAATTAACTCTTTACCAGATGACAAAAAATTCATACTTGTCCATACAAAAAAAAGACAGACTTGTAGACAACAAGGTAAATGGCACTCAAATGATGATGTTAGTCTTGGAAAAGATAGAAAAGATTGTGGGGGAAGAGGAGAAAATGCTGGTTTACAGCATTTTCCACAAGGTTTTCGCAAGCCTTCTTCTTCGGAATTGTAAAAGACAGGGTCGTTTTCGCAAAGGTTTAATCACAGATTATTATAAGGGAATATCATGTAGCGTTCATTTTGGTACAGTTCCCTACTGCGTTGCGTTGAATTTAGCAAACAAAAAGTATGGCTTGGAATTTCAATTTTAATTTCGTAAGTAGTATGTAAATTCTAAGTGGCAAAATTCTTTTAAGGCAAAATAAATTTCATTCAACTTTGCCCATAACATAACAATAAAAAAAAGACATTTTAAGCAGAATAAAATGAACACGTTCTGTATTTTTGTTATACCACTGCCAAGGTCACATCATGTGGGTCACGCGAACATTTACGAAGAATGTATTGTTGAGGCAGAGCGTGGATTTTTTCCACGATGACTGATTACATTCAAGCGGATTGGAAAAAAAAACCTCTAAAACACGCCTCCTTCATCCAAAATAAGTAAGTAAAAGCCATGCTCTGGCGGGGTTAAATGCAACATTGATGCATCTTTCCAAGCAATTCGTCATTTAATTATGGATTGATAAAATCCATTTTGTTTAGAAACCGACTGTATCATGAGGTAGAACATTTCATGTAGAAAATTGACCTGCAGCAAAAAGTCTCCATCTGAATCTATTCTTTTTGCAATGGCATTCAACCCTCTTTTCTCTTATCATAGCTCATGAATAAAATGCATATTCATGAATGTTTTGGCGACAATGTGTGATGACCGGCAAGTCGCATAAATAGTAAATGAAACAAATAAAACAAATAGGACGAGAGTGGCTAGGCGGGGCACCCAATGTGGACAAACACGCCGAGGCATTTGACAATTGAAAGAAATGCTCAAGTCTCAGCTCAGCATGTATACCTACACAAGAACCGCAATACCTTACTTTGCCTGTCTCATCTGTGCATTCATAAAGGGGGATAATTATGCAAGCCATATCAAATATGTCACGTTCTGGCAAAAAGGGTTTAATCCATCTTCGTGATGCACTATACCAAGCAAGTCTTCACGTAATTATGGATCCCTAAAATACATTTTGTATGACAATTGGCTGAATCCTGAGGTAGAATAATCCCGTGTCATGGAGAAAAATTGAACAATAGCAACAAGTTTTGACCCAGGTCAGCCTACGCGGACTGCGTAGGCTGACCTGGATCGATGATTTTTGCAGATGCATTAAACCCCCTTTTCACAGAATATGGCTCAAATGTATAATAACACATTCTTCACACGGTGAGGATTGAAGTTCAGTCTGCATTTTCTGCTTGCGTCAGTGTCCACCAAACCCCCCCCCCCTCCCCAAAAAAAAGCTGAGAATTGCTTTAAAGTTCAAACTATTTTAGGAGCAATGTCTATAGATTAACTTCAATTAATTTAAACTAAATCCAGTAATTTCTTACATTAGGAGGTCCCATGCCAGGATTTTACAGCGAAAATTTGCCATACTCTCTCCATTGATTTAACATAGAAGGCGGAAATTAAATTCGAAGATAAGCTATAAAAGTGTCGTTCTGATTGAGAAAATGTCATTAAAACAAGGAACACACTTAATTATACAACCAGCAGCATTTTCATCACACGAGAGCTCGAAACTGAATAAATGCCATTGTTTAAGCCTTAACTCTTTACCAAACGACAAAATTTTAGACTTGTCCAAATTGAAAGCATTTGCAGATGACAAAATAAACGTGACTCAAAAATTGAAACTTGACTTTAGAAGAGTAGAAAACATTGTAGGAAAAGGAGAAAATGCTGGTTACCAGCATTTTCTCCATTTCCCACAATGTTTTCAGAAGGCTTCTTCCTCTGGGCCGTAAAAACCAGGGATTATTTGGTAAAGGGTGAAAGTCCTCAGTAAGACTATTGAAATTAAGTTGGCACAGCTAGTCAAGCTACACGTATCATATAAGGATCGGCATTTTTATTCTCTTTTTCACAAAGGACTGTAGACAAACTGAAACATGAGAAACTTTGGCTTGTTTTTAAAGATGGCACAAAAGTACAACAAAGGACTAAAAGGCCCAATAGCTGCCAAAAGTAAACAATGCAGGTGTTAAAATGCATTTAAGTGTATATCATACCAATCAAAAGCATGGAAATTATTGCGAGGATGACAATCTTTGTATGGTCGGTCCAAGTGTTACTTTTTGAGAGAAAAATGAATATCATAATCAGGTAAAAGTAAACAATAGACAGAGCGACCCGGCAACTTTTGACCTACTTTTGAAATTTGTTTTTCTGCTAGCGATTAACACTTGAACCGACCATACAGTAAAAAATTGTCATCCTCGCAATAATTTCCATAATTTTAAAAGGCGTGATTTAAATTAAAGTGCATTTCAACGCCTGCTTTGGTCACTTTTGGTCGCTATTGGGGCTTTAAATTATTCTTCATTTTAAAATTTTAACCTCTTGACAACCGAATTTCGACGTTGTTCGAAAGCAACTAAACTTGCTCGATGCATCTTTGGACTAAACCCTTTCCCACACAGTCCCGAGTTTTACGGGCCTAAAGAAGAAGACCACTGGAAACATTGTGGAAAAGGAGAAAATGCAGGTAACCAGCATTTTCTCTTTTTCCCACAATGTTTTCTAACCTTACAAAACAAATTCATTTTTGAGTCATATTTATGCAAATGTGTTCAATTTGGACAAGTCTTAAACTCTGTCGTTTAGTTAACCCCTCATGAAACGACCACGCGTGTATTAACGACCTTGAGGAAGAATTTTCTCCGTTAAAACCATATGGCCTGCAACACGCGAAAAGGGACATTTGCGTAAAGTGTCATCCCGGATCAGCCTGCGCAGTCCGCGCAGGCTGATCCAAGACGACACTTTCCGTTCTTATGTAATTTTCTCTTTCGCGTAGTACAAAATCGAATGTAGTCGTAAAGCGTCCTCTCGGATCAGTCTGCGCGGACTGCGCAGCCTGATCCAAGACGACACTTTACGCAAATGTTGGAATGCGCCTTTTCGCGTGTTGCAGGCCATATTGGGAAAAGGATAAAACTGCTAATAAGCGTGGCTTTTTTTCAACGAAGTTTTTTATCCTTTCAAAAATGAACCACCTTAGTTTAGATACAAAGAACTTGTCCTCATGGGCGACTCTAAAAATGTGTTGTCTGGTTAAATTGAAGTTCTATAGAGAAGAAAAAAAGGTGTAACTTCAATACATATGTGTCATGCTCTGGCAAAAGAGTTACATCTACGTGATGCATTAAACTAAGCAAGTCATTATGCAATTATGAATGCATAAAATCCATTTCGCCTAAATACCGATTGAGCCATGAGGTAGACTGGTCCTTTGACAAGCAGAAAATTGAGCTATATAATAAAAAGTTTCGACCCAGATCAGCCTGCGCGGACTACGCAGGCTGATCTGGGTCGATACTTTTTGCAGATGTATAAAACCCGCTTTTCAGAGCGCATGGCTCATATGTTTAGCCCGATTGTTTTAAGGTACTATTAATGTCCCGTTGTCGGCTACGTTATCTTCGTCGTCATGTGAAAACTTTGATAGCTTCTAATATGTCTGTTACTGAAGATATTGACCTCAAATCCGTGCTAAGCGTTTATACCGTAAAGGCAGGTAACTACCAAAATATTTTTGGTACAGTTGTGACCCTTCTTTACAATTTTTTTACCTATCTCAATGACAAGAACTTTAGACAGTTTAGTTAACTTCCAACTGATCGATTAGCAGCACCTCTATGCCTCGGTTATGGAGTGTGAATATTGGAAAGATTTGTTATATTGACACGTTTCTTTTAACGCGTCTATCCCCTTATTCTTTAAAAGAATGGCCTTATCATAATTCTTTTTAGATTTAATTTGTCTACACATAGTAAATATTGGGCTTATATTGATGAAACATTCGTAAACAGATAGACTAACACACCATTTTCCCCGAGAAAGCATCTGCGTATTCTGACTAAGCACCCGCATGTGTTGCTTTTGTTATTCCCCCTCATTCGTAGCCGTTGACGCTTCAATTATGTCTTGACAATGTAACCCACTTATCTATTCATTAATTAGAAATGTAATCGAACCCTAACAAGATTGAAAGCTTTACATAGTTTCTGTAAGAGAGAAAATCGGTTTTTAGACTGCCGGGGAAAAGCAGACATTTTCCCCGAGTTGTCTGCCGAGAAAGTCTGTAATCATGGAGTTAGATCTATCTCTTTCCCAGACAACAAAATGTAAGACTCGACCAAACTGAACGCAAGTGCAGACGACAAACGTCATACAGCCTACCCTTTATCACACAATACCGAGTTTTAACTATTCCGAGGAAGAAACCTTTTGAAAACATTGTGGGCAAAAGGAGAAAATTCTGGTTACCAGAATTTTCTCCTTTTGCCCAGAATATTTTCTACCCTATAAAATACAGACATCACTATTTAAGCAACATTTAATTTGTTGTCTGCAAATGTTTTCCACTTCGTCCTGTCCAACGTTTTGTCGTTTGGTAAAGAGTTAAAAAAAATATCTAAAAGTTTAAAAAGATAGTAAACATTGTAGAAAAAGGAGAAAATGCTGGTGACCAGATTTCTTCCTAAGAGTTGTTAAAACAATCGATGGATAATTAAAGGGTAAAGGCATATATCAATGAATCGAACACTAATAAACTCGCTTCATAACTGCTTGTTAAGATTATTTTACTTCAGTGGGACTCAAAAGATGCAGTGTCAAATTTACAGGATATTTAATATATGAAAGGAACAATTTATGAGAAAATTATAAGACAAGTTTCCGATATTGTACAATCAAGCCATTTATCACGAACGTTCTTCCCTGTTTTCAATCACAACCGTTTAACATGTACCTTATTATTTATAAGCCGAGCCCAGTAACTCAGCCGTTAACACTCAGAGCTTGAAACCCAGGTTCGCTGGTTCGATTCCCGAGCTCAGCCAGAAAATGCTTGTAACTAACATTCGATTGCTAAATCCTTTCGTTGGAACAATTAATTTGTCAATTTCGATCATTCTAAAATTTTATCGTCTTGTACAAGATTAAAGACCTTCGATTTTTTTTTTATTGCACTTGTTAATAGAAGATCTAGAAATTTTGGCACGCACACAGCTTGTTAATAATCTACTGAACTGGAGGTAATCTATAGCGTGATAAAATGAATAATAATAGAAAAAAACATGCCTGAAAAACAACCAATCCTTTAATAACAATGATGAAGTTTTTTTTATCTTATGAAGTAAAACATGCAAAAGACATTAAAACACTTGGGGGAGCGGGGTCATTGCATTTTTACATTATAAAAAGAAACATTCATAAAAGATGAAGATGTGTGTCTTTGATGGCAGTATTGAGCATTGAGCAACCCACTGCGTATACAGACCGCTGTTTTAACTCGACATATCTCTCAAATTAACTAATTTCAACTTGCATAGAAATACCACCTGCCATTATCTTCTTTGGGTTGCCTCTTAGTACAGGTTCAAAGAAGTAAACAATGATGTTGTATTAAAGCTGCGCTCTGGTAAAATGGGGTTTAATGCATTTCCGTAATGTATTATAACAAGCAGGTCATCACACAATTATGGATCCATAAAACCCATTTTGCCTAACAACCGACTGATTCAAGGGCTGGAATGGTCCTTGGACATGTAGAAAATTTACACATAGCAAAAATCTGGCAACACGGTTTTGCTTTGACATTTTGTCTGTTCATGGCAAATTATTCTGAAATCCAACGATGCACATCAAAGCTAATGGCCGGATATGAACACCACCTTTTCCAAGAACACACACTCACACACACACACAGACGCACACGAAGGTAACGGTATATGCACATCTTCCATTTTATGGCAGGGGCATAATAAGGGCAGTTGCCTGTAAAGATGATAACTCTCTAAGCTTAAGTCTGAAAAACTTAATTTTGTGTTTGCTATTAAGGGATTTTCAATAAAAAATCCAAAATCATGAGAAAAATACGTCCTGCTGCATGTACTGCTGATAATCTGCATATGAAGTAGAAGTAAGGGAGATAATTCCAGCACTTAGGTCAGAGTTACCCTTATAAATCGTGACAACCCCATTTCATCCATTAACTACCATTAAGATGACTGGTTAAAGAGTTGCGGCCTGTAAAAGATTTTACCACCAGGGGAGATAATTGAAAATAGATGGAATAAGCCAGGGTTACACTTCTTAAATGCACCTCTCCTTCTTGATGTCCTAAGCATCCTTATTCATTATTACCAAAACATCTCAATTGGGAGAGGGGTTTTGACCTTAATAAAATAAAGCAACCATGGGAAAAGACTCAAAAATAAAGTCAGAGTTTTTATTCTTGTATGTGACATACCTACTTATAATCCTTTACAGCTTCATGAAGTTATCATCAAAATATATATCAACGGGTTCATCAAAATATATATCAACGGGTTAAAGAGTTATGTCCTGCACAAAATTTAACAACTATGGGAGATAACTCACGGAATCAACTATGACCTTGACTTTTAACCTGGTAACCGTGACTGTTCTTGCATGCGTCCATCCATAGTAATCTTTTGTGCAAAATAATTTCAAAATCCAACCAAAGTGGGCTCGGCACCGACATCGATCATGACTATAATTGTAGCAAGTATTGACAAAGTTCAACTGAGCACTGTGACCTTGATTTTTCAGCTGGCGAAACGGATTTTGCACGTGACACATACGGTCTGTCCATTGTGTTCAGTTGTACTTTGTTATTCAGAAATCCAAATACGCATGTCACACTGAAGGCCGGACAGGAACACCTGTCATAACTATAGTTGCAGATAATATTGACGAAGTTCAACCAAGCATGGTTATCTTAACATTTGAGCTGGTGACATGGTTGTTGCACTCTACACGTGGTCTTTCCATGGTGATCATTTGTGCCAAGTTGTTCTAGAATCGGACCATTCGCCTACAGGTTATTGGCCGGACACGAACACCACTTTTTAAAGAACATACATACATACATACATACATAGAACCAAACAATCACACGGATAGGGTAGCCGCTATATTCCTTCCCCCCCCCCCCCCCCATTTCTTTGCCGGGGGGGGGGGGGGGAAACATAAAAACTCTATTTGAAACAAGATAAAACATATTCGGAAAAGGGATTTTTTTCCTCTTCCAACATTTTTTTTTTCACAAAAAGCTTTCTTTATAAGCGTCTTTAAAACATGGAGTTGTTTCTTAACGGGCTTAAAAACGTGGTTGCCGTCCTAGTTTCAACACTGATGCCACATTGAAACAGAAGCATAATTTAATTACGTAATTGTTTTTTGTTAAATTAGTTTTCTAGAATGTACACCCTTTAGAGCTCTCTTTAAAGTAACGGATAATCTATCTTTGTTCGCAAATTTATGTCATTTACAAATTGCGTTAGTAAAATTACACAAGGTAATTGAATACTAATTTCTAGTGAGAAAAAACATGTCTCTACAAGTTGTATTTAATTCTCTACGAGACAATGCTCAGTTTTAACGACGTCTAGGAATGAGTCTCCTGAAAACATTGTGGGAAACAGAGAAAATGCTGGTTACCAGCATTTTCTTCTCTTTCCACAATGTTTCCTACTTTTTGAAAGAAAAAAAAAAGCGCAATTTCGCAACATTGTTTTTTAATGCCAATTCTTCTCTAAGAAAATATACTACATTCTTTCACTGCCCAAAACTTTTTGGTTATGAAATTCAGAATGTTTGGCGAGTATGGCCCCTGATCAGATTTCATGCTTAATGCAGAATGATCTTGATCTATGCTGTCAGCGAAAGAAACAAAGTATTTATGTTATTGTTGGCATCTGTAGCATTAAACAGATTGTCTCCGACGGGAGGCTATTATTCTTAAACTCTTTACCAAACAACAGTTAATAATAAAGACTCTTCTGAATTGGAATGGTTTGCAGACAACATCATGGATGCTGCTCAAATACTGAGATATGACTTTAAAAAGAGTAGATACAGTGTAGGATTGGTAGAAAATACCAGTGAAATTACTTTTCCCACAATGTTCTCGAAAGTCTTTTTCCTCAAGGATAGTTTATAGTCGTTAGAAAAACCCAGAACTTCGCTATCTTAAAAGTTATGTTTTTGGAGAAAAACATATCTTATTGGAAAGTGTAGATCCAACATCAGGCTGCACGTTCCACAGAGTCTGATCTTGATCTACACTGTCCACAAAAGTTCATTGAGTCGCGCTTAGCAGCTTAAGGGTTAATGGTTAAAGCTGACGCAAATGGTAAGTCGCCCACTTACTAAACGATTCTGTGCATTTACGGAGCCTTAGGATCAAATTGCTATATAAACAATTGTTGGAGGCTAAGAATTTCCTCTTTTTCCCACGATGTTTTCAACGCCAAGACCCATCATTTGGGACACGTTCAATTTGTTGTCTGCAAATGCTGTCAAAATGGACGAGTATAAAGTTTTTTGGTCTTGGAAAGAGATGAGGTTTGTCAAAAATAATATTGCGAAAGCAATCTTTTAGATCAGTTCCGTTCCAAGAGAGATGGGCCCCACAAGGGAGCTTCCTATTCCAAACTTAACCGTTAGACTATTAACCACGATTCATTGTGCTTTTGCAGACAGTGTTGATCAATGATCAGACTGCACAGAACGTGCAGTCTGATCTTTGATCAACGCTGTCCGATACTTTAAGTAGTGTTTTGTCGAAATTACAATATTTTGGTTTTCATTATTGATTAGAATTGTATATTTGAATTATGTAGCATTTTCACCCTTTACCACACAATCCCGAGTTTTAAGGGCCCTGAAGGAAAGATTTTTCAAAACACTGTGGCAAAAGGGGATAAACCGGTAACCAGCAGTTTCTCCTTTTTCCCCACAGCGTTTATACCCGTTAAAAGCCGATTCCGGTCATTTGAGGCACTGTTAATTAGTCGTCTGCAACTGCTTTCAATTTCAACAAGTCTAAAATATTGAGGTGATTTAAAATTTCTCGGATAGACTTAAGGGCTAAAACAGTATCTCTAGCACTTCATCTTTTTTCCCAATCTGATAAGCTATATGTTCCGAAAACCCAAATCTCTACGGAGAAAAACAAAATAATTATTTATCACATACATGTAACTCCCCTTGTTTTTAATGTAGTACAACCGTTAGGAATTTTCTTGTCTTACACATGTTCAGGAAAGAAAATACTTGGTTAACGCTCTGTAATCATACACCTCATTTCTAAAACATCGCTGACTCAGATTCCTATGTGAAATTAACTGTCAAAAGCTACAAGTTTTACCATATTTAGATGTAAAACAAAGGCTTTGTTTGCAAATTTCTTTGGAACTACTTTTTTAATGCAATGTATACATGTCAAAGAAACAAATAGACTTCATGTAAATTTCAATACACATATACATGTAGACCTATGTTTTAAAACGTCCTGCACCCGATTGAATAAACGTTGGTTAAACTAACCCAGGGTTAAACGCTAACCCTGGGTTTACTTTTAACCAGTTTGGTTAACTAACCAAACCGGTTAAACACTTGTATAAAACAGATAACCAAACTGGTTACTTAACCAGAATGGTTAAATTAACCAAAATTCAACCAACAAATATATCCCGTCATGCAGTTCTCTTTCCAAGTTTTCACGCGCGATACGTCACAAATGTATCCCCTCACGCACATTTTACCGCTCATACAACATAATGAAAGTGCTTGTGATAATTGATTATAATAATGTATTTTTATACTACTACCACTGTTATTTTGGGTTTAAACACATATTTTACTTTTTGTATAGTCATCGAAGTCTAAACATGTAATTCAGACAAAAATCTGAGATGTCCAGTCGTATTATGATAAAATAAAGGCTGTCGAAGTGGTTTTGTCCGTACCGAGTGTATATATCTTTCTGCTTGAAAACAGCGATGACCTCATTCAGCTGCGGTGATCTCTATACATCGGTTTTGAAGACAAATGTGATGACTACATACAAGAATATGTCTTAGGTAAGGTTCGTGTGTTTTATATATGCAATAAGACTTTCTATCGCAATATTTCTTTCCGATAATACAAATTTTCTGCACTTTGAATGACCCGGAAGTTGTGTCATCGGTAACTATCTAGTAAAAGTTTTGTTTGTAGCAACTATCTTTCGTACATTATCCGCCAAAATTTGAATAGGAAATGGGTAAGTAAGTCCGTCAACCCACTCTCCCACCTTCAGTACGATTCTACCTAAAATGATCGTGTATCAAGACAATGTTTTTGATGAATGATTGAGAACAACATGACGGTTGTCACGGGTGAAAAACTACCCAACGTTCGAAAACAAACTTGATCCAGAATCCCATGTTGCATCGCATGTTAACTTGACTAAAATTTGAAAGATTTAGAGTAACATGACGAATATGCTAGATGTTGAAAGTTATCATTATTTGCCAATTTGTAACCTTGCCTCAGTTTGGCTTGTATTTGTACCATTTAATGATAAACAAACTGAGGCTGGGAGCTCTATGGCAAACAGGCATAGCTCTATATATCATGTAGAAAGTAGCAATCATTCTTAAATAATTTGTCAGAGGATCAGATAACTGGTTGATTTCTGATTATCAGATGGTGATTGGAATTTTAAAACGTGTATGGTAGATATCGTTCAGTATATTCCAATGAGCACCCACAACATGGGTTTCATCTTGTTTTCATTATGTATTTTAGTTTTATTCTGATTAATACAAAACTTTCATTACTGTCATTCTCATCCTAGGAAAATAAACACATATTTGAATGATGGTGGTGAAGTTGTAAAGGAAAGGTGTAGTTAGCATGGTAGAGCATTGTTTCTGATTTTCAAGAACTGGAGTTCAGCATTCTTAGAAAATGACAGGTATGAGTTGTTCAACAATCTAGATGGTTGAATGTTACGTGTAATTTTTTTGCTGCCAAAAAGAATAATAATAATAAATTCAGCTTATTTCAAAGCCTGAAAGTAGATTACTTTTGTACTGTAGGATGGTTTTGCTAAAAAAAATAAAATAGCATCTGGTAGCAGACTGCACTTTCTGATCTTGATCCACAGTCTCGGCTCTCCAAAGGCTATTTTAGTCCCCACTGGCAGTGGAAGAGGTAAAAGAAATTAGGTACTGGAAAAATATCTGTCATATCTATGGACTGGTGAATCTCACATACAACATGCATAAATGACTTTTTCTGTCATGTTTGTGTTCTCTGATTATGCTTTATTTTTCATACAGATATTTTTGCACTTAATTCAGTTTATGGTAGAAGTGATAGACATACCAGTGTTTTACAGACTTAAAGCAGTTTTTCAGTAATACAAAATAAACTGCTACCTTACTCATATTTTGTATAAAACTGACATACATTTAAAACATGAGCACCAAAAAATATGTAGCCTTTGAAGCAGTTACTAGTGCTACATCAGTGAGTTGTAAAAACAGAGTGTGAAATCTTTTTCAGATTTACTGTGGTAAATCGACCTACTATCAACAACAACAAAAAAAAATACTGTCATAAATCTACTTCATTGTAGAGACTTTTAACAGGTTTGTGTATTTTTTTTTTTGCCAAAGATATTTGTTTTTTGTACATAGAAATTGAAAGGTGAACAATGTCAGAAAACAGGGTTATTGTTACTTTCATTCAGTAGGTATCGGACTTAGTAAACATTACAAATTCCAGCAGTCAAGTTAAAAACAGAATGAATGAATGAATTTATTTGACTTAAACAAAGTTTTTCGTCATACAACATAATAATACAAAGAAAGTAAATGACACGTGACACACAATCTCTCACGTACATCTTACAAAAAATAACCTATCACACTATCAGTTGGATATAAGAATAGTTGAACCCTTTATCAGTATAGTTAATGTAAAATTTTATTTTTTTTTTATTTTTCTAACGAATCTGACATTTAAGGTGACGTATGCGGTTGGGGAGAAATACTGAAATTAAATATTGCATGAAAAATTGAAATTAAAACGTTAGACAGAAGTAACGTTAGAGGATGGGTAAAATATTAACGACTTAATTTACGATAGCGTAAGTAACAAATGTTAACAAGTTTCGTTTAGACCGCTAAATGCAACTCAGATTGTTGCTCTTCTGTGGAAAGCCTCTTTTAAAAATAGACAGATTGAACAATGTTCTGTGGTTAGTTGATTGCAGTAGGGAAATTAGCTTAAACATACTTGGTTTTTTATAGCAAAATTTCTTGATATATTTAACCCGTAAGTCTAAATACTGGTTACAGATAAGGATAAAATGGTACTCGTCCTGAATATCTCCGGAGTTATAAATTTGACAGGTACGTAAAGATCTATCAAGACGGTTTCTTTCGTATCTACCAGATTCGATTCTCAAAGAGTGAGAAGATAAACGTATTTTGGTCAGCTGTACCCTTAAACACTTACTGCGTATACGGTCAAGATACGGTGCGTAACCAAATTGCGGCTTAATTACCTTATAAAGTGTCAATACTCTGTTGCCCTCCAAATCTGAAAGTACGCACTGTGTAAAAGTATTTATAAGTCTTTGTTTAAAATGCATTGGAAACTTATCTTGATCTACACTCCATGGATTTTCCCATACAAAGAGGTAGCCATTGTTGCATAAAATATCTTTAACTTGCTTTAGCCAGTTTCCCACACCTTTGCTGCAATCATCTAACAGCTGACTGTAAATATGTAATCTGTGTCTGTCATAATACACTTTGAAAGGAAATTTCAGTACAAATCTATACATTTTATTATATCATTTTCAATCAGTCATTTTCAGTATATATATATATTTTTTGTGATAAATTTCTCATAAAAGGAGTGAAAGGTTTAGACAGAAATTTGACTGCTTGTAGAAAGGCTGTATAAACATGTAGACTGATTTTGGTGTGCAAAGGTAAAATTTCACTCATGGTAGGTAGCATCAAAGTTACAAAAGTGAGCTGGATAGATTTTTGCAATTGTCATGTAGAGATGACATCCATCACATAACAACTCTATACCAAATGAAAAAAAAAATAACACAGGTCCGGATTTAAAACATTTGCAGACAACAAATTAAAGTGTGGTTCAAACGATGAAATAGTTGATAAGGTATAAAACATTGTGGTTAATGGAAAAAATGTTGATTACTAGCATTTTTCCATTTTCTCACAATGTTTACAAAGTCCTTTCTATGGTTGCTAAGACAGAATTGTTTGGTAAAGGGTTAACACAATGAATTTCACTCCTTTAAAGATTGAATTTCTACTTTAAATAGGTAAAAACACAGACATTCAGTACAGAATGATAGTGCCTGGACAATGCTGTACCAAGTTTACCCCAGGTAGGTGTTTTGGTGTTGTGAGAGGTTCAAATGGAGAGCCATATATTCAATCAGTCGAACTTTTGAGTAATTTAAGTGACCTCAGTGTGTCACAATGTGCAAAAGATACTTGAACATGACACTTGTTCAACCACTCTTTTTCTTTTAAACCAAAGCTATTTGAACCACTTAAGTTAGCACATAAAAATGTATCACCATTTCCTATCAGACTACCTTTTACAGACAATTTATATCAAGATCAGACTGCAAAGAATGTGCAGTATGATCTTTGATCTATACATTTCTTTTGTGTTAACAATATTATGGTAGATACTTGTTAAATTATATTGCTATTTTCACTTTTTTTTTCCAAGACTGGAAAAAGTCCATTTAAGTCTTTACCAAACTACAAAATTCTAGACCGCAAATTGAAAGTATTTGCAAACGACAAATTAACTGTTGATCAAATGATGATTTCCTCTTTTTCATGGGGTAGAAAACATTTAGGAAAAAACTGGTTACCAACATTTTCTCGTTTTCTTTCTATGTTTTCACAAGTTTTTTTCTTGGGATCATTGAATTATGTGGTAGAGGGTTAAATTGCATTCTAGGGATTAAACGAATTTGTGTATTTCAGTACATTTTTTTTGACAATTTTGGATATTTAATCAGTTTATTACAAACATTAGATGGATATAACATTAGTCATGACATATTACAGAAATAAATAACTTAGAATAATAAAACTGTTTTTGTTGCTGTCCTACATTTAGGCTTGTACTGACATCACTCTCTAACTGGAGATAAAAACAACTTTTTATGCCCCTGAAGCTGATAGCTTCAAAAAGGAGAAAGTGCTTGTAAAAGTTGATTGCATATCAACCTATTATGTTTTTGATGCTGCTGAAAAAAACACATTTTCCTCTTCTATAAGTATAATGTAAGGTGAAATGGGGTTTGGTAAATCTAAACATAGCTGATTAACCCATTACCACACAATCCCTACTTTTGACGACCCTGAGAAAGAAGCCTTTAGAAAACATTGTGGGAAAAGGAGAAAATGCTGGTAACCAGCATTTTCTCCTTTTCCCACAATGTTTTCCACCCTTCACAAAACAAATTTCAAATTTTCAGTTACTTTTATTTTGTCATCTGCGAATGCTTTCGATTTGGACAAGCCTAAAATATTGTCATTTGGTAATGAGTTAAGTGTAAGTTTGATTTGTTTGTGGAAGAAAGACAAAGGTTTATGAAAGGAATACACAGATTATGTTCTAGTTGTATGGTTGTATGGTGTTTTACATCATTATCATTTCAGTTTTATCACGGCGGCCAGTATCCGTGCTTTTCTGGAATTTTTGTTACCAGTACTCCCCACAATATTCTTTCCGAGCCACTGGCTGCTTTCCCACATAGCCATCATCAAAACAATGATCAGCTGTGAGAGAGGAATGAATCCTGTCACAATGACTATCATCAATCCTCGGAAAGAAATTGGCCGAGCTGCGGATCAAACTAGTGACCTCCTGTTCTCAAGTCTTGTAAACTACCGACTGAGCTACAGGGGCTTGGCAGATTATGCTCTAGACGTGTAGTCGTATCCAATTATAGGAAAAACTGAAAAAGCCATTTTTTTTTCGTCTTAAGACCCCTTTCTGCAGTCACTGACAAATTTATTGAAGTCAAAGGCGCCTATGATGCATTTATTGAAGTCAAAGGCCTAAGTTCTTGATACAAATTAAATTTCTGACTACATGAATGTGAAAAAAAGTTGAGATAGTAGAGAAAATCCCTGGGGCTTAAAAATGTAAAATAAGTCGGATTTGAACCCCGGAAGCCTTCTTCGGAGACAGGTGCCTTATCCATTAGGCCATTGAATTCGCATTCACTTTAGGGCGTGGATTATCATAATTAAATATAGCAGACATTCCCTGGTGCATGGATTAGACAGGATCTTTGTTTTAAAAGGAAATAGGATGTTATATTGTGGGGAAAATCAATAAGACTTCACTATTTGCTCTTATTTGTAAGTCACTTTCGACATTCAAGGTACAGTTCCGTCAAGGGAGACTACGTGTGCACTGTTTCATCACAGCAATTTGACATTCTATAATCAAAATATATGATTAAATATGAAAAAAATACTCCCCTGAATATAAAGTGTTCGCGATGGTTTTGGACACAGTGCGGATATCTATCCCAAATGTGTCCCCAAAATTAACCACGAAAAGCCTTAGGACAATATTATGCCTAGCTAGGCTAGATCTAAATGTCAAGGGTAAGTTACGATTCGTCCCGTGTCGAAGTCGATCCCCTAAAAGGTTTTCTAGTCTGTCTATACAGGAATCATACATATACAATCCCTTTTCTAAATTTGCCGCTTCAAACCATGATCTACATCGTCGTCAAAGTTTTTTGTCGTCGAATTCGTAATTTTGCACATTTAATCGTCGAGATTGCCTCGGTTGTCTAGCTACCGGTGTAACAAGGGCGGCCATATTGTTTTTTGGTTAAATGGTTAACCGGTACAGTGGAGGTGGGTTAAATTTAACCGGAATTTGATTCTGGTTAAAGTTAACCAGATTTTTATACAATTGCTAACCAATAAATTAACCCAAACTCTGTCCTAACCAGACTTTAAACCCAGTGGTTAAATTTAACCAGCGTTTATACAATCGGGTGCTGAACTATAATTCTTGAGATGAAGTTATAAAACAATGATAAAAAGCATCTGACGCTCGTTTGGTTTTGAGGTAAAATTTTGTTAAACTTGTTCACAAAAAGAAAATGTTACTAAGCTCACGAAAGGCTCGCTCAACAACAGATTGTAGACTTGTTAAATAAAATTTTATCTCAAACGCCAACTCATGTCAGCTCTTTTCTATCTTTAACCGCTAAATGAATAAACTCGACCTCTTTTAGAGATTTAAAGATATTATCTCATTACAATTGAGTAAATTTTGGTAATAATTATGTAGGTTAGATTCAAATATTATACCATGTAGATCCAACAGCAGACTGCACGTTCTGTTCTATCTGGCCTGCAACACGCGAAAAGGGGCATTCGGACATTTGCGTAAAGTGTCGTTTCGGATCAGCCTGCGCAGTCCGCGCAGGCTAATCCGAGACGGCACCTTCCGTTTTTATGTAATTTTCTGTTTTGCGCAAGTCTACTGTAGCACAAAATCTAATGTAGTTGTAAAGTGCCGTCTCGGATTAGCCTGCGCGGACTGCGCAGGCTGATCCGAGACGACACTTTACGCAAATGTCCGAATGCCCCTTTTCGCGTGTTGCAAGCCATCTGATATTGATCTACATTGTCCAGAAAGGGTGATTATGTTGCTTCGAGAGGTGGAGGAGTATCAAATAAGCAATCGACAGATATGTGACCATAATAGATGTACGGCACTTTTCTCCACCATTACGGCCAGGGGCCATATTTACCAACCAAACTGGGTTGCATTATTATTTGAATTCTCACGAGTTGTTTAAACCTCAAAATAACAGAATTCCTCAATCAAGAGTGGTTGACGAGCACTGGTCACCGTCTGACTACCTTTTCTTGTTTACAAATTTGTACACGTGTTTATAAATGTATAGGAAAAGTAGGTACATGTGATACCATATCTGGGACCTCTTCCATGTTAAAAATAATTAAAATAACTTGACAAAAAGCCCCAATATCAAGTGAGAAAAAAGCTATGAAAAAAGAAACTCAAATGTAAATTAAACTCAATTTTATTTGCATATTTGTAGGGCTATTTCGAGGGGTTTTCTTTCTTTTAAGGTATAAATCAAAAGTTCAGACTTTGATTTATTGTTCAGACGGAAAGAAATGAAAGCATTATTTTAGTATGTGTCGAGATCTTCTACTGTTTCCCGTCCTGTCATACACAATAGACATTGAAACCTCGCTTCGCAAAAATTTAAATATTCCTTAACACTTAAAGCGCTAAGCACAACGTTTGTCTTTTTTGTAGAAAATATAGATGAAGATCGTACTACCTTTTGTGGGAAGTGCAGATTAAGATCAGACTGCACATTGTTTTGCCAGTTACTGGAACATTGACCAACCGCACTGTAATACATCGTCAGACTCACAATAAATGCCATACTTTTAACAGATCTTTGATACTTTTAAGAGGTATGAATGAAATTGATTTCTATCGTATATAGTCGTGTTTGCATCTGGCCGCTGTTGGGCCTTTAATAATTGTGTACATATTATAAAAACACGAAACTGCATGACATGATTCCGCATCTAAAACATTATTTCGTCGATGTCTATGTGGGAGAGCAGTCAGTTGCTAGCGAAGAATATGAAGCGAAGAACTGGTAAAATAAACTCCAAGGAGGCAATGATAAGTACACTCATGACACTGTTCGTCGCGATTTAGTTGAAATAATGTTTAGGTAAGGCATTGGTAATTGAGGAGAGTTATGCCTGTCATAATGCGACCGCAAGAATCTAAGAATTGTAAGCTATTACATAAGATTGACCGAACTATGTTTTTCAGTTTGGCTTTCTAACAATTATTGTGTATAACTAAATCAAGTAATTATCAACTCTATTTTCAAAAGGAGTTAGTAATTACGTTCTTTTGGTGGAAATTCGCATAAAACATTTGAATATTTCATTGAAAATAAATTTAGATAAACATCTAAGCCCAAAGCCCTCTTTGGTGAAAAAAAAAAAAAAAAATGGGCAAAGGAACCAAAGTTAGCCTATAAACTGGTAGACAGGTGTCAGCAAAGAAACCAGAAAGTTGTTTCCTGAAGCCCCAGTCAATAAGATGACGACAGATTTCCTTTTATGCATATTTCGAGTCAAGATCGAAATATGGTAATAAGGTGTGAGTAATTTGCATACTACGGGGATGCCTTTAAAAGAAGCGCAAAGAACGTATATTTACGTCATTGTATTTTCTTTACTCGGTTCCTTGCTGCTGGTAAGCACCATCTTTGATACCGACGCTTTTTAACTTCCTGTTATGCACGAGCATCTCCCTGAAGAGGATAACTTCTCAATCTACCAGCTACTTTCCCTCATACATGTAACAATCGTCGGAACAATGATCAATGGTGAGACAGAAATGAATTCTGACGCAGTGACTATCACTAATCCACGGAAAGGACTAAATCAAGCTGACATTCAAACCAGGAGATTCAAACCTTGTACGTTACCGACCTATCTTCCAAGCTCGGCCTACACAGAGAGAAGGGAAAGAAATAATATTATTAAATACGATTTAATCTCTCCTAGAACGCCCCGCTTAATGTTTTGTAAATGCTAATATCCTAAAATCTTGTATTGACAACCGATAATGGAGAGACGCTGTCATAAGATGTCTTCGCCACTGCATAAATGCCATTGATTTTGCTATCTTCAGAGGAAAAACATTTCACCCTGTGCTATCACTTTACAAAAACAATCAAGTGTTTAACAATCCCCAGGGAGGGAGGCTTTTGAAAATACTGAGGAAAAGGGAGAAAATTCTGGTGAAAAACATTTTGTACTTTTTTCACAATGTTTTCGATCCCTCTACAGACAAATCCAATCAGTTTAGCTTCACTAAAGAAGTCTTTAGCAAATGTGTGTTTCTTTTTTTTATTCTGGATAAGTCTAAAGTTACTTCGTACGGTGAGGAGCACTAAACTTTCCGTTTTCATTGATCTACAGAGATACCATTTAAAAATCGACTGTGTGCCAATATATTGCGCTCAAGTCGGTTTTGAATACTGAAAAGCTTTGCCTATAAGCTTCATCTCTCTCTCTCTTCTCTCTCTCTCTCTCTCTCTCTCTCTCTCCCTCGTTATTTACGCTAAAAATCAGCTTTTGAATTCTAAATGTCCTTTTCGGTATTTCATGAAAGTACGTGCTTCAAAATATCTCTTGACCCAATTACAGAAAATCACATACCTGTACATCTATATCAACAACCATGTAGAACAAGACTTTGAAATTATTGTGAGTAAATAAAAGAGATGGTGGTAACCAGGATTTCTCATTTTCCCACAAGGCTTTCTACCCTTTCAAAGACAAACCGGATCATTAACCCTTATACTGCTAAAGAAGTGAAATTAAAAATTTAAGTCTTAACGACGTTTCGTCGGGTTGTCAGTGCGCAACATTTTTGCGCATGTCTCTTCGCTTCTCTGTTTTCTAGCGCGTAACTTTGTCTGATTGTAGTACTATTATTGGACTACTGATTTTTGCTGCAAGACGTGGAGAAAGTAGTGGTAGATACATTTTTTTTTAAAGATCAGTTTATGAAGGTGTAAATCATTCCTAAACAGCGAAAACGGAACATGTACATTTGTCGGACATTACTTATCCGGATAGTAAGTTTAGTGTGGTAAAAAGAGAAAATTACAAGTATTTTCTCCTTTTCAACGTTTTCTAACCCTCTTTCCTGGGTACTGATAGAAATCAGGATCGTTTGATTCATTTTGCTATAAGGTTCGTAAGTAATCTATGCCTTTGAGTAATTCTGGACAGTTCTACTTCTATTGTTCTTCCATTCTCCCATCTATTAAAATATACCACATGTATTTGGTATTAACCCATTCCTAAATGAATTAAATTGGAACTTCAAAATTGAAAGAAGCTTCAGACGACAAATTAAACAAGGTTTGAATGAGATTAAAAGAACCGTTTGTGCAGAAAAGGTTGTGAGGAAAGGAACAATTGCTTGTAATGAACAATTACCCCTTTTACCAAAATGTTTTCCAAAGCCGTGCCATACCAATGTTAAATCGAGACTATATCAAGGAAAGGGTTGACAGAGTACAATCTTTATTGTGAAAAAAAAACATGATTTAGTGCTAGAAATAATACATCTTACTGAGTAATTTGAAAACTTGGGTGTTTTGTGTCACTTTCTTTGTTCCAAGGGAGGTAATTGAGTTCGAATATTGGGAAAAGTAGCCTGGCAACCTATCTTTTTTTTTTGCATTTTTTGATAAAGGATATAATCATGTATATTTCTGAGAAAAATGAGAAAAATCTTTGCGCTAGATTTTTTTGACGGTCAAATAATGTCCTGATTTTCTGTGATAAAATAAGCAACTTTGTGGGCTAAGGGTTTTACTGAAACATAGATGGCATATCATTAATTTGAAATATCTGTTAATTTCTCATCAAAGTCAGAGGATCCATCGTTTCACTATGAATTTAAAACACAGAGAACATGATTTGACTGAAATTACAGATTTTAATCACAAAATTCTGACGTATGCTGCAATAATTGGGTTTTTGTGTAATTTGAAAAAAGGGTTTGTTCTTCGTGGGCTCAGAACATTTTGGTTCATCAGGCAACGTCTGATTATCTCTTGGCATATTGAAAGAACATACTTTGAAGAGTTTCTGTATTAAATTTCACGAAATTCTCTGCGCTAGAAATAACTCGCTGAAACGCCTTTAAGTAAAAATCCAAATTTTGCTGTTTTAAACGTATTTTAGAGGCAAAAAAGTCCCCTTATCGGACAGTGTAGATCCAAGATCAGACTGCACGTTCTTTGCAGTCTGATCTTGATTTACATTGTCCGCAAAAGGTCATAGAGTCGCGCATAGCAGCTTAAGGGTTAAGCGAAGTTCAATTTATCGTCTGCAAATGCTTTCAAATCAGACACGTCTAGCTTTTGTCGTCGGGTAAAGCAATGGCCCCTGCAGCACTCGAGTAATTGCGGGTTATTTTTCAGGATTGTTCAAAATTACAATCATCAGTAAACATCTATAAAACGAGATATTTTTGGGATACACCCGGTAATCAAATTAATACTTCGTTATTTCCGGTCTATTCCGTGCACAACTACTATCCATCGTATATTGCCAGAAACAAGAGCACCACATGCAGGTGCCAACGCTCTACTGCAGTTGTTTGCTTGAGTAAAAATTGTAAGTTAAAAAAAGGAGCATAAATATGTCAAAAAAAAAATGGCTTTTTAGATATGGGCTCCCTTTTGATAATTACCAACTATTTCAAATTTGATGTGAATTATCGTCAGTAAATAAAAGAGATATGATGACGATGCAGACACGAAAGGGCTTTGACAGTATCTCGACGTTTTCATTGAAAAAGCCGGAGCCAAAAATTATTTTTTTTTATAATTAATACTGTTATAACCCATGCCACATTCACATAAAAAATATTACTCCAAGATTACATCAACAAAACACTCAAGTCTAAAAGAAAATTACTTGTCTTTACCATTAGATAAAAAAATAGATGCAATGAAAGAAAATGTTTAATTAACTCTTCGAACTAAAAGACACGCCAAAATGGAGTGTTTGTAGACAACAAATTACATGTGTCTAAAATGATCGACGTTGTCTTTTGAAGGGTGGAAAAAAATTGTAGGAAAAAGGAGAAAATTAGGGTTATCAACATTTTCTCCTTCTCCATCAATGTTTTCAGAAGCCTTCTTCTTCAAGGTTGTTAAAACACGGGTTTGTTTCCTAAAGGGTTAGAAAAGAAACCCGAAATACACAAATGACCGTTTCAGCTGTGACAAGCAATCCTTCATCGCGCAGTCAACAGAATGACGTTCCAATATCTATGTAACAAATAGTTTCTCCTTTTAATTAAATTTCATCAACGTTCTCCCTTCAACCTCATTTGCGCGTATTAATACATAATTCTCAAACGTTCTACAAATTAGTTCAAAGCTTTTTTTTAAAAAAGTGGATAATTTTTTGGGAAGTCTTTAATTTACATGTAGTATAAACGTTTTTCTTTTTTGTGAAGAAAAAAATATATTTTGCCCGAAATGTTTAAATTTCTACTTTCAAAGCAACGTAGAAATGCGAGTTATCCCCGGAAGAGGGGGGTCACGTAAAAGCTATTCGCTGCATAGATTCTGTTACTGACGTGTAATCAAAGGACTACAGTAGCGATGTTCTTTACCAACCCATATCAAGGAAATCTCGTCGTATGTCGGTCGGAAAGAGAAGAAAAAGATCAGACTGCGCGTGTTCGTAGTCTGTAAGGGCATAGCTATGATTTAGCTTGCAACACGCGAAAAGGGGCATTCGGACATTTGCGTAAAGTGTCGTCTCGGATCAGCCTGCGCAGTCCGTGCAAGCTAATCCGAGACGGCACTTTGCGACTACATCAGATTTTGTGCTACAGTAGACTTGCGCAAAACAGAAAATTGCATAAAAACGGAAAGTGTCTTTCCGGATTAGCCTGCGCGGACTGCGCAGGCTGAGCCGAGACGACACTTACGCAAATGTCCGAATGCCCCTTTTCGCGTGTTACAGGCCATTTTAAGATGATATTACGCACCCTGAACTGAGACTAATACTTAACTGCTGAAGTGCAAAATAAATAAATGGGCTGTCGCAATCAGAGAAAAAGTTGATTTCAAGGGCATTTTTGCCTGTATGTTCAAGTCTTTCTGCGCCATAGTCGAAAACAAGAGCTTTTGCGGAAGGCATAGATGAAGATAAGACTGCACAGAACATGAAGTATGATCTTGTATCTATGTGATCCACTTGTTTAGTTGAGCCAATAAGGTAAGGATCTTTATGAGTTTAAAGAGGCCCTGATACTCATTTTCAGCCAGTTTTAACTCATTTTGTCTTTATTTTATCAAACTATAGTCATTCTCATATCTTCATGCCAAATATTGCGCCTCACGGTTGCAAGGTTGCTTAGATTACGGTCGATAGAAAATGCATTTCGCTGAGTTGCGGCCTTCCATGTAAACAGACTCGTCGTATCCGGTTTTTGAATCGAAGATTTTGATATGTCCGTTATACACTCGGGTAGATTCGTATGATGATCATGCATTCTGTCACGTGACTATATTTGACCTTCGCCCTGTGTCTAATGAGGTAAACGAAAGAAAATGGAGGCTTCTCTGTTGCAGCCTCGATTTTCAGACGGAGGTCGCGGCCTATATATGCAAATTACACCGTATCCGACTCTAGGCGGAAACCAACGATAAATTTCCGTGACGCACCGCCATTGTTTACAACTCCGATCGTCAGCCAGTTTTCTTCTGACCAGTGCTCGGTTTCTAATACAAATCTCTGTGTTTCTTTTTTTCAAGTACACCATATATGTCAGTAATTTATCCATGTTTACACAAAGGACTGATTTCTAATTGTTTGAAATTTAACAGCGTTTTTGCTCACCGGCTGTAGACGGGCATCTTTAAGTGAAACGTATTTTCAGTTGTCGAAAGAGGTCGATTTTATATGAGCCATGCTCTGGCAAAAGGGGGCTTAATGCATCTCCGTAATCCATGATACCAAGCAAGTCATCACATAATTGTCGATCCATAAAATCCATTTTGCCTAACAACTGACTGAATCATGAGGTACAGTGGTCCTAGGACATGCAGAAAATTGACCTAGAGCGAAAAGTTTTGGCCCAGGTCAGCCTGCGCGGGATGCGCAGGCTGACCTGGGTCGATACTTTTCGCAGATGCATTAAGCCCCTTTTCACAGAGCATGACTCTAATGTGTTTTTCACAGAGCATGGTTCATATATCTTTAGCGCTGAAAGCGTGAACAAAATAGTGGCCGAAGAAAATAACAGATCTGCATGTTCTGTGCGGTATAAATTTAAGTGCGGCTTTTTCCGAAGAAGACATTTACTTCAAACTTAGGGTAGTTGTTTACTATCAAAGGGGAACCCTACCAGAAACAGAGGTAGCCCTCAAAACCGAACTTTTTTGACACAGATATGCTACTTTTTCGACACAGAATTTCACTGAAAAAAGTGCCCACAGCCAAACCACTTATTTTACTTATTTTTAAACAAGTTCAAGCTGTATTTACCCCTTTCCAAACAATCTCGAGTTTAAATTACCCTGAAGCAGTTTTTTTTTTTTTTGAAAACATCATCGGAGAGGGAGAAAATGCTGGTACAGATTAGACGCTAAGAACCTTGAAAAACTGCATTTTTTTTTTACGAAAACTGTAAATATCTTCCTCTGAAATTATATGTCGATTTTTTTTCTATTTTCTTACAGCTTCTTCTGATTAAAAAGAAACTTGTCGGATGTGCTCATGTTTCATTCAAAATCATCCCCTTTTTCACAAGAACGAAAATCAATGTAGGTTGTCAACTACGGGAAAATGCTGATAAAATATTTCCATCAAAAGTGTTGCAGTTTTTTAATAGCCTAACTGCTGGGCGCCGCTAGCGAAGTCGGTAGCCTACATGACTTGAGACCAGGGGTCGCTGGTTCGTATCCCTAGCCTGGCCAATTTCTTTTCGATGATATATTCCTCTTTCACTGCTGATCATTGTCACGACGATGGTTATGTGGCAAAGCAGCCAGTGAGGAAGAATATTGCGCGAAGTACTTGTAAAAGAAGCTCCATGAAATCATGAATATGTGCACTAAACTAACAGAAATAATGTTGAAAACGCCGTCAAACGTCATACAAACAAACAAACAAACAAACAAACAAACAAAAAAATTACATTAAAAGTAAAATCGCATACAGATATCACAGTATTTTCGTCACAGAATTCAAAGATTTATATCTCATGGGTGCTTGTAAAGATGATTATATTCATTTTAGACAAGAAACTTTGATAAATCCCTTTTTGTCATTTCAAAAAGAAAATTTCAAAATTGCCTGTTTTTTTTTAATTTTCAAATTTCATTATATTCCTATCAGTGAATTACTGGGATTTCTCAGTGTATAATTTTTTCAGTTTTTCACAGTGAATAACATCACTAGTGATGATATGGTATCATCACTAGTGATGATATAGTTTTAGAATGTTTGCCGGAACTACTTTTTTGCCTATATTGCTCATGATCTATTTTTTTTTGTCTCGGCTTCAAACATCTTTACTTAACAATAGCACAGTGAAAGATTTTCGGCACAGTCTTTCCAAACAATCCTGAGTTAACGACCCTGTGGGAGAAATCTTTTGAAAACATTTCGAGAAAAGAAGATAGCTTTTGTGGGAGACAGCTATTGGAAAATATTGTGGGAAAAACGAGAAAATACTACCAACCAGCATTTTCTCTGTTTTCCATAATGTTTTCTATCCTACCAGAAAACCTAAGGTCATTTGTACCAATTAAGTATTTGTCATCTGGAGATGTTTTTAACTTGGGAAAGTCTTAAACTTGACATTTGGGAAAGGGTTAACTGTTTCTTCTTCTAATTTCATGTGGCTGGTTTTAAATTGTAAAGGTGCAAAACAATACATGCCTTCAAATGGAGAGATAGATGACGTAACTTACGCGCCAACCCTTGAGCGTTAAGTCATCTGTTGCGTCAGCTGCTTCTGCCAAAAATGGATCATTATGTTTGTAAAGAAAAGTCCTATGTACCGTTCTTGATAATTATTAGCAAACAAAGGGAGAATTATGAATATAATAAATAGAATAATCAACTGGTGGTGTGTGATGTTAAAAATCTGTCACTCGAATGGGGTTTGATACGGTGAAAAAACTCGTCCTTCGGACTCGTTTTTCAACCGCATCACATCCCATTCTAGTGGCAGATAATATCACACACCACCAGTTGATTATCCTCTATTTAATTGTTATTGATCATTTTTTTACGTGTCCAAGGACCAATTAACCGCATGATTCAGTCGGTTGTTAGATAAAAAGGACTTTATGGTTCCATAATCGTATGATGACTTGCTTGTGTAGCGTTTTTCGGTAGAGTGGAAGGCTGTGACTACGCTACAGCAAACAGGTAGGTATTTCAACAGACGTGTTTCTTTGTAACGGCTGTGGCTCATTAGAAGGGCCACTACACAAAGAGATCTAGGCAGCTCGGACTTTCTCTTCGCAAGAGATGTTTTATTAAACAGCTCAAACTTCTCGGACTGTCTCTTCACAAGAGACCAGTATTTACCACGGCTATAAATTTCGTCTACAACGTATGTCATGATCTGGGTTGCACGGCAAAGTCCCTTTACCTGCAAGGAAGCCAGGCTTCTCAAGCTTTGCAGAAGAGACGATTTTACCTTCTACCCAGGATCCCGGCAGTTCGCTGTTTAAGCAATATTTATTCACTTACTTATATAATTTATCTTCGGGTATTACGGTGTCGACAATCAAATGCATACTGACTGAGCAATGAGCGAGACAGCAGTATTTATACTTACTTGGATCAACGCCACCTAGCGGCTCCCCGAGTAGTGCCGAATAATCCCGGAAATCGCCGATTCCTACCTTTTCTACCTAAACGTTTCACAAACGTTTTTGTACATACAATTATTTGATAATCAGACATCGTACATTCCCGATGGTCAAGATCAGGTTGAAACAATATTATCAATAGATTAAAACTGTTTGTTTAATGTTTAAAGGGATACTAACTGGACTACGGAAGGCTTGTTGATCTGTGTCTCGGGAAATCGGTTTGTTTGTAAAGGGCAGTGAAGATAACAAGGGAAGTAACTTTGTAGACCTAAATTATGATCTTGTGGACTGGATTCATCAGACTTGATGCATTAAACTGGATTCAAATAATTTCCTCAACTTGATTGTGCCCGTTATTCTAGGCTTCCTGGAGAATACACCAGTACTTATCATAAAAACCTTACATTACCCACGCCTCCGACTTGAATCGTCCCGATTCTCTTTGACGTGGATACAAAAGAAAGGTAAAAATGAGAAACAACATATATACATATTTCCAACATATATGCGAGTACCTTGAACATAAGACAATAAAACATTCTGATAGTCCATGTGATCAAATACAAATATCTGAACAAAAACGTTGGTATCATAAAACCCATTTCAGAGAGCTATAGTCTTTGACTAGAAAAGAAGAAAAATGAGTAATACTGTTGCAACTATTTACAATGGCGCAAAGTTATGGTATCTTTAATTGGCCAAATGGCCCCTAGTGATATGCGAATAAAATTGGTACTTATCATCACAACATTGTCCACATATGTTACACTTGAAAGGGTCATCCCCATTATGGCATCCTTGGTGGATGGAATACATGACACAATCCCCAAATATGATTTGGCAGTGCCGGCACTCTTTCTCTGACTTGCTTTTCTGTGCACTTTGGGCCGTCACTTTCCTTACTGGTACATGCTTAGCAATGTGTTTAATGGGTGCTTCTTCCGGCTTTACTTTCTTGCCTGTAGGCAATGGCAAGGGGGTAGTTCGTTTCCTTACTACCCTTCCCATATCCAGATCTTCTGCAACACTCTATACTTCTGGTTGGTAGCTTCACTTGTTCCAGGTGCCCCTAAATCACTTTTTTCTGCGTCGTCACACCGGTTGTCCCTAGCTTCTTCTTCTGCAGTTGTGGATTCTTCGCCACTTTCTTCCCCTATTTCGATTTCTGGCTCGGAATCCCAATCACTAGTAGGCCCTTTCGATTCTGCCGGAGGGCTTGGGCTTCGTTCAACTTGTTCACAGCCTTTGGCACCTCCACTTGTCTGTGTAAGAGATTGTGTCTCTTCACCAAGTACCCTCCTCATGTGTTGAAGTAAATATGCTTTCTTCTTAAATGTCTTTCTACAAACATCCCACCCATGTTGTTTGCCAACACACTTCAGTACGTGGTATCGGAAGTTTTGCCTCTCGATTGTCTCTTCACAGGACGGACATATTGCTGGTGGCAACCGGGTAGTAGTTTTGGTCAGAGGCATCTTTTGGGAACTGAAAAGAGAAAGAACGTTGTCTGTACACCAGACTGGTTTACGCCGTGTCCGTTTCTCACAAATTTCGTGTACTGGTTCATTTCATTCTTAAATAACTCGGGTATTAAAGGACTTACGTCAATATTGTGACTTTCAAACATATCCAGATCTTTACATTTCTTCTTTCTATCACAACGAATTACTTGAACTGAACCATTTTGCCCACAGTCTACTTTATAGTTTATGTCGGAAACCTTATCTATAACGTTAAATGGACCTCTCCAAAAAGACGTTAACTTACTGCTTGTCCCTACTTTCTTAACAGGGAAAAAGACATAAACTTTGTCACCTGGGTCAAACGTATTGTAGGACAGGCTTCGATCGTGGTAACTTTTCTGCCTTAGCATTTCTGCACCAGTGTTATCTTTTACCTGTTTATGAGCCGTTTCCAAGCGCTCCTGTAATTGCCATACCCACTCGTTTATTGGAAGTGATTTGATACTAGAAGGTATCTCAGACATCAGATCAAGGGGACAGGTAGTTTCACGTCCTAACATGCACATATTAGGTGTGAATCTAGTTGTTTCGTGCTCACTGGATCTGTACGCCATTATTACATATGGCAACTGTTCATCCCAGTCAGTATGATTATCATTCACAAATCCACTAAGCATAGTAACAAGCGTTTTGTTGAAACGCTCTACCATACCGTCTGACTGAGGATGATACGGAGATGTTCTGGTCTTTTCTATTTGTAAAAGATTACACATTTCAGTAAAAACCTTTCCCTCAAATTGCCTACCCTGATCTGAATGAACCTGACGGGGTATTCCAAACCTTGTTACTACCTGTTCGATAAGAATAGTTGCAAACGTTCTAGACTCCATGTTAGGCATGGGGTGTGCTTCTGTCCATTTTGTAAAGTAATCTGCGATTACTAGAATGTACTTGTTGCCCCTTACTGTCATAGGCAATTCGCCAAGTATGTCTATTGCTATGCGTTCCATGGGATATCCGCTTTGAACTATTCCCATCGGAGCTTTCTTGGTCTTGCAAGGATCTTTCCTTTTACAACAGATCTCACACCCATTTATATAAGCTCTAACGTCGTTTTGCAACCCTGGCCAGTAGAAATTTTGTTTTATTCTACTAACAGTTTTGCTTATTCCAAGGTGACCTGACGCTTTAATGTCGTGTGCGTATTTCAGCACATTTCGTCTATGTTTCAGAGGTACTATACCTTGCCAATTTACGAAGTCATTTTGAGGATATCGCAACGTCCCGAAACAATTCCTTCCCGAATCTCGAGTCTATTTCATTGACTCACAAGAGACTTAAGATAGTAACTTTCAGAGCCGAGGGAATTCACCTTGGGTTTCTCCTCATTCTCAAGCCATTCTCTTAATTTATTTAGATCTCTATCCTCTTTTTGAGCTGTCTTCAAATCTATCATTTCTGTTTCTACAGACCGTAGACCGAGACAGACGTCGGCGTTTTCTTCTTGGCTTTCAGTTAGTAATTCTAACATGTCTCTACCACATTGTCTGCATTGCCGACGGCTCATTCCGTCCGCATTTCTGTGAACTCTGCCAGGTCTATGGATAATATCCATTTCAAAAGAAGATAATAATTCGATCCATCTAGCAACCTGTCCTTCTGGATTTTTGAAACGCATCAGCCACTTAAGGGAAGCATGGTCTGTTCTTGCGGTGAACTTTCTACAATATAGGTAATGCCTGAAATAATTCACAAAATGCACGAGAGCGTAAAGCTCTTTTCTCGTCACACAGTATTTTCTTTCTATTTTGCTCAGTGACTTACTTGTGTATGCTATGACATGTTCTTGTCCATCAATAACCTGTCCCAGGACAGCACCTATAGCCACATCGCTAGCATCTGTATCTAGAATAAATGCCTTTTTAAAGTCGGGATGCGCCAAAGGGGGCGATTGACACAGACATTCTTCAGTTTGTTAAAAGCCACTTCACAGCTTTCTGACCATTCAAAAACCTGTCCCTTCACGGTAAGACGATGTAGCGGCTTTGCTATTTCCGAAAAGTTCTTAATGAATCTCCGGTAGTAGCTACATAGTCCAACAAAGGAACGTACATCAGTAACATTTTTTGGTATCGGCCAATCTCGAATTGTTTCAGTCTTCTTAGGGTTAGTTTTAACACCATCAGCTGATATGATGTGTCCTAGGTATTCTACTTCCTTGCAAAATAATTGGCACTTTCTTGGCTTTAACTTAAGCCTAGCTTCCTGTAGCTTACACAAAACTTTGTCTAGATTCTCTATCATTTAATCAAATGAGTCTCCATGAACGATAATGTCATCTAAATAAATCAGACAAATATGCCAATTCAGCCCAGCCAATACTAGTTCCATTAGACGTTCGAACGTCGCTGGAGCATTACAAAGTCCGAAAGGCAAAACTTTGAACTCAAAGAGCCCTCGTCTTGATGTAAAAGCAGCCTTCTCTCAGTCGGACTCGTCTAGCTCTACCTGCCAGTATCCAGAATTAAGGTCTAGGCAAGAGAACCATGATGCACCAGAGAGTCGTCTATTCTAGGAAGCGGGTAAGAATCTTTGACTGTCACATCATTTAACTTTATAATCCACGCAAAATCTAAGACTGCTGTCCTTCTTTCTGACCATAACAATTCCACTGGTACACGAACTGGATGATGGCTGGATGACATCTTTCTATAGCATTTCATCTATATGCTCGTCTATCCTATCATTCATATGTACTGGAGCTCAGCGAAGAGGCTGTTTCATCGGGTGGAACCCATTTGTTTTAATCTTGTGATCTTGTGTCATAATCAGATGTTGAAAAAGTATCTGAATATTTTGGTCAACAACTTCGCTACATCAGTGCACTGTTTCTTAGTCATACCTGTTACAGTTCGGTCATACAACTACTTTAGATGTTCTGGTATTGAGCCATTAGTCCCATTCCATGGTACGAAGGTTTTTATCTCCTCTACAGGACTCATCGAAGCTACTCTTGTCCCAGAGTAGAACTTCTGCTTTTCGTCAGAGGTATTGATCATTCTGAGCGGTACACGACTTTTCCCTTCAACAAGTACCTTTGCAACAAGTCCCTTGTCTTGTTGTAGCAGCTGAGTGCTAGGTTCAATTATACATAAACCTGTGCGAACTGGAATGTCCCCAAGAACCTTTCCTTCTACAATAGACTCTGACCTAGCTGGTATCTCTACATCTTCGGCAACTACTACTCTGTAGCAACCAAGTGAACCGCTGCTATAATGAATTCTGTCTCATACTTTTCTTCTCCTATCTCTAACAAAACAACTGCTTTTCCTAATATGTTCAGTGAAGTTCCAGACGCGGATATTACAGATCGCTGGTACTTTAGGAGGCTTCCGTGCTCTGACCGTTGGTTGTTTCCCCAGATGCTTGAGGACATGACTGTAAGCGTCGCTCCAGTATCTATCAGGCAATTCAAATTTTTGTCACCCAGTCTTGCTTCTATAAATAAACCACATCTATTAACGCCAACATTTGAAACTGTACTGGGTTTGTTTTGGCTTCTTGTGTCCTTTTGGAACTTCAGCTTTGGACAGCTAGGGCGAATGTGATCCTCTGACCCACATTCGAAACAAGTCCTTTCTCCCTTTGGCTTGGGTCTGTTGTTATAGTTCTTTTGCTGTCTATCTGAGCCTTCTTGGCTGGTTATTATACTAAGGCTGTGGCGTTCTCGGCAGAGAGTTCATCTTTGACATGCTTGTTCGATTCTTTCTACTGCATTTTTTAATGATGTAAGCTCAGAATCTTGACTTGGCCTCTTGGTGTCTTCTAAGCTGACGTAGGTTGCATTCAATAGACCTTGATGTTCCATTTTGACCCTTTCTGCACGACCAAACGCCTCTAACTCTACTGCATGGCGAACAGCATCATTCAAGATTGCTGGTCTAGCTTGCTTTACCCGTAGACGCATATCGACACTTACAAGAGAGCCAATAAATTGCTCCTTTGCCAATGTCTCACGTACATCGTTTGGTGCTGTAGGGTATGCACAGTTTGTTAACCGTCTTATGTCTTGTCCCAGTTCTGAAAGACTTTCACTGGCTTTTTGTCTCCTCTCTCGGAGTTGTACCCTTTAGAGTTCAGTCTGATTTGGGGGTACAAAGCGTTCTCCGAGAGCTTTGGTCAAAGAGTAATATTCCTTGGCATTATAGTAAAGGTTCCCAAATATACCCTGTGCTTGCCTTCCGAGTGACACAGCTAAATGAAGACCCTTCTCCTCATAGCTCCAATTGTTAATCTCGGCACATGTATCAAAATGTGCTTTATAGTCTGTCCATGAGCTAAGACCATCATATGCTCTAGGTCTAACAAAGTCCTGACGTTTTGGTTCTTTAACACGTCTCTTAGTAACAAACTCTTCTGGGTCCCTCAGGTATCGCACAGAATCTAGCAGACCCCTATCTTGTTGAAACAAACGTCTGGGCTCAGTGAAAGCGCCATCGGTAGGGGTGTCATCACTCTTCCAAGCATCTTTCTTTTTAGAGATAGGAGGAGTCAAAACCCCGTATTTGCTGTGGTATGGAGTCGATGTACGAACCATAGACTGCTCTAGCTGGGTAATATGTCTCTCTAAATGCGTTATTTCGTTTTCAACCTTGAGTCTCTCATTTCCGAGCCTCAGTTCAGCTACCTGCTTTGCTAAGTCCGCCTTCGTTTCTGACGTATATGTCGGTACGTCCACGGTAGGTAAGCGATAATGGTGGTTTTATCTAGTATCCCACCTCTGCCACCAATGTAGCGTTTTTCGGTAGAGTGGAAGGCTGTGACTACGCTACAGCAAACAGGTAGGTATTTCAACAGACGTGTTTCTTTGTAACGGCTGTGGCTCATTAGAAGGGCCACTACACAAAGAGATCTAGGCAGCTCGGACTTTCTCTTCGCAAGAGATGTTTATTAAACAGCTCAAACTTCTCGGACTGTCTCTTCACAAGAGACCAGTATTTACCACGGCTATAAATTTCGTCTACAACGTATGTCACGATCTTGGTTGCACGGCAAAGTCCCTTTACCTGCAAGGAAGCCAGGCTTCTCAAGCTTTGTAGAAGAGACAATTTTACCTGCTACCCAGGATCCCGGCAGTTCGCTGTTTAAGCAATATTTATTCACTTACTTATATAATTTATCTTCGGGTATTACCGTGTCGACAATCAAATGCATACTGACTGAGCAATGAGCGAGACAGCAGTATTTATACTTACTTGGACCAACGCCACCTAGCGGCTCCCCGAGTAGTGCCGAATAATCCCGGAAATCGCCGATTCCTACCTTTTCTACCTAAACGTTTCACAAACGTTTTTGTACATACAATTATTCGATAATCAGACATCGTACATTCCCAATGGTCAAGATCAGGTTCAAAGAATATTATCAATAGATTAAAACTGTTTGTTTAATATTTAAAGGGATACTAACCGGAATATGGAAGGCTTGTTGACCTGTGTCCTGGGAAATCGGTTTGTTTGTAAACGGCGGTGAACGTAACAAGGGAAGTAACTTTGTAGACCTAAATTATGATCTTGTGGACTGGATTCATCAGACTTGATGCATTAAACTGGATTCAAATAATTTCCTCAACTTGATTGTGCCCGTTATTCTAGGCTTCCTGGAGAATACATCAGTACTTATCATAATCAAAGCTTTGAGAACGCTGATGTGGCATTTGTCAAGGAAACCATTGTGTGGAATTAATAATTTGAAAAAAAAAAAGAGAAATATTATTCAAATATTAACTTGAAAATCAACCTCCTAAGCAAATTAATACATCTTTTTGGTTAAAGAGAGAGTACTGGTGCCAAAGTTTGTGTATTGGTGGTCTTCCTTCGATCATTCAGGAGGAGTCAGGAGTAACGTCTCTTGACGGTAGGATGCATGATGAGTAGAGAGAGAAACCATGTAAATATATTGAATTAAATTAAGTTTATACCTGAAAACTTTGATTTTGAGATATCTAGCCTTCAAGATCTAATTCCCAACATTACAATAAAGTTTTCGACCTGTAAATATTCATGCACAATCAAATGGAGTAACGTGCAATCATGGGACGAACAAGCCCAGGGACGAACTGGTTTTGGAACGAACAAGCCCGGAACCAAGGCGGTCAGTAGACAAATTTTGTGTATATCATTGCGCCAATAGAAGGCTATGAGGGGGTGAAGCTATCTTCAATCAAAAAGAAGTATTTCCACGATCGATCGCCTAATGCAGTATATTTCAATACGCCATTTCCAATTATATATCTGAGTGCTATCGAAAAACTCATTTGTCTGAGAAAAATTGCGTTTAATTTGGTTTATTTCCTTCGGTTTTGTACAAAATACGATACATGGTCTTCAAAATTCAATACTGAACATTCATTATTGAACTCATAGTGGCATTGTCTTCGACAAATGCCACAAAAACGTTACACTTGGTATCATGCATCACGGAGATACGTTAGGCTCCCTTTTGTCAGAGCAAGACTCATCGTAACCAAAAAGGTTGTCATTCTACATTTCAACATTTTAAGTGAGCCACAAGCTGGATTCCGACAGGGTCATTGTACTATATACATGTAGATAACGCTTTTATTCTCCAATCAATTGTCTCTAAATATCTAGGTATGGAACGAAAGATACGTCCTTACTATCATCGACTTTAAAAAGGCCTTTGATTCAGTACATAGGTCAAAATTATTTTCTGTATTAAGGAGTCAAGGCGTAAAGGGTAATTTATTAAAATCGATAATGAGTATTTACAAATGTTTCTGCATGTGTTCGAAAGGAAAACTGGAAAACTATCTGCTTCATTCGATTGACCGGTTGGTCTACGACAAGGTTGCATGTTTAAGTCCCATTAAATTTTGTCTCTTTACTAACGAATTGGATTCATTTTATATGAAACTGGTTCTAATGGAATTCAACTCTTCCCTGATTTAATGGAAATTTGCTCACTTATGTTTGCAGATGACGTAGCTTTAGCAAGTGATACAGTTGTTTGTCTGCAGATGTAGCTCAGTGCATTACATACGTTTTGTATTGAGTCGCAACTGCAGGACAACATCCAAAAAACAAAAGTAGTTGTTTTTAGAAAAGGCAGGCGAATAGCTAACAAGAAATATCTTTAAAAAAAGATAGACGGCGTAAGAGGCACTTAGTTATGAATACAGTTAAATTCGTTTGTAGCATAATATGAAGAGAAATGATGAAAACAGTTCTGAAGTAGCCTCTTTTAAATTGTTTTGCATATGGTTGAAAGCGGAATTATCAATAACATTTAAGAATGGGGAAGCATGTTTTTGTACTAAAATGAAGCACCTTTCAAACATCGACGATTTGTCGTTATCAGAGGGCGGGGTTTTATCACCACTCTCAATGCTTAACCACACCCACCTACTCTTACTAGGAGTATTTTAGTAGGAACCCATTTTCTTCACTAACAACGCAATAAAACCGATTGTTCCCCTAGGTAGGCATAGTTATTCACGTTGCGAATTGAATCACCAAAGTCAAGATATAACATCTGTTTTCCTTGTAGCAAGAAACGAAATAAGTTGTTTTACAACCCGTTTTCGTGTAAGACAATAGAGCGGTAGCCTGCCATCGCAGTTCGTATTCGGTTTTACGCGAGGAAAAACGGGTACCAAGTCTTTTACACTAAACAAAATAGAAAACTCGCCAATACTCATTGCTATTAGTTTATCCATATGATTAAGATTATGGATGTTTTGCTAGAGTTTAACATCTGTATGGCCATAAAGTACAACTTTACATAGGTAAATATGATCATTACGTGATTTTTTAGTCATTAACACTTTTAGCCAATGTCGGTAAATTTTTTGCGTAGTTTATATATATTTGGCCAATCACAAAATGAGTAACAATTCATTTCCTCCTAGTACTCAAAGTAGGTCAAAAGTGAGATCATAAAGCTACGCCGAAAAATGAGAAACAGTATTATGAAAATAAGCTGATAGAAGTAGTTAGTAGTTTTGTGTATATTTGTGTAAATTTTACAAGAACACTGTCTCCATTCCAAATGTCTGAGTATATGGCATTCAAATGCAAGACGGTTTTAATTGCTTTACTAAAGAGATTACATAATGTATTGCCTTTATCACACAAGAAATTCTTTAAACTTTTATATTCCAAAGTTTGTTCCGTTCTTTTGTATGGTGCAGAGGTTTGGGGCCTCGATCGTAGTGAAAAGTCTGAACGGGTTCATTTGTATGCGTGCAAACGCTACATGAATTCCCCTCAAAACTCTGTAAATAATGCTATCCTAGGTGACTGTGGCAGATATCATATATACAATGAGGAATCAAAAAGATGTATAAAGTATAAAGTTAATCAATTTGTCAAAATGATCGTTATATTAAAAATGTTATGATAGGTATGTTAAATTATTAGATGAAAGGGGACTTAGCGATTGAGTTTCAAAAGTTAGAATCAATCCTGAATACAAATGGCTTTGGCGAATTGGGGAGAAACAGTCAGTGACTAACGTTACACATTTTTTTACAGTGCTATTAGAATAGGTTAATAGATCAATTTATTCAAAATTGGTATGGTTACTGTACAGAAGTAGTAAGTTGATATATTATTCTAATTTCAATCAACGTTTTATGCCTGAAGCCTATCTAGATGTGGTTATCAAATTTAGAAGAAGTTTAGTTTCTTTTAGAAGTTCTGCTCATAGCTTAATGATAGAAAATGGTCGTCATCTAAATATCGATAGAAATTATAGGTATTGTTTATATTGTAACACTGTTGTTGAATGTAAATTCCATTTTGTCTTAATTTGTCCTTTGTAGGATGATATACTCAAAAGGTTTATCAACAAAAAAATATTCTAATAATCCAAGTCTGCACAAATTTTATATTTTAATGTCCAAAACAGATGTAGTTGCAATAAAAAATCTTTCTATGTATATCTACTATGCAATGAAAAAAAAAGTTCAGCCATATCTAACGTATCTCGTGTATCCTTATGACAACTTGTTTATAAATTGTAATCATGTTGTGTATACGGGCCGTGGCCAACATACTGAATAAATATTTGCTTATATACTTGTGAAAACATTGTGGGAAACAAGTGTTGAAATAGTTTAAAAAAAAGTCTGGTTTATCAGTCTAAAGGGTCAATATCTTAGTTTCAATTGCTCATTTCTCAAACCATGCCCCGAAAACCTATTTCCATAGATGCGTTTCATGAAAAACGCATCTGTAACGGGTTGTTGAGAAACTTTTTGTAACAATATCTTCTCATTTTCCAGTTAAATTAATGTCAAACCATTTGATTTATAAAACGAACTACAATTTATAGCAATTTTCAGGTTTTGAAATGCCATTGAAACAAATCTTGCATTTTCTCTCTAATTGAGAGTTCATCTTGAAGACGTACAGCGATAAATTACAGCTTTTTGCGGTCTTGTTTTCATTGTTTTGCGAGGATCAACGCGTTATTCACGTTTAAATTGATTGAACGCATTAATAAACACATGCTTAAGATTTTTTTCCCAGGAATTGAATTGGTTTGTTTATTGTATTGAATTTGGAGAAAGAATGATTGAGTCAAGCTCTGTGAAAATGTAGTTTAATGCATCTGCTAAAAGAATCGATCGATGTCAGCCTGCGCAGTCTGCGCAGGGTGACATGGGTCGATACATTTTGCTACTCGTAGTGTAAGATTTCTGTCTTAGTCTAAGGTCCATTCTACCTCATTATTCAGTCGGTTGTTAGATAAAATGGATTTAAACCCATTTATGCTGAAATTTTTTATTTTTCATGATTTTTGTCAAAAATTATGAGAAACAATGTATAATGGTTATATATACTTAGTTTTTATCAATTGATAAATAATTTTGTAAACATAGCATTTTTAATTTTTGTCTACAAAAGTAGACAATAGGCGTAAATGGGTATATGTAAAAAAAAAAAGTCAAGTTCCATCCAACAAAAGTCACTGAAACACACACAGAATATATTTAAGCCCACAAAAATCCCTCTTTAAACCTTTTTTTATTATTTAAACATCTATACCAAGTTACCAACTTGTGACTTTGGTAACATAATACAACAATATATTTCCCCATATCACAAACAGAAGTGCAGCAAATTCAACTTTATTCATTCTTTGTTCTACATTTTGATTTTTAGTCATTTTAAACAAATTTTAAATGTTAACTTCAGGTGAAATTCCTCAAAACATTTCCAGTGAATGCCGATGTCACATTTACAACATCCCATTTGGCATTTTCTCTGACAAAGTTCACGTTTCACTTATGTAGATGATGTTACATAGTGATGCATTCCATCCAACCTGATGAACATTGTCAAGTACTCTCTTTCTAAGGGCCCCTTGCAGACCCCGTAGTCTGCCAATGCTTATAAATCAGCCATTAACCAAAGGAAAGGGTCACCGTTGCTAGAGCTTGTTTTTTCCTAAGTAAGTCAAGAGGAGATAACTGGCTGGTGTTTACAGGTGCCATGTTTGTTGCCTAACTGGCTGGTGTTTACAGGTGCCATGTTTGTTGCCTAACCTTGCTGAACTTGTCAATTTCATTGATGCTTGCACTTTCACTAAGGTGGGTGCATCTGATCAACATATCAAGGTTATCTCTTGTGATAGTATTCGCTATCGTGTCATTATGAACATTTTCAGCACTGCTCTAATAAGCCGTCTGCTTGGAACCTATAGCTATAACCAGATATTAACAAAACTGCCATGAATAATAGGATCTCTTATGGTAATGTCACAAAGGTCTTTTAGAGCCAACATATTTCATAATCATAATTTCTTGACATATCATTTCAATCACATCAGCCTCGAAGAACAAATCGAAAATCCATTCTACAGTTTGGATAAGCCTGTAGGTATTGTATGCTTGGATTGTGCCAGGTGAACCTGCCAACATATTTTTGTGGTATGTCAAGGTCATTAAAGAGCTTGGAAAAGGGACATCTTTAGTTACCTCATATTCTCAAGTGCCTAGACTGTCTCCATTGAATGATAACGTTGCGTATAAAACGTGTAACAGATACAATACTAACCATTTTTCGTAATATTATTCATTTAAGCTGCTGGAATACTTGTCCTGTAACATTTATGTCTGCTCTTGAAAACTCACACTCTTCTACTAGCATGGAAATCACTTCATTCAATTTGAATTTCCATTGGTAAAAGTACAATAATATAGTTACTGCAAGTGAAAGTAGACGTACCGTCTCGCTCCTATCGTCTATTTTTGTAGACAAATCTTTACAAAGTACATGTAATTACTAAATGTAAATTTAATTTTGAAACATAGATATATCAACAAACATGGTTTTAAGAGGTTCAATAATAAAAAGATTCTGGGAAAGAAAATTTTATTGCGTAAGTATGAAAAAAAAAATGTCATACCTTTTTCTGTTTGGCATCTTCCAATGCTTGGTGACAAAAAATCGTCGATCTCCATGAGTAAAATCTACTTTGTCTTACACTCATCTGCATTTTCTCAAATACATGTATACTTGCTAATTAGGACTTATCAAAGGTTTATCATGAGAATGGACACCAAATTTCATGAATACACACAAGTAGTTATCAGCATGTGACCGGAGAAAGAGAATGTCTACAAAAATAGACAATAGGCATAAATGATTAAGTCATTTTAGCCAGTTAAGGGTATGAAACTAAACAATACACTTTGGTGAAAAAAAGCCATATTTTGTGATCCATTATTCACCTGAAACACCTTAACCGCTCAAGTGTCGAATATCTAACCATTTACAATGAAATCTCGAGTTTTAACGTCCCCGTTAGAGAGGGCTTTTGAAAACATTGTGGGAAAAGAAAAAAAAACCCGTAACCAGCATTTTTTCCTTTGCCTAAAATATTTTTCTATATTTTAAAAGCAGATATCATCTTTTGAGCTGCTTTCAATTTGCTATCAATTCGCTTTCTATAAATACTCTTGATTTGGGTTAGGGCTACTCCAGAATAGTGGAAGGTTGTGACTGTAGTAGTATTTAGGGCTTTTACACTTAATTTGACGGGCCAAATTAAAATGTCCGATTGAAAAGTTCAAACAAATAACACTTGGAATTGTTTATCTGTGATGGGATCACCATCTCGATGAGCCAGGCCGATACCGCCACCCCCCTTCCCCGAGAATGAGGGAGACAACGGTGGTAAAGGGTGAGGAGAGACAGAGATAGCTGGATATAGAAAAGACAGGAGAGGGAGGGAGGGAGGGAGAGAGAGAGAGAGAGAGAGATTTTAGTGAAACATAAACGCATAGATAAATGAACGTAGTCATTTTACATTTTCCTATTTAAATCAATACATGAAAGTGTATGTACCAACAATTCTTTTTCTTTTTTACCGTCATTTAATTAGATTGGTTTTCATATTTTAAAATGGAGAAAAAGAAAACAAACGTGACGAGCAATGTAAAATCTATTTTTACGTTGGTTGTTTACATTTGAATGTTATAAATCCTATAAAATGCCTTTTGGTTAAAGATTTAGCCATAGCTTTATCTTGCAGAGGAACCAATGAAAATCCACCGCAATAATAATACTTATCTTCCCGGAAGCAAAAAAGAGAGACTTGATCTTTGCGCTCGACGCGCCAAACTTTATGATTCCAGTTTTTCGCATGTAATGAAATTCTGTTTATTTCCCGGTAATGCCCTGTGACGGGAAAATCTAATAAAGTCGTAAAATTGAATCAATGGAAAAGCTTGTCGGGATATTACAAAGGCAATCTCAGGAACGGCGGTAATTCAGGGAACTATTCGCTTGGGACTCCTTGGGAAACCAGTTAATCATATCTCTAAAAAATATTTTCGCATTTTGAACCGGACTTTAGCCTGCTATTGGGACTTTCTTTAACCCTTATCCTGCTAAATAAGTGCAATGAAACTTTTAAGCCGATTAAAAAAAGAAATGCTATTTTAAAGGTAATTTTTTGGGGGAAAAAAGTATGTCCTTATCGGACAGTGTAGATCAAACACCAGACTGCACGTTCTGTGCAGTCTGATCTTTATCTACACGGTCCGCAAAAAGTCAGCAAGTCGCACTCAGCAGCCTAAAGGTTAAACCGGAAGTAGTATTAGACACATTACCGTCGACAAAAAGTAGTGCTGCGACACAAAAATAAATCTTTATTTATTATCAATACTAACCTCTTTGTGTAACTGGACACAAAAACAGTTACAACACATCTCAAGAAGGGTGTTAGATAGTAAAGTGCTTAAAAAGATGAACTGCTAAAAGAAAAAGAGGCATGCTGTCCAAGCAAGACTTAAACATAAGCACCTCACGATGCAGGAGAGTAGCTATCCAAAACCTGACTATGTGAAAGGGACCTTAGACCAGAACATTAAAACATATGCCTGGAGACCAAAATAAGTTAACTCATTAACCAAGACAGAAATTAGATAAATAAGGAAGTAAACAAGAAATAAAAGAGAACATGGGGAGTAACTCTGTCTAGTGTATAGCAGCACTACTGATGAGGCCTGATGCTGCCCGAGAGAGGGAGAGGCAGAGGGACAGAGAGAGAGGGAGAGGAGGGAAAGAGAGAAGGGGGGGTCCTATATGTGATTAAGAACTGCTGCTGCAATATTTTCATGGAAAGAAAAACAGGAGAGAGAGACAGAGACAGATAGACAGACAGACAGACAGACAGACAGACAGAGACAGAGAGTGAGAAAGATAGAGAGTGAAAGACATGAAAGGCAGAGAAAGTAATTGATTCTGGGAAGGGTCCTGTACATAATTCTGGCTCCTTCTGCCACAATGTTTTCATAAGGGGGGGGGGGAAGACAGACAAACACAGGTTTGGGGATATTAGAGACAGCTGGACAAACAATGGAAAGGGAAAAATATGCAACGAGGATTAAAGGTATTAAATGGTACTTACAGCCCCTGAAGACCAACAGGCCGTCTGGCTTCTTTTGCCGCAGTGAATTTACACAGCCAATACCGATGCCCCTGTCAAAACAACATTTCCTACCATTATCAACAAAACTTTCTTTCAGGTTAATATGGTCTGTATTCACACAAAGCTTGAAATTACAGAGGTGCCCATCATGAAACTTTGGGTCAATATTCAGAGATTTCCTATTCACCATAACTGTCATTATGTGGTCTGTTTGGTTTGAAACCCAGCCTGAGTGGGAAAACTTGGTTCCTTGAATCTGAATTGCCCATGTCCGGTCTTACCTACACTACAAATCCAAAACAAGCATTTTCCATTTACATGCAATTCAGATGCATTTTCAAGTTTTTCCTGTCATCTCATTAAAAATAAATCAATTTTAAATTCTAAAATAAAAGAATTTAAATTAGAATTTAATAATCTAAAATGAAAATTAAATCACTTATCTGAAAAGGTATTCAACTGTTTAGCATTTGAAAACTTGAAGACAAAGCGGCCATAGATTTTTTCCGGTGCAAAGGATTTTTGACAACATTCTCGGCATACCGGTCCAAAAACTTTGAAATTTCGCTGCTTTAAATTCTAAATTTAATTAAAAATTCAAATTCTACATACCTCAGCCCAACTTTTGATAAAATCCTGTTTTAAGGCCTCTCAGTTACCTGTGTACCAAATTTCAGCTGGTTATGCCTGAAAATAAAGTAACTAGACTGTTTCACGTACTTTCACTTCTAACTCATCTAGGTGTCACACCACTGGTTTTTGGCCATATTGAAAATAGAGTGAAATTGGCCATCTTTGAAGCTTTACAGATCGCTTAATGGCAAACCTTTTGCTTTTCCGTCTCTTGCTGTTTAAAGTACGTCCTTCGTCCTTCAAAAAATGCTTTAAAAACAACATGTCAACCGATTGCCCTTTTCGCTAAGTCCCAACAAACACGGGCACCCTAGAATTTTCCCTCTCAACAACACCTGTTCACCCCCATGACCCAAATTTTTTGTTCCCCCAGTGACACAAAATAGATCACTCAATATACAATAAAAACGCATCTATGTGGTCCCCCACTGCCTAAATTTGAAGCAAATCTAAATTACATAGCACTAAGCCCTCTTAGCTCCATGAAACAGTGCAACAAAAGTGCTACTGCAAAATTTCACATGGGACTACTTTTGACTACTACTACCCGGAAGCAGTCTCGCAGTGGTGTGACACCTAGTGCGCGGGAACTACTGTTTCCGCCTTAAATTCAAGAGTTAGAAAATAAAATCGATATTTTTCACTGGTCGTAACCATGAAATATTGAACGATATTTCACCGTTATTTCTAGATAAACTAACGAAAAGCATGAAATATAAAGCATTATCTACGTTCATGGATGAACTTATATATCAATCTAATCGAAACAACCAATCAGCCAGACAATAAACTATCTCGGGATCAGGTAAAACAGCAAAGGAAGTGGGCATCTTCCAAATGAATTTGCCTGGCCCGAAAACGCTCGTGAATGAAATCAACAATAAATGATGATCCATTCAGAGAAAAAAAAAAACTATGTAATTACATTCCTACCAATAATAGATATAGCTTGATAGTGGGGCCGACATGTCACTCCGTCTTATTCAATTTCTCTAACAAAGTCTATAAACGTTCATCTAACCAGATCTATGAACGGCAACACGTGACTAGATCCGTAAAACGTGAAGGCCAAACTCGATGATGAAATTCAGGAAAGTGATAAGTGCGTACAGCACATGTGTTCTTAGTGTACACATATTTCGGACTAATGTTTCTGCAGACAGGATCAAAACCAGGCTCTATAAAGCGCGCAGTGTGATCTGGGTTCTATTCAACCCGATATTTTGAAAAAGAAAGAAAAAAAAAAAATGTTTGAAACATCTGTGAAATTCTCGTTGGCCCGGTAAAGAGGTACCAGGGTATACATTCCACAACCATTCTAAATTCCAGTATAAGTCTAATTTAGATGTAGAAAATAATGCAATTTCTGATGGGCTAAACATAATTCTTAAACCATTCAGAAATTGAGTTACTTTAAAATTTAGAAAGTTTTTAAGGTATGAATAATAAAAGTAATACAATTTAGTGTGGCTGATAAATATCGGCCGCTAGACAATAGGAGATGGGCTTAGTACAGTGAACATAGGACTGCAGTAAAAAAGGAAAACGCTCAAATAGAGACAAAACGTTTCTGATCTACTCGGCCATCGGTAAGAACGGCTGCCAAAGCAATCAGACATTTAATTCTAGGACCAGTATTTCATTCCCCTTGAAAGTTCCAAAACAAACACCAATCACCAAATAGCCTGACAAACACTGCTCTGCCCATTTCCGCACAAGCTAGTTTTTTGTGGACAAGTTTATATCGGAAACACCGGAGGAAAATGTGAGCAGAGCAGAGAGAGAGAGAGAGTTGGGGAATTAGGTATAACTAGGAATTGCCGATATATCTCGAACTGTTGCAATGCTTTTTTTTCTGTTTGGATTAGAAAATGCCAAATAGGGCTATGGAGAAGACAGCTGAAACGAAAATTGCTTTTTATTGTTGAAAGAAAGAATAGAATGAGTAAGTATATTTGATACACCACAAGTACTTACAAGGAAAAGTAGACTTGCAAGACCAACCGTTGTCAAATAGAAAGGGAAACAAGATCGGAGTGTTTAAGGGTATAGTCATCGATTGTTTTATGTTGTTTAAGATTCGGAGACAGACAGACAGACAGGCATACAGGCAGACAGACAGACAGACAGACAATAGGGTGTCCTGACTGCTTGTCGTATAGCAAGGTGTCTATTGCCATTCAACCCTTTACCAAACGACAATTTAGACTTGCCCACATTGAAATCCTACGCAGCCGACAAATTAAAAGTTACTCAAAACCTTATATTTTTCTTTCAAAGAGTAGTAAACATTGTGGGAATAGGAGAAAATGGTGGTTACCCCAGCATTTTCTCCTTTTCCCACAATAAATTTCAAAATGCTTCTTCCTCCGGGCCATTAAAACCCGGGGTTGTGTGCTACAGGGTAAATGGAACTTAAGGTCTACGGCCCCTAACTCTCATATTAAAGGACGGAAGCTGCCGAGATTGGCCGAATAGCCTTTACGAAAACGTAGATGTTACACGATATTTACCGATGAGTTAGGGGTCGTAATTCTTAAAGTATCCACCACGGTGCTGGTATAGCCAACGCAAAGATTTCTTTTTTTCAGAATGGCCAGCTTTCCTGGGTACTGGTGCGATTGACAAAGAATATTCAGCATAATTTGAAAACAGGACAAGGTTGTATTCCTTTAGGTGGGACTCCAGCCTAAGGGTTAAGAATCACGCTCTTTGTTGGCACTTGCTAGTTGGTAATGAGTATGCATGTAGAAACTATAGTTGCTTACGCAACTTCTTCGTCCGCTCTTGCTGCCGGTGAATTTGTTGAGTGATAATGTTGATACATTTAAACGATCATTTTAAGCGAAGCATCTTCTACAGTTTTTGAGTGGAAGTTTTATATTCTTCCATTAGATCAATTACTTGAGAAGTTTATAAGAATTAAAAGAAAATGTGCAGTGAAACAGCATTATCTCTTAACAACAGCTTTAACCCTTTCTCACACAATTCTTTGTTTTAACGATCCTGAAGGAAAAGGATAAAATGCATTTTTCCTTTTCCCACATTACTGTGTTGAACAATTCTGTTCAACATAAAAAACTCGATTTAAGCCATATTAGATAAGTCGTCTGCAAATGTGATCACAGTGGACAAGTCTGAAATTTTGTGGCTTGGAAAAGAGTTATGCCTAACATAGGTATCAGTTAAAAGAGCAAACAATAAACTTTTCTTAAGTTCTGTAATTTAGCATCTGCAGACAATAAATAACACCTATACTTTGTTCCTTTGGAGAAAATTAGATGTAACCTTTCCAGTTTAAGCCTAAATTTCAATTTAACTGTCGACTTAATTTGGTTAATTAGACTTTACAGTATGATTAATTGTACGGCACTGCATGCTCACAGTGTGACAAGTTTGCATCTGCATCGAAGATGAATATCACGTTATCCTTGTATGGCCCTCTTAGGGTTTTTGCGTAGCACATGGTTTATTGCTTATACTGTTATCTGATTTATTGCTCTTTATCGAGAAATAATGGTGAATTACGATTTCATTTTTTCACTGTTACGACCAGTGAATTTACCGATTATTAACTCGCTGTTATGGAACTACTTTTTCCCATTTACCCATTTTTCACAATATTTGTAACTATTCAACTGACTTAGACGAGTAAAATTGCATACCCCCCCCCCAAAAAAAAAGGAGGAATGGGCTTTATTCGAAAACTAAATACCTTACAGTACAGTACCGTATCTGTAACCCAAACCCTGTCACAAATCCCACCTGTCAATGTAAAGGCTAAGGCACGATCAACGTCAATGTGCTAGTCCCTAGAGCTCCCCTGTACTTCGCACTTTAAAATGCATCAGATCTATTTCAGGCAGTGATTGAATTCAGTAATCTTAAAAAAAAAATCCTACCCTTTCAAAATGTTTGTTAAGCCTGTCAAATTCAGGTTTATGACTTTTGTTATTTTGCTTTGTCACTTCGAATGTAAATAAATGGCGGACACTAGTGACACTAACGCGGAAGGATATATTTGGCAATCGGAGGATGTGTGGAAGAAAGATTTAAGAAATGTTGATTTCAAGATGTTTTTTTTTTGTAAATAATTCACTGAACGTAATTCTCTCTCAAATTCATTTCAACACAATACTGTCATAATTCTGGTCTATACCAACGAACTGTTTTCTTTGTGAAATGGTAAATACATTCTCGTTGTTATGATGTCTTATGAGTGTGTTTGGGGAGGGCGGGTACGCCACGGACAATTACCGAAAACAACTGTACTCGATTTTGATTAAAGTCCCAACAAAAAAGGGGTAAGAGGCACGAAATAAATGGAATATTTGGGGTTTTTTTTCGGTAAAAGATCGAAATTCATTTTTTTGCACTGGCCACATGACCGCACTGACCATACAATAATATATAGTTTCACTCGATGAAGTACATCTAGATCTTTGATCGAAAAAAAAAAAGTATCATCTATATTTCATTTTACTTTGGTTTTATAGTTTGCATCAGTATCGAAGATGATAATCATCTTATCCCAAGAGGTCGCTGGTTAGAAACCCAAGCTCGGCCAAGTTCTTTCCGAGGATTGACGATAGTCATTGCGACAAGATTCATTCCTCTCTCACCGCTGATCCTTGTTTCGAAGATGATTATGTGGGAAACCAGCCAGTGGCTCTGGAAGACTATTGTGCTAGGTACTGGTAACAGAAACTCCAGGAAAACATGGATAGGTGCATTGGCTGCCACGATATAACTGAAACAATGTTGAAAACTGCATTAAACACCATACAATACAAGCATTAAGCAATACTATGGTTGACCTAGGATAACCGTGAACGCAGGTTAGTCAGCATTATACATTGAAATCATCCCAATTTGAAGTATCAATTTATGGCCATATTTGCACATGTATATGACTTCTTTCGTCTTGCAGACCACTTTTAAAAAAAAGTGACAAAAAGAAAAAATTGTTCGTTACGAGAAGTTTCTTATTTTTTCGCATGTTCAAAATGTTCTCAGGCATTCAAACAAACTGTTGATCATAAACCCTCCCTCACGATGTTTGTTTATGTAAAGTTATCCTAAACAAAAAATATCTCAGAACTTCCAGTATGAGAAGGTCACAGAAAGTATGTGTGTTTAGTATTCGAACAATGTACAAGATAACTTTAAGCTTCGAAACCCATAAGGCCATAAGTTTTTAAACAAATGTAGAAGTTATATTTCTCGAAAATAGGTCATTGCATGAGTTCAAACGAGGCAGGCTTTTTTCCTGAGACAGTCGAGGGACTCGGGGCGATGTGCTTTTTTTCCCGCCAGACTTGTAAAAGTCTAAAAGGGATTTGACAAGGGTCTGAATTCACCAACCATTTTCATTTGAAGCCATAGTCCTAGATTTAGGAAGTCAAGCATTTCTGATTGGCTAGACCAAATGGTTTAGCCAGTCAGAGATTGCGTTGCTTTGGAGATTAAAAAATGTTTGAGAATTGGACTAAGAATGTTGACAAGGAAGCACATACTCGTATGTCTCCTTCAAGTCTCCTGAAAAGAACAAAAGCTTTTTGAAGGACAGAAATTCTGAATAAAGCGACATGGTGTAACTTATGCATCCATACTATTCAATGGTTAGTTTGAGGCTGATGAAAGAAAGCTCGATTAGACCAAATGGTTTAGCCAGTCAGAGATTGCGTTGCTTTGGAGATTAAAAAATGTTTGAGAATTGGACTAAGAATGTTGACAAGGAAGCACATACTCGTATGTCTCCTTCAAGTCTCCTGAAAAGAACAAAAGCTTTTTGAAGGACAGAAATTCTGAATAAAGCGACATGGTGTAACTTATGCATCCATACTATTCAATGGTTAGTTTGAGGCTGATGAAAGAAAGCTCGAATTGTAAGAATTGCAAACAGGTATTGCAATCTTTTTAAGCGGTACTCTTTATCACATGAGACACCCTCATTACACTTTAATTGCATTCATAGTTCTTTAAAGCCCTTAGACAGCTAAGCGTCACTTTTTTTTTTTTTTAGTTTATTTTTTTATGACAGTGTAGAACATAGTCAAGACTGCCCACAACGTGCAGGCTGACCTTGGATCGAAACTGTCCGACTGGATGAGACTCTTCAGTTGAGAACAGGTTTGAAAACGCAAGAGTTGGATTTTTCCGAGCTTGAAATACTCATTTCACCTATTTAACAATTTCAGTGTTTGGTATTCATGCTGCACTCTACTTCTGCACTTTCAGCCCTTTGATTTTCCCTACGACCATAATACGAATGATCACTAATTGACAGCAAAACTGATTATCCGTCCTTTGTCTAATTCAAGACCACAGGGGCCCCCAATATAATTCTCATATTAAAACAGATAAGATTGGAATTGCCAGTTAAAAAAGATTTATTGAAACAATCAAGCTTTGCAAAACTCGATTTTCTTCAGATAAATCGTGATTTACGCGGAAAATTAGCTTTTGATGCTGATTACACCGGATTAAATGGGCTGACTTATGCAAGAAATTAGAAAGTTTGGTTATTCATCTAGACAGGTATCTTTTAGATTGCTAAGCTTGGTTCAATGCGCTTTTACGGACACTGTATATCAAGATCAGACTGCACAGAATGTACAATGCTTCAAACTCAGTGCATGTTATGCTGTTTTCAAAGCACTTATAGCTAAAATAATTTACCAATGCAAAAATTAATAAAACTGTAAAATGATAGATTGTATTCAGAAATGTTGTAAAACAAAAGTATTACGACAGGAACCCTGAGATATTATTTAACCCTTAAACATATATCTTAACTCGTTTTCATCCAGTTTTTTAACCGTTTTTTTTTCTCTTTATTTAATGAAACTATAATCACTCTTGTATCTTCATGCCAAATATTGCCTCTCATGGTTGCTAGGTTGCACAGATTACGGCAGATAGAAAATGCATTTCATTCTATTTCGGCTAGCCATAGACATAACAACTACAGTTTCCGGTTTAAATCGAAGACAAATCCCTAGTTTCTTTACCCCATACACCTTATATTGATTTTTTTATGTGCGTTTACACAGCTAACTATATTATAACGCAGTCAAATTTGTTTACTCTCTGGCTGTAGAGATGTCTCTTTAAAGTGCTAGATACATGTAACGGACGGTCTTGTTTTTTAAATAAACAAATTGATTACATACCAGACAAAATCCAACCTAATGACTGCCTATTAAATATGTTAGACAGGCTGGCTCTTGTAATTTCTTTGGCGTTTCATGTCGTTCTTCAACATTATTTCACTCATATCGCATTGACCAATGCACCTAACAATGTTTTCCTGGAGATTATTCTACTACATTTTTTCAAGCCAGCCTCTGCTTTCCATCGTCGAAACGATGTTCAGTGGTAACAGAGGAACGAATCCTGTCGCAATGGCTATCATCAGTCCGCGGAAAGAATTTGACCGAGCTGGGGAATCGAGTCTGCGATTCTTGGTTGCAAGCCCCTATAGTTACCGTCTGAGCTACCGGCCTTGGTCTTTGCATTTGAGTTGTTATAATGCGAGCCATTTTCTGTGAAAAGGGGGCATAATGCATCTGCGAAAAGTATCGACCCAGGTCAGCCTGCGCAGTCCGCGCAGGCTGACCTGGGCCGAAACTTTTCGCTTTTGGTCAATTTTCTGTATGTCCAAGGACAGTCTATATACCACAATATTAAGTCGGTTGTTTAAAAGAATTGGTTATTATGGATCCATAATGACTTGATGTCATTAGTGATGACTTGCTTGGTATCATGTATCACGGAGATGTATTAAGCCCCCTTTTGCCAGAGCACGGCTCGTGTATAACGTACCCAACCACCGCCAACTAATAGAAAAGATGTGATGTGTGTCCTTAATCTAAAATCAGGCAATAGAAATTATAATGTTTTCGTGTTTGTGTCGCAGTACTATCTTATTCTGTTTTGATAAAAATGCTAGATTTGATCCTTTCAGCGCGATGGACATAAAAAGGGGGCTTCTGCAGACGGCATTGGTCAAGATCAGGTTTCACGGAAAGTAGAATCTGATCTTGGTTGTTGCTTTCTGTGTTTCACTGAATTGTGTTTTCAGCCGTCGAAAGATTTTATAAACTTGGCGCTTAGAGGTTAACAGCCTCATAGTAGACGGGGTTTTTTTTTCCGGGGGGGGGGGGGAGTAATTCTTTTTATTCTTCTGCTGGTAACTATATGTAGACAATGTTTCTTCACTTCTGCCAATTCATCATTTATATGTATATACAGCTATGACATTGTTCATTCAAAAACTTATATTTTGACAAGACAATATACACTCTGTACGTCTGAATAAAATGTCTACCCTATTTATTTCTGTTTTACTGCACATATAATGCATATGTATAATGTTTAATGTACTGTGCAACGTCCTCTGACGCATGAAAAATTTAAATTGTATTGAACTTTACTTTATCTTATTGTATTGTTTTATGTCATGTCGTGCTGTGTTGTATTTTGTTCTGTTGCGTATCTAAAGGTTGCGCTACCTGGGCTCGGACTTATTATTTTTTCAAGAGAAACGCACTGTGATTAGTTATCATGTACAGAGCTAAAGAAGGTGATTTATATCTCCAACTCCCGATTTCCAATCTAGAAGATATTCGGAATTATTGCCATGGTAACAACATCGTCTAATTATTGCCTCTGCACACAGCGCTATAAACAATAAATCTCTTAAATTCAATCAACCTTATGTACACCGCAATAAATCTTTCAATGCCATTACCGCGCGCTTTAAATGACATATTGAAATGCATTGCTTTTACGTTTTCTCTTTACTTCTCGCAATCTAAATGTCATACGGATTCAGCTCATTTCACAGCGGCAGAAGGATGGTTTTGAAAATTGTGTTGGAAAAAACAGGAGATTTTTATTGAAATGGCCAGTAGCACCTGCTCTTGCTTCCAAAAGTCCTTTCAGCTTTGTAAAGAGATTCATTGTCACTTTCCTGCAACTGCATGTTTTCCGAGAAAGGCTATGTTAGGTTTAAACTTTTATCACACAGTCCCAAGTTTTAACGATCCTGATCAATGAAGATTTAGAAAACATTGTTAGAAAAGGAGAAAATGCTGGTAACCAGCATTTTCTCCTCTTCCCGCATTGTTTTCTACATTTTCAGAGACAAATTTTATCATTTTAGCCACGTTTGATTTGTCGTCTGCAGATGCTTTCAGTTTGGACATGTCCAATATTTTGTCTTTGGTAAAGCGTAAAATACATGTAGTCTGAACTGAAATGGTTCAACTCTGAGCCAGATGACAAAAATCATCCTCCAAATCATAAGTATTTGCAGGCGACAAATTAAATGTAACTTTTATGATTGGATTTGTCTTGGAAAGGGAAAAAATGTGGGAAGAGTAGAAAAATGCTGACATTTTCTCCTTTTCCCATTAAGTTTTCAAAAGCTTCCTTCAGCAGGGGATTGTTTGGTAAAGGGCTCATTAAAATCTATTAAAAAGAAGAAAACAAAGATGGGAATGATTACAATGATGATGGTGATAATAATAATAGTAGTAGTAACAACAATAATAATAATACGAGAAAGAAGAAGTAATTTGTGCTAAGTTTACACAGCAGTCAAATAAAAAGAAGACAACAACTCAACTTTAATAAAAAGTCAAGAAAAATAATTGGCGCATCGAAGAACTTGTCATTCAATTTCATTTTGTTACACTCAAAAGTTAGTTGTTAGAGTTTCAATTTGCATTTATTAAATGCAATTTTAGAAAAACAGATTCTTCTTTTTTTTTTCATTAATACTGTTTCATAGATTTTTTTTCTTAAATTTTGGGATGAAAATAATACTGTTTTCATAGAGTTTTTTTTCTTAAATTTTGGCATGAATCCGTATTCGTTACTGACATTCAAGAAGTTACTTTTACATACATCAATGAAGATAACAGTTTCGTGCGCCGGTACACCATTGTTAGTTGAGAAAACGCGAAGTATCCTGACGATAATGTTGCCTAATTAAACATGTAATCACTATGCTGAAACTCTACTTTACATTCTATGTACTCAATTATTCCAAGAAATCACACTCGAGTATAAATTATACGGATTGTAAATCTCAGAAATAAACACCTACCGGCATTCCTCTGTAGATAGTGAATACTCGGAGCAGCTAATTGTTGCAAAATAACTTGTTCAAACTTTTTCGGTGCCAAAGGAGATTTCAGTCCCTTCGTGATCCTTAAAGCAGCTTTCATATCTTTAACTGGGTCTGCAACCTTTCTTAAGCAAGCACAATTTGAAAGCCCCACAGGTGCTTGCTTAACCTTTACCAGACGACAAAATTAAAGCCTTGTCCAAATTGAAAGCATTTGCAGACGACAATTTCAATGTGGCTCCGATGGTGTAATTTTTCCTTGATAGGGTAGAAAACATTGTGTTAAAAGGAGAAAATGCTGATTCCCTGCATTTTCTCTTTTTCCCACAATGTTTTCAAAAGGCTTCTTTCTCATGTTTGTTAAAGGTCGGCTTTGTGCTGTAAAGGGCTTAGTCGGACTGTACTTGTAAAAGAAACTGTAAAAAACATATGGGCCATATTTGGCAAAACTGGGCTTAATGAATCTCCGTGATCCATGATACCAAGCAAGTTATCACATTATTATGGATCTATTAAATCCATTTTGTCTAACAACAGACTGATCCGTGAGGTGCACTGGTCCTTTGACATACAGAAAATTTACCAAAGAAAAAAAGTTTCGGCCCACGTCAGCCTGCTTGGACTGCGCAGGCTGACCTCGGTCGATACTTTTTGCAGATGCATTAAGCCCCCTTTTCACAGAGCATAGCCCATCTATTATGGAGTAAGCTTCACTGCTTGGTGTTCTGGTATGACTGCAATAATGTTGAAAGCGGCGTTGTTAAAAAAAAAACCCTTTCGCACGGTTTTACTCTATACGAAACAATCCAACGCTTTAAGTGAAGAATAAAGCTTGTGGAAACATTGTTTGGAAAAGGAGAAAATAGTGGTAGAAGCATCTTCTCCTTTCCCACAATACTTCCGCCTTTTAATGATTAATCCTGTAATTTCAACGACATTTGGTGTGTCATCTACAAATGCTTCCAATATGGGCAAGTCTAGAATTTTGTCGTCTGATAAAGATTTCAGCCATTTTGTTCAGATAATCAAGAAGTTGTGTTTTTTTGAGATTTTAAAAACACTTGAGAATTAGATAAAAAATACAATTCATAATACACTTGCATACAGCGATTTCCAGGGTCTTTTGTATGGATACGTTACAAAAAATAGCGTCAAGATTTATAGGTCATAATGTGAAGAAAGTGCAATCTGATCTTGATCTACTCTGTCTTCAATAGCTTCCTGCTAATTGTCACCTCTGATGTACTGATGTCCTTTTGCGACCACTAAAGTCTAACATCAACTTCACATCCATGCAGTCCGATCTTCACTAACACTTGCAGCAACTTAAATTCATGGATTCGTATGACAGAATACAGGGTAATGTAATATCAAGTTAGACTGAGAAACGATCCAGAAAAGGAAATTAAAAAGTTTAAATTTCTACAATAGAAAACCTCTATTCTTGCGTCTCGCTATCAAGAGTTATGCTACAGAGAATGAACCATATTTCTCCAAGAGTTAAAGAAAAAACTTTTTTTTTTCCATCACTTCTATAGCTTTATATAATTATTATTTTTTTTTTGTACAGGTTATTTTTAGACCAGTCAAAACGCAAAGACAAAATATTCAAAGGAGAAATATTTGAGGGAAAGGAAAGTTGTTGAGTCTTCCTTGTTTTTAATGATTGCATTGTGAAAAAGGAAATATAATGTGTTACAAGCAATTTCATCTTTTCACAGACACACACACACACAAATTGTACAGGCATTTAAAGTAGAACTGAATGTACACGTCCAGTGATTGGTTAATCACACACCATCCAAGTTTTCAGTCATTCGGAAAATCTCAGGTGATCCATTGATCAAGTCCCTCATCTACATCTCCTAACTTGAAACGCACCTACACGGTACATTTCTTCGCCGGAAATGCACCGCTTTACCGTTTTTTTTTTAAATCGTAATACTTCACTTGGTAAAAGAAAGTACTAGTCTACATTCTCTATCAGAATCTTTCTAGTTACATCTCAGTTGACGAACAGTTTGTACATTTATTTTGTAACTTAGTCTATTATTTCCGTAGACATATTTCAGATTGGTTATAACTGGCCGTTCCTAATCGATTTACATAGACGCCGCCATGTTTAAGATCATGTGACTTGAAGTAAATCAAAATACACCCCCCCCCATACATACGAGGTTAGATCTTGGTTCGGACTCGACTAAGTTATGACGAGTGGTTTTCAACTTTTCAGTGTATACATTCGTATCTATTACGATTTTTCCCATCTTAAACACGTTTGAGGTAAGCATTGTGTGACGTCATATGTGATATCATTTTAGATCATAAAGCGGTGCATTTCCGGCGAAGAAATGTACCGTGTAGGTGCGTATCATTGTAGGTGTGGACCCATACATTCGTTACTCTAACATCATATTTTTGGGCATGCGTGTTACGGCTTGGTAGATGATGTTATAGGACTTTAGAAAAATAAGACATTGGACATATTTGTAGACCATAAACACTTAAAAACCTGGTAAAAACAACATAACAACAACTTAAAGTTTGTTCTTACTTTTGTATGTTTTGATCTAAATCACTCGAGCGCAGGACCCATACATTCGTTCCCTGTGATTGGTCAGACTACAACATCAACCTGACGTCACTCCCCGGGTTTACTTTCACTATACAGTTAGGTTAATTAAATGTCTTCCACTTAATCCAACTAAGAAAGTGACTGCAATCTTGGCATACGTTTATTTATACTGTTTTTCCGATGTAGGTTAGAAAAATAAGCAAGCTCGATCACATCCAAGAGAGTTAATATAAGGATAGGGTAAAATGAAACGTCAATCGGACGTACACTCGCCAGATTGATTGCTACGTGGTGGATCAAAACTGATGAACTTCACTGTATTTTATTTCAGTATCTTTGGCCCGTGTGCAAAACAATGAAGACGAAAGCACCTAAAATGGCTACGTCATATTTTCGTCCTGGCAAATAAGCCATTTTATCATAAAATAGTGTGTTTCTACATAAAAAAAAATTGACACAAGGTAAGACTTATAAACTACACTTTACCTGATTTTTTACGCATTTTCAGCCTTTTTCTTCTATGTGAATACAGATTTCATCAACTCGCAAAAACTTTATCGATACTCGGATGGAATGGAAGTCGGGCCTGCGAGAAAATTCTATAAATATAATGACGTAACGAATGTATGGGACCTAACGAATGTATGAGTCTTGGGGATATACTTTTTTCAGAGAAGTTTTATTCATGGAAATCACCACGTGAGTATGTGTTATTTGGAATATACTGACAAATAATTCGTTAAATATCGTTATGTGACATTCTTTGGCTTTGGAGATAAACTTTTATTATTTTTACAAAAATATTATTTAACTAGTGCTCTCTGAATAACATTTTCCTAGACTCGTATAATAACCTTTATCTCAAATGCCACCTTATGTCATCCTATACATTTTGTTCTTTTAGTTGAAAGACTTTGTGGAAAGAGTCTAAACGTATAATATAATTAATACCTGTTGTGAGGGGCAATCCGATCTTTGTAAAGAATGATAGTATAATGCAGGCATCAATATCTTAACCATGCTGACAGGAAAATGGGCTTTTGTTACAACGTAAACAGCTGTCGTTTGTATTAATTTACTTTGTAATTATTATAGAATTACATGTTACAACAGCAGGACTGTTGTGATCGTATACTTATACCGCATGCAAGAACAATGTTTTGTTTGTTCGGTGTTTTGTGCCGTTTTTAACATTATTTCACTTATATCACGGCAGTCAGTGCACCTATCCATGCTTTCTTGGGTTACCTGTTCCGAGTTCTTCGAAAAACATTATTTCCAAGTCACTGGCTGATTACCCATATCATCATCGTGGAAACAATGTTCAGCGGTGAGAGAGGAATAATCGGAAAGTATTAGGCCGAGTTAGGAATCACACCAGTGACCCCTGGGTTTCAAGCCCTCCACGTTACCGATGGAGTCACCGGGCCCGGCTCCAAGGTTTTAGAACATCATATTTTTGTATAGCCACAAGTGTTATGAAAATGATTATAACGGCGGTTTCTTTTTTTGGTTCCAGGGTCCGTGATCACACGCTGACCAAATGGTTTAGCCAATCAGAAATTTTGTTTCTCTCCAGGTTTATAACCGGAATTAGAACGCAATTTAGCATTGTTGGTGAATAATTACCAAGGTTTTGTAAGCTCGCATTAATCGTTTAGAATACCGCCTGCACGACCAAGCTGTTAGATCGTAATTGTGTGTTGCGTCAGGTTGTGGAATTGATCCCTTGCAAAGCTAAATCACTGTCAAAGTAGAGGATCGAATATAATTGTATGAATGACTTCCTTTTTTCAGCTCAGGTTCCAAACGGTTTTCTCCGTGTTGTGTTTTTGCAACATGTTGCAAAATTGATCAAGAGCAATATACCATTACAGTCAAAGAAAGAAAAACGCACTATGTTTGCAACCCGGGATCGTAATTGTTTAATATGTGATGTTGTGCTTGCGCTAGTTAATAAAGTTGGCGCCTCTCATAACAAAACAGCAGTACACACCACCTTGTAATAAAGGAAGAAAATGTAATATTTTAATTTATTTTGTAACAGTTTTTACAAAGTAGGCTGTGCAAAGTTTTTATTACATTTCTTGTATTCGTGACCCTCTCTGTAATAAACATAATTACATTTTGCAATTTTTGTACAACGCAGATTATATGAGACAACATACGGAGGTCTTAAACGTCCAATCTACGATCTCTCACTTTGGAGCTAGCGTTGTATGGTTGAGCCCACAGGTTAGTTTAGCCCTTTAAAACTCAACGACCCTGAGAAAGAGGCCTATTGAAAACATTATGGGAAGGAGGGTAAATGCGGGTAACCGGCATTTTCTCCTCTTTCCACAAAGTTTTCTGACCTCTCCATAACAAGTCCAATTATTTTAGCTACTTTTAAATTGTCGTCTGCAAATTCCTACAATTTAGAAAAGTCAAAGATTTTGTCGTTTATATAACATTTATAAGGCAGTGGTCTGAAATAAAGCGATAGACTCTCACACAATTAATTTCCTGTCGAATTCAGCTGTAAGCGAAGATGATGCTTGACCATGACTTGCATGACTCATTATGACAGTGTAGTGGTCTGCGTTTGAAAACTTAGTGAGAATGGGAATAATTACCTGTTACAAAATGTTTCCATACTATGTGTACGATTTTATTTTCATTTCTTTGTAATTGAATCAAGCTGAATCATGTGAAAAGGGGGTTTAATATATCTGCAAAAAGGATCGACGCATGTCAGCCTGAACACTCCGTGCAGGTTGACCTGGGTCAAAAGTTTATGCTATTTGTATACTTTCTGCATGTCCAAGCGACATTCTCCCTCTAGATTTAGCTGGTTGTTAGACAAAATGAATTTTATAGCCTAGATCCATTATTATGTCATGACTTGGTTGGTCTTTCATTTAAAAATCTTTAATTCCACCTAATTCTACTGATTTCTAAGTACTCATTATTATACTGCAAAGAAATTTCTAGCGATCTGACTGGATAATAGAACTCTATGCCCCGAACATATATTTCTGTACACTGGCAGAATCCACGTAAAACTAGTTTCCTTTTTGGGAGCCCCGTTTACATAACTAAACTTTCAACACAACATCCAAAATGGCGGCGTCAGTGGATACGAGCCTCCAACAAACATACTGAATAGCCTGCACCATATTATTACTAGTTTCCCTCGATGGTTGCGGAAAGAATGGAAATTTTTTTTTACAGTAAATGAATATAGTTACATATATAATCGTTTGTTGTCATTCTAAAACAAATACACGTGGTTAAAGCGAGTCATCCCTTCGTCAGGTAAACAAATTCTGAACTGTCAAAACGCATACATTTTAAAGTTAAGAGGAAAACCTAATGGTCGTTTCAGGCAACTGATGGTGTTTTACTTTTGCCAACAAATCAATTAAAAAGCATAGTTACTTATCATGAAGTTGTTTCAATCCATGTTTAAATAAAAATACGTCGAATGTCTATCGCAATGACATCATCAACTTAATGCTGCAAACTGCGCGTTTTACCAATGTTTCAGTTACGTTAGTTCTCAGTGACGTCATTTTCCTAGAATTGGGGCACTCAGACGGGAAATTCTATTTCATCTGCGTACTCAATTCGGGAGACCATAAAACAGGGAAATTTCGCTGAGTACACGTTGGAATGTTAAAACTTTGCAGTATAATAAATTCGTTGTAATGTCAGGTGGCAGGGGACGTGGAAACTTGTTCACGGCCGTGGCGAGTCATGTCGCCCCGAGCCTAAGGCGACGTGGCGATATGATTCACCATAGCCGTGAACAAGTTTCCAAGTCCCCTTCCACCTGACCGTACAACTAATATTAATATACTGTAAAGAAATTTGAGATCTGATCGGATAATATGCCCCGAACATACATTCCTGTACACAGGCAAAATCCATGTAAAAGCAGTTTCCCTTTCCGAAGCCCCTTATACATAACTACTATTTCAACACAACATCCAAAATGGCGGCGTCGATCGATACCAGCTGCCCACAAGACATATATACTGAGTAGCCAGAACCATATTATTACTTGTTTCCCTTGATGGTTGTCATTAAAACGGAAAGAATCGATTAATTTTGAAAATAAATGAATAGCTCTACATATACATGTATCTTCATTTGTTGGCATTCTAAAACAAATATACAGGGATAAAACGAGGCATCCCTTCGCCAGGTAAGCAAATCGTGAACTGTCGAAACTCTTACACTGTAACGGTAAAAGGATAACCTAATGGTCGTTTCAGGCAACTATTGGTCGTTTACTTTTGACAACAAATCGTTTAAATGCATAGTTACTTACCTTGAAAATGTCTAAATCCATGTCAAGTAAAATTAAGTCGAATGTCTATATCGCAGTGACATCACCAAGTTTATGCACCAAACTGCACGTTTTACCAAGGTTTCAGTGATGTCATTTCTCAGTAACGTCAGTTTTCATTGAATTGGGCACTCAAAAGGGAAATTCTATTTCGTCAGCGTACTTAATTCAGGAGACCATAAAACAGGGAAATTTCGCAGAATACACGTTAAAATGGTAAAACTTTGAAGTATAATAAATTCGTCGTACGATCAGGTGGCAGGGGACTTGGAAACTTGTTTATGGCTGTGGCGAATCAGGTCGCCCCGAGGCGAAGCCTCGGCTCGGGACGACCTGATTCGCCACCGCCGTGAACAAGTTTCCAAGTCCCCTGCCACCTGACCGTACAACTAATATTGTACACGGTATTTCATAATATTTGTCCTTATCTGTAACGTCAAGATTTTCTTTTTTATTTCAATTTGAACTAAATTGAAAGCTGGCAACTTTTTGCATACATAATAAAATTCCATTCGATGTATAGTACATAGACATTACTTTATGATTAGCTAATACAATACACTTTTTTCTGACAAGTATGTACCTTACAACAGTTGCCCTAAATGATGTCCACTGAGCAGCTATGACGTAGAGTTTATTTTGAGGGTTTTTCATTATATATATCTGCGTGTCCCCCTGCCATTTTCATAAATTTCTTTCTTCATTTCAGCTTTGAAGTGCTGCGTTTCTCCTGATATTTGGCTGTACACTTTTTGTATTGCACCTTACAAGCAAAAGTCTGGAGGGCCAGAGTGTGTAACCATTCCTGAAAGAAAACAACATTTGCGATAATGCTTTTGAAATTCATTCAATTATGCTTCTGGTTATGTGTTGTGTGGCTCTACCTTGCTGACACCAAATGCATGTACTAGTACGTCATGTCTTCAATGTTATTACTTTTTTCCTTTGGCACTGGAATGAAATTCTTCCTCAGAAGTTAAGATAGCCCTCTTTATTTACAGTGTCAGCATCGTCCTCGTCATCTGCGAAAGACATGGGTACCACAGTGCCGTCTGTACTGATAGTAGCCCATGAGGTAATTGTCTCATTGTGTAGCAGTTTTTCAATAAGAAAATCCGATTTTTCTGTTACCATAAACCATTTTACTGCTTCTTAACATGTACGCTTCTAAGATATTCTTGAAAAAAAGAGTTGACGTTATTTAAATTCCGTTATGTAGGGCACTTGTTGTGAAATGGATTCTCAAAAAAAAGTAGTGATATCAACGAATTTTTAGGTAGTGTCTGTGTATTACATACCAAATAAAATTGTATTGTGTCAGCAAAAAGGTGGGAGTTTTCCATTTATTTTAAACTTACACGTGTTTATAATATTAATGTTTAGAATAAGGACAGATATTATAAAACATCCTGTACTTTGCTTTTTAAAAGTGTTTAATTCCAATTAATTCTATTGATTTCTAAGTGCTCATTGTACCTATCCGTACTATTCGACCAGTACAACATTCAACACGTTTTTGAAACGAAGTACAGGGTCACTAAACACGAGCAGTTTTCATCCCTGTACAATAGTATCTGGGTAAGTAGTTTGCTGTCAGGCGAAAACATTCGTCCTTGACGGTAAATTTACCAATATTCTGAAGAATTCAGTCAATCAAAATATTAACCGGATGACAAAAGATCCAATTTTTAATGATGTGTTAGGAGGGGAAATAACACGCAAAACATTTAACTTGGCTATTGCTCTAAGATGAGAGCACGTGATACGTGCACGCCGATCTTGAACGAGTCTATCGGCATAAGTCGGAATAAAATCTCCAGTTCACGTACCAATATAAATACTGGACATTCGAGGAGAATTCGATCGAGCATTACAGGCAATACAAAGGATATTATTTGCATTTTATTACGCTGTTACATTTTCGGTCGATCTTAATTAGCGTTGTTTTATCGACAATAGCAACAGACAATCGAGGAAATCGTAATGCTCCTGAAAAATCGTAAAACCATTTTATGTCGTGTCAAGGGTGCTATTTGTTAAAATCTGGTATCATCCCTTTACCAAACAATCTCGTGTTTTTCTAAAAGCCTTAGTAAGAAAGCTTGTGAAAACACTGTGAGAAAAAAGAGAAAATGCTGGTAACCAGCATTTTCTCCTTTTTCCCCGCGATGTTTTCTTCCCTGTCAAAAGACAATTCCATCATTTGAGAAAGATTTATTTTATCATCTGCTAAAATTTTGACAAGCCTATGATGTTGTCGTTTGGTATAAGGGTTATCTGATATACTTGGCCTGCCAAGCTTTTTTTTATTTTAACGGCAGAAAACGTCAATACAGTAGAGTAACCCTAGAAGAGAGGGGAGGTTTGCCAAGTACTGTATGTTAAGTTTCATTTGGTGCAATTATCGTTTCTTTAACCCTTCAGTTGCTAAGCGATACTAACATGGGCTCTTGCAGACTGCATATAACATGCAGTCTGATCTTGGATCTACACCGTCCAATATTGTGACATTTTGAAATTGCAGTATTTTTGGATTTATTGTCAGCCAAAATTTCCAATCTTTATCAGACGGCAAATTCTCAGACTTGTAAAAGTTTAAAGCACATGCAGACGACACTTCAAATGTGATTCAAATCATGTTTTAATTTAAATTTATGTTTTAAAAGAAATCATTGATGGGAAAGGAAAAAATGCATTCTTAGATAATTTCTGCCTGATAATTTGGTTAGGCAATCATTAGTTGCATTACCTTCAAATATCAAACATTCTTGGGAATTAGACTAAACATGTCATTAAGAACGGTTGGTAAATACGGGCTATGACTGCACCTTCTTATCTGTAATAAAACGGGCATCTTAACTAATATTGAATTTATTAATAATAAATACCGTCGAACTGAACCACATAATTTGAGTGTTCGCATATAATCACTGAGATCCATTATAATTATATTAACCTTTATCTGACAGGAAAACAATGTTCATTATGTATGAAAAAGACAAATGATTATATATGTGGAATAAAGTTTTCCCTGGCCATGTATTGACAAATATCTCGTAAGTTCATGGAAATAACTGAAAAAAAAAAAAAACGCCCACTGTTTGCACACACCGGCGCCATCGTGATTATTGACAGCTTCGAACAAAAACCCCGGAATCTTTATCTTAAACAAATATTTGAGGTAAAAACAAGTACGATGTTTGATTTGCAATATCAGGCTTCGATCTACGGACTTTAGACGATAAAAGCGTACTTCAGTTCGACACGAAAGTCGATAATCCGCCATTAGTCACGTGTTTTATTGACTTTTGTACCGGAAGTAGATTGATCGGATTTTAAATGCCATATTTACTGAATTTTTCCGTCCGTTCCAATTTTCTCAAAAGATATTGCTCTTTATTGAATTTCTAGTGACATATTTAAAACGCAATATGTTGAAAATCAACTAGCATTCTAGAATTCAATTTGTTTTAATTAAACAAGAAAAATTAGCGTTTTGAAGTCGCAATATTTTGGTTTTTACCATTGCTTGGAAATGTTCATGGAATACATGTACTAATTAGTGGGAAAAAAGTACCTGTGCGTTTCATTTATTCTGCAAAACAAGTTTTATGTCTGTAAGTCGCACCTAAACCATGAAATATACATTACTCTAAAAATAGACATGCCACAACATATACATGTGTTCTCCTGGTTGGGACCATTATGCTTGTCTCGCAGAAAGCAGTCCAGGAAGTGAAAAGTTCATTTCCTGTCGCTAGCTTTCTGCTTATTTTTATCATCCTGATAACTTATTTTCTTTGAGTACCTAAATGAAAGTCATGAAAGCAAAAGTGTTTTGATTTCTAATGCGTTAGAGAGATGCCAGGTCTATCCAAATATAATGTTGGCTTTAAACAGAAAAACACAAATGAGGTTGCTAGACTGTTTGGAGTGTATTGAAACACAGAATAATTTCAATGAGGACGCACCTAAACACAGGCTGCATTACAGACAACGCACGTTTACGTTGAACCAGTGTGACGTCACAAGGTCAAGTCATCCACAGTGGTCACAGGCACTATAAGAATCTCTTTCAGACAGCTACTCTGACTGCGTTTGGGGTGGACCGGTGGTGCAGCGGTAAAACGCTGGACTATCAATCCTGAGGTCCGAGGTTCGATACCCGGCCTGACCAGGACCTTTCTGAGACACCTTGTGTTTCCCACCCAACTAGAGGTGAACTGGTTTGAAACCCAGAGGTAGCCTCGCGTGTATCGGTGCTTTACACCGGGCACGTAAAAGAACCAAGGAGGTCTATTCGAAGAAGAGCTAGGGCCTTTACCCGGATCTCCTTGTATCCGATTCTTTCTCTCTAATGGTCCATACCATATATGCCTAGAGCACGGAGGGACCTTAATCCTACAAAGTCATCATCATACTCTGACTACGCTCGGCTACTCTGGTCAGCGACTAATCAGTGGACATAAGTGCAAAATCGACAGCGAGAGCATGGCATATGTACAAGGCGTCCTACCATACGTCCTATTTTACGCTGTCACCACTGTGAGGTCGTCTGGTGGTTGGCATTGCATTCGGTTCAGGGGACCTTCTCTCCATTTTAACAGCAAACCTCGTGTATTTCGAGATCCCGAAGAACGATATTCAGACGCAAGTGACGTTCAAGACACACCTTTTGACGGAGACGTTATGATGGTTTGGGGAAGAATAAGTGCAACTCACAAAGCCCCACCCAATGTTGTCCATTGTGATTTGATAGCAGCACGGTAACGTGATGAAATCACTCGTTTGTCATTAGTTTTGTGGTTCCTTAAAGCAAGCGGCCATAACGTTACGTTAAGACAACGCCTGCGTACATGTTGCTCGTTTCGTGCTTACTTACTTGTGACACAACAACATTTATACCCTCCCTTGGCCTGCTGTGTCGCCAGATCTTTCGCCAAAAGAGCATTTGTGGAACGAAATGGAACAATGTCTCCGAAGTCTTCCTTACCAACCGATAACAGTGCTTGAACTCGAACGAGCCTCACTTCGGATGTGGCGTGCTATTGCACTAAAAGACCTAGTGCGATCTATGTGAGATTAGTTGGCGAAATACATTGCAACATCTGGCAGTCACACAAAGTACTGAATTGGACTTAAAGTTTTAGTGTCACGTCATATGACGGGCTGTATTGCCTGTGGATACAATCTTTGTGGTAATTTAGCATAACCTCAAATTCACCAATCGCTGATTAATGCTTAATTGAATTCGATAAATTGTAACCAATCCGACTTTCCTAAAAATAATGCGTAATATGCACATGCACTTTTTTCACTAATGTACAGTTTGAACAATAAACTTAACCTCTAGGCTGCTAAGCGCGACTCGCTGACCTTTTGCGGACAGTATAGATCAAAATCAGACTGCACAGACCATGCAGTCTGATCTTGGATCTACATTGTGTCCAATAAGGAGATATTTTTTACAAAAAAAAATAGTTTAACGTTATTCGGGTTTTTACAATCGGTTTTAAAGTTTTACTTGATTCATTAAACAGGTTAAGAGTTAATGTAGAGGTGACCCCTACTATTTGGCCTGCAACACGCGAAAAGGGACATTCGGACATTTGCTTAAAGTGTCGTCTCAGATCAGTCTGCGCTGTCCGCGCAGGCTAATCCGAAACAACACTTTCCGTTTTCATGTAATTTTCTGTTTTGTGCAAGTCTACTGTAGCACAAAATCTATTGTAGTCGTAAGGGCCGCCTCGGATTAGCCTGCGCTGATCCGAGACGACACTTTACGCAAAAGTTTGAATGCCCCTTTTCGCGTGTTGCGAGCCATATATGTAGCATTTAATGTATATAGCAGTAGAAGGGTAATATCACCAATAACATGCAAAGCTGTTAATTAGCGAAAAAGTAGCATTCAGTCAATTACACACGTTATGTAAAAGGCTGATTCCTCTTCATTATTGACTCACGCCATCATTTCCGATAACAGGGACCGTTACAATGCTCGGACTGTAATTTGTAAGTTCGCGAAAATCCCCGCAAAACGGATGAAATAAACAGCTAATTTACCATAGCAACTCATGTAATTATGGAATAATCGCCGACATAAAAGCTTGTATTTATTCGTACAACCTCTATTTATGCAAATGGGGTTTAAGTGCATGAGCTTATAATAGCTGTTAGTCTGAAGGAACATTTCCAGTGGCTGTTAACGTTTTTTATTGGCAAAAGGAACTTTTTACCATTTCCAATCGTCATTTACGATTTTGTTCGCATAAGGGACTTTTGAACATGCCCAATGGCCATTCACTTGCTTGTCTTCCAGAGACCTTGGAATATCTAATTGCAATTAATGTTTGTTTGTTTGTCTTTTTTTCATCCAGAAACTTTTCTTTTGTGTTGTATGAGGGAAATAATCGGATAAAAAATTACAAAAAAAGTGTTTTGCGCTGTATGAACTTTTTTGGTTTTTTAACCTTCTGAGATCAAGTTCAATACAATTGGCACTTTTGATCCATTAAAGGGACTTGTATGTTGTTATCAAAAGAGTTTCTGACCAGATTTTCTACGCTTGTAATCAGTTGGACAATTTAGGAACAAGATCAGATCGCACCTTTGATCCAGTCTAATTTTAAATTACATTGTCCTCAAGAGTAGCTTAAATAATGGTTCACGCCTCAAAAAGTTTTGTCGAAATTTTTCAAGTGATATGTTCGTAAATTTACTTTTTTTCCCATTACTGTTATACTTACGTCTATGTAATAATGTAAATCACAGAACTCTATGGCTTTAAACGGGGTCCTGTGTGGCTCAGTGGTAAAGTGTAGGACTCGTAACCTGGAGATCTCGGGCTCGAGCCCGCTAGCGACCAAAAGAAAAACATTCGGGAGTCAAAATGAAGGTCATTTAAACTCATACCATTTTGCTGTGTTGATCTTATCATGATTCTGACAATGTACTGCAGTTGGATCCGTCAGAGTTCCTGTCGCTGGAAAAAAAATGAATTATACAACTAGAGTTAAAGTTACCAACGGTTTTCTGTCAGCGCCTGGAACTTTGACATACAATAATAAATTATTGTAACACATTGTCAGACTCATACTTTTAGATGGAATGGATTAAATTTGCCAGCAAATTGACCCCCCCCCCCCCCATTTATTTTTGGCGCTAGTGGGACTTCAAAGCTTAAAAGTTCTTTTGACATTGTATATTACTATATTAGCTGAGAGTAAAATCTTTTAGAGAAAAGTCTAGATTTTCTTCCTTTTATTGCCGGATAGACAAAGATTCATTGTTTTTTTTTAAATGATCAAGAGTAAAGTACTAAAGTTTTGCTGCAAATGTACTTGTAGACTGACCTTGACTTACGATAGGCCCCAAAAGTTTTGTTTCCTTCCTGATAGTCTTACTTGCTCCCTAGAGGTGGTCGAGAGAGACAGAGAGGGGTGGGAAAGAAGATAGGGGAAGAGGGAGAAGAAGAAGGAGAAAGGAGGAGAAGAAGAAGAAGAAGGAGGAGAAGGAGAAGAAGAAGAAGAAGGAGGAGGAGAGGGAAGAAGAGAGATATTGAGAGAGAGGTAGAGAGGGGGGATACTCTAATAATTATCTGACCAAGTAAAAACAGATTCTCGTGACATCTGGCATAGAAACTGTGATCTGGTCTGTTTATGGCATGCCACGGTCTAATTGTAGATAATTCTAATGTAACATTATGCTTTAAAAGATTTGTAATTCAATAAAGAGGATGTAAAATGTACCGTTAGAACACGGCGTTTCAGATATAAAAGTCCACATCCCCAGCTGCCTCCCTGGGCTTTAATCCTTTTGACGCCATAGCCGAAAAACATGGACTTTTGCGAACGGCATAGATCAAGATCAGACTGCACTTTCTGTGCAGTCTGATCTTGGATCTATACCGTCCGCTTGTGTAGTCAAGCCTATACAATCAAAATCTTTGTAAGCTCAATGGATTGTATTTAGGGCCGTCGAAAGAGGTCGAGTTTATTTATTTGACGTTGAAAGATTTAATCACCTATTTATTAACTATTCTAGATATTTTTTTTCTTCGATAAATTCCAGGACAAACCATCTGATTGGCTGAGAGAGAACGTCTCAGCCAATCAGATGGTTTGCCCTGGAACTTACAGATGATTATTGCTCTTCTCGTACATTAACCCTAAACCTGCTAAATATGTGAAATGAAACTTTCAAGCCGATAGTAAAACCCAAATTTTGCTATCTTTCTTGGAGAAAAATATCTCCTTATCCGACAGTGTAGATCCTAGATCAGACTGCAAGTTCTGTGTAGTCTGACCTTGATCTACACTGTCAGCAAATGTTCCTTGAGTCGCGCCTAGCAGCCTGAGGGTTTACCTTGGGAACTTGGCCGCAGTCTAAGTAATTTGCCGGGACTACTATCATATAGATATCTTTTTATTTTCTCTAACCTTCTATCTATATTTGTGCTCTCTGCTACTTGGTATGGCATAAAAAAATCAAGCTAACATGGTTATTTCAAAATTACATTGATTACTGTTATGACCAGAAAAGAGATAAACCAAGTACTTAGAAAGGGCTTAGCTGGGACCGACAATCCAGACAAACAGACTAGGGCAATCAAAATTTCAGTAAAAATGCTCTCAGCTGATATACCTTACACGCACCCCAACACATTCCCTAGCCTTTCTCATTTGCATCCATTAAAGGGAGGTAATGGTGCTGCCCATATCAATACCTTTTCCCAATCTTGTATGCCCCACCATTGACTACTATTTGCCAATTTTCTTTAGATCTTTCAATGTATGAAACTGACACAAAAAAGGAGCGAATACTCAAATGTCAAACTTGTTCTAGTAACAGTATCTCACAAATAAATCGGACAGTGTAGATCAAACGTAACGTGCAGTCTGATTGTAACGTGCAGTCTGATTTTCATCTACAATAATCGCAAAAACATGTAATTTTGCGTGTGGGGTCCCCAAAAATTATTTTTGGAATAATCTTTGATGATATTACATCCAATCTACCCAAACGGAATATGACGCAGGTGGTGAAGTTGGAAAAAATGATCTTTGTCGCTAAGTAACCATTTATAACGTTATAACAGTAAAGAAATAAAAGTTTTTTTTTTCTGGCATGATCAATTGTACTAGATAATTGTAACATAAATGCTAAACTGCACTGCGACAAATCTTGTGCGCTGACTCTTTCTTCCCTTTTTTGTTTGCACCAAGAGTTTGTGATAACTCGGATGTTTCCAATCACCACAGATTTTTGCAATTTATAAAATTGATTTTTCTGTTGAATATTTTACCCTAAACCTGCTAAGCACTGCTTAATGGGCTTTGATGGAAAGCGTACACAAAGATAAGGGAGCACAGAAAATGCAGTCTGATCTTGAATCTACACTGTCCGATACCGTGAGATCTTTCCGGCAAAAATGACTATAATTACATTGCGATATTGGGAGATTTACAATTGAGTGGAAACATTTGTTTAACTTATTTAGCATTTTTAGGGTTAACCCTTTGCCGAACAGTGTTAACAACCCTGTGGAGAATTGGTTTTGAAAACATTGTGGGGGGGGGGGGGGGGGAAGAGAAGGAGCAAATGCTGGTAACCAGCATTTTCTGCTATTCCCATTAACTCATTACCAAACGACAAAATTTTAGGTTTGTCCAAATCGAAAGCATTTGCAGGACGACAAAATAAAAGTGACTGAAAATTTGAAATTTGTTTTGTGAAGGGTAGAAAACATTGTGGGAAAAGGAGAAAATGCTGGTTACCAGCATTTTCTCCTTTTCCCACAATGTTTTCTAAAGTCTTCTTTCTCAGGGTCATCAAAAGTAGGGATTGTGTGGTAATGGGTTAAGTTTTCAACTTTTCTTAAGACATATCATCATTTGCAATTGACTTGCGTCTGCAGATGACTTCGTTTTGGAAAAGTGTAAATTTCAGCCGTATAGTAAAGAGTTAAGATACGTAAGATAAGCGTATGTTTAAATGATGAAAGTTGTCCTTTGTAGCCAAGAAAACATCGTGGGGAAAGGAGACAATGCTAATTACCCACAATGTTTTCAAAAGCGTCTTTTTCAGGGTCGTTTAAACGCAGGATTATTTGCCCAAAGGTTGACTCTGTATCTGACAACATTATTTCAAACTTGTCAAAATTCAAAGCATTTACAGACCACAAAATAGACACTGTCAGCGCCACAAGCGAAACGCGAAAGAGGGGAGGGTGGTGTGGGGCCGCTTATGAGGACGGCATAGATCAAGATCAGACTGCACGTTCTCAGCAGTCTGATCTCGGATCTATACCATTCTCTTGTGGTGTAGTTAAGCCTGTAAAAGAAAATTCTTCTAATTACATTAGACTGTTATTTTAGCCATCAAAAGAGGTCGAGAGGACATGCTCTGTGAAAAGGGGATTTAATGCATCTGCAAAATGTATCGACCCACGTCAGCCTGCGCATTCCGCGCAGGCTGACCTGGGCCGAAACCTTTTGCTATTGGTTGATTTTCTGCCTGTCAAAGGACCAGTCTCTCTCATCACTTAGTCGGTTGTTAGACAAATGGATTTTATGGATCCTTAATCCTGTGATGACTTGCTTGGTACGATGCATCACAGGGATGCATTAAACCACTGTTTGTCAGAGCTTGCCTTATATATTTGGCGCAGTAAGAGTTAATATGTCTAATAAGCTAGGATTGGTCTTTGCAAAGTTATACTCAATATAACAAACTTAGTGGAGGTATACTGGAATAAAGCTGTCCGTCCAAAAAAAAGGCGATTTTGTGTATTTTTTTTTCTTCCTAGAGTTTAATGTTCCCTATCAGATTTCCTTTGTGAGAATGTTGTTCCATTCTTAGACAAGCATAGCAAACAAGCTTCTGGAGATGTCGCGGTTGGATCTGAACTGCTGAAATTTGAACCTGCGGCTTGTTCCACATATGCTCGATAGGAAAGAGGTAGGTAGAGGTACGCTGGAATCAGCATGTCCCTCTGTCTGTCCGTTTGTACGTATACTCATTTTTTTTTATCAATTTTGGCTGAAATGGAAACCTTCCGGCTGACATGTGATCATATGCACCTGCATTTTTCAGTTTCTTCGGTTCACTACTGCATGATTTATGGCTGTTCAAATTTACATGTATTTCCTGATCAAGTGGCAAGGAACTTAATTAGGAGGGGAAGGGGGAGGGATTGAGCCCCTATAGCACAGTCGGTAGTGAGTAGGACTTGAGAACAGGGTTTCGCTTGTTCGAATCCCCAGCTCGGCTAATTTCCTTCTGAGAATTAATGAAAGTTATTGCGACAGGATTCATTCCTCTCCCACCGATGATGTGGGAAAGCACCAAGTGGCTTGGCAAGAATATTGTGCAAGGTAGTGGTAACAGAAATGCCAGGAAAGCATAGCTATGTGCTCTGGCCGCCGAGATATTACTGATATAATGTTGAAAACTGCGTTGAACACCATACAATCAATTAATCAGAGGCGTTGGGGGACGGGGCAATATTCGCTATCCTTCTACAGTTTTAGTAAACCCTTTGCCACACAATCCCGAGTTTTAAAGACCTTGAAGAAGAAGGCTTTGGAAAACATTGCAGGAAAAGGAGAAAATACTGGTAACTAGCATTTTCCCATTTTCCCTACAATGTTTTCCAAAGGCAAAATTCAGTGTTTGGACCACGTATATTTTATCGTCTGTTAATGTTTCAATTTGGACCAGTCTGAAATTTTGACGTTTTATAAAGAGTTAAATCAATGTGAAACCACTACACAGATGAGACCCCTGGTTTAAGATCAGACAAAAAATCGTGGAGTCATGCCTTATATCTACACTATCCGCTATGCCGAGACAATCTAGCCTAAAGCAATTTTCAATTTGAATTTATTTGGGATTTCTTTTACAGACTGAAAATGTGTATTTCGCGTATCTGGTGATTTGAGGATTCCTCTGTGAAAAAGGGAGTTTAATCAGCTGCAAAAAAGTATCGTACCAGATCAGCCTGCGTAGTCTTCGCAGGCTGGCCTGTTTCGAAACTTTACGCCTTGTGTCAATTTTCTGCATATCCAAAGACCATTCTACCTCATGATTTAGCCGGTTGTCAGAAAATAGATGCCATGGATCCTGAATTATATGTCATAACTTGCTTGGTATAATACATCACGGAGAGGCATTAAGCCCCCTTTTGCAAGAGCATGGCTCATTTACTTTTGGACCATATACCATGAATAAAAGATTCAGATGATTAAGTTAAACCAGTTTTTCTCCTTTTTCCTCTTTTTTTTGTTTTCCTTTAAAGCTTTTCTTTCTCGTATTTAATTCCCAGAGGAGACCGTGCATAATGATTATCCCTTTACGAAACTATCCTGTAGGATTTTGAAGAAAATGGACTGTGAAAACAACGTGAGAGCCCGAACGTGCAGTCTGATATTTGATCTACACTGTCCAATAAAAAGATATTTTTCTATTAAAAAGATAATTTTGAAAACGAAACATCCGGGGTTTTACTATCGGCTTGAAAGTTTCCTTTTACCCTTATCCTGCTAAGTAAATTAAATGAAACTTTCAGGCCGATAGTAAAAAAACCAAATGATGTTTGCTTCAAATTCATTTTTTGGAGAAAAATATCTCCTTATCGGACGGTGTAGATCCAAGATCAGACTGCACGTTCTGTGCAGTCTGATCTTGATCTACACTGTCCGCAAAAGGTCAGTGAGTCGCGCTTAGCAGCCTATGGGTTAAGTTATTAAGCAGATTAAAGGATTAAGAGTCAGTACATAAAAATGTGTGTCACTACATACTGGCTTTTAACTGGTGCACTTACTCCTGAGATATAACTGAAATAGTGTTGAAAACAGCGTTTAACACTAAATAAACTAGCATACTGGCTTCAAATACAGTTAAGCAATTTCATTGAGGATTATACAAATCGGAATCATTCACACACACAAAAACAATGTGTTTTATAACATGACAAAAAATCTGAGTTATCTCCCATTAACCCTTTACTACATAATCCCTTGTTTGATGTACCCTGAGGTAGAGTTTTTTTTTTCAAAACGTTTTGGACAAAGAAATAAAAGGTGATATCTAGAATTCCGTCATTTTTCAACAACGTTTCTTATCTTTCACAGGCAGATCTCATCGTCTAAACTTCGTCTAATTTAGGGTCTGCAAATGCTTTCAATTTGGACAAGTCTAAAATATTGTCATCTTGTAAAGAGTTAAATCTTTCAGCGCAAAATCTATAATGTGTTGCCCTCTTTCGACGGCAAAAAATACAATCCACTGAAACTTAGAAAGATTTTTATCTGATATGCCCGACTAAACAAGCGGACGGTATGGATCAAAGATCAGCCTGCACGTTCTGTGCAGTCTGATCTTGATCTGTTACGTCCGCAAAAGGCCCTACATTCTCCTATAGTAGTGAAGGATTGCCGGATTCAAGCACATGAACCGCATTAAAACGGAAGTTAATTTTTTTTGTAGTCATAAGACTTAGTATAAATTCAGCAGGACTTGGGTAAATATGAAATTTGAGGATAGTCAAAGTAAACAAAGGCACAAAACAATCTATGAATATATTATTGACGTTTTTGACCGTTGACATGGAAACCGTTTGTATTTCAAATAGACGTATTAACGTATTTAGGGAGTTTTCTTTATTCAGTTTCTTTTGAAAGAAAAGACGGTATTGCTTTACTCTTTCATTTAACGCTTTACCAGAGGAAAACCTTTAAACTCGTGTGCATTGTATATTGAAAACATTTGCAGACAACAAATTAAATGTAGCTAAAATTATGCGGTTTATTTCTGAAAGGGTAGAAAACATTGTGGGAGAAAACGAGAAAATGATGGTTACCAGCATGTTCTCCTTTTCCCACAATGTTTTCAAATTATTTTTCCTCGGGGTCGTGAAAACAAGGGATCGTTCATGAAAGGTTTAATCTCACCCAACAGGTTTTGTGGGTTTAACCCTTTGGCTGCTAAGCGCGACTCACTGACCTTTTGCGGACAGTGCAGATCCAAGATCAGACTGCACAGAATGTGCAGTCTGATCTTGGATCTCCACTGTCCGATAGGGAGATATCTTTCCCCAATAATATCATTGAAAAAGCAAAACTTGGGTTGTTACTGTCGGTTTGAAAGTTTTTTTTGAAGTTATTTGATAGGATAAAGTTTGATCCATACCTTGTGTTTTGCGACCTCTCTTGACCTTATCTTAGCTGAGTACGGCGAAACTAGTCTTCTTAATTCTGGTCTGCTCTCTAGCAAATATTCCAACAAGCGATTGCTAATTTTTCATGGGTGATTAAATAGTCGTCAACTGCAGGCAGTGTGTGGGGTTGGTCAAGGCACACATTTGTTACGATAATAAGTTAATGCAACAAAACACGTACATTTCTTCTTTGAAATTTGCCTGAATTTATTTTACTGAAATAATAATTCAGCGATCCCGTGAAACAGACCGCTTTGAACTCGGAAAACATGGTTATAATTTATGGGAATTTGATGGGAATTGGTTTTTAATACATAAATGAGCCATGCTCTGACAAAAGGGGACTTAATACTTCTCCGTGATCCATTATACCAAGCAAGACATTACATAATCATGAATCCATAATTTCAATTTTGTCTAACAACAGACCCTGTCCTGAGGTAGAATAGTCCTTGAACATGCAGAAAATTGACCAATAGCAAACAATTTCGACCCATGTCGGCCTATGGGGATTGCGCAGGCAGACACAGGTCGATTCTTTTTAGCAGATGCATGAGCCCCCTTTTTCACAGGTCATGACTCAAATATATCGTAAAAACATTTTGCAAAGGAATATATTGCTCAAAACGAGTTTCCTGATAATCAAAGATTCACTGGTAACTCAAATTCTCGATAAAAATAGAATCATGTTTACAGCAGTTTTTGTAGATTTGCCTCTTTACATATCAGGGTGATATTCATTTCTTGGAAAAAATCAGCAAACAACCATGGTTGCTACGATAAGCTGCTACACTTTTTTAAGGCATAAAAATGATAATCATCCATTCAAACCGATTCTTTAAATAACATAAAACATCATTCGACTGATTACATGCCTGAATGTAGGAGAAAATGGTAGCGACTTCAAGATTGTCCATTCTGTCCTGCCATTTGAAGAAGAATGCAATAACAGTTCAATAATGTCAACAACGCTAGAGTAGGGGGTTCCCTCAATAATGGAAATGTCATTTAATTCATGCTGGAATTGGTTTCATTAGACCAACGGTCAACCATTTAACTTCCGTTGTCCTCGTTATCCTTTGATACCACTTCCGGTCACTGAACGGCGTGTTTTAGGAACTGACCAGATATTCAAGGAAAAATGAGATTACAGGCCAAAATTTACTTAGGATATAATTATTTTCGTGTATCCGTTTTTGATACGTTTGTCAAATTTTGTTATTTCCTCCTTTAATTTATTTTATAACTATGATTTCGTTCTTATCAAAGACGTACTAGTGCTTGATGTACTTACCTCATTATTTCTTGGAACATGTGGCAAACCTCGGCTGATCCATTGATCAAGTCCATCGGTTGTATTATACTGCCTTTGGAAAACACTGTCGCTCTCTCTCTCTCTCTTCTCCTTTCTCCCAACTTCTCTCTATGCCCTCTCTCTCTCCCTCTCAGGCAGAGAATAAGACAGAGATAGAGAGACCTTGGCAAATGTTTTGTTGTATACATTATGTAATTTTGACTATGTACACTTGTACTCGTCTTATAAAATATCTGTTCGTTTCTGTTCCTTTTGAAAACACCGTTGAAAAAACAGAAAATGTTGGTAACCAGCATGGGCCTAAACTATTGTTCTCTTTCTTGATAATGCAATGGAGAAGTCAAGTGCCATATCAAAAGGAGAAATTATACGATGTCAGCAATTTCGTCTTGTACCTCATTGTTTTCAAACGAGGTGCAAGTCTTCTACAGGCGATAATGTGATTCTAGGCCTTTTTGTGGCATTTTACAACATTTTACAAGAACAACAACGACGACAACAACTACAAAAACGACTTCATACGTAGGATGTACGCTATGAGGACCATGAACAATACACATTTACGATACAGTACTGATAAGCTTTCGGTCAAACTTTTTCCAGATGCCTGATATCGCTTTACATTTTAAGATAAAACAAATACAAATGATCCGTGCTTTGTGAAAAGGGGGCTTAATGCATCTGCGAAAAGTATCGACCTAGTTCAGCCTGCGCAGGCTGACCTGGGCCGAAACTTTTCGGCATTGGTCAATTTTCCGTATGTCTAAGGACCAGTTTATTTCATGATCCAGTCGGTGGTTGAACCGAATGGATTTTATGGATCAATAATTATGTGATGACTCGCTTAGTTTGATGCATCACGGAGATGCATTAAGCCACCTTTTGCCAGAGCATGGCTCAAATTATATTTCATTATTGTGCAGCCCAATTACTCGTATTCTACAAAATCCCTTACTTTCTTTCAAAAAGTTTCTTTCGAAAAGGCACAGGAGTCTTGATACTAGTAATTGCGTATACAACCAGTGGCCAAACTTCCGAATTCCATTAGCTAACGTGCATTTTCAGTGTACAAGATCAAGAACTACACTACACCTGATCACGCAGCCCGTCTGAAAAAAAAAACAGGTTTTAAATAAGTCTCATAATTTTAATAGATGTTTTAGAAAATTTCTGTTGAACTCGACAAAAAAAAGGATGCTTCAAAGGCATGTTCCGTCCTTTGAGACGCACTGAATTAATTTTGTAGTCTGCAAATGCTTTAGGCCAGTCTAAGTTTCTTTAGGATTTATTTATCGTCGTCGCTGGGTGCCCAAAGTATTATGGGCGATATCCTCTGGAACGGTGATTGTCAGTCTACCTTGTGGGGACAGCGCAAGATACAGGACGAAAACCCATCATTAGTTACCCATGGTTCTATGTGTATAGCACCGTCACAGCGGACCTAGATTTAGGCCTTATTTGTTAGACTACCAGTAAATTTTGATATCCAGCCATGAGAATCGAAGCCACACTCTCAACTGTCCAGAGGTTACAAATGTCGTACTCTTCAGCTCGAGCTAATCCGGCTGATACATAAAGGGTTAAGAATTAAAGCTGCATTACGATAAAGCAATTACCTCCCTGGGGTCAAGAAGGTTACGGGAAACAAAGTAATCGAAACGAAATGACTACATCCTAATTGCTAATTAATCGAGAAAATTAACAGATAACATATGCAAGATAAGGCATGAAATACGACACAGGGTGGTTGTGTACCATGCAGGCCGATCCGATTTCAAACTTGTCGGGCAAAAACAAGAAAGGGAAATTAATTACCCCGTAGAGCGCCTACCCAAGTTACCTTTGCGACAAGTGTAGATCAAGATCAGACTGCACAGAACGTACAGTCTGGTCTATGATCTACGCTGTCCGCCTTGCTGACATATTCTAGACAAAAGCAAACTGAAAATGTTTTTTTTTTGAGATTTTTCTGCTGCCTTTTTTTTTTTGTTTAACCTTAGGTTGCTAAGCGCGATTCAAGGACCTTTTGCAGACAGTGTAGATCAAGGTCAGACTGAACAGAAAATACAGTTTGATCTTGGGTCTACACAGTCTGATAAGGAGATATTTTTTCCTCAGAAGCAACTCTGAAATAGCGAAATTCTGGTTTTTACTACCCGCTTGAAAGCATCATTTAAGCAGCATTGGGGTCAATTCTGATAAATATTACGAAGTATACTTCTCTCTGCAAACGTAAATGAACTAGACGGTTAAATGAATTAAAAAGATACATGTTTTGGGTTCAAATAACGGCTGGGCTTGCTTAAAGTAACAATAAAGCCCAAAAGTAAACACATCGGGTGTTTAAATGCATTTGAACTTATATCATACCATTTAAAAGTATAGAAATGATTGTGAAGATTACAATCTGTCATTGTATGGTCAGTCCAAGTGTTAGTTGCTGACAGAGAAATTAATTTCAGAACTAGGTTAAAACCTGCCAGGTTGCTGTGTCTTTTGTTTACTTTTTGCATGATTTTAAAATTCTTTATTCTGCCAGCGACTAACATATGGCCCTACCACACGATAACAGACTGTCATCTCCACAATATTTTTCATACTTTTAAATGGTATGATTCAAGTTTAAATGTATTATGACATCTGCTTTGATATTTTGGCTTCTACTGGGCCTTAATAATCGGTAACTCCTATTTTTATGAGATCAAACATGACGTCATCGTACTCGTAGTTATTTGAATATGATCCCGCATAATCAACGCGTATTTATAATCGCGTAAACATTCCCAAAAATCTTTTGCGAAATTCTTGCACGAAATCGAAAAAGGGCTATCTTGCTTATTAAGGAAAGAACACTGATTTTCTTTTTTGTCTTTCTTCTTTATTGGTGGTTTGCCAGGTACTGCCTTACGTAATACAGTGATGAATAATGTTTGAGGTTTAGTAAGATTGTAATACTTCAATAGGTCTAGGCCCCTTTGAAACTACATTTACCTCAGGAAAGCATAAAGCATGGATAGATACACTGGTCCCAGTGATATAACTGAATTGTGGAAAACGCATAAACGCCAAATAAACAAGCAAACCGAAAGAACTATTTTTTCTAGGAACAGAGACTTTTCCATATTTAAAACGTATTGTAGAACCATTTACATAATATTTACAGTATAAGAACTCTGGGACTAATAACGTTGTCATGGCATAAAGGCCAGGAAATTTTGTTGTTCGGGCTAAAAACAGATTAAGTCTTTATCCGACAAAATTATTAAATCATCCATATTACAGACGCAAATTTAAATGGGATTCAACTGATGGGATTTGTTATCAAAAAGGGAGAAAACATTGTCGGAAATGGAGAAAAAGCTGGTTAACAGCAGCTTTTTCCTTTCTCACCAGATTTAAAAAACCTTTTATCTTAGTTATCTTAGGGTCTTTAAAACATAGGATTTTACGAAAAGAGTTCGTAATTATGCCTGAATCGTCTACAAAGGGACATTTTTGACCTTTGACTTTTGCATTGTAGTAGCAAAATAGTATGGAATGTTTTCATACGCAACGAAAAATGAAAAAAAAACGCAGCAAAACAATTTACAACTCAGCAGTCACTTTTGTTTCGACGCATTTGTTATGCAGTTTTGAACAGCAGTTTAATTCAGTCACGATTGCCAATGCGTTATACCATGCATTTACTCATCAGAGCTTTTTTTTTTGTTTTGGTATTTCTTTCATTCTGTAAAGGGGACTAGTTAAATTTTTATCATCGTACAAATCCTTACAAATTTATTCATCACTGGATTAACCCCTAGGCTACTAAGTTCGACTCGCTGAGCTTTTTGCGGACAGTGTAAATCAAGATCAGACTGCACAGACCGTGCAGTCTGATATTTGGTCTACACTGTCCTGTAAGGACATATTTTCCCGAAAAAATTACTCATGAAATAGCAAAATTTGGGTTTCTACCATCGGTTTAAAAGTTTCATTTCACTTATTTAGCAGGATAAGGGTTACTTAGGGCGGGCAGACCACCAGTAAAAAAGAAAAAGACACAACTACTGGTTCAGTAGCTTTAGCTTGTCCTCCAGCGACTTATTTTCTTGTTCCGTTAGAGAACGTCGACATCATATGAACATGTTATTTTCAGGCCGTGACTGTAAACTGTATTAAGGTGTTGTCAATAAAGTATGTCTTTCGTTCGTTCGTTTGTTCGTTCGTTTGATCGTTTCTTTGCACAAGGCTGGTTTATATTCATAAACTGTCTTCCCCTATAAACTTGTCAATACTATTGTCTAACAGTGAGTGAATGAGAACTTTTGTTGCTTTGTTTGCCTGTATTGGAGTTAAACGCTGTTTTAACAGCTTAGGTCATATCGCGGCGGCTAGTTAACCTACACATGTGATTCCTGGCTTTCTCACACAAGTACTGACACAACTCTCTCTCCAAGCCTGCTTTTCTCACATGCATCAGAGGTGAGAGGCGAAAAATAGCCGGAAAGAAAGTTGCCTCAACCAGGTATCGAACTCGCAACCATCAGGTCACGAGTCAGATACGCTAACCAAAGAACTACCCGGCCGGGCGAGTTTGGTTGCGAAGACAGGACTTGTATATAGAGGCTCATCGCAAGTGCTTTGTAAAGTACTTATACCGCTGGCAACCATATGTTGTCGCAGTTCTATCTGCTTTTATGTACGTATGTGCAGTCTGATCCTGATCTACATCTTCATCAAAGAACTAATCCACAGTTTCGTATTGCAGGATAAAAGATAATTGAATTCTGTATACGTTAGACTAATGATTATAAAGAAGCGAAACCAGGCGAGCAGGAAAAACAACCATCTTCCGACTTACAATGGTACCCTTTCCGCTTCATAGGCATAAACAAGGCCTTGCTTTAGTGTAGATCAAGATCAGACTGCACGTAACGCGCAGTGTGACCTTTAATTTACACCGTCCGCTTGTTTAATTCAATCAACTCCATAAAATACAAAGATCTCTCCTAGTGAACAGTGGAGTGTATGTCCAGCCGTCCAAGCACGTCGAGTTGATATATTTGGCCCTGTAAGAGTTAACAAAAGAGCTTCTTTGACTCACGAAGGGCTGGAGAATAATTTCATGCGACAGAAATACGGATTGAAGGAGAAATAAATACATAAGCGGATTGTGTGGCAAGACAATTCTCAACCGCGCTCGCGACTTGCGTTTGGCATTTATTGGAAAAACTTTTCCGTATTTAGAGGCGCGTCACAAGAGCAAAATTGGGTATTGAAGTTAAAATCTCGAGGCAGGATGCAAGAGACAAAAGTTGTATTATCTTTTAGTTTTTTTTTCCGACGATGTGAAGTATTCGGACTATGTGGATGACAGGGACTAAAGATAAAAGACACACGAGAAGTTTAAAACAAAAAAAATCTGGATCTTCTTAACTTTTTTGTTGTTGTTCTTTTTTTTTTAAACGTAAAACTCTTTTAAAGAGGTATGCTATAGAATCAGTCACTGCAAATTAACCTACAGAGTGAATTAACGATAAATTAGTGCGACTGTGTTCTTCTGGATTTGGTCCTAGAATCAAATATTTATTTTTTTTTTTTAAATTAAGAAAAGATGGTTTAATTACCCGATAAATTTTATAGGATGTGGATTACAAACAAAAGGGGGGTTTACGCTCCCGCCCGCTCAATAAGGGGTAATTTTTTGGGTTTAGCAATAAAGTCGATATCCTAGCTTTAGGCGGGCTTTTTTGTACTTCCTGTAAGGTAATAAATAAAAAAAAAACGCGCATGTGTCGTTTTGCATTATGTAAAAAAGAGCTGTTTATCTTTTTTTTTAAATTCCTTGTTAACCGCTTCCCAAACAATCTCTTATTTGTATGACCGGTGAAGAATGCTTTTGGAAACATCGTTGGGGGAGAAAAGGAGAAAATGCTGGTTACCAGCATTTTCTCCTTTTTTCCCCCACGATGTTTTATATCATAAAACAAAATAATCATTATAAGTCACATGTTTTTCGTCGTCTGCAAATGCTTTCAATGAGTACGAGCCTAAAATTTTGTCATCTGTTAAATGGTTATAATTGTAGTTTGTGAAAAAAAGTTGTTTTTCCAAATCCTCGTAAAGATATCTCTCCCCGAGAGGTAGAGCCCTCTTCACAGACTTGAGACAGCTGTTAGAATATTATTAGGGTTCTATACAGGGGACAACCACTGAGTTACAATCGGGGCTGTGTAAAGGAACTCGACTGTCGAAGTTATACACAAAGGACCCTTAGGGATTTTCTACACACGTGTTTAAAGGGGAAGAGACATAGAGGGGAAGAAGTTATTTTTGGAAAACTTGTTTATTCAGTGTTTTCGTGTTTTTTCTTTGCTTTTTTCCTTGAAAAGTGGTGGTTTTGGAAAATTTGAAAATGGATCCTAAAATGATAGAGCAGATGGAGGTAAGACAAAAACTAATTTTCGATCTTGGTTTATCTTATTTTCATCTTTGGTAAATCTTGTGTTCTCTTTGGCTATTTATTTACCTTCTCAAAGCCCCTCCGGAATCAACTTTGCAGCAGACATTTTTTTTTAAGATATCAATTAACTCTTCACCACACGATCCCGACTTTTAAAGACCCTGAGAAAGAAGCCTTTTGAAAATATTGTTGAAAAAGAAGAAAATGCAGTAATATCAGCATTTTCTCCTTTTCCCACAATGTTTTCTACCCTTCCCAATACAAATTTCAATTTTCAAGGCACACTAAGTCTTATAATTTGTCGTCTGCGAATGCTTTCAGTTTGGACAGGTCTTAAATTTTGTCGTTTTGGGAAAGACTTGAGACTTTTAAACAAAGTTTTAAAGTAATGTTTGAAACCATTTTGGCATATTCTAGGGAAATGCAAAAAAGTGTTCCTTTTGACACATTATTTTTTTTTTCTAAAGTGGTCAGCCATAGTTGAAGAAAAAGGTTGTATCACGTTGTATTTAATGAGCTTACCCTTTCACAGACATTTCCTTATTTAACGTCCCTGAAAAAAAAAAAGACCTTTGAAAACATTGTGGAAAAGGAGAAAATACTGGTGGCCAGCAATTTCTCAATTTCGCACAATTTTCATACCTTTTCAAAGATAATTTCCTTCATTCAACTTGTCGTCTGCAAATACTTTCAATATGAATTAGTCTAAAATTTTGTCGTCGTATTGATGGCGTCTTCTTCGTCTTCTTCTTCTTCTTATTGTTGTTGTTGTTTTTCACGTTTTACATGGAGGGGCCACTCGCGATAATAAAAGATATTTAACCCTTTACAAAGCAAATATGCATTTTCTCGAACCCGAAGAAGAAGTACTTTACCAGTACCTTCTCCTTTTCCTAGAATGTATCTACCCTTAAAAAGCCGATTTATATAGGCCAGTTTATATATATATTGTCTGCACTTTTTTTTTTTTTCGAGATAACGTATTTTTTATGAAAAAACATTAACCAAAAGACTAAAAGTCTTTATTTGGCGTGAACGCTAGGGGAGGTGTCACTTACAATGGATAAGCACACATATTTTGAATATTATAAATGATAATAAATGGGAGTCATGCACACCATATTTTTTACTGAAAAATGTAATCGGCGCTGGAAGCAATCAGTACACATGATTACGTAGGTCGATATCAGACTGTATTTTAAGGGCATCATAGATGAAGATTACACTATACAGTTCGCACTACCTGATCTTTGATCTACACTGCCCGCTCTTGGATTTATTTGTAGTTCTTTTCGTAGTTCTTTCCAAACAGTATTTTAACCCTTACCAAACAATCCCAACATTCAACGGCCCTGAGAAGAAGGCAGCATTGTGGGGTAAGAGGAGCAATAAACCAGAAACTAAGAATTATTTAGCTCCTGGGGTGAATGAGCAATTGCTTCCTGCAAGCTATAGAGCTCTTTTTCAACACTGGGAGATAAATGGAGCAATTGCTTGAAAGCAGAAATTATTGCTCCCTCTTCAACCTTGCAAAAGGGAGCTATTGCTTGAAACTTATTTATTTGCTCCTGCTCATACATTGTTTTGTAAAAGACTAATTTGCTTGAAACGAGCAAAAATCGTTTTTTATCAAACACTGTACTTAAAGGACGGAATGCTTAAAAACAAGGAGTTCCTGCTTCTTCTCCATCTGTTTTCATTTTCTTTTCGAAAAATAAAAGGTCAATTGCTCTAAGGCCATAACTTGTCCTTTTTGTTGTTAAAAAAAATGCTTTGAAATAACTGGTAAACAAACTCTCAACTACCCTAACAAGTACAGCAGTGTGTGTGTGTAACCAAATGCTAAGATTTTATCTGTTGAGACCAGATTAAATTGATTAGCTCAGAGTGTGTTTTAGCATTCCTGCGTGATTTTGCGCTTGCATGGTTATTTGCTTTCAAAGTGGCTTTGTTGTTTTGTTTTCGTTTAAATCTTCACAGCAATGGGTTTTAAAAAAGTAATACTAAACCGACGATTGTAGTTTCAGCCTTTTTATTATCTCTAAAAGATCCTTAAAACATTTTGATCCTCGACAAAAGACCTTTATCTCCTTGCTGCAGACCACTTTGGAAAACGATGTAAAAAAGGAAAAAATGCGTTCAGAGCAATTTCTCCTTTTTCCACAAAGTTTTCATATTTTCCCAAGGTTATGGCTAGCTTAAGTACTAGTACAGATAACTGTCCCGAAAGGCGATGTTACTTTTTGACTGGTCGCCTCTGGGTACGATGCTGTGCACAGTAAATGTCCAAATATGAAAAGAAGCACCGTAATCGGCTCATTATTGAGAGTAGCTTAAGTACTTCCATTTTATAAATGCACTCGAGGGCTAGGCAAAGTGCTTGGGTGCTTGTGTATATTTATCAACTGGGGTTATGCCGGTTTAAAACGCCCGATACCTGCAGCCTCGGCCTGTTTGCACTGCGGTATCTCATCTAGGTGCCATCGCTGTGTTTATGTAGCCTGGGTTCGAGTCTGATCATGTTTTCCCTTTTATATATTGGGACATTACTAGTACTTTAGTAACGTCCTTATATACAAGGGGAAAAATGACTGGACAGGAACCCAGGCTATATTCATGTGACTTGCCTCATAAGCGGTTGTTACACTAGGAAAATTTATAATTGTGCTCTAGGTCCATAATCATTATTTTGCACTGACACTAGAGCTATTGCCTGCACCAAGACCTAGATCCAGTTGCTGTAGAGCAAAGCTGATTTACCCATCAGGACACAAAAATCTTTCGAAAATTTGAAGAAAATTATGATTATTACAATTTTGTAGAATTTATGCCCTTCCCCGGACTACTTCTAGGCACTGGTGGCATAACTGTTCGAAGGAAAGAGTCCTGGGTACGATACCCAGCTCTTCTTCATATAGACTCCTGTCTTATTTTGCATACCCAGTGCATAGCCCTGGTGCAATGTACTCTGGAGACTACCTCTGGGATTTTCTCTAGTAGGCCACCTGTCACCACTAACTGGTTGGAAACACTTTCAAACACAATGTCACGGTCCCAGAAAAATCGATTCAGAGGCTGAAAACCGAACCTGGGACCAGCAGATTGTAAGGCATGCCTTTTGCCATCACACTACAGCTCTATACCCAAGGATGTATAGAAAATTCGACCATTCATGCCAAAATGGGTTTATAAGAATATCTTAGTGCTTTATGGCGTATTTTTAGAGGTGCAGGAGTGTATCAACAAGTAAATTGCTACTGCACGAATTTCTGTTACAGGCTAATTTAATGGTGGATGGTTTTTATTAGCAACCTGTTGTTTCGTTCCTTTACTTTGATGCCCTCGAGTCTGTGTTGAAACAAAAAAAAAGTGAAAATTGTTGGAATTTGAAACCGAATTAAACTAGTTTGGCTTTTTCTTAAATTTTGTTTTATCAATCCGTGTACGATTCTGGAAAACGTTCGGGTCACTGTCTACACACATTGTAGGTATGCGCTTTAACTCTTTCGCTGCCTTGTGACTAAATTTTTTGTGAGATAAAAACAGATTTTGGTACGGTCAGTAGTGGTGTAAATCAAGGATCAGACTATACATACTGTGCAGTCTGATCTTGATCTACGCCGTCGACAGCTTTAAGTAGACTGTCCTATTGGCGTATATACAATCGACTAATAGTAAAAAGTTTCGACCTAGGTCAGCCTGCGCGGACTGCGCAGGCTGACCTACTTCGATACTTTTTTTCAGATCCTTTAAAACCCCTTTTTTTCACAGAACATGGCTAATCTGTTCTGTTTCTGTATATCAACGTGGATTCTACGTGATTATGAGAAGGGTGAAGGGGCGAGTTAGTTTGATTTAGAAACCAGGAAATCAAATGTTTAAACTTAATACTACATCGTACACACGCCTTTGTCGAAAAACTGCTTTTGAATGGTCATGATGGTAGGCAAGTGAAATTTTATCCGACTAGTTTGTTTGGCATAAACAAAGAAAGTCGGGTTTTTGTCCGTATCCCAGAGCACTGTATTTATAGATCAACATTTTCACCTTTGGACGAACAGTATAACCTTATTAGTATGTTAGACTTAACTCTTTTTCCAGATGATAAAATTTTCGAACGATCCAGACTGAAAACATTGCAGTCGATAAATCAAATGTGACCTAAAAGTTAGATTTGTTTATAAAAGAATGGAAAACGTTTTGTAAAAAGAAGAAAGTGCTGGAAATGTATAAAACTCGTAACCCGGAGGCCTTGACTTCGAGCCTCACTGTAAGGACCGATATTTTCGTGGGAATATTCATGGACAAGACATTTCAGAATCTTAGCCCTGGTACTGGTGAAACGCAGAACTGAAAAAAAATATTATAAATGTTAAACACCATTCAATCAATCGATGGATTTCGATCAATAGATCGATCAATCAAACGATCGATTTCGATCAATCAATCAATCACTCAATCAATCAATTTTTCCTAGGGTCTTGCAGTACAAACACGGAATAAGTTGGTAGGTGATAAAAATAAATTTGCGGGAATAGGAAGTAAAAGCAAGACCTAAACAAGAAATAAGTCATAGATCAGACTACTCCTTTGATGCAGTCTGAAGTGTATTCATACTGTTTGCAAAAGTACCATAAAAGTACCTCGCCATTTCTACATATCAAAACAAAAAAGATGTCAGCTTACGTCTCTTGCATGCAGGCTAATTTTAGATCAACCAAAAACTGTCTCAAGTCACACAAGAGATCTCGAAAATGTGTTTTCGTACTCTCCAGTGTTAACTCTTTCACTGCCAGTGTGAACAAATATAGCGTTTGCGAACGACGTAGATCAAGATCAGACTGCACCGAACGTGCAGTCTGATCTTTCATCTACATCGTTCGCCAGTGAAATCTATACGACGATTAAATCCTCTTCATTTAAAATGAAATAGTATTTACAACCGTCGAAAAAGTCAAGTCTATATTTATTTGGTAGCGAAAGAGATGAACAGAACAGCTGTTAGAAATGACAAATGGGTAAATCGATATATAAGTATTGCAATCTAGCGATAGTACCATAATTATACATGTTGATAATTAACCCATTACCTCTACAGACTGGTCTTATTCCAACCGACAAAACTACCTGCGTACACACGTATGTATGTAAGTAGATAAGATTATACATTCATAATATTTATACGGTAATACATACAAACGATCGCACAGACAGACAGACAGGCAGGCAGGCAGGCAGGCAGTCAGTCGTAATGTTATTTATACCAAGCAAGTAAAGTCACTCCCACTGATGTTAGCTTTTGTCAAATTTTCATCATGTTGTATTGTATCTACCAGTAGAGGCTCGAACTTTGCACCTTCAGCTCTCGAATTGTATTCAGCTTGCCAGGCTTAAAATTTCTTAGAGTTATTGCTTATTTTGTAAGATGTTAACGCCATTTTTATCAGTATTTCAGTTTTATTGCGGCGACCAGTGTACCCATCCTTGTTTTACCGCAGTTTCTATTACCAGTACTTCGCACAATATTCTTCTCAAGCCACTTGCTGCTAGCCCACGTAAAATCCTCGAAACAATGTACAGCAAAGCGAGAGGAATGAATCCTTACTATTAAGACTATCATCAGTCATAGGAAAGAAATTCGCCGAACTCAAGAATCGAGCCAGCGACCTCCCACCCTCCCTGGTTCCAAGCCGTTTGCGTTATAGACTGAGCTACCGGGCTTGGCTTCACCCATGGGCTGCTAAGCGCGACTCACTGAACTTTTGCAGACAGTGCAGATCAAGATCAGACTGCACAGAACGTGCAGTCTGATCTCGGATCTGCACTGTCCGATAGGGAGATATATTAACCCCAAAAATAACTTTGAAATGGCAACATTTGGAATTTCACTATCTGTCTGAAAGGTTCAATTTACTTATTTAGCGGGATAAGGGTTGAAATTCATCAGAATATCATGACAAAAGGATGGTTTAATAACTTGTTCAATACATGTACATAGGAATATTAGATCTGATCGATTTCTCTCCTTGAAACACCTGCCACTTCCCCTTTGGTTTTACTTGTTACAAACGTAATTGTTATACCACCATCTTACACATTCCTACACTTCACCAAGTTGAAAACGTTTGTAGATGACATAATTATTACATTTGGCTTATGATGAAGAAATCTGTTCTGAAATGAAGAAATTTGTTAGCGTAAAAAACATTTTTTGATAAAGACCATTTTCTCCTTTTCCCACAATGTTTTCAGAAGGTTGTTTTACTTAGTGTAGTTAAAACACGGGATTGTAATTGGCCTGCAACACGCGAAAATGGGCATTCGGACATTTGCGTAAAGTGTCGTCTCGAATCAGCCTGCGCAGTCCGCGCAGGCTAATCCGAGACGGCACTTTACGTCAACATTAGATTTTGTACTGCATTAGACTTACGCAAAGCAGAAAATTACATAAAAACGGAGAGTGTCGTTTCGGATTAGCCTGCGCAGAGTGCGCAGTCCGATCCGAAACGACATGTTACCCAAATATCCGAATGCCCCTTTTCGCGTGTTGTAGGCCAATAATTACATTTGGCTTATGATGAAGAAATTTGATCTAAAAATGAAGAAATTTGATATGGTAGAAAACATTGTTTAAAAAAGATCATTCTCCTTTTCCCACGATGTTTTCAGAAGGTTGTTTTACTCATGGCATTTAAAGCACAGGATCGTTAAGAAATGGGATAAAACACCTGCCCTTTTTCTTTCGATTTTATTGGTTACAAATGCAATAATTATATCACCTTAAAGTTTCCAAGATTCTGAAAGAATTGAAAGCTTTTGTAGACGATAAATGATTTCGGCTTCAATAGAGGGACTTTAAATTTTTGATAGGGTGGATAACTTTGTGGGAAAAGGAGAAAATGCTGCTTACTAGCATTTTCTCCTTTTTCCATAATGTTTTCGGAAAGGTTTTTGTCCTCAGTGTCGTTTAAACACGGGATTGTTTGATAATGGTATAAAACATCTGCCCTTTTCCTGTTTTTTATTGGTTACAGAGGCAATAATTATATCATCACCTGCCCAGACCGGTAGCGTAATTGGCGACATACATGGCTTCAAACCAAGGGGGTCGCCCGTTGGATTCTCCGACGAGGTCGACCTCTTTCCAAATATTGATGATAATCATTGCGAAAGGATTCATTCCCCTTTCGTCGCTCATCATTGTTCTAACGATGTTATGTGACAAGCAGAAAAGAAGGAAGGAATTTTGTACAAAGCAACTAGTGAAAAAAGTGCAAGAGAACATGGTATAGGCCCACTTGCCTCCGCGATGTAGAAAGCGGCGTTATCTCCATGCGTGTAACTTTTGGCCTTGGGATTCGTCAAACGCATTCAGTGAACGAAATGGAAGGCAAATGTAGAACGTATAGTTATGATAATGGTACAATTGCTCATATGTCGAACAGGTTAGATTCATGATTAGAATGTGAGTACTATGTTATCTGACCCTAATTGTCATCGGGCTGGGGCCATTTAAGGTCTACGGTCCTAACTCATCGGTAAACATCGACGTTTTCGGCCAATCTCGGCAGCTTCCGTCTTTAAAATGAGAGTTAGGGGCCGTAGACTCACTAACTCATCGGTAAATATCGTGTAACATCGATGTTTTCGTAAAGGCTATTCGGCCAATCTCGGCAGCTTCCGTCTTTTAATATGAGAGTTAGGGGCTTAGACCTTAAGAATTTAAAGTTATCCCATAAGATTATTTGGACTCATGCGAAAGGTATATTATGACTAAAAAACAGAAGCACTAGAGCGAAAAAATATTTGAATAGTCTGAATTGTAACATAATAATAGTAATTTTTTAAAGAAAGGTATTGCAAAAAGACAAAAAGTTTTTAAAAGTGTCAGAAAATACATTTATTTTTTTTTGGGGGGGGGGACAATGTTTTATTTGTGGACAAACGTATATCAAATAAATTGTAGAGTGGCTAAAAACACATTTACACGTAATACTAAAATTAAAAGAAAATTACAAAAACATGAGAAAAAAAACCCTAGGGAATTTGGGAACTTTTATCGACAAAAGAAGGAACGAGACTATGGATCTATGCAAAACCATATTTTACTTTCGAAATGCCTGGCGAAGTTTCGTCAGTTGGGCGTATAAATGTTAAACTCTTCACCAAAGAACACAGTTTTGGACTGTTCCAAATCCAAAGTAATTGTAGAGGACATATTGATGAAATTTATGAAAGTTGTTGTCTTTCATAGGATAGAAAACATTGTGGGAAAAGAAGATAATGCTGTTTACCAGCATTTTCTCCTTTTCCTACAATGTTTTCAAACGTCTTTTTCATCAGGGTCTTTAAAACTCGGGATTGTACGGTAAATGTTTTTAGAAAGAAGAGAGAAAGAGATATTGGCGGAGAAGGCGCGAAATAGGTTAATGATAAAAAATAATCTGAAAGATCAATCGTTTAATTAATGCTCCGAAGATGTCCGTCTTTATCATTGTTATGCCCCTTTGTTCTCATTCCTCGTCACTTCTTTAACCCAATTTCCTACAGATATTTTTGTGTATGTCCCCACCTGATTTAATTAAACGTTTAAAATAAAAAAAAAAAAAACTGGTTGGAAAAACAATCTTGTGCGTAAAGGTTCAGGATTGGTGCAACGCTTTTTACCGATCAACGTCGAGTTTTAACAACCCTGAGGAAGAATGGCCTTAGAAAACATTGTGGGAAAAGTAGAAAATGCTGACCAGCATTTTCTCCTTTTACTACAATGATTTCCCCCCTTTCAGGAAAAATCACATCGTTCGTGCCGCATTTAATATATCGACTGCCAACGCTTTAAATATGGATAAGACGAAAACTTTGTTAACGGAGTTAATAGAAATTTCAACACAAAAAAAAAAAACGTAACATAGTTGATGGAAATTTCTTAGGAAAAAACTAATAGAAAGGATAAAACTGACCAGATTTTCAAACTAAACGAGCCAAATGCATTCAATTGATTGATTGTATGGTGTTCAACATTATTTCAGTTTTATCGCAGCGGCCTATCCATGCTTTCCTGGAATCTCTTTTACCAGTACTCCGCACAATTTTCTTTCCAAGCCACTGGCTGCTTGCCCACATGATTATCGTCGAAGCAATGGTCAGCGGTTGGAGAGGAATGAATCGAGTCGCAATGACTATCATCAATCCTCGGAAGGAGATTGGCCGAGCCAGGGATCGGACCCACGATCCCATGTTCTCAAGTCCTGCAAGCTACCGACTGAGCTACCGGGGCTCGGCAAATGCACTCAAGACTAGATTACAAATAAATTTGAAAAAGACATAGTCCGACTTACGTGCATTATGATGGGACATTTCTTTAATTCATTAGGAAAGTATCCCAGAATCCCTTCTTTAGGAGAGCTCGGTTTGGTAGCTCAGTGGTTAGCGTATCTGACTCGTAACTTGGTGGTTGGGGGTTCAAGACCTGGTAAAGGCAAACTTTCTTTCCGACGATTTTTCTCATCACATCTCTGATGTATATGAGAAAAGTAGTCAGTGACTTAGAAAAAAAGTTGTGTCAGTACTGGCGTGAGAAAGCCAGAAAACACAAGTGGGTGCACTGACTGCCGTGATATGACCTCAGCTGTAACAACGGCGTTAAACTCCAATACCAGCAAAAACCTGTACAACACGGTTGCCCCCAATGTAGAACAAAGTCCATCAGGCCCTTTGCCAGACTGTAACATTTTCGGCTTATCTCAATCGAAAACATTTGCACACACAAATGATGAAATGGTAGCTGTGGAAGGGAAGAAACAATTGTGGGGAAGGAAGTCAACGCCAGTTTTCAGCATTCATCTTCTCGTTTTACCATAACTGTTTTTAAAACCCTTTTTTCTCCAGGTTGTTAAAAGACGGGATTGTTTGATAACGGGTTAATGGGATATACTAGTGAAAGAAAGAGTTAATTGATAGTTTTATCAGATATCGCCAAGTTGTATAGTGCTCTTTTATTATGTGCAGTTCAGCTGTAAAATCTACTGGCCTGTGGTGCAGTGCGGGAGACGCCCCAGTTTCACGTCAATAATGACCTATCTATGACGTAACACATCGAAACCTGTCATCTTATAAACATCATTATCAAATGTTATTGCAAATTCACTTGACCGTTGGGCAGTTTGCAGTCTTTTCACTCGGTGTTGCATAACCACTGACCACTGTGACCTAGACAAGTTACAGCATTTTGTGTACTTAGCTGTAGTGTAAATAAATTATCCTGCGGAGATTTCTTGTGTCAATTTGCGGATGATAATCATTACCTGTGTATATGTTGTGTAATCAATGCAAATCGGTGCATTAATTGATAAGGTAATGTGTCTAATAGACTTTTGCAGCGATTGTTCATGCTTGTGACAGAGTTTTTTTTGCGAAGATGAACGCGGTGACTTTCAACCTACTTCTTGGTATTGAAATATTCGAATAAATAAACAGAAATTTACGATTGGTAGAAAATGTGGACATGCTCATTCTGAGGGCCCCTATACGGAAAATTTATGTCTTCTATCTTTTTGTTCAAGATATTTCTTGTTTCTTGTGCCCACGTATTAAACCTAATTCAGGCTGAACTTTTCCCTTGAATTGATGTTGTTGTTTCTTTGGTCCTTTTTAGATATTTGTATAAAGAATGGAACAGTAAAGCTCTCGCTCCGCCGGTAAAATAGCACTAGAGTGATTCAAGACTTTTAATTTTGGTATTGTCACTATTGTACCTGTAAGTTACTTTTTGGTTTTATATAGATTTTTCTGTTAAAAAAAGATTATGATGAAATTATTATAAAGGGAGATAAAAGACAATTACGATATATGGATGATAATCCAAATGAACCCTTTACCAAACAATATTGTATCTTAACGACCCTGGAGAAAGAGGCTTTTGAAAACGTTGTGCAACCAGCATTTTCTCCTTTTCCCGTGATGTTTTCAAAAGCCTTTTTTTTTTCAGGGACGCCGAAACTTGGGATTGTTTGGTGAAGGGTAAGACGCAGTGAAAGCGGGCATAAAAAACCAAACAACTGAAAAACATCAAAGGTGCAGTGCACCAAATTACGATTTCACGAATACAAATGTACGCTTTAGTTTCAACCAGGTCATGGTGATCCAAACTCGTACCCTGTCCAATTTATACACTTTACCGTCTCTCATTCAGTTTATCGCCATGCAATAGATATAATATAGTAGTCTAGAAACCTGATAACTAAAGCAAAGGGAAGTATGGATCCTGATCAGACTGATCATATTTGCAGGCTGATCTTGTTCAACATACACCCGACACACTGCCATAGTTGCGTATGAAAGACTAAAACTTCGAGTCAGTCTGGAAAATTGCCGTATCATTAATCCGTCACAACTTGCAATTTGAGTCAAAGGAAATCTGTAATTTAGCGAAGGCTGAACAAGCTTAATCGCTCTAGTCATTCACAACTGTGCGTTCTGTGTGTTCGATAACCATTTTGAACTCATTACTTCCTGCACACGACTTTTTTCGCTTGCAACAGACAGATTTTGAAAAAAAAAAAAGAAGTTGACTTTGGGAAAATAGTTCGTGCATGCATGTCCTTTTATTTTAATCACCTTTTGCTCTGAAACTGCCCATCCAGCTTTGAAGTAACTTGACAGAAATGGCCGTACCACTATCCTTTTTTAGAAGTACATCAAAGAATTATGTTTCTTACTTGATAAAAAAAATCATAATTCAATTTAGTCCTGCTCTGTGAAAAGATGGTTTAATGCAGTCCGAAGAGGCTGAACTAGGCGGAAACTTTTTGCTAGTGGTCAATTTGCTGCTTGTCAAAGGAAGAATCTACCTCATGATTCCCTTGGTTGTTAGACAAGATGGGTTTTATGGATACACAATTATGTGATTATTTTCTTGGTATAATGCATCACGGAGATGCATTTAACCCCCTTCTACCAGAGCGCTGCTCATTCATATTTCCGGGTAGGAAAGATCCCTGTGTTGACCTCCCACGTATTCACTGACATCATATTGGCAAAAAAAAAACATGACTTATCAGAGGGCAAGGCTGATTTTCTCTATAAAATTATATTGCAGAACAACTTATGTTCTCACTTTCTGTGCAGTCTGATCTTGATCTACACTGTCCGCAAAAGGTCAGTGAGTCGCGCTTAGCAGCCTACGGATTAAGTTACAGAGCAGGATAAGGGTTAAATAGTGGTTCATCTTTGTTTCAAAGTCTTGTGCAGCAAACTTGTTTCAGATGGCAATAATCCGTGCTCATCTGATCGATTTGTAACAGGTATGGTTCGACATTTGTGATCTTTGTAAGATAATTAGTGGTTTTTAGCTCCGTCTGTAAGTCTATTCAAAGTCTATTCCAGTCGCCGGCAAAATAAAGCGGATTATAGAATCTATCGTAATTCGTTACCATGGTAACAGAAAAAAGTAATAACTTTGTCTATTGTGATTTGGTATCGTAAATAACAACTGAAAAAAAGATAAACGTAGAATTGCCATAATTGGATGTAAAATTTCTATGTCCTCGCCCTTTTTCTGAGAATTATTATTGATAGACATCGAAAACTAATCGGACATAACCTAAAAAGTAAAGCTAGGGATATATGGCCTGCAACACGCAAAAAGGGGCATTCGGACATTTGCTTAAAGTCTCATCCCGGATCAGGCTACGCCGTCCGCGCGGACAAATCCGATAGAACACTTTCCGTTTTTTATGTAATTTTCTGTTTTGCGCAAGTCTACTGTAGGAGAAAAATCTAATGTAGTCGTAAAGTGCCGTCTCGGATTAGCCTGCGCGGACTGCGCAGGCTGATCCGAGACGACACTTTACGCAAATGTCTGAATGCCCCTTTTCACGTGTTGCAGGCCAGTTTCATTTATTATTATGATATGTTTTCCATGAGAGATATAATTTGTTGCAGTAGGAAAGAATTTCGTTTGATGCTGAAAGGTCCAACAGCAACCAAAAGTAAATATTTCGAGGGTCAAATTGCAGGCCAATTTGATTCATACCATTCCAGTCGCTGGCAGAAAAAAAATAGATTATGGCTTGAAACTAGAATTAAAGTTGGTAACTTAAGTTTTAAATGCAGTTTCACAATTCATTTTTATTCGATTCTCAAAACTGATAGGTGAAATAAATTGGCATTAACAGGCAAAAATAACACAACAAACATTACTATTTCAAATTCATTTTCACCGGCAAGTTACATCATACGGCATTGTGTCTGATTTTTATCTAGACTGTCCGCAAAAGGCAATGTGATCTTGAAATGCATCGCTAGCAAAACCATCTTTTATTGTGCTTGACGCTCTAAGGGGTAAAAAAAAATCACAACCCTCCCAGTATCTGCAGAATGTGTTATGAGTTTGGTCAAGTCGAAAATATATACTCAGTTCCATAAATAAGTGTGCACTTAATTTTCTTTTATTTCTCGTCGCATGTTTTACTGAAGACCAACAAATTTGGTATCATACTTTAGTTTAGAGTCTGTAGAAAATGCCAGGCTAATCAGATCTTGACTAACAGAAAGTTTAAGTTAGGTTTTTGCATTCTAAATGAAGGTGGTACTAAAACCAAAGTTGCAAAAGTACTCAAAGACTAAGGTAACATTAAAGTTAGGTTTTTCTTAAAGTTCTTGTAATTTTTCAATGAGTATCTTGTATGGCCACCCCTGCTGTCGATACAGGCAATTATTCGACGTCGCATAGACCTTACATAACGTAAAATCATTGCATCAGGAATGTTATTCCATTCCTGAACGAGAGCGGTGGCCAAAACCTAAATTTAATGTTACCTTAGTCTTTGAGTACTTTTGCAATTTTGATTTTAGTACCACCTTCATTTAAACTGCAAAAACCTAACTTAAACTTTCTGTTAGTCAAAATCTGATTAGCCTGGCATTTTCTACAGACTCTGAACTAAAGTATGATACCAAATTTGTTGGTCTTCAGTAAAACATGCGACGAGAAATAAAAAAAAATTAAGTGCACACTTATTTATGGAACTGAGTATATAATGGTTGAGGTATGCTCTGGCAACTCTGAAATTCCTTAATACATGATACAATTTATCACAGTATTACGTTTACGTAAAATCCATTTTGTTTTAAAACCGCCTTAATCATGAGGTAGACTGGGACTTGGGCGTACAGAAACATTTACCAACTGCGAAAAGTTTGGACCCAGGTCAGCCTGCGCTGAATGCGCAGGCTGACCTGGGTCGATACTTTTCGCAGATGCATTAAGCCCCCTTTATAGACTAAGAGCATAGCTCATAGAAGAAGGGGGGGGGGAAAGATTCCGATGGTGTTGATTTACGGTAAATATGCCATCTGCGGAAAGCTTTTAGAAAGCTGTCAACGGTAGCGGATCGATTTTCAACGGTTCAACTTGTCGTCTGTCACTTTTAATTTGTCCAAACGAAACAAAAAAAGAAGATATAAACGCTCCGAACGCCAAGAGAACGTGAGCGTTAACTCCAGTCCACCCTTATCCTGCTATATAAATGAAACGAAAATTTCTACTCAATTGTAAATACCCAAATATTGCGATTTCAAAGTTGATTTCACCAGAAAGAAATACCTTATCGGACAGTGTAAATCAAAGATCAGACTGCATTTTCTGTAGAGTCTGATCTTGATCTACACTGTCCACAAAGGCGCTAGAGATCAAGTTTAGCAGCCTAAGGATTCTAAGGACTATGATACCAAATCATCCTATGTTTTAATGACCCCGAGAGAGAAGGGTTTCGGAAACATTTTGGGAAAAGGAGAAAAAGCTGGAAACCAGTATTTTCTACTTTTCCCCACAATGTTTTCCTTTTTTTTCAGAGACACAGCCTATTATTTGAGCCATATTTCATTTGACGTCTGCAATTACTTCGATTATGGACGAGTCTAAAATTGTGTGGACAGGTAAAGACGCAAAGTATCCAACACTTCGAGAAGAGAAGGTTTGGACCGTTCAGATGAAAGAGAAGTTCTCTCCGAGAAAAGAACAATCAGAGTTTGTGATACGTATGAATTACAGAGAATTGAACTATCATTCAAAATAGACGTTTAATAGGTAAAATAAATGTGCCATGCTATGTGAAAAGAGGGTTGAATGCATCTCAGTGATGCAGTATAGCAACCAAATCCTCACATGAATGATTCTATAAAATTAATTTTGTCTAACGAAATACTCAATCACGAGGTAGAATGGTCCTTTGACATACAGAAAATTTACAAATAGCAAAAAAGGTTTCGATCCATGTCCGCCGGCACTGACTGACATGGGTCGATACTTTTTGTAGATGCATTAAACACCCTTTATATAGGGCATGGCTTATATAAAGATGTCGAAGATTGGAAACCAAGATCGAACATGAAGAATGAACAGGTTTATCTTGGTTTTACTTTTATCGTAAGGAATATATAAGTATTCGATATGTAGGAAGCTATTTCATCATTCAAAAAGGCAATTTGAAAGGTAGAGAAAAAAGATGGATGTTCAGGATGACCGCTGTTCTAGGATTTCTATTACCACAAAGAATATCAGAGCTGGCGATACATTGGAATTTGATTCATCCTTTTCTACACAATCCCGACTTTTAACGACCATGAGAAAGAAGGCTTTTGGAAACACTGTGAGAAGAGAAGAAAATGCTGGTTACCAGCATTTTCTTCTTTTTTCACAATGTTATCTACTCTTTCAAATACAGTTCATCCAATTTGAACAATGCTTATTTTGTCGTATGCAGACGCATAGTATTTGGACAATGTCAGAATGTTGTCTTCTGGTAAAAAGTTAATCATTCACACAGACATTAGACAAGTAAAAAGATGGATACTAACGTTATAGAGTGCAAATGAAGATCAGCCATCGCAAGTGTGCAGGCTGATCTCCGTTTGCACTATTCGCAAAGAAATTCAGATTTGATTTAAACAGCATAATGATTTATTGAACATCGTTTAAGAAACAAGCTCTTTTGAACTATGTCAGTCTCTCCCAGCTATTGCTTCCTAGAAACCTAAAGAAAAAATCGCGCCGTTAGCTCCACAGGCTTCCCTGTCATCTTGCAATTCGAACAAGGAACGTCTGATGTAAAAACAAGACGCTTACACGAAGTCTAGTTCTGGCGATACATAGGAATGTATTCAATCATTCACAAAGGCATCGTTGTAAATGAGGCCTCCAGAAAGTAACGATTATGGTACATGATATACAAAGTGATGTTCTGATTAATTCTTTCACTGCAAACGGCGACTTAAACAGCTTTTGAGGATGACGTAGATCAAGATCAGACTGTACAGAACGTTCAGTCTGATCTTAGATCTACATTGTCTGCGTCATGATACTAAATTTTGACCTAATTCATATTTAGGTGCAGATGAAATCTTTTAAACCTTCGAAAAAGAAACTTAAAGGTGGTTAAGTGGTAGCGAAAAGAGTTGAGACCAATACTGTTGAATGTTATTAACACTTCATGGACCAATGTCGGCTCTCTATAGTTTTGTTACTCGTACTTTATCCTTGATTAGATCTGCATCGATCTGGAATAAATATTGCCGATTACATACTCCATTAAACGGACGTTCCAATGTGAGAGGCTTTCAATGTTCATGCTCCTGTCAAAAACAATGTTTTCTTGATATTTAGATTTCAAATTAAGTGTTACTAAAAACCACGGACCTCTCTTTTTCGACGCAACTGACTTCCCTGGCTTTTCACCTACTTCTTGTTATTGATGTACTGGAACAAATTAATAGTAATTTTCGATTGGTAAAAAGTGTGAACATGTTTATTCTGCGGACCCCTGCTTGTCTATTTTTAGACAAATTTATGACAACAATATACAAACGTTTCTACAGCTAATATTTTTATGCGTTACCCTGTTACTGTATGTCTACATTTATTTTCAGACATGTCAAATTTAGCAGCAACTGCTCCTTTATTACCCTTTTAACAATATCAAAAACAACAAGGAAAAAGCGGCAATTACTGGCGGGGTTATTTTTCATTATTTGTCTTTACATTAAACCACAAAAAGGGGTTTCAATGCTCAGATTCCAATACCTCTTAGTAGGCTCTTACGCCGTCTACATGGACTTTAAAAAAATACTTATTGTTTATCGCGAAATCTTTTTAACGAGAACTTTTTTTGACATTTTAAACTCCTTTTTACATGACTTAAGTAGTCTTACAGCAACGGGTCATTTATTCAGGTCCTTTGTAGGTTTCACAGCAATAAGGCTTGGGCTCTGCATGCCTTGCCCGAAGACACCCCCACGTGATTTGCACCTCCACTTTTCCAGTGCACAAATCAAACAGCATCACAACTGAGCCACGAGGGACCCTAAATGTTTCCATACCTTTAAATGATATTATTTAAATCTAACACCCGATCTGTTTAATTTTGGCCGCTGCTTGGCCTTTAATACAGATTGGTTGCTGAATAGAGGTGGCCACGAAGATAGGTTTTAGTGTTTTGCGTGATTAAATGCATGGATAAATTCACTTACCGCGGCATTATGATTTAAAAAATAATGTGGAAAATGGTGTTTAGTATCAAACAAACATAAGAATAGCTCTTATATCGGCAGCACCCTAATCAAGAAATGGTGCAAAGAAAGGAGACTTTGACTCCCCGTCAGTAGACAGATTTTGAAAACAATGTGTAAAAAGGAGCAAATACTAGTAGCACGCAGTTGCTTCCACTTTCATGATGTTTTCAATACCTTTCCAAAAAGGACGGTTATCTTTTCCCATCTTCGTTGCTTTTACATGTTTAGAATTAGCTTGTACCGTAAGTGCCTGAAGCTTCCGATATCTTGTTAACCCTCTATCTGATACTATCGTATTTCAACGTCTCTGGAAAAGAAGAACGTTTGAAAACATTGTGGAAAAAGGAGAAAATGCTGATAACCAGCATTTTCTCCTTTTCCCACAATGTTTTCGACCCTTTCGAGGACAAATTCCATCATTTGAGTCATATTTAAATTGTCGTCTGAGAATGATTTTTCAATTTGGATGAGTCTTAAATATTCTAAAACCTTCTGGCGAAGAGTTGAGGATGGTAGGGATGAATAATTTATAAAGGCAAAAATTACGTAAACGAAGTATTTTAGAGTTAAAAATACAGGATAATTTAGTTTTCACACTTTATAACTGCAGTTAGTTTAGTAAAACTGCTTGAAATGGATGAAACTGCAAATCGTACAAGACATAATTGGTATAATGAAATTCCAAGATTTGTCTTTGGGATTTTACCACGTGACGTGAGTAGGAAAGCATTAGGTGGGCGCTTTTGAAGACATCGTTCATTATGATCTGATTGGACTGATCTTGATCGATGATTTTTTTACAGTTTGGGAGATGTTGCGCCGAACTGGCACGTTTTATCTAAAAGACTGGAAATTTCTGTTATTTTTGTTTACACGTTTAACCCTTATCCTGTCGAATATAAATTATCAACGAATATAGACAAATATATCTTGCGAAATCTGTGGGCGTTGAAATAAGCTTATATGCCCCAGACTAGTCTGTTGTTTGTATAGATATGTTCGGTGTTCAGCGCCATTTTTAGGATCATTTCAGCAAAATCACTGCGGCAAGCGCAGCTACCCATGCGTTGAGTTTTTTTTCTAGCAGATTTCTCACAAACTCTTTCTGAAACAAAATTTGCTGCTTTCCAATTTCATCATCTCCGAAGCAACGTTCTGTGATGAGAAAGGAACGGACTCTGTGACAACGACTATGACTGATCTTCAAAAAGAGTTTGACTCTTTTGGGTTTCAAACTCATGATCCCTGGACTGGCCCTGATCGGCATTAGGGCTAGTTTTATAGCAAACTATGCCGATTTCGTTGGCTTTCAAAAAATGAGTCGTGCTGTGAAAAGGTGGCTTAATGCAACTGCGAAAAGTATCAACCCAGGTCAGCCTGCGCAGTCCGCGCAGACTGACCTGGGTAGAAACTTTTCGCAATCGGGCAATTTTCTGTGTGTCCAAGGACTAGTATACCTCATGATTAAATTAAGCCGGGTGTTAATGAAAAAGGATATTTTGGATCCATAATACTGTGATGGCTTGCTTGGACCATGGGAGATGCATTAAGCCCCCTTTTGTCGGGCCTTGGCTCAAATTTTAATCCTTTACCAAACAGTCATGAGTTTTAACAACCCTAAAGAAGAAGACATTTGAAAACATTATGGAAAAAAGAAAACTGCTGGTTATTAGTAATTTCTCTTTGTTCCACAATATGTTCTACCCCTCCAGGAACAAATTTCATTTTTGTCGTTTTAAAATGCTTTCGATTTGGACAAGTCTAAAATTCTGTCGTTGAGCAAAGAGTTAAGCAGGGAAAGGGAATTTTCCTTTTATGAATGCAAAGTATTGTAGCAAATGAACCTATTGCTTTTACCTTGTTTTTTAACTCTTAAGTTGGTAAGCGCTACTTAAAGACCTATAGCGGACAGCGTAGATCAAGATCAGACTGCACAGAACGTGCAGTCTGATCTTGGATCTACACTGTCCGATAAGGAGATGTCTGTCCCCCCAAATTACTTTTGAAATAGAAAAATATTTGTTTTTACTATCGGCTTTAAAGTTTAATTACACTTATTTAGCAGGATAAGGGGTTAACAGGGTTTTTACGAGGGGATACACGGGCAAAGTGTAAAACAAGCGAGACACACATATTTCTCAGACACATGTTTACTTCACTCAACCACCATATTGCCATGTTTTCCCACGCTCTGTGAATGAGATTCTTGGCGACCTCATCTACAATTCTTACTGCAAAAACTGATTTTACTGGAAATATATCGTTTTCGACATCTTAGGTCGTATTCTTATTCTACTTGGCAATAATCACCTGACTTTTAACGTACAGCAATATCTGATTGGCTTAAAGTAACAATAGCTGCCAAAAGTAAACAAAGCGGGTGTTAAAATGCATTTCAGTTTAAATCATACCATTTAAAAGTAGGGAAATTATTGTGAAGAAGATAAGCTGTCTCTGCAGAGAAATTGATTTCAAAACTAGGTTAAAACCTGCCAGGTAACTCCATCATCTGTTTACTTTTTGCCTGATCTTAAAACTCATTTTTCTGCCAGCGACTAACATTTGGATCGACCCGACAATAACAGATTGTCATCTTCACAATATTTTCCATACTTTTAAATGGTATGATTTAAATGTAAATGTATTTTAACACCTGCCTTGATTTTTTTGGGTTGCTATTGGGCCTTTAAGTAAATAGTTTAGCCAATCAGAAATGTAGAATTGCTCAAAGTCTTGCCATCGAATTGGTTAAGATAGAATTCGTGTTGAAAAGGGATCATTTCCGTATCTTACCTAAAGTCTTACCTAAAGTCTTACCTAAAGTCTTACCTAAAGTCTTACCTAAAGTCAGTTTTCAGCAATACTTATTCCAGTCTTATCGTTGCAACAGTACACTCATCCAATCTTCCTGGTTGCACAGTTCAAAGGCCGGGCAAAGATGCCTTGCCAATTGAATTTACCATCAGCGAATAGGGTTACAGCTAAACCACCACCTATCGAAGACGTTTCGTCTCTGTTAGGACACATCTGGTGTCTTACAAACTGTTGTTGTTTATGAATAATATATAATAATTCTTCCATGGTCAAAAAACGAGAGTAGATTATAATATCTATTCGTCTGGGTTGACCTGTTTCTTTGACTGACTGACTGACTAGGACACAAAAAGACGGACAGACGTACGGAGGGACAAAATGAATCATCATATCGTCGCAAAAATGGCTAGTATGAATAATGAGACGTTTACTGTGTACCGGAAGCGACCAAAAACTATATAATCGCCTTCGGAGACAGTTATCTGTACTACAAAGATGGCATGATCTTTGAATAAGCAAGCGCGTATCCGATTTTGTTTCATGCATGCAGAGAAAAAAGTATATAAAATATGAATTCATCTTTTATCTAAGTGTTTTTAACGATCCAGGGCGAAAAAACAGAAACTTTTGAAAACATGGTTGGAAATAGCTGGATACCAGAATTTTCTCATTTTGCCACAATCTTTTGACCCATCCAGAGATAAATCTCATCTTAACAACCGTATATACTGTATATGTCGACTGCAAATGCGTTCAGTTTAGAAAAGTCGTAAGTTTTGTCTTCTGGTAAACAGCTAACCTGTGCAGTTCATCATCTCATATGGCCTGCAACACGCGAGAAGGGGTATTCGGACATTTGCGTAAAGTGTCGTTCGGATCAGCCTGCGCAATCCGCGCAGGCTAATCCGAAACGACACTTTCCGTTTTTATGTAATTTTCTGCTCTGCGCATGTCCACTTAAGGACAAAATCTAATGTAGTCGTAAAGTGCCGTCTCGGATTAGCCTGCGCGGACTGCGCAGGCTGATCCGAGACTACACTTTACGCAAATGTCCGAATACCCCTTTTCGCATAGTGTTATCTATTTTCACCAACGATATTACAACGTGAAGTTGTAAAGGAGGGACGCGAGAACGAGACAAAAAAAGAAACGTTGTGTAATAGCTAGCGAGTAAAATTTACACACACATACATGGGAGAGAAAAAACACTCAAATCTTTTACCGCCTTAGACGAAAACAGGGACTTTTGCCAACGGTATGGATCCAAGTTCAGACTGCACAGAACGTGCAGCGTGATCTAGGATCTATACCGTCGGCTTGTTAAGCTAAGCCCTTAAAATAAAGATATTTTTGGGTTTCAGTGGGTTGTATTTTAAGCCATCGAAAGAGGTGGTGGTTATTATATTTGACTCTGAAAGAGTTAAAACTAGGATGGTGGGATAATGACTCATTCAAAGGCGGACATCGCTCGTAGTATGCACAAAGGGTTCGGTCTGAAGCAATCGCCATCCCCTTTTTTTCCTAATTTTATAATAACCACATGTTATTTTGAAATAACACCCCGAAAATCTTTCTCTCGAAAACAAAATTTTACTTTATTTCAAAAGATCGATAACCATGGACGCATTATCACGATCTGAATCCGAAGTATGTACACACACACTCACTTTCTCTCTCTCTCTCGCTCTCTACTTGAACCTTTCACTGTTTCTCTACAAACATTGAATATTTCTATTGAATGTGTTCGAACATACATGTCTCGGTTAGTTTCTAAAATTTCTTTGAAAGGACATCATTTGAAAAATTGAAAGTATATGTGTTGCAGCAGCAACACGTCTTATTGTTCTTTAACAAAGATCTATACCTTTACGATAAAACTGCATTTGTCTGCATCACACATTATTAACTGTCCCATCTCTCAAACTGTCAATCTGATGTCAATATCCTGCTATGTGAATTAGGGGAAAAAAAAGCATACTTGAACGTTTGTTTAATTCTTCGTGATTTTACCCTTTACCAAACAACATCTGGATTTTAGCGACCCTTAGGAAAAAGGCTTTTGAAAAAATCTATGAAAGTAACAATAAGGGCCAAATGTAAACAGAGCGAGTGTTCTAATGCATTTGAATTTAAATCATATCATTCAAAAGTATGGAAATTATTGTGAAGATGACAATCTGTCATTGTACGGTCGGTCCAAGTGTTAGTTGCTGAAAGAGAAATTAATTTCAAAACTAGGTTAAAGCCTGCCAGGTAGCTGTGTCTTTTGTTTACTTTTTGACTGATTTTAAAATTCTTTTTTCTGCCAGCGACTAACATATGGCCCGACCACACGATAACAGACTGTCATCTCAACAATATTTTCCATACTTTTAAATGGTATGATTTAAATTTAAATGTATTATGACACCTGCTTTGATATTTTGGCCTTCACTGGGCCTTTAATCAATTTTCTATGTAGAAGAGTCCAAAAAATATTTCGTCTGGTAACTCGATAGTTCATTTGCCAGTCAGTTACATGCGCTTTTGCAGACGATGTAGATCAATGTAGATCAAGATTAGACTGTATAGAATGTACAGTCTTATCTTCGACCTACACTGTCTGATACGGTGAGATGTTCTCCTTCAAAGAGATCAATGAAATCAGAATTATCCGGGTTTTTACTGTCGGCTTTTTCTTTTTTCATAAGCAGTTTAACTCTTTCCTCCCTTTAGACGACACGAAAAGCTTTTGTGGACAGTGAAGATCGAGATCAGACTGCACAGAATGTGCAGTCTGATCTCTGATCTGCACTGTCTACTTCTTTATTCTAGATTATGACCAAAGTGGTTCCCTATTTTGCAGTGAAAGTGTTTAAGTAGCCTTTGAAAAATGTAACATTATTCATTTAGTAGTGAAAGAGTTAAGCCTTTCAGCACACGTGGGCTTTTGCGGACTGTACACAAAGTATAGTCTGATCTTGGATCTCTATCATTCGCGTATTTAGACGAGTCTTTGAGGTAAAAAATCTGTCTGTGTTTCTGTGGATTGTAAATGTAACCGTCGAAAGAAGGTCCCTTAAAGACCTAGGGGTTTACCATCAATCAAATAATTGTTATTTTGTATAATTGCGAAAGAGACAGTGTCATCCTTCTTTGAGTAATAGCGTGTTGTTGTAAATACCTGAAGGTCTATATTTATTACTCTCTAAACCCGTCCACCGTATTTATGTTGGGCCATGCTCTGTGAAAAGGTAGATAAATGCATCTGCAAAAAAAAATCTACCCGGGTCAGTCTGCCCAGCCTGCGCAGGCTGGCCAAGGTCTAAACTTTTTTATTGAAGAAAACGAAAATTCCTTGTATAATGATAAGAGGCTTGTAAACTGCAACTGTTCTGTATGTGAGTGTGGTGTTGAACGCCTTTTTTCAATATTTTCTGTCTGTTTTATCGCGGCAGCCAGTACACCTATCCATGCTTTCCTGGAGTTTCTTTAACCAAAACTTCGAGCGAATATTTTTCCAAAGGCACTGGATGCTTTCCCACATAACCACAGCGACTGCTGTTTTCTAAACAATGTTGACATGCTTTTACGAAGAACCCTTTCAACAAAATGTTTGTCCCTACTTCCCAGAAAAAACAGCTTGAAAAAAAAATGTTCCTCTTTACACCGAAAATGTACCCAAATCATATCTACAGTACACGAGGGCAAAGATTTGATAATGAGCGATTTGACTGTGAACAAGTGAAGAGCCCATTTCCTTCTAAGGACATTTTAACACTTCGGGGGTGTGGCAGAACTTTGGATGCTTGAGCGGAAAGTGTAGATCAAAGATCAGACTGCACTGAAAGTGCAGTCTGATCTTCGATATACACTGTCCGATAAACTGCGATAAAATGAGAAATTCCATTTAAAGTAATCAGTGAAACGGTAATGTATGTGAACATTTGTACATACAAAAAATGTACGTATCATTTTGTTTGGTACACTAAGGGTTGACTCATTACATATAACTCTTGAGCACCCTTGTAAAAAAAGACATTTCGAATACACTGTTGGAAAAAGAGGAGTTGCTTGTAATGAGCAATTGCCCTATTACCAACAATATTTGCGATAATTTTTTAAAGAAAACGTGTATTCCCATTCCATTACTTTTCTTTTCCTTGGTTAAATCCATCATACTTTTTTGAAAGTCAGAAAAACTGTCTGACTAGCAATGGGTTAATGAATTTTTGTATCAAGTGGCTTCACATGATTTAGTGAGTGAAGAGGGAGTACTTTTCAGTCGTTTTTTTTCTGTGTGTTAGATTTGGTAATGTTGATGACTGGTTTGATGCACATATTTCTTGTAATTTTGAAATGAATGGTTAAATTTGTATTTTGGAATTTGGTGACGAGGAGATTACTTAAAAAGACTAGCGGACTGACAATGTTGCTTTTGAGCTTGTTGTTGGTATTTGGTGATGTATTTTGAAGACAGAGATCTTTAATCGTATGACGGGATTGATTCGGAGATTTTTTTTTTCATATAATCCTACTGGTGTCTGAATTTTTTTTTTAAAAAATCTGTGTTTGGATTGTTTGTATGAATCTCGTACATTGATTGATTGATTGATTGATGTCTTTCGCCGCTTTCAGCCATATGACGGTGACGGCTCATTAATGTGTGTCTTGGATTTCATCAGTGCAAGGCTAAGTCCAAAAAGAGTTTTATCCAAGGATATTATGACAAAAAAATAGCGCCTCCAGATGGGATCGAACATGGAATCCCCGGGGTTGTGAATCCTATAACTTCACTACTGTACCACGTAGGAGCCCCTCGTACAAAGAGCAAGATCAAATTTATTATCGTTTACAGAATACAGTTTCGCAGAAAAATCCAATCATTGGCGCCAAATTTATATTGTCGTCTGCAAATACCTTTAATTTGAACAAGTGTAAACTGCTGTCGTTTGTTAAAGAGTTAAATGAATAAATCGTTACCGAACTATTTTTTCCCAGATTTTATGGTGTATCAAATGAAGTGTTGAATTTTGTGTAAAATAACACTAGAGACAAGTATTTTGATAGTATATATAATATTAAAATTTGAAAGAATTGAACTATGGCGAAAAGAACCAAATCGGACTCTGAGATAGTATTGAAAGTGACTGAAGACGACTTCATTCTAAAGGTGAATACAGCTTTTACTATAACAGTAAAGAAGGAACTTGCGGAAAAATGAAATGAAATTACGAAAAAAAAAATCCTAGTCATATCATACTAACCCTTGACCACTGCTTAATCACGAGAAAACGGAAGTCGTGGTCACGATATTACATTTTGTGGCCAGGACAAAACTATCCAATGAAAATATGAGTCTGAAACACTGAGCAAAATACATTTTCATCGGATAATTAATTAATGGTCATGGGCTATTAAGTCGTGGCAACGAGATTGTCAAGGTGTGGCCACAAGATGTTAATTCGTTGCCAAGAGTTAGTTAGCTTGAGCCACAAGTTTTTCTTCCCTGCATGTCACCTATATGCTTCCATATCTAAAAATTAGAATTTATAATTATCTGCTTTTTAGCTCCACTGGCTAAAGGCCAACGAGCTTATGTCATGGCTTTGTGTCTGTCGTGCGCCCCTGCATGCGTCCGTCCGTCTGTGTTTGCGTGCATGCGTAAACTTTTTTTCCCCAAAATCTGCTTTGAAACTACCCATCCAATTTTGACCAAACTTCACAGAAATGATCCTGTTATGGTCATCTTCAGAATTTCTTTAAAGAATTTTATTGTTTTAAAAAATTTGCTTACCATAGCAAAAAAACGAGGACAACTCTTTTGCCAATTAACCCTTTACTTGGCGGGCCGATTTAGACCTTACAAAAGGGAGTACAAAGCACAGACAGGACAAACATTTGAAGAGAAGGAGAAAGCGGGATTTAAGGGTCCCATGTCTGAAAAACACTGAAGGAAACGGAGCAATCCTTTGCAAAACGAAACAGCACAATTCCTGTCAAAATTTGGAAAGCATTTTACACTTACACTACAATGACAAAAAAATTAATCGTGCTAATATGGCTAATATATCAGTTTAATTAAATATCGAATGGCTTGTGTAACTAAATTTTTCTTTTTAGTTCCAAGAGCAACTGTTAAGTTATCTTTGAATTTTCGATAGGGGAAAAAAAAAGAGTTCTAATAACTAAAGACAAGCTGTTTACAATGATAAAAATTCCTTTTATTATTTCTCCAAAACTGGATAACTTTTCCAGAAAGAGTGGGAAAAAAAGACAAATTCTTGAACGCAGGGTTGAACCTGGGTTGCGAACGAACGCATTTCTTATCAGAGGTTATATGCGTCACTGCCATTTATTTCTGATTTCTTTACTCTCTCTTTTTTTCCCGGAATCCTGGATCGTTTCAATAGATTGCAAGACATTTCCAAGAACTCGTGTCAGATAAAGGGCTCGTTGTCCATGTTCACATTTTTTTTTCGAGCGGAAAGCTTTCTGTAAGATTTTTGTCGTTTCCGTTTTCGCGCCAAATTAACATCCGTCCTGCGTACAGCAGGCATTGTTTTTTCATTCTTTGCAAAAATCGTAAGGTTATGATCAGAATTCACATCCTTGCAGTCTGATCTTGGACGACTTTCTTCGATACGTGGTCATTGACCTTTGATAAACTCTACCTTCTTAAATCTATACCAAACACCAAAAATTAGGACTTGTCTAAATTGGAGGCATTTGCAGACGATAAAGAAAATATGGCTGAAGTAATGGGATTTGTCAATGAAAGGGTATAAAATATTGTGAGAAAAGGATATAATACTGGTTACCAGCATTTACTTCTTTTCCTACGATGTTTTTCAAAGGCGTTCTTCCTCAAGATGATAAAATCAAGGACTCGTTAGGTGGAGAATTGAATCAATGGCGTCGCACTGTTGATCATAAGACATGAAAGAGGGCTAGAATTCAAAGAGAAAAATGGAAACATAAAACAGCAAAGCGGAGATCGGAGCTTGACAGATAGTGTCTTAATTGTTTTATTGAATAACAATTATAACTTCAAACAATTGCTTTTGTTTTCAAATCACAAACGGTTTTTCTTTTTAATAATTGCTTTATCATCAAAAGATTTTCCCGTGATGCATTGTAATTATTACGTCACGACACTTGATAGGATGATTGTTTCCGGTGATTTAATTCAAGGAGCGAAATAGGATATTACTGAGTCAAGATCTTAAAACGATTTTTTCCCAAGGAGAAAATAATATCTGTTGCTGCAGCCGGTGCACTTTTTGTCTACTAGTATTCCTTAAAATCATTATGAATTGCAGATTTTCGGTTTGAGCCTCGGCTCGGGCTCATGCCTTTTCAAGTCTTTGCAACAGGATTTATTCATCTCCAAAGGGTGTAAACATTTTTATTTTCCTCTCTGTCTTTTGCATGGGAAAACAGCTAGTTGCCCACATAGATATTTAGCGTAGTTTAGGTAATGAAAGTCCAGAAACGCATAGATAGATGCACTGGTCGCAATGTCATTACAAAGTTAAAACTAAAACGGTTTTTAAACACTAAAAGAAACGAAGCAATCAAACGAAGGAATTAAATGTGAATTGTTAAAAAAGCGACCAAAAAGTGCTCTTGCAGAGAATTATCGTAATATTGTTGACGTTTTAAATAGTGAAGACATTTAAATAGCTAACACATTTAAATAGTAAATAGCACATTAATTCCAGCAGCCTACTTTTTTTTTTCGTTTACATCAGAACACCCTTTAAAGCGTTGTAACGTACATGTTCTCCTTTTCCCAGAGGGTTTTCACCTATATTCACGCATGTAACGTTTGTTCATAATGGTTAGCAATACTTAATGAGGGTATTTCCTTGGCACATTTTAGCCATGCTCTGTTATAAAGGGGGGGGGGGGGTTGCTAAATGTATCTGCAAAAAGTATCGACCCAGGTAAACCTGCGCAGTCCGGGCAGGCTGATTTGGGCTAAAACGTTCTGCTATTGTTTAATTTTATGCATGTCAGGACCACTCTACGTCATAATTCCGTTGGTTGTTAGACAAAATGGATTTTATGGATCCACAAATATGTGATAGCTTGCTTGGTACAACGGATCACGGAGGTGAAATCAGCCCCCGTCCGCAGGCGTATGACTCATATATTTTCAAAGTCGTTTGCTACAAATTTGTTCAAGTTTTTTTTAATAAGGTTTTTATACGTTGAAGAATCGATAAAATTACTGAGACGCAAAAAAAGAGAAAACAACCATTAGTAATACAAAACTCTCACAAAGAAAATTACATTGACTTCCAGTGAGTTTGACCATTTTTGGATCAATTTTTCCTCTTCTGACAAAAACGGCGCTTAAGGACTGTTTACATTTTCTTGTCGTCTGCTCGACCGGCGTTCGATTACAAAAATAATGGGGCGATTCATCAAGCCTTGAGCGAACATGACGAACGGATAGTTCGATCCAGGGTGATGGAATTCATTAATTTACATCGGGGTTAATGTGCGCGACCCAGTGTTTATCCAAGATCAGACTGCACATAACGCGCAGTCTGATCTTGGATAAACAATGTCCGTTACGGTGAGATTTTTTTCCGGTGCGAAGAGCTTTGAAAACAAGAAAACATGTATAAGAGTCATTCTCTGTGAGAAGGGAGTCTAATGCATCTGCAAAAAGTAACGACCCGAAATTTTCCTCTCTTCAGCGTTCAGCCAATCACAACCTTTGATGTAAAATTGATAAATACAAACAAGACATACACTATACTAATGGAAACTGTAACTTGAGGAAATTACTTGTGTCGTTTTCGACACAAACTGGAAACTTAAACCTGTACTTTCTTCCCTATTTCCTAAAATACAAACAAACTTTCAACATAATGAAACCACTGAAATTACTTCCCTACTTTAACGTTTTCCTTTAACTCTTTACCAAACGACAAAAATTAGGACTTGTCCAAATCCAAATCATCTTCAGACGACAAATTAAATTTGGCTAAAATAGTGAAAATTGCCCACGAAAGACAAAAGAGAGAAGATGGTGGAAAAATTCTTCTCTGTTTTCGCCCAATGTTTTTTTTTTTAACCTTTAGAAGCCCAATACCGCAATTTAAACTGTATTTCATTTTTCTTCTGCAAATGCCTTCAATTTGGATAAGATTTAAAATTGTTATCGTCTGTTAAGAGTTGAAAAAGTATATCCAGTTCACTTTAAATTAATTACTCTCTCGCGAATCGTGTTTTCCATCAGCTAATTCAATAAGTAAAATACTAAGGGACAGTAATTGACGAAACGTAGCTGTAAATTAGCAGTCGAAAATTAGACTTAAATGCTTTAATTCTCGCTTCGGAAGCTGTGGGCCCAGGCAAAATACAATTTAACTCTTTACCGAACGACCAAAGCGTAGACTTGTCCAAAGTGAAAGCATCTGCAGAGGATAAACATGGCTCCAATGGGGTTTGTCTATGACAGAATAGAAACGTTGTGGTTAAAGAGGAAATGCTGGTACACAGCCTTTTCTCTTTTTCCAAAATGTTTTAAGCATTTTACCGTGGGGTCGCTAAATCACAGGACTGCATTGTAAATAATTAATCTATACCCGCTGGTTTGTAGGAATCGGTTTGACTCACATTGCCGCAGAAAATCTTTCAAATCTTTGTTGTTAATCACCACGGTATTTTACGGTATTCTGTTTTATGATGTAGAGGATGTGATTTAAAAGTTTCCTCGATATGTAACGGGTGTTCATTTCACGTTGTCTGCGCATGTCATATTCTTCGAAGATTCGACCTCTCTGCTATGACGCATCACCCATCTCATGTACAGGGGGAAAGTAGAGCTTATACCGAAGCTATAACCCAAGACTGTATGAGCTGTTTTGAAAAATGGCCGGCGCATAGGTTACATGCTAGCTGATCATAGCTAAATGAATTGCACCAGGTAGCGTTATATTGAGTAAACGTTTATTTTATTTTGAAATTCAAAGTAACGGTTGTCGTTTTGAAAAGAAGTCCGGTTCTGTAACCAGAATGCCCAAATCAGATGGATGTGTATCTGAAGAATGCCATCTAGCGGAAGATAACGGTTCATTTCATTGCCGCACTTTCAAATGACGTCACAATTGTGTAATCAAAGCGCCAAGAGTATTTGATATTTTTACCGCTCATTTTTCAAACCTAACGCATTCCCTCAGATTGGCGCTAACATACTGTCTCCACCACTGTCAAATACTGTCACCGTCTATCTTTGGAGATTTCTTCAACTTTACATTTATAATATTATTAACCCTTAGGCTGCTAAGCATGACAATCTGACCTTTTGCGGAGAGCGTAGATCAAGATCAGACTGCACAGAACGTGCAGTCTGATCTTGGATCTACACTCTCCGATAGGGAGATTTTTTTTTCTCCAAAACATAAGTTTGAAATAGCATAATTCGGGTTTTCACTTTCAGCTAGAAAGTTTCATTAAACTTATTAAGCAGGATAAGTGTAAGGCCTGTCAGTGCCAAATATGGTAACTCGACCTCTCTCGACGGATGAAAATATATGTAAGGTCTTTTGGAACTGAAAAAAAAATATAGGCTTGACTATACAAGCGGACGGTATAGATCAAAGATAAGACTGCTGCGCCACTCGTGAAAATATTACTGATGATGTTCACTCGATGAAATTAATTTCCATCTTTCACCGAATAAAAAAAAAATCCTAAATTTATTTTTCGATAAGGTATTTCGTAACAGACTAGCAGCATTTTTTTCCCCCCAAAATAGACGAACCACTCTGATACCCTATTGGCCGTGTATCATTACGTTCAGACTTAAGGATAGGGCACCCTAATGGGATTCGTGTAACATCGCCTTTCATCGTATGGATTCGGCTAAGACTCGGGTAATCCGTAATCGATGCGGGGAACCAGTATCTGTCGGCGGATCGATTACGGATTACCCGAGTCTTAGTCGATTCCGTACGTTTTTCGGCGATGAAAGGCGATGTTACAGGAATCCGCATTAGGGTGCCCTATCCTTAAGCATTTGCGTTGGAGAAATTCGGATGGGACTTAACTTGAATTAAATGTAATGATGCACAATATTTAATCGCTAAATCACAAAACTTTCAGTTTTATGCATCTCCTACAGTAAAATGAAAATTCTCCCCGCTGCATTTCGATCGTACATTGATTAGAGGGTGCATTAACCCTTATCCTGCTAAATAACTAAAATGAAATTTTCATTTCGAAAGTGAAAACCCAAATATTACTATATCAAAGTTATGGTTTTGGGAATTATATCTCCTTATCGGACAGTGTAGATCCAAGATCAGACTGCACGTTCTGTGCAGTCTGATCTTGATCTGCACTGTCCGCAAAAGGTCAGTGAGTCGCGCTTAGCAGCCTAAGGGTTAAGATGCAGAAATAGTTTTTACTCATAAAGCACCAAATAAATGAATTTGACATTTTGGATCTTGTGAAAGGTTACAAATAAAAATTCCAGGACTGCTTTATTATCAGCATTCTCTCTTTTTCTCACAATGTTTTCTAAAACTGTCTTCCCCTTGGTCGTTAAAAACCGAGACTGTTTGGTAAAGGGATATAGCTATCTTTGTGGGCGATGCCATAAAGAATAAACACTTTTACCTCTTCCATACCATTTTAGCATACGAAAATATTGCAGACATAAATAAGATCTTCGGGGAAAATGATGCGGGACCTAAATTAAATTTTAACCGAATAAAGCCACCGAATGTAATCTTCTAAGTATTAAACTTTCAATTTTATGCCTTTCTAACAATAAATGAATTTCTCTCTTCTGATTTTTCGATCGTATACCATTGATGAAATGTGCAGAGCAATATCTAACCCTTGCATTTCATTACAGAATTGTTGCTTTTGCGGCCAATGTAGATCAAGATCAGAATAGATTGCACCAAACGTTTAATCTGATATTGGATGTACACTAAAGCCGAGACATTGTTGCTAATAGCAGCATTGAAACTAAACTTGTTTGCCTTTTTCCTCACTGAAAATTTCGATTTTGCTTACTGGCGACTGTCATGAGTTAATAGTAAATTAGCCCGCTTGAAAAGCACGCTTATTGGAGTAGCAGCGACTTCATTCTGCTAAACTTCTTTGGTAATTTTGCTCTCGAAAACATTGTGTAAAAAGGAGAAAATTCTGTTAGCCATTTTTTTTTTCTCTTTTTCGCAGAATCTTTTCAACCTTTTTTAAGGTCACTTCAGCCAGATTTAATTTGTCGTCGGCAAATGTTTTCAGAATAAACCAGTCTTGGTAGAGAGTAAATTTGTCAACCATCCCGCTGGAAAAGCGCGCTTAACCTTTAGGCTGCAAAGTGCGACTCAAGGGCCTTTTGCGAACAGTGTAGATCAAGATCAGACTGCACAGAACGTGCAGTCTGATCTTAGATCTACACTGTCCGATGAAGAGATATTTTCCCCCAAAAGACAACTTTTAAATTGCAATATTTGGGTTTTTTACTATCGGCTTGAAAATTTCATGTAACTTATTGAAGCAGAATAAGGATCAAGAGAATAGCAACGACGGTATTCTGTCAAAGTGTTTTTGTTAACTTCACCCACTGCCGCCATGTTTCATCCTCATAACATAAAGCTTTGAATTTTATGCATCTCTTGGAGTACATTAATTTCTTCCAGCTCATTTTCTACCGTTTACATCGATTCTAGAGTGCAATGTGCAGAGTAATATTTAGGTATGAAAAGTCATTTACTCCGCCTGACAAGCGCACTTGATACAGTAACAATATACAATATGGCCTGCAACACGCTAAAAGGGGCATTCGGACATCTGCGTAAAGTGTCGTCTAGGATCAGCCTGCGCAGTCCGCGCAGGCTGATCCGAGACGACACTTTCCGTTTTTATGTAATTTCCTGTTTCGCGCAAGTCTACTGTATCACAAAATCTAATGTAGTCGTAAAGTGCCGTCTCGGATCTGAGACGACACTTTACGCAAATGTCCGAATGCCCCTTTTTGCGTGTTGCGGGCCATATGGGGGTTAGATCATAATAGGTTTTTCAAAGAAAAAAAGCTAGCATCAGTATGATATAGTTTAGTATATACGGAATATTATGCTGTAGTGACTTTCCTGGTGCTTGTATTTACGTCGAGCAGCGTGAGAAAATTTGGTATCGCGCGAGACCGAAGGTCGAGCGAGATGCCAAAATTTTCTTACGCAGCGAGAAGTAAATACAAGCACCAGGAAAGTCACTACAGCATAATATTCCTTTTATTATATACCTACACATTTTCAACGAACAAATAATGGCGTAGAAGCCATAAATTCTTTTTTATGAATGGCGGATAAATATTACAGCGTAAATTTGGGACAAATGAACTTGCAAACAAATACATACGTACACCGCCCGTGAGTTACGTCATTATGACGTCATCATACCATATTTGGAACCGTATTCCACTGAGTGTAGATACGGATTTTTTTCCCGTCGTGTCTGATTTTATCCGCGTGCGACCCATGTATTTAACCCGGAAAACTTTCAGGTGTATAATAAATATATGTTCTGTTCTGTTCTGTTCGGATGAAGTAATAGAGACTCTCTTCTGTCAGACTGTTTTTGTTCACATCACCTTCTGCCGCCATTTGTCACTCTCAAAAATTGAAAAAGTTTTAATCTAATGTCTCTGGCTGTGACAGTAAATGAAATTCTTCCTGCGGATTTTGGTCGTAAACATTGATCCTACAGTTCAATGTGCAGAGTTATATTTAAATAATCAATCATCCTACTTTAAAAGCTCGCTTAGCCCTTAGGCTGCTAAACGCGACTCAAAGACCTTTTGCGGACAGGGTAGATCAAGATTTTGGATCTCCACTGTCCGATGCTATGTTCCCCCAAAATATCTTTGAAATAGGAACCTTCGAGTTTTTACGATCGACCCGAAAGTTTCATGTAAATTATTTAGCTGGATAAGGGTTAACAGAATGGGAACGACGATGTTCTGTCAATGCGTTTTTTGTTTTTTTTTAACCTACTGCTCTAGGTAAATTAATTAAGAATCTGGAAATTTCTCTTTCATTGTTCTCTCAGAGAAAATGAAATTCTTGTCGGAGTTTCTGTAGTATAAACGTTTTCTAGAGTGACATACGATGGGATATGAAAAAGGTTTTGAGCTTCACACAGAAAAGGCAAATTTTTCAGATTAAAACAGTTTTATTTTTCAATGTAGTCCCCTACTAACTCCACATATTTGTCCCATCTTGTGTGCTAGTCATTGATACGAGATGTGTAGAAGTCTATATTTTGATTCTCTAACCATCGACTGCAGTAGTCAACTCATCATCATCATCCTGACTTGGGGTCATTCTAAGCTCTCTCTGCCTCGCTAGAATTCTTTCTCCAAGCGTTTGGTAGTTGCTAAAGAAGGGCATGTTCTGTGCATTCTGATCTTGATCTTTCACTGTCCGAATATGACGTTGATCTACAGCGTCTGCTAAGGATTTGACAGTGTAGATCAATGATCAGACTTCACGTTCTATGCATTCTGATCTTGATCTTTATTGTTCGAATAAGATCTTCATCTATGCCGTCCGCTAAAGATCTTGATCTGAACTGTCTGCAAAGATCCTGACAGGCAAAGAAGCAAAATTGCACGGCAAAGTTCCCATCGCCACTGTGAGGATTAGGAAATAAGCAAAAATGGGGGATTCGGTTACTGTATGAAAACAACAAGCCCAGTAATTTGATAAATATGATGTTTTTTTTCCAGAAGCTCCGATACCAACATCGGTACACTTATCAGCCAGTTATATATCATGACAGTAATGCAATAATCGTTTCTCACAGAGCAAATTCTTCTGATTGGTCCACCATTTACCATGTGGGCTATTATGAGAACCTTGTTGCGAAAAAGTTAAGTTCTAGTGGAGCGGAGAATTATCAATGCGTATTGAGCATTCTTTGTAAGCTTTGAAAATATTTTGAAAGAAAAAAAAAAGCTTGAAATATTACTTTGTTGCCAGAAGCCGTCTGATTAGAGAAATTTAACCTATAAATTTTCATAGCGAAGGGTCTATCGATGCCATGCGCTCGTTTTGTCAGTTTTAATGATGGCCATAGCAACGGTTGCTATCGTTGCTTACGACACAAATTTAGATTTATCGCTAATATGGCCACGTCTGCAATATGTCGTTACTACCAAAATGTCTGCTAAAATAGAATTCGAAGCGCGAGGCACCATGTCGTAAAATGTACCGAGTGTCATAAAGAGAGTGATTAACTCATCAGCTGGTGAATGTTTACGCGTTGCTGCAGATTCCCTTTGGAAAACATTGTAGCAAAATGAGATTTTGCTCATAACAACATTTTATCTGTAACGATGTGTCAGACATTGATTAATTCTGATGACTGATATATTTTGAAAGTTTATTTCCGCCTGATTAGTCTGCTACAAATTTATCAACCCTTATCCTGCTAAATAAGTGAAATGAAACTTTTAAGCCAACAATAAAAACCAAAAAATATTGCTATTTCAAGGGTATCTTTAGGGGAAATATATCTCCTTATCGGACAGAGTAGATCAAGATCAGACTGCACGCTCTGTGCAGTCTGATCTTGATCTGCACTGTCCGCAAAGGGTCAGTGGGTCGCTTAACAGCCTAAGGGTTAAAGGAAGTAATGATGCAAAGAAAGGATCACAGGCTTGAGGCCAATTAAAAAAAAATAAGTTTTGTATGGTGTTCTATGGTGTTGTGTCGTTCAATGATCTTTCAAGATGATTTCTTTCCGTAAACGACGTTTATAAATGGGTTCCTTGGTAACGAAATGCCATTTTCTTTTAAGGCTCTGTAATGAAATATGACGCACATGTCAGCATTAATATAGTTATGACAATACGTTTGAAACTGTTTCGTTGAATCACAAAATAAAATTCATACTATATACTTTAATCTAATAACATAGTTCTAATAGCATAGTTGTTACGAGCGATTACTCCTTTTTCCCGCATTTTTTCCTAAACCACTCAAACATACAACTGCCTTTCATTCGATTGCTTTCCCGTATGGTATATGTTTGTTGAGGTATTCAAATGACACCGTCATACTAGATAATTTAAAGGGGTCTAATCACATTTTTATGACGTGTCAAACCTAAAAAAAAGACGTAAAATTTATTTTTTTTAAATTGAAGGGCTATAGTTTGAAAACCACACAGGTATAAGTCAGAGAAGCATGAGATTTTTTTTTTTGTTTTGTTTTCATGGTATTTCCTTAAAGAGAAACGTAGTAAGTTGACGGGTTTTAGAATTCACGCGAGAATTTCGTAAAGACTTGTGGGAATGTCACATGATCAGTGAAACGCGTCAATTATGCGGGGTCGTACTCATTTAAAATATAGGTATGATCATCGTATTATATAGTTTTATGAAAATAAAGGAAGTCCCCGACTGCGAAATGAAATTGCACGTTTTCAATGAATGTTACAATCCAATTTACTCATGTTTGCAGAAACTTTTACAGTATTTATCAATGTTTTTAGAGAAATTTTGATTCACAGCGTAAAATCTTAACATGCCCCTTTAGAGGATTAAAGCCGTTGTATCAAATGCAGCTCCTGTGTGTGTCAAATACAGCTCCTGCGGAGTGAAATCAAGCTTAAGTCTAGGGTCAGATGTGCTATACAGAGCTATAGAGGCAAAACGACAAAGCCCCGAAAGTCTGCAACCGCTAGGCCCAAAAGCGGAAATATCGCTTTACCAAACGATCCCGTGTTTTAATGAACGTGCATCAAAAGGCCTTTAAAAACGTTTTAGAAAAAGGAGAACATATTGGTTACCAGCATGTTCTCCTTTTTCAACAACGTTTTCGATCCTTTCACGGACAGTCCCGTTATTTAAGCCAAATTTATAAATCGTGGGCAAATGATATGAATTTGGACAAGTCTAAAATTTTGTCGTCTGGTAACGACTTATCAAATGAACAACCGAACTTTTATTTTAAATCGATTGAGTTGTCCCGTACTGCCAGTAATATCGGATGGAAATAGTGTTTGAAAGCACATAAATTTTGTATAGAACATAAGGATAATGTCCAAGGGTACACTCATCATCTAGGGAAAAAATTAAGTATCGCCGAAAACTTATTTGTTACCAATTTACAGAGACATATAAATCTCCGAAAATAATTTCCCACGCATTCTGTTTTGAACCATTTCATCTGACTTTATGAATTTATGCAATACCCACGAGAGATCCCGATTGTCGAAAAATTACACCACGTGACCGGAACCTCGTTCCGAAATAGTCCATAACAATGGCGTTTCTACTTGACATGAAAGAAGTAATCATCGTTGATCGACTCTGATAGCATTGTCGTTGGATGGAATATTTTACCTTTGAGAATTTTCCGCCAAACGTCGTCCATATATCAAAGTGGATCAAGAAAGGGAAGCAGACTTTCTCCACCGAAATTTGATTAAGCATCTCTAATTCGTTAATGGTGCATCACTGAAGAGGGTTTCCGGATGATGGAATATTTTGTCGTCTGCCGCATACATGACGTTTTTTTTGCGACATCCTTTTTTGTACTTGTTATTTTTGATTGATATTTTGGTATACAGTGTACTTCCTTCTTATATGTCTGAAAACCTTTTATTCATAACCGAGGAGCATACTTGAGTTGATTTCTGAGACCAAGGGACAAAATCTGAAAACAAATTATGTATAGAATTCTGGGCTATGCAATATAAATATGGGATTCTGCGCAATACATACTTCTGCTCAATACAATTTTAGTATGGATTACTTTTTTTTATGGGTGTTTTTAAAAATTTCTTACTGATGATGTGGACAGGTAAATTGAAAAATAATTTGTACAGAAAAAAAGGCAAAAGGAATGCATGAGCACAAAAATATATTTTCCAAACAGGAAAACAATATAATTATTATAGAGGCTGAGCTTTTATGGAATCTTCACGTTCCCAAACGTCTATTATCCGCTCTTCATACGCCCTTAATATCAATAATTTGTTCCTGCTCTAAAACCGGCAGTCTGGTACAAGCCTATTACAAGGTTTGATGGGCAAAGATCACGGAAATGCTCTTATGTCGACATTGCTGGTATTTAATAGACGTGCGAGGACTCATAAAATGCATTTGTCAGCTCGTTTGTCTCCTATTAATTTCCGCTGTATAATGGAATGAAAGAAATTGGTTTATTAGACTATCTCAAGAATGATATGATCGATCACGAAGAAAAAGCGGAATGAATATCCAGCATGTACTAATTTTTTTTTTTTGCTTTCGTCGAGCTTTCGTTTAGCTCATACTACGTGAATGGTAGTACAAGTTTTTGCTGCTCTTCAACGAATAGAATATCGAAAGATCGTTGGAAAAGAAGCCATTGCTTGTTAAAAGCAATCGATGTTTTCCATTATTGCTGTCGACATTTCTTATTATGCTCGTTGCCAGCTAGAAAAAATTCAAGTTTGTCCGAGATATAAAAGGCAGTTTCTGCAGCTGTCATAGATAATGTTGATGGTCAAAGTTTAGCACCAGGGCATATATTCACCAGCATTCTTCATCTAATTTTCAATACTTTTTTTAACAAAATTTGAATTAATTCAATTTCTGAATTCAGAGAAATACCAAGAATATTTAGAATGACGTTGGGAATACAGGCCCCGATAGCGGATGGTATAGATTCAAGATCAGGCTTCACGTACGACATATCGTACAACAATGGCAAGATCGTGCTAGTCCCTTTTAGGGATAGGGCACCCTAATGGGATTCGTGTAACATCGCCTTTCATCGCCGAAATAACGTACGGTTTTGGCTAAGGCTCGGGTAATCCGTAATCGATCGGCTGATAGACGCTGGTTCCCTGTATCGATTACGGATTACCCGAGTCTTAGCCGAATCCGTGCGATTTTGGCGATGAAAGGGGATGTTACACGAATTCCATTAGGGTGCCCTACCCTTAAACACACTCCCTTTAAACGCCTACGTCATGTGACCATTTTGGTTAGTCAAATTTGTACTAGACTTGTACCATGTGATGTTGAACTGTGTCTATTTTGGTCAGTAATTATTCAGTCAATGGCAAAAATGTCCGTTTTTTCACTCCACCGCATAATAACTGTTTCTCTTGAAAGGAATTATGGCTCCCCTTCCGACAAAGGATGATTCTGACCCCGTAGACATAATTTCAATTTCTTTATTCAAGGAGTACCTCCCAGTCTCCTAGCTCATTTAAAGCAACCAATTATTGCTGTAAAATTACTACAAAAATGTCATTAAGAAAATTTCCCTTTCTCGTAAAATTTATTCGAGGATTCGAAACGGTATTTTAAGACATAACTTCTCTGTTCAATGTCACACAATTTTAGAATTGAGGCTAATACTCGTAGTAGCATAGCGTAAAAACCTAATCAAATTTTTCAGGAATTTCCATTTCTGAGATTTTAATGGGAGATTTTACGGGAACACTTGTAGGGTTTTTTCCTGAAATGATTTTTTCCCATATCAACAAATGACACCTTGAAATGTCTCCTTTGACAGTAAGTCAATAACCTGTTACTAAATTTGCTATGCTAAGGGCAACTAAAGTGTATTTGCGGTCAGTGTAGATCAAGATCAGACTGCACAGACGTGATCTACATTGTTCGATATTTGAAGAGATTTTCTGGTCAGAAATAAAGTGAAATTACAAGAAGTTGGCGTTGCTTCTTTTTCTACCGACTGAAAGTATGTGAGCCATGCTCTGTGAAAAAGGGGTTCATTGCATCTGCAAAAAGAATCAAAACTTTTTGCCATTTGTAAATTTTCTGTATTTCAAAGGACAATCTACCTAATGATTTAGTCGGATTTTAGGCAAAACGGATTTTATGGATCCATAATTGTATGATGACCTGCTTGGTATAACGCGTCACGGAGATGCATTAAACCGACTTTTGCCAGACCGCCGCTCATTCATATTGTGATGCATTAAATTCACTCCTTTGCGATCTAAGACTTAAAAGTTAGCATTGATATGGATACTTTTTTGGAGGGATGGGGGGAGAAAGGGGGGAGGGTGGTATTCAAGAAAAATTTGTATCAATATAGAAATTGTTTTCAATGAGAAATCTTCAATACAAACATGATCTAACCGTATGTTTTTGTGTTAAACAGGCCTCTTCAAAAAACACGAAATCACGTTTGGAAAAAGAAAGCATTGATTTTACTGCATTTTGTCGTGCCAGGCAGATAGTTTCTGAAAATAACGTGAAATCTCGTCGCGGTATTTTCAGAGGTCGTCTACCAGAACACGACAACGTTTGTCTGCATGAGGAAAATGGCTAACAACAATCAACGGGAAATAGTAGTGTGGAAATAAGCCGTCCGCCTTTCACATTAAAGATTTCGTGTTGGAAACCCGAGTTGAACAAGGTCAGTCTTTGGATTTACCCACACCTCGGCGCGAGCATTTTTTTTTTGCAGAAAGCAGTCGTCGAGAATGATTGGTATTAGTTCAAGAACTTATATTTTTTATGACCACCAGCCTCTTGTATCACAGGTTCTGGGATCATAACCTTTAATGAGCAAGATTGGCCTTAGAAACGGCCCACAGCTTTGCGCAAATACTATTGATGCTTTGACACACGCCAATGATTGATTTGGATTTTTTAACTTGCTTCAACATAGTTGTGAAATAGATGGGCTCAAACAATCCCGAGTTTCATCGACCAACAAAGAAAACCTTTTAAAACATTTTGGAAAAAGTAGAAAATGCAGTCAACCAACGTGTTTTCCCTTTCCAGTTTCCCACATTTTTTTCTTCCCTATCAAAACTTATTCCAGTTTCGATTCACGATTATTTGTCGCCTGTAATTGCTTTCGATTCTATTTGGACAAGTATTATTTGCTTCATTTATTAAACTGAACAATAATCTATCGGTTCAGGAACTTCCACTGTTATATCTAATTTCAGCAACTATTTGAAAAGCAACACAAAAGAGAGCCACGTTTCGCAGACATTACAATTAGAGCAACCTTGGCATAGCCATAATTACTGCCGTAATAACGCGGTTGACATTTTGTCTATTTTCAGCCATTAAACAAAAGACCAATTATGCAGAACAACCATTTTGAACATATAGACCGGGATGGGAGTTATCGACCGGACAAAAAAGACCGGTACAGTCTCGGGAAAAGAAGCAGTGTAAGCAGTTTCAGAAGTGGGCGGAACCGGCCCCACCGGGTCCGGAAAAAACAAACCCCTCGCGAACAGTGTCTTTCTAACCTGAAAATGGTGCTGCAATGTTATAACGTCTTTATACTGGTAAGATTTTCTTTTTACAAATTCCTGCACAATTAGATTGACGTTGACTAACTCTTTGCCAGATGACAAAATTTTACTCTTGTCCAAATTTAAAGGAGTTGCAAATGACAAAAAGTGTTGCTTATTCGATTGGATTTGTCTTTGAAAAGGTAGAAAACATTGTTGAAGACGGAGAAAATGCTGCCGGTCTTGAATAGTGTTTTCAAAAGCTTTTTCACTGAGGGTCTTTATAACTCGGAGGTGAAAGATAAAGCGTAATAATAATGCCGTTAACGAAAGTACGGTCAAGCTTGTCTTAGGCTCCAATCACATGCACACATTTGTACACGTAAATAAGGATACTTACGTAAGTCCTTATGTGTTCATGTGAACACATTTACTCACGTAAGTATCAAATTAAACTACACCACTTCTTGAGCTGATTTATAAGAATGTATAAGCAAATTATTATACTCCAGAGGCAAAGTATATTATGTTATGTGAACAGACCGCAGCTTTAAACATGCAAGCAAATTCACCGTGTGTGGGCCACTTAAAATTACAGCTTAAGATACCGACCGACCACATATTCCGACATCTTTTAGATGCTGGTAGTGATGTAATCGAAGGATTTGTTAGGCCTAACTGGCTTGTAGACATAGTTAGAATGGACCGTTAGAGAGAGGAGAAAGAATATAGAGAGCATGAAGCGGATACAAGAAAGTTCGAATACAATTTTCTAAATTTTGTTTTCGGCAAGGTATTCAGTGTTAGGCTCTTACCCCCATGCTTCTACTTTACTTCTACTATGGTTGAAAAACACGAATGGTCTCTGAGAAAATCCTTGTCTGGGCTTGGAATTCGTACCATCGACATAAAGATTATTGTCATGTACTTTACCACTACGGTACAGCTCCATCGATGTTTACATTTGCTTCAGCCTTTTGTCTTGTCTGCACCAAAACTTTGCAATCTGTGCCAGGTTAAATCACTTGTATAATTATCTATCATGCAAAAAGGGAAATTGGAAGGTGGACCGTCACAACAAAACGTGTAGTCTGATCATTGATCTATATAATTTCTCTGATGTTTCATGAAATATATTTCACCCAAACAGCACTAAAAGTTCAATATAGATTCTAGGCCTTTATTTACGACCAGTTATCTAGCGCTATAAGTGTGAAAAATTACTACAGCCCTGCATGCTTCGCGTTATCTTAAGATCTTTATGTCTTTTCTTGGAGACAGGTTTCCTACCTTAAGGCTATCACTTAAACACATTACCTCACGCACGCGATATTTTGCGTCTTGCAGCAGACGACTGTTGAAAACATCGTTGCAAAAGGAGAAATAGCTCACTTTTTCTTCTTTTGCCACAATGTTTACACATGATGAATTCATGTGTTAATCTTTAATTGGTACTGATTATCTATATTTTATCATAGAAGTATGTTATTTAAAGTTGTCTGGCGCAACTTTTGTTACAGGAGGTAACGAGTTAAGTAATTTTCTCCACTTTTGTCAGCGAGATTAGTAGAGATATTGCACAATATGAACGACATTGTTTAGTTCTTCCGGCGTATCACCGTCTGATCTCTGTTGACCTTTCTTGTCTGCGCAGTATTTCAAACAAAATAGTTCTGTCAACTCTGAAACTTGCAAAATAAATCTTTTTATTCTAAATCCCAGTTCTACAAAGAAAATTGATTGAAACAATTGTTATAAACATTTTTGCGTGAATGTTTTTCAAAATCAACTTCTACAACTTTGTTTTTAGGAGATAATGAGTTCTTCCGGCGTATCACCGTCTGACCTTGAATCACCCTTCTTGTCTGCTCAACAAATCAAACGAAATAATTCTGTCGACTTAGAAAATATAACTTTTTCCTTAATTCTAAGTCCAAGTTTTCCAAAAGAATTGAATGGACAAATTGATGTTCACAGTTTTAGTTTATTTTATTTGTTTGAAGAAGAAAACATCGAGGTATAAACTGAACGTAATAAATTTGCCATTCAATGAAATCAGTCAATCAGTCAAACTTGAATCGCTTCATCGACAGTCCTCCGACCTGACAACTGTACCACGGTAGCAGATACACTGCTGGCACTGTAAAGTAACAATTATATTCGTTATTTATGGCCTGTGCTTATGTTTTCAAAAAACCAGTATCAGTAAACAAATACCGCAATTATTGCGTTCGCATTATACTTTCATCACCCTGTTGTCTGCGTTTTTGTCTGCATCGCCGTCGTCTAGTATAAGAAATACATCGGTATCTTCCAAAATCTCTGTCATTACTAGAGACATATACTCTTAACTGTGGCTGGTAGTTATCCGTCAAAAGGGGATCTGTTACCAGGAGGGTATGTAACCGTCAAAATATTTTGACACAGTTGTGCCCCTTTTTCGACTTTAAATTTCACTGAAAAAGTAACTCCACTCAAGCATTGGTACCCGTTTGCGATCCTCTTGCTTTTTTCATGTGTTTAATGAAGTTTCAACCTTTTTTCAGTTATTTTTAACAACAATAAATTGGTCAGTTACACAGGCATGCGTGCCTGTTCTTGGTTTACCCCTAACCCTTTACCAAACGATAAAATTTTAGACTTGTCCACATTGAAAGCTTTTGCAGACCACTAAGAAAATGTGACTCAAAAATAGAAAATCACCTTTGGAAGGGTAGAAAACATTGTGGGAAAAGGAGAAAATGCTGGTTACCAGCATTTTCTCCTCTTCCCACAATGTTTTCAAAAGGCCTTTTTCTTCGGGTCGTTAAAACCCGTGATTGCGTGGAAAAGGATTAATCAAATGATACCGATTTTTACGATTCCGAGACAGAGGTTTTCAGAAAAATGTGGGAAAGAGAGAAAATATCGGTCATCTGCATTTTTTTTCCATTTTCTAATAAAATTTCTACCTTTTTAGTAGAAGATTTCCACCATTTGAACCACATTTGATTTGTGGTTTCCTGTTACTTGCGTTCCTGATAATTTATTGTTCGCGGCTGACCCTTTACAAGAATTTCCAGTGTTGTTACGGTTTCAAGAAAAAAAACTTTTGAGACCATTGTGAGAAAGGAGAAAATGCTGGTTACAAGTATTTCCTATTCTTCTCACTGATGTTATTTTCTAACATTTCATAGACGATCCCGACCGTTTTAGCCACAGTGATATTTTTCGAGATATTAACTCACCAGGATTTAAACATTCCGTGACCACGACTTCATAACTACTGTTTGCCAACGACTTACCATCTCTTGGTCACAATTTTAATATATCATGGTCACGAGATAATTATCCAATGAAAAACTAAAGTCATATCTTTAGTGTCTGTGATTCCCATTTTCATTGAATACTTGTCTCGTGACCACGAAATGATATCTCGTGGACACGACTTAACAAGTCGTTGCCAAAAGATGCTATTTCGTGGCAACGAGACAATTATTCAATAAAATTGAGACTAAATGAGTCGGAGCCACAAGATGATTAACTCTTTACAAACTACAAATTTTGGGCACCTCCAAATTTCAAAGCATTTACAGAAGACAATTCAAATATGGCTCATATGATGGAATTAGTCTTTGATAGGATAGAAAACATAGTGGGAAAAGGAGAAAATGCTGGTTACCAGCATTTTCTCCTTTTCCCACGCTGTTTTCAAAAGGCTTCTTTCTCAGGATCGTTAACCTCGGGATTGTGTGGTAAAGAGTTAAGTCATGGTTGCCAGGTAACTTTGCTTTTCTCGCATGTCCCCTTAATGCTTTGGTAGAAGTAAAAGATTTGCGCATCTAAATATAGTTGAAACGTGATTGGAATTAGTTAGCGTGACGAAGAGCATAAAATTTCCACGTCCAAGAGCCTACTCGAGAAATAGGGAGCCTAAGTTAGCAGTCCTAAATAAAATTCATGGATCTTTCTCTGTTAATAATTCATGGACGAGATCTCGTTGAGAAACGAGATTTTCTTGATTAGCGCTTTAAGATGGCGAGATTTCGCCCGTTGATTGAAAATGGGATGGAGAGTGAGAATTGGAAGACGGGGAAAATTTGCGAAAAAGAGTCTTAAGTTTCCGAGACTGATGATATACGTCCAAAAATTGGCCCAGAATCATAGTGTATTGATTTCCATAGCAACAGAAGTTACAGAATCATATTTTTTGGAGATATTAGGAATACGATTTATTTTTTTCATTTTATGATAGGTATCCTTTTACCATAGGACACTCTTTGTCAATTAGGAGGTCGCTGGTTCGAAACCCCATCTCGACCGTTTATTCCCGAGGATTAATGATTGTCATTTCGACTGGATTCATTCCTCTATCACCACTGATTATTGTTTCAACGATGGTTAAAAGCAGCAAGTGGCTTTGAAAGAATATTTTGCGACATACTTGTAAGAAAAACTCGAGGAATGTCGCCGCTATATTACTGAGCACATGTGTTAAACACTATTCAAACGAACTTTATCGTTAATCCTTTAATTACTAAGATTGTTTTTGAAAAAAAACCCAGTTAAAGGTAAACCCCACCCTCTCTCTCTTCCCCCCCCCCCCCCCGTTTTTATTTTTTTTGCAAGAACAATCTAGAAAAGTTTATCTTTTATTGCAAGAACAATCTCACCGTATCGGACAGTGAAGATCGAAGATTAGACTGTACGTTCTGCTCGATTTGTGCGTGGCAACCTAGCGTAAGTATTATTGTGCCTTCAGGGGAAAGAAAAATAATTATGACACAGAAAATTCGACTTTCGATATGAAATCTATTTTTAATTGGAAATATACACCTGCCTGTTCTTTTACAAGAGTCTAACCCTGGAAGCATTCTGTGCAAAAAAGAGCTTATAATCCCAGTTATAGTCCAAATTATAAATAAGCGACACTCTGGTAAAAGAGGGTTTAATACATTACATCAAGCAAGTCGTCATAAAATGTCGGATCCATGAAATCCATTTTGTCTAACAGCCGACTGAATCATGAGGCAGAATAGTCCTTGGACATGCAGAAAATTTACAAATAGCAAAAAGAATCGACTCATGTCAGCCTGCGCAGTCCGCGCAGGCTGACATGGGGCGATCCTTTTTGCAGATGCATTAAACCCCTTTTCACAGAGCAGAGCTCATTTGTTTACCATAGTGTTACTCTTCTTGAAGAACCGCGCCTATATCTGCCTGATCTTAACCTTTGTCTGGTAAAATTACCTCCCCTGTCCTTATTTTTGTACTATGGCACCAGGCAGGTATCCACTCGGTTATCTTTATTTAGCTTCAGTAAAATCTGTCGTAGTGGCCACCTCTATTAAGATAGCAGCCTGTATTAAACAATCATATACACAGTACGCTATTTTTGTGCATACCCGAGTTAACCATTGACAGCAGTTCTGGAACTTTCAACATCACATAACATCGAATACCGGTAATTTCATAATTTTGCCAGTGAGACGAAGATGGCAAGTTTTAAAATTGTAATTGGGTAGCCATACTCGGTATTAAACTTGTAATATTTTTATTTGCCGTAAGGAACTTTTTGTATCATATTCTGTTTGAAATTTTCAAATCATTTAAATGAAACTTTGTGCATCTTTCAGTGGAATATCCATGAATTATATATAAGGTAAATTAGATGTAATACTATGATGTTCCAGCTAATTTTTAACCTACAACTAGTGTTGAGTTTTTAAATGAACTAAGTGTATATTGTTACGGGAGACCGTTTGTAAGAATATGTAGTTCGAAGAGAAGCCAGATGTGTTGAAATGTACCTTTACTAAGTGAGCAACTGTCATCAACAAGCACATTTTAAAGGCGTTTCAGCGAGTTATTTCTAGCGCAGAGAATTTCGTGAAATTTGACACAGAAACACTTCAAAGTATGTTCTTTCAATATGCGAGGAGATAATCAGACGTTGCCTGATGAACCAAAAAGTTCTGAGCCCACGAAGAACATAACCCTTTTTTCAAATTACACAAAACCCAATTATTGCAGCATACGTCAGAATTTTGTGATTAAAATCTGTAAATTCAGTCAAATCATGTTCTCTGTGTTTTAAATTCATAGTGAAACAATGGATCCTCTGACTTTGATGAGAAATTAACAGATATATCAAATTAATGATACGCTATCTATGTTTCAGTAAAACCCTTAGCCCACAAAATTGCTTATTTTATCACAGAAAATCAGGACATTATTTGACCCTCAAAAAAATCTAGCGCAAAGATTTTTCTCATTTTTCTCAGAAATATACATGATTATATCCTTTATCAAAAAAATGCAAAAAAAAAGATAGGTTGCCAGGCTACTTTTCCCAATATTCGAACTCAATTACCTCCCTTGGAACAAAGAAAGTGACACAAAACACCCAAGATTTCAAATTACTTAGTAAGATGTATTATTTCTAGCACTAAATCATGTTTTTTTTCACAATAAAGATTGTACTCTGTCAACCCTTTCCTTGATATAGCCTCGATTTAACATTGGTATGGGACGGCTTTGGAAAACATTTTGGTAAAAGGGGTTATTGTTCATTACAAGCAATTGTTCCTTTCCCCACGACCTTTTCTGCACAAACGGTTCTTTTAATCTCATTTAAACCTTATTTAATTTGTCGTCTGCAGCTTCTTTCAATTTTGAAGTTCCAATTTAATTCATTTAGGAAAGGGTTAATACCAAATACATGTGGTATATTTTAATAGATGGGAGAATGGAAGAACAATAGAAGTAGAACTATCCAGAATTACTCAAAGGCACAGATTACTTACGAACCTTATAGCAAAATGAATCAAACGCTCCTGATTTCTATCAATACCCAGGAAAGAGGGTTAGAAAACGTTGAAAAGGAGAAAATACTTGTAATTTTCTCTTTTTACCACACTAAACTTACTATCCGGATAAGTAATGTCCGACAAATGTACATGTTCCGTTTTCGCTGTTTAGGAATGATTTACACCTTCATAAACTGACCTTTAAAAAAAATGTATCTACCACTACATTCTCCACGTCTTGCAGCAAATATCAGTAGTCCAATAATAGTACTACAATCAGACAAAGTTACGCGCTAGAAAACAGAGAAGCGAAGAGACATGCGCAAAAATGTTGCGCACTGACAACCCGATAAAACGTCGTTAAATGCCCCAGTTGTGCTTGCTTATACAGGTTGGCCTGTAGTTGGCAGCTCACCAGCTGGCCATATCAGGGAGACTCCTAATGGGTGGGGGATGAGGAGGTTTCGAAACTTCGACCTTCAGCTCCATGCAAGGATGTCTAACCTACATGTATAAGGTGAGGGAGATGAACCCTTTTTCGACTCGATTCATGTTCGAAAGCAGCATAAAAGAGGTTTTTCTGTGTAGTACTCTCAAAAGCCTTTCAATTGTATGCAATAAGGAACGTTATGATTTTAATCGGAGTACAACAGTAAATCAGAAACCGTGTGTCAATAGGTTAGCATATAGCGTGAACAGGTTTAAAACTTCCTTATAAAACACGCTCTGTGATAGGGGGATTTAATGCATCTGAAAAACGAAACGACCCAGGTCAGCCTGTGCAGTTCGCGCAGGCTGACCAGGGTCAAAACTTTTTGTTTGGAGTAAACTTTCAGCATTTCTAAGGGCCATTTTCTCGTGGTTCAGTCGATTTCTAAACAATATAGACCCGTATTGTACAACGATTGGCTTGTTATGAACTGCTTTTACATAGGCCATCGATTGACCACTGTCTTTGGAACAAATCGCAATCTCTTTGACTCTTGTTGCACTATATTCATGTCCCTGAAATAGCTTTAAAAATTTCCCCTACCCATTTTGTCATCCGATACTAAATACATGTTTTCCTTACTGATAGAGTCTCTAATACGAAATTAAATATCATAACGACAATTATAAATGATTAGAAATTGTTAATTTACGCGCTTGAAGCAACGACGAAATTGCCAATTATCCATTTTTACAGCATACTTTAATTATGCTACTCCAGGGCCCACACGCTGAGTATTAAATGCTGATCAAGGGCCGCTCACAGCGTCAATAATTGTTATTTACTTTTTTCCGCTACAATCGCACGATTCAGAGACGGCAAAAATTACAGGAAACCTTGAGGACTGCCATAGTACTGATATCATAAAATATTTAAACAAATATAAATGGATTTTCTTCCGGCAGGAAAATTGCTGAACAGCGAAAAATATTGCTTGTGCTGGTGATACTGACTAACATCGATATTATGTATCGAGTAAAAGCAAGCTGCAAAACTTCTATTAAGTAGTGTGAGGACATATATTTTGCAAACAGCAAAATACGAAATGTAGCTGTTTCGGCTTGTCACTGCAGTTCAACGCGCGTCAAAAGTTACAAATGACTTTTTTTTTTAAATCCAAAGCCGCGAAAATTAAATTTATCGACAAATTCTCTGTCAATAGTGATCACCAGTCTTTCGATTTTTAGAGGAACCTGAGAAAAAGTATCAAGCGTTGCTAGGCTTAGGCGATTGAACAGCTATTTTGAACATCTTGAATTGAGCCAAAACTGTCCAGGACTTGCAATTTGATCATGGAACTACGTAACTAAACAGTTTACAGTTTGTACAACGACTTGGACTATTATCATCCTATAAGTTGCAGCGAAAGTGACGTTTGAATATCCGGACAAAAACGTCGAACATTGTAGCAAAATAAGAAGTAAAATGGTGGAGCAAGCACATTTTTGCGGTATTGGTAAGCCAGTCATTATGCTATCCCACCAACACTGGCCGCAATCCCATATGGCCTGCAACACGCAAAAAGGGGCATTTGGACATTTGCGTAAAGTATCGTCTCGGATCAGCCTGCGCAAGCTAATCCGAGACGACACTTTACGACTACATTGATTTTTTCCTACAGTAGACTTGCACAAAACAGAAAACTAATAAGAACGGAAAGTGTCGTTTCGGATCAGTCTGCGCGGACTGCGTAGGCTGATCCGGGACGACACTTAACGCACATGTCCGAACGCCCCTTTTCGCGTGTTGAAGGCCATATAGACATTGTCGGAACTGTGTTCAGCTGAAAGAGAGTTGGACATGGATCTAGCTCCAATGATTTTCACCAATCTTTTGAAAGAATTTTAACCCAGCCAGGGATACGAACTTGCAACCCCCAGATGACTAGATCCACTGGTTACCATTGGGACTCAGCTCTCTGACAAAAGAAATAAGATAATAACGAATCTGGCGGGAGCAGCCCAGCAAGACGGTCAGAATGATGAATTATGGGAATTTTCTATTAGATCGCCTTACTAGTTTTGCGTCAAATTAAGATATACGAGACTATTCCTTGCTGTCTCTATGTTACGAATATTGATATGTATGGATCTCGCCTCTCCATATTTGTTTTCTATTACGAAGCCCCGACATGACCCTCGTGATACCAGAGGCTGACAAGGCAAAGAAATCCCGAAGTATTTTCCCTTGCTTCTGTGTGAACCTACATTAAATAAATGTTCCTTCCATTCTCGCTCTTTTCAATAAGTCCTCGCCTTTGATGAGTTGTAAAGTTGAAGACTGACAAACGCTATATAAATGGAACAGACTTTCACAATAAGGAAAACAGATTTCAGGAGTGTTTTGCCAGAGTATTACTCACAATATCGAAAAGTGAAGACATGCGTTCTTTCATTTACACATACACGTATATACTGTGTTCAAATAAGTGAAAGTGATATGCATTTATTGGGCTCTAAATTAGTGAAATATATAAACATGTATTGAGCTCAAATAGACGTACAATAGATGTACATGACTAGGTTGATCTCCAAATAGAGTAGAATTGGTGTACTTGTATTTAGTGAGAGACAAAATGGTATTTAAGGTAGTAGACCCCTAATGCTTCTAGAGCAACATGAAATAAACTTTCTTGTTAGTTGATAAATAAGGATTTATACTGATATAATACTTTTGCACATTTTTAACCGACCAGAAATTCCTTTGATGTCTATCTTGAAATTATTTGTTGATACTTTTGTTAGTTTCCTAAAAAGGGAGGTAATTATTATCTCCCTTTGTAATGAAAATATAGCGGTTTTAGATTTATAAATGATAATTCTAAGAAGGAAAAAAAGGAAAAAGTGGCTCGTTTAAAGTAGTATAATAATGCTCATCTTTAATCATAGCAAATTTTGTAGGATAATATTATAGTGGAAATAGCTGTTTTGGATTAGGGTTCTACTATCTTAAATTCTTTTTGACGAGTTTATTTAATTGAAACACTTCAAAGCGATAAATTAAATATAGCTTTTATAAAAGACTTTCCCTTAACACTTAGACTTTCTCATCGTACAACACTGAGTCAACATAAATATAGTTTATATTTATTTCAAATGGTAACGTGGTACGTAAGCACTTGAGAGAGCAAGCGTATATACAGGTCTTCAAATACATTGCATTTATCACCAAGTAACTATAAACAAACATATGTAGTAATACACCAACTCTTGTTTAGCTTGACCGAACTTGAACTACAACTCTTCTCCTAGATGCTTTGTCTACAACAACAACAACCAACAAAAACCTTTGTTGAGCAAACAGAAATGCTGATATAAGCAGCGACACAAATATATAAATACATATGACACATTGACATTTTTCAATTTACTGTTCCATTCAGTATGTACAATACATGACTATATGTAATACCATATGCATTAGTAATGAAATGGTGATTTCTGTCTCTTTCAACACTATTTTTGAGCATATGACCATCGTTCATTGCATTTATCAATTATTCTATGGCCGACTCGCCCAGGAAAAACCAGAGATAAAAACTACATGTAGAAAAAACTCTGGAAACCTGTGCCCATTTGTCAACGTCTAGTGCCATGGAATGTTGGGCCTCATTCAATGAATTTGATTTTGAGCTACCGAAAACAAATGAATTGTGTATGACAATAACAACACCCGTGGAAATAAAATGACTTCTTTTGGGAATGGTACTACTGTATCGATGGTATTCTTACAATTAGCGACAGTGCTTCAGAGCTATAGTGCTAAACCATGGGTGCGCACGCTTACTTTCACAAAAGAAAAAACGTCTGTACGCGTTGCCCTCACAAAGCTGATTGACCCTTGTACCAACTACATGTACAACATGCTTATCATAAATCCCGTTCTTCATACCTTACAGGTACTTATCGAAGCGTCATCGAAAAAGGGAAAATAATTTCCTTCTAATTCGTTCCTCAAACGCAGGAAATTATATTTCTCTTTGAAAATTTAGAATACTTAATGGGACAAAAATCAGTATGATGGAAACAAAACATAATAATTAATGGGACAAGGAGAAAATGCTGGTAGCCAGCATTTTCTCCTTGTTCCATCATGTTTTTGAATGACATGTTCACCACGGTTGTAAAAACAACTTTGTCTGCGCATGTCATATTCTTCGAAGATTCGACCTGTCTGCTATGACGCATCACCCATCCCCCAATACCTGGGAAAAGTAGGGCTTATACAGAAGCTATTAGCCTATTACCCAAGCATGTAGGGGCTGTTTTAATAAATAGCCGATGCATAGGTTACATGCTAGCCGATCATAGCTGAATGATTCGTATCAGGTAGCGTTTTATTGAGTAAATGTTTATTTCATTTTGAAATTCAAGGTGACGGTTGTTGTTTTGAAAAGTAGTCCGGTTCTCTACCCAGAATGCCCAAATTAGATAGATGCGTATTCGTAGAATGCCATCTAGCGGGAGATAATGTAAAAACAAAGAATTGTTTTGTAAAGTATTCATACGCCAAACGAACTAGTAGTAAAAGTTGGCCTACATCTACATTCTTGAGAAAAAATTAGACCACTGTACATAGACAGTGGAAGCAATAAAAACGATGAGTTAGGAATGACCCACAGGCAATACTTCTCAGGTTTGACATATGAGAAAAACCGACCCTTTACCCGATATAGTTGAAATTAGTTTCATCTTCGATTACGTCAACAAAAATTGAGACACCTCGTGAAAAACGGACTGACTGACTGACTGGCTTGCTAGTAAATGGATGGATGACGGAATGGATAGGTGACGGGATAGATGGATGGATGGATCGATGGATGGATGGATGGACGGACGGGCGGACGGACGGACGGAAGAAGAAATGGATGGATGGCTGGGTGAATGGATGGATGGATGGATAGATGGGAGGGACGGAACTTTGAAGTCTCAAGTCAAATTGACTTGAGACTTGGTAAACATGTTTGTTGCACTACCTGCCCTTTGTGATTATTATACCTCCTTGACAACTGACAACTATTTGATTTGTCGTCTGCAAATACTATCAGTTTAGAGATTCTACATTTGTGTGGAGTGGTAAACAGTTAACTCTTTACCAAACGACAAAATTTAGACATGTCCAAATTGAAAGCATTTGTAGACGACAAAATAAAAGTGACTCGAAAATTAATTTTTCTTTTTTTTTCTAGAAAGGTAGAAAACATTGTGGAAAAAGGAGAAAATGCTGGTTACCAGCATTTTCTCCTTTTCCCGCAATGTTTTCAAAGGCTTTTTTTCTCAGGGTTGTAAAAAGTCAGGATCGTTCGGTAAAGAGTTAAACACTATTGAATAGAAGGACAGCTTAAATTCTTTTATTAGAAAAGGATAGAGTTACCAATCTAAGAATAATACTTAACAACTTCCTGTTTTGTTCAATTTTTTTTATCTCTTTACCACGTAACGAAATTTTAGATCTTTCCAAATTGAATTGTGTTTGCAGACAATACAGTAAATGTAAATCAAAAATTGAAACTTATTTTTGGGTAGGAAACATATGGGAACAGGACAAATTGCTGGTTACTAGCATTTATCAACAATGATTTTAAAGGAATCTTCTCAAGGTTCAAATAAACTGTTAAAACTTGGGAACCTGGAAAACTTTGTGAAAAAATGTGAAAATGCTGGTAAGCAGCAATTTTTCCTTTTCCCACGTTTTCTACCTTTTTGAAGACAAAAATCATAATTTTAGCAATTTTGACCCTTTAGCAGACAATGCCGAGGTTTAACGACCCTTAGAAACAAAGCTTTTAAAAATGTTGTAGGAAAAGGAGAAAATGCTGGTAACCAGTATTTTATCCTTTTCTCACAATGTTTTCTATCCACATCCAAAACAAATTCCACTATTTAAGCCTCATTTTAGTGGTCTGCAAATACTTTCAATTAGGACAATTTCACATTTCTGTGGTGTGGTAAAGAGTTGAATATTATTGAATAGAACCGCATTCCCACCGGGTGTTTTATTTGGGGGTACATGTGCGCACCCACCAGGTTTTGAATTGGAGGTACAAAGAAAAATTTGAGGGTACAGTGTACCCCCTTGGTTTTGAATTGGAGGTACAAAGAAAAATTTGGGGGTACAGTGTAGTCCCTAGGTTTTGAATTGGGGGTTAAGAAATATTTAGGGGTACAGTGTATCCCCTAGGTTTTGAATTGGGGGTATAAAGAAAAATTAGGTGCTAAATGTAATGTTGGACTGTAGGTTGCAGGCGATTTGAACCGCCATATTAACCCTGTATCACACAATCCTGTGTTTTCACGACCCTGAATAAACAGCCTTTTGAAAACGTTGTGGGAAAAGTAGAAAATGCTGATTTTCTCCTTTTCCCACAACGTTTTCTACCCTATTACAGACAACGCTTGTAATTTGATTGACCTGTAGTTTGTCGTCTGCAAATAGCTCTAAATTTGGACAAATACAAAATATTGTTGTTTGGTAAAGAGTTAAAGGCTTTTTTGTGTCACAAAGTCATGGATATTTTATTGTTGAATCATTAAAAATAATATTACTATAGCTCGGAATATTATATGGATGTATCATGTCTCCGGGGCATGGTCAGATTTAGGCATAATGGCAGTGTCAGTCAAGATTAAAAAACAGAATAGGGTCACGTTTTTTGATAGTCGATGGCCTTTGCTAAAGGATTTTTGGCTTTCCTTTCTCAAAGTCTGAAGTACCTTAGTGCTGCTTTAGAAAGGAAGCATAGACAGATTGAAACTCATTGTCGAAGACGATGCACATAGATTTACCTATTTCAATTTCACAGGAGGGCAGGTTGATCAGCTCATTGTAAGCTTAAACTCTGTCAGATAAAAGCCATGCCATGTTAGAGGAAAATAGAACAAAATATGAAATGAATGAATCACTTATGTCAACCTACCTACCGGTATCTCACATCTTGATGCTGTAAAACATTTTTACAGCTTTTGTTGTGATGACATTTTTCTGCGGTAGATGCCATGTACGCAAAACGAAAATTACATGTTCAATTTGTGACTTGATTTTTCAGCTTTTATATGTCAAACAAGAGGACCATGATGGTCCTATATCGCTCACCTGAGTACTAAGCAGTAAAGGTCTACATTGAGCATAAATACCAAATATCGAGGTTCAAGGCCAAATGATAATAAAACAAGAGCGGCAAATTGTTGCAAGATATGCCCGTCCCACTGCCAGTTGTCAAGGAGGTATAATAATCGCAAAGGGCAGGTAGTGCAATATGACTTGAGACCTCAAAGTTCCGTTCCGGACAAGCAAGAAATACTGTAAAAAAATGAAGATCAAAGTGGAATTACTCAAAATCCGCGCTAGGTACAGTTATTGTTCTTGCGCACTGTACTCCGTAATATTGCAACAAACATGCATACCAAGTTTGAAGTTGTTCTGACTTGAGATGACAAAGTTATATTCCGGTCAAGCACTAAATGCTGTAAAAATGATGATCAAAGGGAAATAACTCAAAGACAGCACGAGGTAGAGTTACAATTCTTGTGCACTGCACTTCCAAATATTTCAACAAATAAGCATACCATATTTCAAGTCATTCCTAATTAAGATGACAAAGTTTTGCTCCGGACAAGCGAGAAATGCTATAAAAATGAAGGTCAAAGGGGGAATAACTCAAAATTTGTACTAGGAAGACTCATGGTTTATGTGCACTGCACTCCGTAATTTTTCAACAATTATGCATACCAAATTTGAAGATGTTCAGGCTAGAGATGACAAAGTTATATTCCTGACAAGCAGAAAATGCTGTAAAAATGACGATCAAAGAAAAATAACTCATAGAAAGTATAAGTTAGAGTTATGGTTCTTTCGCACTGCACTCCGTATTGTTGCAACAAACACAAATGCCAAGTTTCAAGTCAATCGGACTGGAGATAACAAAGTTATGCTCCAGACAAAGAACTATTCTAAAGAACTTTCTAATTCAAGGGCAAATAACTCCAGTCGTTAAGGTCCGATTAGACCCATAATCGAACCCATCTGAGATCTTATGGTCATAAGTATTTTGACAAAGTTTGATGCTGATTGGTTAAAAATTGTAGATGCTAGAGTGTAAACAAAGTCAAATATAGCAATTTTTCTTATTCAAGGGCAAATAACTCCAGTGGTTCTGGTCCGATTAGACCCACAATCGAACTCATCTGAGATCTTATGGTCATATATATTTTGACCAAGTTTGGTGCTGATTGGTTGATATTTGTAGATGCTAGAGTGTAAACAAAGTCAAATATAGCAATTTTTCTAATTCAAGGGCAAATAACTCCAGTTGTTCTGGTCTGATTAGACCCATAATCAAACTCATCCGAGAACCGAGAACTTATAGTCATATATATTTTGACCAAGTTTGGTGCTGATTAGTGAAAAATTGTAGATGCTAGAGTGTAAACAAAGTCAAATAGAGCAATTTTTCTAATTCAAGGGCAAATAACTCCAGTTGTTCTAGTCCGATTAGACCCATAATCGAACAAATCCCAGATTTTATGGCCATATATATTTTGACAAAGTTTGGTGCTGATTGGTTGATATTTGTAGATGCTAGAGTGTAAACAAAGTCAAATATAGCAATTTTTTCTAATTCAAGGGCAAATAACTCCAGTTGTTCTGGTCCGATTAGACCCATAATCGAACTCATCCGAGATCTTATGGTCATATATATTTTGACCAAGTTTGGTGCTGATTGGTTAATATTTGTAGATGCTAGAGTGTAAACAAAGAACTGTGGACGGACGGACGGACAGACGGACGGACGACGGACGCAGACGGACGGTGAGTGATCACAATAGCTCATTCTGAGCACTTCGTGCTCAGGTGAGCTAAAAAGGTGTTTTTACCAATTACTGCGCATCATAATTTTCAAAAGAAATTAATAACTAAATTTCCTGTACACTTGACAGATTTTGGCACCTAATCCTTAAAGAAAGATTGTAGCGAAATATTTCAAACAGGCAAGGGAGTTGCAAAATATATACAGTGAAAATATGTAGTAACCGGCTTTAAACTTGAGAACATGGCCTGGTACCCACTTACAAGGGAGACTACCTCCGTTGTACACATTTTTTTTTTTTAAGTTAGGCATGCGATTTGTAATTGTGTTTAAAGATGATCGCTCCGGTCTACCATTTTATGAAAACATTCAGAATTTCATGAAACTTTGTTTGATGATAGTTTATTATCAGATCTACAAAAATAGGAGAAAAAAAAGGGGGTCATCAGCTTTGGGGAAATTCTATGAATATTTCTTTTAGTACACCCTGCATTGCGGCTGTTCAGGATGAAATTTCACCTATGAAAACTAAATCGATGTATATTTTTTTAAATGACAACAATTATAACCAAATTTTATGTCATTGTATTGGTTAAACATCAAATTTAATGAAAAAAAAATAATTTAGAGTATACTGCGTATCAATCTTAAAAAAAAAAACCTTTAAATTATGGCTAAAACACCTTTATTTTGGATAAAAAACCAAAAAATACAAAACGTATCTTTTACAGTAATTTTTTTTAATGTTCTAATATTCAGATTTTTCTATTTTTTCTATGAATAATATTCAGGTACTAAACTAAAAGAATCAGGCTTAAAACAAATAGGTCAACAGCCTTATTTTTTAAGAAAATACATTTTAAGTTTGTGGGTAGAGCACAAACTAATGAGTAAATGTAGGGTTTGTCAAAGACAAACATTATATGAAGAAAATTATCTCAATTTTTCAACAATACAACAATGCTTATAAGAATCAAGTTTGTTGCTCATAATTAACCAATCCATAGCATATAAATGTAATCCTGATGTTACCATTTAACCCATTACCAAATGACTAATTTTGGACTCTTCTTAAGTTGACGCGTTTGCAGACGCTAAACCAAAACCTGGTATTTATGTATCACAGTTCTTTGATGGGTCAGAAATCATTGCGCGAAAAGGAGAAATCAATCATGGCAGCAATTTGTCCTTTTGACATCAATGTTTTCTAATGTTGTCTACTGCAGACTCATCAAGGTAAGGGATAACCTGGTAAAGGAGAAAGAGTTATGTACAGCTCCTCGTTTTCTGCAAGTCTTTACCAAGTGACATAATTTTGGACTAGACCAAACTGACAGCATCTGCATCTGAAAAGATGTTTTAGCTCGACGATACGTCTGCCAGATAGGACGCTAGTAGTAGCATCTGTGTCCATATTTCCGTTGTTAGGTGACGTAGTTAGGTGATTCACTTCGACTTTCATTCCGATCTTTTGAAAGCGTAATTTCGTATTCTTGCCTCGCATATAATTATTTGGCTTGATTCAAATACTTTTTAGCTCACCTGAGCACAACGTGCTCAAGGGGAGCTTTTAGGGGCACGCTGTGTCTGTCGTGCGTCGTCCGTCGTCCGTCGTGCGGCGTCAACAATTCTTTAAACATCTTCTCCTCCTAAACCGCTTCGCCGATTTGGACCAAACTTGGCCGGAATGTTTCTTGGGAAGTCCTCTTTAAATATTGTTCACAGAATTTGATTTCATCAAAAACTCTGGTTGCCATGGCAACCAAATGGAATTTTTCAAGAAATTCTTTAAAAATCTTCTCCTCTGAAACCGCTGGTCAGATTTTCACAGATATGTTCCTTGGGTGACCCTTTTTAAAAGTTGTTTGCGAAATTTTGATCCGTCGAAAAACATGGCCGTGGTAGAAGGGAGGGGGGCTCTTGGCGTCCATCGGTGTCAACAATTCTATACAAATCTTCTCTGAAACTGGTGGTCAGATTTTGAAATAATTTCACAGAAATGTTCATTGGGTGACCCTTTTCAAAACTTGTTCGCGAAATTTTGATCCGTCGAAAAACATAGCCGTGGTGGGGAGGGGGGGGGGGGGCTCTTGGCCTATCCTAAAATTTATTTGCAGAATTCTGATTCGTCAAAAACATGGCTGTGGTGATGATTGTAGGGGTGGTGACAGATTTTGAAATGATTTTTACAGGTGACCCTATTTAAAAATTGTTCGCGAAATTTTGATCCGTTAAAAAAACATGGCCGTTGTGGATTGGGGGGGGGGGGCTCTTGGCGTCCAGCGGTGTCAACAATTCTTTAAACATCTTCTCCTCCTAAATCGCTTGGCCGATTTGGACCAAACTTGGCTGGAATGTTCCTTGGGACGTCCCCTTTGAAAATTGTTCACAGAATTTGATTCATCAAAAACTCCAAGAAATTCTTTGATAATCTTCTCCTCTGAAACCACTGGTCAGATTTTGAAATAATTTTACGGATATGTTCCTTGGGTAACCCTTTTTAGAGTTTGTTTGTGTAATTTTGATCCGTCGAAAAACATGGCCTCGGGTGGGGATGGGCATCTTTGCACTCTATGGACTTAAAGAAATTCTTCTTCTCCTAAACCACTTGTCAGATTTTGAAATAATTTCACAGAAATGTTCCTTAGGTGCCCCTTTTGAAAATTTATTCGCGAAATTTTGATCTGTCAAGAAACATGGCTGTGGTGGGTGGAAGCTATTTGCTCTCTGAGGACATGAAGAAATTCTTAAAAATTTTGTCTTCTCTGAAACCACTATTCAGATTTTGAAGTTATTTCACAGAAATGATCCTTATATTATACCCCTTATTTAGCTTAGCCGTTTTCAAAGAAAACATCGAGGTATTGACATAGCCCTGTTGGCGTCATCTGCGTTGTTGTTGTTGTGCAAAAACTTTGACATTTTGTTATATCTCGGCTTCCACTCGGAATAATTGTTCACTAGTAAAAAGCAACCCATACAACGAGGGCAGTTAACTCCAAAATTGTTTTGTCTAAATTATGCCCCTTTTGCGATTTGGAATTTTATTTTACTATCCAGCAAGGTTCCAACAGCCAATCATTGGCACTCTCATGAGTTGCGCATGTTCAACTTAATATTTTTAGCCACTATCGGGCATGTGCTCTTGTTCAAGATAAGGTCTTTGGGTGACCTATCCTAAAATTTATTTGCAGAATTCTGATTCGTCAAAAACATGGCTGTGGTGATGATTGTAGGGGTGGTGACAGATTTTGAAATGATTTTTACAGGTGACCTTTTTATAATTGCTTGGCAAAATACTCATTTTGTTTCCAAAATTTCAATACTTTAAAAAAAAGTTGGTTATTGTCCTCTTAAAAATTCAGGTGAGCGATCCAGGGCCATCTTGGCCCTCTTGTTTACCATTTCAGCGATTCAAATCATCATTAATTTGGTCTACATTTCATTCGTCATGTGCAAATGCTTTGGACAAGTCTAAAATTACATCATTTGGTAAAGGGTTGAGGGTTTGGTAGATGCTACATGCTTTGAAAGTAATGTGGGAGAAATTGGCCAGCCGATGTTTTGGACAGAACAATCTTGCCAAGAACAATTTAGCCAGCCGAAAAACGTACGGTAGGACAATTTGTCAAGATAAACGCGAGCAGCCAAAAGTAATCATTTTGATAGTCATAATACAGGCACGTTCTATACGACTTATTCATCATATCCATCATTCAGTATGGATATTATTGATTATATCTGACAATATGTTACAGTATAGTTTCAAAAGTTGCAAAAGTTACAGAAAAGAATACATGTATTTATATTTTCTTAATCTTTTATAAAAGGTTGGTAGGTATTGTTCATGATGAGTGATATCTAAAGCTTGAAAATCGGTATTACTGGTCAGAATAGTGACTTACATTCTACGTTTTATTGCTGTCGATTGGCAGACATATATCTTTAGCATTACGTTAAACTACTAATTTGTAAGGGACGGAGAGTTCCTACGTGACTCAGTTATAAAATGTCTATCCCATACATAGTTCAAACAACTGCCATTTGAATTGTGATTTCAAACCACTGTAGTTATTCAGTGTCGACCGATTACAGTGCTGACAGCACTTTGATTTCATTTGTAGTTATTTCCTTGCAGGTTTCTTATACGCTCCACAGAATATAAAGGGGCTTCGTTAGTTTGGAATCGGGTCGTCTGTCCCTGAACATACATAAATATTTGAATTGTCGCGGTGATATGACTGAAATAATGTTGAAAGCGGCGTAAGACATCACTCAGTTAATCAGTTCAAAGAATCGAATTCTGGGACAGATTCTGTTCCTGTGTATTTTTTTTCTATAATTCATTAGGCTTCCTTATGAATAAAGCAGAACACTTTGAAAACATCATTGTAAAATATGAGTTATCATTATATTTTATTATATGCATATATTAAAGGATGAGTCAAGAGTAATTTGTCCCCTTGCCACAGTGTTTTCAAAAAGGCTGTCTATTAAAAGAGACAAAAAAGTCGACTGCTAGAGATTATGGTTATAAACCGTATGGATGGAATATTTGGAATACCACTTAATGCCATTAGAAATGAAATGAACTGACATTATTTTATTTTTTGACGTATGAAAGTTGAAAATTGTCACAGAACAAATACATACAATGGAAGTCACGTGTATACACAAGACTGAAAAAATACACAAATTAAAAAAAAAGAAAACAGAGAAATAAAACAGAAATATCATAAATGCGAATGGCAATAGTAGAAGTACATGTTAGTAAAGTTTCAGATCTGCTTCGTAATTTATCATTATTTGGTCAAAGTACCACAGTACTTACTAGGGCGACACAGTATGACTGAACAATCTTTGAGGGTGTTGACCTATGGACCGGAAATTTTGTCGGTCATTTGCTTGTACTTACTGATAATTACGACCTGTTCTTTTTATCATTTTTAATCGGTTGGCGTGAGCCGGACGATTAGAGAGACCACAAATTTCGGAAATCCGTCTGCTGAGGGCAAACTGATCTAACTGCAACTCGTGACAGCTTTTACCTACAGTCTAATAACACTGATACTAGCTGTTGTGACCTTATTACGTTGAACTTTTAACCCTGATAAGGAATGGTGTCAGTGATAAAGCAACAACTTATGAATGAAACAAGAGCGAATTCAGGAGTATCGGATTATGTAAGCACACCTTGTGTTGAAAAGATGATAGGTCATTTGGCCTCGAGCAAGGATAAACTTGCAGTGAAACGGAATTTGTAAGGAAACATTGCTTTAATAGAATTTGAAAATTTAGACTGTTTTGCCTTAGAGCAAACTGATGTACATGCTGGTGCTAAAAGCTGTTTAAAAAGTAATCTGCCGTTGGTAGTTTAATGTAAGCGAGGTGAAGCGTGTGAAGCAGTGTGGGACAAAGCATGTAGAGTTGTTTAAGAGTTATTACCCTAGTGGAGAAGCCATTACGTAAACATTTTCAGAATGGACTGGTTATCCCACGCTTTCAACCTTAGAAACCAGACTGTCCATTCACAATACTGACCAGCATATATTTGATTATGCATCTTTCAGCTTAGGATGTATTAAACCTTGGGCTACTAAGCGCGAATTTATGACCTTTTCCGGACATTGTAGATCAAGATCAGACTGTATACTACATGCTGTCTGAGTTTGTATCTTTAATGTCCGACGAGAAGATATTTTTTCCAAAAAAAAAAAATACTTTTGAAATAGTAAAGAACTGGGTTTTTACTGTCAGCTTGAAAGTTTCATTTCACTTATTTAGCAGGTTAAGGGTTAAATTGCTTTCATAGCCCCTCTTCCTCTCCCTAAAGCTACGGCTGTAGCATTTTACACGCTCACTAACATGTTTCTTTTTGATGACATTCTTAAGACTGGAATCAGTCTATTAACCATTGGCCACACAATCTTGTCGGGCTTTAAAAATGTAGTGGGAAAAACAGCATACATGTATTAAGCATGTTCTCTTTTTCCTCACAGCGTTTTGTCATCATTTGATTTTCAACATTTTGTCATGTGGTAGAGTTAAACAGAATTTTCTTAGATGGAAAAAACCCTGAAACTGCAATACAAAGAACTCACTTAACGTCATATTCTCCATGTCTGAATCAACTGACCAGGGAAAAAGCCTCTTCGGAGTGCGCAGATTCAGACCAGATTCAGACCAGACTGCACAGAACATGCAGTCACTCAAATTTTGGATCTGCTATTCCTATTTCTTGAGATATCGTAGTCAAGACAGCAATGACCCTGCAATAATTAGGCTGCTTTTCCACGCTTATCAGATCTATTTCATTAATTGAGCGCTTTAGTGTAAAACTCTCAGTAACATGTTTGTCTCATCAGCTACTCCATACTGGTTGATCCTCATCCTCCATATTTCAGATTAAAAGCCCAAGGTTTACTGTAGTGATGCTCTTCCTCATTAGAATGACTCAAATACAATGACCCGTGTTGTCTAAGGACTAGTAAAGTCACTTTTGAAGACAATGAAATATCAAGATCAGACTGTCCTTTGAATGCAATGCAGATCAGTATCACAGACATGCATATTGAATATCTTAATTGTCTGTTTATGTATAATTCATATAAAAAAAAAACTCGACACTGAAATTGAGATGTTTGGATATTGTTTTTCTGACTATAAAAGGCCATAACTGAGTGTTTTAACCAAACTTTCCCGTTTCTGATGACCCCGAGGAAGAAGGCTGTTAAAAACATTGTGGAAAAATGCAAATAACCGTCGTTTTCTCCTTTTCTCACAATGATTTTTTTACCATTTCAACGATTCAAATCATCATTAATTTGGTCTACATTTCATTCGTCATGTGCAAATGCTTTCGTTTTGGACAAGTCTAAAATTACATCATTTGGTAAAGGGTTGAGGGTTTGGTAGATACTACATGCTTTGAAAGTAATGTGGGAGAAATTGGCCAGCCGATGTTTTGGACAGAACAATCTTGCCAAGGACAATTTAGCCAGCCGAAAAACGTACGGTAGGACAATTTGTCAAGATAAACGCGAGCAGCCAAAAGTAATCATTTTGATAGTCATAATACAGGCACGTTCTATACGACTTATTCATCATATCCATCATTCAGTATGGATATTATTGATAATATCTGACAATATGTTACAGTATAGTTTCAAAAGTTGCAAAATTACATAAAAGAATACATGTATTTATATTCTATTTATATTTTCTTAATCTTTTATAAAAGGTACTGTTTTTCATGATGAGCGATATCTAAAGCTTGAAAGTCGGTATTACTGGTCAGAATAGTCACTTACATTCTACGTTTTATTGCTGTCGACTGGCAGACATATATCTTTAGCATTCCGTTAAACTACTAATTTGTAAGGGACGGAGAGTTCCTACGTGACTCAGTTATAAAATGTCTATCCCATACATAGTTCAAACAACTGCCATTTGATTTGTGATTTCAAACCACTGTAGTTATTCAGTGTCGACCGATTACAGTGCTGACAGCACTTTGATATTTTCTTTTTACAGATACTCGGTTGCGGTGTATTAGGTGTCGGTATATGGCTGCTTGTGAAAGAGTTTAACACGAGAGAGATGGGAGCCATCATGGGTTCGCGGCTGCTAGAGATGGTTACATACGGTGTTATAGCAGGCGGTGGTGCGGCCACCGTATTGGCTTTTTGTGGATGCTGTGGGACCATGAAACAGGAAAAATTTGTCATGGGCTTTGTAAGTACGAGTATATCGATCCTTTTCCAAACAAGCCCTTGGTCTACGACCTTCAAACAGATAGTCTATTCCTTTCGAAAGCAATCTCGGTTAAACGACCCTGGCGAAGAAGAACCTTCAATCTGAAGGCTTGCTCCGATGGTTTTTTTTTTTGTGATTGTTTCTCCGCTCACCTTCACAGCAGCCATTTTTTAATTGCGTCTGTAAATTTCAAAATCTTGCCGGTCATACATTTTAGTTTCCTTTCCATGCCCAAGCAGATAAAACAGAAAACCGATAAAGTGTAAAAAAAAAATACTATGGTTAAATTGACTTCTGAAACATGCACAGTAATTGTCAAGCCTACTTTCGATTTCCCTGCAAGTAGGCCAATGGTTATTTACACTCTAACACTGGAATTGCAAGTAGGTAACGGTTACATTTTGCTAATGTTTTGGCGTTTTTTGTGAAAATCAATCATTACGCTATCGATGGAGGACCTTATCAGTAGCACACAACAGATATATTGACGCTTAACAATGTTTAAAGATCAGCCGGTATGATCAGGTTTCTTCCAGAAGTATGGAAAGTAGGGTTGCTGCGGGGACCAGCGGAGACACAATAAAAAAAAACAACATCGGAGCAAGCCTTCGCATTGTGGGCAGGAAAGGGGACTTTGGAAAATATTGTGGGGAATGGAGAAAATGCTGGTTTCCCACAAAATTTTCTACCCTTTCTAAGACAATTACGATTATTTGAGCCACATATGAGTTGTCCTTTTTGCGGTCGGGAATTCCCTTTATTTTCATGAGTTCAGATATGACGTTATCGTACCAATTTGATACAGTACCACAAAGTTGACGCTTGTTACTGCTCATGTGAGATTCCCACAAGCCTTTTCGCAATTCTGAGACGTGTTCTAAAAGTAATTTAAGAGGCAAGCACCACTTAAAGAAAATGTCATCATTAATGTCTTTTATTTATTTTACTGCTCTTTCATGTCTACAGATTGTTTCCAAACCACTGACTGACTGAAAATTAGTGATAAAGCTTTCTGTAGGCTGGTGAACTTATAGAAAATTTGGTTAGCCCCCTTTGAACCATACATGTATATATAACGGCTCATGTTTACGCGAAGCGCCATTTTTAGACGACTGTACTTCAAGCAATTACAGTGATTGGCCGTTCCGTTCAATTTGACAAGCCTGGTTGTCACTATTTGACCTTTTGGCTTTTTTAAACACTCGTACTCTTGACCAGTTTACCACGCTGCATATGCATTTTTAAGTCCATAGTTATTGACAGTATTTGAAAAACACTCAAGAAGAAGGAGTCATTGCTTGTTATAGTCATTGCCTTTTTTTCCTAGAAAGTTGTCTGTTTCATACCAAAAAAGGATACTCACCTTTATGACAAATATTTCTACATGATATGCTTTAACTGGTAGCTACTACATTTTGTGTATATTAGTAACCTGCTCGATTCAAATTTTGTGAAAAATGCAATATTGAACATATGGGTCAGTATTAGAATATACATGTATACTGTTAGCAACTGCGATGTATAAGGTTTCAGAAAAGATTACAGTAAAAATAGTGAATGAAATGATTAGAAAAGCTCAATGAAATTAAAGCAATGGAGGGAAAGGAAAGAAAATGATGCAATAATTGGAAGGACAAGATCAAAACGTAGTATTTCAACTTAAACCTGTTACTAACAATCACGAAATTTCACAACTCTGAAGAAGAAAGGCTTTTGAAAACATTTTGAGAAAAGGAAAAAATGCTGATAACCATGGAGCATTTTCTCCTTTGCCCTTAATGTTTTCTACGTTTCAAAGACAACTCCCATACTTTCAGCTAAATTTTATTTATTGTCTGTAAATGCTTTTTATTTGGACGGGTCTAAAACTTTCTTGATTAACCCATAGGCTGCTAAGCGGGACTCACTGACCTTTTAAAGACAGTGTAGATCAAGATCAGACTGCACGGAACGTGCAGTCTGATCTTGGATCTACGCTGTCTGACAAGGAAATATTTTTCTCCAAAAAAAAAATAAGTTTGAGGTAGTATTATTCAGGTTTTTACTGTCGGCTTGGAAGTTGAATTTAGCTTATTTAGCAGGACAAAAGTTAATAAAGAGTGTACTGTAGGGACATAGGGACATTTAACGGACATATTTTGTTGAGCCTCGTCCCTCTACAAGAAACTGCGGGATAGATCTCTTCACTGCCAGCGAAAATGGATATTGACAAAGTCCATTACAGAATTGAAATTTATCACAACTTGTCGTCTAAGAAATTAAACGCTTTATGGTACTTTAGACCAGAAATTATTCTACGAGAGGGAATACTTTAGCAGGATCGATTTTCAAAAGTGGCTGGCGTTTCGATTAATATGTAACAGGAATCTAAAACCTTTCATGCAATCAGCAGGGGAAAAGCACCTTCTCAAATTTATTTCGGTTGCGTGTTAGCACAGAATATTTGGACGTAACCCTGCACTCTTTCACTGCCAAATAAATAAGCGGTCCTCCGGGAGAAGGTGAGTCTGCAAAAAGTATCAACGCAGGTCTGACTTGACTCGAAGCTTTTTGCTTTTGGTATATTTTCTGCATGTTTAAGGATCATTCTACCTCACGATTCACCCGGTTATTAGACAAAATTGCTTTTATGGATAATTATGCGATGACTTGCTTGGTATAAGGCATCACAGAGATGCATCAAACCCCCTTTTCCCAGAGCATGACTCAAATAAATTACAATTTTTCAGTAGTTCTGCTTCATGATCAACGTATAGTTTGATCATAATCTAGAATAAAGTAGACTAGTGGACAGTGTTGATCAGAAATCAGACTGTACGTTCTTACTGTCTGATATAGATTTGCAGTGTCCACAAAGGCCTCTTTTGGCGTCATTGGTAACGAAAGAGTTGAACCGCTAGATGATATGGGCTTGGTGTTAGGATCAGGAAAACGAACCAAAGAATTGCAGTTTAAATGGCAATGTTTGCTACCAGAATATTTGACAACAAAACCGGACAGCGTAGACCCAAGGTCAGACTGACTTCAGGCCCACGTGGTCACCTTTGTTGATCATTGAACTAAAAGGCTACGACAGTTACTCATTAATTTCTCATGTATCCTGAAAAATATCTGAAAGCAAAAAAAGCAGTTTCTAAACATGACAAATATGCAACTTTTACTTTTCAGCCCTATGTTATTCAAACGTAAAACAATGTTCTTATAATTATCAAATGTCAATTAAAAGGAAAACACTGTGTAGCTAATACATTTTTGCACGTGTTGACACCAACATTGCCCATATTTTGCTCCTATTATAATTAAAAAAATCTTTAACCAAGTACTCAATTTTCTTTTTCGTGAGAGTAACGGAGCCATCAACTGCCACTTTTCTATTGTATCGACAGAACACAGATTTCATTGACATATATACTACGGAAAGGAGGTTGAGCTTGTATACTATATATAGCTTGACAGAGTTGCGGGATTCATAACTTTATTTTTGTATTTCTTGGTTTCATTTGCATAATAATTCAATATTAGTTGTTTTTTTTTCATGAACATTGGCGAGTTCTGATTGGCTGAAATTCTTTTTTCATAGCTCCATGAAAAATCAGCAGTGCCGGAACTACTTTTGCAGTCAAGCTAATGTAAACAAACATGTATACCAGATTTCATAATGTTTTTCGTTCTGATTTTATAGAGTCCGAAGTTCAAATTGCTAGCTGAATTTATTTTTTTCTGAATACTAAAAAAAAATTTTAAAAATCCAACTATTTTCAAAGAGAGAGCTGAAAACTCATTGTTACTCTGCTGGGTTATTTTCAACTCAATTCTAGCGTATTGAATTTCTAATAATAAATCCACTCAATCTGCAAATGTTCAATACTATAATGACGTCATGAATTACGTTCATTTTACGTCACGAAGGAGCAGTTTTACCGCGCTATGAAATATCAATGAAAAGGACTGTAAATAAATACGCAGTGTTGGATTTACGAAAAAAGAGCAGTTAGTATTATTTAAGTGCATATTTGTTGTCTATGATATTGAATTATAAGGAATGAAGAGATTTTTTTTTGTCTTCATGGAGGTATGAAAAAAAAAAGCCTAATCACACTGTATGAAACCGCGAATTCTCTTCATTCCTTAACTAATTAATTTTGAGCCATGCTCTTGCGAAAGGGTATCTAAACCATCTCCATGATGCATGATTCCAAGCTAATTCATCACATAATTATGCATCCATAAAATTCAGTTTATATACTAGTAACAGCTCACTGAATCATGAGGTACATTAGTCGATTATCATTCAGAAAATTGATCAATTTAGTAAAAAGTATCGACCCGTGTCAGCTTTTGCGGATTCTGCAGGCTGGCCTGTGTTGATACTTTTTTTTTTCAGATGTACCGTATTAAACCCTTTTTCAAAGAGCATGGTTCATTTGCATTTATTAAAGCGACTGGTACATCTTTCTAAGCATTCCTGGAGTTCCCGTATCAGCGCTTCGCATACTACTTTTTTCAATGTACCAAGTGCTTACTCATACAGGTACTGTCGTAAAAATGTTCGGCCGTGAGTGAGGAATAAATCCTGTCGAAAATATAGAGGGGAGACTTTTCATTGTCATAGTTGGCAAAACCCACTTGCTGTCATCGCACGGGCTGTTGAACAGCTGAAAGGGTGTGTGTGTCCGGGAGGGGGGGGAAGGGATGGGGGTTCGCAAAGATCGCTGATTGGGAAAAACACCACATTGAAACTAAAACGCTTGTATACAGTTTGCCATGAAGTCTTGATACGTCTCCCGAAAAAGTATAGAAATAAATCAAAGTGTTTCGCTGTAGATGCCAGACCATTTTACGATATCTTCTCCGGAAAAATATCTTCACTGCACATGCATAATTAATGGTGTTACAGTGAACACACACTTGTCTAGATGTTTTCGTCGAACTTAATCCATGAAACGCTGAGCCCGATTTTTATTGTTTTTGCGGACAGTGTAGATTAAGATCAGTATGCACAGAACGTATAGTCTGTCAATGAAAGCCTTAAAATAATATCTATATCCATAGTACTGACTGAGAATGTCCATTTCTTTCAAGCCTTTACCACACAGTCTCGAGTTTAAACGATCTTAAGGTAAAAGCGGTTGAAAATATTATGTGAAAATGAGAAAATGTTGGTAACCAGCATTCCTCCTTTCCTTACCGTGTTTTCTGTCTTTTCTGATACGAATCCTGCCTTTAGAGTATCATTTTATTTGTCGTCTGCAAATGCTTTGAGTTTGGACCAGTCTAAATTTCTGTCGTTTTGGAAAGAGTTAAGAACTAAATAGGTCAAGCTCTTTTGCATTAAGCTTCAACAGAAAGTAATAGTTGGCCGAATGTGGCATTATATTGTTTTTCAGCTTTAATAGCGCTCAACGCTATATCAGTTATATCACGGTGACCTGTGCACCTATCAATGCAGTTGTTGACACTTTTTAAAAATCGTTGCACACTGCACTCTGTCCAAGCCAGGAGCTTCTTCCCCACATTAACAAAATCGAAACGATGTACAGATGCTGACTTACCGTTATGAATTTCATTATCTCCAGGATATATAAACTCGACCGTGTAGGCCAATTTTGTAAGGATTGTATTATCAGAAGAAATATCTCGTGACGAGTTTTTTTTTTTCTTTTGCTTAACTTTCTACCACACGACAAGATGTTAGACTAGTCCAGACTGTAAGCATATTTGAAATTTCATGCTCAACTGAGTTGTGCACAACAATAGTTTTATAAGCATTTACCTAGATCTTTGATATATATACAACGTATATTTGAGTCAACTTTTACTCGCAAAAGAAAAAAAAAATAAACTGCTCCCGAGAATTACTGTGATTTTTCAATTTGATTTCTCAAGATTTCTTGACAAACTTGACATTTGGGATAATTAAAAAATGGTGGAGAAAACAGGTTGTACATATTACAATTGTGATGGAGTCATGCTCAATGTGGAAGGGGGGGGGGGGGGGGAAAGAAGGGCATAATGCATTTGTGAAAGATATGACAGATATTTATTCATGTCATCCTGCGCAGTCCGCACAGGCTTACTTGGATCGAAACTTTTTGCCATTTGTAATTTTTATGCATGTCCATAATTGTTCTACCTACTCATTCTGTCGGTTGTAGGACATTTTTTTTTATAACATAAGATCCCTAATCATGTGATTACTTACACGGTATAATGTAGGACATTTTTTTTTTTTATAACATAGATCCCTAATTATGTGATTACTTACACGGTATAATGTATCACGGAGATACATTAAACCCCCTTTGCCAGAGCACGGCTAAATTAGTATAGTCAATACCACTCGCGTGGGGTTATTTTCTTTTTTCATTTCGCAAACTGCGAACAAAAGATCGATGCAACTTTATTTTCCCTTAAAAATAGTTTGACACCAGTCAAAAACAAGTGCACATATTAACGCTTTAACAAGCGATTCCGTGTTTTATATAAGTACCACCATAAGGAAAGAGGTTTCAGAAAACATTGCGGGGAAAGGAGAAATTGCTGGTAACCAGCATTTTCTCCTTTTCCCACAATGGATCCATATACTTTCGAAGACCAGTACCGTCATTTGAGACACTTTTATTTTGCCGCCTGCAAATGCTTTTAAATCGTGTATGTCAAAAATTTTGTCGTTTGTAAAAGATTAATAAAGAATAAAAATTGTTAAGATAAATAGATAAATAGATAAATGAATGAACAAATATATTATATTGTAGCAAAAACTTCCAGACGTAAAAAAAAGTTGTACTTGTATGGATTCGAGTGAAAAAAGATTAATTTGGTAGACTGTTCTACAACATTTCTCGTAAAAGTAGCGTTCAGACGTCAAATTGATTGTCCATATTAGGTAATTAGTTACACGAATTTGAACGGAAAAGGATCGAATTAACATGTAAAATGCATCAATAAATGTCAGTCTAATTTTAAGCGACATTCCAAATATAGAATCACGCTGGCAATTGACATACAGATAAGGCGACAAACATTTATGAACCATACTCCGGCAAAAGGGGGCTTAATGCATCTCCGTGATGCCTGATACCTAGCGAGTCGAAACTTTTTGCAGATGCATTTAGCTCCCTTTTCAGAGAGTATGGCTCATTTATTTTATTTAAAATTCGACGTCGTTAGTTAAGTGTGATGGAGAAATTTACTGATGTCTCATGGAAACAAGCTTAGTAGATGTGCAAAGTCAGCTCGTGGGATTAGGACCTTTCCTGAATTAACTCTAATTATCAAACGATCCCATCTTTCACCGACCGCGAAAAGAAGGCTTTTGAAAACATTATGAGTAAAGGAGAAAATGCTAATTACCTGAATTTTCTCATTTTATCACAATGTTTTCCACCCCTTTAAAGACAAATTTTAATAGTCAAAACACATTTTATATGTCGCCTTCAAGTGTTATTTGTTTCCGATTGAGAGGACTCTAAATTTTTGTTGTCTTGTAAAGTTACCAAACGCAGTCCCGCGTTCTCACGACCCCGCTGCAAAAAGAAATAAAAAAAAAACTTTTGAAACATCTGGTGACCATTCTTTGCTCCTTTTTCCTCATTGATTTCTATCATTTAAAATACAATTACTATCCTGCTTCTCCTCGTCCTCCTGCTCCGTACCTCACCTCATCCCCTACTCGGGCTCCTGGTCATCTCCCCCGTCATGGTCTGTCTGCTCTTGCTCCTCCTCCTACCGTACTAACTGCTCCTTCTCCCCCTCCACAGAGAGGAGAGGAGACGAAACGAGAGGTGGCATTGCCATTTGAAATTTCCAGTGACTGATTTTTTAAGTTTACATAATTTTTTTTTAATTCTTCTTATTTCTATTTTCAGTACGGTGTTGTATTAACGTTGGTGCTATTAACACTATGTGTTGGATTTGGAGTAAGCTTTATATTCAGAGACGAGGTAAATCTTGATAAACCCAAACCACATATCATTCCCAGTTTCAATTTCAAAACTAGCCATCAGACTAACCCGAGATCTTCTCAAGGCTCACATTCAGCAACCATTCTAAATTGCTTTCTCATTTCAAAGTGCTTTCTTATTCTAAGTTGACGTTTCTTTTTCATTTCAAGAAACACGGTCTCTGATTGGCTGAACCTTTTCAGGCAAAGGGTTCAGCCAATCAGAAATTGCTTTCCTTCCTCATCTGAATGCCATGGCCCGTATTTATCAAGCAATTTAACCTTTTACAAAGTAATTTCGTCTTGTACCGACCCGGAGGAAGAAAGCCTCACAAAACATTGTAAGACAAGGAAAAAATGCTGGTAACCAGCCGTTTCCCATTATTGTCCACGATGTTTTCTACTCTTCAAATCTCATCATCTGAATCACATTTCATTTTGTCGTCAGCAAACGTTATCAATGTGGACAAAATTTTGTCATATCTCTGGGTATTCATTTTAATTTTGAATTTTGAATGTACCTCTGAAGTTTAGAAACTGCTACGATTAAGAATAAGAATTCAAGTTGATAAAAATCATACCAGTTCTCAATAAAAAATGAAAACAGTTTTTGGGCACGATCTCGAGATCACCCACCAAATCTAACATACGATAAACTTGCTTTCTATAGCAGCCTGTTAACGTCATAACACGTAGTTCCTTTCAATCGGTGCTGTCGTATGTACATGCGACGGAAATTGAAGTCTTTTGTCACAATGTTTCACTGTAGTTGAGACTTGTTTGAGATGAACAGTGGATCTAAAGCTGAATTTATTGTTTTTCTTTGTTATATTATTACGCATTGCCATATTTTTATTTAATTTAATTATTATTACAGATTACTGAAGGTATTAAAACCCGGTTCGAGAAAACGATCATTTATAACTACGGTGTAGATGTACAGAGGAATTCGACCAATAAACTCATAACAGACGCCTGGGACTCAATGCAACAGGCAGTAAGTAATGCATTGGTCAATACCCTTTTTTTTTGTTGTAGTAGAGTCGATTTCAAAAATTTTCCGTTAAATTTGCTCTTTCAGCAAAGACTGTATGAGCCATGCTCTGGCAAAAGATGATTTGATGCATCTCAATGATTCATCGTACCAAGCAAATCATCACGTTTCCATGGATCCAGTAAATCCTTTTTTATCTTACAATCAATTGTATCATGATGTCGAGAGGTCCCTAGACATGCAGAAAATTTACCAAAAGCCAAAAGGTTTCGACACAGGACAGCCTGCGCGGACTGCGCAGGCTGACCTGGGTCGATACTTTTTGCAGAAGCAATAATCTCCCTTTTCACACAGCATGGCTCATATGAGCGGAGCTCTTTCGATGGCCGAAAGTACAATCCACTGAAACTCCGAAAAATATTTACCTAAAGGCTTAACTAAAGAAGCGGACGGTATATAGAACCAAGATCAGACTGCACGTTCTGTCAGAGAGAGCACCTGTTTTCGTGTATTACGCTGAAAGGTTTACGACGGTAAAGTCAACTACCTTTGTGTTCTTTAAAGAGCACTACACTGTCCTTGCCGCTTTCCGAAAGAACAAAAAAAAAAACACCAATAATAGGTCTACTTTGAACAGCTAGGTTGTGACAATAAGGTAGTCTAAGGGAAGTAACTCTTTTGAGTTCATTTGTTGAATTCTCTTTCATAAATTACAGCTCTTGTATGTCTGTCTGTCCCCCCTTCTTTCTCTCTCTCTCTCTCTCTCTCTCTATCTTTCTCTCTCTCTTTTTTTCCTTCCCCACTCTGCCTTTTTTCTCCCTCTCTGTCTCTGTCTGTCTCTCTCGCTTCGCTCACCACCACCCCTCTCCCTCTCTCTCTCTCTCTCTCTCTCTGTCTCTCTCCGTCCCCCACTCTGCCTCTTTGTCTGTCTGTCTGTCTCCCTCTCTCTCTCTCTCTCCCGTCCCCCCACCCTGCCTCCTTGTCTCCCTTTCTGTGTCTCTCTGCCCCTTCCTCACTTATCTCACCTCTCTTTGCAGCACAAATTTTGCTCTTTTTTTTTCATTACAGCTTGGTTGTTGCGGGGCTTACGGTGATGTGAATGGCTACTTTTCCTGGGGTATCTATAAACAACAGAGTGCCTGGCACAAACTTTATAAACCAAATGGTAAAAGTAGGTGCATGGGAATTTTGTTTTATACTAATCACCTTAGTAAATGTCGATATCATACATTCAGCAACCTTTCTTAACTATAATAAAGCGCCCGTCACAACTGTGGTCGGTTTTGCGGCCAGTGTAGATCAAGATCAGGCTGCACAAAACGTGCAGCCTGATCTTTGATCTACACTGTCCGCTTTGCAAAAACACTTCAGACTAGAGCAACTTTGAAATTTTAATTTTTTGAGTCTTATTTGTAAACTGCAAATCTATTTTGGGTTTATTCGGCGCACTAAGGGTTAAACAATGAAAACGCCCAGAAGATTTTAACGTCCCTACGGTTAACCTATTACCAAACCTTCCTGCGTAAAATTTATTCTGAGATAAAGCTTTTGGAACACTGTCGCAAAGGAAAAAAATGCTACTAATAAACATTTTTTTTTTTCCTTTTACTACATATTGTCACATTACCCTTTTAAGACAAGCAGCCATACTTATTTTGTCCACTGCAAATGCTTACATTATGGATGAATCTTAAATGTTGTCATTTGGTAAACATTTTGCCCTTTTGTTGCAATGCTCGGCTTAATGCGTTTTCGCGGACACCGTAGATTAAGATCAGACCGCATAGTCTGATCTTTGATCTGTTCTGTTCGTTATACACAGGTTTTTTCCAGCGAAAAAAAGTTTAAAATCTCAATGTTTAGGCTTCAAAAAGGTGTTAAGCTATGTAGCAGTTATAAAAAATGTCGGAAACAGTGTGTGAAATGAAGAAATTGCTCGAAATGAATAGTTTCTCCCTCCTGGTACAATTTACGAAAGGCTAATTTCAAAACATAATTGTAATTTAAAAAAAAAATAACAGAAAATGCTGCCTAATCCTTAATTTTGGGGAAAAAAACATACTCGTTACGATATTCTAATAAAGTAAAGCCTGATTTGGAATAGTAAGGGAAAAATAACAAAGTTCCAAAATGAATGTATGATATGGACAACCTATTGACTTAAAACGTTTGGCATGAAGGGATCAAAGGTTTTTAGTTCAATTTTCCTATTTCCCTACACCCATAGTTCCCCCCTTAACAAGTTAAATAACTGACACGTGCTAACAGAGACAAAATGTGCATCGTTCTAAACCAAGGCATGCATTGAATGATACAAAGCATGAGTTGAATTGCGATGATTTCGATGATGAAGTTGATAACGACTACGTTGACAATGATGATGATGATGATGATGATGATGATGATGTCGATTTATGACCTATTAAACAGGGAGTGAACTGAAACTGCATGACGATGGCTAAAATCAAAAGCTGTCAGGTAGTTTATAGAGCATCAAAGTATGTTTTGAGGTCGTAAACACGCTAAAATGGCGTAATCCGTTTTTCACAGGGGCATCAAACAGCATTTTGACCCCATTTTTGTTTTTTGAGGGGGGTGGAAGGAGAGAAAATTGATATCATGTAAGGAAAAAATAATAAGGACGTGATTGTTTTCCTTTAATTGGGAAAAACAAAAACAACTGTTGGAAAAAAAGTTTTGCCTCTGGTGGAACTCGAACGCACGACCTTCAAAACAAAAGTCGATATCTTGTCGTGTTAAAATATGTCTATCCCTTGCTGTATAATGACGGCTGTACCGTTGGCTAATGGAATGGGGAATTTTACCTTAAATATCTCGAAAATTTCGGCAGTTCTCCGTTTCTAGTATATGTACTTGTATTTCTATTTAAATGTTAAGTAAATCTTTCCACACTTATGGAAGTCTGCAGTATTAGGACTCTGGCTCGAGCAAGAACTGATGCAATTCATATAAAATTCATATAAAATTTATTTTTATGTTTCTTTTAACCCGTTTTCCAGCAATCCAGTGTTTTAACGATCCTAGGGGAGATAGTTTTTGAAGACATCAAAGAAACCCATTGTTGAAACCCGTTTCAGCAAAATCAATGTTTGTATAAATCGAATTATATAAATATAACTTGCACTACCGCATACAGAGAGGAAAACTCGTTTTACATAGCTCGATTTGCATGAGCTGGATTGAATGATACTAGCATTTATTTTAGTTTTTCGTTTTTATTTCCCTTCGTAAATGTTTAGAATTGCTGGGGCATTGGTGATTTATTATTTCATTATTGCATTTCATTGTACTCCGCTAGTTTTCTTTTTGAATGGGATACGGTTTATTAATGTCTTCTCGATTGGATAAAGTTTTCTTTCAGCGTTTACGTTTACATTGCATTTACCTTTTGCATTTGGAAACGGTTATGTATAGTATTTGAATTTACTACAGATGAAAAAAGGTTGATTTTAGTGCTGTTATAGCCAGCATCATTACGCCCTTTAATGAATGCAATATAGATGTGCCAGGGAATGTGTCTTGTGTAGATAGATCTGCACAGGCTGAAGTAATTGAAACATCGGATGCCCCTGTCTTATTGTCTGCATAAAGTGCCTCATTTAGGCGTCTGCGTCGTATATGCTGGGTTTGTTGCATTCTCTCGTTTCTTTTTGCAACTTGCTGATTGTAATAGTGCCAAATAAAACAGATGTACGTTCTACGTAGCGAGTGGTTTCGGCCTCTTGCACAGCTGTGGTAGAAGAATTACATTTTCTACCCTTACGTCGCACTTCAACATTGATGGAACACCAGAACGGAATGCTTTTGTGTCGTAGTCGTCAGATGTAGGCCTCTTGCTAATTTGATAAAAGGTAAAACTGCTACACTGTTTTATCAGACAAGAGGAAGTACTAGGTCTAATTATGTGATTCTGATATTGATTAGATCATTTCTTGAGAGTGTGGGTGTAATTTTGCAATTTCTTTTTTAACTAATTCAGAGTCTGACCACATCAAGAAAGATGACCAATCGGTAAAGGCCTTTTTTACTCTGACTTTCCGATGGTAGATCTGTTTGAGGAGGAATGGCAAATACGTTTAAACACATGATGTCACTTTGTCTGCTTTTCTGTTGGGACCATTGGGAATAAATTTAAAGAAAGAAATAGTAAAAATGGAAAGAGCAGCAGATAGTCACAGAAAGTGATTTTACCTCATTATCAATGTACCAAATAGATAATAATTTTAACAATAGTTACGTCATGCTAGAGTAATTATTCGCCAATGATAAGATAATACACCCCTTTTCAATGTCTATAGCAGTAAAAGATCATGTGACTGAGTCCTCCAACCACATTTTGTACCAGATTTTTTCACTTTTGATTGACTGCTAACTGGTCAGTTATTTCCATTTATGAACCCCCGTTCACTTAACCATGATTTAATTGCTTATGTTGGCAACTTACATCAAGATTGCACTTCACAGAATGATATGCAGTCTGAACTTGGATCTACACCGTCCACTTTTTCGACAGATTTTTTGACAAAAACAGTCTTAAAACTGCAATATAATGCATTTTTAGTACAGACTGAGCATGTTCATTTCATCTATTTAGCACAACAACGATTTAAGTCGGGCGTCGAGAATTGTCGTTATTGCTATATATAGAAACAGGCTTCGGACGTAAGATAACGGATTGAATCATGTGGATTCTTCATCGCATACATGTACGAATTATAAACGCATTACCATCCTAGCCATCGTTGAAACAAGGACTTATCATTACAAGTTGAAACTCACATAATATAGAAAACTCATTGCTTTGAGTTAAACAGAAAACAGTTTATGAATATGAAAAATGGCCTTTAAAAAGTAATTTCTCGTCTTTCCCACTATGGCATCCAAAATATGTTGTTGTTTTTTTTCAAAGCTTATCAGAATATAACCGAAAATGGTCATTTTGACAGAATCGAATAAGTCACAAATCACATAGAAACCATAAGTTGATTTTGGTTATCGTGACTATTTGTTTTTGTTCAATAACGATGACGGGCCTGCACATTTTAAAGGCAATGGGAAAAAGTAGAGCAAGGGAGGTAATCTAGTAATAAAGAGATATACTCCACTACAGTGATTTCCCTTCTTCAATAACACAAGGTTTGCTTGGCAATTTTCAAATACAGGGTGTTAAAAAATGTACGTTACACTTTCAAACATACCAAAGGTATATTTTTTATAAAGGCATTACAGTAAAATTATACCCTTTGATAAATCGAAGAATAAAGTTTTATGACATGCCCATTATGTAAGGAAACATTCAACAATAAAGGGGGCTAGTGCTTCTCAAAACGTACATTGATTTAAAGCAAGCGTTCAAAATGACGTCCACTTTTACGTTACAGGGCATTCAGCCTGTACATGAAATTCGCTTTCATCGATCAGTATGCCTAGGTGGCTAGGTGTCTAGTTTGTGATCACTCTCATCTCTGGAACTATGGATGCCTTAAGCTCATCTGTTGTCTGAGGCTGGACTTTGTTCACATTGTATGTGTAACAGCTCATAGAGTATTGAAATGGTTGGAAAGCAAGTTTGATTCAATGGTGATCTCGTAAACAGAGCGATCATGACCCCTCACTTTGCCGGACATATGCCCATTAGGCTTTTTCTGTATGGTTATGAGGACAATGTGCATAAAGTCATGCCTCACACAACAGATAATATCAGTAGTTCCAAAGATGGGACTGATTACAATCATAATGTGCAGATCCATGAAAGTGAATTCATATCATGGAAATACTGTCTGCTCTGCAACGTAAAAAATGGACGTCATTTTGAACATTTTGATGTAAATCGATGTATGTTTTGAAAGGTGCTAGTCACCTTTGTTGTTAAATATACCTTACATATTATTATACTGCAAAGAAATATCTCGTGATCTGATTGGATAATATGCCCCGAACATATATATCATGTACACTGGCAAAACAGTTTCCCTTTCGGGAGCCCCGTATACATGACTACACTTTCAACACAACATCCAAAATGGCGGCGTCGATCAAGATTAACATCAAAATTATGCACCAAAATGCACGTTTTTACAAGGTTTCAGTGACGTCAGTTCCCAGTGACGTCAGTTTTCATTGAATTGGGGCACTCAGAAGGGAAATTCTACTTCATCGGTGTACTCAATTTTTGAAAAAAAAAACAGGTAAATTTCGCTTAACACACGTTGGAATGGTAAAACTTTGCAGTATAATAAATTCGTTGTACGGTCAGGTAGTAGAGGACTTGGAAACTTGTTCACGGCTGTGGCGAATCATGTTGCCCCGAGCCGAAGCCGTGAACAAGAGTTTACAACGAATTTATTATATTGCAAAGTTTTACAATTCCAACGTTTGTTCAGCGAAATTGTAAAGCAGATTGTGAAGTGTCGAAACTCATACATTGTAACGTTAAAAGGATAACTTAATGGTTGTTTGAGGCTACTATTGGTCGTTTACATTTGCCAACAAATCATAAAAATGCATATTTGCTTACCTTGAAGTTGTTTAAATCCATGTTTAAATAAAAATACGTCGAATGTCTATCGCATTGACATCATCAAGTTCATGCACATAACTGCACGGTTTACCAAGGTTTCAGTGACGTCATTTCTCAGTGACCTCAATTTTCATTGAATTAGGGCACTCAGAAGGGAAATTCTATTTCTTCAGCGTACTCAATTCGTGAGACCATAAAACAGGGAAATTTTGCTGGATACTCTTTTGGAATGGTAACACTTTGCAGTATAATTAATTCATTGTACGGTCAGGTGGCAGGGGACTTGGAAACTTGTTTACGGCTGTGGCTAATCATGTCGCCAGCTCGCCTTCGGCTCGGGGCGACAAGATTAGCCACGGCCGTGAACCAAGTTTCCGAGTCCTCTGCTACCTGTTCGTATATCTAATACTGTGCATGTCATAAAACTTTTTTTATCTTCCACTTATCAAGTGTTGTAAATTTTATTGTAATGTCTTTATACGTAAATGATATACTTTGGGTATATTTGAAGTTGTAACATATATTTTTGAGCACTCTGTACACACAGTGAAATAAAGACCGTTTTTTTTTCCATCACGTTCAAATTATGTATTTTTTATATTCAATATCGATTTTAGTGTGAGTTTTCGGTGAATTACACCAAGGTCGAGATTTTTACTTGTCTCGTCCCGTGAGTTTACCACCGTATTCTGCAGTGCGCACTGTTCGAAAATTCATACGAGATTGACTAAACGGAATAAATCAGAGTTACTTCTGTTGCGTTTTGGGATCTCTAAAACTACATTTCAACAAAGGTACTTAGGACTCTAAAAGAACAGTCAAATTAGTTCTCTTTCTACCTTTAAAAAGCTTTTGAACGATTACTTCATTGCAGTAACCATCACATCTTACTTTAGGTACCTACTGTATGATTCGTAACAATTGTATCGGAATTGTAATTGTTGAAATCGACATTCATTAGATGAGTCATTAATGTAAACGTTGTTTTGATTTTTGACAGTCTATGTACCGGACAGTTGTTGTGTGGATGGGGAGAGTCGACTGTTATGTCAGGGAAATAACGATAAATATGACGGACCCCCAGCCTATGGACCCCCAAATACAGAAGCAAGGAAACATAAAGATAACCCAGCTTTGTATACAACGGTATTAAAACTCTTTCTCTTTCCATGTATCTGTCGGTATCCTTGTCTGTCTATCTGTCTCTTTCTCTGTTTCGGTTTCTGCCTGTATCTGTCGGTATCCTTGTCTGTCTATCTGTCTCTTTCTCTGTTTCGGTTTCTGCCTGTCTCTGTTTCTATATCTGCATCTGTCCGCTTTCTATCTCTCGGTCTCTGTCTCTCATCGTCCAATACGCTAACATGGGCTAGATGTTTCTGTAGACAGTTACAGTTGTGTTCTTATCTGCGAAAAATATCAGTAATTTGCGAAGATGAATATCTCAACCTTTTATTTAAGCATACAGCTTTGAGATTTCAAGCATTCATGCCGTTCATATGTAAGATACCAGTTTTAAAAGGGTTGCAGCAATTATTTCATAGTCCTCAAATATTTACAGATATTTGTTCTTTTACTTTAGTCATACTCTGTGAACAGAGGGTATGATACATGAACATCTGCAAACATTCCGCGCAGGCTGACCTTGGCGGAAACTGATTTCTTTTTTGTGTTGGTAAATTTTCTGAATGTCCAAGGACGATTCTACTTCAGGACTTAGCCAAATGTTTGACAAAATGGATTTAATGGGTCCACAATGATGGGATGACTTGCTTGGTGTTATGCATCATGGAGATGCCAGAGCATGACTAATGTCTTTTTTCACAGGAGAAAATATTTTCTGGTGTGAAGGTGTGACTCGTGATTGCGTATTGACTTAGTTTTATAGGAATTTGGTGTCCTTTATATTTGCAACTGAGCTAAGTAGTTGTTAACAAACAACCGCCTAAACATCGGTTTTAGCTTCATACAACATCAGTTTTTCATGTTGTTTTATGTTTTGTAGCTATGCAAATTTCAATATGGAAGAAAGTATAGCTCATTGAATCACTGAATACTAAAAGCTGTATTGCTTGTTTTATTGGAACGCCATTTTTATTCAATAACACGTAATTACCTAATCTGATAGTCTTTGTTTTCTTCTCTGTCTGATTCCAGGGCTGTTACGACAAGGCATTAGTCTATTTAGAGCAGCATTTTCTTATCATTTCAATCGTAACGGGATCAGTTCCGCTGCTTTTGGTAAGTAAACAGAACAATTGTTACTATGGATGTCAACAAAGCAATACATGTTAAAGAACGGGCTTTCTTCACCAACGAAAAAAAAAAGCCGTTAGAAGGCTAGTCTTAGATTTTATAACAAAGAATCAATTTAGAGCAGGTGAAGCGAGGTAACAGGGAATGTATGCATAATACTATTCAATAATTCTCAATAACATTCTTGGTCTTATTTTAAAGATTTTTTAACATTCAAAGTAATGCGAGTTGGCTAAACCAAATGGTAACCGACATTTTCTCTATTACCTTCAATGTTTTCATTTGAAGGTGGGAACTTTGAAGCAGGAATAGCATACCAACCCATGGGCACAAATCAAACACTGTAATCCCAGCATGAAATAGTCACTGATCAGATGCGAACAGAACTTAGAGTTTAAATTTCCGGCTGTGCAACACATATGTTTTAAAGTACATATTTACTGTTCACACGTAGATCTTATACAACTATTGCACATCAATCACTATTTTTATTATGAACCATGATAATTCACGTAATAAAATTCACGTGTACCGGTTTCCCTGTTCATTGTTTTAAATTAGTAAAACTGTAGGCAACCAGCTGCTAACAATGTTAAGGCTAAATAAAGTCAAATGGATTTTCTCAAAAGCATTGTATGACTATAGTCCGTCTCTTTATATTATTTAACCCTTTACCACGAAATCCCGAGTTTTTAACGACCCTAAAGAAGAAAGCCTTATGAAAACATTTTTGGAAAAGGAGAAAATGCTGGTAACCAGCATTTTCTCCTTTTCCCAAAATGTTTTCTACCCTTTCTAAGACAATTTCTCCGTTTGAGCCACATTCAGGTTGTTGTCTGCAAATGCTTTTAATTTGGACCAGTCTTACATTTTGTCGTTTGGTAAAGAGTTAAGATGAGGAATAAAGTTCTTAAATGCTGAATGGTGTCTTATGAAAAAGGTCTTAGTTTGACTATCCAGTGTTCCCATACTGTAAAAAGAAAGGAGAAACATCTCATAGTCACGTATTGTATATGATATTGTGGAATGCACATATATCTTTTAGTTGTAAGGATTAGAGCTGAAAAAAGTATTTTTAATTGAAAAAAAAAATGAATCTAACTATCAAAGACAAATCTCATTATTTGAGCCACATTTAATTTGTTATCTTCAAATGCTTTTAATATGAACACGTCTAATATTTTTGTCGGCTTGTAAAAAGTAAAGGAGTAAAGTCTAAGATTTTTTCGTCCTTTATTTCAGCTCATTGGAATAGTTCTTGCCTTCTACCTATGTGCCAATGCAAAAGATGTCGACGATGATGACGAGTTTGAAGATGAAGTAGAAGTTTAAAGAGTGGAAAAATTATATAAGATGTTCAAAGTAAACCAAACCATATCCGTCCTAAAACAGCATGTAAGATTCTCGGCGGAAATGAAAAATACATCCATATGTGAACGGAAATTAACGAAACTCACCAATAGACCACGAGCGGTTTTTTTTTTTTTTGTCAGCCAACATTTGCAGCAGAGACTTTCCTTCAGTATTAATATGCAAATGAAATATAGCGCAATAAGTGACGTCATGTGGTGACGTAAATTACGTAAATGATGTGGAAGCTATCTAGTGTAAACTGATGAAAGGAAAATGCTAACTAGTGTAAATGAATAACAGAAAAGAATGCTATTTGGTGTAAGTATTGATAGAGGAAATGGAAATAATAATAAATTGGAAGCTTTACCACAATTCTCTCTGGATTTAGTGAATGTATTTAAAGAAACAGTCTTCCAAGATATATGTGTGAAAATAGTGCTGGAATTTAGCTGGATTAGTGCTTGTTTCAAGATGGAGCATATAACAAGTGTTTCCGTGAATGTATAACACGCAATGTGGTGTGTATAGTTTCAATTTTTTTGGAGCAAGAATCGAAAGAAATACGAAACTGGAATATATATATGTGATAAACATAAAATTGTGTATGATTCCTGTTGAAGTTTTGCATGTGTTCAGATCTGGATAAATATTCTTCGTATTTACATGTTTACGTTTGTCAAAAAGGAGAATTACACAGAATGAATTAATTTTGTTAAAAATGTTTAGATTGATGCATATTCATGCGAAGAATTTTCATTTCAAAATGTATCGGATATCTTTATCATAATCCGTGTAAAGTGCGAATGCATATTTTTGCATGTGTTGTTAATTATTGAAAATCAATGGAATTATATCTATATGTACCAGTGATGCATTTTCAAATGGAATTATTCCTGCAGATAGACTTGTATTCCTGAGAGTCCGTGATGAACAAGAGATGTGCAGATTCTGAGGTTTTAACGTATTACTACTTATCTTGTTACATTGTTTGTTTTGCAGTTTACCACATTTAAACATCGTGGTAAAGGGAAAATTACCCGTTATGCCTTTCTCCACCATGCTTTGGCTTATATTTGTGCAGGTTAAATCTTCACGTATTTTGATTACCTAAAGCTCTCTGTTGCAATTTTCCTCAGCCCTGTCAGGGTCTGCGGCGATTAAATATGGCTTTTGTGGACGTTGTAGATCAAAATCAGACTGCATAGAAGATAAAAATTATCTGCCAACTGTATATTTAAGTTAGTTGTATGTCTAAAAATAGCTTGTTCTGGTAATGGATCTATTTTACCTTAAAGCAACATTCACATCTATAGTTGCCTTTGAGATCAATGTAGATCAAGATCAGGCAGCACAAAACGTGCAAACTGATCTCTGATCTGCACTGTCGTCTTTGCTAAGCCATTCTGAGCAAAAGCAACCTTGAACTAAGTCTTATCTAGGTCTTATTAAGGGACTGAAAGTTTCTGTCGGGTAAATTGACGCCCTAAGGTTGAGAATTATGATATCGAATGTACTCTACCTAAGTTCTTTTTTTTCAAGTCCAAAGTCAATAGGCAATCCTTATTTGAAACTTCTAGTCTTTTACAGTATTTTGTAATTTCATTCCATGTGTTCAGAATCAATAAGGGACCAGTGACAACACTTCGGTACTTTCCGGTATTTAGGGGAAGGTCACCGAACTTTGCATTATATCAACCCTGTTTGTGTTCATGTTTACAGAACTTCGGTAGTTTCCGGCATTTTAGTCGAACGTTTTCGAACTTTGCGTTTGAGAAACACTGTTTCTTTTCCGGTGTTGTCAAGGAGACAGTTCTAATGAGTACCTGCAACATAGGTTTCAGAGGAAATCTTACTACATAATGCTTTGAAAACCTGACATACCCTGCTATTTCATGGTTTAATCCTTCATATTCTTCAAATAGCACATTATTAATATTTCGTATCACTCTTTTTTTCAATCATTTTCTTGCTCACGGCATTTCATTTCCTAATCAAGGCTTAGTCTTCTTCAAATATATATCAAACGTACGGAGAGGGTTTTAACTCTTAACCCGACCCAGTTTGAACGACCTTGAACACGAAGGCTTTTGAATACATTGTGGGAAAGAAGAAAATGTTGAAAACAAGCAGTTTCTCTTTTTCTCACAATGTGTTCGACCCTTTCAAAAACAAATACTATCATTCGAGTCATATTTGATATGTCGACTGCAAATGATTTCAATATGGACCAGTCTCTAAGTTTGTCGTATGGTACAGAGTTAAAGTGAAACGTTAGACTTTTGTCAACACTTTTAATTTCAATTTTCCAGTTCGTTTCCCTTTTTATTCACTCTATACTAGACGACAAAAGTTAAGACTTGGCCAAATTAAAAGTACTTGAAGACTACAAATGAAGTATAGCATGGTAGAAGTTGTCCTTAAAAGCGTAGAAAACGTTGTGGGAAAAGAAGAAAATACTGGTTACCAACATTTTCTCCTTTTCCTACAATGTTTTTACCCCATCGAAGACTGAAATCATCTTTTGAGCTATATCCAATTTGGTGTCTGCAAAGTGCTTTCAAGTTGGGCCAGTCTAAAATTTTGTCGTTAAGTAAAGACTTAAGCTACACGAAAATTACAAGCACTTCTTAGGCTTCTTCCTGATTTCCGATCTCTCGCTTTTTATGAATTTTCATGTTGCGTTTGATCTCTTATGTTTCTAGTATTTTTTATCCAATCACAAATTGTGCCATCAATCGCTTCATTTTTTCCCGTTTTTTTTTTCTTAAACTGGATCATAACTGTGCAATAATTATAAAAAAAATCTTTACCAAATGATGTTACTTTAGACTTATCCAGATTGAAAGCAATTGCAGACAACAAATCTAATGGAGTTTCAATGATCGAATTCCGTCATTGATAGGGTAGAAAACATTGTGGAAAAAGGAGAAGATGCTGGTTACAAGCATTTTCTCCTTTTCCCACAATGTTTTCAAAATTTTCTTTGTAAGAGGCGTAAAAAGATGGGATTGTTTGGTAAAGGGTCAAGGTATTCAATTTGTCAAATTATTGATTTTTTTTAAGTTTTCATCGATCATCAGTACAATCAACTTTTTCAAGATTTTGTATATAAAGTTTACTGTAAATTGATTTTTTTTTTTCGTCCCAATTTTATGCATGCATCGATGTAAAGTTTCTACGATTATTTTCTATTTGTCGCGATGAAAAAAAAAAAAGATATTTAATAATCTATCTTTTTTTATATCGTGACAAATAGAAAGAATGTTTTTTCTTTCTCTAGTTTCCTCTGAAATTTACTACTACTCGTTATATATTCAAATTGTTAGATCTCTATTATTTGTTAAATTGTACTGATTTTAGCTTGTTATCATTTATTCATGTATAAAAAGAAACAAGCACCGACATATTCTAATCCTTTACCAATTAATCCTGGGTTTTAACAGTCCAGGAAAAAAAAGCATTTGAAGACATTGTGGAAAATTGAGAAAATGCTGGAAACCAGCAACTGTCCGTTTCCCATGACATTTTCTGCCCTTCAAAACACAAATTATATCAATTAAATAACAAGTTTAAATTTTTCGTCAACAAATGATTTCAGTTTGGACAAATATGAAATTTTGTTTGATTAAGTATGATGTTAACCCATACGACTGCGAAGTTCAAGTTTTTTTTTTTTTTTTGCGGATAGCGTAGATTTAGATCAGACTGCGCCTGGAGTACAGTCTGATCTTGATCCACATTCTATACATAATTAGACATACGGAGTTCAATCCCTTCGCTTTGTCATATCTGGTTACAATTCTGCATAATAACCCTTTACTAGACGGCCAAATTTTAGCCTTGTCCCAATCAAGTGCATTTGTAAGAGACAAATCAAATGCTGCTTAAAACATGATATTTGTTTATTCAGAGGGTAGAAAACATTGAGGGAATAGGAGAAAATGCTGGTTACCGGCATTTTCTCCTTTTCCCACAGAGTTTTCAAAAGGCTTCTCCCTCAGGGTCGTTAAAGGTCGTGATTCTGTGGTTAAGGGACAAACCATCTTCTGCTCTGGTCTAAAAATGTTTATACCAATGTGCAGTCTGGTCTCGGATGAACACTGTCCAACAGCTCTTGGTGTATTTTTGCCAAGAGGTTCTTTATATCCATACAATTTGTTCTTTTTTACGCTATTTTATTTTGTCCACTTTTAAAGACTGCGGATCCAATATAGGAGCAAGCTTAGAAAAAGAAGAAAAAAAAGGATATTAGCTTGGTAACCCTTACAGCGCCTTTCACAACTATAGTTGCCTTTGCAGACAGTGTCGATCAAAGATCAGACTGCACAAAGCGTGCAGTCTGATCTTTGATCGACACTGTTCGCTTAGCTTAAACATTATAGACAAAAGCAACAATCAAATTTCAGGTATTTGCCTCTTATCTCTAAACCGAACATTTCCTTTGGCTTTATTCGATGTTCTAAGGGTTAAAATTGACTTCTTGATTTTAGTGCTACTTTTTCCAATTTCTTTATATAGGACGAAATATTGCTTCTTATGCCAAATGGTCCTCGGTAGATATCTTTTGATTTTGTGAACGCATGTCTTAAAAAAATCAAGTGACTAAATTTTAATAATTATAACTTTACCAACGGGATAGAGAAACTGAAGAAAGGGAATTCTTTAAAAAATGGCGAATTCTTCTTGTTTCAGATCCTAACTCTTTCAAACACTATTCTCATAATATCCTTCATGGAAACGAAATGAATTGTTTTGTCGATTTTAAAAGAATAAATTTCATGTTACGTTTTCACTATAAAGTTAGTCCCTTTATTATGATTATTTTCTTTATAAGAAAATGTATTCTTGTTAGAATCGTGAAAGGCCCAGTAGCAGCCAAAAGTAAACAATGCAATTTGAAATCTACCATTTAAAAATATAGATAAAAATAGAAAAAAATAATTTCAAAACAAGTTGAAAATTGCCAAGTTGCTATATCTTTTGTTTACTTTTTATCTAGTTTTAAATTTCTTTTTTTTTCTGCCTGCGACTAACACTTGGACCAATCATACACTAACAGATTGTCATCTTCACAATAATTTCATTATTTATGAATGGTATGATTTAATTCAAGATGCATTTTAATACCCGCATTGTTTACTTTTGGCCACTACTGGGCCTTCAGAGACCAATTTTTTCTTGATCTTCTTGTTACACGTGTACAAAAATTTGTACATATAAATGTATTTCATCTGTTAGCGTAGAGACAGAAATGAGATCTTTTTTTTATACAAATATTTTAAATATTAAAGTTATGACTTTAAACTTCAGACTTTCCTATATTCTTTTGAAAACACTTTGCTTACGTTTTCTATTGCAGCATTTTCCTATCAATTCATGGTTAAACGACACTGGGGAATTATATTTCTGAAAACAATCATGGAAACGAAAGAAAATGCTGGTAGCCTGCATTTTCTCCTTTTCCCAGAATGTTATCTATCGTTGCAAAGACAAATCTTAATTTTTGAGCCACTGTAAATTTATCCTTTGCAAGTGCTTTCAGCGTACAGTTTTGTTGCCTTGTAAAAAGCTGAGGGACATTATGCAAGGGCGATCATCTACTGGTTTTTGTTTTAATCGTAACAGTGGTTATCTCCCGTATGCGACGCACCGTTATCAAAAGTGCGATAAGCGAATATCGTCTACTTTGAGCAACTGTGTTTTTTAAAAAGGTACGATTATTTGTAAGATTTTGATATGTGTTAAAGTATAGGCACACGTATATTATGATACAAACGTGAAAGATCTACTACGTTAGAAAAACATCGCTGAAAGAGCCGTAATTGTTGGCATGAGCAATTAGAACTATAGCCAGAGTGTTTTTAGCAATTATGTCCCTTTAAATCAGACCTGAAAATATACTGAGAACCTCAAATATCTCATGCTAGCGTTTTCGAGTTTACACTGTAATCATGTTCGTGTAGTTATCTCGATTACGCTGAAATTTTGAGTACTTTTATTCTGATGTATGCTCTTCTTTTCATTGGGTCTATTTTGAGATCCGCAAAGCAGAAATAAATTCACATTTATCTGGCTTCTTTTTTTTCAAAATGAAGTTTCCAAATGATAAATATGACCGGTTAAAAAATGGTGAAGGTTATTTACATCGTGTCTTAGGGACTTCATCCCTTAATAAATCTTTTACCAAACTATCCTGCGTTTTTATGACCCTGGCTTGCAACACGCGAAAAGGGACATTCGGACATTTGCGCAAAGTGTCGTCTCGGATCAGCCTGCGCAGTCCGCGCAGGCTAATCCGAGACGGCACTTTCCGTTTTCATGTAATTTTCTGTTTTGCGCAAGTCTCCTGTGGCACAAAATCTAATGTAGTCGTAAAGTGCCGTCTCGGATTAGCCTGCGCGGACTGCGCAGGCTGATCCGTGACAACACTTTACGCAAATGTCCGAATGCCCCTTTTCGCGTGTTGCAAGCCACCCTGAGGATGAATGATTTGGTAAAACACCGTGGGGAAAAAAGGGAGTATTCTTTAAACCACCATATTCTGTATTCTTTCTTAGAGGAATCTCACCATTTTAGATACATTGGAATTGTCGTCTGCAAATTCTTTCAAAACAGACGGGTCTAAAATTTATAAGCCATGCTTAGTGAATAAGAGGGGTTTAACACACCTGTAAAAAGTATCGACCTAAAGACATCATCCTGCGCGGACACCAAAGGAGTGCCAAATAGCTCAGTGGTGAATCGAGAGAACTCGCAATCCGGCAGATACGGATTCCGACCGTACGGCATTTGGCCATTCCGTTCGAATAAACTTGAGCAAGACACTTCAGAGTCCAAGCCTAGCACTATTTAAACCCAGGACACACATGTTTACGTAATCTGTTACCGTAATATCACTGAAATCGTGTAGAAAGCAACGTAAAACATAATACAATCAATCAATACTTGAACGTCAGAGTAAATTTTAAACTCGGGGACAGGTTTAGTGTATTGAAGCCATTCAAACTAACCTTCATAAATTTTACACTGAATGTCGGAAGATGGATACGGAAGAGGCACCGTAAAAGAATACACCGGCTTGATGAATTCAGACTGTCGTTGATTGTTTGAATGGTGTTTCACGCCGCTTCTAACATTATTTTCGTCATATCACGGCGACAGCTCTTATTATAGGAAATTACAATCCAGTGACACTCCGAAAGACTTTTATCGTATGGGTTTGACTAAAAATCTGGACAGTATAAGTACAAAATAAGACAGCACGTTCTGTTAAGTCTGATCTTGCATCTTTGCCGTCGGCAATAGCCCCCGTGTTTTCACCTACGGCGCTGAGTGATAAATGTTATCCCATTTTCTGGTGCAATGTCAATGATTATTGTGAGACGGGGTTGGTTTCCAGGTAATTTATTATACCTGGTAAAGTCGCATTGTGGATCGATCGCAAATGTCAGTGTCACACGCGCGCGGCCATGTAACTTTTTTTCTTTAAATCATAATCTTATTTATAGAAACATCACCGTGTTGTATACGCAAAGGGTGTGTTTTCTCTTTTGTCTCTAGGATAGTATTTAAACTATTATGCATATTCACTATTTTATTACCGTTGACGACGCAGAAAGCTTTTGTGGATATTGTAGAGCAAGATCTGATTGCAAATGATGTGCAGTTTAAACCCTGATCTACACTGTCAACAACCTTATTCTAGAGTATTACCAAACTCACTCAGGTGCTTTATCAGACTGTTTTGACCTAGTTAAGTCGCATCATGTATAGACTGTAAACGTGTCATACACATGCACCGCCATGTAACTTTTTTTTTTTATAAATTTACATGTATTCGTCTCAACGTGTTGTATACGCATAGGTTGAGTTGTTCCCTTCACGTCAAAGAATGCTGTTTGAATTCTCAGCATACTAAAGGCAAACACGTGTATTTTGTCGGATCAGAATCAATGTGGACAGAACATAAGCTTGCGTCCTATATTTAGATTTTTATTATGATACACATGTTCATAAAGGATTAATCAAAAGGTAGTAAAACTCACGAAAACGGGTCAATTATTGATATGTTTGAAACCTAGTTTTCAGTTGTACCGGTCTGGTGCCGGTCCTTACCGAAAGATACTCGTATGCAACCTGAGCCGCTAGTGGGGATCTAACTAGGCTGGCCACGCTTGTCACTTGCGAACAGCATCTTACTAGTACTGTTGCAATCCAAAAAGAGGCCTGCTTAAGTGAGCTTGTCGCCATAGTATGACTGAAATACTGGATAAACTCGACAAAAACACACACAAAAAAAAAAACCAGCCGTTCAAAGGAATTTTGACACAGGCCTGCCTCTAACCGAGGTTCAGACTTATTCTGGTAATATTTGTTACCTTAACGTAGATGCCAACGCTCAAGGAATTCATTTGAGTATATAATGCTAGGCTCAGCAGAAACAAATGAGCCATGCTCGGGCAAAAGGGGGTTTAATGCATCTCAGTGATGTATTGTACTCACTCGTCACAACTCGGCCGATTCCGTACCTACATCTAACCTCGTCTGTATAACGATCGTTTCCATTTGAACTGCCAATCACGTTATCTTATACATGGCGGCGCCACTGTAAGTCGTTTAGCAACGGCATAAACAACCTCGATGAAGTTATTCACATCTTTCTATCTGTCGGTGAAAACTTCAATCGGAATTGATAAACCGCGTTAAAAAATAAATGTACGAACTGTTTGTCAATTGAAATATAGTTAGAAAGATTTCGATAAAAAATTGAGACTCAAGTTTTCTTTTTTAAGAGGAGCCTTACAATTTTCAGAACGGTAAACCGGCGTATTTCCGGCGATGAAATGTACCGTGTAGGTGCATATCAAGCTACCAGATACAGCCGAGGGATTTGATGGCTCCCATCACCCGAGGTATGCCGAATGGCATTGTACCTAACAAGTCGTCACATAAGTATGGATCAATAAATTCCATTATATCTACGAACTGAATTATCAGATAGAAAAGTCCTTAGACATGTAGAAAATTCACCAAAAAGCAAAAACAAAAAAAATGACCAAGGCCAGCCTGCGCGGGCTGTGAAGGCTGACCTTGGTCGATACTTTTTGCAGATGCATCAAACCCCCTTTTCATGGAGCATGACTTAATCATTTTAGTTCTACATTGCCTATTGCGACTTTAATAGGTATTTCGAGCGGCGTAGATCGACATCAGACAGCACAGAAGGCGTGGTCTGGTCTTGGATCTATACACATCCGCTACCATATGCTGAAATATGGCCAAAATCATTTCTGTAATGGAAACTTACTTTTAGATCTCAAAAACTTCGTTTTTATTTTGTTGACAGCAAAGAATTTAAGACTTTAAGCTTGAGTCTTAGACATGTGTCACACACTGACCATCGGATTTGTAACGCCAGCAGCACTATAGGTCTTTTTTGTTTCAATTGTATCCTCCATCCTCCAACTTGAATGAAGAAGTATTTAGATAAATGCATTTTACCTTATTCCGACATCACGTACAAAACAGATAAGTGTCTGTCTTATTTAATCAAATTAAGTCCATAGCGATATCTTTAGACGCAAGGGAAATTCATGTGACACGTCACTTGAAAAATCAACTACGATGTTTGCTTGCTTTCGCTGTTAGCTTGGCTGTTGGGACTAAATTCACCATATATCATTCTCAAGAATGTTCTTAAGTTTCAAAGTAACATTATTTCTGATTGGCGAAACAAAAGGGTTTAGCTAAGTATAAATTGAGTTACTTTCTAAATCTAGAACAAACAAAACTAAAGATTCCAGTTTAGAATGGATGGTGAATTCGGCCCCAGGCTGGTTATAATTTCGTTTTTAATACGTTCTGTATATGATTTTCCTTGCGGCAGAACTCTTTAAAAGAAAATGTGCCAAAAAGAAACATTGATTATAACGAGCTATATTTGCTTTTTCCACAATGATTCTACGTGTAAATCATGCCGATTATCCATCCCTGTCACGTAATCAGCCAATCAGATGACTTGCATTGGAATCAATAGCTGGAACAATAACCCTTATGCTGCTAAGCACGACTCAAAGACCTTTTAACGGACAGTGTAGATCAAGATCAGACTGCACAGTGCAGTCTGATCTTGGATCTACACTGTCCGATAAGGGTTATCTTTCCCCCCAAAATACCATTGGAATAGCAAAATGTTTGGGTTTTTTTATCGGCTTGAAAGTTTCTTTTAACTTATTTAGCAGGATAAGGATTTATGCGAGCATTTTTTTGTTTATTTCCCCCTTCTATTGTAAAGGGATGGCAATATGCAGAACTTGAACAAGACATAAAGTTAAAGGGGAATTTTCAGTTTCTATGCCGTAAATCATTTTTTTTTTTGTAAAAAACCGATAAATACAACTATATTTATTTTTCTTTGAAATCGTATAAATTCTACAGTTATATTTGATGTAAAGGCGCAATTTTGGGCGTTTAAATAACGTAGTGGTAACTACGTCTATTTCTATTACACTAGATATGACATTAACATACTGATATCAATGCGAATCCTCGACATTGTAACATTCCAAAAAGTCTTTGCTAACTTTGGCGCGAAATCTAAAGTACCTAAAGAAAATTAAGAAAACACTATTGAAAAGAAAAGAATTGTCTTACTCCTTCTTTATTGGCGATTTACGTGCTATCGGCTTACTTAAATCAGTTATAAAATATTTTTGAAGTTTGAGATTATATAAAACTGAACAGCCGACTTCAAGAGTTGATGAAGGAGCGCCGCATCCCTATGGCTTACGGCTTAGTGGCTTGTGAATTTGAATTTCAACTCGAACATAGATCTTTCCGAGAAATTATGAATTTCTTATTGACAGGATTTGTTCCTCGACTTTGATTACATAGGAGATCTAACTGTGGCTTGGAGAGAGTCTAGTGCACAAGCCTTGCTTAGAAATCTGATTCAATAGACATGACCCGCCTTCTATTCTTCCGGGAAACTCAGATTTTGACTAATCGAGAAATCCGGACAGACGAGATAGAAAATAGAAATGATGTAGTAATTTCGAATCGTTTGTTCCGAAGTTTCCAAGGAGATCAAAGGTGCCAAAGAAGCAACTACAAGAACGCACGGATAAATTTACTGGCTACCGTGAAATATACACAACAAAACCAAATGCTGCTGAAAACGCCATTAAATATCAAAGAATAAAGATCATCACGACAGTGTGCCATGATGCCCCAGTTTGGTTGGCCGTGGTTAGCCGACGCTGTCTTCAGGCCCTGATATCTAAATATGTAAGTTCACTGGCCAGCCTGAAATATAACTTGACTTCATAACTGAAAACAGCAATAAACACCAAAGCTGAGAACTAAAACTCATGGCGTCCCATTTTGGTCGGCCGTGGTTATCCGACGCTGTCTTCAGGCATTGGTATCTAAATAAACCATTAACGTCCCCGAATGGGAATCCAAAGAACACAGCATTATACGGAGTTATCGCTTAACATCTATTTAATCAAGGCTTGCTGGCAAATTCCCCGTCCCTAGGGCCCTGGTCTAATCCTTTGCCCCGACTGCCATTGTCCTGAGGGCGTACCAGCAATGCACTTTTAGATTTCTCCCGTTTACACAGAGCAGGAAAATCCAATGAATTTAATAACTTAATGGAAACTTGCACTTGAAGAAAATCAATTTTATAGCTATTGGCACTTGCCCTTGTTTTCGTGCAATTTCTTTTTACTTCTCAAATAAAGCTCATTATTTTTCAATATTTTTTAACTCCTTACCAAACAACTATGTGTTTCGTTTTTACCCTCAAACAGAAGACTGTAGTGAAAACATTGTTGCAAAAAGAGAAAATGCTAGGAACCAGCATTTGCTTTTTTTCCCTCATGGTTTTCTACCCCTTTCTGCCTTTCTGTTGTGCCAAGTTTAAATTTTGTTGTCTGCAATTTTCTTTTTAATATGGACATGCCTTAAATTTTGTCTTCTGGTAAAGACTTTAGCTTCATAAGTTCAACTTACTGCGAATACGATACTAATTTGAGAATATCGCGTGTTACTCCCGATGGTCATTTCTTCGAGCGTTTAGCTATTTTGTTTTTCATACTTGTTAGTACACCATTGGGATTTCTTTATTTCGTATCTTCTTTTTTCTATCTATATTGTATTCTGTACTCTTTGTGCTATCAGTTTATTGATTTGTTACCCTTTAGATCGGAAGCATGGCTTTCTAAGATTTTACAGTTTTACAGGAAAGTCTGGCAATAATTTTTCTGCAAAAGCAAGATATTGAAAATTTACTAAAGTAATGCGTATGTGAAAATATACAACAATGTGTAACGAGTGTTTGATGTGATTTCTGGCATCGATAATCCTGTTACCTAGCTAATAAGACTTGCAGTATTTCATGATTTTCCTTTTCCCCATTCTTTTTTTTTGGGGGGGGGATTAAGGGAGGGTTAACTTCAACCCACAAAAAAATGTACTTGAGTTATGTAAAAAAAATTTAGCAAAAGTATTTCCACCATGCTCTGTGAAAAGATGTTTTAATGCATCTGCAACAAATATCGACCTAGGTCAGCCTGCGCAATCCGCACATGCTGATCTAGGTCGAAACCTTTCGCTATTTGTCAATTTTATGCATTTCAAAGGATCAGTCTGTTTCATCATTCAGTCGGTTGTGAAACAAACTGGATTTCATGGATCTATGATTATATGGCTTGCAACACGCGAAAAGCGGCATTCGGACATTTGTGTAAAGTGTCGCAGTCCGCGCAGGCTAGTCCGAGACGGCACTTTACGACTACATTATATTTTGTGCTACAGTAGACTTGTGCAAAACAGAAAATTACATGAAAACGGAGAGGCTCGGGGCGACATGATTCGCCACAGCCGTGAACAAGTTTCAAAGTCCCCTGTCACCTGACCGTACAACTCATAATGTGTACATGAAGCACTGGTAAACAACTCTAGGAACGCGAGTACAATTTCTTTGGTCGTCGTAGAATAGGCGAAGTGCTTTTGAAATCTGCATAAATACCAAACAGACAGTTGTGCTAAATGGTGAAACAAAAGTTCTCAATACTTTCAATACATTGATTTTTATTAGCGCCAATTTAATCGAACAAGTCAAGTTCGTTTTTCCGAAATTTAATACCTAAATATTGCCCTAAATTGCAATTTTCTATGATGGTCCTCTGTTTGGCCTGGCCGTACTACTAACATCCAGTGAGATAGCTAGGATTAGTATCTTATTGCAAGAATCAAATATCGAAAGTTAAGTTGATTTAAAATGAAGCTAGTAATTGTGCATTGCCAATAACAACACGTTGTGTCGAAGAGGAGAATTAAACTTTATACAGTACAGGCCTTTTTTCGGACGCTTGTGGTGGCTCGGGAGCAGCAGAGGTTGTAAGTCTGAACCTCCGCGAGGCCATAATTCTTTCTAGTTGTGAATTGAAGTCGCTGAGACGGGACCCATCCCTCTCTCATCACTGAAAATTGCCTCCCGAGGGAAAGTGCACCTTTGTAATAAGTTTTCTTTTGTATCACTTGTTGAGAAACTAGAGGAGCGCATAAACAGAAGCTTTGACCGCCGAGATATCTCTTAATGTTATTTAAATGGTGTGAAACACCATAAAGAGCCGCGTTGGTCTTACATAGTTCGTACTGGATATAATACTTGATAGATGAAAGTAACACTTCGGGCGCCGATATTCTGTCTGTAAAAAATAATTAAAAGTTTCACTCCAAAAATAGATTTAGCTAAAATTTCTTACAATTATATTGAACAGTTGAGATCCAAGATCAGACTGCACTTTTTGTGCAGTCTGATCGTAGATCTACATTGTCTGCAAAAGCATTGAAACCCTTCGTTTGAATTTCTGAGAGTTTAATGCTCGCTCGATGAAAAAATATCTTGTTCTATTGATATGAGCCGCGCTCTGTGAAAAGGGGACTTAATGCATCTGCGAAAAGTTTCGACCCAGGTCAGCCTGCGCAGTCCGCGCAGGCTGACCTGTTCGAAACTTTTCGCTATTGGTCGATTTTCTGCATGTCAAAGGATCAGTCTACCTCATGATTGAGTCGGTTGTTAAAAAAAGTGGCTATTATGGATCCATAAGTATGTGATGGCTTTCTTGGTATGATGGATTACGGAGATGCATTAAGCCCCCTTTTGCCAGAGCATGGCTCATATGATATTGATCGATTACCGTATTATATTCTGCAACACGATGACTGTAAGGTGAAATACGTTCCACCATGTATGTATTGCCATTGCCTCTAATCAACACGTTCAGAGCCATAGGTGAAAACAGGGGTATTTTTGGATGGCAATGCATCAAGATCAGACTGCACAGAGAGTGAAGTCTGATCTTGGATGTATACCGTCCTCTTGTTTAGTCCAGCCTGTGAGAAAAATCATCTAAGACTCAGTGATATGTATTTACAGTCATCGGAAGAGGTCGAGTTTATGTATTTGTAACTGAAAGAGTTAATCCTGTGCTAAGCGATCCCGTTCTATAACGACCCAAAGGAAGGATTTTGAAAAGATTGAGGAAAAGGGACAAAATGCAGGTAACCGGCACCATCCTACTTTTCCCACGATGCTCACTAAAAAGAAAAATCCGATCATTTTAGCTACCTTGTATCAGTCGTCTGAGAATATTTGAATATATAGACGATAACCAGAATCTCCCCCTTCTTCCCCCTGTATGCATATTTCGATGTAAGGCCAGAAATGTAGTTATGAGGTGTGAGATAATTTGCATACTGTAGTGATCTCTTGATATTAAAAAAAAAATGCACGCAGTATGTAAATTTACCCCGAAGTATTTCCATTGCTCGGTTCGATGCTGCTTGCTAAGACCATCTTTGATACTTCCAACTTGCAGGAGCATTTCTCCTCGTCCACTTCTATTTTTAGCGTGGGCTATTTTACATCGGAAGCCCTTTGAACCTTTACCAAACAATCCCTGGTTTTTACGACCCAGAGGAAGAAGCCTTCTGAAAACATTGGGGGGAAAGGAGAAAATGCTGGTAACCAGCATTTTCTCCTTTTCCAACAATGTTTTGTACTCTTCTAAAGTCAAGTTTCAATTTTTGAGTCACACTTATTTTGTCGTCTGCAAATGCTTTCAGTTTGGACAAGTCTGAAATTTGGTCGTTTGGTAAAGAGTTAAACAAAAATGCGCTGTATAAGTTTGCTACTGACGATTTCTTCGATTTTTACTCTTAATCTATATCGTTTAAGAAAATGGGGTGAAAGAGATAATGGGGAAAGTACGGGGATTTAAGTAACAAGAACGACAAAGGCTTTTATTTTCTTTCAGAATAAAGATTTGTGTGTGTGAAAACAGTTCTGTAGCTTCGATCCTCGGTTGTTAGTTTCTTGAGTTGATCTTTTTATGTAGTGTTGGTCGTAGGAACACAGAATCATAACAACGTGACATCATTGCATTTTCAGCAAATTGTAAATTTACCTTAGTTTATTTTATTGAGGCAAAATGTTTTTAACTGCTTATCAACAGTGTTGACCATACAGTGCGTGTATTTATCTCAACTCATAAACTATAAAGAAATCAAAGCATAATTTCTGTCAGTTGGTTCATTCATTTTATTACAGAGGAAGAACAGAAACCTGAGAAAGTCATTGCAAGCCTCTGGGTGATTAATTGATCTTCTCTGTGACAACAGTTACTAAATCATCATCACATCATCACGCAGGCGCTTGATTACAAATTAATCCGCTTAAGTCAAAGTCTCTATGTCATACGAACGCATCCCATTTAGTGGAATCAAATCAGATTTATTGTGTTACATTTCGAGGAATTGATTTGCAGTCATTCTAAACACGTTTCTGGAACTTTCAACTGAGCTTGCCACAAACTACGAGAGTTATCATCTAAACTAAGCCACTCTTGTTAATGCTATTGTTTGTAAGTCAATTTATTATCGACCGATCGATCAGTCAAACGATTCATTCATTCATTCATTCATGCGTTCATTCGTTCGGTCGGTGGGTCGGTCCGTCGTGCTTTCACGTACTGGTGCTTACATACTTTCATGCATTCATGCCTTGACAGAGTCATTGATCAATAAGCTTTCTTTAAAAAATACCCTGTAGAACAGCAATGCTGTTTGCTCGCAAATTGAACTAGTGCGCCTCGTGAGCTTTAACTCTTCAACTGATAGGGCATGATACGTAGGTATCGATATGATAGGTATCAAAATCTTGAATGTACGATGTCATTGTTGTCAAGAAATAGACAACTCAGCTCTATAATTATTTATCCAACTCATTTGAGACAAATACTTGTCAACGCCATGCCATGTTTGGTAGAATGCTACTTAACTCTTTCTTTACAAGACGACAAACTGCTGGACTCGTACATATTGTAGGTATTTGCAGAAGACAAACTAAATGTGGCTAAACTGATAGACTTTGTCGCTAATTGGATAAAAATCATTATGAGAAAAGGAGAAAATGCTGGTAACTGGTATTTTCTACTTTTTTCCACAATGTTTTCAAGAGCTTCTTCATGATGGTCATTAAAACATGGGATTGTTTCGTAAAGGGTTAACGCGATATGATATTCCCTCATAAAGTAAAAACTGTTCTAATTGTGCGTCGTCTCTATGACAACCATTGATTTAGTACCTAGTTACAGGGGACCTATCTCGCGTCTGCAGGATAATGTCACAGCTAGTTAACCCTTTGGTACCCCTTGAGCGTGTCTTTGGCATCACCGGAAATGGAAAAAAACATGTGAAGTTAGTTGACGCATTTATAGAATATCAAATGAATGCAAGCTTCCTGGTTCAAACCAGTTGTAAATAATCTTTCAATGTTTTTTCGCATTATATTAACCCTGTACCAAATAACCCGTCTTTTTACGATTTTGAAGAAGTGGCGTTTGAAAACATGGTTGGAAAAAGAGAGAAAATTCAATGTACAGGTAATCAACATGTTCTTATTTTCAAACCAACTACAGTACATGTATTCTTAGTAACAGGGATCCTGATATTTAATACACCATCTGTCCGCAAATTTTATATACCTGAAATATATTAACCCTTAGGCTGCTAAGCACAACTCAAGGACCTTTTGCGGTCAGTGTAGATCAAGATCAGACTGCACGGAATGGGCAGTCTGATCTTGGTTCTACACTGTCCGATAACGACATATTATTCGCCCAAAAACACCTTTGAAATACACAATGTGGTGAAATTCGTGTTTTTAGAATCGGCTTTAAAGTTTAGTTTCACTTATTTAGCAGGATAAGGGTTAAAGATGCACCCTTACAGCCAGAGAGTAAACAAACGCTGTTAAAACTTTACAATGTGTAGAATCTGAATGTAGGACGTTTTGGCCACGGACGTTTTGGCCACGGACGTTTTGGCCAGATGAAATTACAAAGTAGGACGTTTTGGCCAAATGTTATTTGTGAGATTTTGAGCCCTATAAACCATGATTAAAAACAGTGTAGGGAAGGGAGAAATCGCTATGTTTGACATAGATGTATAAGGAGTAATGGGTTATTTGATTTTTTTTTTATTTATTAGAGTTACAAATAGTTATTTTTTTTTTCCTTTTTTTTTTTTTGATTGGTGTTACAAATAGTTAGTTTTAAGTGTTTGTTTGTTTTTATACCCTTTGAAGGACAAAACTGTGTTTTATGATCGCTTTAATTGTCAATTATCATTATTGTCATTATATTGGTGTGTGAACAATAACTTGAAATTTCCGTCTGCAATAGTGGTTTGCAACAAAGTATGAAAAATCTAAGCAGTTTGCAATAAAAGAATGCAAAACAAAGTCAAAGTATGTTTTGGCCAAATATCATTTTAAAGCAAAAAAAAAAAATTCATGAAACAGACTTTATATGCTTTTCTTAAACTGTAGACTTTAAACCATAGAAAGTTTATTTATTGCATTTTTCTGTGTTAAAAAAACATTTGGCCAAAACGTCCTACTTTGCACTTTCATCTGGCCAAAACGTGCTGAAAAAATGCCTTACGAAAACAAAATATTGACTTCATCAAAGTGTGGAAATGATATGGTCATCATAACTAATTCGCCTATTGAGTTTGGCAAGGCAAAGTGTTCGGGCGCGTGCGTACATGTGTCAGCCGCGGCTGAACCATTTCTATTCAGATGTCGGATGCCCAAGTCTGTTTGTCTACATTAAGTATCTGAATAAGTATTAAGTATCTACGCTTTTGTAGTATTAAATTTTGTGTAGTTTGTCTCATTTGCTCTCTGTCGCGACTTGCTGGAAGGAATTAATATAGACTTTTGCGAAAAGTCTAATTATCTCCCTTTAACTCTTTCAATACTATAGACATCAGAAGCTTTTGTGGACAGTGTAGATCGAGATCAGACTGCACAGAACGTGCAGTCTGATCTCTAATCTACACTGTCCACTGATTTATTCTAGGTTATGACCAAATTGTCTCTTGGTCGTGCAGAGGAAATGTATTTGTAGCCTTTGAGAAAACGCGATTTATTTATTCAGTTGTGAAAGAGAAAAACATGTGATTGACTATGGAAACACCGCACTCAAAATCATAAAGGAGGCATTCACGATGGACCAGTGCGTCTTACACATCAGTAAGTCACATTTTGTCTCAATGAATAATTAAAATGACGGAGAGCGAAAGTCGATACTTACCTCGTAAATTTTTCCTATGTGATGCCAGAGCTAATTGCGCCTTCTATCTACTAAATTATACCGTCTTGATTAAGCTAAACGTGACTGACGTTACACACGCAAAGATACGTAGAAGTAAACTGTTTACAAGACGACAAAATTGTGTCTCAATTCATAGCAGTTGCAAGCGACATATTAAACGTAGCTCACAGTGTGAGATTCGTTTCTGTATGGGTAGAAGAGAATACGGGAAGAGGAAAAAAATGCTTGTAACCAGCATTGTTATTATTGTTTTTTCATTTTTTCCACAAATTTATCAAACACCTTTTTCCACACGGTTGTTGGAACACGGGATTTTATTTATCAATTCCTTGTTTAAAGACCTAAGGGGTAAATGTCCTTTGAAAACCTTGTGGACAAGAAGAAAATGCTAGTAACCAGCATTAAAATTCTCATTCCATGCCAAAGGTCTAGTTACATCTATGGTCGTCAAATGTTTGTTGACCTACATTCATGCTATGGTATTGTACACGTTTAACTGTTAGCTCAGTCGGTAAGGCATAGAGCTTGAAACTTGGAGGTCACTGATGCGATTCTGAGCTAGGCCAAGTTCTGTCTGAGGATTCATGACAGTTATTGCTACAGGATTCATTCATCTATCACCTCTGAATAATGTTTCGACGATGCCTGTGTGAAAGTAGCCAGTTGCTTGCAGTGACGTGCTTATAAAATAACCTCCAGTGAAGCATAGGTAGGCGCATTAGCTGCCTCGGCGACGGTATAGTAAGAATGCGCCCTGGCTCCATGGGTCATGTACCAGAAGTACAGCAGGGGTAAACGCCTTTCTCGTAAACACTTTAAAAAAGAACCGTCTCTTGGCGGGATAGAACTTAAAAAAACTCGGGTAGCAAAACTCATGCCTTTGACAAAAAGGACAGAGTAAACCTTCTGCACGTCTTCCTGACGTGTATAGTCATTACGGACACCCATAATAATAATCGTAACATAAAAAGGACTTTTTTACCTTTAGCCAGTACTCAATATTTACATTACCGATCAATCGATGATAAAGATCAAATAACTTTTTTTCCAATAAGCCTTAAAACACCAGTGGCAGGACTTCCATAAAAGATTATGTATAAAAATAACCCGTCATTTCAATAGACCGTCCATAATATCGATCTGCGCAATAGAAATCATTTCCCTCGTGAACAATGATTCTTTATTAATATCGGCATACCGATCTTTGACTAACTCAGTGCGCTATTGCTCTTGCATGTTTAACCCTTCATCGCAAGATGCGGTATCAGCAGGGCCTTTTTTGCGAACGATGTAGATCAAGATCATACTGCACAGAATTGGCAAAAGAATTGAACCACTTTCTATATGAGTCATACTATGTGAAAAGGGAGCTTAATGTATCTACAAAAAGTATCGACCCGGGTCCAGTCTACGCAGGCTGACCTGGGTCGAAACTCTCTGCTTTTGATAACTCCATGTCAAAGGACCGGCATACCTCATGATTCAGTCGGTGGTTATACAAAATGGATTTTATGGATTCATAATTATATGGCGTGCAACACGCGAAAAGGGGCATTCGGACATTTGCGTAAAGTGTTGTTTCGGATCAGCCTGCGCAGTCCGCGCAGGCTAATCCGAAACGACACTTGTCGTTTTTATGTAATTTTCTGTTTTGCACAAGTCTACTGTAGCACAAATTCTAATGTAGTCGTAAAGTGCCGTATCGGATAAGCAGGCTGATCCGAGACGACACTTTACGCAAATGTCCGAATGCCCCTTTTCGCGTGTTGCAAGCCATATGAAGACTTGCTTGGTATCAAGAGATGCATTAAACCCCTTTTTTGCTAGAGCATGGCTCATGTGGTGATTTTTGAATTCAACACTGACTAATATTTAACCGTTTTGCAAGTGGTAAAATTCATGTGAGTGTACTTGTCAGAATACCCGGTTTGGACCGTCTTCGGTTAAGCTATGCTTCTACACACAGACTTGAATTTAGGACACCTTGTACATGTGCTTCAGTTGATATTGTCCATGCTTTCACATCCCTTTAAAAAGCTTGAATTATGCAAATGAGTTCAGCGTATATAGATTGTTATAGTATATAGATATGGATATAAGCTGAGATTTAACTTACGCCCGTTAAAATTAGTCATAATCAAAATTTTGAACAAATAACACTTGGGTCTACGAAATTTAATCTAGACGTTTAAATGAAGGTAGCCTTAAACGCTTCAAGTGCACATGTTTATCCCTCGATAATATATCACAAAATATCAGAAAGTCTGGATGAGGCTGTGTATAATATGCAGAGCTCCAGATAATGGGGAATGATGGTATTCTAAATCCATTATTTCTCTTTCAAACCCTATGTTGTGGGTACTCATTAGAACCGTCTCGTTGAGACGATTCTAATGAGTACCCATAACATAGGGTTTGGTGCAGAATAATTAATATTTTTAATTTTAAAATCAAAATCACTCCCTCTATCTGGAGCTCTGGTATGCATTCGGACCAGAGCGCCGGTGCGTTCGATGTAGTCTGCTAGGGAATCTAGAGCTGTTTACAAAATCGACTGAAGTTGTCCTTGGCTTTCTAACGCTTTAGAAACAATTAAGAGTCAAACCCGACTACTCAGAGACTGCAGCATAAGATATCAGAAGGCACGTCGTGTTAAGTGATCTGAGATCTGGTATCCGCGCGTCTACAAAATCAAACTAAGTTAACCTTTGTCATTCAAACGGTTAATCCCTAAGCTGCTATATTATGTTATATAAAAAAAAAAAATCAAGCCGATAGTGAAAACCAAATTATTGTGATTTCAAGGTCATTTTCTTTAGAACAAAATATCACCTGACCAGACAGTGTAGATTCAATATCAGAATGCACGTTCTCTGCAGTCTGACCTTGATCTACACTGTCCACAAAAGCGCACTAAGTTATGCCTAGCAGCCTGAAGCGTTAGGAGACCTTAAAAAAGTTCACCAGGCGCATACTTAGGGATCGATTTTCAGCCCTCACTAATTGCAGCGCCAGTCTCCTTTGATTTATAGACTATTATCATTACACTGTTTCACAGACTTGAGAAAATCTCGTGAAGTCAATAGAAATTACAGCAACTTTCACTGGTTTTGGTCTTCATATTGGTAACTCTTTCATCGCCAAATATATCAAGTGCACCTCTTTCAGCGGCTCAAAATACAATTTATGTAAACTCAGAAATATTTTTGTCATATTGGCTGAAATAAACACCTGGACAGAATAGATCGAAGGTCTGACTGTACGTTTTGTGCAATCTGATCTTGATCTTTTACGCAAAAGCAAGTGGTTCCGCTTATGACGATCAAAGGGTTAGAGAAATTAATTGTTTCACAAGAAGATTCCTTTTCCTTCTGCAGGCTGCATTTGAAAGTTTTCTGATGAGTACGATCTGTCCTAATTTGTTGACTTGACTGTCAACTCACATCCTGTTACAAGAGCCGACGGATATGATTGGCAGAGAAAGGGTAGACCAGGATAAGACTGTAAATACGTGCACGCTGATCCCTGGCTCCACACTAAACTACTTTATTGATGGCTTTATCCGTATTTGAATGCCAGTAAGGTTATGTCTCTGTTAGAATCAACGATAAGTATTTAGCGGGACATGGTCTAATTCTTCACCAAACGACACAACTTTTGACTTGCGCAGGTTGAAAGCATTTGCAGGCAAGAAAACGAATCCAATGTCCCTCACTTGATAGAACTTGTCTTTCTGTGCAGTCTGGTCTTGGACTACTCTGTCGCAAACGCACATTCGCACTTAACCCTTATCCTGCTAAATAAAAGAAATGAAACTTTCAAGCATATTGTAAAAGCCGAAATATTGCTGTTTGAAAGGTAGTTTTGGAGGAAAGATATCTCCTTATCGGACAGTGTAGATCCAAGATCAGACTGCACGTTCTGTGCAGTCTGATCTTGATCTACGCTGTCCGGAAAAGGTCAGTGAGTCGCGCTTAGCAGCCTAAGGGTTAAAGCGGCATAAGGGTTAAATCCATGGTAGTGTCAGTGCTTTGATCTCATGTAACCGGAAGTCATTGAGACGAAATTGACATCAGTTACGTCAGTCTGAAGTTTAACAGCAAAATAGACATAATTATTGTTATAACGGTCGTGCACCGTAGATATACGTGTATTTACCACATATTAATATGACACATCTATTTCGAGACGCGTATAAAATACATAAATAGCTGCAAATGGTAAAACCTCGAGCATTTTTTGTATCGACAGTTTTACTCTTAACTTTGGCTGCTAAGCGCGACTCAAGTACCTTTTGAGGACAATGTAGATCAAGATCAGAGTGCACAGAACGTGCAGTCTGATCTTGGATCTCCATTGTCCGATAAAGGGATGTTTTTCCCCGAAAAAGTTCCTATGAGATAGCAAAATTTGGGTTTTTACTATCGGCTTTAAAGTTTCAATCCACTTATTTAACAGAATAAGGTATTAATTTTAGCCTTTTAATGCATCGTCTATACGTTATATTGCAAAATAAATATGAGCCGTGCTCTGTGAAAAGGGGGCTTAATGAATCTGCGAAAAGTATCGACCCATGTCAGCATGCGCCGTCCGCGCAGGCTGACCTGGGCCGAAACTTTTCGCTATTGGTCAATTTTCTGTATGTCCAAGGACCAGTTTACCTCATGATTTAGTCGGTTGTTAGACAAAATGAATTTTATTGATCCTTGACTATGTGATGACTTGCTTGGCATCATGCATCACGGAGATGCATTAAGCCCCCTTTTGCCAGAGCATGGCTCATATGTTTATCTCTAACTTTTGAAAATAGTTTGCCTGGAGGAGGAATTACTCCGGATAACAATTTGGTTTAATGATACACGTATCTAACACCGATTACATTGTTTTTCCATTCAAATTTCAACAACATTGTACATATCTACGCTTCCTTGGCGCTTGAAAAACCTTTTGCCAGCTCTACCAGGGATCGCACATCGTACACCGGGGTTACAAAATTCCCTGACCCAAAACACTTGTCCAGGGAAGACCCTTATGAAAAGCAGTTTCACAATTTGCATCAGTGCTATAGGACTTTCTCATAACTGAAACTTATTGGTCAGTATTTACTAGATTTTGTTGAGAGATTTTTGTTAAGTTACTGCATTTGTGTATGAGATAATATAAGCATAACATGCACACAACCTTTTCTTTTAACCCTTAGGCTGCTAAGCGCGACTCACTGACCTTTTGCGGGCAGTGTAAATCCAAGATCAGACTGCACGGAACGTGCAGTCTGATCTTGCATCTACACTGTCCGATAAAGAGGTATCTTTCCCTAAACCCCCCCCCCCCCCAAAAAAAAAGATACCTTTGAAATAGCAACATTTGGGTTTTTTACTATCGGGTTAAAAGTTTAATTTCACCTATTAAGCAGGATAAGGGTTAATTTAGCCTTTTCTACAGAATACAGACATTGAAATTCAAAAGGTCCTGGGAAAGGAGTAATTACTCGTTAAAATCAATCTCTCTTTTTGTCCCACTGTTATCGATAATATGAAAGAAAGACATATAAAACAAATGAGCCATGCTCTGTGAAAGGAGGTTTAAGGCATCTGCTAAAAAGTATCGACCAAGGTCAGAGTGTACAGTCGGCGCCGGCAGACTAGGTCGAAACTATTTGCTATGGTAAAGTTTCTCCATGTCAATGGTCCATTCTTTCTCAGGATCTGGTCTGTTTTTAAGACAACATGGACCCAATGGATCCATAATCATGTGATGACTTGCTTGGTATAATACGCGAAAGAGATGCATTAAGTCCCTTCTTTCCGGAGCATGGATCAATTCATATGCGGCATATACATCTACCCTGGGATCATGCGATGCCTTGCTCAAGACCAATCCCACGTGATCAGCGTCATAATCAGGGGTCGAACCAGGAATTCCTAATTATGAATCCAACGCATTTAGCACAAAGCAACAGGGGGCTCCGAAATGACAGAATGTCCATGGCTTATCATATAATCATGACACAGCTCATCATATCATTGAATCAATCTTTAATTAACAAATTTGTGAATATTGAAATTTAATCTATAAAACGTATTTACAATTTGTATCTTACGGCCTGTAATTTGGCCGTATACATTTAACATGAATGAATAAATTGAAACAACATCAAAAATCATAGTTCTTGGAAATAAACACGTAAAGCGCTTGGTAATATGACCTACACCTGTAACTGTACAATAATTTTATGTTATTGCTACTGGCTGTTTTTGGAAAACATTGTTGGAAAAAGGACCAATTTCTTGTTTCAAGCAATTGGTCCTGTTTCCACACTGTTTTCCAAACTGGTAAATAAACAGTACCTTCCTTTCCACTAATGTTGGCTCTTTGTCAAAGCTTTTGAAAAGTCTGAGGCTAGCCTCAAATTTGATTTGGTGGAAGCGGTATTTTCAGTCATTTAAGGGGAAAAATACAGCTGATTGCGTTGCCTTTATACAGCCTTTTTATATACTGCAAAATTGGACAGTCTAGATTCAGGATCAGATTGCTACTTTTTGCACATTCTGATCTTGATTTACATTGTTCCCAATAGCAACCAAATCCTTACCAAATGACAAAATTTCACACTTATAAACATTTAGCAACTTAGCATGGCACAAGTGACGGTCTGCTTTCAGACAAAGTAAAGGGCATTGTAGGAAAAGGAGATAATGCTGGCTGAAATCATTGTCTCATTTTCCCACACTTTTATAAAAGCACCTTCTTCCTCAGCCAGTTAAAGGTGTAAATCATGATCAGCACTTTTATGGTTAAACAAGAGACCTTACACGTGCGTATCTTTAATCGAACTTGAGATCAATGCCGCAGCGATTCTCTTTTCAAGTCTCTGAATGCTGCTCCTAAAATACAATTAGAGCCTACTGGCAAAAGGGTCCTGCGTGGCTCAGTGGTAAAGTTTATGACTCGTAACCATGAGGCCCAAGGTTCGATCCTCACTCAAAATACTGCGTTTTTCGTGTCCGTTGAAAAGACAACTCAGAATCGTAGTGTAGTACTGGTATGTGAGCTGTCGTCGTGATTTAACCCTTTTCTACATAATCTCGAATTTTAACGACACTGACAAACAAGCCTTTTGAAAGCATTGTTGAAAAAGGATGAATACTGGTAACCAGCATTTTTCTCCTTTCCCAACATTTGTTCCTACCTATTCAGAGGAATATAGTATCATTTGAAAAACATTTGAATTTTCGTTTGTAAATTCCTTCATTAAGGACGAGTCTAAAATTATGACGTGTGGTAAAGGGATAACTGTTACGGTGTTGAAAGCGACATAAAACACCATTCAATCACTACAAAACCCATTCCCAAGGAAACACAGTAAACTAGAGTTAACGTGGGCAAAAGAACACCCCCATCCCTTACCGTTTGTCTTATCACTGGATCAGGGACAAAAAAAATCAAAGTACCACAATTATCTCCTGTCAACCAATCAGAATGAAGATTGGAGGTGCACGAATTTCCATGGTAGGAATACTTCCATTGAAAATTCAGTCAAATTGGTTGGAAAGCGAAGGAGGAGACCAGGACATACAGTTGCGTCTACGGACAGACGGATAATCTGACTGCAGGATAACCCCCTCTATAACTTGAATGTTGGGCTGGTGGTGGAATAAAACACATATGAGCCAAGCTCTGTCTGCAAACAGTATCGACCCAGCTGAGCCTGCGCAGTCCGCGCAGGCTGACCTGAGTCGACACTTTTTGTTTTTGTTAAACTTTATGCATGTCCAAGGACCATTCTACCTCATGATTTAGTTGGTTGTAAAACAAAATAGATTTTACGGATCAGTAATTATCAGATGAGCTGTTCAGTATAATTGATCGCTGAGACGTATTAAACCCCCTTCTAGTCGGACCATGGCTCGTGTATATTCGACAGTTAAAATAACATTATACTCGTACAAAACATAATATTTAAATAGAAAACCTTTCACAAAACACAAACAAATATTCAAGTACGTAGCAGTTAATCAGGTGATCGAAACACATATCCGCCAAAATTCCTTTTGTGGAAAGCTTTATAAACCCAAGTGTTAGGAAAACGGCATCACAGAAATCTAAAATTAATTTTGTTGACAGTGTAGACAGAGATCAAAAATACGTATCTTGAATTGCGCGTGAACGAAGCAAGCACTTTTTGACAAAAAAAAAAACCGCTAGGTGCTCGCTTAGTACAAGCTAAACTGTATATTGGAATGGATAAATACATATTATTATACAACAATCGATTAATTCAATTAATTCAATTAACTCAAATAATAGTATATATGAGCCTTGCTCTGTGAGAATGGGGCTTAATGCACCTGCAAAAAGTCGACCAATGTCAGCCTGCGCAGTCAGCACTGGCTGACAAGAGTCGAAATTTGTTGTCATTAATGTTGTTAATTTTCTGCATGTCGAAGGACCATTCTACCTCATGATGCAGTTGGTTGTTAGACAACATGTATTTCATGGATCGAATAATTATGTGATGACTTGCCTAGAGATCACGGAGATGCATTGAGCCCCCTTTTGCCAGAGTGCCTCTCATACATAAGTAATGCTATTGTTCTATGTATAATGTGTATTTTTATATGATAAAGTTACAATGTTAGACTAGAAAAGAAAAGAGGGAAAAATAAGCAATAAAGTAAAGCTACCATAAATTTAACCACACTACCTCCTGCAGACGGCCTTTTTCGTCTCACAGTCTACCACGTTTAAAATACTGTGGCAAATGAAGGATGAAAGTCTATTTTTGCCTCAAGTTTTGATAATACACCCTAATACATGTCAATATTATTCATAATTTACGATGATATTTTCAAAAATGTACGGTATGCTGCAAAACTGTTTGAGGCGCTAACAGGTTGACTGATTACCAAACCAATTCTGTGCTTGTACAACACTAAGAAAGAGGGCTTTTGCAACCAGCATTTTCTCCCTGTCCAACAGTGTTTTACATCATTTCAGAGACAAAACAATACCGTCATTTGAGCCATATGTAATTTGCCATCTGCAAATACTTTTAACCCTTTACCACATGGCAAAATTTAAGGCCTATCCAAATTGAAAGCATTTGCAGACGACAATTTCATAGTGGCTCAAATGACGCAACTTTTCTTTGATAGGTTAGAAAACTTTGTGGGAAAAGGAGAAAATGCTGGTTACCAGCATTTTCTCCTTTTCCCACAATGTTTTCAAAAGGCCTCTTCTACAGGGTCGTTAAAAGGCCTCATTGTGTGGTAAAGGGTTAATATGGACAAGTCTAAAATTTCGCGGTATGCTTTGAATTACATGTAAAAGCATAAAGAACATCGATTTCATTACACAAACGAGAAAAAATATTGTATTAAAAAGTGTGTATTTCATTTATATCAAACATGTAATGGCTTAAATGGTATAATTCATCACGGAGATACATTAAGCCCCCTTTTGCCAAAACATTGCTCAATATAGAATGACTGGTGAAAAGAAGCCAATGACAAGCCGGTCAACATGATATCCCGAAACCATTGCCACCAATGCGAAAAAAAGAAACCGCCATCTTCATTTTCAAACAAAACTGTCATTAAACTGCTTCTATAACTTCGACCAAAACTTTCTACAAGTATGAAGAAATACATTTATTTGTAACCCACTTTTTAACTTTAATTCAATTATATCGCGGTAACCAGTGAACCAGTGAACTTATTCATGCTTTCCTGGAGTTTCTCTACATGTATTTCGCGCACATTCTTTCCACGAAAACTATATCGCCGAAATACGGTTCAGCAGTGAGAGAAATGAATGAATCATATAGCAACGATTATCATATAATTATCCTCGAAAAGAAATTTGACCAAGCTGGGAGTCGAATGGGCGACCCCTGTTTTTTTTTAATCCGTGTAGTTGACCGACTGAGCAACCGGCCTCGGCATTCAAGGTGTAGAAAAACGGGGAAGATAGATTAACTGACACAAAGAGCTTAGAACAAACGAGAATGTCACTGCCAAAGCCAATTAAGATCTGTATTTTCTAAGTCAAGTCTGCGATAGATCAAGTGTCCCCCTGGGCCAGAATGTATCTTTTACTCCATACCAGACAATCACGTGTTTTTTTCATCCTACTGAGGTAGAAGACTTTTGAAACATTCTGGGGAAATGATGTAATGATGGTTACCAGTATTTTCAACCTTTCCCACAGTTTTTGTTTTTTTTAAAAAAAAGCATGAAACACAAAACGAGCTAATCTTTAGAAAAACAAAGTACTGAAAGTACTGTGAGTGTTTTTTTTTTTTTAATCGACACACTTATTACAGCATCTTCATCAGTCAAGAGCTACAGATACGAATCTATCCATTTCCATGAAAATCAAAGAGTACAAAAAAGGGCAAGGTTCAAGTGACAAAATACCAAAAACACATGCCTTTTTCACGGTGTAGCCGACATCTACTATAAAAATTGTGAAACAATGAGAAATTCATCCAACGAGGATTTTCCCCTTTTGCAACTCGTGGTGTTTTCACGTTTCTATGTTTTTAATGAACTAAAGATTAAATCATGTTGTATTCCATACTTTACAAGGATGATTTTAAATTCATAAACTAAAACATTGATTCGGGAGGTCATGATTTCCCTCAGTCCCTCAGTCGTCACACTTTTTACCATAAGCGACTTACTTCCATACAAAGAAAACAGCAGAAAGAAAACAGCAGAAAGATACGAAACAAAAATATTTTTCTGGTAAAATGGTTTTGACTGTTTTCTGATTTAGTTCAGATGCCACTACATTTTTCACTGCCAAGCCTTTCCCAAAATTGAGGTTTTATTGATTTGATAAAACAGAGATTTCTTGTAATGTCTGTTTAAGATAAATCCCCGATTTTACTATCACAAGGATTGTTTTATTATAGTTATTCTTGTTCTTGTCATTGTCGAAGTGTAATTAGTTACTACCTTGGTTTTGAGTAGGTAAAGTTTCCACTCAGCATCCGTACATAGTAACACAGCTTGAAATATCGGATGTCACAAGGGTGCAATTTTCTCATTTATCAAGCGTCTGAGTGATTAATATGTAATGCTTCTTGATCCGAGACATTTAGACTCGAGTTCTTCAAAATAACAAAGGCAAGTAATTTTAACAATTTCTATTACAAATATTCAGACTTTTAACTTAACTTGCTGGCTAAATGGTTTTGTGCCGCACTGAAAGTGTAAGAAGTGTAAACCACAACGCAATTCAAGAAAAGAACTTTTCGAAACCAATAAATTTGTATCAATAAGAAAGGAAGAATGAAAAGAGACCAACAACCCCTGATAGATAGCTTTTGAGAAATAGATGTCGCGGATGGAGGAAATTGCACTGAATAGACAAAATCCAAATTATCTTAAAGTTTCATGAACTGTCTATGATACACCATATATAATGACCAACATGTGCTATTTTCTTTCACAGAATTTAAAGGTCTGAACACAACGAAATGCTTTATTCGTCACAATGAGTATAGAGAATGGTATAAAGTACCCCCAAGTTACCACGAATGGATATATCCTTTGTTGAAATATAAAAAAAAAATCAGAAGAATCAACATACAAACGTAACAGTAAAAATAAAAGAATTGTTGTAGACATACATTTAAATAGATAAACTCGTATAATACAAACAATAATAAAGAATCAACTGAAAAAGAAACTTACATCGCTTTCACTTTTCCGAATACACTTAATTTAATTATCAATAAAATGAAAATAATTGCCCTAGACTCAAAAAAAAAGTAGATTGAGTGAAAAAGTTAACAAAATAGGAAATTCCGACAATCTTCCCACACGATATTCGAGTAGTTTAGGTTGATTTGTTTTCCATGCCATGTCATGAAATTTCAGTTGTGACATGGCAGTCAGTGGAATTATGCTATGCATGATAAACATGCATCACTTAAGAAATGCGCATTTCCTGCTTTTCCAACGAAGTTTTCTCTAGGACACATTTATCGGGTTTTCATTCGTTTTGACGACCCTCGACTATTTTGTGAGACATGTTTCACCCTTTCAGCGCCAAAAGTGTCAACTCGACCTTTTCCAAAGACTGAAAATTCAGTCTTCTGGTACTCAGATTGTTTTGACACACAGACTATTATTATGGCTATAATCTTTTAAGATACAAGTGGACGGTATAGATCAAAGATCTGACTGCACGATCTGTACAGACTGATCTTGATCCACCTGTCAGCAAAAAAAACCCCTCCTTTTCATCTATGGCACTGAAAGGGTTAAATGAGAATGCAGAAAAGTAAATGTAATGATGAACTGACGATTTTATGCTTGATTTGTAAGCAGCTGGACTATGCAAAGAATCTTTATCTATAATTATATGTAGTCTACGTACATGTATTTTCTGAAACATTAAACTCAAGTGATAGAGAGACAGGTGGAAGGACAGACGGTTTGGTGAGCAGCTAGATTTGTTGCAGAATTTGAAAATGACGAAAATTATGATCCCGTGTCTAAACCTGCTAAGCAGGTCTCCTTTCTAAATGAGCGAATTTTATTTGGAATGATTATGAATCACCTTTTTCTCACCTGCTTAACACTGTATTTAGATTACATTCACTTCTTCTTGAATCAATTATCATTTTCACTGTAATTTGCTGTTACTCACAAACTTTTTCACTATAAAATATACAATTGTTTCCAGCAATTCATTCCATATATCGCAGTTCTATTTATAGACACAGCTCTATTTATAGACATGTCATTTTCATGCCAAACGCTACACATCTGTAATATGACTCTTTTTTCATTTGACGTATGTCAATTTTCATACTCAACGGTTCAAGTGCCAAGCACAACTTGCGAACAGTGTAGATCAAAGAGCAGACTGCACAAAATGTGCTGTCTGATCTGTTATCGACACTGTCAGATAAGAGTGAGTTATCCCTAAAACAGTCTAAAAGTTCTATATCTGTGTCTTTCCCGTTTTTTTTTTATCTGCCTCAGTCATCAGCAAACCAGGGGTTTCACTATATAAAATCTTTCGCTCTGTACATCCTTTTAAGTTTACTAGAGAAACACTTAGACATATCCAAGTAGAATTTGACACTCAATACTGATATGTTCCATATTTTTGTTTGTAAGAATACAACTCGGAAATAGCACAGTAGTTCTATCACAGGACGGAGAAGTCACATGATATGTCATGTGATGTCACAGTAACGTCAAAGTTTTCCGTACTTTCCTGGACACCGACTCACACATCAAATTCGTCGTCATCTTCTTCATATTTACCGACTCTTGCGCACAAACAGAATATCACAACTATTCCGATAATCTGAAATTTGAAAAAAAAAAGAAAATTAACTTTTCTTACAAATTAATCAGTCCATAGGTAATTTAGAGTTGGCTAAATTTCTCTTTCGAGTTCTCGCACTTTTACCGTTCCTATAGAGATCCACATGGATTTATTCATTTGTGTACAGCGCCTTAGACAATTGCCTAGACATAGAAGCTTTTATTTTCTATTTGTGTGTGTGTGTCTTCGACATTAGCAAAGTATTTGTCAAGATGTAGCATACAGGTCTTATCTTTAAATTACAGGCTGTATGCATGGAAAACAAGGTTTTAGCTTTTTTAGAGAATTATTTTACAAACAAAAAACAGAAAATGTTATTTCCAATATATTCTAAAAGCTGGAGTTCCACAGGGTTCAGTAATTGGTCGATTGGTGGTTTTGGTCTAAAGAAATTGTTAAAGATATTTAATTCGGTATTAGTAAGTTTGCCGACCACACAAGTCTTTCTATAGTGGTTGACCCGTATTCACCAACTATTCTTAATGAGTCACGCTCTGGCAAAAGGGTGCTTAATGCATCTTCGTGATGCATGATACCAAGCAAGTCATAGATACATAAAATCCGTTTTGTCTGACAACCGACTGAATCATGAGGTAGACCGGTCGTTGCAGATGCATTAGTTGACCAATGGCAAAAAAGTTTCGGCCCAGGTCAGCCTGCGCGGATTGCCCAGGCTGACCTGGGTTGATACTTTTTGCAGATGCATTAAGTCCCCTTTTCACAGAGCATGGCTCAAATATTTTAATCTCAATAATATCTAAATTTCAAAGTAACACAATTTCTGTTGACTAAATCATCTGGTTTAGCCAATCAGTGGGCTACACCATCTGTTTAGCTAAACAGAAATAGAGGATCTTACATGAGTGTTTATGTGTTATCATTTTTATCAAACGAGTTGACTAAAATTGTATGACGCGAGCCTTGGCGAGCGTCATACAATTTTAGTCAACGAGTTTGATAAAAATGATAATACATAAACACGAATGTGAGATTCTATTTATCACATAAAACGAATGACAGACAGAAAATATTCCGCATCATCACCTTTAGCCTCTATACAGTTCACGGGTCCATGTTTACATTTGTAGTTCGGTTTCAAATGTGTACATACACAAGCAAATAGTTATTTGACATTTACACCGAAAGAAGAAAGAAACAGTTTATAGTGGTGTAAAAGCCCACCTATTTCTGCAATAATATTGATTTTAAGAGACTTTCGCGTCATTTCTTGGTTTTTATCAAACATGAAAATCAAAAACTTTCCACGCGTATACGTCTTAGCAACAATGACGTCATTTTTCCCCGAAACGGCGTAATTGTACAAATTCCCGCACAAACTGTGGTTGGTTTCTCTGGCTTCACGCGCTCATGACTGCAAACTGATCAGAACCGGGACCCAAAAAACGATAATACACTAGTGTATTATCAAAAATAAGTCATGGGTTTAATACACTGCCGGAAGAGGTTTTATGTGATAAACTGTGTTATTTTCAAAAGATGGAATCAGGTGTATGCTATATATTTTTCTAATTATAAAATCATATGTGCCATCCTCTGGCAAAAGGGTCATTAGGGGGTTTAATGCATTTCTGTGATGCATTATACCAAGCAAGGGGGTCACTTAATTATGGATCCATAGTATCCATTATGTCTAATAACCGTCAGGATCATGAGGTAGAATGATCCTTGGGCATGCAAAAAAATGACCACCAGCAAAAAGTTTCGATTCTTCTTGCAAATGCATTCAGCCCTCTTTTCAAACAGCATGACTCAACTACATTAAACAAGTTACTGTACGTTCACCCAAGATGATTTCAAAAGTTATTAGCAGTGCCGAGATATAAGGCATAACGACTAACTAGATCAAAATATTCAACTTCAGGACATGAAGTAATAAAACTTCCACAATATAAAGGTACTCATTTGTCAAATCAAGCACAGAAATACCAAGGGACATGTGCTGTTGTCAAGTCATTCCAAGTTTTAGTTGGGTTAATCTCATCAAAAATTAATAACACTCGTTATTAGACAGAAAACACCTGCTTTTGTACAAGATCTCATTTCAAGAAAGTGCTGTTATCGTTTCTTCAAAATGGACTCTTAAACAGCATGTCATAGTTACAGGATATTCATTTAGATGCATCGTGTCATGTGTTGTCTTAATCACTTAACCTTCTGCCAACGACTTTTGGCATCTTCCAGTGCATTGCATTTTTTACTATGGCTTCAACTACGGTGAAAAAGGGATAATTGGTTCTTTCCATACATTCTTTTCCATGCCTTTAAAAACGACATTGTCTTGGATTAAAAACAGTCATATCTTTGACGAAAATTCCCACAATTTATGATCTTGTGAGGAAAAATGCCGGAGTGTGGAGGCGGCACAGCAAATGGAAATTATGATTTCCGTATCATCAAAGGATGCAGCTGTGTGCTGCATGTTCCCTTTTTGTATTAAGTACTCGTAACTTCTGAAACCGTTAAAATGCAATCACTATACAACCTGTCTTTAGCAAGCACCTAAGGGACACACGAAATGTGCTTGTTTAAAACAGATGTTTGCCAAGATAAGATACACTTCAACATACTTGCCTTCTGTGAGAATGCAATATATAAGTCATGCTCTGTGAAAAGGGGGCTTAATCTGCAAAAAGTATCGACCCAGGTCAGCCTGCGCACTCGCGCAGGCTGACCTTTGTCGAAACTTTTTGCTTTTGGTAAATTCTATGTATGTCAAAGGACCATTGTACCTCATGGTTCTGTCGGTTGTTATACACAATTGACTTTATTGATCTATAATAATGTGATATCTTGTTTGGTATCATGCATCGTATTAAACCCCCTTTTGTCAGAGCATGACTCATACACTTGCGTAATACAGGTTGCTTGCTATATAGAGTTGGCCATTAAAGGTGGCCCTTCAGATTTTGGGACGAAAATTTTACAAAAATCCAAAAAATCATCCTTATACTCCCAAAGCCTTTTAATTTTCATTCATAAAACCCCAGTAGCCGAAACCCATCCGACAACAAGAGAAATTAGAGATTTACTACGGCCCAGGTCGACACCGACGGGAAACACGGTCTATTTTTAAATGAGCAACTCGCTCATTTACATACCGGAAATACACAGACGAAGCTTCAAACATAGCGTTCGAAGAAGACATTATGGAAAATAATTTCATGTTTGTTATGTTATGGAATTTAAGCGTCATTAGTCACGTGCCAGTCACTTGACATTCCCACAATGCTTTTTTGATTTCTGGCGCGAAATCTAAAAATAACCTTAAGAGGCTACGTAGCCTTTTAAGGGAACACCATAAAAAAAATTTTTTTTTGTGATTTTATGATTCTCAATTATTGATGATTTGTATTGTTTTTTCATATAAATTTCAGTGATGTATATATTTTTTAATTTGGTGAGATGTGAAAAATCTAAATACCCACCTTTAAGACAAGTCAAACTACATTACGAGCCGGTAGTGTCTCTTAGAATTCGTAGGACTAAATTTCTACAACTTACCAATAATAAAGGTACACAGGCCGCCACACCCCCTAGAATGAGAGCGTTCCTCTCTAGGTGGGATAAAAGTTTATCAAAACAGCCCTCCGTGTATAAGTTCTCGTTTTTCTGGTATCGTAACTCTACCGGGGGCCCGCGGGTTGGAGGTCCGAAAATCTCCTCCGTCCCTGTACAAATTGGCTTGCTGCCTTTGCAACAGGAATCGGGTACATACGGCACTCCTGAAAATTTACAAACAGTGATATCTTTTTAAAAAGTTGGATAATACAAATCAAAATACTAGTAGCAAAACCAGAATGTAAACGGGGTGAAGAAGTTAATAACACTTTGCATGTAGTCAGCTCTTCAAGAGATCAAGAAATGAAAATGGACATTCTCTAACAGGATAAAATGGCAAAAAACATAGCAATTTTAAGGGCGTTTCTGCAAGAATAAATTATTATGAAATAGCGGGCAGTGTAAGTCAAAGAACAAACTGTACGTTCCGTTACCCAAACTGTCCGCAAAGGGCTGTCTGATGTTGATTTACAATGTTCACAGAGACACCTATACTCTGCAATGCACGGTCAACAATTCCCTATGGTCGCAAACACCCCTGCCTACAGGCAGCTTTTTCCATCTTGCTGCATTCCTATTTCAAAATATATGATGACAATCCTATACAAAATTTGGTAGATCAAATCAGTCTTGTGACCTTGGATCATTACACGCACAGACGTTTAAACACGGGATTACTTGGTAAAGGGTAAATAAATATACAAAGAATATTCTATTCTGGTTAAAGAGCATGAGATCTGTCGAGTGACCATAAAGAGTTTCTTTTTTGCAAATAAAGTTTGCTGACTGAATTGTAAAAAAAAACTGATTGCCATTGGTGTTTCTTATGCATATCAAATAAGACTCGCTGAAGTATGACGGTGTGTTATGGCGCTCCAACAAAGTGTCTAAAAAAACTCACTGAAGTCTATCAATGTATATATACTGAACCAAAAAAGAAACTTCCCCTGTGTTTAAGTGCAGATATACACAAATATGAAAATCAGGATTAAACTAGATTTATATGCATTGAAAGAGTATTTTATTGCGACTTTGTGTGAAAAAAAATATTGCTGAGGGTTTATCCAAAAGTAGTGAAATGGTAGTTAAAATGCGGAAGGGGTCTCTCACCAAAATCACAAATTAATACCGGGTATGACCACCTTCAGCATGAAGGACTGCCTGGCATCGTAGGCACATAGAACGGATAAGCGTATTGATTTCGGCTTGTGGAATGTTGTTCCATTCCTGAATTAAGGCTTGTCTTAGCTGAATGACGTTTGACGGTGGAATAGGGCGACGTCTAACACGCTGGTCCAAATTATCCCAAAGGTGTTCAATGGGATTCAGATCAGGGCTTTTGGCAGGCCAGTCATTAATAAATGCAATGTTATTCGCCCTGAGGAAATTCACGTTGTCCCTAGCTGTATGGCTTGTGGCATTATCATGCTGAAAAAGAGTGATATTGGCATTATTTTGAAACAGTGGGATAACGTGCCTCGCAAGAATTTCATCTCGGTAGCGTTGGGCATTCAAATTCCCTTCGATAACGACGAGATTAGTGCGAAAGCCATGTGCAATGCCCGCCCAGACCAAGACAGAACCCCCACCCCCAAAACGATCTCGTTCAAGTACGCAACAGTCGGCATAACGTTCATTTCTCCTACGGTATACTCGAACCCTGCCATCACCTCGATGAATGGAAAACCTGGACTTGTCAGAGAAAAGAACGCTATTCCATTCTTGTCTAAGCCAGCGTTGGTGTGTACGTGCCCAATTAACACGATTTACGCGGTGACGTCGCGTCAAAACACAACCAACGTATGGACGACGTGCACGTAGCCCACCCTCGCGCAAGCGATTGCGCACAGTTTGGGCAGATATACGGTTGTTATGTGTACCAGGGGTGTTAGCAGCAGTGGCTGTGGCAGTTTGGAAGCGATTGCGCAGGTGGGTGTTCCGAATATAGCGGTCTTGGCCGCGCGTCGTGACGCGAGGACGTCCACTACGTGGTCGATCTTCCGTACGCCCTGTTGCTTGAAAACGTTGCCTAAGGTGTCGAATAGCACGAGTAGAACATCCAGTATTCATAGCAACAGCATTTATCGTCATACCAGCATTAAGCATGCCAATGGCACGTTCGCGTAAATTTTGCGAAATTCTAGGCATATCAAAAATAAAGAAAACTAAAAAGAATTTAATTGTTTTCAACGTCTTTTTCTTATTGACATGAAAGTCTATAAGATTAGACTGAAAGGTTTAAAAAAATATACACGAATTATACTGGTCCGTGCATGCACGTGAAAATCGCTTTCAGCGGGTTTCTTCTGCAAGATGCTTTCAATCGAGTTAAAATTTGTTTTATCGGACACATAATCGTTCGCCCGAATATATGTAGGTCATCTGATATTTTGATTTTTTTTAATACTCGTAACATTGCATTTCCACTTAAACACAGGGGAAGTTTCTTTTTTGGTTCAGTATATTTAATCCATCACTTTATTTTAAACATTTTGAGCGAATCCATATTACGCCTTTCCCACACGACCCCGAGGCGAGAAAGAGGTCTTTTGAAAACATTGTAGGAAAAGGAGAAAATGCTGGTAACCAGCATTTTCTCCTTTTCCCACAATGTTTTCTACCCTATCAAAGACAAATTACATCATTGAGCCACATTTAAATTTTCGTTCACAAATGCTTTCAATTTTGACAAGTCTACATTTTTGTCGTGTGGTACAGAGTCGTGCATTACACCTCGATCGACAATCTGCAGGTAACGTTTCTTGTCGGGCAGCAGACCTCTTTTGGAAACATCGGTTCAAAAACAGGACATTGCTCTTCAGGAGCTAGTTTTAGTTTGACCACGATGTTTTCACATATGTTCGCTCATCAAATCATTATTTATGTCCACTGTGCATTTTTTTTCACATGGATATTTTTGTCTGCAGCAATTTTGTTTTCATTTTAGGAGCTAAAAAGATAAAATGCACCTACAGATAAGAACAAAAATAGGTACAGATATAGTAGACCACAAAAACAATACTGAAGCAAGAAGAAAGATGCCCCGATCTCTTTTTGGGCAGATTTTCGACCGTTATGGGTTTTGTTCCGCCATTATTCATATAAAGCATCCATTTTTGGGCTGTAGTTGGGAGAAAGGCAAGGCAAAGGTATGTAAACTTTACAGTACAGATCGGTCATGCATATCTGTGACTGAATCATATATTATCGTATGTAAATTTTATGAGACTTTTTGAAGTCATCCTTTGAGTTTTATAAAGAGAGGACATAGTAAACAAATTTTTTATTAGACTGATACGGTTACAGAGTCAAAATGACATCAGTGATTTAAAACATTTGTCATCTGTCATAGTGATTTCAAAGCTTACACCGACAGAAGTCTAAGCCATGCCTTCTTTATTTTTGCCCTCAACAAATATCCTGTTTTTAACCCTTAGGCTGTTAAGCGTGACTCAATGATCTTTTGCGGACAGTAAAGATCAAGATCAGACTGCACAGAACGTGCAGTCTGATCTTGGAGCTATATTGTCCGATATGGGGATATTTCCCCTCGCAAAAATAACATTTAAATAGCAACATTTGGGTTTTTACTACCGACTTGAAGATATCGTTTCATTTATTCAGCAGGATAAGGGTAAATGTCTTTTGTAAAAGGGGTAGCAAGAAAATCAGTCCGCACAGCCTTGTAGGCAGGTCTACTCTCTTGGATGTCATATCCAGTTGCTGAACGACACTTTTTGCCTCCTTGTAGGCAGGTCTACTCTCTTGGATGTCATATCCAGTTGCTGAACGACACTTTTTGCCTCCTTGTAGGCAGGTCTACTCTCTTGGATGTCATATCCAGTTGCTGAACGACACTTTTTGCCTCCTTGTAGGCAGGTCTACTCTCTTGGATGTCATATCCAGTTGCTGAACGACACTTTTTGCCTCCTTGTAGGCAGGTCTACTCTCTTGGATGTCATATCCAGTTGCTGAACGACACTTTTTGCCTCCTTGTAGGCAGGTCTACTCTCTTGGATATCATATCCACTTGCTGAACGACACTTTTTGCCTCCTTGTAGGCAGGTCTACTCTCTTGGATATCATATCCACTTGCTGAACGACACTTTTTGCCTCCTTGTAGGCAGGTCTACTCTCTTGGATATCATATCCAGCTGCTGAACGACACTTTTTGCCTCCTTGTAGGCAGGTCTACTCTCTTGGATATCATATCCAGCTGCTGAACGACACTTTTTGCCTCCTTGTAGGCAGGTCTACTCTCTTGGATATCATATCCAGCTGCTGAACGACACTTTTTGCCTCCTTGTAGGCAGGTCTACTCTCTTGGATATCATATCCACTTGCTGATTGACACTTTTGGCCTCCTTGTAGGCAGGTCTACTCTCTTGGATATCATATCCAGTAGTTGAACGACGCTTTTGGCCTCCTTGTAGGCAGGTCTACTCTCTTGGATATCATATCCACTTGCTGAACGACACTTTTTGGCCTCCTTGTAGGCAGGTCTACTCTCTCTGATATTTCACAGCTGTAGCTAAACAACCCTTTTGGCCTCCTTGTAGGGAGTTCTACTCTCTTGGATATCATATCCAGTTGTTGAACGACCCTTTTGGCCTCCTTGTAGGCAGGTCTACTCTCTTGGATATCATATCCACTTGCTGAACGACACTTTTAGCCTCCTTGTAGGCAGGTCTACTCTCTTGGATATCATATCCAGTAGTTGAACGACACTTTTGGCCTACGAAAATAACGTAGCTCTATTTCATGACTGGTAATGTGCGTCAAATACAGGATTTTGTAAATTTGCAAACCGGAAAAAAGGGGGGAAAAGACAGCATAAATAACTTACTCATTTGTGTCTGTGTGTACCACTGTGAATGTAGTTTGTAGATTGCCCAGGAATGTGTGTCGTTAATACCCCCATATGCTCCACAACATTCTAACTGTAACAGAAAATACATTAAGAATGTTAATCCTCTATCACGCTGAAAGTATTCGTACTCTTGACTTTCACAGAAACTAGATATCGTCAGTTATCATTGAGCCATTGTCTGGGGAAAGAGGGTTTACGGCATCTCCCTCATGCATTATACAAAGCAAGTCATCACAAAATTATGGATACATAACACCTAATTTTTCAAACAATCGACTGAATCATGAAGTAGAATGGTCCTTGGACATGCAAGAAATTTACCAATAGCAAAAAGTTTCGACCCATGTCTCTGTATATAGTCTTTACTCGTATTCCATGTGTAATGAGCACGTTGTCTGTGATAACAACGACCTGTGCAATGCTTTGTATTTGGAAAGAAGTCTGCTACTAGACGAAAGTAGGTCTTCTGGAGGAGTAAAAAAGATCTAATAATAAGATTTGTCTTTAAAGATTATAAAACATTGTGGAAAAAGGAGAAAATGCTGGTTTCCAGCATTTTCTCTTTTTTCCACAATGTTTTCAAAATTAACTCTACCAATTGACGTTAAAACAAGGTATTGTTTTATAAAGGATAAATAAGTCACAATATGCATGAGGTGAATACTTACATGTCTTTGCATAGAGTCCCACGCATCTGTGATGAGCCTGTTATCTCTATTATTACGGAGATCTGTGCCATAATTCGATGTTAATGTATCAACTATATGTTGTTTAACCGAGCTAGATAACTGAAATGAAATACAAAGCATGTCACCCTAAAACCAAAAATTAAGTATTTTGCACCCTATTGGACAACATTTGAAACATTTTGTAGGAACAGCAACTTTTAGTGACAGCAAATGCTTCTTTCCCATACCTTTTATGTTCGAAAATAAAAAAAAAAAAAGATTTTCCTTTCTCCAGATGCCTTTGTACCTTGTTTTGCTTGCTCTTGTAAGAAGTATGTCGAATATCAACCTGTCTAATAATGGATTAAATGGACATGTTTGTTTATTCTTGATTTATCAAAACGCGTAGCCATTAAAGAGTTGACAATTAATACTTGAAATTCTTGCAAAATGAGGAGCGTTTAATTGTTCTTAAACGTTAGAATACCAGGAACAACCCAATACATAATGGAAATCATTTTCCATATCAGTTAATCAATGTCAACATTTTCTCAGATTGCTAAAAATGTTTTCGGGGTAACATATATGCTTTATTATTTTCTCTATTCCACCAACCGCCAGATATTAACATAAAACTGAACCATTGGCCGATCGCTAAACGTTGTAAACATATAACATCTCTCCTGACGTTCAGAAACTTTGGGTTAGCGGTATCCAAAGGTGCCATCGCCTGATTTCTATGGGCATGGCTATCTTTACCCATTTATATACAGGTTACTACTACTGGCGAACTGAAAGAATAGAGTACAAATGGTGTGGCTTACCTCAGCTCTAAAAAGGAATGCAAGAACACTTCCACCAATCAGAAGTAATAACACGAGAGTTAGGGTGACCCCATACTGAAAACAAGAAAACAGATTATTGAGCTATATTTGGTCGACCCCTACCAATCAAATTATCAGACAAATATATTTCGTTATAACGATATACTAACTCGATTACACGAAATTAAAATTCGTTATAACGAAATCTTAGTTCGGTAAAACGAAAGAAGAATTCGTTTTAACCAAATGTTAATCCAAAATATCAAAATACTGGTTCGTTCGGAAAATTCGTAAATTTTCGTTTGCCGTAAATCGAATGCCGACGAACAGAGTATTATTTCGTTTTATCGAAATAGATTTCAAAATGAATTGTTTTATTGTTAAAATGAATCATGATTTCGTTTATCGAACTACTATTTTGGAGATAAATCATCATTTCATTTTATCGAAAGAGGAATTCGTTACAAAGAACTCAAATTTCGTTTTGTCGAATTAGATTTTCGTCATTATGAAATGAAACAGGCAATTAAAATGTAATGTTTGTCTGTTTGAATGGTATTTAACACCGGGTTCATGAGATGACCAAGAAGGCTCATTTACTCGTGTCTTTAACTATGTTTCATTAGTCTAAATCTGGTCGTAATGCAATTCCTTGCCTAAGGACATTCATTTTAGGCCAATGCCGCCAGTGGAGATTGAACAAAGATTTCATGGTTACGCTTTCGTAAAATTTTCAAGATTCCAAATTTTCATAAGTTAGGGTAAGGCTAAGATTTACGATAATGTAACTCTGCCGAAAAGCATTACATCAATTTAGCTCTATAATAAGATCCTAATTAGAATGTAAGTGCCCGGATGATCAATATTTGATGTTTCTAACCAAAAATAACACCCTGTTTTCAGGAATTTTGATCTCAGATCATTGAAGAAAACCATCGTATAACTTTTTAATGGCACTTAAATTTCTACTTTTTATCAGACAACAAAATTTAGACTGTTCCAAATCAAAATCATTGGCAGACGATAAATTATGTGTGCTTCAAATGATGAAATTTGTGTTAGAAAAGATAGAAATCATTTGCACAAAGGGGAAAAATACTAGTTATCTGCATTTTCTCCTTTTTCCATAATATTTTACGTTGCAGTCAATTTCAGAGTCGTTAGATCTCGGGATTGGTCGGTAAAGGATTAAAACCCTTACAGGACCGAAGTTAAGGTTAGTTGGTCTTTGTTACAGGACCGAAGTTAAGGTTAGTTGGTCTTTGTTACAGGACCGAAGTTAAGGTTAGTTGGCCTTTGTTACAGGACCGAAGTTTAGGTTACTTGGCCTTTGTTACAGGACCGAAGTTAAGGTTACTTGGCCTTTGTTACAGGACCGAAGTTAAGGTTACTTGGCCTTTGTTACAGGACCGAAGTTAAGGTTACTTGGCCTTTGTTACAGGACCGAAGTTAAGGTTACTTGGCCTTTGTTACAGGACCGAAGTTAAGGTTACTTGGCCTTTGTTACAGGACCGAAGTTAAGGTTACTTGGCCTTTGTTACAGGACCGAAGTTAAGGTTAGTTGGCCTTTGTTACAGGACCGAAGTTAAGGTTAGTTGGCCTTTGTTACAGGACCGAAGTTAAGGTTAGTTGGCCTTTGTTACAGGACCGAAGTTAAGGTTAGTTGGCCTTTGTTACAGGACCGAAGTTAAGGTTAGTTGGCCTTTGTTACAGGACCGAAGTTAAGGTTAGTTGGCCTTTGTAGAGAGTGTGGATGAATCTCAAACATCACAAAACGTTCGGTCTGGTCTTGGATCAACACTGCCAGGTATTTTGGAAAATTTTCTTAGGCACATCAACGAATTCCTCAAACTAGGCCTAAGATGTTAATTGTTTGGCACTTTTGGGTTTACTACAAGTATGCTTTTTTTGTTCAATGTCATTGCAATGAGTGATAAAGGTCTTTATTTGGTTCAGTCGGTGGTTCAGTCGGTGTTTTAGCCGCAGGCCATTGCAGCGGCGTGCCAAGTCATACTTGTGCGGCTGAATACAGTCTGAGAGCAATTCCTGCATTATAAATGAAACGTGACACTTCTGCATTTTAGGGTGCTGTAAAAGACACCGATTGGTCCCATTTAAATCCTGCCCCGAATGATCTCGTATTTTAGACCCTCTTGAAGAGGGCTTTCTAAAGCATAAAGGAAAAAGAGGAAAAAGCTGTTGACCAGCATTTCCGCTTTTCCCAAAATGGTATCTTTTTTTTTTCAAAGCCATAGCCGATCATTTTAGACTCATTCAATTTGTCGTCTGCAAATGCTTTAAGAATGGACGAGTTTAAACTTTTCACTGTCGTCTGGTTAAGAGTTAATTAAACCTGGTGTTTTCTGCAGTAATATTGATGCAGTTTAAAACTGACATAATGATAAGCAAAATTGGTTCTGACATTTTGAAAATAACATGCAATAATCTTACGCTGCTCCTGAATTGGAAAGTTGTACAGCCATGATACATTTAACTAGTCTATTTATTAGACAACAAGAGTTTAGAGTTGTCGAAATTGAAAGCATTTACAGGCGACAAATTAAATGAGTCTCAATTGATGGCTTTGAAAGAATAGAAAACATTGTGGGAAAAGGAGAAAATACTGGTTATCAGCAGTTTCTTCTTTATCCACAATGTTTTGAAAAAAATATTTAAAGGGTCGCTAAAACAGTAGTTTGCCTCGTTGAGTTTTTTTTTTTCAAATTTTAGTCCTCGCCGTCACGTAGGCCCATTTTGCAGCCGATAATTTTCGAAAATAGATCTAGCTGACAGGCAGCGAGGTTTGGGCACAAATTAGCCCGGAAGGTCTTGGGTTCAAATATTTAGATGATTAAACAATCGCATTTAAGGAATGAAGAGATTTTTTTTTTGTTTTCATGGAGGTATGAAAAGAAAAACCTAATCACACTTTTGTATGAAACCGACCTCCATGAAAACAAAAAAAATTTTCTTCATTCCTTATAATTCAATATCACAGACAACAAATATGCACTTAAATTTTATTCTAACTGCTTTTTTTTGTAACTCCAACATTGTGTATTTATTTAAAGTCCATTTCATCGATAATTCATAGCGCGGTAAATCTGCTCGTTCATGACTTAATAATGACGCAAATTCATGACGTCATTATAGTATTGAACATTGGCAGATTTAGTAGATTTATTATTAGAAGTTCAATACGCTACAATTAGTTGAAAATAAGTTTGTTAGGACCCAGCAAAGTGACAATGAGTTTAAGCTCTCTCTTTGAATTTTTACTGTTGGATATTTTTTTCAATGTTCAGAGAAAATAAATTTAGCTAGCAGTTTGAAATTCGGACTGGATATAAAATCAGACAGAAAAATATTATGAAATCTCGTATACATGTTTGTTTACATTAGTTTGACTGCAAAAGTAGTTCCGGCACTGCTTAACTTTTTTTTTTCATGGAGCTATGAAAAAAAATTTTCAGCCAATCAGAACTCGCCAATGTTCATGAAAAAAACTAATATTGAATTATTAACGGTTTCCTGTCTTTAACCATGAGATTAAGATAAAGGATAGAGAATTTAGGCTGGTCATCTAATTCTTGGTATACTAAATGGTGGTTTATGCCGCTTTCAAAACAGCTTAGCTCAATTAAATTTGATAACCCCAAATTAAACGACAAGTCCATTTTAAATGTATGTGCGGAGCTCTGGGAAAAGAGAGTTTAATGCATACTCGTACAGTATTGTCCCGTTGTTGTTACTAGTATTATTGTTGCATCATATATTTTCATTATTTGTCTAAAAGCCGGCTGAACCATGAGGTAGAATGGTCCTTTCAAAAGTAAAAAATTACCAATAGCCAAAAAGTTTCTACCCAGGTCAGCCTGCGCGGTTTTGCGCAGGCTGACATGGGTCGATACTTTTTGCAGATTCACTTAACAACCTTTTAACAGAGCATGACTCGTACATAACGGCATTATGTGCAACGCTGTTCCAAAGCTTGAATTCTCACACTGGTAAATAAATTCATAAATTGACTGGTGCAAATATCAATTGATTTTGACATTTTGAAAATAATGAGCATTATTCTTCCACTTCATCTGCCGCTTAATTAGAATGAGAAACCGCCTTGGGACATTTAAAACTGTTCATTTTGAAAATCAAGTACCGGCCGTCACGTAGGCTTATTTCAACCTTTATCCAGCTAAATGAAAGAAATGAAACTTTCAAACCAAAAGTAAAAACCCAAATACTGCTGTTTGAAAGATGTTTTTGGAGCAAAGATATCTCCTTATCGGATAGTGTAGATCCAAGATCAGACTGCACGTTATGTGCAGTCTGATCTTGATCTACGCTGTCCGCAAAAGGTCAGTGAGTCGCTCTTAGTAGCCTTAGGGTCAACACCTTTCCTGTTTGCAGATAAATTGTCCCCGTGGTCGTGAGGTTAGAATGTGTGCCATAAGTGTCTGAAGTACAGCCTCAAATACTAAGCCCAGCAGAAATCAGTGGTACTGGGAGCATATACTCATCCTACCACAATATTTTCTCAAAGTAGATCGTATTTCATTTTGATTGCCTATATATGTTTTAAAACACGTTTAACGTTGCAGGAGAAAATTAATTAAAGTGTGAAAAGGGGAGGCAACTGTTTATCAAGGGCCTAAAAAAAGTACGTGATGTGTAATCAATGGGTGACGTTTATGTAGACAGTTTAATTAATTATAAAGTAAAATTAACCTAATTCCCTTCAAAATGTAAAAGTGAAATTTTGCCCTATAACAGCTTAACCCCTTTTTTTTTTTGTAAGAAGACTTTTGACGAATCTTTAAACCGAGAGTCTTTGGAAAAAAATTTTAAAAAAAAGGCATTCAACTCTGTCTTTACTAAGCATTAGAATTTTGGACTTGTCAAAATCTTAAGTATTTGCAGACGACAAATTAAATGTAGCTCATGTTGTGAAAATTGTCTTGAGAAGGGTAGAAAACATGATGGAAAAAGGAGAAAATGCTGGTGACCAGCATTTTCTCCTTTCCCCACAATGTTTTCAGAAGCCTTCTTTCTCAAAGTCTTTAAAACTCGGAATTGTTTGGTGAAGGGTTTAGCATTGTGATAAAATTTTAAAGGCTGGTTATAATATTATACACAGTTTGTTTTACTGAGGCATTCGGTCTTAGACACAGTCCTGAAATTGCAGTAACGTTAGTTCTATCATTTTCGTAACAGAAATATGTATTTACATCTTTTTGCTGCTTTAAGGTAAAATTCTCTCCAAAAGTGTTTGCAATCTTAGTCTGCATCGTCTGCTTTGTTGAGATATTCAAACCCTGAGGACGGTCTGTATATTACAATAAATGGGTCGTTTTTCATGACCGAGTACTTGGACTTTAATAGCCTTGCCTTAGCACTGTTGTTGGCGTCTTCAATCGCAAATAGATGCAGCATAACAGTTATAGGAAAAATACATATATATTCATATCTTCAAATGTCTGCTGGTAGATATTTTGGCGCTTTGAGGGTTAATTTGGTAGTAATTTTCAGGTACTTTCAATTTGAATTATACATACGCTTTGATCGCCAAGTAAAGGGAAATGGCCATTCATATACTGAATCTATGCCTGTATTGGTTGCAATGACAAATGTCCTTTTGGCCAAATTATCTCACAAAATATCAGATTGTGCAGATCAAGATCGGACAGCATGTTCATTGATGTTAATTGAACTTTTACTAAACAAAGTCTTCTTTCTACGACCCGTTGGAAGAAGGTTATGACTATGGGGAAAAGAGAAACTGTTAGTTGTAAATATTTTCTCCCTTTCCCATGGTTTTTCTATCTTTCTAACAACAAATTCCATCCATATTTGTTTTGTTGTTTTGTCGTCTGCATCTTTTTTCCACTTTGGCAAGACCAAAATTATGTTATCTGGCAAAGACCTAACACAAAATAGGACACTTCACAACGTGCACTTTTGCAATTATATTTCAACAATGCGTCAAATATATGTAAAAAATTAACATTTCGAAACCTTGAGACTACAGGTTCGAATCTCTCTCGAAGAATTGTGTTTTCCTTTGGAGTGTCCTTTGGCAAGGCACTTTACAGCCCTTGCCTATTGCTGGTAAAAGCCGTGACAAACATACATGGAGAAGTAAAATATGACTGTGGTATGACTATGACTTAAATAGTGGCATAAAACACCATTTAATAACATATGGGCCACGCTCTGTGAAAAGGGGGCTTAATGCATCTGCGAAAAGTATCGACCCAGGTCAGTCTGCGCAGTCCGCGCAGGCTGACCTGGGCCGAAACTGTTCGTTATTGGTCAATTTTCTGTATGTCCAAGGACCAGTCTACCTCATGATTAAGTCAGTTGTTAAAAAAGTGGCTGCTAAAGGTCCATTACTATGTGACGGTTGGATTGGTGTAATGGATCACAGAGATGCATTAAGCCCCTTTTCACAGAGCACGGCTCATATATAATCGAGCCATGCTTTGGCAAAAGGGGACTTACTGCATCCCCGTGATGCATTATACCAAGGAAGTCATCACGTAATTATGGATCCGTAAAATTCATATTGTCTAACAACCGGCTGCATCCTGAGGTAGAATGGTGCTAGGACATGCAGACAAGTTACAAAAAACAAAAAACTTTCGACACATTCAGCCTGCGAAGACTGCGCAGGCTGAACTAGGTCGATACTTTTTGCCGATGCATTAAACACCCTTTCCATAGAACATGGCCATATATGTAAATCAGGGAGGAAAAAAGGTTTACTTGACCGTATCTTTACAGTTTAATACGGCCACACACAATGGACAAAAGATTTAAGCGATGGTAGATCTCAAAAATACTAAAAAAGTTGTGAATTAGTGTGTGAGATTTTGATAGTTTTCTCCGAGATAATGTCAGATTTAATTTCCAAATTGTTATCCCAATAGGACTGAAAGGATGTTTGGGGTACCTGGCGCATCCAATTACACTATCTCTCTCCCCACCCCGTTTGCCCTCCTCGTTATTACTTTGTACTTTTTGTCTTGTTTTGTTTTGTTCTGTTCTGTTATATTTTCGCATAAATTCAGTTTACATTTTCCCGATATATACATACATGTATTTTCGTACATATGTTTATCCACGGTTTTTTTCCCATCTTTTTTCTTTTCCTTTTTTCTTTCTTCACTGTTCCATACTCATGTATATGAATTTTGTATACCGACGATGAACCTTATGTGTTCAAGTTGAAAATAAAGCATTCTGTTCTGTTCTGTTTGTACTAAAACATTTCAACAGATATAAATACCAACGTACGCATCTTATACTTTGATTTGTTGTGAGAAGGAATAGAATTGCTCTACACCCATTGTTGTAAGAGTTTTTATCCGAACTAAAATTCGAACTTGTAGGCCACGGATTAAAATTCGTATACATTCAAATGTTCTCTTCGGGCTAGACAAGTGTCCTAACTTTCTTTTGTAATTGTACCTTGTTGTATACATTTGCCATCGAATGCTTTCAAATGATAAAGAAAAACATAGCCACAGAAAGGTTTACTTATGCGTTCGTTGAGACAGGTATATTGTAAACAGTTAGGTGCACACGAACCTAAAATAACTTTCAAAAAATTCATTCACGAAGAATTGGACTTTGTAGGTACAAAGGTAAATGATTTTTGTACGAACACACGAACTAGACTGTGTATTCAGCATGTAAAAGGTATACGTGCAATTGTAAATGTAAAATTTAATACAAATACGCCATGCTCTGTCAAAAGGGGACTTAATGCATGTGCAAAAAATATCGGCACATGTCTGCCTGCGCAGTCCGTGCAGGCTGACATGAATCGGAAGTTTTTGCAATAAGCATTTGCGTGCTCACATACAAATACAAAAGTTTTGTTCATATGTACATACAAGACAGAGACAAGTATACGAATTCTCTGGGAAAAAGGGGGTTTAATGCATCTTCATTAAACATTTTACCGGGCAAGTTGCCGCATAATCATGGACCCATTAAATCCATTTAGGCTAACAACAGACTGAGTCTGGAGGTAGAATGATCCTTAGATATGTAAACATTTATCAACATCAAAATTGCTCGTCCAAGTCAGCCTGCATTTCAAAGAGCATGGCTCATTTACCTAGCCAACTAGCTGCCAAAAGTAAACAGCTCGGGGGTAAAATTGCAGACAAATTTGTTTCATGTCATTTAAAAGTATGGCTATCATTATGGCTCCTATATTGTTACAATGGAATCGATCAAAATTCCAGTTGCTGGCAGTAAATGTATTGTAAAACTGGAATTACAGTTTTCCAGCTTTTGATTGAGTTTTACAATACCGGTCACAGGTGCCTGACATGTCTGGTATCATACAACCGCCCTATATAGATATATATTATATCTATACAGGGGGGGTTGTATGATACCAGGCATGTCAGGCACCTGTGATACCGGTATGTTTTTCTGCGGGGACTGGAACTGTGACATAGTACCGTGTAACACATTGTCAGACTCATGATAATATCTATTCTTTTAACCCTTCAGCTTCTGGACGCGACTCACTGACCTTTAGCGGACAGTGTAGATCAAGATCAGACCGCACAAAACGTGCAGTCTGATCTTTGATCTACACTGTCTGTTAAGGAGATATTTTTTTCTACAAAAAATAAGTTTGAAATAGCATTATTTGGGGTTTTACTATTGGCTTGAAAGTTTTATTTAGCGTATTTGGCAGGATAAGGGTAAAAAGTATGGCTATTATTATGGCTTCGATAATGCGTTACATTGGAATCTGTAAAAGTTCCAGTTGCTGGCAGAAAATATATTGTAAAACTGGAATTACAGTTGCAAACTTTTGTTTAAGGTCTACGACCCCTAATTCATCGGTAAATATCGTGTAACATTGACGTTTTCGTAAAGGCTATTTCGCCAATCTCGGCAGCTTCCGTCTTTTAATATGAGAGTTAGGGGCCGTAGATCTTAAGTTTTACAATATTTTTTGGCTAGGGGCCAACGGCGCCTAGCCTTAGTAACCAGGTTTCAGACTTTTGCATGAAAGCTGCAACCACTCTCAACATCATGTATAAATGCGCGCTATTCGCTGTCTCTGATTTGCTGGAACTGCAACTGTAGTTTCTAATTGGCTTGAAACGACACACCCCTCCTTACACCTTACGAGATATTCATCCGTGATGTAAAATAGAAATTCAAAGAGGGGGTCGGTGTCTAAATTTACCGAGAAAATGCCAAAGAAAATATATTCAGATTTTTGACACAGTAATGTCCGGCTTTTCGACTTACAATTTTCACTTAAGGCAACTGCAGCCGAGCATTGGCATCCATATTTTTTTTATTTTTTAACTGAACAGTTCATGATTGAATGCATATTGCTTTATGCATATATGCCATTTCCACTTGCCCCTAGCCATCAGTGCCTTCAGCGCTTTGATTTCAGCCAGCGACCGGAACTTTGACATACACATTATCAGACTCGTAATAATATCCATATTTTTAAATGGTATAAAGTTTTGTCTGCATTTTGACTCCCAAACTGTTTACTTTTGTTTACTTTTGGTCACTAGTGTGCCTTTAACTCTTTACCAGACGACTGAAATCTAGACTTGTCCAAATTGAAAGCATTTGCAGACGAAATATTTAAATGTGGCTTCAATGATGGAAATTGTCTCTGAAAGAGTAGAAAACATTGTGGGAAAAGGAGAAAATGCTGGTTACCAGCATTTTCTCCTTTTCCCACAGTGTTTTCAAAAGGCTTCTTTCTCGGGGTCGTTCAAACTCGGGAACGTGTGGCAAAGGGTTAAGTGATATTGTACTTACAAAAGCCAGGACGCATTTATCCTCTCTCATGGTCCCACAACAACCACAGAAGGCAAGAAGAGCGATGGTTCCCCCACCGGCTATCATCAAGTATGTACCGATCTCGAAATAATTGGAACCAACCAACACGGAAACCTCTCGGGCACTGTATTCTGTTACTAGTAGCCATATTCCTATACCAAGAACACCAAGACCTAAGATCTGAAAATAAATAAATAAATAGATAAATCTTTGTTTGTTCGTTTATTTGTGGTGTTAAACGCCAATTTTCAACATAATTCCATTTATGTCGCAGCGGCAAGGGCACCCATGCGTCAGTGGAGGTTTTTTTTCTAGAAGTACTTTGAACAACATTCTTTTTTAAGCTTCTGACTGCTAATGTTCAGCGGTGAGAGGGGAAAAAATTCTGTCGCTAGGACTATCATCAATCCTCGGAAAGAATATGGCCAAGCTGGAAATCGAACCAGCAATACATGGTATTCAAACCACATACATTACCAACTGAGCGACCGAGCTCGGTATAAATAAAGTTTAATCTTCAAATGCATTGTGGTGATAACGTGTCGTAGTTGAGTATGCAATTATTCATATCATACAAAAATATGATGACATATCTTCGGAAAACAGAGGCGCATCAGTGGTTTGTGCATAAAACATCCCTCGAGAGGGCATGATTGCAGTTGCTGCGGAGTTCAACAACCATTCAAACCCTTTCAGCAGACGACGAAATCATGGACTCGTCTTTATTAGCGAAATTTGCAGACAACGTAGTTGACAAATGGTTACTGTCCTAAGGCTGGTGAGATTTGTCTTTGATAGGGTAGTAAAACATCGTGGGAAAGGAGAAAATGCTGGTTACCAGCATTTTCTCCTTTCCCATGATTTTTTTTCAGAATCCTTCTTCATCAAGCTCGTCAATCCTTATACCAAACAATCTCGGTTTTTTTTTTTTCACAAGCATTAGGAAAAGGACTTTTGAAAACATGCCATTATTTTTTCCTGATCCATCAAAGTTTTAGCTCCTGTCAAAGACAGAGTCCATTATTTGAGCCACATTCAATTTGTTGTCTGCAATGCTTTCAATTTTGACACTTCTAAAATGTTGTCGTCTGGTACTCGGTAAAAAAAACATGGTCGTTTGGCAAAGGTTTAAGCTGGGACAGCCAGCAAAATTGTAAATAATTGGAGATTTCCTGTTTTAGCATCATTTACGAGTCTGTCTCGTGTCATGGCTTGTAATATCTATATAATTTTAGAATTTTAGCTGTTCCTTTCCTGATGATTCACATATTCACATGAGCCGAAAATATCCGAAAAGACTACCATCAATCTGGCAGAAAGTAATTTACTGACAAAGCCAATAATACAAGATATGATACAATGTCATGATAATAAAGGGGCTATTAAGGTCTTTTAATCTCACCAAACTTTAAAAATCATTGATACTGAATTGAGTAAGGCGATAGATAGATGGAGTTACCGATTGCAAAGCGACCTACCCGTTATTTGAAAGCCATATTACAGCATCTAACCGTCTATATACTAAAATTCTATAATGGTTACTTCCCTTCTGACATGAGTTCCTCCCCTTTTGAAAGTTTTACAGCTATGCCGAGTTTAAAATAATGTCTTCAGTTATATCAGAGATATCAGAAAATATCAAAGATTTCGCACAAAGACGACAGCGTTGTGAGTACACCACGACGTCTTCTTCGAAATGATACAATCCGAAGTCATTCGGCAGACCTCGGGTGATCAGCTGATCAAATCCCTCGGCTGCATTAGTAGCTAGTTATGTACCTACACGGTACATTTCTGCGCCGGAAATACACCGCTTTACCTTTCTTAAAATCGTTACACTCCACTCATAAAACGAAAGCGCTAGTCACAATTTTCTATCGGAATCTTTCTATATATATTTCCGTTGACAAAAAGTTTGTACATTTATTTTCTAACTGTCAGCGACAGGTTAGTTATCACCGTGGCGGCTGTTGACAATGCTAATCGATTTACATGGGCGCTGCCATGTTTAAGATCACGTGACTGGCAGTATTTCAAAATGGAAACCCGCTTGATACAGATGGCGTTAGATGTAGTTACAGGGTCGGCCGAGTTGCGATGAGTGAACCCGAAGTGTTTCTAAATTTCGCTCAAGGATTTCGTAATGTCTCAAATCCTTAACAACCGTCTATTATGTCGAATCGCATTAAACCCTCTAATGCAAGAGCACCACTCATATTAATATGCATGATCCTGCCAAACTTAAACATTATAATATCAAACCTTATCCCGCTCCGTAAAAGGTCAGTGAGTCGCTTAGCAGCCTGAGGGTTAACTAAGGCCGGGCATCTCCTATAGTTTTACCCTATACCCTTTTATACTTATACCCTTGTTAAACACTTCACAACGTGTGAACGATTTCCTATCCGTCCTGTGGCAGATTTTTTTTTCCTGAAATCATCGTGGCAAATTTGAAACATAATCTAATGATCCCAGTTTGCAACAGACAGTTCTGAACACATCCATGGTGAAATATAACATTATCTACGTCTGTAGAAGTCTTTACGGTTTTGTACCGTTCTTTGAATTTTCAAATTAAAATGACAAAAACCAGGCATTCGTAACACAGATTTATAATTTCAAACCCCTGTTCATCTGGCCTTTTTAATCCAATTAAAGGAAACAATGATTTCTAATTATCGCGAATAATGATGCTAGATATGTCAGGTAATCTAATAAAGATTTTTTGGGGTTTGTTGTTTTACGATAAAGCTTTTTGGCAGCGGGTTTACCCCGCTGTCGTAGTTCCCACATCACGTGTGCATGTATATACTGATTTTTGAAGTCTACTATCTTTATCTAGGTCAGATTTTTGCTTCCGGCAGGTTTTGCCTAAATATGCGTGTAAACAAAACCAGTTTCGTACACTAACAAAATAGTTCTGCCAATGATATTCAAACAAAACAATTCAACTTGATACTGTATGTTCTCTGAAAAAAATTAAAATATCATGTTTCAGTTGTCTTTTTAATTTAAGAGAACAAAAGATGTTCAGCTTAAATAAAACAAAAAACCGTGCCCTGTTCAATACCTCTCCACCATCTGCACATTTATACAATAATGTACCTCGTTGCTGGAGAACTCGGACCCTGGTGAACTCGTACCCTAATCTCTAGGGTAAGAGTTCTCTGGAGAACTTTCCGTTTTTGATTTATATTAGTTTACGAGGAAAAAAATCATAGAACACACCAATGAGTAGCATGTATTCGGAGCCAGAAAAGAAATCCGCTGCCTTCAGTGCGTTAGCGCTTTGATTTTTTTAAGGTTTTAGCCTTGGAATTAGTGTAACAAAAACATTTGTTTAACATGATTATACACCGTTTTCATCATTGCACCAATTATATCATGGTGGCCAGTGCATCTATCCATGTGTTTCTCAGATTTCTGCAGCATGAGTAGGCACAGCAGCCTTTCCAATGTAAACAAATTCGAAAATTTGTGGCATGTTTCCCCCTCTGTCCACAATGCTCTCAAATGTGGTCGGCTGCAAGAGGTACGTGTAATCCTATGCTGTTCGCAAAGTTTTGAGAGTTGAATTCAATCCGCTTTTCTTCAAAAACCCATTCCCCTATTTTGAATCTACTCGGTAACCATCCAGAACCTGTTTTAGAGAAATGGTGGACGGGGGCGGGGGATGGGTTGCAGGAGAGAGAGAAATAAATTCACAAAATAATACGAAACAGAAACAGGGTTTCTCAATTCCCTGAAATAATTTCTGCAGAAACCATCAATATTCATCAAAAATATCATTTTATTTCCAACAAACATCGTGAATGATTCCATTTTCGCCTGAACTGAACATTTTTTTTTTTTTTTCCTGTTTTGAATGCAAACAAACAGTTTTTTAATAAAAGTTTCTAAATTCATATCTCCATAGGGAAAAATAGTATCTGAATTTAACCCTTTTTACCAGGAAAACGCATGTTTAGGTACCTCTGAATAAATGAGCTTTCAGAAAGATTGCAATGAAAAATGAAAGAAACAATCAATTGCTTGCTAACAACTAGTGCATGCGATCCCGTGTTTTAACAACTCTGAGGAAAAATCTTTTGAAAACATATAGAAAAATGGGAAAGTTTTGGTTCCCCACGATGTTTTCTACCTTTCCAGTTACAATTTCTATCATTGGACTTAATTTAAATTTGTCGTCTGCAAAGTATTTGAATATGGACGAGTTTAAATTTTGTCGTCTGGTGCAGAGTTAAAGAAATGGGATTTTGAGTACCGAAAGAAACCATTTATTTCTATTTAACTTCATTCATATTAGGATTTTCTGACGGATACGATCATGTTCCAAAATACATTGATTCAATGTCGAACAACTCCGAACTAATTATTACAGAAGTGTCAAATACATGTAGCAGTAAATAGCACCTCCAAATTAATCAAGCTTCCAGAGAGGCGGCATTGAAAGATTTCATACCATAAATTCCTTTCAGTGACCATCCATGGGGAGATTTTTAGCTGGATACCATTTTTGCAAGAAATCTCACAATTTACACGACAGTATAGGCCGAAGATCAAACTGTACGTTAGAAGTAGAGTATGGAATAGAAGAATTCTTGGTGAAAATGTCAATGACTTAAATGATTAAACGTGACAAATGTTTTCAGGAATGTAACAATCCTCGGTTCCTGTCAAAGACAGGTATCTAAAAATAGATACCTGACATCAATTGTGTCAAACGCATGCTGCTATGAAGTCACAGACAGCATATATATTTCATTTCTGTCACAGGTTGACTTCACCACTAGTTATAATCATAGCTACCGAGTAAATGATTTTTTCTTTTTCATCAACAGAAACATGATTTGGTGATGTTCACCATATTCCAGTTATTTTACTGTATTGATTGGCATTGTAGAGTTTTTTTTTTTTCGTGTTTCAAGACTAGTATTTTAAGCTAGCAACTAATAAGGCACGGTATCAAAACTATCGATGGTTTGTCGAAACACTATCGCCTTGGAAACGGTAACACTTTACTATATGACAAATTTTAGGCTCATTCAATATTAGAATATTTCAAGACGATAAACTGCTAGAAATTGTTGCTCAAATGATGGGATTTATTATTAGAAAGGTAGAAAACATGGTGGGAAAAGAAGAGCATGCTGGTAACCAGTATTTTCTCAATTTCAACTATCTTTTCAAAAGCTTTATTCTTCGGGGTTATTTGACAAAGAGTTAATCTGAGGTTGGAGACTTTAGATAGATTTTTTTTTTGTTTCGTGATAAATGTCATCTCCAACAGCGCACTGCAGCAAGTGCACGTATCCCTGTGTTCCTGGAGTTTCTTTATCTGCACTTTGCAGACTACTCTGTCAAAGCCAGTGGCTGCCTCACCACGCACAGTGGATACCATGATAAGCAGACCTAATAAAGATACCGTCATCCACAGTTTGTAATGACTATTCAGCCAGATTATATTGTGACTTAATCCTTTACCACACAATGCCGACTTTTAACGACCCTGAGAAGGAAGCCTTTTGGACACATTGTGGGAAAAGGAGAAAATGCTGGTAACCAGCATTTTGTCCTTCTCCCACAATGTTTTCTACCCTATTAAAGAAACAATGCACCATTTGAGCTATACTGAAACTTTCGTCTGCAACTGCTTTCAATTTGGACAAGGCTAAAATTTTGTCGTCTGGTAAACGGTTAAAGTCTTTACCAGACGACACAGTTTCAAATTCGTCCAGACTGAACGCATTTGCAGACGATAATTCAAATGCACAAGTGTAAAATGTATGTAAAACGATGGTAGTTGTCTGTGATATCGTTGGAAAATTAGAAAATGCAGGTCGCTAGATTTGTAATCAAGAAATTCATTTTTGATCCCCACTGGCCGCACTAGTCAAGCGACGATATCCATAGACAAGGCATTGCAGAGCTAACGAAATCTATAGAAGACCTGGATGGGTGAAATATCATTGTAATGTGAGCGAATTGTCGTCGCAAGCGGTGTACAGTCAGTACAAACAGATAAATGAAGTAAAAGTACTTACGAGGATGACGATGTTGTAGCAATGCACTGATGTTCTAAGGCACGAGAAGCAAGGATCTTCAGGAGTGCTGCGTAATGAAAGTGTACGGGGCTTTGCGTGGTACCGGGGATAATCATCGATATGGCGTTTGTTCAAGGGCTGCAAAAAATGAAATGATTATAATAAGCACACTTTCAATTCAAGGTATTTTTATCCCTTGGCATGCTAGATGGATAAAACGAACATTTTCAGTGAGTACTATAGATGCAGAGATTGCAGTTTCAAAGCTGTATTTAGGCAAGGAGCCAACAGTGTACATCAAAGATCAGACTACATTCTCTGTGTTTTCTGATCTCGACCTACTCCGTCCGCATAAGAATTAAATTCTGGGTTCAGGGGTACAAGGGACAAAACATTTGTACGCATAAGGCGGACTTCAAACAAATGAGTCATGCTCCGGCTAAAGGGGGCTTAATGTATCTCCATGATGCATGATACCAAGCAAGTCATCACATGGTCATGGATCCATAAAATACATTTTTTCTAACAACCGACTGAACCATGAGGTAAATTGGTCCCTGTAAACACAAAAAATTGACCGATAGCGGAAAGTTTCCGCCCAGGCTGACCTGGGTCGATACTTTTCGCAGATGCATCGAGCCCCCTTTTCACAGAGCATGGCTCAAATATATGGGCTGCTCGTTTAATCTATCGTCTCACAGGTCTATTCTGTTACATATTCTAAAGTCTTGCTTTTAAATTACAATGTTAAAACCGTAATACGTCAAGCTTTACATTCTTAAAGGAGCAATAGCTAGCCAACGTAAACAGTGCTGTGTATAAAATACAGACAATTTTCATTTATAGCAATAAATAAAAATATGGCGATTATTTTAAGTCTACCGATCTGTTAAAGCACAACTGGTAAAAGTCCAAGTCACTGGCAGAATAATGAATATGAACACTAGAATTCATGTTGCGAGCATGAAAAGGGCTAATTAATGCTTTTCCGAAGCTGAACAAGTAACAAATATATAAATAACGGCCTTTAAGCACACCTTTGATGATCCAAATTAATGCAATTTTGTACTTATGTTCTGCTTTGTATCAGTAGCCATTATAAGGTGTTTGTTCCCTGTAGTTAGACATCTGGACGCTTCAAATACCTCAGTCCCTTCAGTGCTTTGAAATATTACTATATGACGTCGCGACCAAATTTTAAAAGGAAAGCAACAATTTTAATTTTGACTGGAAAAAAAAAAATCAAGAAGAATCAATCACAAATAATAAACCGTTTCTGTTCTGCTTTTCAAATTTGCTTTAATTTGAATCGACGCAAGACCATGTGTATCGATAGTTTTCGGTAACTATATCATACATGAAGTATGACGCTATATGATATGTAATTGACCCATGCTCTGTGAAAAGGGGGTTAATTTCTTCTGCAAAAAACTACAGAGTTCCAGCCCTAGTACTGCACAGGCTGATATGTGTTGAAACTTTTGCTTGTGGTAAATTTTGTGCATGTCCAAGGACTATTTTGCCACATGATTCAGTCGATTGTAAAAAAAGACCGGTTTTATAGGTCCATAATAATGTGATGACTTGCTTGGTATAATACATCACGCAGATGCATTAAACCCCCTTTCACCAAAGCGCCTTTCAAATCTTGTTTTTTACACTTCGGTTAACCCACGTAATAACATCCTATGTTTAATTTTTTTTTTCAGCAGATACATAGGATTTACTTTCCGATCTGAAAACGTTTCAAACTTCCCTGGCATAGCATTGCCTTGGGACTCTCCAACAAAAAAAGAACGAATCACACAGTTGAGGCTCGAACACGGATTCTCTGAACATTAAAGCTACTTGCAGGAGACAGTGAGTAAATACAAAGTAAATCGATGCTACTTACAAAGGGATGGGTTATACGTTATGAGTAAAAATATTATAATTGCGAAATGGGATAACACTTTACCCGACGGCACAATTTTTAACTTCTCCAAGTTTAAGGCATTTACAGATGACAAATTGGACGTGTCTGAAATGAATAGATTTTTTTTTCTGTGAAAGTTTAGAAAACATTGTGGAAAAAGGAGAAAATGCTGGTTACCAGCATTTTCTCCTTTTTCCTCAATGTTTTCAGATGCTTTCTTTCATGGGGTCGTTAAAACTCGGGTTAGTTTGGTGAAGCGTTAACACTCCAGTACATTTAAGAGGATACTGGGCCCTCAAGGTAAATAGGAGTATAATTTCAAGTATATGTTTACACTTCCATTAAATATGAATTCTTATCTCTTAACCGTGACCGTCAACTTGACAAATTTGCATCCCTTAAATATCCTAGTATAAAAAAAAACAACGAATTCATGAAAACGTGTTGCAAAAGGAGAAATTGCTCGTGATAAATTGAAATGTTTTTAGCCCTGAAATGATTTTTTTAGGCGGTAAAGGGAAAAAAAACTTAAAAAATTGCAATGCAACAAGTGTAGCGATTAACTATCGGCCGGTATATTTGCGTTTTGTGTAGTCTGATCTCAACCTACGCTGACCTTAAACTCATCAAAAAGTTTTGCCGAACAGTTTATGGGTTGAGTCTAAAGCAGACGACAAATTTGCAGACGATAAATTAGACGTGCCTCAAATAACTGGAACCGTCTTAGAAAGAATAGAAGAAAATCTGGGAAAGGCAGCAAATGCTGGATATTAGAATTTTCTCCTTTTCCCAGAATGTTTTAAAACGATTTCTGTCACAGAATCGTTAAAAGACGGACTAGTTTGGTAAAGGGGTCGGATGATTTATTAGAATATTGGTACGTGGGAATCAAATATTGAGAAATGGTATCGATTAATCGATCTACGAGATCTATAAAAATTTGTACGCGATGGTTAAAAGTATGTTCTACTTTATATAAAAAAATATGTCCAATCGACATTAATTAAAGAATATTCTGTTCACATATTACTTAGTCACGAATCTTACTATTTTCTTAATAAAACTTTACGAAATGACACACTTTTAGACTCGTCAAATTTAATAGCATTTGCAAGCAACAGATTGAATACAACCGTCAAACAATGGAATTTGTCATCGGAATAGTCGAATACATTGTGGGAAAAGCAGAAAATGCTGGTTACTAGCATTTTCTCCTTTTCCTCTAATATCATCATAGAGATCGTTGAAAATCAGGATTCGGTGATAAAAATTTAAAACAGGTGACACCCAAAATGTTGCGATTTCAGTGGGTTTCTCTGAGTGTGGTTTATATCGCATTTAATAATACTTCAGTCATATAACAATAAGAACACTCTTATACAGTCTATTTTGGGTTTCAGCAGTACTAGAGCTGGAACTCTGTAGTGTCCTGCAAAAGAACACTCCAGGGTGAACAGCACTGCCAACGGGAGTCACAATACAGCAGTACATTTCATGCGGCTCCAAAGTACGGGATCTTATCAAAAGAGGGTAATAATGTCAAATATGATTTGTGTATTTTATATCGTTATTGAATGATCTGAAAGTAACAAGCACGTTAACGACCAATGCTTAAAAAATCATTGTAACAAAAGGAGAAAATGCTCAAGAAAACCATTATAGATAATGCATGTACCTCTCGATAATCTCGATCCTTATATGGATAATGCTGCCTGTAATCTTTACTATAATCCATTCGAAATTTCAAAAACGTTCACAACTTTATTTATTTATATACACCTTGATATCACAAAAACTTTTCCACCAATAGCGTATCTCACCACTTGCAAAATCGTCCTATCTTGTTATTTATACTTATATAGCATTACAACACTACAGTATTTCGCAGTCGTCACTATCAAAACTTCTTTGTAAACCCTTTTCCAAGCAACACCGTGTTTCAACGACCCTAAGGAAATAGGAATTTGAAAACACTGTGGGAAAAGGAGAAAATGCTGGTAACCAGCATTTTCTCCTTTTCTCACAATGTTTTATACCCATTCAAAGAAAAAATTGAACCTTTTGAGCCACGTTGAATTTGTCGTCTGCGAATGCTTTCAACTTGGACGAGTCTTAAGATTTTGTCGTCTGATGGAGAGTGAAATGTCGTTGCTCTACCGAACACTATTAAATCCGAATCAGACGACAAAATATCTCACTTGTCCATATTGAAAGAACTTGCAGACGACAAGCTAAACATGGTTCAAATGGCGGAATTTGTCCGGGAAAGGGTAGAAAACAGTGTGGGCAAAGGAGAAACTGTTGGGTTCTAGATTGAAGCTATTTCTCGTTTCACCACGTTGTTTTGGAAAGCATTCCATCTAAAGGTCCTTAACTCTTTTTACTATTGAATAGATAAACAACATTTACTCAGTGGCCACAAATGCAGTTTCGCTACAAGATCAAGACACGGTTCGTTCATAATCTAGAATAAAGCAATGGACAGTGCAGATCAGAGATCAGACTGCACGTTTTGTGCAGTCTGATCTTGATCTACGCTGTCCACAAAAGCTTCTTGTGTCGTCTGTGGTATGAAAAGGGTTAAAAGACAGGGCTGTTTGGTAATGGGTCAAACATCTTTAAAGTTTAAAAAAATCATCTGATAGCTCCATAATTACAATTTTTGAATAGTGATTGTTTTAAACATTTAACCGTTTCTTAAGCACCATTTAAACACATTTCAAAAACAGTGGACAATAAAAGGCACACAAAAGCTTCAAAGAACCTTTTATAATGAACACACCACAAAACTGTATTTTATGTGTATATCATTTAGAAGAATGTCCTTAATAGTTTATTGTGATGTTGTACTCAGCCTGGATTCCAGTCTGATCATTTTTTTTTTCTTTTATATATTCTGTCGTTACATTGTCAAAAATGACAAAATATAATTATAGAACAGACCAACAGTTCTACCAGAGATCTGTATAGACCGTGAAAGGAGACCGTCGCGAAAAGGAGTGAATAAAAATTATTACCGCCTGGACCCAGGTTACTCAACTCTTTGTCAAACGGCACAATTTCAGACTTGTCCAAATTGAAAGCGATTGCAGACGACATATCAAATGAGGCTCGTTTCAAGAAATATGTCTTTGACGGGATAGAAAACATTGTGGGAAAAAGGAGAAAATGCTGGTTACCAGCATTTTCTCCTTTTCCCCACAATGTTTTCAAAAGTCTTTTTCTCGGGGTTTTTAACACTTGGGATTTTGTGGTAAAAGGTTAACAACTATATTTTGGTAGATAAGAAATTCCTCTTGTGTCATGTATTTGAAAACGTGTAATAAAAACAGTTTATGTACAAATAATACAACTGTATACGCATCGCACGGTATGATCACAGAAAGTTTTGACTCTTAATTCGAAGTCATACATTTTGCGCTCAAAAAGTGATTGATGCTGACGATGATGTTGATGGTGACGATGATGATGATGATGATGATGATGATGATCAGTATCAAAATAATTTGGTAGTATTATAGTGCTTTCAACATTACTTCAGTCACATTACGGCTATGACTCACTGACTCATATCTAAAAAGGGGTTCAATCTTACTAGCATAGAACTCTGCAGTTCTTGCCCAAGGGCATCCGACCGTGACTGGCTCCGCCTGCTAGGACTGAACCCAGGTTTCATGACTTATGCCTAGACAAATGAGGACCCAGAAGATCCCTTACTCTAGTGGGGGGAGGTTGAGAGACTGATTTGGTATCCCGAAAATCCCTATTGCTCTTCTAGGTACATATAAATCTGACAGTTTCTCTTCCTTCAATTTTAAAAAAGTGAGCCATGCTCTGGCAAAAGGATGTTTAATGCGTTTCGGTGATGCAGCATACAAAGCATGTCATCACATAATTATGGATCCATAAATCCATTTTGTCTAACAACTGACTTATTTCCGAGGTAGAATGGTCCTTGCACATGCAAAAAATTGACCAATAGCAAAATGTTTCGACCCGTGTCAGCCTGTGCAGGCTGATATTGGTCGACAGTTTTTGCAGATGCATTAAACCCCCTTTTCGGATAACACGGCTCATCTGTATTCCAATTCAATCAGAGCTCCCTACTGGACATGGGGAACATTACAATGCAAACTTGAGCCAAAAAAAGATTATATCGATAAGTACATTTAAATGTGTTTCTAACACAAAATTCTGCACTCGTACATGTTGAAAGCATCTGAAGACAGCAAATGAAAGACGGCTCCTATCAAAGGATATCTGTCTACGACGCAGTAGAAAACATCGGGGGAAAAGAGGAAAATACCGGTTACCATCAATAAAGAAGACAAATCTGAGAAAGAAAACATTTATCCGTGATATTTCCCAAATGGGCTATGTAGTTTCTTAAGGTATTGTTAGATTTCGCTCCAGAATTTCGCGAAGGGTTGTCGGAATGTCACGTGGTCAAAAGAGCGCGCGTCGATACACTCGACACAACACGGCCGACTCCGTACCTAGATCTAACCTGGTCTGTATCAAGGGGATTTCCATTTTGAAATACTGCAAATCACGTGATCTTGACGCCAAAGTAAATCAATTAGCAACAACAACAACAGCCACGGTAACAAGCAACATGTCGTTTTTTGAAAATGCCTGCGGAAATGATAGACCAAGTTAGAAAATAAATGCACAAAATGATTGTCAACGGAAATGTATTCAGAAAGATTCTGAAAGAAAATTGTGACTTGTGTTGTCTTTTACCAAGTGGAAGATTGCGATTCAAGAACGGTAAAGCTGTGCAGACCAGGCTAACAAATGTACCGTGTAGGTGCATATCAAGCTATGTGATACAGCCGAGGGACTTGATCAACGTATAACTCGAGGTTTGCCGAATGGCGTCGATAATGAGGGATCCTACTCAGTTCAGTGCGATGACGTCATATTTGATCTTATAAAATTAACGGATTTTTCGACTGCACAGCGACCAACCCGTTATCTGATTTTCGAATTGCACTGTTTTACTACATGTCACCGTTTCCTTTTGTTTGTAGGAAAAAGTACATTGTGTAGGGTTTATGAGTGCTTTACGTAATATTCTAATGATTTGCAGAAAAAAAAAATGTGAACCGTTTCCTTTTAAAATATAGGATCCACAGTCCATTTTTCGATGCAACCGAAGTAGAAAACTGAAAAATTAGGCACCCTGATTTCGACTTTTCTTTGTGAATTATTCCCATGACAAGTAAAGGTTTTTTGTCATGATAAGAGTCAAAGACCTTAGACATTTCAGCCTAAAATAACAGTGAACTATAATTCGGCATGTTGTAGGTATAAATCTCAAATGAAAAGTCAAAGTCTTCGTCACTTCATGATGCAAGCGTAAAACCAGAAAATCACTGAAAGATAATTTTCACCTCTCAAAAACCGATATTTTTCACGTAATTTCCAGCACACAGAACTCCAAATGATATCAAGCATGTACATAACACTTTATATAAATGCATTCTGTACTCGATAATTGTTCGACATTATTTGCTTTCTGCGATCCTTCCACGTAAAAAAATGTGTTTAGACGTAAACCCACTCGGTATAAATTTCGCGCAATTAAGTGAGGAAAAGGAAACACACGCTGACTCGTTTGATAAACTACAGATCAGGCAGCACGTTCTGAGCCTTCTAATCTTGATCTATATTGTTCAGAAAAGCTATTAAAGTTGCGCATCTATGACAAAGTTTAACAATACACTAGTTTTCCTTTGCATAAACCGAAAAAAATATTACCCACTTCAATATTCAATCCAGAATTGATTACTCTAATAGAATAGAGATCAGAAGGTGTCGTCTGATCTTAATCTGCAATGTTCACAAAAGCCACTTAACGGGCAGTGCTATAACATGGTTTTACAATGTACTGATATCGAAAGAAAAAAGAAATATCACACACTATAATGTTCAATCCAGAATTGATTTGTTTGATAAACTATAGATCTAACAGCATCACTGCACTTTACTGTATGATTCAATAACTCGATATTTTTTCTATTCTCTCAGTGCGTCTCTATGTAAGTGTATGTTTTGTATTTTTCCCATACCATCATTCTTTCTTTCTTTCTTTCTTTCTTTCTTTCTTTCTTTCTTTCTTTCTTTCTTTCTTTCTTTCTTCCTTTCTTTCTCTTCCTTTTCTAGTGTTCTTTCTAGTGATATTGGCCTTGCTGGGGATTCGAAACAGGGACCTCGTGTTTGCAAGCCTTGTATATTATCATTTGAGCTACCGGGCTCGGCCCCGATGCAGGTAAACAAACAAATGAGCCATGCTATGGCAAAATGGGGCTTAATGCATCTTCGTGATCCAAGATTTCAAGCATTTTATCACATTATTATTGATCCTTAAATTCCATGTCTAATAACCGACTGAATCATGCGGTAAACCGGTCCTTGGATATGCAGAAAATTTACCAACAGCAAAAAGTTCGGCCCAGGTCAGCCTGCGCGGAATGCGCAGACTGACCTGGGTCGATATTTTTTGCAGATGCATTAAGCCCCCTTTTTACATTATATGTCTCAAACAGATCAAGTTCGTTGACACAGTAATTCTTTTATGTATAGTTAAAATAGCTGCACTGTCTTTATGTGTAAACGTCCGTTCGTTCAATACCTAGAGGGTCTTTAATCTTTATTGATGGAATACATGTAGATCTACATATCAATGCTGATTTATTCAATAAGCGTCTTAGCCCAAAGGCAACTTTCAGTGCTACTGCAGGCAACGTAGATCAAGATCAGACAGAACGTGCACTGGATCCATGCCGTCCAATGATGTTTATGTAATTTTGCATGTTAATTGTAAAGGTCTAAGTGTGGCTATTTCACTTATTTGGGGCTCGAGGTACACGGACAAGGAGGCGTGGAGAATTTATTTGTACGGTGTTTAACGCAGTTTTTAACATTATGGCAGTAATATCGAGGAGGCAAGTACACCTATCTATGCTTTACCAAAGTATCTTTTGACAGCACTTCGGACAATATTCTTCCTAAGCCATAGGCTGCTTTCCCATATAACCAAACAAAAATCAGCAGTGTAGAAAAAAAGAATGAATCTAAAACATCTAAACGACGTGTTGCTAAAGCTGTTATTTGTTAGAGTCATGCTCTGTGAAAGAGGGTTTAATGCATCTGCAAAAAGTATCGACCCAGGTCAGCCTGCGCAGTCCGCGCAGGCTGACCTGGGACGAAACATTTTGCTTTTGGTAAGTTCCCTGCATGTCAATGGACCCTTTTAACTCATGATTCAGACGGTTTTTAGACAACACAGATCCAAGTTATGCGACGCCATACTTGGTATACCTCATTTCGAAGATTCAATCAACCTCCTTTTGCCAGGCCGCCACTTTTAATGTTTCTTTTTTCACTAGAACACAAGACGTGAAGCACTTGAAATAAAGACTCCAATGCTGTATACTTTATAAGCTCGGCTGTTTCGAAGAAAAAGTCAAGTAACTGTCGTAGCCCTGTCGTCGCCGCGCAAAAACTTTGACATTTTATACTTCTAATATCTTTGTTAATACTTAACATACATGTATACACTTTAAACTTAGACAAGTTGTTAACTGTCAAAAGAGATCCCCATACAACAAGGGCAGGTAACTGCCAAAGTATTTTGACACAGTTATGCCTCGTTTTCGACTTTTCACTGAAAATCAAGCAACTGCAGCCGAACGTTGGCACCCACATATGGTAGTCTTGATTTTATGATGTTTTAGCAACCGGTTTAAGTATAACAAATTGACCGACTGTCCAGGCCTGACAGCTCTGGCAGCAATCGAACTCGGCAACAACGGATGCAAATCCACAACGTTCAAACTCGGCCATGGTTGGGTCTGTTTAAATAAAACTGGGTGTCCTTGGTGGCTGAATCGTTAAGATGAAAGATTATGAATCGAGAGGTCCTGGGTTCGACAAATGGATGCCTTAGAATAAGAAGATTGTGGGTGAAGAAGTACTGTTTTGAGACAACCAAAAACAGCTTCCATTACGACAGTAAACATTCACTTATGACGGTTAGCAGCTTCCGTTTTGTTCAACACAAGATCCGATTCTAATGAAATTGCCACAGAATGATAGCGCCCAAAATGCCGTTTCAAAAAATATATACGTATTATGGTCAAAGGTCTAAGGCATCGAAAAGGATTTTTCATAAGAATTTCCTTAGAAAGACATTCAGAGCCTAAGCTAGGCACTGGTGAAACCGATGAAACACATGAATATGTGGGTTGTCGCCGTATTATGGCTAAAATAATGTTGAAAGCGACATAAAATACCATTTAAGCAACTAATGAACCAAATAGAAACTGCTTTACCGCGCAAGGTGTAATTGAACGACTGAGTACTAGCTTTTTCCACCAAGGAATATTATTTAATATCCCCTCTGGTACCACGCACCGATGCCATACAAATCGGAAATCTTGTTAGGGCTATATTACTTTTAGATTACTTGTTAATGGTTCCCGGCTTAATATAAATGGTTGCTTGTGGACACAAAGATCTATGGCCGATACAACCCAATGAATAGCGAGACAAATAGTGATCGAAATCAAATCATCAAGGAAATAGACTTTCCGACTGCCGGGGACAAGTAATGGATGTCTTTAAGGGGGTTTTGTAGTCCAAGATCAGACTGCAAAGCCTGCAAGTTTTATTCTAATATGAAAAGTTGCTTGTTGACTTAACCATACGAGTCATACAATGTGAAAAGAGGGATTAATGCATCTGCAAAGAGTATCAATTCATGTCAGCCTTCGCAGTCTGCGCAGGCTGACCTGAATCGAAATTTTTTGCTATTTGTAATTTTTTCTGCATGTCCAAGGACCATTCTACCTCGGATTTCAGTTGGTTGTTAGACAAAATGAGTCATGCTCTGAGAAAAAGGGGGCTTCATGCATCTGCGAAAAGTATCGACCCAGGTCAGCCTGCGCAGTCCGCGCAGGCTGACCTGGGCCGACACTTTTCGCTAATGGTCAATTTTCTGTTTGTCAAAGAACCAGTCTATCTCATGATTAAGTCGGTTATTTAAAAAAAGTGGCTCTTATGGATCCATAATTATTATGTGATGACTTGGGCTGGTATCATGTATCACGGTGATGCATTAAGCCCCCTTTGGCCAGAGCGTGGCTCAAGCGTATTTCTTGGATCCGTAACGATATGATGACTTGCTTGGTGTAATGCATCACGGAGATTCAATAAACCCCCGTTTGTCGGAGTATGGTTCATAGTATTGCCGATAAAACCCAATGAATGGGGAAACAAATAGTGATCAAAATCAAATCAGTCAGGAAAAGCATTTCTGAATGCTGGGGACATAAAGAGAAAGCCTCCTGCGGATAGTGTGAATTAAGATCAGGCTGCACTTGCCGAACATCTTTTAGTCTGGTCCTGATTTATTCTTTTCGCAATTGACTCTGAAGTGCCTTGTCTTAGGAAACTCCCAAGAAAAACCGAGAACCTTGGGTGAGAGTCGAACCAGGAACCTACAGGTTAAACCTTCTTTTTCAACAGTGTTTTCTACTCTTTCAAAGACTATCCGCCGTCAGTTCAGCAGCATTTAATTTGGCATCATTTTTTTTTTAATGAATAGCAAGTCTTAAATTTCCTTGCAAAGATTTAAATCTATACCAAATCCTACGTAATGATTCCTCGCTGTTCTATTCCTACTCTCACAAATATTTTAATTTTGCTTTACTATGGAAATTCAGAGTTTTTATTTTCTTCAATTTCCCCGGCAACGTTGAAAGGTTCCACTCGTCCTGGTTAGTGAAGAATAAATCTACGTTATGAATTGAAATTTGATGAATAGGGCAGATACGGGCAGACTGCGTCCGTATTCCATCTCGTTCTAAAATGTGTTTTCTAATATAGATTCCTGTACAGATATCTAAAGTGCATTAACCCATTGCCAACCAAGCGTGTGTTTTATCTCTTTACCACACTTTCCCGACTTTTAACGACCCAGAAAAAAAAAGCATTTTGAAAACTTTGTGGAAAAAGGAGAAAATGCTGGTATGCAGCATTTTCTCCTTTTCCCACAATGTTTTCTACCCTTCCCAAAACAAATTTCAAAGTTTGAATCACATTTATTTTGTCGTCTGCAAACGCTTTCAATTTGTACTAGTCTAAAATTGTAACGTTTGGTAAAGAAAACTTTGAAAACGTTTTGGGAAAAAGAGAAAATCCTGGTGGCCAGCATTTTCTCCTTTTTCCCACAATGTTTTCTTTCTTTCGAAAGAAAAATTCACCTTTTCGGCAAGATTTAATTTTTCGTCTGCAAATGCAATCAATATGGACGGGCCTCAAATGTTGTCAAGTATAGCGTTGTCGCAGTCTACCTCGTGCAGACGACAATTCTACCTTCTCCAGCGGACAACTTTCGAAAACGTTGTGATAAAAGGAGAAATTGCTCGTAACGAGCAATTTCTCATTTTACCACTACGTTTTCAGCTATATGAGCTTATAAACTCTTTTAGCGCCCAATATATGAAGTCTACCAATATTAAAGAAGGTTCGTTACTAATATAGTACTTTCGATGTTTTACTTACAAACATGATGTACACAGAATAGGCGATTTATGACTACAAAACGTCAACAACCACTTTCGAAAGCTGAAGACACAATCTACTGAACCTAGAAAGATTTGTATTCTATAGGCTTGGTTACAGCATAGGCCCCTGAAACTCCATTGGTCTATCAAAGGATAACGAAATTTTCATTATCGAACACCGTTACTATAAATAGCACATTGGCGATTCCCTCTTTATCGTATATATAGTCTTACTGTACTGCCGGACTAAAGTTAAGGGCCAGAAGAAGAATCATCTCTCATAACTCAAAAAATGAAAGCAACACCTTCAACTCTTGAAATGTTTTAATACGACATGTATCCTTTCGATTCATGTAAACAAAATCACTAACAAAGAAATTTCATTCGCGCAGCAAGCGTCGGAAGTACCTCACCCCCCTTTGGAATAGTTGCAAGAAAGTTCTTTCAGTTTGGAAAAGTTCAGTAACGGGTTTGCCCACCCTGGGCTGCAAGGCATTCACCGATCCGTGAGCGCATTGAGTTCACATGGTCAAGACGATAACGCGACCCCTCATCGCGCTAGGGTGGTCTAAGATGTCTTGAAGCGTCACCAAATTGTGAGGATGAACTGGCCAGCCCGATCACCCAACTTGGCGCCCATAGAACACCTCTGGGACATCCTTGGGCGCAAGGTGAGGGACATTTACCCCCACCTGCTGATGTCAACCAGCTCTTCCTATTCCTGCAGCAGGAGTGGATGGCAATCCCTCAACAGATGCTCCAGAACCACGTATTTCATTAGGCAGCCATTTTTTCTCAAAGCTTTCTTGCAGCTAATCGACCATTTCCTGTGGCGGGAAACAAGCCATGAACTTCCCGCCGGCTATCAATCCATTTTACCCAATCCATTTTACTCTTTACCAACCGTCACATTGTTTCTAGGACAACGAGGAAAAGGTTTGTTCAAAACATAGTGGGAAAAGGAGAAAATGCTGGTAGCCAAACTATTCTCCTTTTCCCATAACGTTTTCTACCTTTTCAAAGACAAAACCCATAGTATGACTCAGACTTAATATATAGTCGTCAAATGCTTTTAATGTGGACAAGTCTAAAATAAAGCTATCTGGGGAAAGTGTTTTTAACCTTTATGTTGTTTAGCGCTCCTTACGGATACTGGAGATCAAGATCAGACTTTACAAAATGTGCAGTGTGATCTTTGATCTAAATTTTTAGATACAGCGATGTAATTATCGGTTGGCGAAAAGAACTATTAAACTGCCGTTTTTGATATTTTATTGTCGACCTTGATTCTCATCACTTTATTATAAAGCAGTTTAACACGTTACCAAACAGTCCCGTGTTTCAACAAATCTGATCGAGAAGGCTTTGGAAAGCATGTGTGAAAAGGAGAAAATGCTGGTTACCAGCATTTTCTCCTTTTTACACAATGTTTTCCTCACTATTACTTGATCTATGTCGTCCGCAAAAGCCCCCATATTTGCTGAAAGGGTTAAAGCGACTCTCCAGTAATGGAGATAAAAACTAGCTTTGGTCTACAAAACAGTCATTATCGTTAGTGGACTAACGCCTATTTCTCACGCGGTCGTCGATTTCATTTGAAATTTCACCGCCATCTAATACGGGACTGATAGCTGAATCTTTTCAACGTATTTTAGAAAATTGAATTTCGCTTTTCTGGCACTAGCAGAAAATTGAAGAGAGCAACTTTCAAGAGCGAAGGTTCGTCCGTCCGTCCGTCCATCCGTTCGCTCGTTCGTTCATTCTTTCACTCAATCGCTCGCTCGCTCTCTGTTTGTTCGTTCATTCGTTCGTTCGTTCGTTGGTTGGTTGGTTGGTTGGTTGGTTTCTATGAACAGAGAGACAGAAACAGACAGTCAGACAGACAGACAGACCTTTCCCATCACAAGGATAGAGAGAAAAAGAGAGAACTAATGATAAAAACCTTTAAAGACAATAGACATGGAATAAACCTATAACTGATTACAGCGTTTAAGCTTGACAGATGATTATGAGCTAGCGGTCAGACTAAAGGAGAAAATTCGAAGATCAATGGCTAAATGTTCGTCTGATTAACATCATCTGTCGATTCGGCTGCTCTATTTGTGTCTGCTCTTACGTTCCTGATATTTATTTCCTCGTATTTGGAAGAAAGCGGTGCTTTTTTTTTTGCATCATGGTACTTTTTTCAGGGGGGGGGGGGGGGGTTAGAAAAGTAATTCGATCGTTTAGAGACGTTGTTTAGGCCGGATACAGAGGATACAGCCTTAAACTGCTAGATGAATCAAATGGGGGGAGCAACCGAGCAGCCTCTGGCAAAATGCGGTTTGATGTATCTTTGTGATCCTTTATAATAAGCAAGTCATAAAATAATAATGGATTCATAAAATCCATTTTGTCTAACAACCGACTGAATCATGAGATAGAGTGGTCCTTCGACATGCAAAAAACTGAACATTAGCAAAAAGTGTCGACCTACGTCAGCCTGCACAGATTACGCCAGCTGAGCTGAGTCGATACTTTTTGCAGATGCATCAAACCCCCGTTTTCACAGAGCATGGTTCAAATATTTTTATTGCACAACTCTTTTCGGTAGATAAATCTCACTGGATCGGACAGTGTACACAAGATCAGGCTGCCTCTTGACGGCTTTTAGAACAAGATCAGACCGCTAGTAACGGAGTTCAGATCAAGGCTAAACTGCAGGAAAAAACTGGTCTTGCCCGTTGGTACAGGTGTCATTTGTCCTGGGCTACCAGTAACTTGTTTCAGAGACCCAGGTCCTCCAACCCTTATCCACATATGAAAACACGTACATATTTGCATACATGTACATGGTAATAAATGTCATTAATTAATCATACAACTTGATCACGTGACTTAACTCCGTCCCTGCGGTCTAAATAAATTTGGCTTATTTCTCGAGGTTTTAGAAGTACAGTTCAATTACAACTAAATATTACTTGGGTCATAATTTTGTATTAAATAACGGACGGTGTAAACCGAAGATCAGACCGCACGTTCTGTGCAGTCTGATCTTGATCTACACCGTCTGCAAAGGCGTGTTTATTCATCACGGACAGTGAAAGAATTAAACCAATGTCCAGTTTATTCAGTATAAGAGTGGTGTTTATTTCTACTTGATGTAAATTAATTTGCCCACCAGCTACAAAAAATGGCAAAGATGAAAATGTCACTGGGTCACATGGTGTCAATGAATGACAGAAACATTACTCAGGGCTACTTTGCTTAATCTACCACAGCTATGAAAATGACGAAAACTCCCTAGATCGCCAACGAATGTACCCCAATCCCTGTTTTAAGTTTCAAACGCAAACATTTTGCAGTATGATACCATGTTTATTGTCTCCTTTCTTGGATGTGTAGTAGTGCTTACACATTTACACCATTAACCTTTAGGCTGCAAAGCAAGACTCACTGACCTTTTGCGGACGGTGTGGATCAAGATCAGACTGCACAGAACGTGCAGTCTGATCTTTGATCTACACTGTCCGGTAAGGACATATTCCAAAAAATACCACTGAAATAGCAAAATTTGGGTTTTAATTATCGGATCAAAAATTTTCGTTCACTTATTTCACAGGATAAGGGCTAGGATCACGACCGATTGTACAAGGGATATATCTAGAAATAATTTCAAATCATAAATATCAAGCAGATAATCGAAAATTGATAGAAATTTAGGTCTGGGTCTATACGACGAAGACGTGTACCTATCAAGTCATTTTGTCATCCTATAACTGTGAAAGAGAACTCTTCTCATAAAACTTCAGAAACCAGAGGAGCAGCAATATAAGAAACCGAAACAGCGGTTACACATATTTCTTTAACTCTATACCAGATGACAAAATTTTAGACTTGCTTGAACTGAAAACGTTTGCAGACTACAAATGAAATGATGTTTGTTAAATGCTTGGAACTGTAAATGAAAGGAGAGAAGGGGTGAAAAGCCTGGTGGCTTGCGTTTTCTCTTTTTACCACATTGTTGTCTAAAAGCCTTTTTTCTGCACTGATCCTAAAATACGGGATCGGTTCGAAAATGGTTAAAGCAAACCTAATTCAGCAAATAATTCGAACTCGAAAATAAATGAGCCATGCTCCGGCAAAAGGGGCCTTAATGCATCTCCGTGATCCATGGCACCAAGCAAACCATCACGTACTTACAGATCCATAACAGCCACTTTTTTTAACAACCGACTTAATCATGAGGTAAACTGGTCCTTCGACATGCAGAAAATTGGCCAATAGCGAAAAGTTTCGGCCAAGGTCAGCCTGTGCGGACTGCGCAGGCTGACCTGGGCCGAAACTTTTCGCAGATGCATTAAGCCCCTTTTTCAATGAGCGGCCCTCAAGTAAAAGGTGGTATGATGCAATGACGTGAGTTCTTATACCAAGCAGAATCTTACATTACTATGGATCCATAAAATCAAATTTGTCTAACAACCGACTGAATCATGAAGTAGAATGGTCTTTGGAGATGCAGAAAATTTATAAATAGCGAAAAGGTTCGACCCGTGTCAGCCTGCTCGTACTTTACTGCGCAGGCTGACACGAGTCGATACTTTTCGCAGATTCATAAAACCACCTTTTCACAGTGCATGGGGGTCCTGCGTGGCTCAGTGGTAAAGTGTGGGACTCGTAACCTGAAGGCCCCGGGTTCGAGCCGCAGTGGATCCACTTGGCTTTTCGTGGGAGTGTCCTTGGGCAAGACACCTCAGATCCCTAGCCTAGTACTGGTAAAACCCAGGAAATACATGAATATGTGAGCTGTCGCCGTGATATGACTGAAATAATGTTGAAAGCGGCGTAAAATACCATTCAATCAATCAATCACAGTGCATGACTCATATGTCAATTTGTATTGATGTGTGAAAGCGGATTCCGTTGCATTTGTATCCATTGTACATATTTGTAAAGTGATTCGAGCCGAAGGAAAAAGATTATCAGATTCTTTAAAAAAAGATAAATCGGTGTTTACCGTCCTTCGCAAGAGTCCAGACAACTATCAAACAACTACTTAGGTTGCCAGGTAACCAAGATAAGGCGCCAAACAATCAAAACAACTCAAGTCCTAAATCAAACGAATACTTGCATATTTTGGTAAACGAAAATAGTTCTAAAACTCTTAGGAATGGCAAAGAAATAAATTTGTCATACTCGACGATGTATATGCCCCTATCGGGACAAATAACCCACTCATAAATTCGTTATCTTTAGAACAGCCTCCATTTACGGATGTCGACGAAAAGAATCATGGGAAAATAAACGTCATTTCCGGTTTAAGAGTACAAGCAGCTTTCAAGTCAAATCTTTCCTATTTAATTATACCCGAGGGTTACCGCAGATGCACAAGAATGCGGTTTTTATGTTGAAAACAGTACTATAGCTTCACCACAGGGTTCCTACTTTTGCATTTTCATTTCTGGGAAAAAGAAGACGCATTTTTAGCTCTGTCGTGAAATTAGGTGACCAGTCCACTTCTGTCAGCATCTCTATTATTCTTATTGTTATTTTACAATGTTAACTTACCTTTTGAACACCCTTACGCAACCTTTTGCCTCTTGATGCAGACCAATCATGCTCATATCTTCGCAAAAGGAGAACTTGCTCGATATGAGCAATTTCTCATTTTATCACAATGTCTGCAAATTAATTTTATCTTATCTCAGTCAATATGATTTAGATTAAACGCATGACTTAAAAAAATTCAAAACAGTTATAGTAAAAATCTTTCTTCAGTCAACATGTATTCAAGTTAAACACATGCCTACACGTAAAACATAATTGCACTGTAGGGAGAAACTGCTTACTGCCAACGAATTCTCTTTTACAATAATGTTTTCAAGAGGGTTCTTCTGCAAGGCAAAAAAAAAAATGCAATCTGCAAGAGTTGGTGACTTAAACAACGTGACAGAATCTATCAATAAGAGTTGAACGGTGGCCAAATTTAACATTTAGCGGATCAAATTGTTTTGCCATTTTTCATTTACAAAGCCACCTCAAGTGACCCCTGTTTAATGAAAGCAGGATTTCACTTAATCCCTGTCCACATAATCGTGAGTTGTGACGACCCTAACGGAGACAGCTTTTGAAAACATTATGGGAAAAGGAGAAAATGCTGGTACCAGCATCTTCTCCTTTTCTCACAATGTGTTCATTACCTCGTTCAGAGCCATATGCGAGAACAGGCGCTTTTACGGAAGGCATAGATTAAATTAGACTAAACAAAACATGCAATGTGATCTTGAACCTTCTCCGTTCGCTTATAATGTCTTTTGGCAAGACACTTCAGAGCCCTAGCCTAGTACTGGTGCCGAAACCCAGGACATACATGAGTAAGCGTGCTGTCGCCGTGATATGACTGAAATAATGTTGAAAGCGGCGTAAAACCCAATTAATCAATTCAGTCAACCGCTTAGCCAGGTCTATAAGATAAAAAATTCAAATCAGAGGACTGTGTTTCAGTGATCGAAAGAGGTCGATTTATCAGTTCGGCGCCGAAAAAGTTAATGCAGATCTGGACAAAAGGCAATAAAAAGAAAAAAGAAAACAAAACATATTTTGATCGATCGCCATGAACAATTTACGTATTATTCTTTGACAAAAAGAACAAACACATTTCCTTGGAACTAAATTTTGGATCCGTCTATAAAGTTTGGACGACACGAAAACAGTTTTATGACAGACAGTTTTGAGATAATAAAATTGGGGATGGTTTTAACCTTTTATCATACAGTACCCTGTTTTGACTATTTTAGGAAGGAGGCATTTGAAAACATTGTGGGAAAAGGAGGAAATGCTGGTAACCAGCATTTCCTCCTTTTCCCACAGCGTTTTATTAAGACAAATACAACTACTAGAGTCAGGTTTTATTCGTCGTCTGCAATTGCTTTCGATTTCTGGACAAGTCTAAATTTTGTCGTTTGGTAAAGAGTTAATGAGGGGGTGTCAACGATGATGCAATATAGGATTTATTTACGCCAGTCAGTTCTCGAGAAAAAATTTATCACTCTGATCCCGCTTCAGATCTTTGCAAAGGACAGCCAAGCCTGATGGCTCAGTCGGTAACACACAGCTCTTGAACCCAAAGGTTGCTGGTTCGATCCCAAAGCGCGACCAAATTCTATCCAAGGATTGATTAAAGTCAATGTTGACAGGACTCATTCATCTCTCGCTGGTGAAAATCGTTTCCACAATGCTGAGACAGACAGAAAGACAGACGGACGGACGCACGGACAGACAAACAAACAAAGAGACAGACAGGCAGCAAAGGAGGGATAAGACAGAAGAGAATAGAACGGAAGTATGTTTTAAACTTGCACTTATACGAGTATATATACATGTCTGTTAAGTAAATGTTTAAGTTTAAAAGTATACGTATTTAATACATGTAAGTACTTCACTCATTTTATTACGTCATTGCACTGTATTTTGGAGAAGAAACTATGTAAAAATTCAACGCGTTGTTTCTTACACTTTTCTTTTTCATATTGTAATTTCACTTTCGTACAAAATATACTCCAACCTGTATTAAGCAAGCAAGGGGTATTCAAAATGTGATTAGTTAAGACAGGTGCTTGCTTAATACAGGTACATTTCAATATATTTACCTTCTTTGGGAACTCAGTTTAAGCTCGCTTATTGCATGTTCCTTGGTCAATAGAGTGGCCACTACTTAAGACCGGCTTTATTGTGTTATAGAATACATTTAATCCTCTACCTAACAGTCCCTAGTTTTGACGACCCTGTGGAAAATGGCCTTCATCGCGAGGAAAAGGAGAAAATGCTGGTAACCTACATTTTCTTCTTATCCCGCAAGGTTTTCTACCCTTCTCAGAGACAAATTTCATCCTTTTAACCGCTTTTAATTTGCCGTCTGCAACTGCTTTGAATTTTGTGGTCTGAAAAAGATTTAAAACAGAAGGATCGTCATCCACACTATTTTTCTCCAGTTACTGTAAAGATGACGATTGTCTGAGAGAGAGAGAGAGAGAGAGAGAGAGAGTAGTATTTTCACCATAAACGGTTTATTTTCTGTTAGCCACCTTTTCCATACTACAGGGCCTTGGGATCTGAACTCGTCACCGCCTGATTTCATGTCGTGCATTATTGATAAAAACTCGCTCACATCGAGAGAGATATAGGAGTAATTTTATATTTGCACAAGTTATCTCTAGAAGATTTTACACATGAGCCATGCTCTGGCAAAAGAGGGCTTAATGTATATCTGTGATACATGGTACCAACCAAGCTATCACGTGATTATGGATCCATCATGTCCATTTTGTCCAATGATCCGCTGAATCATGTAGAAAACTGGTCCTTTGACATGCAGAAAAATTGACCAAAAGCAAAAAGTTTTGGCCCAGGTCAGCCTGCGCGGACTGCGCAGGCTGACCCGGGTCGATGCTTTTTGCAGATGCATTAAGCCCCCCTTTCACAGACCATGGCTCACATCTATCTGAGCAGCGCTGTTGGAGTAGGGGTTTAATGGATCTTCGTAATGCATCGTGCAAAACAAGTCGTCGCATTACATGTCCATTTTGGTTTTTTGTCAATTAACTAGCTGGAAGTTGAGGTAGAACAATCCTTTAACATACAGAAAATTTACCAATCGCAAAATGTTTTGTCCCAAGCCAGCCTGCGCAGACTGACCTGTCTCAAAACTTTTTGCAGATACATAAAACCCCCATTTTTATACAGCATGACTCGTTTACGATGGCATATATATGGGAGTGTATACATACATCAGTCTATAGGGACCACATACACACCTGGACGAGGTAATGTAAATAAAGGTAAAGTCTATTTTGATATCTATGGTGGCAAATTTCTGCCACGAGATACGCGATAGCTATCATGATAATTTTACAAAACTATCGCGATAAATTAAAGTTTCCTGGAAATTTTATCGAGATTGTGAAAAGTTTCCTGAAAAAAATATCACGATAAACTTAATACTTTAACGCAAAATTTCTCAATCGTGCACGAAGCTGACATGCAAGATAAAATTATCGTGATAGTTCTACCTGTTTCTCGATATCTATAAATAGAAAATTTATCATTTGGATGAACTCGGTAGTTTTTGACCTCACAAGATTGCAGTTAGTAAAAGTTCGAATAATTAATAATTGTAGCTTAATTGGCAAATTTTGACAAGACTCGAAATGAACAGAAGTCTGTAAAATCACAAAGACGACTCGAAATGCCTCCTACGAACATTTTAAAACCATTCAGGGAAAAGGAGAATTCATAAGGTTGTAGACGAAGATGTTCCGAAACCGTATCTAATTATAGATACCGTGAATGTCAGTTATGGGCACGAAAGCAAAAAAAATCATAATAAAAGGTAGAATTAACGCGATATTTTTATCGTGAAAATTTTTACTATCTAGATAATATTTCCAGGAAAATTTGTTTTATTACGATAGTTTTCTAAAATTATCATGATAGCTATCTCGTATCTCGCGGCAGAAATATGCCACCATAGATATCAACATACTTTTAACCCTAGAAACCACCGAACAAATATTTAACCATTTACCACAGAATTCAGAGTTTTAACAACCCTTTCGGAGAAGGCTTTTAAAAAAATTGTGGGAAAAGGAGAAAATGCTGGTAACCAGCATTTCTCCTTTTTCCCACAATGTTTTCTAGAAGCATTTTCTCCGACGACAATGTTTTCTATCCTTTTTAAAGGCAAATCTCATCATTTGGGCCACATTATATTTGTCGTCTGCAAATGCTTTCAATTTGAACATGTCTAAAATGTTGTCGTTTGGTGACTAGGGGATTCACAGCCGCGTTACAAGACTGAAGCCAGGAATCCAGGGCTTCGACACTAATCGTTGAAAAGAGTGCCAGGTAAATGAAAAGCACTTTCCCAATCAGAATAGCAGACCCAATCAATTCAAATTAAAAGGTGTGTTTTACTTGTCTGTTTCACAATGTAGCAGACAGTGTAGATCATAGATCAGGTTGCACCTGTTTGACATCCCCTTCAAATGCAACTCTCATCATTTTAGACACACTGTAATTGTCGTCTGAAAATAATTTCAGTTTTGACCAGCCTTACGTGTTGTCGTCTGGCAAAGATCATACTCAAAACTAACCAAGGCTCCTGAAGAATCAACGGGAAAAGAAGTCGTAATTTACGTTTTAAGATGATGCGTTTACACCCATATACCCGACAATCCTGACTTCAGATTACATCGCCCATATAAATGAAAGGTGTTCGCCATAAATAAACTTAAAATCAATACATCTTACGCTGTCAAACGACCGTTAGAAAGAAAGCATTTGAAAACATCGTTGAGAAAAGGAGAAAATGCTGGTAACCAACATTTTCTCCTTTTTCCTACATGTTTTCCAAACCTTTCCAAGACAATGTTTTCTAATCTTTAAAAGATAAAACAAACCGTTTGAACCGGATGAATTTCTGAGTCTGTAAACGCTTTCACTTTGTACAAGTCTAAGAATTGTGTTGTCTGATAAAGAGTTTAATCTATTGATTTATTGGATAAGGATTCAATATTGGTTTTTTACTCGACTCGCCTGTAGATCGATTTAAAAGATCGATTATTGATCGTAAACATTTCTAACTTTCTACCTCCTGCAGACGACCATCTACATCTTGCAAGATTACAAAATAGAACAGTGACAGTAGAGTTATAGATTTGTCTGATGAAAATAAGGGAAAAAAATGTATTTTTTTCCTGTTTATTGATCCAACCTTTTTTTTTCTAAAAACCTCAGCAGCATCACCAATGCAGACCGTTAACGTCGTATACTGCATTGGTGCTGGCGCCTGTGGTACGGCAGCCGTGCCAGGATAATCTGGGGTTCATACGCACTAACCATTCCTAGATTTTTCTTTTAAAAAAAAATCGAAATTTGGAAGTAAAGCGACTTCTGACTGGCTGTACCAAATAGAGTAGCCAGTCAGAATTTGTGTTACTGTTTAAATCTAGAAAAAGACTAAGAATGAAACTAATAATGGTTGGTGATTTCGGGCACGGGATATTAAACTATGCACTATATGAGTATATGACTCGTATAATTAGCGGAAACTGCAATTCAAGATGCTTTTTTGTAAAAGCAGTTTCAACAGTGGCCTTAAAAGTGAGAATTTAAAGATATGATACTAGGTCTGATGTCGTCATGACATACACAGAACGCGATGAAATAGCGAAAAACACCAATTAAATCGAATAAATCAAACAATTCTAAAATTAAAGCAGGTACGACGAGTGTCAGTGTCCTTCATCTTTAGCCCGTCATAAGTAACAGCAATATCTATTGCACAAAAAAATCTTTCTGTGTGACCAAAAGAAAAGTTGTGTGTAACAAGCAAGCTTCTCTTCCTATAATTATGTTTCCGAATCTACTATACTGGGTTAGAACGTATGTAATGGGTTGAATGTAATAATCAATACGTAGAAGCATAACTTGACCTGTGCACTGTACCGTATCTTAATTTCCTTTTATTTGAAACGTACATTCTTGTGGATTCATTAACGAAATTGTGAAAATTCTCGAGGTCGAAAGACCTATTTGAATGTGACATAATTTCGATACCTTTAGTACAATTAGTACAATCATTCAACTGTTCAAACGATAAATATCTAGATCTAGACCTTTCCTTTCAAAGTTCGCCCTTAGTTGCTCCATCTTTGTTGCACAGAGTCATGTCCAAAATCCACAAGTGATATCTATGAACCTATGAACATAGTAACTCATACTCGATTGGTTGTTTGCAAAAAAAAAAATGCATAAAACTAAATTTTGACCCAAACGTGTCTTTTCAGAAGAAGAAGAACAACAACAACAAAATGATGACAGTTATAGGATGTGACTGTTTACTCCAAGGTTAGAAAAGAAAGCACATAAAAACTATTTTATTTGCGAGCACATGGATTCGAACATATGACCTGCAAAACCGTAGTTCAGCAATACTGACGACTGAGCTATCTACTCGACTACATTTTGACATGTTAGAATAGGGTTTGTTTAATTATCTTAGTTTCCAGCTTAATAATTATTTAGAAAACAAGGAGATTTTATGACCAAGACTTTGGCAGAATATAGAAAACATTTTCAAGTTTCTGTTAAGTGTATTGTCTTGTCAGAAAATTTTAATTGTGTCACTAGTAATTTTCTTTCGCCTTGAAGCATCGGTATGTGGTAATAAACAGAATTGTAAAACAGTAGAAACATAGGGCATCATCAACACCATGTACGTTTTCTTTACGTCGACATAGTGATAAAATCTGGACCCTGTATTATTGAAAATGTCGATGTTTTTTAAAGAAGTGCAAAGAAGGCGTTTACAAATTACTTTTTGAGGTAGCTGAATAAGCTGGATTTTGACCTACTTCTTGGCATAAGTCTGGAAAGAATAAATAGTAATTTTCGATTGTTAGAAAATCCGGACATGTTTATTCTGCAAGCCTCTGTGGACCTATATGCAAGCCTATTTGTGGGCCAATTTCAGGTTAAGATAATAATAGGGCTGCTGCCAGTGGTTCTAGAAGAAAAAAGCGAACATTTGCACTCCTTTTTTCTAATTTGTTGCAGCGGCTCGAGAATTAATTGTCTATATTTTGCACATGTCCTTATCTTAAAGCTATATCGGGACACTTCAAATCGAGAAGTAGTGAACATCGAATTTGATAAACTTCTTGGACAAAACAAATGGTATTTACATTGAACAATGAGTAATGATTGCCAAACGAGCCCCTGTGGTTTTTACTTTCTCCAACCTTTATAAATATACTGTAATGCCTTGATAATGATTACCTAACCAAATATCACATATCTAAAAACAAAGTCCGTTGGTAAAAATGCAGTTTTTAGTGGGTTTAACTCATTACTAACGATAATATTTTAGACTAGTCCATATTGAAAGCACTATCGACGACAAATGAAATATGGCTGAAATGAGGGTTTTTTTCTTTGAAATAATAGGAAAAAAAACAAATGTTAGATAGGGGGAAAATGCTGGTTAGCCAGCATTTTCTGCCTTTTCCTAAAATGTTTTAAAAAACCTACTTCCTCATTGTTGTCAAACACAGAATCTTCGGGTAACAGGTAACAGGCGCTATGGCTACCAGAAGTAAACATTGGGATTGTAAAATGCTTGAATTTAAATCATACCATTTAAAACTATGGAATTATTGTGAAGATGACAATCTGTTACTGTAGGGTCGGTCCAAGCAATAGTCGCTGGTAGAAAAAAATAATCTTGAAACCCGTTAGAAAGGAAACAAAAGATAGGGCAACCTCGCAACTTTTAACTTAGATTTAGATTTTCTTTTTCTGCCAGCGACTAACACATGGACCGACCGTGCAATAACAGATTGTGATCTTCACAATAATTTGCATACTTTTAAATGGTATGATTTGTATTTAAATCTATTTTAATACCTGCATTGTTTACTTTTTGCAGCTATAGGACCTTTAACGAAAGGAGATTCGGTAGTCTGAAATTTAGGCTTGCTAACAGAATACTTGCCAGATATAATGCAAGTAACATGGCTAATGGTTATCCACATAGCAATTTGTGCTTAATATCAAATCATTCCATTTATGGTTCAAATACCACCCCAACATAATATCAATATTACACCATTCAATGATTTATTGAAACTTCTCATATTATCCATTAGGTTTCTATGGGAACAGATATAAACAATCAAGCTTCATGTCAGCAAAAAGATGCTAGCAAATTTTATATAGCACGATACTGTAGGATATTACGGGGCAAAATTTGAACAACCAAGCAGTCATTGATCAGCCCCTCACCAAACAATCCCTAAGTTTACCGACCCTTTTGGAAAACCCTTCTGGAAAGCATTGTGGAGAAAGAAAATGCTGGTAACCAGCATTTTCTCCTTTCACCACAATGTTTTCCTACAATTTCGAGGAAACATCCTGCCATTTTAGCCTTATTTGTCGTCTGCAAATACTTTCAATGGGAATCAGTTTATCATTCTGTTGTATGGGTGAGAGCTACCAGCATTTTTCTCATTTTCCCACAATGTTTTTTCGAAATCCTTTTTCCTCAGGGTCGTTAAAACACCGAATTATTTGGTAAGAGATAAAGGACCATTCATATTTATAATCCTTGGCATGATCCAGGTGGGTCTTGAACCCATAACCTCTTTGAGACCGTCTCTACCAGCAATGTCTTTCGTTGTTCTTAAGTTAAACCCCAAGAAAAGCCAGATGATTGGCTGAATCTGCATGTTACAAGCATGTCTTGCATGTTGTTAACAAAATCGTTTTCGAAGGATGTTGTGCTGGCTATTAATGCTTTAATTTTCACGACGATGTTATCGTTAGCACAATTACTTCCCTTCAATAAATGCAAATGCAATAGGCTAATCAAAGTGTTGATGTACTTTTCTAAAGATATATTAGCTGAAGCTAGAGTAGATTTCTCCACGGCTGGCCGACTAAAATTACTAAATGCTTTCTCAATGGAGACTTTACGTGCAGGGCTTTGTGACGGTGCAATACACCAGCACGTTTAAAAAACCAGGTATAACTCTGGATGAGTTTCATTCTTAGCCCTCTCTCCGAATAAAAATGACTAAATGTCTTCTTTGGGCGTCGCTCACAATGGGAAACCGGTGGCGACGATAAATAACGAAGAAAAAAATCAAAGCAATTCTACAGAAATATAGGATGCCCAAGTCTGTATTTTCTGTTGAAAGTGCCAAAGCTATCCGATTTCGTAGCTTTTGTCTGGTTTGTCTCGGTACGGCTTGCTAGTAGTAATAAGAATATAATACGTAGTTTTGCGAAGGGAGAGATAAGGATCGTTCCAGTGATACATACCATCTGCCATTGCATCTCAGACATTTTATGTCAAACAATTGATATTTTATCATAATTGGAAGCGTCACATACAAAAGAGAGGCAGGGCTATAACACGATACCGATTGTGATCTAATCAGTTGTATGCATTTCGCCATATCGATCACTGGTATCGATCAATCATATTACAATATTATCGGGGAGGAAAATTTGCAAGACAAAAGAAATGCATATCTCTAAGTGGTTGCGTGGTGTATAACGCCGTTTTCAACCGTATTTAAGCATCAGTCCATGCGAGAAAGATATACTGGCGGACGGACGGACAAACAGAATGACAGACAGTCATCATGTAAGCAAGGCATTATGTAATCATAGATCCTTTAAATGCATTTTGTCTAACAGCGGACTGAATTATGAGGTGTACTGGTCTTTTGACACGCAGAAAACTTACCAATATCAAAAATTTTCGACCCAGACCCAGGCTGACCTTTGTCGACACTTTTTTGAAAATACATTAAACCCCTTTTGCCAGAGCATGGCTCGTTTTTAATTTGCTTGGCTATTCAAGTGGATAGTGAATAGATCCAAGATCAGACTGCACGTTCTGTTTAGTCTTATCTTGACCAATGCCGGAAGCAGAAGCCTTTTATATTTGCCTATGGCGATGAAAGTCTACAGTAAATTGCAGGGTCCGTATTCGCCAACCGTTTTCAAGAACTTTCTTTTCCGCATTCGCCAGAATGTTATAAATTTGAAAGTAACACAACTCCTGATTGGCTAAACCATGGTTTAGCCAATCAGCAGTTGTGTTACTTTCAAATGTAGAAAACCTTGGAGAATAAGACTTAGAATTTCTTGAGAATGGTTGGTGAATACCGACCATGGTCAACGAACACAGACAAACAAACAGCAGTATCGACATACATGCTGACATCATGACAGACAAAAATGACAGACACAAATAACAAAGTCAGAACAAAGTCTAACAGTATCAGATTTTAATTATCGTTTTTCTGTAAATAAAACAATTAATTTTTCCCTCTGCGGTAATAAAAAGCAAAGTCTAATTGGATACTGTATCATTTTATTTCCACGTGGTGCTTCTGTGTATATTCGGTTTCGTATTTAGTAGAATAGGTTTCTATTTTCATAGCGCAGAACTAGGGCATGTGTGCTGCCTTCTTCCATTAATTCTTCTGTTGTTTTATTTGTTGGTTTATTTGTTGTTTTTTTTAGTATGTATGTATGTATGTATGCATGTATGTATGAGTGTATGTATGAGTGTATGAGTGTATGAGTGTATGTATGTATATGTTTGTGTATTTTATATTTGTTTGTGTTCTTGCTTTCTATAAGCACCAAAAATAAAAAGACACTTAGCTAGCGAACTTTTATTCATGTCACGGCCAATGAATATGCCTACAATTCATTTGTTTACAAACAATATTGGTTCTATTCAAGTATTAACTCGTCACAGTGTTTTTGTCGTTCGAGGTCGGTGGCGCAGTCGGTATCGTAATGAACTTGATACCAAGGTGGGTCGGTGGTTCGAAAACCCAGCTCGGCAAATTTCTTTCCGATGATTACCGACAGTCATTTCGACAGGATACATTCCTCCCACACCGCTGATTATCATTTGGACGATGCTTATGGTGAAAATCAACCAGCTGCTTGGGAAGAATAGTGTATGAAGTAATTGAAAAAGAAAACTCCAACACAGCATGGTTAGGTGCACTGGTCGCCACGATGCACTTGAAATAATGTTGAAACGGTGTTATATACCATAGAAACAAAACCAAATCACCAGGGTCGTTAAAACATGGGATTGTTTGGTAAAGGGTCAAAATTACAGCTACCGAACTCATATTCACGCCACGGTCAATGAATATGTCTGCAATTTATTTGTTTATAAATAATATCTGCTACAGTACAATGAAGCTTTATCAATATCCACCATATTGCGTTCGGGAATATTTCTAACAATTCCTCTACGACACTGTCCCGAGATTTGATGCCTCCCTGCGGAGGAGGCTTTTGAAAACATTGTGGGAAAAGAAGAAAATGCTGGTTTCTACTCTTTAACAGACAAATTGCATAATTTAAGCCACATTCAATTTGTCGTCTGCAACTATTTTCAATATGGATGAATTTGGAATATTGTCGTCTGGTAAAGAGTTATACAGAGGGAACCGTGTTTTGATAAGCTATAATCTGTCTTTACAAGTGCTGGATTCGCCCCGTCTGGATTCCGTCAGAATGTCTATTAATATTGTTGAACGGAGGAACAATGGTTGTTGTTAGATGTTATGGTTTTGTTTTAATGGCCTTTGTTTTATTCTTATGTCCTAGAGGTTTGATGTAAAGATTGTATTGGAGTTTAACGCCGTTTTCACAGCTTAGGTTATATCACGACTGTCTCTGCACATATGCAAGTGTTTCCTGGCTTTCTCACACCAGTACTGACACAACTTTCTTTCCAAGCCACTGACTACTTTTCTCGCATGCATCAGAGGTGAGAGGCGAAAAAATCGCCGGAAACAAAGTTTGTCGCTACCGGGTTTGATGTAAAGACCGGCCTTAAAAAAGTTGCTAGCATAATACAATTGCATTTGACGTCAAAGGAGAAATACTGACCGTGGAAAAGATTTTTTACGTCATCTTTGGGTACAGGCAAGTCGTTCTTCGTTGTGAAATGTTGTGGAAGGTAGAGAAAAACTCCCATTGGTATATCTCCATTTGTCATTCTATTTTTAAAGTCTTATCTCTGGAGACACATCCGACATAAAGTGAAAATACAAAACTAATTATCTGGCACTTGAAATACTCTTAAAGCATTTAACTCATCTCAGAAAACATCCCCGTAAAATAAGATGTCACTAAGTTTAATTCATGAATGCATGTATTATGTATGATGTCACAATCAATGTTTTCTGTTGCAAAAGGCGAGAAATTCTGCTTTTAATCTTTAAACTAACGTTACTCAACAAATAAAAGACCCTCTGTGACAAACATTTGTTTGTTTATTTGTATATTTGTTAGTTTAATTTCTTTTATGGATTGTATGGTGTTTAACGCCGTTTAAAAAAAGAAAAGACAGTTGTATAGTGGCTTCCGGTGCATCTATCATGATTTATGCCTTCTTAAGCCATTGGCTGCTTTCCCACATAACCGTCGTCGAAACAATGATCAGCAGTGCCATAGAAATGAATCCTGTCGCCAATGACTGTCATCAATCTTGAAAATGAAATTGGTCCAGTTGAGCATTTGGACCAGCAATTCTGAAATCCTCCCCCCCCCCCCCTTTACCGTTTCAAAAGTTATGTACGTTACGCACTAAGCTACTAGGCTCGGCTCTAACCAGAATCAAAGACCCAAGAGTTGCTATTCTAAAACCATTTTCGCCGTAGAATGTCTCACCGTATCGGACAGTGTAGATTAAAGATCAGACTGCACGTTCTGTGCAGTCTGATCTTGATCTACACTGTCCGCAAAAGCGCGCTGGGTAGCGTTCAGTAGGCTATGGGTTAAATATAATTTCTATTGAAATTCAAAACACATCTCTGTCCTGCCTTCACACGACAGGCCTAACTATCGATTAGTTATCGATGGGGATCGTATACGAGTATATTCGTCATTGAGGATTATTCATTAGGGACACACAATCAAACACCATTTACTCTTTCATTACCCTTTATGGCTTGAAAAAAGCTATTGCGTTCGTTATAGATAAAAGATCAGACTGCATAGAATGTGCAGTCTGATCTTCCATATTCACCGTCCGCTATCCAATACTAAACTAAGATCAAAATCGTCTTAAAAATTGCAGTGGAAATATATAAATGAGACCTTCAACCTTTTAAAGGATTTAGAAAACATTGCAAGAAAAAGGAGAAAACTCTGGTAAACAAATTTTTTCCCTTTTACATCAATGTATTCGATCCCTAAAAAGATAAATCGCATCAATCTAGAGTCTCCTTTTGATTTAAGGTAAAGAGTCTGGTTTTGCCATCTGGTCATCCGGTAAGGAGTCTCGTTTGTCATCCGGTAAAGAGTCTTGTTTTGTCACCCGGTAAGAAGTCTCGTTTTCATCCGGTAAGGAGTCTCGTTTGTCATCCGGTAAAGAGTCTCGTTTTGTCATCCGGTAAAGAGTCTCGTTTTGTCATCCGGTAAAGAGTCTCGTTTTGTCATCCGGTAAGGAGTCTCGTTTTGTCATCCGGTAAGGAGTCTCGTTTTGTCATCCGGTAAGAGTCTCGTTTTGTCGTCCGGTAAAGAGTTTCGTTTTGTCATCTGGTAAATAAAACTTGTAGTTAAGTGTGACTAACGAGAAAAAAAAAAGGTGTTTCTTTTTTTAATCCAATCAACAAAAAAAACTTAAATCGTTTTTATTCAGAACAATTTAATTTATCTGACAGTGTAAGTTCAAGTTGAGACTGTAAATTTGGTCTCAGTTTGATCTTCATTCTACGCAGTTTGCAAAACACCAAAAGTCGCGCATAGCATCATGCCTATTGCGAAAATTAAACAATGGAATTTATCTTCTTACTTTTAACCAGTCGATTCCAAATGGACTTGGTAAAGCTGAAGCAATTAGTTTCAGCGTGCAGAGCAAGATAGGATTACAGGGAATACACTGATCTTAGTCTATACTATTCGCAAATCAAATCCAGTGAGCAGCCGATACGCCAGATCTAGGGGTAAAACGGAAACTCGAGGAGACAATATAGTCATTAGTAGACTGAATGGTAATTTTCTTCGATTGTATCATGTTACCCAGGCTCCAGTGTGTTTGTTCGCAGTGTCAACAATATTTTTCATTATTTTTTTAATTATATATCCTGGGCTCGATCTATTTGCATTTCAGGCTTTTTTAAAAAATATACCCTCGGCCTACAGTATTCTAAGGCTAATCCTTACTAGGTTAAAAGTTTCCAGGTCATTGTTTAGTTTTAGCCTACTTTTGAATTTGTTTTTTCTGCCAGCGACTAACACTTGGACAGACCACACAATAACAGATTGTTATCTTCACAAAAATTTCCATACTTTTACATGGTATGATTTAGATTTAAATGCATTTTAACACCTGCATCGTTTTTCTTTTCCCGCAATTGTTCAATTTAGAATGCCAGTGAATATGGACCTAGCTGACATAGGCTAGAATTCTTTGTAAACCTAGTCACACTATCCTGACAATGTGGAGACGTTGTCTCTCATTGCTCTGCAGGTGGGATGTTTCGATTCGTCATAAGAACATCTAAATTCGATTCTGGATCACAGGGGCTAGTCACGTGGGAGTGTTCTTAGGTAAGGCAATACAGAGCCCAAACTTATTACTTGAGATATGACATAGTCCTTAGAGCCAATACCTAGCACAAGAGACATTAAAGTGTCTTTAGATATGGTTTTACAATGCCCAAGCTCTGGAAACATGTAAGTGTCCTTAGATATGGCATCAGAGAGCCTGAACCCAACACCAGTGACATGGCATTGTCCATAGATATGGCATTACGAAGTCAAACCACAGCTCTGTACCATGACATTGTCCTTGGCTATGGCATTACAACACTGGTGCCATAGCATTGTCCATAGACATGGCATTACAAATCCCAAATACAGTACCGGAGACATGGCACTGTCTTCAGATAAAGCATTACAGAGCCCAAACACAGCACTGGTGCCATGGCATTGCTCAAAGACATGACATTACAAAGCCCAAATGCAGCACTGGAGACATGGCATTATCCTTAGATATGGCATCACAAGCCAAAACACAGCACTGGGCACACGGCATTGTCTTTAGATATAACATTACAGAGGCCCAAACAGAGCACTGTACACATGGCATTGTCCTTGTACACAAGGCATCACTGAGCCAAAACCCAGCAAAGGCGACTTGGAAGTGTTTTTGGATATAGTATAATAAAGGTCAAACCCAGGACTGGGGATACGGCATTGACCTTAGATATGGGATCTAAGAGCCCAACACTGCACTGGTGACATGGGAGTGACCTTGGATATGGCACCACATAGCCCAAATGCAAAAATAGTGAAATGACATTGACCTATAATATGGCAATATATAGCCTAAACACAGTACTGGTAAGATGGTAGTTTCTTAAGATACGGCACCACAAGCCTCCACACAGCAATGGTGAAACGATGGTAAAAGAAATGAATAAGTAAGCTGTCATCATAAGACGGAAATAATGTGAAAAAGGGCATTACACACAATTACACACAATCAATTAAACAAACGAATTGATCCCCGCTTGTGAGTGTCCTTGTGAAATATACTACAAGAGCCCAAGACCAGAAACGGTGAACCCAAGGATAGAACATGACTAAGATGCCTGTCGCCAAGAGTCTGTGATTAGACTGAAATATTGATGAAAGCGGTGTAAAATGCCATTTTAACAATGCTAAGAGTCTTCAGTTTCACAATACAAAGTTTTCAATCTAGGATCACCTTCTCTCGAGACGGGTGAAGGTCTAAATGAGATGGATATTTTGACATCAGTAGTGAGAGGAGGAGGACATTCATCATCATCATCATTATCACAACCATCATCATCATCATCATCATCATCATCATCATCATCATCATCACCAGGTGCTGAGATCTTCCTTTCCACTACTGCTTCTATCAGACGTGAAAGTTTTTCATGAATACATCATGGCAAAAATAACAAGAGGGCCATGATGGTCCTGAAGTCGCTCACCTGAGCCTTTTGATCAAACATGATCCATTTCCAATCTCTTCAGAGATATTAAGACAAACACTCTAACAAACACTCATTAGTATTGGGCTTACAAATATGGCCTCTAGAGTGCACACAAGCTTTTTCTAGAATTTGTCTCAGCGGCCTACTTGACATGTAGAAATTATCCAGACATACATTCAGACAAACTTTCATGAGTATTTGAGAGAAAATGTGGCCTGTAGGGTGTACAAAAGGTTTTTCCGAGATTTGACCTAGTGACCTAGTTTTTTATCCAACATGACCCATATTCATACTAGTCCAAGATATTATCAAGACAAACATTCAAAGCAAATTTCAAGATTATTGGACTGAAAATGTGGCCTCTAGAGCGTACACACGGTTTTTCAAGGATGAAACTTGGTGATATAGTTTTTATTCCACGTGACCCATTTTCAAACTCATGCAAGGTATCATCAAGACAAACATTCTAACAAAAGTTTAAAGAATATTGGACTGTAATTATAGTACAAAAGGTTTTTCCGAGATTTGACCTTGTGACCTAGTTTTTTATCCAACATAACCCATTTTCATACTAGTCTAAGAAATTATCGAGACAAACATTCTGACCGAATTTCAAGATTATTGGACTGAAAATGTGGCCTCTAGAGCTTACATAAGGTTTTTCTAAGATTTGACCTGGTAACCTAGTTTTAGACCTGACATGACCCATTTTCAAACTCATCCAAGCTATCATCATGACAAACATTCTGACCAACTTTAAAGAGCATTGGACTGAAAAAGTGGCTTCTGGAGCGTACACAAGGTTTTTCAAAGATTTGACCTAGTGACCTAGTTTTTGACCCAACATGACCCATTTTCGAACTCGTCTGCGATATTATCAAGACAAACATTCTGACCAAATTTCAAGAGTATTGGACAGAAAATGTGGCTTCTGTAGCATACACAAGTTTTTTTTTTTTTTTTTTTTTTTTTTTAAAGATTTGACCTAGTGACCTAGTTTTTGACCCAACATGGCCCGTTTTCAAGTTTGTCAGAGATATCATCAAGACAAACATTCTGACCTGGTGACCTAGTTTTTGATCCGACATGGCCCAGTTTCGAACTCGTCCGAGATATCATCGAGACAAACATTCTGATTAACTTTCAAGAGTATTGGACTGAAAATGTGGCCTCTAGAGCGTACACAAGGTTTTTCTAGGATTTAACCTGGTGACCTAGTTTTTGACCCGACATGGCCCATTTTCAAATTCTTCCGAGATATCATCAAGACAAACATTCTGACTAACTTTCAAGAGTATTGGACTGAAAATGTGGCCTCTAGAGCGTACACAAGGTTTTTCTAAGATTTGACCTAGTGACCTAGTTTTTGACCCGACATGACCCATTTTCGAACTCGTCCGAGATATCATTAAGGCAAACATTCTGATTAAGTTTCATAAGTATCGGACTGAAAATGTGCCCTCTAGAGTGTACACAAGGTTTTTCTAAGATTTGACCTAGTGACCTAGTTTTTGACCCGACATGACCCAGTTTCGAACTCGTCCGAGATATCATCAAGACAAACATTCTGACTAAGTTTCACAAGTATCGGACTGAAAATGTGGCCTCTAGAGTGTACAAAGGTAAAAGTTGACGACGCACGACGCACGACGGACGCCGGACACAGCACGATTACAATAGCTCACCAGGTTAGCTAAAAAGACGTTTAAATACATGTAATCAACTTCTTAATTTTGCTGCTCGTTGATTGATTGATTTTCCATTTACTTATCATCGACACCGGTTGCACATATAGGCGACGCCCCCCCCCCCCCCCCCCCCCGACGGCTGTCTGTTTTGTTACGGGGGATAGTGCAAGATACAGGACGAAACCCATTCTAAGTTATGCCTGTTTCTTTAATGTGCTTGGGCCGAGCCCCGGTAGCTCAGTCGGTAGCGTGCAGGACTTGAGAACACGGGGTCCAGAGTTCGATCCCTGGCTACGACCCCTGGCTCGGCTAATTTCTTTCCGAGGACTGATGATAGTCACTGCGACAGGATTCATTCCTCTCCCACCGCTGACCATTGCTTCGACGATGATTATGTTGGAAAGCAGCCAGTGGCTTGGAAAGAAAATTTTGCGGAGTACTGGTAAAAGAGACTCCAGGAAAGCATAAATAGGTGCACTGGCCGCCGCGATATAACTGAAATAATGTTGAAAACGGCGTTAAAACACCATTCAATCAATCAATTAATGTGCTTGGTGTAAAACAACGTCACACGGGATCTCGGTTTAACGTCTCGCCAGAAAATATATTAGTAATTTTAGATGGCCAGCTGTGGGGCTCGAACCCACACCCTGAAGTGGCCCAAAACTTAAAGCTTAAGAGTCTTACGCTCTACTATTGAGCTATTCGGGTTGGTCGACGCTTGTTGATCTTCAGTTTGAGATAGACATGAACCATATTACGTGAAAAGAGGGTTCCATGCGTCTGCAAAAAGTATCGCCGTCCATGCAGGCTGACGATGGGTCGAAACTTTTAGCTATTGTTAAATGTTCTGCATTTCAAAGGACCATTCTACCTCATAGTTCAATCGGTTGTAAGACAAAATGGAATTTATGGATCCATAATTATGTGATGATTTACTTGGTATAATCCATCACGGAAATGCATTTAACCTTTTAACAATAGCATTTAACGCCGCTCATATATTTGAAGCAAATTCGTAGTTTAGGTTTGTATGAGTTTTATAACGTCCGATTCTTATAAGACACTAAGATGATTTGGAGACAAAAGGAAACCGTTATTGACCAAGATCTTATTCCCATTATCCATTTAATAGATTCAATCAAAACACTACACGAAACAGAAATCTACAGGGACCTGGGTTTCGTGTTTAAAACATTAAAAAAAAAAATAATCATTAACCGGTAAACTCAATCGCAAATTGGTTCCAATTTTGTTTCCATGAATTTACCCTTGGGAATAACTTAAAAGGAGGAATGAGTTTGAGTGAACGAAAGTCAAGCGTCTGGCGAAGTCGGCATGTATACCAGACAGCATGAGGGCCATGCGACAGGATTCATTCCTCTCTCACCGCTGATCTTTGTTTTCACAATGGTTATGTGGGAAAGCAGCCAATTGCTTAGGAAGAGCATTCTCCGAAGTATTTAAAAGGAATCTTCAGGAAACCATGATAGGTGCAATGGCCGCCGCGATATAACAGAGATATTGTGAATACGGCGTTAAACACGAAAGAAACAAACAAAGCCATTTGGAAAGTTTGACTAATTCAAGGCTGGTGAATTAGAATATTCACAGCTAATCAACATTAGTGTTATGTCCTGTGAAAAGGGGGCCTAATGTATCTGCAAAAAAGGTATCGACTCATGTCAGCCTAGGCATTTCGTGGAGGCTGTAAAGGGTCGAAACTTTTCGTTAACTGGTAAATTTTCTGCATGTCTAAGGACCATTCTTCCCCAAAATGCGATCAGTTGTATGACAAAATTGATTTCATTTATCAGTAATTATGTGATAACTTGCTTGGTATCATGGCACCATGGAGATGCGTTAAACTCCCTTTTGCCAAATCGCTGCTCAGTTTTTTTTTTTCCAGCTTGAAACGTTTCAACGGTTCAGCAATTTTTCTGAGACGATATACCGGCAAACATTTAAAGTCTTTAACCCTGTACCAAACGACAAAATGTTGGACTTGTTCATTTGGAAAGCATTTGCAGTCGACAAAATAATAGAACTCAAATTTTGAAATCTGCCGTAGGAAGGGTAGAAAGCATTGTAGAAAAAGGAGAAAATGCTGGTCTCCAGCATTTTCTCCTTTTTCCACAATGTTTTCAAAAGCCTTCTCTGTCAGGCTTGTTAAAACTCGGGGTTGTGTGGTTAAGGGTTAACTCTGATCTCTAAACTAAACGACAAAATTTTGGACTTGTCAAAATTGAAAGCATTTATAGACGACATACTGAATTCGGTTCAAATGATTGTACATGTACTTGTCTTTGAAATGTTAAAAAAAAGATTGTGGGAAAAGAAGAAAATGACGGTCATCAGCATTGTCTTCTTTCCCTACTGTTTTCAAAAGCTTATTTTCTTCAGGGTCGTTTAAACTCGGGATTGTGTGGGTTTAGAACAGACCAAAATATAGCAGTTGAAGGTTGTTTTTGCTAGAATATGTCATAAAATAGCGGATAGTGTAGATCTGATAGTGTAGATCAAATATCAGACTGAACGTTTTGTGCAATCTCATCCTGGTCTTCACTGTCCGATATAGGCAATCTGTTCTTAGTTTAAACACCTATTATGCAGATAGTACTAAACTTGTACTATGCAATATTGAAAAAAACGATAACGAAGGCGTTCAAGCTGACATAGTTCTACAAATTACAGCGAGGGACGTAATGATCTACAAAACGATTTTAGCTGAGCTTAGCGTATTAAGAATCGTGCAACAATATTGCCATGTTGCCAGATGTTGACGACAAGAGAAGAGCTCAAAGGACAAGTGCATGACGACTAACTATGGCGATTGTTAAAAGGGTATCAAAATAACTCACATTTGGGACTATTGTGCGCTCAGGTAATACGGGAAAAAAAAATTGTTCACAATAAGCTGTACTTGTACACTAAGTAACAAAAGCACAAACAGAGTCTTCAAAATGTACAATAAATCTATTATCTAAAGCTGTATTAAGCTAGGATAATTGCATACATATATATATATAATAAACATCAAAGGGTTGCAAAACTGTTGTAGCTGCCTATATAAATTATAGGTACTCGCAATTCTCTCGCACCAATAGTTCGATATGCTACAGATTTATTTGTAAATAAAGGAATCAGGCATGGTACGTAAAGTATACGTTAGATAATCAGTTCAGATAATCTTTTGTTTCAAGCTGATTAACAGAAGGAGGTTATCACATGTCCATAAACCACAATACATATAACCCCAAGGCTGACATTATATATTCATTAATATTTCGACTGTCATCTCGAAACGGTTGTACATGAACAGGAAATGTCAGACGCCTATATAGTAGCTTTACGTTTGTGTCTCAAAGTTCTCGGCAAGCCTCTTTTCCTTTGGCACAATACCATGGGTTCTTGTAAACTGCTTACTGATACATATTAGATGTGGATTTTACTTAGTAATAAAGTTAATTTAAAAAGCCAGAGATAACTAACGAAAAAAGTCAAAATGAGGTCGATCCAGGTGCACTAGTTTTATAGTCTTTTTAGGGTGATAGGCGACCATTGGGCCTATTGTAGACGGCATAAATCAACATCAGACTTCACAATTCCGCGAGCTTGTTCAGTCGGCCCCTCTAGAAAATATCCTTTTGAGTGGTAGGGGAATGTATTTCCAGCCGTACTGGCTTTTTTTTTTCGTGAATCCGTTGACGGTAACGTAGACTATAAAGACCCAAATTAGACTTGACATACTATTCAGTATGATACAAAGTAATCCTGTTTGCAAAACGCAAGTCGCTAAGATCAAATAAACACATGACAGCCTTAATACGTGAGTTTAATAAAAGTGTACAAAAAAAAAAAAATACTAGAAAAACAGCGTCAGTGTTTTGCATATTTTGAAATTCAAAAACCTTGCATATTCAGTAAATCTCTTTCGGAGTCAAAAAGACGTAACCACGGGGTTATTTGGACAACAATAAATGTATCTATGATAATGTGACTGTACAGTATGCTAATTCAGCTAAATGCTTGTCATTGAAAAGTTGACGAGACTCTGGGAGCCCAATCAACATTATTGATGTTTTCAGTAAGGAGAGAAACATTCAACATTGTGCCATTACAAGGTCGTTTGGCATCTGCTACCAGGCACGGTCTCGAACAGATTTGCAACTAACACAACTTCTGATTGGCTAAACCATTTGATTCGTTTAGCCAATCAGAAGTTGTGTTTTCATTTTTCAAATTTAGAATATTCTTCAACATAAGACTAAGGATATCCTTAAGAATGGTTAGTGAATATATAGGGACCCAGGTTGAACGTTCCCAAACTTATCCTTTGGTGATATAAGGATTTAATCCAAGAAAGGCAGATAATAAGGTTTGTTATAGGCGACAAAACTTCATACTCGTCTGAATTCAGGGTGTTTGAGGGCGGCAAGATAGCATGGCTCATATAATGGAATCTACCTGCAAAAAGGGTTGAGAACAATTTGGGAAAAAAAGAAAAATGCTCGTTGCCAGCATTTCCTCTTTTTCCCATAATGTTTTAATGTGTCTCCTTAGGGCAATTAGTACAAGAGATTGTTTGGTAAAGGTTTTAAAAATTATGGCTGCTAAAATTGACTAACGCCGTGGTAAAAGTGCCCTAAGTGCAATGCATTTTACATAACCAGAAGACGACAAAAATTATCTTTTATTACACAAATTCCGGGGAAATCTGTCTCTGAAGGTTGCGTTTAAGACTTGGCGTTTAACCCATAGCTGTACAAATACGACCTCCTTGACCTCTATTGCATACGAAATTAAAGAAAAGGAGGTGCTTGCCAGTAGCAGGCAAGTATTCATCATTTTTCTGCGTCAGCGGCTGGTACAAGCAGTATACATGTAAGTTCACAGTAAAAATAATTAAGTGGAGCTCTGAGAAACGGGGGTTTAATGCATCATCTTATTGCATTATACCCAGCAAGTCGTCACGCAATATAGATCAATTATTTCTAAAATCGACTAAATCATGGGATAAAACGGTCCTTTGCAATGCAGAAAACTTATCAAAAGCAAAAGGTTTCTACCCAGGTCAGCCTGCGCTGACTGCGCATGCTGACATGGGTCGATACTTTTGAAGATACTAACCTACTTTGTCACACAGCATGATCCAATTACATATGACTGTTTTGCAATTATTTTGGGCATGTTTTTCGTACAAAAACGCTGCGATAGTCGATCTTCTACATTGATAATAAGATAACTTTTTATATAAGGGTGATTTTGAAACTTTATCAAAATCTTCCGCACATGAAGACACATTTGTTTGCTCGCATTATCTTTATTCAGAAGATTATCATCAACTCGTGACCTGCAACGGGCGAAACCAGTATGCTACAGGTATTAATACTAATCCTGCTGAGTAGGAATTAATGAACTTTTGCTGACAGCGTGACTCAAAATCAGAATGCACAGAACGTGCAGCCTAATCTTAGATTTATACTGTCCGATACCGTGAGATTTTTTTCCGGTGATAGAACTTGTGAAAACTCCATAATTTCTGGTCTGTAAAATCGGCTGGTTTTAACTAATATTATTTTGAAGCTTGACGTTAAAAGCGAAGGGAATAGGATTAATCACTGGCCAAACCGCACCTTTACCATATAATTTAGACCCAAGCCGATTCATCCGCATGCGTTCTCGCCAACTCTAGAGATGCAACGAGCAAGATCACCAAAGTAACCGTCTATAGATGGAGAAGAAAAAGTTGGTTAAAAATCGAACAAAATCGTTTTGCTTCCCTGAAAACGTTTGCCCTTGCAACGAATTTTGGTGGGTGTAAAACAACTAGCCTACAATGTTATGTATACAAAAAATAAAATTTATACAATGTATTTACCGTTAAAGAACCTTCTCTACTAAACTTCCGATCTCGTTTTGGTTTCGGCGGAGGTTTTGGTGCTCGTCGTTTGGGTTTTCCCGCCAATTTTTCTCCATCTTCCATTACTCCAGCCATTTTGTCACAAAAAAAGTTTTAAAGCACTTGACACTGACGAAGAAATCGCAGATACTTTGCACTGTTTTATAATCCAATAATTAAAGTCTTGTAAAAAATAAATAAATAAAATATAAAAACGGTTTAGACTCTACCCTCCTTAAATATTTGGCATAATACCTGAAAACGCCCCTCCACTATATCGCGAAAACCCATGAAAATCTAAATCGTGTGTCAAAAGAATTTTGATTTCTAATGGATTCATTCCGTATACATCAAATACAGTATTGGTCTACGGAATAAAGCACAGAATTTCATTTATATATCTTTTAATTCGTAAAACAATACCACATGTATGCATAGGGCTGTATAGTGGAGGGGCGTTTGCCGGTATTATGCCAAATATTTTTGTTTTTATTTATTTCAACAGTCAAGAATATGTTAGATTGCTTTATTTAAATTCGTTTACCGGGAATGTCAAAACCCAATATTCCAGATTAACATTTATTTCCTGCTGAGTTATTCGTTTCTTGCCCTTTTTTTTTTATTCCTTATATGACACAAATTCCTGAAATAAACACAACACAATATGCCACAACCGATGCTTGACAAACACACGCTGAAATCTACATTATGGCTGTCACATTATATATTTTAATCATATACACTATCTTACGGTATATCCACGTTTAATTACACACTGAGCACGTGCTCTTTTCAATTTTACATGAGTTTACCTGTCAACAAGTTTAGGGCAAAATGAAGGTTGTCTGAAACCATAATCATAATTTCAAAAACTGGCCATTCGATTGGCTGACACTTTCTGTCTCAGCCAATGAAATGGCTTGTTTTGGAATTTTGACTTGAATTTACACTGTTGTGAAGAAATTAATTTCAGTAGTGTTGTATACGTTTATAATTAACTACGTTTTTATAAATCGACACTTGAGTCTTGCTCTGCACGGAAATAATGCTTTAATGCATCTACAAAAAGTATCCATGTCAGCCTGCGCAGTCCGCGCAGGCTGACATGGGTTGATACTTTTTGCTATTTGTAAATTTTCTGCATCTTCAAGGACCATCCCACCTCTTAATTTTGTCGGTTGTCAGGCAAAATAGATTTTATGGATCCATAATTATACTATAACTTGCTTGATATTATGCATCACAGAGTTGCATCAAGTCCTCTTTTGTCAGAGCACCACTCACTTTTAATGCTACCAACCATTCACAAAATAAGTAAGCACTACTAGAAAAGAATAAAACAATACCACATCCATCAGTGGTTTAAGTTTCCCCAGGAAAAAAATCCGAGATAGACAATTCGAACGAAAGAGAAAAAAATGTCAGAAACAATCTAACCTAACTACATGTACCACTTCCAAGATTAAACTTGTATTATCTAGCAGACGCTCAGAGAGAGAGAGAGAGCTAAAAAAAAAGGGGGGGGGGGCAAAATTCTACCAGAGTCTATATACAGAACTTTTTACAATAATGTATACCCCAGTATTGATCTTTGTCTAATTAAAGATATGTCCAATTAAACAAGGGGAATAAAGACAATTGCGATCGCCCCCAGTGAGTTACAGTCTAGTTAGGAACTTATAATTGAAATGCGAGCCCCCTACTGTTCTTTCCTGTTGTGAATCTATGGATCTATGATGACATATATACGGCCTTGAAGTACCTGTAAAAAACGGCTTTTGAAGAAGACAAGTGTGGGGAAGGCAGCAACTGTTTGATTCGAACAATTGCTCCTTTTGCCACATACATGTAGTTGAGCCCGGTAGTTCAGTCAGAAACGTACATGGCTTAAAAAAACCAAAGGTCGCCGGTTTTATCCATTTATCCATGGAAACCCCAGCTTCAATAAATGTAGGCAGCTCTACTGGTGGTTCCGAATCCGAAATCTCTTTTCCGATGCTTTCCTTCAAAACAAATTGTATGTACAGCACAAGGTCTCATTGTTGCATACAAAAGAAAGATAAGGAGAAGTAAGTTTGCCCAAATATTTGAGACACGCTCTATGAAAAGCATCTGCCAAAACTATCGACCCATGTTAGCCTGCGCAGTTCTTTTGCAATCGGTCAATTTTCTGCATGTACGAGTATAAGGACCATTCTTCCTCAGAATTCATTCGATTGTTTGACAAAATGGATCTAATGGATTCAAAATTTTAGTAATGACCTGCTTGGTACAATGTATCGCGGAGATGTATTAACTCTTTACCACACAATCCCGACTTTTAACGACCCTGAGAAAGAAGCCTTTTGAAAACATAGTGGGAAAAGGAGAAAATGCTGGTAACCAGCATTTTCTCCTTTTCCCACAATGTTTTCTACTCTTTCCAACACAAATTTAAATATTTCATTCACATTTATTTTGTCGTCTGCAAATGCTTTCAATTTGGACAGGTCTAAAATTTTGTTGTGTGGTAAAGAGTTAAACCCCCTTTTGCCAGAGTATGGCTTGTTTGTTTTACATAATGCAAAGTTTATATTGTAGAATAAATGAAAGGTTTGTTAAACACGCCAATTCTATTGAAGGTCCGGTTTTCATAGTACATTGCATACCTATAGTCAACCGGCGATAATCTGTCACTTTATAGCAATTTTTTTTAATGTAATTTTGGGGGATTAAGTATGAAACAATTTTTAACCCAATACCAAACAATCTCAAATTTTAACGACCCTGATGGTAAAGACTTTTGAAAACAATAGGGGAAAAAGAGAAAACGCTGTTAACTAGATTTTTTTCTTCTTTTCCCACATTTTTTTTTTTTTATCCTTCTTAGGACAATTGTCATATTTTTTTTAGTAGTTTTCGATTTGTCGTCTGTAAATGCTTTCAGTTTGTACTGGTCAAGACTGCGCAGGCTGAATTTGGGCGATGCTTTTTTCAGATGTATTTAAAGACCTTTTCATAGAGCAAAATGTCGTCCCTACTCTTAACAAGACTAGCCATCTGATTGGCTGAAGCAAAACTTTGTGACAAAAGGAAATATATGATCCATGCTCTGTGAACGGAGGGGGCTTAGTGCACCTGCCTGATGCATGATACAAAGCAAGTCATCGCAGTATTATAAATCTGTTTTGTATCACAACCTACTGAATCATGAGGTAAACTGGTCCTTTGACACGCAGAAAATTTACCAAAAGCAAAAGGTTTCGGCCCAGGTCAGCCTGCGCTGAATGCGCAGGCTGACATGGGTCGATACTTTTTGCAAATTCAATAAGCCCCCTTTTCACAGAGCATGGCTGATATGCCTTTCGCCGTAATAAATTATTATAACTATGAAAAAAGCTTTGAGAACTGATCGATGAGCATATAATACCGTACAGTGAGTGTTCTTTGTTTGCTCAACTGCGTTCAACTGCTATTGTATTGCAAATTAAATATCCCGATATTTCGATTAAATAAATAAAGCGTTAATGAAGAAATAGGAAACGTGAATCATACACAATTACACAATTAGCCCCTGCATAGGACTTTGTTTTTCGTATGTTGCTGTAGAACACTTTTAAAAACATTGTGACACAAGGTGTAATTGTTCGTATGTAATTCCTTCTATCGCTGCATTGTCAACATTGTTTTTACTCCTCAGTAAATGTATAGAATCCTCAATGCTGAATTAATGAAATGGATCTTCTCAGGTTCGAACACTAATAGACACACAGCCCCCCAAAAAAGTCAGTATGAATTTGTTGTTATGGACAGAGTATGTACCAAACTAGTAGAGATTGGAGAACAAGGAGCAATCCACAGAATTATTCTGTGTAGTCTGATCTTTATCTACATTGTCCGCAAATCAACGTACATTGAGCCTACCGCTCTACGGGTTTGGATTTATAAACGTTGATGTACGAGACACCCAACTGGCGTGGTATATTGCCTATCGTCATCTGGTATGAAATTGACGAAAAGAGCCGACAAACATGTGCAGTCTGATCTTGATTGTCTCTATATCACACCCGAAAAATGGTTGAGATTTATACTGCACATACAAAAATCATTATAAGCCTTGCTCTGGAAAAAGGGGGCATAATGCGTCTCCGTAATGCATTGCATCAGGCATGACATCACCTAATTAGGGATCCATAAAATCCACTCAGTTTGTCTAACAAATGACTGAATCATAAGTCAGACTGGTCTTTTGACATGCAGAAAATTGACAGAAAGCAAAAAGTTTCGGCCCAGGTCAGCCTGCGCGGACTGCGCAGGCTGACCTGGGTCGATACTTTTTGCAGATGCATTAAGTCCCCTTTTCGCAGAGCATGGCTCTTATATTTATATTTTACATCGCTTCGCACAAAACACACTTAAACAGTAGGAAATACCGAGATATTGCAGGAATTCTGAACCTTTTTTTCGGTCGGAATATCTCTAAAAACATCATACAGTTTTGATCAAAGATAAGAGTATGCAGTCTGATCTTTGATCAATATTGCCCACAAGTGAATTTCAAGTCGCGATAGGTGTTAACTTAGGCTGGTTCTGGCAATGACTTTTCTTAACATGGTAACATATAGTGCCATATTTCTATAATTAGGCATAGATCTTTTTACACAGAGAATTAACTAATAAAGAAAATTAACCAGGGTCGTAACATGAGTAATACATGTGCGTGAATTTATCAGCAAAACTTCGACTCAGACTTTTATAACGTTAGTCTATTGTTGATTGTTTGATTAAATGAATAGTGTTTTACGCCTCTATCAACATTATTTCAGTTATATCACGCTCACAGTTCACCTATTACTTATTTATGTGTGACCTGGGTTTCACTAATACTAGGCCAGGGCTCTAATGTATCTTGCTGTAGGACACTACTACGTAAAAATCAAGCCATTCGCGTGAGGATCGAACCAGAAACGTCAGGATTTCGAATCTATTTGGTGATCCGAGATCATTTTCGTTTAGTGTACCTTTGCATCTATAGCGTCCGTTTTTTAGTCAAGCCCACATAATAATGGCTTGCAACACGCGAAAAGGGGCATTCGGACATTTGCGTAAAGTGTCGTCTCGGATCAGCCTGCGCAGTCCGCGCAGGCTGATCCGAAACGGCACTTTACGACTACATTAGATTTTGTGCTACAGTAGACTTGCGCAAAACAAAAAATTACATAAAAACGGAAAGTGCCGTCTCGGATTAGCTTGCGCGGACTGCGCAGGCTGATCCGGGACGACACTTTACGCAAATGTCCGAATGCCCCTTTTCGCGTGTTGCAAGCCATATAAGAATCCTTTTGACTTTCAGTGGATTGCATTTTCAGCCGTCGATAGAGGTTGAGTTTATTGAACAATGTTCTGGCAAAAGGGGATTTAATGCATTACCGTGTTGCATTATGCCATGCAGGTCATCGTATAATTTTAAATCCATAAAATCTCTTTTGTCTAATAATCGACAAATCAAGAGGTTGAATAGTCCTTCGACATCCAGAAAATTTACAAAGAGCAAAACGTTTCGACCCATGTCAGCCTGCGCGGCTGACATGGCCGATTCCGTACCTACATCTAACCTCGTCCGTATCAAGGGGGGTTTCCATTTTGAAATACCGCCAGTCACATGATCTTAAACATGGCGGCGCCCTGTAAATCGACCAGCAACGGCAACAACAGCCATGGTGATAAGCAACCTATCGCTGAAAAATACCATCGTAATTGATAGTTAGAAAATAATGTACAAATTGTTTGTCAACGGAAGTGTATTTAGAAAGATTCCAACGGAAACTTGTGACTAGTATTTGTTTTCTAAGTGGAGTATTACGATTGTAAGAACGGTGAAGCGGTGTACTTCCGGCGAAGAAATGTGCCTTGTAGGTGCATATCAAGCTACGCGATACAGCCGAGGGAATTGATCACCGGATCACCCGAGGTATGCCGAATGCGGGTGATACTTTTTCAAATGCATTTAGCCCCATTTTCAAAGAGCATGGCTCAATATATCTGGCACCAAAAGAGTTAGTGTCGTCTGCTGCAATTTTTTTTTTTCTGGGTGTCATCTATAGGTTCGCTCAGTTCACTCGATTAAACCATGTATCTCTGCAGATAAAAACCTTGTGAACGGTAAACAAAAACTGGAATTCGTTAAACAGGTTACTCAGTTTCCTAAACGCTATACCAAACAATCCCGTATTTTAACGACCCTGAGGAAAAGGGGGCGTTTGAAACCATTGTGGCAAGAGGAGAAAATGTTGGTAACCAGGGTTGGTTGAGAAGACACTGAAAAATATAGACAAAAAAGTAGATGTAATTGCATTTTGCCAATTATAAGAAAATTTAACAGGGGAAAAAAACTTTTTTAGCGAATGTTTACATTTTAGAGCCGTTAAAGGATTTTAGAGTTATTTTTATATCTTATAACATGTCTAAAATCTTTTTTAACTTTCCCTAAATGAGATATCCTGTTGTATAAAGACTTGCCCTAGGCGATACAAACAAAGTACATGCAACTGAATTCATAATTGACTGAGTGATGTTTTACCGGTACGCCGGCTTTAACAATATTTCAGTCATATTAGAGCGACAGCTCGGGTTTGCATGTATCCTGGGTTTCATCACTACTAGGCCATAGTTCTGAAGTGTTTTGCCCAAGGACACTCCAACAAAATAACCCAGTGCTTTGAGTGAGGATTAAACCTGGAGCCTGCAGGCCACGAAACTGAGCTACGCAGAGTTCCTCAACTACAGCCAATGTGTGAGCCAAGTATTACAGATAATTGGAAATCATTACTTTATCTTACAACAGTCTGGTTGCATTCTGTTCAAATATCGGTCAAAAACCAAAATAATGGTTTTAAAATAAATATGGAATGATATTTATGTTTAAACTATTGGTTTCATCAAGGATAGGGCACTCTAATGGGATTCGTGTGACATCGCCTTTCATCGCCAAAAGCGTTCGGATTCGGCTATGACTCGGGTAATCCGTAATCGATCGGCCGATAGACGCTGCATCCCTGCATCGATTACGGATTACCCGAGTCTTTGCCGAATCCGCACGACTTTGGCGATGAAAGGCGATGTTACACGAATCCAATTAGGGTGCCCTATCTTTATTATGTATATGTGCCACGCTATGTGAAAAGGGTTTTTTTTTTATATCTGCAAAAAGTATCAACCCACGTCAGCCTGCACAGACTGACATGGGTCGAAACTTTTTGCTATATACATTTTTCCTGCATGCCCAAGGACCATTTTATCTCATGAGTCAGTCGGTCGTCAGACAAACTGCGCCGTCTGCGTAGGCTGACATGGATCGAAACCCTTTGCTCTTGATGAATTTTCTGCCTGTCCAAGGACCATTCCACCTCATTATTCAGCCGGTTGTTAGACAAAATGGATGTAATGGATCCATAATTATGTGATGACTTGCTTGGTATAAAGCATCATGGAGGTGCATTGATCATCCTTTGCCATAGCATGGATGGAGTAGAATGTCATCTGATTGCTGTAATACATATGATCAGTAGAGAACAATGCTTATTTTTTGCGAATGTTTTCAACATTATTAGTTGTACGGTCAGGTGGGAGGGGACTTGGAAACTTGTTCACGGCTGTGGTGAATCATGTCGTCCCGAGCCGAAGGCGAGGTGGCGACATGATTCACCACGGCCGTGAACAAGTTTCCAAGTCCCCTCCCACCTGACCGTACAACGAATTTATTATACTGCAAAGTGTTACCATTCCAACTTGTATGAAGCGAAATTTACCTGGGTTTTTTTTGGTTTCAAAAATTGAGTACGCTGACGAAGTAGAATTTCCCTTCTGAGTGCCCCAATTCAATGAAAACTGACGTCACTGGGAACTGACGTCACTGAAACCTTGGTAAAACGTGCAGTTTGGTGCATAATCTTGATGTTAATCTTGATCGACGCCGCCATATTGGATGTTGTGTTGAAAGTGTAGTCATGTATACGGGGCTCCCGAAAGGGAAACTGCTTTTACGCTGGTTTTGCCAGTGTACATGATATATATGTTCGGGGCAGATTATCCAATCACATCACAAGAAATTTCTTTGCAGTATAATAATGAGTTTTGCGTGGGTTTTCTATGCATGTATGCCATTCTATAACTTTAATCGTTCAACAATGCAGTTTAGACGGCCCCAAAATGTAACTTCCAGTTGTATAAAGGGTTGTTTGAAGTGTATACAGATAAGAACGTTCATTCTGAAATTGACCTTATTTCTTCAGTTAAAAACGGCGCAGATAAAATTTTGAAGGTATATACATGTAGGTCAAGTGGCTTGAGAGACTCGATCAGTTCAAATATACTCTTCAGCTAGGGTCGTTAACATAGGAAAAAATGTCCAACAATTCAAACTGAAATTAGGCCTTCAAAATGAGTACGAAGAAAAGGAGAATTGTTCCTCAAACAGCAAGATTTGTTTTATTATCATTTTTTCGAACTTAAATTTTTGTTGGGGTTCTCACCAGAATTGTCTCATCGAAACAATCTCTTAGAACCTTCAAAGATGAGCTAAATTTGAGGGAAATGGTTTAAGACCTTTACTTAACTTTATCCTACCGAATAAAAGAAATGAAACTTTCAAGTCGATAGTAAACCCCCAACTTTTCCAACTTCAAACGTATGTTGGGAGAAAATGCTGGTTGCGTTGCTAGCATTTTGTTCTTTTCCAGAATATTTTCAAAAGCTTTCTTCTTCAGGGCCATAAAAACACGGGAATTTTAAGTAAAGTTTTGAAAAAAAACAAACTAAAGGTAAATAAATATCTGGCTTGTTATTTTATCCGAAGATATGGTTTCTGATTGGTGCCCCTATACCCTTAGCGTGTTAACCACATCTAAAATTCTTCCTACACACAATTTAGATGAAGATCAGACCGCCTTTTACGGCCAGTGTAGATTCAAGATCAGACTGCACATAACGTGTAATCTGATCTTGAATCTACACCGGCCGCTACTTTCTAAGGCACATAATTGATTGAGATTGCAGTTTTTCCTCCTGACTGAAATGTTCATGGCGCTAGATAAGGATGAAAAGGTAATCTATCTGAAGTTTCGAAAGATGTCATATCGAAACCAGCCTGGTCACAAGTGCAGAAATCTATATTACAACATAAAAGTTAAGTATAATCCGATTAAATTCCTTATATAGCTTCAACGATTTATTAAAATCTCATCCCTTGTCCTATCACATTCGAACATTAATGTTATTTGAGCCTTACTCTGTGAAAAAGGGGCTTAATGCATCTGCGAAAAGTATCGACCCAGGTCAGCCTGCGCAGTCCGCGCAGGCTGACCTGAGCCAAAACTTTTCGCTATTAGTCAATTTTCTGTATGTCTAAGGACCAGTGTACCTCATGAGTAAGTCGGTTCTTAAAAATAATAGTGGCTATTATGGATTCATAAGTATATGATTGCTTGCTTGGTACCATGGGTCACGGAGACACATTAAGCCCCCTTTTCACAGAGCGTAGCTCATTTATTTTGCGGACAATGTAGACCAAGACAATCCTACACATAGGTATAGGTGGAGAATTTAGGGGCCAGTATAGTAGAGGGTGAGACCCATTATTACCTATGAAGGGACTCGGGAACAAAGATTTACTTGCCAACTCCCTCATTTTGTTTTTTTTTTAACTACAATAAAAAGCTCTCAAACTGTGCAGTCAGATCTTGATCTACTGTGTGCATAAAAAGTAGTCTAATCTGGACCCATATTGTGTACAAAAGCAGCGAAAGTTGTGCTTAGCGCTCAAATTATTTTCCTAAACAGAATAATCCACGCAGTTCCCAATAACTGAACAATCCCACAGACTTTTCTTCCAGGAATTTGAGAGCTGAATTGTTATTACCTAGGCTGCAGATCCGAGTAAAAATCTTCGATACTAAAGGGTAAAAAATACGTTTTGTGTTCTTTAACCCTTTGGCTGCTAAGTGCGACCCACTGACCTTTTGCGGACAGTGTAGATCAAGATCAGACTGCACAGAACGTGCAGTCTGATCTTGGATCTACACTGTCCGATAAGAAGATATTTTCTCCCAAAAAAACAACTTTAAAAGAGTCAAATGCATGTTGTCTCTGTTGGCTTGAACGTTTCATTAAAGTTAGTCAGCAGGATAAGCTCTAATATTCCTTACTATAACCTATGCGGTTGGTACTCATATAGACGCTCTCAAACAGAAGACACTACGATTCTCAAGCAAAAAAAAACTTTTGATCTAAGACAGTTCAACTTTTTACTTGATAGTAAATTTTTTAGAAATGTCCATATTTGAATCATGTTTTCCGGATGACGATATTTGTGTGGCTTACTTGTTGGTAATTGCCTTTAAACGGTTTAATAGTTTAAAAACATTGCATAAAACGGAGAAGATTCTGGCTACCAGCATTTTCTCCGTTTGCCTCATTGTTTTCAGAAGCATATCTCCCGGGTTGTGAAAATATGGGATTGTTTGGTAAAGGGTAAACACCTAAATAATGAAAATTCAACACCAAAAATATCAATTGTCTTGTTTCTTTTTATGTGCTCTGGTCCGCAGAGTAGTTCCAATATAGAATTACGACACAAATAAGGAAAATCTAATAAATAACATTCAAGATAAGACTTCCACCACCGTAGATTATAGCTTTAAATTGTATATTCGTTCGTTCGTTCATTCGTTCGTTCGTTCGTTCTTTCGTTCATTTCTTCGTTCATTCGTTTGTTTAACGACGTTCAAACATAATTTCAGTTATTCCCGGCCGATAGTGCACCAATCCATGCTTTCCTGGTGTTTCTTTGACCAGCACTTTGCACAAAACCACTGCCCGCTGCTAACCCACATACATATTGTCGGTACCATACGAAGGGTGATCAGAAAGAACGTGAACCAGTGCCTTTATCGGAATATTGTTATAAAAATCAACTTGGAATGTTTACTGTTTTTCAAAGTAACCTCCTTTGTGTTCTATGCACTTATTCATTCTTGATTCCCATGCGCGAAACACGTGGGCGAGCCCGTCATGTGACATCACTCTCAACGACCCGGTCATGGCATGGGTTAGCTCCTCTCTGCTCTCGTAGCGCGTGCCACGTAGAGAATCTTTCAAAACAGGAAATAGCCAAAAGTCACATGGGGCCAGGTCTGGACTATAGGCAGGATGGTCTAATGTTTCTATGTTTAGTTTTTTCAAAACTTCCTGTACAAGTTTGGCTTTGTGAGCGGGAGCATTATCTTGATGTAAAATGACGCTTCTCCATAGAAGTTCCGGCTGTTTTTTTCGGATGGCCTGTATTAAATTCATTCGAATAATGCTGGCATAATACTCAGCATTGACTGTAGTATGTATAGGTACATGATTTAGAAGAAAACGTTGAGAAGAGAAAAACATGATGCACATAACTTTACCAACAGACTTAGAAAGTTTGGCTTTAACAGGGGACGGCGATGTTGGATGTTTCCATACACTGCTTTGTTGTTTAGATTCGGGCTCGTAAAAGTGTACCCATGTTTCATCGCATGTCACAATACGATCAGTAAAGTTTGATCCTTCTTTCCTAATGCGTTCTAAAATTTCAGAACAAATTTCGACCCTAACCCCCATTTGCTCGGGCGTCAGTAGCCGAGGCACCCACCTTGCACAAACACGCGACATTCCAAGTTTGTCAGTTAAAATCTCCTGTGCACTTCCATAGGAAATGCTAAATGTCTCAGCTATTTCCCTGACAGTAACTCGACGATCTTGCTTTACATGCTGCTGCACATCCGCGATAGTTTTGTCCGTTACTGATGTTGATGGACGGCCAGATTTAGGGTCATTTTCAACGGTTTCGCGTCCTTCTCTAAATCGTCCAATCCATTTACAAATACTGGTTTTCTTCAGTGCTGAGTCCCCATTAACTTTATCTAAATCGGCCTTAATTTCCGATGAAGACTTTCCGAGTTTAACGTAAAACTTTATAATTACTCTCTGCTCAAATAAAACGTCATCCGACATTGTGAACCGCTAACGCAGTATGTGATGTCATTGAAATGACGTCACTCTTTTCTTATTTGCCTATGACGTCATTTAAACGCTTGAGTAAGTAACCAGGTAATTAATGTTCATCTGTGCAAATTTTTGTTATCTTAAGTAAAGTAGTTTTTGAAATAATCGGGTGGTCCGCGTTCTTTCTGATCACCCCACGTATTTAGCGGAAGCTTAATAAAGAAATTCATCCCGTCACAATGACTATCATCAATAGAAATCGGCCGAGCTTGGCATCGGCCCAGCGACTCTTGGATTTCAAGCTCTGTACGTCTGTACGTTACGGACTGACCTACCGCGCTCGGTAATTCTGTACATGCTACTAAGGTTATTTTCGGTCAATTTTCAAGACTTCGTGGAACTAAGATCACGTTCAAGAGAGCGTGCTATCTGGTGTTAAATCTGCGTTGACTGATCGCAGTAAAAGGTAGTATTGCAACAAAAAAATCACATTTCAATATTCAAATACAGCTTTGGTCTCTTTTCCTTATTAAGTATATAGCTGTGGTTTACGCCGTTTTCAACATTATTTCAGTCAAATCACGGCGACGTCACTTACCCTTGAGTTTTTTAGGTTTCACCAGTCCTGGGCTCCCCTAAGAACCACTTGACTCAAACACTAGTGCCTTGGATGAGGATCTAACCCAGGGCTCGTTGATAATAAATCGACGGTCCCAAAAACGGATGTATGCAGGACTCACCGTAAAAAGAAAAAGGGTTGTTACCAATAGGTTATGATAATGAACATCAATGATCAAGAAATTTGGGGAACGATGTTATGTTATGTGATGTTACGTTATGTTTTGTAAGGTAACGTTAAGTTACGTTACGTTGCGTTACGTTACGTTATGTTATGTTGAAATATCTTTAAAGTGGAATTTAACGTGGGTTTTAAAAGATTCTGCATTTGTATCACGACGATATTTTAATACCTTTCCTGTGTTTCACCAGTACTAGACACCGGCTCTGCAGTGCCCCACCAATAATGAATTAGTAAACAGAGCACAGAGCAATATAGAAAATTCTCTTTACCTTTAACAATTAGTAACGGCCTTTATTTGATCTTTCTTCATGCATTATGAAATGTAAATACAATGTAGTCTTCTATTTTTCCAACTTCACTGATCGATATGAATGCTACCGAGTCGTAAACTTTTACCCTAAGGGCGCTCTATAAATGAAACTCACTGTCCCAACTGGTAAAGAGGTCAGCAGAAACAGCTCAAGTGGTAGGACGTGAGACTTGTAGGCGACAAATCTCGGCACATTTGAAGCGTGGGCACGATTCCAACAGCTGGCTGACTAAAAACAAAATAAGTAATGGTCTTTCCCATGTGACATTAAATCTAGGTACGGTATGACGATGCTTTACACCGAACAAGTGAAAGAACTAGACGTAATTCAGGATGGGTTTCCTCTCGTATCTTGTACTATCTTCCTCAACCCTTTACCGCAAAATGCCGACTTTTAACGAACCCTGTTCTATTTCTTTAATCGTTTGGTGTTTACCGCCATTTAAAAAACATTTCATAACCCATTCGTTCCTGCAGTTTTATTTACCAGTACTTTGAAGTACATATTTTCAAAGCCCCTGGATGCTTAATGATCTAGCCAAAAAAAATAGTTTGGTTGGGCCGATATTCGAACTCACGACCCTCTGTTTACTTCCCCTATACGCTACCAATCGAGCAATGGACTAGTAGTATTTTCTCAAATGATTGCTGGCAATAACGCGAAGATACACGATCAGTTTTATCGTAATATTAAGATGGATTAGCTCTTTCTTCCATGATGTTTAAAAGAATTATCGACTGCAAAGAGTGTCAAAAATCTTATCTGTTCAGTTTGTGTATAAGACGAACGGGCTCCTTTTCCACGATGCTTTTTAACGACAGCAAGGGGTCAAAAGATCTATTTGTTCAGTATTGTGTATAAAATAAAATCGTTCATTTTCCACGATGTTTTCAAAATATGTTGTCTGAAAGGGCGTTAAATATTTATTTGTCCAGTTTTGTGTATCAAATAAATATTGTATCCATTCCGAGTTAATCGATTTTTCATGTACAATTTATATTGTATGGTCTGCAACATACGAAAAGGGGCTTTCGCACATTTGCGTAAAGTGCCGTCTCGGATCAGCCTGTGCAGTCCGCGCAAGCTAATCCGAGACGGCCTTTACATCAACATTAGATTTTGCCCTACTTAGACTTGCGTGGGACAGAAAATCACAAACAATCGGAAAGTGTCGTCTCGGATCAGCCTGCGCGGACTGCAGACTTTTGCGCAAACTGTCGTCTCGGATTAGAATGCGCAGTTCGCGCAGGCTAATCCGAGATAGCACTTTACGTCAAAATGAGCTTTTGTCCTACTTTAGACTTGCGTGAAACAGAAAATCACACACGATCGGAGAGTGTCGTCTCGGATCAGCCTGAGCGGACTGCGCAGGCTGGTCCGGGACGACAATTTACGCAAATGTCCGAATGCCCATTTTCACGTGTTGCAAGCCATTAATTAGTATGGGAAACATATCTAACCTGTTTGAACTCTGTGTATCGAGTTTTATGTCATTAACGAACTATTACTGTATTTGATTATTCCTTTTGCAGTCCCATGGTTAGATTATACCAGGGGCTTTAGTGGACAGTGTAGAACGTATAGAATGACCCTAAACCTACTAAAACCGCAATTTCGTGAGACGCTTCGGTGGGGGAGAGAGATAGAAAGAGAAAGAGAGCTCTGTTTAGTTATATAGATGGACACAACTACAGAGTGCACGCTATCGAACTACATATCGTCGGTTTACTTTCAAAACCTCGTAAGTACAGCTTGTAACAAGCTGTAGTTACGACGTTTTGGAAGTAAACCGACGATATATCAAACTAGTTATTTACCACTACTTCAGATGGAGGCGTTGAAGATCAGACCGCAACTAATCTTGATTCTCACACACTGACATCACCGTTAACACTTTCTCTGCCAAAGGCAACATTTATAAATTTTGCAGACGATGATCAAAAAGCAGACTACACAAAACGTGCAGTCTGATCTTTGATCTACATCGCTCACTCTTCCAAACCTGAACAGCTGTCTAAATACATTTTCATTTCTTGAAAATGGAATAGTATTTAAAGTCAATGAAAAAAAAAATAATATAACACAAATATATTCTTTTTAGAATTACTCGACATTGAATGGGTTTATATGACCGAGACAACTAAAAAAGCAACGGACGGTATAAAGCAGGATCAGACTGCACGTAGGTGCAGGCTGATCTTGCTTTACACTCTCCGTAAATTACAGCCGTGTTCGCGCAGGAGAAGACTACAGTGGTAAAAATACTCAAAGACGACACTTATGAAGTAAAGGAAAATGATTCTCTAGGCTTATGTGAAAGCTTTGTGAGGAAAGAAGCAATTACTTCTTACAAGCAACAGTTCCTTTTCTATGAAGCTTTTCACAGCTGAGAACTTCTGGAACGTAAGCAGACATTTTTAATCGCAACGGGGGAAATGAAAGCATCAAAAAAGAAAACATGAGAGACATACGATCGGTTTAGCCAATTATCTAAAGTTCAGAAAGACAGCGGTTAAATAAACAAATGACACAGATCCGAAAGTGTAAAACTGATGCAGTTTAACCCCATACCAAACAACCCCGAGTTATAAAGACCCTAGAAAAGAAGGTTTTGAAAACGTTGTAGGAAAAGGAGAAAATGCTTGGTCCTTCCCGCACATTGTTTTCTACCCTTTCAAAAGTAATTTCACTATTTAAACCACATGGAATTTGCTTTCTGCAAATGTTTATCGTTTGAAAGTCTAAAATTTTGTCGTAAAAACTTTGGCAGAGATTTAAATGGTGTTTTATGTCGTTTTCAAAAACATTTCAATATTTTCGAGGCAGAAGCTTTTTCAGCTATGTTTTTCTTGGGCTCATCGGAGCTTGAGGCTTTGTAGAGCCATACCAAAGGACATTCCTCACAGGACCAGCAAGGATCGAACCTAGATTTACTGATTTCGCATTGAACACAATAGCCACTGAGCTGTTTAAAAGGTCCCCACATTTCATCGACATACTCCTACAGTACACCAAGAAAAACCCTAAAATGACCCATCTAAGATAATAAATTCACCTTTCAACTTTCCGTCACGTCGTTTAAACTTAATTTAGAAATCCAAACTGTTTATATCAAACGATCACTTCGCGACGCATTACACGTCACTGACTCAGGTCTGTCAATTATTGAATGACAGGAGAAATTTACATTACAGGTCACAGATATTTATCCATCTACTATCACACAGTTAACATAGAAATTAAAAACATATTTCACCCATACAGGCACTATACAGGTATACCACAGCTCTAATCAATGACAGAACACACGTATACGAAAACATACATAAAAGGCCCGGTGACTTACTTTCGCTAACTTAAAGGTAAATACATACTTGCTGTATATATACCTTTATATAGCTTTGCAACGGGCCTTAATCGTCTTTTTGAACTCTTTGCATATTGAGCGTAACTGTATGTCCTTTTTTGCGGCAATGAAGATCAAGAACAAACTGCACAGAGCGTGCGGTTTGATCCATGACCTACAATGTCCGATTTTCTCTTTAGTGTGAAATTAAATGACAAGAAATAAAAAGCATTAGAATTTCGGTATTTTAATATTTTTTTTTTACCATTACAACTGCATTGCATTCAATTGAAGGTAGTGTAAAAGGTAAGGTAGATATTCGATATCGTCCCTTTCTTTTGACCCTTAACATCAATTTTTTTAACTCTTTACCAAACGACAATGTTTCAGAGGGGTCCAATTTGAAAGCACTAGCAGACGACAAAATTTGTATGGCATAGATGATGGGATTTGTATAAGATAGTCTAGAAAACATTGGGGGGAAAGGAGAAAATGCTGGTTACCAGCATTTTCTCCTTTTCCCACAATGTTTTCAAAAGGCATGTCTTTTAGGGTCGTTAAAACTCGGGATTGTGTGGTAGAGGGTCAACAGACAACAAAATTTTGAACTCGTCGTTATTGAACTCATCGGCAGACATGTGTTGACTATGACTCTAATGATGGAAATTTGCCTTGAAAAATATAATTTTTGCATTTTCCGCAATGTCTTCTAAAGCCTTTTCCCTCGGGTCATCTAAATACGCTACAACAAATTCATGTCTCTGAGACCGCCCGGGAGATAACTTTTGAGAATATTGGGGGAAATGCAAAATTGCTTTTAACAAATTGTTGTTTTATAACATAACCAATCTTTTCATTTTTTTTTATACATGTATGCATGTGAAAACATTGTAACAAACGGCAAAAAGACCCGTTTAAAATAAATTTTAGTTTTGACTTTTTCTTTCCTTCTTAAGTTGAGTGTCGCAAGATACAAAAAGTCGTCCCCAAGGAGATAATCAGTTAAATACGAGATCACAGCAATTGTCTTTTTAAGATAGCTTTTTTCTTCTTAGATTAGTTTCATTTGATTAAACCACACACACCCTTTACACCTTCTTTCCCCTTCCTTTTCCTCCCTCCCTCTCCTGAAGAAAAATACACATTTTCAGACGGCGTAGTTATATGAGCCATTCTCTGTGAAAAGGAGGTTTAATGCATCTGCAAAAAGTATCAACACATGTCAGCCTGCGCAGTCCGCGCTGGCTGACCTGTGTCGAAACCTTTTGCTTTTGGTAAATTTGACCTGAGTCGAAAGTTTTTGCTTTGTTAAATTTTTCTTTTTTTGGACAAAATGGATATTATGGATCCATAATTATATGGTTATTTGCTTGGTATGCATTATGGATATGCATTTAACCCCCTTTTGCCAGTGCGTGGCTTATTTGTCTTCACCAGACGTTTTGGATTATTCCATATTCAAGCAATTAAAGCATCTGCAAAAAAAAAACCCTATTTAGCAAACGACAAAATTTTGGGCTCTTCCAAAGCCAAAGTATTTGCAGACGGACTATTTAAATGTGGCTTAAATAGTGAGATTTGTCTTTCAAAGGGTACAAAACATTATCGGAACCGGAAAAATTGCTGGTTACCTGCATTTTCTCCTTTTCCTCAAAATATTTTCAAAAGGCTTCTTCCTTAGGGTTGTGAAAACTAAGAATTGCGAGTTAAAGATACATCTTTACTCTTTTTTATCCGTTTTTTTTTAATTTCGATTCATCTTTATTTTATGAAACTATAATTATACTTGTATATTCATGCCAAATGTTGCCCCTGATAGTTGCAAGGTTGCACAGATTACGAAGAATAGAAAGTGCATTTCATTTTCTAGGGGCTATCCAAGATATCACCGTGGTTGTTTCCGGCTTTAAATCGGAGACGAACCCCTCGAGTTTCTTTATCCCATACACCTTATATATTGATTATCTATCTATGTTTATACAGCTGACTAGATTCTACACAATATCAAGTTTTAACAGCGTTTTTCTCTCTGGCTGTAAAGATGTATCTTTAAATGAGTCTTGTGTGGATACTTCAGCTTTGGGTGAAGAATCTCTATGGAAATATCTGATGCCTCACTCTGTATATCTGCAGGAGGTCCTGTGTAGCTCAGTAGTGAAGGTGTGGAGTACGAAACCTGAAAGCCTGAAAGCGCCGGCTTCGATACTATTTCGAAGCGCTTGGTTTGTCATGGAAGTGTCCTTGGGCAAGGCACTGTGGGACCTTAACCTATTTTTGATGCAGAAAGTCATTCCGTCTCAGCCAATCAGATGGTTAGTGGAATGTATAATCAGAACTGAGCTCTACAGTGGTTAAATCTTTACCACATGACAAAAATGTAGACTTGTCCAAATTGAACGCATTAGCAGACCACAATATAACTGTAGCTCAAATGATGATTTCTATCTTTTACTGGGTAGAAAACATTGTGGGAAAAGGAGAAAATGCTGGTTACCAGCATTTTCTTCTTTTCCCACAATGTTTTCAACAGGCTTCTTTCTCGGGGTCGTTAAACTCGCGATTGTGTGATAAAGGGTTGATAAATTTTGACCCAAGTCCCTGGGATTGAACTCGATCGCATAACAAAGACTATACAGGACACAACAGGTCCCCCCAAACGATATATATGTACGCCATATTGAATACATGGCAATAAACAATAAAACGTGTATACAATTTACACTTTGCACTCAATAAGAATGCAAAAACTTACTTGTATAAGATTTAGTATTTTTTATTTGAATACACATGGGCAAGCATGATAAACTTTACTGCAACCAAGAGTGTAGATATGATCAGATTCCACGGACATGTAGGCTGATCTTTGTCTACTCTGTTCGGAAAGGACATCGCAGGTTTTATAACCTAAGACATGAATAACTCTTCTCTGTAAAATGAATAGATTCGACCTGTCCCGACATATAAAACTAGCTTTCTTCAGCAGTTGAAGACATTTTTTGTCCTATTTTTATGTCTGGTATGTCTTTAGGTCTGATCTACGATGTCGATCAAAGCTCAGATTGCGCGTTTAGTGCAGTCTGATCTTGATCTACGCCGTCGGCAAAGAGCGATTTTAGTCGCCATTTTCAGTGAAAGACTGAAAGATGTTATTGTTTGTATCAAATACAATATGTTGCCAGCTATTTGAATTCATTGGGTCAATCCTGACAGGTATTAACCCTCAGGCTGCAAAGTGCGACTCACTGACCTTTTGCGGACTGAGTAGATCAAGATCAGACTGCACAGAACGTGCAGTCTGATCTTTGATCTACACTGTCCGATTAGTACCTGTTTTCTCCCCAAAAAAGTCCTTTGACATAGCAATATTTGGGTTGTTACTATCGGCTTAAAAGTTTCATTCTCTTAGTTAGCAGGATAAGGGTTAATGTAGCCATTATATTACTCTGTCAAACAGGGGCGTGGCTAGCTCTGTATTAATGCGGAGGGGTGCGGAGTTGATTGATTGATAGTATTGTTTTTAGAGTAGTTTTCAACATTATTTCAGTATATTGCATTGCACCTATCAGACTTCTTTAACCACTATTTCGCATAAAATTCTTCCGAAGCCACTGGCTGATTACCCAAATAAACATTGTCGAAACAACGATCAGTGGTGAGAGAGGAATTACTCCCGTCGCAATGACTACCTAGGATCAATCCTGAGAAAGAAACTGACCGAGCTGAATTTTTTAAAGTAGCAATCCCCCCCCTCCACCCCCTCTGTTTCAACACCTTTAAGTTTGCAAACTGAGCTACCGGGCACAACAGACGGGTGCGGTGTCATGGTGTCCCCTCCGGTCCCAACATTGGGAAAGTTTCACCACCACAGTGCAATCTGGTGCGTTTTGGGCGCAAAAGACAGTCTGATCTTCATCTGCATTATCTACGAGAACAACTCTAGCATTGCTTAGTGCTCAAAGAGTTAATATGTTCGAGTGCATGTATGGCTCGACCTCACTACCTTTATTGTTGTTGTCCAAAAGCAGAATGGTTCACTCAATCACGTGACGTCATTTACTATGACGTCGCGTCAAAAGGTCGCGTCCCCTGTTTAAATTTGGTAATGAGAGCATTCATTTAGTGTACGATATAAAACACAAAGTTTTGCTATGCTACTATTACATATCAAAATAAAGGTAAAAGATTGCAGGTTTCATTGGTGTTATAATTGATTGAATATACTGCATGTCTGCGTAAAATTGTCAGTGCATATCCCAAATGGTTGGTAAAAATTCACATGTCCTATGTTACATTTCCGTCAGGACCTCATCGAAACTTTCTTCGTGCAGACGATAAAGGCGGGAAAACTCATTATTGTTGTCTGCAACATTAATGTGACGTCATTTTCGGACGTTGTACTCGAATTTGTTTGGTTGTACGACACTACCTGAGAACGCTTTAGCGAGTTTTATTATTGAGAAGAAAGTGTCCCACATGCTATTAAATTTGTCAGTCAAGCTTTTTATAACATATTTAACATTGAAAGAATCATCACCAAACATTTTTATATTTGCACGAAAATACGTCTTTTGTGTAGTTTTGAAAAATGGTGTCGTTTTAGGAAATTCTATTTACATATTTCTATAATTTGAAAAATAGTTTGTTCTCTCAAATGTCCCTTATCAAGAAAAATGACGTCACTTTTTTCATTTAACACACTTGTAAGCTCTTAATTTAACAAGTAGTCCTTTGTAATAATAAATGTTTTCTGTAGAAATATACGCTTTTTCTTGCGATTGTAATGATATACAAATTAAGGTGGTTTTTTATTTACAATTGTTTTTGGCAGTAAATTAAGTTGTTCCCATGACATGTCCCCAGACGTTATTTTTCCAATAACGCTGACGTTAAAAGATATTAATGACCTTAAGGAAATGCTCTTTTTAAATATAAATAGTCATTGTAAATCTATAAGAAATCATAAAAATTGAAAAGAAAATATTCAGCATTACTAATGCTTTGATAGGTCCATAACCAAAATATCCTGATTGCTGTTATTTTTATTTCACACAGACGCTGAAAATGTCAAAGTTGAAAAACGTAAACGTCACTTTATTGTAACTCAGGAGGTCACCAGTAATTGACGCGACGTCTATTCATTTTTGTGTTATACACTAGGACAATGTGTTCGTCTTATATTAAATAAAATGTTCTGTTCTTTCGCTGTTCTGATGTTTGATACAGAATCATTTTGCGAACAAAACTCATCTTTTTAGTCCTGTGATCAATTTGTTCAGACCAGCAATCGCGGGCAACCTCATTCTAAAAATAATGACCATAAAACAAACCTCCTATCTTGTCTTTAATTTTCACAGAAGTTAAACAATTTCGACAAAAATTGGCATTTACTGCATTGTTTCTAAAATTTAATACCTGTTTCGGCGCGGAATTGTTACGTTTCATGTCACGATCAATAAAGTTATTCCGTAATGTCTTTGGATGCCAGGGAAAAAAGAAGCTTTACCGGCAATGAAGATAAAGATAAGGTCGGTATTCACCAACCATTCTTAAGGACTTTCTCAGTCTTTTCTCAAATTTTCTAAATTTGAACGTAACACAGCTTCTGATTTGGTTTAGCCAATCAGAAGTTGTGTTCCGTTTAATTTTAAAAAAATGTAGATTAAGACAAAGAATGTTCTTAAAAAATGTTTGGTGAATACAGACCCTGGCAGGGTTTGACAGAGAGAGAGACAGACAGACAGACAGACAGAGAGACAGAGAGAGACAGACAGACAGACAGACAGACAGACAGAGACAGAGAGAGAGAGAGAGAGAGAGAGAGAGAGAGAGACAGACAGACAGACAGAAAGAGAGATAGACAGATAGACAGACAGCAGAGACAGAGAGACAAAGAGAGAGAGACTGAGACAGAGACAGAGAGTAAGAGACAGAGACGGAGAGAGACAGAGAGACAGAGAGACAGAGAGTAGCTTTTCAGATCTATTACAGATATTGTTATTTTCCTTTCTATTCTCCTCTGTGCTGCTGTGATTTGCGGGAAAAATTAACATCAACTGAAACGGCTTCTCTACTGTTCCAATTTCCTATTGTTTTATTCTGATTGCCTTCGGAATATGAGCCATGCTCCGGGAAAACGTGGTTTAATGCATCTCCGTGATGCATTATACATAACAAGTCATCGCGCAATTATGAATCCATAAAATCGTTTTTTTTTTGTTTTTGTTTTTGTTTTGTTTAATAAATCGACTGAATCATGAGGTAGAATGGTCCGTGGACATACAGAGAATTTACCAAATAAAAAAGTTTCGATCCAGGTCAGCCTGTGCGATCCGCGATACTTTTTACATAAACATTCAACCCCCTTTTTACAGAGCATGGCTCATACATAAGATACTATTTTGGTTTTTCAAAGAATACTGTCTTGTAACATTAAAGCCAAGAAAGACTGGTAACCTAGTAAAGCTGGTAACGGAAAACCCAAGAATCAACATTAAGAAACACCCCCCATGGCAAGTATGTGTACAATTGACCATTATCATTTACATTTTTACACAGATTTTTTTTTTCAGTGTTTTATCGTAACAACACGCTATTTTTTTTTTAAATTAGAAAATCCCTGTATTCTTTAGCAAACTACAACATCTTAGACTTGCCTAAACTGAAGCACTTTAGGCGACAAAGTAAGTGTAGTTTAGGTGAGGGAAATAGTCTATGAGAGGGTAGAAACTAGAAAGCATCGTGTGGAAAGGAGAAAATACTTGTTACCAGCATCTCCTTTTTCCAACAACGTTTTCAAAGATCTTTTTCCATAGGGTAGTTAAAAGATGGAAATTTTTCATAAAGGGTTAACCGAAAATTATTGCAGCAGCGTGCAAAGTCATCTGATTTACTCTCCACAGTGCATACAGTGGATCTGTATAAGATTTACTCTTTTGCTTATCAATGAATTCACTAGAAATGGCGCATTACTAGCAGTATCGGGAAGAGAGAGAAAAAGATGAAGTGTAAATAGTATATTAATGTTTAGAAAAAGGACGAAATTCATATTATGTCCACCCCCCCACCCCCCTCTGCCGTACCGTAATATAATTCGTACTAGCAGGCTCTTTCTTTAATTTACAGTTTTCGCTCTCTACAATCGACTATGATGAAAGTATAAGGTAAAAGAAGGTGAAGTTAAGGGAAAAGGCAATTGCCTATGTACGCACACCTGAATACGATCACCTGATTAAGCTCTATGGAGTTACTTCCCTTGTTTAATTTCAACCAATTTGACATCGGTCAAATTAACCCTTAGGCTACTGAATGCGAATCACTGACCTTTTGCGGACAGTGTAGATCAAGATCAGACTGCACAGAACGTGCAGTCTGATCTTTGCTCTACACTGTCCGATAAGGACATATTTCCTCAAAAAGTTTACTTTGAAATACCAAAATTAGGGTTGCTGCTATCGGCTAAAAAGTTTCTTTTCACTTATTTAGCAGGATAAAGATTAAGGTTTGAATTGAACGAGGCCAAACCAGCGAAAGAAAAAATGAAACAATTTCACGGGCAATTCACGAGCACTTCAATTCAATTCTTTTGGGTCCATTTTCAATTTTCTATATTCTTTTATACTTGTCAGAGATATGTCAAAATGGCTTGAAATCTTTATTGACAACAAAATTTTAGAAATGTCCATATAAGATACATTTCACAGACGGCTTGTATTTTGACGGGTAGAAACTATTGCGGGGAAAAGAGGAATTGTTGGTCACCAGCATTTTCTTCAATGTGTTCAAAATCTATTTCTCTTAGGATAGTAGAAAATGTACGATAGATTGGTACAAGGATTAAAAGGGTACACATCGCTAAAGCTGACCCTACAATGGTTGCCAGGACAATCCAATTATGGTAAAGATAAGAAAACAATATCCTCAATGACAGTTAATGGATGATTGATTTGTCATCACTTTATAACGTCCATTTTTATCACAGAAAAAATCGGCACCGTTCTGTGATTAATATTGCGTCCTTATAATCCAGTCAGACTGGTTTCTTTCGTCGTAGATTGGTTTTGAGGATAAATGATTATTTATGAGTAGTGCCGGTATAACGGGGACCCTGCATAGGGTTTCTGATCAAAGACGCTCTCAAATTTCTTTCTGGTGTCTTACAACACCATTTCTGGGTACAATATGTTCATGTACTTGTAGAGTGAAAAGCTCTGGTTTTGATCCCCGCCTGCTCTGTTGAAAACTTACAACTGTATTTGTCTCAATGAAATTAGCCATGCTCTGGTAAAAAGGAGTTAAATCCATCTCTGTGATGCATTATATCAAGCAAGTCATCACATAATTATGGAACTGTACAATCTAATTTGTCTAACAAACAACTAAATCATGAAGTAAACTGATTCTTTGACATGCAGAAAATTGACTAATAGCAAAAGGTATCGATTCAGGTCAGCCTGCGCAGATTGCGCAGGCTAATCTGAATCGAAATGTTTTGCAGATGCATTAAACCCCCTTTTCATAGAGCATGGCTCAATTACTTTTGACCACGCGGTATCAGTGTTTTCCAATTTGAAACAATATGGGCTTCTGTTCTATTAGATAAGTTCCATATACATGTACATGTACATTTAGTCTAACCATATACATCGTATCTGTCTGATACATCTTTGCGATAAACCAATTATCTGTCAATCATATTGGATACAGTTTTTTCTTACTACCGTGTGCAACGATCATGATCAACATGAACAAATGATATAAAAATAGTACATTTTGTATACCAGACTATTCTACTATTAATAGTACATGTATATGCCCATAACTTTACGAATAAGAAAAGAGAAGAAAACTACGATGTGAAGACAATCTTCATTGTCAAAATTACAATTTATTTATTTATTTGTTTATTTATTTATTAATTTATTTATTTTCATTTATTTATTTATTTATTTATTTATTTACTTATTCTTTTTTCACAACGTGAGAGATTATTTTTTTTTAAACATGAAAAAAATCGTGGGAAAAGAAGTCATTACTTGTAACAAGCAATTCCTTCCTTTACCAATAATTTTTTCCATACAATTTTTCTTTCTGTTACGATGCTTTCAGACAAAGTTTGCCAAAAATCAGAGTAAGTCCTCTGCAAGTAATAAAATTAAGGGTTTAATCCATTATTGCACGGCACAACTTCTTTTAGGAGAGTGAAAATAACCGATTTCAGAATGTTCATCCAACGGATAATGTTGGTGAAACAATAGCCCTATTAACAGTTACCCAAGGGGTAGAACATCGAGTAAAATACAATAGGTTTTAAGTTCGAATTTTGAGGAAACCCAGGCGCTGAATACAACCCAAGTATACAAAAGGTGTCTGTAACTTTTTTGGAAATTTGACTGGCTGACTGACGGACGGACAGAAGGACTACCGACCGACCGACCCACCGAACGACCGACTGTGTCACGATGTTTTCAAAAAGTTCTTCATCGTCGTTAAAGCACAATCAGGATAGCTTGTAAAGAGCGAACCTTGAGCAGAAAATAGATCATAACAAAGCTATATTGGCTGGAATATTCTCAGAATACATCGGACAGTGTAGATTCAAGATCAGGCTGCACGTTCTGTGCAGTCTGATCTTAAATCTACACTGTCCACAAATGTATTAGAAGTTACAGTTAGACTATAAAGCGTTTTAAAAAAAAAAACAGCATATATAAGTGTTCGTCTGCTGGTGCAGTAAAAACAAGTAGCAAACGATTTTTATCTGTGTTTGAATAATCAGCTGTCTAAGGGTGTCTGGAGATTTCTGTTCACTCTTTCTTTGTTAACCGTGAGGCTGCTAAGCGCGAGTCAAGGACCTTTTGCGGACAGTATAGATCAAGATCAGACTGCACAAAACGTGCAGTCTGATCTTGGATCTACACTGTCCGATAAGGAGATATCTTTCCTCAAAAAATACCTTTAAAATAGGAAAATTTGGGTTTTTACTATCGGCGTGTAAGTTCCATTTCTTTTATTTGGAAGGATAAGGGTTGATAGCAACTTTGGTAGCTTTTACGGACGGCATAGATCAAGATCAAACAGCTCAGTACGGCCAGTCTGATCAAGGATGTACATCGTCTGCTACTTCTTCTGAACCATGTCCAAAATCATGCTCAACTGCAGTTGAAATCTATCCTTAGAAGAGGCATTTTTTTGGACTTTTTAAGTTGTTCGTCTAGTATTGTGAAAGATTTAAAACGAAATACTTGCCTCTTTGCAATACATTGGAAGTCCGTGTATTATTTATGAGATCAATTATGACGTCATCGTACTTATTAAAACATGATCCCACTTAAAAGAACGCATGTCATTAATCACAAATCTTTGAAAATTTCTGGCTCGAAATCTACAAATACTGTAAGAGGCTACACCTTTTCAAAATAATTTTTCGTACTTTCGTACATTCGTCCTTCTTCCCTAATGATGGTTTTTGTTATTGCCCTAGTCTACTTAATTCAGTAATGAATCCTTTTTTTTTTAAGTTTTGTGAGATTACATAAATTGTGTCCCTTTCTCACACTGTTTAAGAAATTATTTGGATCTCCTTTTTCTTTTTTTTGCATTTATTCCCTACCAAAACATTACAGATCGTGCAAAAAATACATAATTCTGTGATGAATCGTTTCCCCTTAAAGTGCTTGGCAAGAAAATGAAATGTTTCAATCAGTAACGAAACCTAAGAAAATTTGAATTGTGGTCCAATTTGAACAGTGTAGGCTATAATATGGCCTGCAACACGCGAAAAGGGGCATTCGGACGTTTGCGTAAAGTGTCGTCTAGGATCAGCCTGCGCAGTCCGCACAGGCTAATCCGAGACGACACTTTCCGTTTTTATGTGATTTTCTGTTTTGCGCAAGTCTGCTGTAGCACAAAAATCTAATTTAGTCGTAAAGTGCCGTCTCGGATTAGCCTGCGCGGACTGCGCAGGCTGATCCGAGACGACACTTTACGCAAATGTCCGAATGCCCCTTTTCGTGTGTTGCAGGCTATATATTAGTATATATTTTCGTGTTGTAAAGTTAAAAGATCCGAAGTTACGTTCTGTGCAGTCTGATATATCAATCAGATGTATCCGTATTTGAAGCATTCGCAGACGACCATTTAAATGCGGCTCATATGATATTCTTTAATGCATTTCTGTCTCATATTTTGGGACTTTCCTTTGAAGAGATTGAAAATATTGTGGAAAAGGAGAAAATGCTGTTACCAGCATTTTCTCCTTTTCCACAACGTTTTCAAATGCCTTCTTTCCAAGATTAGCTATATCATTGTGGTAAAGGGATTGAAACACGAGAAAAAGTCCTGTGGGTAAACGAGAAATAACTTATAATGTTACAAACGATGTTCTGATGCAAACCAGTTGTCGAATAAATCACTTACAGACGAGTCCCTTGCCAAAATAGCACATACGAGTATTTATCAGAAGTTATATTTTGGCAATTTGTATATAGAAGCGATCGACTAAATAAGAGCTCTTTGTCAGACTACATTTTCTTTCATCTGTCAGACCTCTCATTCTCTCGTTCTCATTTGTCATCTTTATTGTTAACCGTCTACCGAATAATCCACTGTTTAAACATGCAATTGGAAACGGTTTAGGGAATGCAGAAAATACTGGCGACTAGCAACTTTTTCTTTTCCAAAATGTTTTAGCCCTTTCATAGACAAATTCCATCACTTAAGCCCCTGTTAGTGGAGTGGGTTGGAGTGCGTTTTGACAAGGCATGCATAAGATTTCCAACATAGTACTGGTGAGACCTAGGGAAGAATCATGAAGAGAGAAGTAGCTGTGTCACAACATAAAGCAGTGGCTGTGTCATAAATGAAAACCGAAGGAACACATTTGACATATGGCCTGCAACATGTGAAAAGGGGTATTCGGACATTTGTGTAAAGTGTCGTCTCGGATCAGCCTGCGCAGTCCGCGCAGGCTCATCCGAAACGATACTTTTCGTTTTTTTTTTAATTTTCTGTTTCACGCAGGTCTACTGTAGGAAAAAATCTATTGTAGTCGTAAAGTGCCGTCTAGGATTAGCCTGCGCGGACTGTGCAGGCTGATCCGAAGACGACACTTTGCGCAAATGTCCGAATGCCCCTTTTCGCGTGTTGCAAGCCAATTATAGAACCCGCTCAGTTCGATTTTGGTTTGTGAATTAGATAACTAATAAGAAAGTAAACCTGTCCATATGATGTAATCAATCTGACAAAGTTTGCAAAAATGCAATGACTAAACAAAGTCTAGACTCAAAATTAATATTTCTTCGTCACACAACTCGATATCTATGTCGATGGGACTTGGGGGCATATCTTTCGTGATAGAAAAAGTTGAACTTGTTCCATCCTGAAGCAAACCTTTTTTACAAAAAAAAAATCATGCCCCATTCGCGACAACATATATTTAACCAAACCCATGTTTATTATAATTGAGCTATCATCCAAAAAAAGGGGTTTTATGCATCTCGGTGACCCATTATACCAATCAAGACATCACATGATTATGGATCAATAACATCCATTTTGTCTAACAAAAGACTGAATCATGAGGTAGACTGTTCCTTTGACATGCAGAAAATTGACCACTACAAAAGAAATAAGCTTTTTTTGCAGCTCCATTAAACCCCTATTTCAGAGAGCATAGCTTATTTTACTATTCAACAAAATCTTCAAATTGGTTTCAGTGTTGATTACGAACATTAAACTACATGTATTTAACAAAAATATGGAAGGCTTTAAAGATGGACTTCTTGCTTAAAATGCACCAAAAAGAAAAAAAATAATATAAAAATTCATATCTTGAACGCTGAAAAAAAAAAAAAACGTTAAGTTCGAAAACTCAATATATTATGGAACACGAAAAATTCGAAACGGTTGCTCCACTTGTTTTTCTTTGTCATCAACATTCCTTTTCATCCTTCGAATAAACCGATTATTTGAATTATTTCTGGGTCGAAAATTTTCACATAAACAATCAGGTAACGATGGCAAAGTTCGTCAGCAGCGGGATTGAATATTTTGTTCCAAATTGCAGATCCAGCACTTTAACAACCGAGTCGATAGCCCTGCGTATGTATAATACATGCACAATGCCATGCTGTACTGAGCTTATCATTTCTGAATCGAATTTCCGAAAGTCTACAAAATTTGAAGTATCACACCGAATACATAACATAATGTCAGCGAGATATTTGCATATGACAGCTCCCGTTCCTCAGTGTCAAAGACAGAAAATGGATGAAAGTGATTGGCATCATTTAATATTCTCAGTTCTGTCTAGAAATGTTTAACTTTTCATCACAAGCCTCATCCTTATTCCGAAAAATCAATCAATTTGACATTATGTCTCCAAACACTCCAGCACACATTTCTCCTTTTAACTTTTCGCGCCAAATATAATATGAGCCATGCTCTGTGAAAAGGGGGCTTAATGCATTTGCGAAAAGTATCGACCCAGGTCAGCCTGCGCAGTCCGCGCAGGCTGACCTGGGCCGACACTTTTCGCTATTGATCAATTTTCTGTATGTCTAAGGACCAGTCTACCTCATGATTTAGTCGATTATGAAAAAAGGTGGCTGTTATGGATCCATAAGTATGTAATGGTTTGCTCGTTGTGATGGATTACGGAGATGCATTAAGCCCCCTTTTCACAGAGCACGGCTCAATTATTAATTCGGCATTTCGACGGCTGAAAATACAAACCATTAAAACTCGTGCAGATTTTTTATCTAATCTCATTGTGACTAAATGAGCAGACGATATAGATCTAAAATCAGACTGCACGTTCTGTGCAGTCTGATCTTGGTCTATGCCACCCGTAAAAGCGCTTGTTTTCACTAATGGCGCTGAAATATTTGAACTGTTATTCGTTGCGCCTACAGCGAGTACAAAAATACCATGTACTGCATGCAAAATGATACCAGCCGTGCCCTAACAGCTCCGCGCAGGGCAGGTGAAATGTTGCTGTGTGAGTTCGAATCCTGCTTCAACAAAGACTAACAGAATCGAATCAAGCTTTTGCGACGGGATGTATTTTTTTTTTGCGTAACATTCCTTCGACTTTGTCGGAATGATTGTTTTCTTGTTTGTATGAGATATGATGTATGACGCAATTTTTAATATTATTTTAGTGATATCGCGGCAGCCAGCGCACCTATCCATGCTTTCCTGGAGTTTCTTCTACCACTACTTCAAGCAATATTATTCCCAAGCCACCGACTGTTTTCCATCACAACAAAAAATAATCCAGTGGTGAAAGAGGAATGAATCCTGTCGCAATTACCATCATCGACTATCGGAAGGAAATTGGCTAAGTTGGGGATCGAACCACTGACCCCTGGTCTCAAGTCCCGTACGCTTTCGACTGCGTGGCTGGCGTTCGGCTTGTCACAAGGAAACTCGGCAAGGGCCTAGAGAGAGTGTAATGCAAAATACCGGTAGAGCAATTCAAGGTTTTTTCCTTCACCTTCAAAAGCTTTACTGGTCCTAGTGCATTACGGCGAACCACTTACTTATCTAGTGTTTGGTGATTTTCACCAATATCAGGCTGGGACTCTGAGGTGAGTGCCGAAGGACACAGAGTCTCCAACTTGAACAGTACCACCATCAGGTTTTGAAGCAGCCATGCTCTGGCAAATGGGGCACTTAATGTATCGCTGTAATGCTTTATGCCGAGCAAGTCGTCAAATATTTATGAATCCATAAAATTTATTTTGTCGAACAACCAGATGAATCCTGAGGTAGAATGGTCCTTGGACAAACAAAAAAAAAAAAATAGTAAAAGCACAAAGTGTCGACCCAGGTCAGCCTCGCGGACTTTGCAGTTTGACATTGGTCGATTGGACAATCTTTCAGACTAAATCAAATTGAAACCCTTGCAGACGACGTACTTCATGTGGCTCACATGGTAGAATTTGGCTTTGAACATTGTGGGACAAGGAGAAAAATGCTGGTTATCGGCATCTTCTTCTTTTCTCTAAATGTTTTCATAAGTCTTTACAGATGTTCTTCCCTAGAGTCGTTAAAACACGGAATCGTTTGGAAAAAGGATTAACTCTTAAGCTGCTAAGCGTGACTCAAGGACCTATTGCGGACATTGTAGATCAAGATCAGACTGCACAGAACGTGCAGTCTGATTTTGGATCTACACTGTCTGATAAGGAGATGTTTGGCTTCAAAACCAAGATTGAAGTAGCGGTATTCGAGTTTTCACTTTCGAGTGAGCCAAACTTTCTTTCCTCTCACCTGTGTTGCATGCGAGAAAAGCAGTCGGTGGCTTGGAAGAAAATTTGGGTCATTATCGGTGTGAGAAAACCAGGAAACACAAGCGTAGGTGCACTGACCGCCGTGATATGACCTAAAACGGCGTTAAACTCCAATTCAATCAATTGACGTAAATTTTGATCAAAGAAATGCAACTAACTGTTATCAATGAAAGTGTTTGGTGTTGGATGTGCACTATCCGATGTATCGAGATGTCCTCGCCAGAGACAATCGTGACACCTTGACATAAGTATATTTGTCCCTTGTCGGAAGATTACCATTTTATTTCATTAATAGTGGAAGAATCACTCCATAAACTTATGTCTAGAAAAATAAATATTTTCCAGCCAATTTCGTATTTCTTGAACATTTTCCTGCTGAGTGCTGTTTGGGAAATATAGTGAGGCATTGTATTTTGCCTTGATCCCCCATGGACTAGATAATCAAAGGATAAAGTTTGTCCAGGATCCGATTATGGAATTTAACCCTTATCCCGCTAAATAAGTTAAATAAAACTTTCAAGCTGATAGTAAAACCCTTATTAATGTTATTTGAAACTCATGTTTTGAAGAAAAATATGTCCTTATCGGACAGTGTAGACACGTTCTGTGTAGTCTGATCGTGGTGCAATGTCCGAAAAAGGTCAGTGAGTCGCCCTTAGCAACCTAACGGTTTAAAATGTGTGATATACCTTGACCAGTGAAATAAAATGGTTGCATTTGGCTATAAAAATATTTTTTTGTAAAACATAAATAATCAACATGAAATACTGCTAATTCTCATCGAGAGAGTAACAAAGAGTTAAACATAAATTTGTACATGAGCAACGCTCTCTGAAAAGGGGGCTTAATGCGTCTGCAAAAAGTATCGACTCAGGTCAGTCTACAAAAACCCGCGGAGACTGACTTGGGCCGAAACTTTTTGCTTCTGGTCAATTTTCTGCATGTCAAAGGACCAGTCCTCCTCATGAAAGAGTCGGTTATTATGCAAAATGGATTTTACTGATCCATGATTATGTGATAACTTGTTTGGTATCATGAATCACAGAGATGTATTAAGCCCCCTTTTGCCAAAGCATGGTTCACATGTTTTTTTTTTTTAATTGTATGATTTCAGAATAACAATATCACACCCCTATTTTTCTTGATCTTTACAGAACATTTAACTCTTTACCAGACTACAAAATTTTAGACTAGTCCAAATTGAAAGCACTTGCAGATGACAAAATAAACGTAACTCAAAAACTTAAATTTGTTTCGAGCAGGGTAGAAAACATTGTGGGAAAAGGAGAAAATGCTGGTTACCAGCATTTTCTCCTTTTCCCACCATGTTTTCAAAAGGCTTCTATCTCAGGGTCGTAAAAACCAGGGACTGTTTGGTAAAGGGTTAAGGAATGAAGAGATTTTTTTTGTTTTTTTGTTTTCATGGAGGTATGAAAAAAAAAAAACCTAAACCCACTGTATGAAACCGCGGTTTCATACAAAAGTGTGATTAAGGTTTTTTTTTCATACCTCCATGAAAACAAAAAAAAAATTCTCTTCATTCCTTATAATTCAATATCACAGACAACAAATACATGTATGCACTTAAATAATACTAACTGCTCTTTTTTTGTAAATCCAACATTGCGTATTTATTTACTGTCCTTTTCATTGATATTTCATAGCGCGGTAAAACTTCTCCTTCATGACGTAAAAATGACGTAATTCATGACGTCATTATAGTATTGAACATTTGCAGATTGAGTGGATTTATTATTAGAAGTTCAATACGCTAGAGTTAAGTTGAAAATAAGATTGTTTAAACCCAGCAGAGTAACAATGAGTTTTCAGCTCTCTCTTTGAATTTACTGTTGGATTAGAACGAAAAACATTATGAAATCTCGTAGATCTAGATGTTTGTTCACATTAGTTAGACTGCAAAAGTAGTTCCAGCACTGCTGATTTTTTTTTTTCATGGAGCTATGAAAAAAGTTTTTCAGCCAATCAGAACTCGCCAATGTTCATGAAAAAAATTATTATTGAATTATTCTTGAATTTAAAAAAAAAAAAGGATGCTAATATAGTATAGTCAGATTCCTCATGACCGTAGCCACGGTTATCTGGTACTATGTGTCACATTTCTTTTAAAATTGTCTCATGTAGACACTTCAAAATGCTTCTGTAACAGATTAATCCTTTAGCTGCTAAGTCCGACTCAGAAACCTTAAGCGGACAGTGAAGATCAAGATCAGACTGCACAGAACGTGCAGTCTGATCTCGGATCTGCACTGCCCTATAAGGAGATATTTTCCCAAATAAAAACCTTTTAAATAACAAAAATGTTGGTTTGTATCATCGGCTCTAAAGTTTCATTTCACTTATTTAGCGGGATAAGGATTAAGGATATTTTCCAACTAGAGTCATTGATTTTCACCCTTGTAACTTGCTAACTACTTAGCCCCGGTTTGTCTGTTGCGTTAACGTGATCATGGGTCATCTTGTATTGACCAGTCAGTCCTAAGACGTCATGTGCCATGGTACCTCGTAATCTCAAAGCCAGACGTTACATCCACCAGGACCTGTATTACATTGTATGATCTTCCATTATTTGTCTTTAAGGTCTTTGGCATTATTCACAAACCATACTAAATCTGATTCTTATTCTAAAGCTGGACCCATATTCACCAACCAAACTTAGTGCCGGTCTTAGTCTAATTCTCAAGATATTAATTTCAAAGCAACACAATTTTTGAGAGGCTGAACCAGGTTGTTTAGCCAATCCGGAATTGCGTTAATGTCTAAATCTAGTATAAAACTAATAATGCAATGCAGAATGGTTGGTGATTTTTTTTTTTTTTTTTTTTATAATTCACGAAACGCAATATCTTATATGCTAAATCAAATCTTTATTACCTAAACCAAATGGTTTATGAATGACGGTTCTGATTTTCGTGATATTACTTATACCCCTATTCCACTGGGCGGCGATCCACTGCGCTCATGGCGCTTCTCCAAAACCTTCCGAATCGCCGAAGAAGCGCCGACATGTGCAACATTTTGGGACCTAAGCGTTTCCAGTACGCTTATAGTATGCTTCAATCACGATCTCGCTTCGCTGGTCACGATCCTGTCACGCCGTTGTTGCGCTTCAAAGAAGCTTCTACTACACTTCCACAACAGCACGGGATTTCAGGCTTACTACGTTGCTGCTGCGACCTTGCTACGACCTATGCGCAGGAGCTGCGCTCCTATTGCGCTTTTGGATCGTTCTATGTAGCAGCTGTTGACAATCGGCCATCAAAGGAAATGGATCAAACTGCTGCAGTAGCTTTGCTCCGGCTTGCGGTAATAGATTGAAAGGGTTGTGAGTTGCTTTTGTTACCATGCACTGCACTTGCGCTACGTTACTCGCGCTGCGGCTACTACGTACACTGCTGCTTTCACAAACTTCTAACTACGCTTTTACTACGCTTTTGTGGCGCTTCGAGCCCACGGCGATCTCGCTACGTAAATTTTAAGCAAGGTCAAAACAAGCGCCTTAAAGTGGCGATTATGAAGCTTTTGATACGCTTCCACTACGACCAAAGCGTTTGTACTACGCTGTTGCCGTTCCTGCTACGCTTCGCGGCGTTTTTACTAAAATTTCGAAGCGTAGCAGAATCTCCGTTCAGTGGAATGGAGGTTTAAAGTGGCGATCATGAAGCTTTCGATACGCTTCGACTACGACCAAGGCGTTTCTACTGCGCTGTTGCCGTTTCTCCTACGACTCACGGCGTTTTGACCAAAATTTCATTAGAATGGGGGTATTACTGCATTCAGTGATAAGTTGCTTGTTTAAATGGCGTTTTCATCTATGTTTGACCTCTCTTTCAAACCAAGTGGTTCTCTTAAACCCCCGTCACACCAGGGCGGCGATCCCACGGCGTCCAAGAAAAAATGCAGAACGCTGAGGTGCGCGCAGTACGATCGCACTCATCGTCACAGTAACGCAGTGGCATCGCGAATAGACGCGTTGGGATCGTCTAGGACGCCGAGGGACGGCGCGCATTTTGAGCATGCACAAAACAATCGCCGTCGCTCGGCGTTCTGAGAAGAGCGCAGTGGGATCACCGGAAGGTCGTCTTAGCGACACAGTACGGTCTCCCACAACGCCATGGGAGCTCCGCCAGCGCGCACAAAGGTCGCAGTTCGAACGCTATGGTTGTCGGTGGCGCTTGCACGGAGACTGTACCGCGCGCTTTGAGATGTCACCGCGTCTCTACTGTGCTTATACGGCGCGTCAGCGGCGCTTATACATCGCGTCAACGGCGCTGACACGGAGTGTTATTTATTTCACTGCGCTCTTAGAACGACTCCCCTGAGCTGCAACGGCGATCACTGCGCTTGTAAGGCGCTTCTACAGCGTCCATCAGTCTTTCTCTGACAAAAACGAACATATAGTAGACGAAGTATGCAAATAAACATTCAATTCACCATGGCTGATGTACACTAGTAAAACGGGCTAGTAATGGTGGAGGAGTTAATAGTGGTTGACTTGCTTCTGTTTGAGAGGGTTGGGGTTTATGTCCTGCTTTTTCCCCCTTGTATTTTTACGAGCATAGTTTTATTCTCCGTTGACTTTCTGAGACCACCGCAAAGAAACAATTGATGAATAAATGTGTATACATACAATTCAGAAATTGTTCATTGTAACGCCTTCTGCGTAGTGTGAGCGCCTTGAGAACGCCGTGAACGCCCAGTGCACGTAGTATGAGCACCGTGAAAGCGCAGAGAACTCAGTGGTAGCGCAATGAGAGCGCAGAGAATCGCCAAGAAGAACTCCGTAGGAACGTGATAACGCGCCATAGCAGCTGCGTAGCATTGCCTTGGTCGTGGTGAGAACGCCGTGACATCTCCGTCTTCGCGAAAAACATCCGATTTTTCCTGCGATCTCATGGCGCTCTGGGAAATTAAACAACGCCGTCCCAACGCAGTGGAAACGCCGTATAGTGTGACAGGGGCTTAAATCAGCAATTAAATTACCTTATAAGTTTAGAATTAGACTAAAAATGGAATTAACAATGAATGGTGAACACAGACACTGATTGATCGAGATACTGTCTCAACCAATCAAATGTCTTGTTTTAAATCAGCAATGTTTCTTTTTGTCCATAGGGGTGCCCGTTACACGCTATCGACGACAAATTTCAACAATTAAGCAGGACAAGGAGGCGGGATGCTACAAACCTTTGAGCCATGCTCTCGCATAAGGGGGTAAAATGCGTCTCCGATACATTATACCAAGCAAACCATCCGTGACATGACAATTGATACGTACTCGTAAAATCCATTTGATCAAACAAGTGGCTGAATCCTGAGGTAGGATTGTCCATGGATATGCAGGAAATATACCAAAAGCAAAAGCAGTGACCTGGCTCGATACTTTTTGCAGATGTATTAAACCAACTGTTCACAAGGCATGGCGCATTTATACTGCTCTTCACATGATTCCAGACCTTTACGGTGGGATGCAGTATGGTTCTTGTAACAAATACGAAAAGACTTGCAAAGTGAATGATAAAAGAAGCAACAAAAGTTGGACATAATTGAGCGCGAATTTAAACTACCGGCAAATAACACATCGGTATAAATATTGTCCCATGTATGGCTGTCCATGACGTCATCAGACTATTAAGAATCAAGGAAAAGACACAGTCCTATATTACTTAATCGATACAAGGTTAAAGTCCGCAGTTTGTCGAACGTTTCCAGCCCTGTCTTCTTGTGAGTAGTCCAAAAAAAGTAGGAATAAACAGGAATATATGATAACATAATAATATATATGGTATGTATTATATATACTGAACCAAAAAAGGAACTTCCCCTGTGTTTAAGTGCAGATATACACAAATATGAAAATCAGGATTAAACTAGATTTATATGCATTGAAAGAGTATTTTATTGCGACTTTGTGTGAAAAAAATTATTGCTGAGGGTTTATCCAAAAGTAGTGAAATGGTAGTTAAAATGCGGAAGGGGTCGCTCACCAAAATCACAAATTAATACCGGGTATGACCACCTTCAGCATGAAGGACTGCCTGGCATCGTTGGCGCATAGAACGGATAAGTGTATTGATTTCGGCTTGTGGAATGTTGTTCCATTCCTGAATTAAGGCTTGTCTTAGCTGAATGACGTTTGACGGTGGAATAGGGCGACGTCTAACACGCTGGTCCAAATTATCCCAAAGGTGTTCAATGGGATTCAGATCAGGGCTTTTGGCAGGCCAGTCATTAGTAAATGCAATGTTATTCGCCCTGAGGAAATTCACATTGTCCCTAGCTGTATGGCTTGTGGCATTATCATGCTGAAAAAGAGTGATATTGGCATTATTTTGAAACAGTGGGATAACGTGCCTCGCAAGAATTTCATCTCGGTAGCGTTGGGCATTCAAATTCCCTTCGATATCGACGAGATTAGTGCGAAAGCCATGTGCAATGCCCGCCCAGACCAAGACAGAACCCCCACCCCCAAAACGATCTCGTTCAAGTACGCAACAGTCTGCAAAACGTTCATTTCTCCTACGGTATACTCGAACCCTGCCATCACCTCGATGAATGGAAAACCTCGACTCGTCAGAAAAAAGAACGCTATTCCATTGTTGTCTAAGCCAGCGTTGGTGTGTACGTGCCCAATTAACACGATTTACGCGGTGACATCGCGTCAAAACACAACCAACGTATGGACGACGTGCACGTAGCCCACCCTCGCGCAAGCGATTGCGCACAGTTTGGGCAGATATACGGTTGTTATGTGTACCAGGGGTGTTAGCAGCAGTGGCTGTGGCAGTTTGGAAGCGACTGCGCAGGTGGGTGTTCCGAATATAGCGGTCTTGGCCGCGCGTCGTGACGCGAGGACGTCCACTACGTGGTCGATCTTCCGTACGCCCTGTTGCTTGAAAACGTTGCCTAAGGTGTCGAATAGCACGAGTAGAACATCCAATATTCATAGCAACAGCATTCATCGTCATACCAGCATTAAGCATGCCAATGGCACGTTCGCGTAAATTTTGCGGAATTCTAGGCATATCAAAAATAAAGAAAACTAAAAAGAATTTAATTTTTTTCAACGTCTTTTTGTTATTGACATGAAAGTCTATAAAATTAGACTGAAAGGTTTCAAAAAATGTACACGAATTATACTGGTCCGTGCATGCACGTGAAAATCGCTTTCAGCGGGTTTCTTCTGCAAAATGCTTTCAATCGAGTTAAAATTTGTTTTATCGGACACATAATCGTTCGCCCGAATATATGTAGGTCATCTGACATTTTGATTTTTTTTAATAATATTGCATTTGCACTTAAACACAGGGGAAGTTTCTTTTTTGGTTCAGTATATATATGACAAGTCAGTATTACAAATATGTGGTGCTCTGGCTGTATCGCAGCGTATTATAATCCTTTGATATAAAGAAAAATTAGCAATAGCAAAAAGTTTCGACGGATTACACAGGCTGACATGAATCGATGCTATTTGCAGATGTAAAGCCCCGTGCCTTTTTTTTTTGTTTGTTTTGAAGGGGGTAAAAATATCAAGATTAAGTGGGGGGAAAAAACCGAAGAAATCGGTATTAACAAACTGATAAGGCACATTTTTGTTCACGTAGATTCCATCATGAAAATAGCAAACGTCTAAAATAGCAGACGAGGCGGAGAGATGCACGCACACTATAGAAAGTAAACAAGATATTACAGATGGCGTTAACAAAGAGCAACGAAGAGAACAGTAGAAATAATACTTCGGAGCAAATATACGTTCTGCGTGCATTTTTCACCCATAGGCTGCTAAGCGCGGCTCACTGACCTTATGCGGACAGTGTAGATCAAGATCAGACTGCACAGAACGTGCAGTCTAATCTTAGACCTACACTGTCCGGTAAAAAGATATCAGTTTGTTGTGGTATTATGCGGGATTTTACTATCGGCTTGTAAGTTTTATTGAAGTTATTTAGCATGATAAGGGTTACGAGATCCCTGCGGTATGCAAATTAACTCACTCTTCATTATCATTTATCCTGTCACCTTCTACAATTTCGACCCGATAGGCCTAACAGGGTGCCGTATATTTTTTTTGTTATCCGTCAGTTGGTCACGTGCGCACCTGCTAACTGGGACTATTTTCAACCAAGCGTCTTACTGCCGTAATGAATGAATCAATCGCTAGCGAATACTTTTGCTCGTTTAATTAATAGTCTATTATGTTAAAACATATTGTCTTCTTCGCCACAATATTTTTCTGCGGATATACGTCACGTTTAATAATTATGACGTAGCCAATATCATTCATGACGTCATTATTGCAGCTGCATATCCAGAGGGTTTTGTAAACACGATTCTTCATTCTTTAAAGTTTCTCATAGATCTAGTGAGAAAGATGTCAATATGTGCCTTATTTCGAGCGAAATGTTCAATTTAGTCGGATTTCGGATTATAATTGAGAAAAAGGATAAATAAAATAGACGGTTGGTGTCTTGGATTGGGAAAGTCGATCAGGTTCGGCTCCGGGAATTTAATAAAGGTACGGTCTTTATCAATATTTTTTTTTGCGTTTGTTTGTTTTGTTTTGTTCCGTTACAGTGAGTGACAGGATAAATAGAATAGATGGTTGGTTGTCTTGGATGGGTTAAGTTTTTCGGGCTCGGCTCCGAAATTTATCCGGTTCGCCTTCGGCTCACCAGATAAATTCCTCCGCCTTGCCCGATAAACTTAACCCATCCAAGACACCAACCATCTATTCTCTATATACCGGGTTATAATCCTTGTAATTAACGCTTCACTGAAGTACCTAAAGTTCTGGTATCTTTTCTGAAACTATTATCTACCAGTTTAAAGGCTGACTTTAAATTCTTTGCCTATTTTTTCCTCAGAGAGGGCATGGAGCCTTAAATCACCACTGCAGAGAGCACGACTCAAACATAACCTTCGAAACTGCTACATGACAGAGTATGAAAATGTTGCCCGGCCGGGTAGCTTCGTGATTAGCGTATCCATCCTCCAGCCATGGTGGTTGTGAGCTCGACACTCGGGTGAGGCAAACTTTCTTTCCGGCGACTTTTCGTCTCTCACCTCTGATGCATGTGAGAAAAGTAGTCAGTGTCTTGGAAAGAAAGTTGTGTCAGTACTGGTGTGAGAAAGTAAGGAAACACATGCGTGGGTGCACTGACCGCCATGATATGACCTAAGCTGTTAAAAAGGCGTTAAACTCCTGTACAATCAATCAATAAAAATACTGTTTATCTACAGAAACGCAACTATTCGAAAAAAAAAAAAATATCTCTTCACCGGACGACAAAATCATGACTGTAACACTTTGTGTACTTACTTACTATTTTTCGTACTGAAAGCATTTGAAGATCGCGAGTTATATGTGGTTCTTTTGATGGATTTCGACCCTGAAGTAGTAGAAAACAGTGGGTAAGAAGGAGAAAATGCTGGTTACCGCCATTTTCTTCTTTTTACACACTGTCTTCAAAAGCCGTCTTCCTTAGGGTCTTTAAAAGACGGGAGTAGCTGGTTTAGGGTTAGACATGTAGGTACTGCTGAATACAAGTTGCAGCTGGTGCATCAACATCCAAAGTGACATGAATGTTTGAAGTTTTATAACCAATCTTAAGCAGACTCTTGGCTATATACTTCCGCAATCATTATGTCTAAAGGTGCACGTATACCACACCAACAAACTTTCCACAAAACCATTCGATTCGAACGCCAAGGCTAACGAAGTCGAGCTCATACAGTCAACCACATCAGTCGTAATTTTCATGCTGCAAAAATACCACTGGTGTATCAGTAATACCACATGTGACAAGGTTTTTCAAATGGTGTTTTCCGATCCAAAACCGTCACAACCGAAGATGGATCCATGTGATGTATTCTGTTGAGTTTAGAATCGTGATGTATTCTGTTGAGTTTAGAATCTCGGTAAAGAATGAAATAATTATTTTCAAACGAAATATCACGACCCTGAAGGATAAGGCCTTTGATAACAAAATGGCAAAAGAAGAAAACGCTGGTGACCAGCATTTTCTCCTATTTTAACAATGTTTTGTACCCTTTTAAGGACAAAGTTAATCCTGAAAGCCACATTTGAATTGTCATCTGCAAAAGCATTCAATTTGAGCCGGTCCAAAATTTTGTGGTGTGGCAAAGACTTCAACATTTGTATATAACTGCGGTAGCACTGTGTTTTTTTTTTCAATCTTGCGAAGACCGTACTGTCAAATTGGTTCCTGTCTTATAAATGACTCTGGAATCTTTTAATTGTGAACAGTAATTAACTTGAAACGATTATGCATCAAGAAAGTAAACTGTTTTAATATTCACATATTTAGATAACGTTTTGAGTCTTAATTGTGCAAAAGGCATTTAATTACTGAACTCTCCTAAGAATCGTTAAACGTTCTTAGAACGTAAATTAAAGAAGTCTTTTGCAGTAAAGAAATTTAACCGTTCTTCACAAACGATCCGGTTTTTCTTTTATTTTTAACCCTTTGAAAATATTGTTCGAAGAGGAGAAAATGCTGATAACCAGCCCTTTTTGTTACCATAGTTTTTTTTTTTTCAAGAATAAAAACTTTTTGATACACATTACATGTATTTTCATCTGAAATTGCTTCAATTTTTGACCGTCTAAAGTTTTTTTGGGCTGGTAAAGATTAAATCTGCCTGCTTCATACATTACCTCACCGGCTAGATTTAGGCTAAAGTATGAGTCGTATTATATGAAATGAAAATGGAACGTTTTAATAAAACTGATAATATCTTTCTCCAGAAAAAAAGTGCAGCAGAAGCCTTTGAAAACATTCTTATCTAATATCTCGATAGTCAACTAAACTGTAAGATAAAATAAATGAGCCCTGCTCTGTGAAAAGGGGTTTTAAACCATGTGCAAAAATTTGCGACCTTGGTCAGCCTGCACCGTGAAACTATTTTCTGTTTGTAAATTTTCTGCTTTTCAAAGGACCAGTCTATCCCATGATCCAGGTGTTTGTTGGTCAAACTGGATTTTATCGATCCATAAGAAGCAATTTCTTCTTTTGACACAATTGTTTCAAAGATGGTTTTCTTCAAATTTGTTTCGGGAGTGAATTCCATCAAAAGTTCATTAATATCCCAACAAGTTACGGAGTGCTTCAGGCCCTTGTTACTGGATCATTTCATTATAGCGGCTTGCTTCAAGGGTCTCATTTACGATGGTGACATTTCTGGTCTGTCAACAAGAGCGAAAATGAGGTTGGACGAACTACTTCACCTTGGTTGATGAGCCGTCATTAATTCTTAGCAAGACGACAAAATTTTCGACTTGTCCATTAGGAAGGTGTTTGTGGATGACGAATTTGATGTGTCTCAAATGGTTGGATTTGTCCTTGAAAAGGTAGAAAGATTGTAGAAAGCATTAGTGCAGAATGCTATGATCATTTCCTCCTTTCACATATTGTTTCATAAACCTTCTCTCTATTGGTCAGTCAACTAAGAGACAGTTTGCCAATCGTTGTACAGGACATTCTCAGACTCTAGTGCAAGTGACGGGAGGGTAAATATGTATGAGCCATGCTCTGACAAAAGGGGGCTTAATGCACCTCCGTAATCCATCATACCAAGCAAGTCATCACATAATTAAAAATCCACAAAAACCATTTTGTCTAACAAATAACTGAATCATGAGGTAGAATGGTCCTTGGGCATACAGAAAATTGACCAATAGCGAAAAGTTTCGGCCCAGGTCAACCTGCGCGGACTGCGCAGGCTGACCTGAGTCGATATTTTTCGTAGATGCATTAAGCCGCCTTTTCATAGAGCATGGCTCATATGAATTAAAGGCGAGGTTTTTGTTTCATATGATATGGATGACATTGTAGAAAAATGGCAAATAGCATACTTTTTGTAATTTGCTCTTTTCTAAAATCTCAAGTTTTCTGTGTAGAACCATGTCAAATCAGCAGCTTGTTTCAACGGTCTTATAACGACGGATGTACATGTAGGTATATATCTTGTCTGTTAACAAGAGCGAAAATGAAGTTGGACGAATTACTTCAAATAACATGATGACCTGTCATTAATTCTTTGCGAGACAACAAAGTGTTATATTTCTCTAAAGTACTAGTATGAAGGTATTTACGAATGGCCAAACTCAGTGTGCTAAAATGGTGAACTTTCTTTTAAAGGCTAATAAAATATTGTACGAAAAGGATAATATGATTTCAAACAAAGGTTTTGAAGAACATGTGATAATTTAGTAGAACTTTTCTAATTCTCAGGTACCTAGTCCCAGGAGAAATAAAGTAACCTTTCTGTATCACAAGTCTGGGACGATTTCTGTCAAGAAAAAAGACATTTACAGATTGTATGATGTGACAAAACCTTTCTGCGTAGTCTTTTAAGTGAAGATCTACTCAATTGCAAGTCTCAGCATTTGAGATATTTAGTTTCTATGGCGCTAGATATAAGAGAAAACTGGTGAGTCCTTGATCTTGGACTCATGGGCTGCCCAAAGCAACTCAGTGTAATTTTGAGGACAGTGAAATTTAAGATCAGACAGTACAGAACTTGCAGTTTTGTGTTTACAGATCCTACGCTTAAAGCACTGAATCAAACTGAACCTCGAAGATCTGATCGCCCTTATGGGAAAACCGGAACTGCTGTCTTACAGTTTTTTCGATGACTCGTTGTCTACCGTAGCTATCATTACAAAGAGAAACTAAATAATGCATAATTACAGGTTTCGGGAAAAATGCTATTATCTCTTCTTGGAGTCATTTGTCAACCCTTCCTTCAAATTTTATGCTGTCTTTTTAAAAGCATTCTATGGTCTATCCAGGAAAAAATACCGTTCAATTTCTTTGCAACATATCAAAGTATAAATCAAAGCTTTTTGCGCCCCCTATTAACTACTCTTTGGAAACATTGTGCGGAAAAAGGGAACATTTGCTTACAAGTAGCAAATATTTGCCTATTTTCCATCAACATCTTACATCGGTTAAACATTTTTTTTCTTTTCTTGCAATAGTTATGTCTTTTGTAACCATTTAGGTAGTTCTTTATACCGTATATTCGCTAATAATATAACGAGGCATGCTCTTTGCAAAAGGGTGTTTAATGCATTTTGAAAAGGCATCGACCCAGGTCAACCAGCACAGTCTGTGCAGTCTGATATTGATTATATCGTCCGATAAAAACAGACCTCAATCTACTTTGTGGGCAAAAATGACTTAACTCTTTACCAAACGACAAAATTTTTGACTTGTCCAAATTGAAAGCAATTGCAGACGACAAAATAAACGTGACTCAAAACTTGAAAATTGACTTTAGAAGAGTAGAAAACATTGTGGGAAAAGGAGAAAATGCTGGTTACCAGCATTTTCTCCTTTTCCCACAATGTTTTCAGAAGGCTTCTTCCTCTGGGTCGTAAAAACCAGGGATTGTTTGGTAAAGGGTTAAATTGTGCCCAGCACTCTACGAGTTATCGTCTTTTCCTGATAGATTTCAATATTCAGCTGACCAAGGAAGTAAGAATATAACGAAAGGTATATAGAATAAATTATACCTAAAGCTTCAACAATTCTTTTATCATCGAATAGTGTGGACCAAGATCAGACTGCACGGACATACAGTCTGATCTTGATCTACAGTATTCGCAAAAAACACACCACAGGTCTCAATACCTTGGATACTGACACACGAGAGTGATAAAAAGAAGAAAAAAAGTGAAGTGTGTTAAAGGTGCAAATTGCCTCCAGTGGCCCAGCTGTCTTGCAGAAGGAGAAAATGAATTTTTGCCGTGAAAACGTGCTTATTACGTCGCCCCGGTCTCTATCTTTAGCGTGTACAGGGATCATTATCCTCATTGGATCGATAATCATTCTAAATGTATATACTGTCTTCTTTCTCTCGCAGAGCAGGATAACATTATTACATTATTAAGATCTTTCTCTCTCTCTCTCTCTGGGTCATATTCAAGATAAATTTTCAGCATCTGACTTAAAAGTATGGATAGAATCATGAGTCTGACAATTTGTTACAGTATGGTCTGTAAAAGTTCCAACCGCTGGCATAAAAAATACTATTAAAGATACATCTTTACTCGTTTTCATCCAGGTTTTTAGCAAATGTTTTCTTCATTTTATGAAACCATAATCATTCTTGTATCTTCGTGCCAAATGTTGCCCTTGACGGTTGCAAGGTTGCACAGATTACGACGGATAGAAAATGCATTTCATTTTCTGGAGGCTATCCCTAGACATTACAACCACAGTTTCCGGTTGAAATCGACGACAAATCCCTTGCGTTTCTTTATCCCATACATCTTATATTGATTTTTTTCTCTACGTTTACGCAGCTTACTAGATTCTACACACTATACAGTTTTCACAGCGTTTGTTTAATCTCTGGCTGTAAAGATAAATCTTTAAAACTAAAGTTAAAGTTGGCAAATGTAACCCTTTACCACAATATCCCGACTTTTAACGACCTTAACAGAGAAAGCTTTTGAAAACATTGTGGAAAAAGGAGTGTCAGAAATAATCTGTAAGGTACAGGCAGTACCACATGTTGTATATAGTTTAATGACTATCATTGTGAGTACCGGGAGTACTTTGATCATTTGATGCTTTAGTACTATTTTTGGAATACATTGTTTCTTTTGAATAAATCATAGATTTTAATTTCAATCAGTGTTAATGTTGTGTCGAATAATATGCATTTTTGTTTTGTTATATTTTGCAATAGGTACATTGTAATTTCACATTTAAAGTCTTGGTAGATTATCAGATCAAGAAATCATGACACTTTATGAAACACAAAATTTTGACCCCGTTCAGTCGACTTATAATTGGTGAATATAAATAGTGCCAAACTCAATAGAGTTTCACGTTGTTGCAACAATATACTGCGACAGCAATTTTTCTCCGTAACACGTTACAGAGAAATCACTCTTTTCACGCTGTGGATATAGGCGACACAAGGTTGAGCAGATCGACTAGCACAGAGCAAGATCGACAGAGGCTCAGCATTTGTCTTCCCATCTACAACGCTGAGGAGCAAACGACGCTCGTCTACGCTTCAAACAGCCCAGCTTCAGAGAGGTACAGACTCGCTCCAAACACGTTGGACTGACTCGGGAGTTGTTCCGAACGAACCAGCCTCAAACAGCCCAGCTTCAGAGAGGTTCAGACTCATTCCAAACACAACTCGGGGAGTTGCTTCAACACGTCCCATATAGACCCAGCCTCAAACGGACCCGTTCCAAGCAGTTTGAAGCTGAGAAGTCTTGCCTCACAGTTCCAGCCTAGGCAGTGAGGATTGAACAGATCAGTCTGAAACACAGACCGACAGCGGTTCAGCATAACACCGTTCCTGGCCAGCTTCAGACAGACTTGAAGTGCTTCACAGGGACTTGTTTGAAGACGTTTGAAGCCGAATAAGACTGAGAGGGTGTTTGAAGCCAAGTCACGAACGACAGCCTGAAGCAACGTTCATACTCCGTCCGTGTTAAACCAAAGACAGAAGTTTGAGCTTGGCACTTTGTCTCTATAGACTGTATAAGACAGTCGTTTGGCGTCCGACGGATAATCTATCAAGACAGTATTTTGATGCTTTTGTGTTTTTAGTTTCAAATCAATTGAGGCCAGATAGCCTGAGGAAAATTCTATATATCACCAGAACTGTACATATTCCTTGGTAAGACATTGTCACCTGTGAAACAAACCCACTCATCGTCATCATATCTCTTGACAACTTGGGGGCTCGTCCGGGATTGTTTCGAGCGGGTATTTTAGACTTGGGTTTATTGTACTAAAACACTGTTATATAGACATGGACTTCAGCAAGTGGATAGAGGCCGGAGAACGTTTAGGTTTAGAAGGGTCTGAGCTGAGGGAGTATGTAGAGAAGAAAGAGACCGAGTACCTAGAAAGAGAAGAGAGGGCCAGGGATCGCGAGGAAAGACAGGCAGAGATGCAGCGCGAAGAAGAAAGCAAACGTCGGTCGTATGAGATGGAACTACGATCTCGAGAACTCGAAATTCTCAGACTTAGGTCCGAGATGAAGTCTGGAGCCGAGGGTTCAACGTCGCTGTTTGAAACCAGCACCAAATCCCCCAGACCAAAACTTCCGAAGTTTGAGGAAGGAAAGGACGACATGGACGCTTATATCGAGCGTTTTGAGCGTTTCGCTACCAGCCAGGGCTGGCCACATGAAACTTGGGCCATCAGTTTGAGTTCACTTTTGAGCGGTAAAGGTCTTGAAGTGTACACCAGCATGCCTCCGGAGTCGGCGAATGACTACAGAACTTTGAAGAAAGCTGTACTGAGGCGATATCAACTGACTGAAGATGGTTTCAGACAGAAGTTTCGAGACAGCAAGCCGGAGCAGGGAGAAACTGTTTTTCAGTTTATAGCTAGACTGTCACGATACTTTGAGAGATGGGTTGATATGGCGGAGGTCGAAAACTCATTTGAGGGTTTGACAGACTTGCTCGTTCGAGAACAGTTCACCAGGACTTGTTCCACCGAACTTGCACTGTTTTTGAAGGAAAGAATGCCAAGATCCTTGCAAGAGTTCACAACTTTGGCTGAACAGTACGTCGAGGCACATGGAAGCATGGTGTCTTCAAAAGGTTCTAAACCGAAACAGAACCTGTCTTCAACGAAACAAAAATTGAAGTGTTTCGTGTGTGACAAAGAAGGGCATATCGCAAAGGATTGTAGATCTGGGAAGTCAAAACAAGACTCCAAACAGAAGGGCAAGGCTGACAGCTCTCACAAACAGGGAGAGAAGAAAGTTTCAGCCAGCTGCGTCAGTATGCCGTGCGATAGACAGCCGTTCAAAGAAAACATGGAAGATGGTAGATTGAAGCTAGCAAATGGAGATTCGGTCCCCGTTGTGTCGGGTCTGTGCACTATCGAAAATATGGAGGGTGAGAGAAACTTGAAGTTGGAACAAGGCTATGTAGGTTCCAACAGAGTCAAGGTTTTGAGGGATACAGGCTGCGAATTAGCTGCCGTGAGGCGACATTTGGTTCGAGACGACCAAATATTGGAGAAAAGGTATCTGATGATTACCATAGACGGCGAAGCAAAGATAGTTCCAGCTGCCCGAATCCATGTAGATACTCCATATTATCGAGGGGAGCTTGAAGTCATGGCACCAAAATCATTGATTTGTGACTTGGTGATCGGAAATATCCCAGGTGTCTCAGACATTCCGGTCCCAAGCAGCCGTGAAAATACCCAGTCAAACACAGAAACTTTGGCTGGGGCAGTTTTGACCAGGGCTCAGGTTAAGAAGAAAGAAAAACCGTTAAGCCCATTGAAGGTTTCAAAATCTCAACAAAGTCAGGAAATCAACACCGATGAGCTGAGGTCGGCTCAGAAAGAAGACAAGTCGTTGGAACGACTTTGGAAACACGCCGACAGCAAAACAGTGTTCAAAACCAGGGGTGGAAATACGTTTTCATACATGGTTCGAAAAGACATACTGTACAGAATGTTTCAGCAGAAACGAGGCTCATCGACGTTTGAAGTCAGACAAATTGTGGTTCCAAAACTACAGAGACGTAGAGTCATGGAACTCGCGCATGAGTCCATAGTAGGTGGACATTTATCTTCAAAAAAGACAGAAGATAGGATTTCAAGCAGTTTTCACTGGCCTGGCATCTCGAGCGATGTAACAAGGTTTTGTCGTTCGTGTGATGTTTGTCAGAAAACTATACCTAGGGGCAGGGTTACAAAAGTTCCGCTGGGACAGATGCCTATTATAGACATCCCATTTCACCGTGTAGCTGTTGATCTCATCGGCCCGATAACTCCTGTTTCGGACAGAGGCAACAGATACATTCTCACAGTTGTAGACTACGCTACAAGGTACCCTGAGGCTATAGCATTACCGAAGGTTGAGGCCGAGCGAGTGGCCGAAGCACTGTTTGAAATATTTTCGAGGGTAGGGTTTCCTTCTGAAATATTGAGTGACAGAGGAACACAGTTTACCTCAGAGTTGATGCAGGAAGTTTCTAGACTTGTTTCAGTGAAGCAGCTTTTCACAACCCCATACAACCCGAAATGCAATGGTTTGTGTGAGCGTATGAACGGAGTTTTGAAGAGCATGCTTAAAAAGATGTGTCAAGAAAAACCCCAAGACTGGGACAGATACCTTCCAGCAGTTTTGTTTGCATACAGAGAAGTCCCACAGGCAAGCACTGGGTTTTCACCGTTCGAGCTTCTCTACGGTCGCACAGTGCGTGGACCGATGCAAGCTTTGAAAGAGCTATGGACGGAACAAGAAACGCCGGAAACCAGAAGCACTTATGAGTATGTGCTTGACTTGAGGCAGAGACTTGAAGAAACATGCAAAATTGCTCGGGAGAGTTTGAGCGAAGCCCAGAGCACGTTCAAGCACCACTATGACAAGAAAGCACGAAAGCGAAATTTGCGGGTTGGAGACAAAGTTTTGGTTTTACTGCCTACAAACCATAACAAAATGCTGTTACACTGGAAAGGCCCGTTTGACGTGGTCGAAATAGTGAACAAGATGGACTACAGAGTTCGGGTAGGAGACAAAATTAACACCTATCACATTAATTTGTTGAAGAAGTATGAAGACAGGAGTCAAGTAGTTTCAGCCACGGCAGCGGTTATTGAGGCCGAGCACCATTCCGACGTCGGAGCTGTAGACGACGAAAATTTGCTCGAATTAACCAACTTGAAGGGTGCTGAAACTTGGCGTGATGTTCAGATCAGCGATCAATTGTCTCCATGCCAACAGAACGAAGTTACAGAGTTGTTACAAGAGTACAGCTCTATATTCACAGACAGACCGGGCACAACGATGTTGACCCAACATAAAGTAGAACTGACTAGTTCAAGCCCGATTCGTGTGAGACAGTATCCAATACCTTATGCAAAGAGGGAGGAGATTGACTCTGAAGTCGAGACAATGTTGGAGGCTGGAATCATAGAGCCAGCCAATTCAGAGTATAATTCGCCCATTGTTATGGTGAAAAAGCGCGATGGTACCAGCCGGTTTTGTATAGACTTCAGAAAGATCAACGCCGTGACAAAGTTTGACACCGAACCCATGGGTTGTGTCGACGACATTTTGGCCAAGTTGAAAGACGATAAGTTTTTCACAAAAATTGACCTTGCGAAGGGGTATTGGCAGATTCCTGTAGAAGAAAGTTCGAGACCTGTGACTGCTTTTTCAACTGCAAAAGGTAGTTATCAATTTAGAAAAATGCCGTTTGGGATGGTAAATTCTGGGGCGACATTCAATCGTATGATGCGAAAACTATTGAAGGGTTGTTCGCAGGCAGACAATTACGTTGATGACATTTTGGGTCATACCCAGTCATGGAAGCAGCACATGGTAATGCTACGAGACTTGTTTGAGCGAATCAAAAATGCAGGTTTGACTGTCAGGCCGTTAAAATGTTTGATTGGTTTCGGAAACATAGGTTTCACGGGACACATTGTCGGCAATGGCATAGTTCAAATGGAGGAGGACAAACTTACGAAAATCAGAGATGCTGAGCAACCCGTGACGAAAAAGCAAGTGCGGGCATTTTTAGGCTTAGCTGGATACTACCGTAGGTTCATACCGTCCTTCGCTGAAATAGCGGCACCATTGACAGACTTAACCAAGAAAGGCTTGCCTAATAAGGTTGTTTGGTGTCCAGAGCATGAACATTCGTTTCAAACATTGAAGTCACAACTTACCCAGAGACCTATTCTAAGATTACCAGACTTCAAAAAGACGTTCGTCTTACAGACAGATGCATCGGATAATGGGATAGGAGCAGCACTGCTTCAACAATTCGAGGATGGTATTTTTCCGATAGCATATGCAAGCAAAAAGTTGCTTCAAAGAGAAAAGAATTATTCCGTCACAGAACGGGAATGTTTGAGTATAGTGTTTGGAATCAAGAAATTCCAAAAGTATCTGTACGGCAGGGAGTTTGTGTTGCAAACAGATCATGCTCCTTTGTCTTACATTCAAAAGAGCAAACCTGAGAGTGGTAGGATCATGCGTTGGGCTCTGTTCGTACAAAATTATAGTTTCAGAGTCGAATCGATCAAAGGTTCAGAAAACGTTTGTGCCGATTATTTGAGTCGACAGTAGTTACAGATTATTTTTCAGTGTAAATATAGGATATATTTTCTTGAGAAGGGGGCAGTTTGTCAGAAATAATCTGTAAGGTACAGGCAGTACCACATGTTGTATATAGTTTAATGACTATCATTGTGAGTACCGGGAGTACTTTGATCATTTGATGCTTTAGTACTATTTTTGGAATACATTGTTTCTTTTGAATAAATCATAGATTTTAATTTCAATCAGTGTTAATGTTGTGTCGAATAATATGCATTTTTGTTTTGTTATATTTTGCAATAGGTACATTGTAATTTCACATTTAAAGTCTTGGTAGATTATCAGATCAAGAAATCATGACACTTTAAGAAACACAAAATTTTGACCCCGTTCAGTCGACTTATAATTGGTGAATATAAATAGTGCCAAACTCAATAGAGTTTCACGTTGTTGCAACAATATACTGCGACAGCAATTTTTCTCCGTAACACATTACAGAGAAATCACTCTTTTCACGCTGTGGATATAGGCGACACAAGGCTGAGCAGATCGACTAGCACAGAGCAAGATCGACAGAGGCTCAGCATTTGTCTTCCCATCTACAACGCTGAAGAGCAAACGACGCTCGTCTACGCTTCAAACAGCCCAGCTTCAGAGAGGTACAGACTCGCTCCAAACACGTTGGACTGACTCGGGAGTTGTTCCGAACGAACCAGCCTCAAACAGCCCAGCTTCAGAGAGGTTCAGACTCATTCCAAACACAACTCGGGGAGTTGCTTCAACACGTCCCATATAGACCCAGCCTCAAACGGACCCGTTCCAAGCAGTTTGAAGCTGAGAAGTCTTGCCTCACAGTTCCAGCCTAGGTAGTGAGGATTGAACAGATCAGTCTGAAACACAGACCGACAGCGGTTCAGCATAACACCGTTCCTGGCCAGCTTCAGACAGACTTGAAGTGCTTCACAGGGACTTGTTTGAAGACGTTTGAAGCCGAATAAGACTGAGAGGGTGTTTGAAGCCAAGTCACGAACGACAGCCTGAAGCAACGTTCATACTCCGTCCGTGTTAAACCAAAGACAGAAGTTTGAGCTTGGCACTTTGTCTCTATAGACTGTATAAGACAGTCGTTTGGCGTCCGACGGATAATCTATCAAGACAGTATTTTGATGCTTTTGTGTTTTTAGTTTCAAATCAATTGAGGCCAGATAGCCTGAGGAAAATTCTATATATCACCAGAACTGTACATATTCCTTGGTAAGACATTGTCACCTGTGAAACAAACCCACTCATCGTCATCATATCTCTTGACAAGGAGTAATTGCTGGTTACCATCACCTACTCCTTTTTCCACAATGTTTTCTATCCTACCAGTCTGATTATCATTTTCGCATTATCGTCTGCAATAGCTTTAAATTTGGTCCAGTCAAAATTTTACAGTTTGGTAAAGGGATTCGAGTTTCACAATTGTTTACATTTAGCCTCCAGTCGGCCTTTAAACATACTCATTGGTTATATATGACGATATGATATCGCTGCTAAGAAGTAACTGTCAGTTCTAAATATAATTCTGCACTGTAAATTTGTCTCCAAAAGTCTTATCTGATATTGATATCGATGTTTCTGTCTAGCTCAAAGCTGATTGTCTTTGAGAAGTTCCGTCAGCTTAAAAACATGAAATTACTTGTCTAATAGTCTCTTAAACTTTAAAATCTCCTTCGCTTTTGCTGACAGTAGATCAAGATCAGACTGCACAGAACGTGCAGTCTGATCTTGGATCTACACCGTCCGGTATTTTATAAGACACCTATAAAAATCACTGGCTTCAACATCACAACAGCTTGACTATTTTTACGAAGCGAAAATGTTTTTTCTTCATTTGTTCGATACTCCCAGGATTTACAGTTAACCATTAACCTGCTATATAAGTTAATTGAAACTTTCCAGCCGATCGTAAAAACCCAAACATTGCTTTTTTTAAAGTTAAGTTTTGGGGAAAAATATCTCCTTATCGGACAGTGTAGATCCAAGATCAGACAGCACATTCTGTGCAGTTTGATCTTAATCTACACTGTCCGCGAAAGGTCAATGAGTCACGCTTAGCAGCCTAAGGGTTAAGAACGCAGTATATCATACTTTTTGTTACAAATTTTAGCTCAAACCGCACGCTAGCCTTAACGTTAGACCTTCCGGAACAAAAGCGGATGGTAGTGATTCAAGTTTTTTATGGAACCATACGAAGGATTCTAAACGATAGTTGTCTTCTTCCTTCTTTAAGGCGCCTTTTAGCTATAAACAAATTTTACCCAGCGTACGTAGGCGGTCGGAGTATTTAAGATTTGCTGGCATACTCTGGAGTTCGTTAGCGCATCGTTCTAAGTTCTTAGAAGTACTTTGGCGAATGCCGTTGTTTCGTTGTTCGCTTAGTGCGAAGAACATTTTTGTACACGCACAAATTTTTCAACAAATACACAAGAACAACTCATACACGGATGGTTCATTCGCACCCGTCACAACTCGGCCAATTTCGTACCTACATTTAACCTCGTCCGTATAACGGTCGTTTCCATTTGAACTGCCAATCACGTGATCTTATACATGGCGGCGCCACTGTCAGTCGTTTAGCAACGACATAAACAACCTCGATGAAGTTATTCACATCTATCTATCTGTCGGTGAAAACTTCAATCGAAATTGATAAACCACGTTAAAAAAAATGGATGTACGAACTGTTTGTCAACTGAAATATAGATAGAAAGATTTCGATAGAAAATTGAGACTCAAGTTTTCTTTTTTAAGAGGAGCCTTACAATTTTCAGAACGGTAAACCGGCGTATTTCCGGCGATGAAATGTACCGTTTAGGTGCATATCAATCCAGCAGATACAGCCGAGGGATTTGATGGCTCCCATCACCCGAGGTATGCCGAATGGGTTCATTCGATGAACGCAATGCAAATGGTTAGTTCGTGTGCAGTACTATAACGGTTCGTTACCTGTATGGTGACATTCCTCAAACTTCGCTAGCCAAGGGTGACGATCACTACGTTGTTCTATTCTTGGCTGGCCGGGTCGAAATTTGTAATCCCGAGATATACGTAATCACTGGTACAGTCGGTTCTTAAAGCACCAATCGCATGTCGTGTTACATTTGTTCTCCATCATCGGTAAAATGTAAATAGAGACCGCAGTAGAGAATTGTCAGATATGTTGAGAATCATTCCCTAAAGATATAGACAGACAATATTTACTTCAACATTTCCTGTAACAAATCAGTTAAATGAAGTTTTAGGATGATTCCAGCGTCACATGATGGCCTGTCAAAATATGCATGCGGATTTGCCAAAAGGATTATGTTACGCGACGCTTGGTTGGTTTTCAATGATGTAATTCTAGGAGTAATAACTAATAAAATCCAGTAGGAGGCGTATCGCAGGGATTACAAGTTACGTACTTAATTATCAGCCAAGGGTGGATAGGGCAGCGTAGTGATCGTCACCCCTGGCTAGCAAAAATAATATTCCTCCAACCAATTTTTTAACGAATTTTAGCGTATTGCTTACGAACACACTGCTGTCTTTTACCGTTCTTTCTTTGCTTGTAACCAGAATGTCCTCGTTATTCCAGAAAGTTGTCTACTCCTTTGGAAAAGAAAAGTCCTATCGTTTGAGTCACATTTGATTTGTCGTCTGCAAATGCTTTTAAAGTGGGCAAGTTTATAATTTTGTTGTCTGGTAAGGAGTTAAATGTTTACATTTTATGTCAACTGTTGTACTTTACGCGTGTCTGAAATTAGCCTGTACGTTACTGGGCTAAATACAAATGAGCCGCGCTCTGTGAAAAGGGGGCTTAATGCATCTGCGAAAAGTTTCGACCCAGGTCAGCCTGCGCAGTCCGCGCAGGCTGACCTGGGCCGAAACTTTTCGCTATTGGTCAATTTTCTGTATGTCAAAGGATCAGTCTACCTCATGATTGAGTCGGTTGTTAAAAAAAGTGGCTATTATGGATCCATAAGTATGTGATGGCTTTCTTGGTATGATGGATTACGGAGATGCATTAAGCCCCCTTTTGCCAGAGCATGGTTCAAATGATATACGACTTAGCCATAAACAAAACACGTGTCGGTATATATTCTCTATAATACGACAGACAAAAAGGAAGACTTTTTATCTCTTTCAGCGCCAAATATACAAACTCCACGTCTTTCGTCGGCTGAAAATATAATCCTTTGAAACTTAAGACAGTTTTAACTTAAGGCCTGACTAAAGAAAAGGACGGTATAGATCCTAGATCAGACTGCACCTTCTGTGCAGTCTGATCTTGTTCTATGCCGTCCGCGAAAGCCCCTGGGTTTTTTTTTTTTTTTTTTTTTTGTTTTTTTTTTGCCACAGGCACTGACAGTATTGAACCATACAGCACCAAATAAGCGAAATTAATGTATCTAATAATAGTAAAACTTCTTTAAATTAGAATATATAAGACAATACAGGACAGTGGAGCATCGAGATTAGACTGCACTTTCTGCGCTATCTTGATCTCGCTGTCCGGAAATGCAAAAGAGTCGCTTCAAGCACCGAAAGGGTGAATGACATTTACAAAGACAGAGTAGATTTCAAATTCAATCAATGAAGAATCCTTGTACAAGGTATAGGCTTAGAGTGATCCGCTAAAATTGATGGTTTCCCTGTTTGGTTCTCATGGGGACCAAAAGAGCACTGACGAGTATTGACGATGACAACTTAGTATAAAAAACATGGCGAACTAAGCAGATATTTTATACACCATTGCAAACTATTCTGTTGTTGTTGTTGTTGCGGCTGCTGCTGCTACTGCCGTCGTCGTTGTTGTTGTTGTTGTTGTTTCTGCTGCTGCTACTATCGCCGCTGCTGTCGTCGTCGTCGTCGTCGTTATCGGTGTCGAAATATGTTATGATCTATTCTGTTGTCAGGTGTTTTAAGCCCGTTTTCAACAGAATATTTAGGCGGCCTCTACAACTTATTCCTGCGTACCAGAAATGTCTGGACCAGCACTAGCCAATCATATATGGTTTAGCCGATCGTATTTGGTTTACCCAAATAAAGATCGTGTTAATTTCTTAGACTAGACTCGGAATATAAAACATCGGTGAATGTGGGCTACAATTTTTAATATGGCGCTTCGAAACTTTGTTTCCACCGAGCACTTTAGCATAGCCGACAATGCACAGGGCTTGAAACCTAGGGGTAGCTGATTCGATTCCAAGCTCGGTCATATTCTTTCCAAGGATTAATGATAGTCACTACGACGGAATCAATATATCTCTCACCGCTGAACATTGTGTCGAATTTGTTTATGAAGGAAAGCAGCCAACGACTTACGAAAAAAAAAAAAAAGCTGCGGGAAGCACAAGTGATAGACAGTCCCGGTCGCAGGGGTACAAATGAAATAGTTTTGAAAATGGCGTTTAACACACAAAAAAAAATGCAAGGTTTGTTTTTCCAGAGGCATGACAATCTCAGTCAATGCTCCAAATAAGTATACAAACATCAAGTACACATGTATACATAATTGTACTCTGGAAAAGGGGGATTAATGCATCTTCGTGATGCATTGTACCAATCAAGATTGATTATGGATATATGAAATCCATATTGTCTAACAACCGATTGAATCATGAGGTAGAATGGTCCTTGGGCATGCAGAAAAATTGGCCTCAGCAAAAAAATCTCGACCCATATCAACCTCCTTCGTCCGCTCAGGATGACACGGGTCGATCCTTTTTACATATACATTAAACCCTTTTTCAAAGATTATGACTCAGGCCTATATTCTGACAGTAGTTGCTGATAGGAGAAGTTCTTGCTGGTTTCGTCACTGTCATTTGTTGGGACGTAACACTGGATGACTGAAACGTTTGTGTGTATTCCTCTACATCTCGATCTCATAAGCTTACTAAGGACTAGATTACATTCCATCAGTGTCTTTTCTATTCCTGTTTTGCTTCACATTAAGTACACATATTCTCGGATACCAATTATTCGGACAATCTAGACTTTCTGCTATTACTCCGGATATCTCCCATGTAGTCACAAGAATTAAGGAGAATTTTTTTATTTACCTCATTCAATATTCCGATCATGTCGAAGATTCTCTGTGAATTATTAATATTCAGAAGTGCATATATAACGGATAAAAGATACAATTGATCAATTACAACGGGGCATTATCGTAGCTTATGTTCATGAACCAGTTTATGCACGTGACAGTCATACACAGAGGTCTAACTTTATCAGATCAAAAAGATATACTCACCAATTCTTACAGCATTTGCATGACAACTTTATCATTGCTCCTATGAAAGGATTTGTCTTAAAAAGAATAGAAAACGTTCTGGGAAAAAAGAAGAAAATGCTGGAAACCAGCATTTTCTCCTTTTTTTCCCATAACATTTTCTAAACCATCTTTCTCGGAGCTGTTAAAACTCGGAATTGTTTGGTAAATGGTTAAATGACTTGGAAACGAAGATTCTTCTATCACTCACATGAGTTCTTCGTGTCTAAGTCTCTTAGGCCCTTATCCCATGCACAAATTTACGTAAGTAAAAATACTTACATAAAAAAGCTTATTTATGATGTAACGTGGACTCATTTATTAACGAAAGTATAAATACTCATGAAATAAATTTGGGTACATTGTTAGTAAAAGTGCACCACCTCTGGAAATCAATCAAAAGTTTAGTTACTTATAAGTACTTTACTTCATCAACAAAGTATGTCATGTGGTTAGTCACCTGCTGTACACATTTTAGCAAATTGATATATCTTGACTACTAGCATTGTGTAGGAATCCGATAATTAAAGATATACGATATTTGTAAATCACTGAATTATTCTTACAAATATACATGCCATTAGTGAAAGGTTGTCCACTATGAATGGCTGCAAAGAAAATGGCGAAAACCTTTGTTAACACAGAAAAAAAAAACTTCAAATTGACTGTTATCGTGAACTTAGAATCTCGCTTCCATTGTTGAATATGTAATAAATATCTATACATGTCTGCAGTCTAAAAACGAAAAAGTGACTTATAACGAGAGTAAATACTTATGGGAGTTCTATTAGCATGAGAACGCAGAGTAAATACACTCTTACTTATGCGCATATATTTATTCTTCTTGACAAAATACTTAATTTTAAGTCAGTTCATATCAGATACTGTAATTATACCACAGAAGTTTGCGTCAAGTTTTGATATGTATTTACTTTTATAGATAAGATAAAACACACACACACACACACAAAAAAACTTTCTTTAACGTAGGAAAGCTGTAAACTCATAAAGTAGTACGTTCCATTTTTAACACGCTAATCATTGTATTCCTACGCGTTGATATTAAGTGCTTTTCTTCTCACTTGCCGAAGCTGTCCAATTTCAATCACTGGTCATTAGTACTGCTCCTCTACATGCTTTAATTTCCAGCCGAAAATAACAGCAATTAGAGTAAAAATGATAAAAGGAAAGTGAAAGGCGTTATTTTATGGGAGGATCTTTTTCGTGTCCTCATCCATTTAAGAATGTAACGCTCTTAGTTTTAATCTCTCTGTGTATTTCAGATATTTGTAATTAGCTTTTGTATTCTTATTGTTGTAGGACAGTGAACTTTGTGAACAGAATTTTGTCCCCGTTCAAACACACATTAATTTTGCTTACAGTAAGTAAATATACTTGCATAAGTAAATGTACAGAACGTATTTACTTGCTTAAGTATAAATATTTTTCTGAATTTAACGAGCGTTCTTGGGGTTTAACCAAGAGGGTTTAATGCATCACCGTGAAGCATTGTATAAAGCAAGTCATCATAATGATCCATAAAAATCCATTTGGTCTAATAACCGACAAAACCATGGGATAAACTAGTTCTTTGAGCCGCAGAAAATTCATCAACAGCAAAAAGTTTGACGCACAGGTCAGTATGCACAGACTGTACAGCCTAACCTGAATCGATACATTTTGCAGATTCATTAAGCTCCTTTTTCACAGAGCATGATTCAAATCCACGTTTCTTTACAATTTGAATGCTGTAGGGAAAAAGAGCCAACTCCAGGCGCTGGCTTTTTCACAGAAGTGTCACTGAGTAAGACACTTTAGACGGTTCTAGCCTTGTACTGGTGAAATCCAGGACACATATGAATAAGGAAGCTGTCGCCAAGATATGACAGATATGATTTTGAGAGCGGCGTAAAACACTATACAATCAATCAATCAATCAATCAACCTGGAAAGTACTACCTTGTAGAAATACCGCTTTGTCGTGTTCTGTTATGTTTCGTTCTGTGCCAATACTTGCAAACTGTACTCGAATCAATTCCATTCTATTCGCAGAACTTGTGTTATAAAGGGGTTTGGAGAATAGTGTAGACCACTGTTCTATCGTGAAGATTGTTACATTTGTTTAGCTTTACAGGCCGAAAGTGTTCTTCTCCCAGCGTTACGAAATGAAATAGTGAAATCTTTGTTTAAAAAAAGTCATTCGTTCGTGCAAAATGAATCACGCGTCTAAGATTAAACCGAAAAAAATAGTCATTCTTGGAACAATACGAAAGAACTGTTTTTGTGTGTTGTGTTTTTGTACGAGTATTTACAGAAACACAGGCCAGAATGCCGCCATGTCTGACACTGAGGAACGTCTTCTGTCACGGTCTTGACAGATTTCATGTCGATTTCCCGTCGATTTCATTTACAGAAAATGTCGGATATCAAATAGCCATGCTACAAGATTGGCGATTTGACCCGTAATCCTTTACCAAATTATCTCCTGTTTTTTTGCGACTCTGACGATGAGGACCTTTTGAAAACACTGTGGGAAAGGGGAAAATGCTGGTACACAGCATTTTCTCCTTTTCCCAAAATATTTTTAGAACATATGAACTGCATCAATTAGAGACATTTAAAATTGCGTCTGCAATCCATTACCACACAAGCCCGAGTTTGAAAGAACCCAAGGGAAACGGACTTGACAACATTGTGGGAAAAGTAGAAAATGATGGTAACCAGCATTTTCTCCTCTGCCCCACAATGTTTTCTACCCTTACAAAGAAAAATTTCTGAATTTGTGTAACCTTTAGTTTGTCGTTTACAAATGCTTTCAATTTGGACCAGTCTAAAATTCTGTCGTCTGTTAAAGAGTTATATAGTATCTATAGACTACAGTCTAAAATTTTGTCGTCTTGTAAAAATTTAAAGCTCTGGACATAACTTTCGTATTATTTGTTCGGAGAGTATTGATCTAAGATCAGACTGCAAACAATGCAATATAATCTTGATCTAAACAGTCCGATACTTTGCTGATCATTAAGGCCATAACCAGGGCTCCTATTCACCAACCATTCTTAATTTCATTCTAGATATAATTCTAGATTTAGAAAGTAACACGATTTACGATTGGCATAATGGTCTAGCCAATCAGAAGTGGTACTACTTTCAGATTTTGATTTTCTTTCTTTCTTTCTTTTTTTAAAGAATAAGACTATGAATATTCTTAAGAATGGTTGATGAATACGGATCCAGTACTGTTCATATTCGGCCTACATTATCGTCAACTGACAGAAAATGCCAAAAGGCGGGGAGATACTCTTTAGGTTTTCACTGTTCGGCCATCCATCTATCTGTCCGTTCGTTCGTTCGTCTGACTTTCCATCCGTTTACACTCTTCTGCCCGAAATTATCTGTACGAAAGTATGTCCCCGTCAACGGAAAATCAGTTCAATGCCGTTACCAGTTTAATTGAGAACTCCTACAGTAAAAGACAAACACAAAATGAACCCCCTAGTATATTTGCTCCTCGTTCTATATACCTATTAGAAGAAAACTTTATGGCGGGTTTTTTTATGGTTTCTATAGTACTCGAGCACGCGAACGTCCAATAGGAAAGATACATTGGTCACTAATTGACACGTCTGTCTTATTTCGGCTTTACTGGTTTAAGGCTATTTTGTCTCAATTCACGATAATTCCTGAAGTTAACGGCCAAACCATTAAAGCTACAACAAACTGTATTTCGGTAGAAGTAATTTGTAATAAATTCTTAAAAGATGTTTTCGCAAACTTCAAAGATGTTTTTACTGAATTTCGGAGGGCATAACTTTACAAACCGTCAGTAAATATGAAAGAGAAACGTAAGAAAGATAAACACTGAAATGAGCCATGCTCTGTGAACATGGGGCTTAATCCATCTGCTAAAAAGCATCGACCAAGGTCAGCCTGCACAGTTCGCGCAGGCTGACATGGGCCGAAACTTTTTGCTTTTGGTCAATTCTCTGCATGGCAAGGAACTAGTTTACCTCAAGATTCAGTCAGTTGTTGGAGAAAATAGATTTTAAGGATCCACAATTATATGATGTCTTGCATGGTATCATTCATCACGGAGATGCAGTAAGCACCGTTTTACCAGAGCATGGCTTTTGATTTAACGGTGTTCCCTTTTAGTGATACGTAGCCTCTTCAGGTATTTCTCATAGTCCGTGCCAGAATTTTTCAAAGGCTTATGGGAATGTAAAATGACCAAAAACACTTATCAGTCATGTTTGATCGTACTAAAATAGGTATGATGACGTCATAATCTGTACTCACGAAGATAGTACCGGACTGAACAGCGACCGCCCGATATTTAAGGATTACGACCCCTAACTCATCGATAAATATCGTGTAACATCGACGTTTTCGTAAAGGCTATTTGGCCAATATCGGCAGCTCCCGTCTTTTAATATGAGAGTTAAGGGCCGTAGACTCACCAACTCATCGGTAAATATCGTGTAACATCGACGTTTTCGTAAAGGCTATTCGGCCAATCTCGGCCGTCTTTTAATATGAGACTTAGGGGCCGTAGACCTTAAACGCCGTAATTGCTCATTTCTATTGAATGTAACTGTTTAGTTTCTTCACACTTGGTGAAAAATAAACAGATTAGTAGTAATTATCAATTTTTTTAGTTATCCTTAATTTGCTATTTAAAGCTGGGTTTACACTGCCGATCAGATCAACTCGATCGTCCCGATTGCCAAAAGTTCCCGACCGAACGCGATCAATGGCTTGTACACGATTTTTACTCGAGCGCTACTCGATCATACCCGATAGCCGCACGAGCGCTCAAGACTCCTACACGACTTCAACCCGACTGACAACCCGATCGCTGCTCGAGCATACCGATCTCAACAGGATCCCTTCACGATCTGTTCACGAACAGCTCGATTAATACTCGATTCTTATACGAACAATACTTGACAAACTCGACCATTACTCGATCTCCACTCGACCGCTACTCGATCGCTACACAACTATTTCGACCTTGAGTCCTTGACCTTCATGCGTCAGAGTGTTGTGATTTGTGCGACGAAGAAAGTTATAAAGAACATTTAGATTTGGAAGTAATAACAAGATGGAAATAGAGCAGTTGATGGTATATGCTAGGTATTTAGAGCTCCAAAGAAACAGGGTGGTGGCCATTATGGAGGTAGAAGAAGCTGAGGAGCGTCATAGGCGTATGAGAAGACGCAGACAACGGCGGCGCCGAGAAATCTGGGTGAGGTGTGTAGTGAAGCTATTCCTTCTCTGCTCATCCATTTGTCGCATTAAATGCACCAGAAACTGTTCAGTCTGTGCAGCTGCATCATGAGCACCTGTGTTGGCACTACGCACGGACTCTAGCTCGGATGTCAGAGAGGAGACAACCTGCGCTGCTTTTGGAAGGTCAGTAGTAGAAGGCGACAGTGATGGTGTTGATGCAACTGATATGTCGTCGTCACATGCCTCCTCCCCGTATGTAAGCTCTTTCCTCTTCTCAGCAAACTTGAGAAACACAAAAAAATCCAAACAGTAATTGGGCAGGGGCAATAAACTGCATATTATACTATTTAACATGGGCGATCAGCGAATACTCAGATCAGCTTGTAAATCCATACAGTCTAATAAGAGTCTTCGCTGTTCGCACGAAGAAGTTTTGGTTCATGCCACTTGAGCACGAAGTTTAAACTGATCAGATTTGATTGATCTGCAATTGGATCTGAGTCTTCGATGGACACACACGTAAATTGTAGGAAATATCATGCTCTGGATCATATATGAGTTGCGTCGTAAGACAGCTGGTGAGAGTTGCCTATCTCAAAGCGTTACAAAACGTTTCGAGCGCTTCCCATGCAACGGTTCGTTACCAAAAGGCGCTTCGTAACGGTTTGTAACATTCCTAAGAGCCGCTTTACGGCAAGCAACGTGGACAAATCGTTACAGAACGTTAGGAGAAAGCGCTTTGCTATGGAACTCTCGCCTGGTATTTGCAAACAAGAAAGACGCAAAATCAGAATACACATCCCACAGGTACCTGCTGACGTTGAAAACTTTTCGCAATGCGGTTCTTAGAATACTGTACATGTCAGAGAGAACAGTGAGGGTTCTAATGTGACTGTTCTGGTGCACAGGCTCGTCTGAATCTTTGCTACTCATATAATTATGCAATAATGGCTGTTCCCGCTTCGCGGCTCAAGTATATATACATGTACATTAGAAATTTGAATTTAAAAGAATCAAAATGAAAGTAATCCGAGGAAAGAGATATTTGCATATGACAGGTGGCGCTTGCAAAGTTTTTGTCTACTTACCTTAGACCCCCTCTGTGTGCGCAGCTGAATAAGGTACGGACGCAGGAACCCGAAGTTGTCCAAAATCCACCTTTGCCTGGCTGTACCCTAGTGATCCGGACCCGGACTTGTTTGATGTCTTAATCAGCTTTGAGAATTGGGTCCGCATATTGGGATACCATATGGTCGACAGATCTCCGGGTTTAAGGCCCAATGCCGCCTCCTTATCTGCCCATGTCCTGTTCTTCTTCTCCTTCAACTTGAACTCCGCCGATGATTTATCATAGAGGAAGGTGTTTTCTCTCAACCAAGCAACCAGGTCGTCCTCTTCATCCTGAGTAAGTACTCGACATATAGACATTCTGGGCTTGAATTCAGCCTGAAAAATAAGATCAAGCATTACATTAAAACAAATTGTGATTCAATAAAAACTTGCATGTATCAGTGATGACCGAGTGAGTATTTAACTTCCCACCAACAGCTAAGGTCGTTCGAAGACGTGGACCTCGGTTCAATGTGTCACCCGATGGACCGGTAAGCCCAGTGTCGATCTCAAGAACCCTGATTTACCAGGCGGGCAGTTGAGCTACTACACCACTGATGCTTCTGCATGCATAAATGGAAAGTAGATAGTTGTTCTACATGTACTTTTCCTATATTATGTTCCATTGATAGAACCTAAAAAAAGTGGGTTATGTAGTAAGGCCTCTTTGCGACAAACGATCCTTAAAATGATTGCCGATATTTAAATTAATAAAATTACCTCTTGCTCAGTGCTGTCAGTCTGTTGTTGCTCCTGGAGTCATGTATGTTTAGCGGGAGTTGAAGCTGACCGCTGGTTCCCCTTTTTAACCTTCTGCGGGCTGGGGTCTGGTGAAGCCGTTGCTGCTAACTCAGCAGCAACGGCAAGACGCGCCTTTTTACCTTTTCGCGGCATCAGTGTGTACTTATGTCTCCGAGTACCAAGAGACTAATGAGAGACGGCTTGATCTTCGCGCCTTTTTTGAAGGAACGTATTCAAGGTCAGTGCGCTTGTGTAAGGTCGGGTAGCTATCGGGTACACTCGAGTAGCGATCGAGTATGCTCGAGTAGTGATCGTGTACGATCGGGTAGCGATCGAGTGAAATCGAAAGGGATCGGGTATGGATCTGGGAGCGATCGAGTACGGTCGTATAGAGATCGTCTTGATCTGGACATCGGCTTGAGTATGAATCGTGTTGATCGAGTAAGCATCGGGTAGTGGTCGAACTGAGGTCGAGCTGATCGTGTTCTGATCGGCAAATATTTCAATCCCGATATAGGTAGATCTCTACACGATCGTTTCTCGACTGACCCGACCTCTACTCGACTGATTCTCGATTTATTCTCGATGGCTTCCCGAGCTTTTTGCTACACGATCCCTACTCGAATATTTTTGACATGTCAAAAATTCTCGGGAAGGAAGCCCGAGTGATGCCGACCAAAGTAGACCGTCCCGACCGCTCCCGCCGAACAAGCTCGATCAGCCCCCGACCGCATGATCGGGTTTGATCGAGTTGATCTGATCGGCAGTGTAAACCCAGCTTAACGCCCGTAGCTTTATAGTATAGTACAGATAATGTATCCAGCAGATGACCTCCAATCACACAGTCGACATGTATCAGTGAACCACTAAACCAACCAACTAAGTGATCAATAATAATTAACGAAATAACCAGTAAATCGATAAACTAATAAACTGTTTTTATTTATTCGTTTGATATATAATAAAATTATACCTAACATGTACACTTGGACTATTCCATTCATTGCGATACTATATCAAAGGGCGTAGGTAGAGCAATAGGGGGAATTATTCCGAAACTTTACAAAACAAGAGACGTTGGTTTCAAATCCTACGAAAAACTTTACTTTAGTTGTGTAACGCCCATTCTAGAATATGGTGCATTCACTTGGGGATTTCGAAGTTTTAAATCTTTAGATAATATACAAAACCGAAGTATGAGACTTTACCTTGGGGTTCACAGATTCGCACCGATAGCAGCGTTACTAGGCGATACAGGATGGTTACCCTGTGTTTACAGACAGTGGATCTCTATAATACGTTATTGGAACAGGCTCATACTAAAATAGTTTTCAACCACGATTATGAAACATGCCAAAATAAAAGCAATTGGTGCAGTGATACCAAAAACATGTTGGGAACAATTGGCTTATCAGACTGTTTTTATAATCGCCAAACTAGTGATTTGTCAAAAGGAAAATTAAGGAACTGTTTGCATTCCAATGGAGGAATAATATCATCCAAACACCAAAGTTGAGAACTTACAGGTTGTTCAAAAATGTTCATACCACTGATCAATAATTATGTCTTACTTAATCTACTGAAAAATGAACGCTCCATGCTGGCCCAACTCAGGGGTGGAATCTTACCGCTACGCATTGAGACAGCCCGTTATACAGGTGAACCAGCAGATAGCCGAATCTGTGCATTTTGTGACAATTCAGAAATAGAAAATGAGTGGCATTTTGTGACTTCATGTAGCCTTTATAACTCTTTAAGATCAGACATTTTTGGAGAAGTTTTAAACACAGACTTTGTATTACAGTTATCACCAAATGAAAAACTTGCTTATCTAATGTCAAACCATGTGCGCAAATTAGCAAAGTTTATTGTAAAAGCCTATTCCCTCAAGCGGAAAGCTATTTATTCCAAACCTTGAATTCTCTGAACGTCGTGTACCATACCATGTTATTACATTTATGATTTGATCTATTCAGTTGTATATATCCCATCCATACATCAAACTTTCCATCGATTCATCCACACACCCATCCATCCATCCATCCCATCCATCCTTCCATCCATCCATCCGTTCGTCCATCCATCCATCCATCCATCCATCCATCCATCAATTCATCCATCAGTACGTCCATCCATCCATCCCCATCTATCCATCCCCATCCATCCATCTATCCATCCATCCATCTGACTGTCTAAATCATTGATATCCGCCATTACTCATGAAATGTAAAAGTTGTTTATTTATACTGTAATTGTTTTCAAAAGTGACATATGGGCCCATGGGGCCGGGTGTTTTTGATATCATTATTTATTTGTAAATTTGATTTGCTGCTTATACACATGTCACTATAATAAAATATTTACTTACTTGTACACTAGTAAATTCGTTTTGCGATTTGTATAAGCTCGTTTGTTTACGTGCAATATTACTGGAAACAATCAGACGGCACAAAAATCGTTCGACCCTGCTTAACCTAGTTCATTATACAAGAATGTTGGGCACTTCGTTGCCTCGAAGCTTTGTCGGTAATGAAGCCGGGTTTTTAGGTTTCACTGTCAATGACAGACCACGTCAAACTTGCATTGTGTCATACAGAATTCTAATTGACTGTATCGTTATTTCCTTAAAGAAAAATCAGGAATCATTCGGTACTTTGCCAAGTGACAAAGTGCTAGTCTTAACTTTAGTCTTTGATTCAAATTCAGAGCATTTGTAGACGATATAGTACATGCTGCTAAAAAAAGTTGGATTCGTTTGTGAAAAGTTAGATAACACTGTTGGAAAAGGAAAAAATGCTGTTTACCAGCAATTTCTTCTTTTCAAAAAGTTTTTTCAAAGCTTTTTTCGTCATGATTGTTAAAAAATGGAATAGTTCGGTAGAGGTCTCTTCAAACTTGCGGGATTCGTATATAATAGCGTAGGAAACATCGTTGAAAAAGGAGAAAATGCTGGTTATCAGCAATACTTTCATTTTCCAACAATATTTTCAAAAGCCATTTTCCTCAGAGTTGTTAAAAAAACACAAGATATTTGGTAAAAAAGTTAAAAACTAGTCTGCTGCCAACACAAAACAAATGTTTGCATGAAGGATGGCTTAAAAGCAGACTTTTTGATCAATCCGATCTATATTTATGTAAGTAATAACACAATTTAAGGACCATCAAAACATATATAAAGATTCATGATAACATCGAAAAATGTAGACTTTTTCATCCAGAGACTCGGAGATCTACGATATGTCAGAGTCGATTAAGTCAAAGAGTCTTGGGGAAATTTTCGAGATCAAACTTTAACCTTTACCATAAAACAAAATGTCCCGTCCTGAAACAAGAGCACAGTATCCGGGTGTCAATGCTCGACTGTAGTTGCTTTCATTCACTAAATTCTAAATCGAATAAGGAGCATTTTTAAGTGTGTCAAAAAAAAAAAAGATACCTGTCCTTCAGATAGACTTGTATGTTGCCCTTTTGAAGGTCGACAACTAGCTCGGGTTTGAAAGTAAATACCTTCAGTAATGACGGAGGTATCGGAAAATGTCAAGGTTGTTTCACGACTCACATGAAGCAGACGAAAGATATGACAATATTTCGACGTTTTCTCCAAAAATAGTCGAACCAAAACAGCTAACTTTTTTCACCCAGAGAGTCAGAAATCTGTCATATGCTAGAATCCATTTCGCCAGACAATCTAGTGGGACCATACAACTGGCTTTCCCATCCTGGCAAAATGCCGATCTGACTTAAATGCCTACCTTTCCTTTATCAGTTTCTGCTTGCAATCTGATCGTAGGTCTACAACGTCCGCGACTGTGGAAGCATGTCATTAAGTCGGCGAACTTATCTTTTTATCCTGCCGCTCGTGACAATGGTTGTATTTTGAGGGGAGTGTAAACGAAAGTCAGACTGCACAAACGTGCACTCTAATGAACATTGCTCTACACTTTTCGCTTGTCTACAATAAGACCTAGTCATAAACCCAACACCAATATTTTAATTCAAAATCTGTTTTTGTAGCAGTCAACAATTTGAATTCAGCAAGAAAAGGTTCAAGGTTAAAAAAGGTCGCTTTATGTAGATCAAAGACCAGTTGCAATAGTAACTAAAATTGATTTTGAGAAGCTTAGAGTTACAATAAAATCAATAGCAATAAACATCGCTGAACGACCAAACATCTGTTGCCTGTAGCACATGTGACCAAGGTACAATGTATCACTACCACTATCTCCTTTGCCTACTTGGCTCGGCTGTTCGCTCAGAAAATTTTGAGGTATTCTCATAGCCCTGTAGTCGTCTGCGTCGTCGGCGTCTGAAGCCTTTAACATATTCTTATATCACTGTCATTACCACAGATATTTTACCTCATACTTGAGCTAGTTGTTGACTGAAAAAAGGGAACCGATACCAGAAGGGTATGGTTACCCTCAAAATATTTTTGACACAGTTATGCCCCTTTTTTCAAGAATTTTGACTGAAAAAGCAACTGTAGCCGAACGTTGGTAACCGAATGTGGTGTTCTTGTATCTCTCTTAGAGTTTCTGCATGGATAAGCGGTGAAGGTCTAGCATTCTTAACCTGGAGGTTCCCAGTTCAATACTCACTCGAAGTGCCAGGTTGTTCATTGGGGTCTCCTTGGGCAATACACTTCAGAGCCCTTGTTGGAACCAAGGAAAGACATGAATAAGTAAGCTGCCATCGTGGTACAACTAATATAATGTTGAAAGTGGCAGAAAGCATCATTCATTTATGAACTAGTCTCCGACATTATCGTACCCGCCCCAATCCCTTTCCTCCATTACTCCATTCCTAACCGTGGAAAATTTGATTATCGAAATCTGTTTCCAATTTGGGTGGGTTTTAATATGTATAAGAGACTGTTTATATTATCTACCATTCCAACTACCAATACAAACACTCACAAAGAAAAAAGAGAAAGACAAAAAACACGAGGAGACGTAGGTTTTAGAAGAAATCGCCCCAAGGAAAATAAATATAATGTAAATAGGAATAAACTTTTTAAACATCATTCAATCAATCAATTGAAAACTCCTAAACGTGGGAGGCCCGCTGTGATGATAAATTGTAGATTTTGTCATTAAACTTTGATCAGGAAAAAGTTGTTAATCTTTATTTTTTTTTTTTTCACCACTAAGACAAACACACACAAAAAAAAATCTGAGAGGAAAAAAATATGAATGTACTACAATGGTGACGTGGTATTTAGGAGAATTCCTCTCGAGGAAATGTAAATTGGAATAGACTTTTATTTACAGCAGATTTCCTCTGAGATTTCTCGGCCGCAGTCGATTTCAGACGTGCTCTTACACTATACAAGACCTGTATTTGTTTTCCTATTGGAATTAATACAAAGACCAATTTAAAGCTTTTTTTTTTAACGCAGTGGGTTTATTATCATTTTTCTTTTTTTTTTTCCCAAGGGAAAGATTCCTTTTAGCTCGAAATACCTGCAGTTGAGCTGTCGTAGGGACAGTAGTAGTCCGGCCTAGGATCTGGTCCACCGGACATCAACGAATGTTAACTAGACAAGTGCACGCATGAATTCCAAACAAAGGGTATGCAGGCGCATGGCTACCGTACATCCAAGGGGCGGCTTTGTCCGGTAACTTTCGTTCCAAGTTCTGCGTATGCACAAAACTTTCTACTGCATTGAACGAACCTCACCTGACAAAGAGCACTTTCGGCAAGTGAGAAACGCACCAGAAACGCATCCGAACGTCAGAAGTCTATTCCTCGTCAGACGTCCATTTACGCTATCCTGCAATGTGTGACAGATACTTTAGGCTTATGTTATTTATTTTGCGGAGCACAGTAGCTTCGTCAGCGCCCCACAGGATCTTTTCTTTTCGAAGACTGATGATTGATTCTGGGACAGTATTCATTCAACTCTAATGGCTTAGAATTGTTTCGTAGATGTTTATGTTGGAAGGCAGTCAGTGGCTTGGGACGCATATTGTGCAAAGTACTAGTAAAAAAACCTCCAAGGAAGGCATACTAGATAAGTATACTTGCCGCTGGCGATATAACTGAAATAATGTTGAAAACTGCAGTAAACACCAAAAAACAAATTATTTAGTAGTGATTCAAAAAATATACCTTAGGAGGAGTACATTAAACTGGCCACTGCAGTTGCCTTTCCCTTCAACAATCCTGTACCAGCAATACTTGTATTGGATTCCGAAACACCACGTGACCTGATGAAATAGTTTCTGTCACTTTCTAAACATGAACATTTGATTACAATACTCTATTTCCTTCTCAATTAATAATACTTCTCGGTGAAGCATTAGATCCTTTTTGAAGACCCAGTGCTAGAATGAGCAGAACTTGCAGACGGATCATCATCGTCAGCAGCAGCATTCTCATTCTTTTGGCACACAAAAAAGGACTTTTTCATCCCTCTGAAATAAGTTTTTAGCAGCCCAAGCACCCTCCAGCAATTTATCCTTTCGAAACAATGCTTTAAAAACAAGACTGCTGCAAGATAAACAAGATGTCTTCAGGACTCGATGCTTCAACCTATAATCTGCTTAACTCTTTATCAAACGACATATTTTTAGACTTGTACAAAATTCAAACGACAAAAATGATATGGCGCAAATGATGGAAATTTCCTGTGAAAGGGTAGCAAACACTGTGGGGAAAAAGAGAAAATGCTGGTTACCAGCATATTCTTCTTTTCCTACAATGTTTTTAAAAACTTCTTCCTCTGGGTCTTTAAAACTCGGGATTATGTGGTAAGAGGTTTTTCATTGAAATAAAGATTTCAAAAGAACTTAAAAACCGAAATATTGCGATTTCAAAGTTCGTTTCGACCGAAAAATCTCATCGTATGGTACATTGAAGATCCAAGATCAGACTGCACGTTCTATTTTGTACCGTATGCACAGATTACAGATTGCACCTAGCTGACAAAAAACATTACCCAAAACGCACTTATATTCGTTTAGAGTTCTGAAAAGTGCTTCTAAAGTCCCTTAAAGGGATACGTGGTCTGTTACTGATGTGTTCCCCTAAAAATCAATACATAAACACCTATTTAAATGCATGCAGATTCAAAATACTAATTGGAAATTCTTACTGTATTTAGGTCATTCAAATAAAAGAGTAAAGAAGAATATTGAAAAAAAAAAAGAAATACATTTTTATGTTTTAAATAAAAACTCATATTTTCAAATAACTATATATTTCAAAAAGCTACAATGATAGAAGTATACCGGAGTTTACATCACCAGGCAACGTTTAACCTTTTACCAAACAATCCCAGGTTTTAACAGCTCAGAAAAAAAAAAATCTTTTGAAAACATTGTGGGAAAAGGAGAAAATGTTGGCTACCAGAATTTTCTGTTTTCTCACATTTCATCGAGAAATCCAATTATGTCAGCAACATTTAATTTGTCGTCTTCAAATGCTTTCAATTTGGACGAGTCAACATGTTGTCGTTTGGTAAAGAGTTATGGCAGTTGTTCTGATAAAAAAAAAACAAATACATTAAAAAATTTCGTATACGAATATTTAAAACTCTGCAACATCAGTCCCATGTTGTTATATTGTACCTTTATTTTTATACAATTGACACGTTATACACACGAGAAAGTGGTCAAATTAGCTATGCATACAATCTTGACTCAATAAATAACTCAAAGATCGTAGCACAATAGAGAGAGCGTATCTACTACCATTATTATCTTGGCACCATTATTCATTGTATCTCCAGTTATTTATTGAGTTCTAAGTGGTCAATACAGCGGCCATTTCCATTTCTGGTCACTTTTGTAATCATTGGGAAAACTTCTGTAAATAATAAATGAGGACTGGTCAGTGTTTGGGTCATCACAAATGTTTATTGCAAACAGATGTTTGACCTTTCTCGTGGACAATGTCTATAGTTAGAAACGGAAGACGGTAGGATTCGTCTCATTCGAATCCGAGAAGGAGCTACTCTCCGTGAGTGAACTTTTTACCAGAGAAGAACATTTTTCATTTGTCCATATTGAAAGCGCTTCCAGGCGACACATTAAATGTGGCTTAAATGATGGGGGTTGTCCTAAAAATGGTTGAAAACATTGTAGTAAAAAAGAGAAAATGCTGGATTCCAGCATTTTCTCCTTTTTCCCACAATGTTTTAAAAAGCTGTCTTTCTCAAGGGTCGTTAAAACAAACAATTTTCTTAAAGACTTTACAAGAAGGAGCAAATCACCTGAGAAAAACGCAACAAACAAAATTTGGAAAGAACATCAAATTTAATCTTAAAACTTCAAATGGAAAGTTCTTTCGATTTCTCATGACAGGCAAAAAACTAACCATAGCGTGACTTCAAAATTATCTTTGACATTTACTGTCGAATTCACAAGCTGCAAACTTTTCAAAGTTGTGCAGTTTATGACATTCAAAATTCCAAGGGAACCAATTAAGACAGTGTTTGCATGAGTTTTAAACTTTTGTACAATACCATGCATGCTATAACAGACTGAAATGTTCTTATTAATGGTAATGTTTCGCTGAATAAAAGTTAAATAAAACATGGACGCTTCTTACTCATTTAATATTCTACGTTCTTTATTTGTTTTTAGATCTGGTCAATATCTTTAATCGGATTCTTTTATCGAAGTACTGTACTCATTATTTTCCTCTCCTTAAACGCAATAAAGTATTATTTGTAAGGTCAGGTGGCAGGGGACTTGGAAACTTGTTCATGGCTGTGGCGAATCATGTCGCCCAGAGGTGGCGACATCATTCGCCACAGCCGTGAACAAGTTTCCCATCCCCCTGCAATTTGACCGTACAACGAATTTGTTATACTGCAAAGTTTTACCATTCCAATTATATTCAGGGAAATTTCCCTGTTTTATGGGTACGCTGACGAAATCGAATTTCCCCTCTAAGTGCCCCCAATTCACTGAAAACTGACGTCACTAAGAACTGATGTTATTGAAACCTTGATAAAATGCGCAGTTTGGTGCATAAACTCGATGATGTCACTGCGATAGACAGTCCACGTATTTTTATTTAAACATGGATTCAAACAACTTCAAGGTAAGTAACTATGCATTTTAACGATTTGTTGGCAAAAGTAAATGATCATTAGTTGCCTCAAACGACCGTTTGGTTATCCTTCTAACGTTACAATGTATGAATTTTGACACTTCACAATTTGCTTACCCGACGAAGGGTTGGCTCGTTCTAACCCCATGTATTTGTTTTAGAATGGCAACAAACGATAATACATGTAACTATATTCATTTATTTAAAAGAAGATCCATTTTTAGGCCATTAATGACAACCATGAAGGGAAACTAGTAAAATGGTACATGGTGCAGGCTACTCAGTATTTGTCTCGTGGGCTGCTCGTATCGATCGACGCCGCCATTTTGGATTTTGTGTTCAAAGTGTAGTTATGGGACAACCGAAAGGGAAACTGCTTTTCCCTGGATTTTGCCAGTGTACAGCAATATCTGTTCGGAGCATATTATCCAATCAGTTGGAGAGTAATTTCTTTGCAGTGTAATAATTATTGTTTGTAAGCTTTGAGGCATCCGGTTTCTAAATGACAATTAGGTTTATGTGATAAATATATCTTCTTTTCATGCAAGTATGACAGTTGACATTAGGTTTCAACCCATTCGAAACTAAAATAGCTTCCCAGATAACAAAGGCTAACTTAAATCAAACTAAGACACAAATACTATGCTGTATATCCTTTAGATGGATAATTTATGCAACCATTTACGGAATGGAGCATTCGCTTGTTAAAGCAAGCACTCCTTTTCGTCAGATGATTTCCGTATCAACTATATTCTTTCAATCCTTTATCTCACTTGTGTTAAGTTTTGGTTAGCCTTAATTAGTCTATTTAGATACCGATGACCTAAAATCACTTTGACCAGATAGGTTACAGTGAGATGCAAACCTTAGTATCATCTGCACAAATGATCATGCTTTGTGAAAGGGGGGTTCTATGCAACTGCAAAAGGTATTGACCCAAACCAGCCTCCGCAAACATTTTGCTTTTCGTCAATTTTCTGCATGTCAAAGGACCTTTCTACACAAGGATTCAATCGTTTAAAAGACAAAATGCATTTCATGGATCCATGTTTGCATGATGACTTGCTTGGTATCGTGCACCGGAGATGCATTATACTCCATTTTACCACAGTGTGGCTCATACTGTGACGTCCACGCCTCTGGCGTAACGGTGATCCGTTCAGGTTTTGGATGAAGAAATATTATTTGTAGTTGCTTCTCAGTTTTCTATTCCTATAGGATATAAACGCGAGCTTTATTACGGAATCATGTAATCAACATTATGTTCTCTTTATTGGTTTATCTATCGCTTTTCTCCTTGCTAGTTTAATTAATTGTATCCAATATTGGTACCAAATGGGTCGTTTTGTTTTCTTCATTATTCAGAAAATTAAGCCAAATTCTTCATTGAATGTCTCATAAATCAAGCAGATTTCCTTTTCTCTTCTGGTTGCGAAAAAACACATGAGCTCGTTGTATTGGGAAATAATTTTTTATGTCGTTTATTTCAGAAACAGTATACTCCAAGCATTATGAATTCAAATCACACGACAGGACATCTGATTGGCTGAGACAGAATTAGCCCAATCTTCAGGCTAAAAGAATTGAACCATGCTTTGGCAAAAGGGAGTGTATGCATCTCATCTCCGCGATCCTTTATACCAAGTAAGTGTTCACATAATTTCTGATCCAATAAATCCATTTTGTCTAAAAACCAACTGACTCGATCGTGTGGTACACTGTTCCTTTGACCAATAGCAAAGTAGAAAATTGACCAACAGCAAAAAGTTTCGACCCAGGTCAGCCTGCGCGGATTGCGCAGGCTGACCTGGGTCGATACTTTTTGCAGATTCATTGACCCATTTTACAGAGGATGGCTAAAATAGTTAAGGGAGTAAGATACAAGACAAACAAGGTTTGTACGTGTCATGAAATGAAAATGTGAAATAACGATTGCATGATGCTTTACTAGTAAAAAGTTCGCAACCATCTGCTAGACCTTCGCAAATAAACCAAAAGCATTATTCACTTACATGTACGTTATATTAATTAATTCGTAAAGTACAATTTACATACACCAAGGGGCTGCAAGAAAAAGGTACTATTTTCATATGAATAAAACAGGAACATATCACATTTTTCTCGTATTCTTCGATACAATTATCGTAATGAACACAATCTCAATGAAACGATATTAAGTATCCATTTTGCAAAACATATACTACTTGGAATCTAATAAGTATCTTCGATCTCCCAAACTGCGCTACCCCCGCCATTACAGTTTCTCGTTTCTAATATCTGGACCCGTATTGATATACCACTGTAAATCGTATTTTCAGCCAAATTTTAAATTGAGAAAAGTAACACAATTTCTGATTGTTTAAACTTTTTGTTCACACATTTCTGAAAAAGCCTTACTGTTGAATTCTGACAAAAAAAGTTCTTGAGAATAAGCCTAAAACTAGAACAGAGAACGTTTGGCGAATACAGGCCCGTATCAAAGATTGTACTCGAGCCGACGAAGCTTAATGGTAATGCATGGAGCAAATAAATGATAGCAAAAATCGCTATCCAAGAGCTTTTACAATTATGCCATGCTCTGGCAAAAGGGGGTTTCGTGCATTTCCGTAATGCATTGTACCAAGCAAGTTATCACATAATTATACCTGTTCCTTGCGTTTCATTAATCCTTCGTTTCATATACATTTAAGGATTTGGTTGGTTGGTTGTATTGGGGTTTAACGCCACTTTAACAGCTAAGGTCATATCATGGCGGTCGGTGACGCACATGTGTTTCCTGGCTTTCTCACACCAGTACTAACACAACTTTCTTTCCAAAGCCACCGACTACTTTTCTAACATGCTTCAGCAGAGGTGAGAGGCGAAAATACGCCGGAAAACATTTAAGGAATGAAGAGAAATTTATTTTTTTCATGGAGGTATAAAAAAAAACAAACCTAATCACACTTTTGTATGAAACCGCTCGCGGTTTCATACAAAAGTGTGATTAGGTGTTTTTTTTTTTCATACCTCCATGAAAAAAATAATATTCTCTTCATTCCTTATAATTTAATATTACAGACAACATACACCCACGGAAATAATTCAAACTGCATTCATTTTATTTATTTTTAAATCTAACGTTGCAGTTTCTAAAGCCCCTTCCACTCATGTTTGTATGGCGCAAGAATACAATAGGGAAGCAGTTTTCAGATCCCCAATACTGAAAATTAACCAATAGAACGAAAGTAAATGAACACAGCAGTGTGTAGGACCCGCAAAAGTAACCTTCAGCAAAAGTAGTTCCGGCACAACGTGATTTTTTTTTCATGGAACTATGAAAAAAATTTTTTCAGCCAATCAGAACTCGCCAATGTTCATGAAAACAACTGATATTAAATTATGTACAAATATTTTCAATTTAAACGCTTAACATAAGAAAAAAACAGTTTAACTGATCTTTTACTTGAGATGTGTACGTATCCTAAAATAGACAAATATTGGCTGCCAAACACGATAAATTTCGTTAGTTTATTCGAGATTTACAAGTTATTAACGACTTCTAAAAGTCCTTTAGGTATTGAAACGTTTAATAATTTGTCCTTGGCCATGTGTGTCACTAACAAGAGGGCCAAAATGGCCCTGTATCGCTCCACTGAATAATAAGTAAAAACACTAAAGCCAAACATTGCAATACTTGGCCAATTGGTTTCAATCTAGAAGACATACAAAAATTTTTCTATAAATTCCTACGAGAAAGTAATGACCCCAGGGCAAAGCCATTTTTGACCACAAAGCTATAATTACTTGAACCCTGGTGGAGGTCTACAAGATAAAGCCCTATCCAAATAATACAGGTGTAGAATGTGTGTATATAAACAAGAAGATTTTCAAAGTTTCCTTAAAAAAAAAAAACCCCTGTAAAATTTAGTAGCCCTAGGTCTTATGGTTAGTAACAAGAAGATTCATAAAGTTTTCACTATAAAAGCCCATGTAAAACTTGTGATCCCTGGGCTGGGGCGAAACTTGACCCCAAGGCTATAATTTGGGCACTCTTGGTAGACACCCGCTTGATAAAGCTACATGCAAAATTTGGTAGCCCTAGGCCTTATGGCTAGGTACGAGTAGATTTTTAAAGTTTTCCCTATATAAGCCCATGTAAAACTTGTGACGCCCTGGGCGGGGCCAAATTTGACCCTAGGGCTATAATTTGAGCACCCTTGGTAGACACCCACTAGATAAAGCTACATGCAAATTTGGTAACCCTAGGCTTTATGGCTAGGTACGAGAAGATTTTTAAAGTTTTCCCAATATAAGCCCATATAAAACTTGTAACCCCCGGGGCGGGGCCAAATTTGACCCCAGGGCTATAATTTGGGCACTCTTGGTAGACGCCCACTTGATACAGCTACATGCCAAATTTGGTAGCCCTAGGCCTTATGGTTTCAGACAAGTAGATTTTCAAAGATTTTCAATTTTTCTCAGTTTTGTTGCCATGGCAACCAGAGTTTTTTAAGGAATCAAATTCTTTCAAGAAATTCTGAAGAGGACCATGACAGGATCATTTCTGTGAAGGTTCATCAAAATTGGATGGGTAGTTTCAGAGAAGAAGATGTTTGAAATAAAAGTTAACGGACGGACCGACGGACGGACTGACGCACGGACGGACACACGGACGCACAAACGCACGACGGACACAGGGCCATGACATAAGCCCGCTGGTCTTCGGCCAGTGGAGCTAAAAATTACATTTCGCTACAATACAGATTAAACCGACAAAAGAGAAAACTGCACTGTAGCTTTTCTACCAGAAAATTCACGATGGACTTGAGACGATGCCGTGCACGATAAATGTCCAAATATGAAAAGAAGCATTATTGGGAGTAGGTAATGAACGACCAAGAAAGATCTGGCGGAATAAAAAAAAAAGCTTGAATATACACCATTTTTAACTATTTTGGATTTGCTGTCTGTGCAAACGAAATAAAGCGTTCTTTGGCTTTCATTTATTTACCTATAACATGTGTATTGGACGTAAACTTGGATATTCTTAGATAGAATGTTCTCTAATAGCATCACAGCTCAAACTTTCAGTGATTAACAAGCTTCAAATATTTTTCACTCGATCCAATACCATGTTCTAAATACAAAGTGTTAAGCTTCAAATATTTACGATCCAATCGGGTGTAATTCTAAAAACAAATGGTTAAACTTCAAGTTCTTGTATTTACGACCCAATCCAATGTCAAAGACAAAGTGTTAAGTGTCAAATATTTACGACCCAATGAAACGTCGTTCAAACGGCAGTGTGTTACTAAAGTCAATAGGAGCGTTTCTAACCCATCTCCTGAACCTGGTGACTTCTGATATTCTAACGGAGAAAAAAGACTAAGATTAACATCGCATCCGTGCAGTCTGATCTTGATCTATTCTTCTCGATATCCAATCGTTTATTTATGTGTCACCGTATATCCATCTAAAAATAAGTAAGCAAATCTTAGACAATAACTGGTATTCTCCATCAGTACAATTCAGAACGATAATTGCTAAAAAGAACTCCAGTGGGCTACAGCCTGATAGCCTGATTCCCTGCCGAAATAAATGAAAATTTACAAGTTTAACCAGCGTGTTTAATTGCTATCTTTTTGCACATTTCGTTTTTATCAATACTGTTATTGGATTCTTGAGCACTATGGAATCTGGCAAATGTGTTTTTTCCTTCAATTCTTAGACAAAAAGGTTCTCATCTAAACAATGAAGGAGTTTTAGTTTGTTGAGGGTTGGACGTCGATGAGTTGTATATATAGTTGCTCTTGAAATCTTTGAAAGAGATACCAAAACAACAAAACCCATTTCTGAATACTCTGATTAGGACATTTGGCAACGTGTTTTTCGCTGTCGTCATCATTACCACTCGCACTATCATTAGTGGTAATAGAACAAGTATCAAGACTTTGTGTACGCATGATAGAGTATTGAAAATACTCTTTCGTTCCCCTCAAGCCCTATTTCATCCACACGTTTCTTACATTGGTATAGGAACGTACGTAAATGAATTTACTTACGGTGTCATGGGAATACAATTACTTACGTAAGTATAGGTACTTCTGTAATGCTTCTGAAGCGGTGTAAATTAAAGTATATTTGATTCATCTCTCTAAGTCATACAAACATGCATATGAGCAGTACCTGGCAAAATGCGATTTGATACATCTCCGTGATGCATTATACTTGTAAAGCAAGTCATCACGTCATCATGGAACTATAAAGTCCATTTTGTCTAACAACCGGCGGAATCATGAGGTAGAGTGTTTTTCTGGCTGGACTATGTCTACGAGAAAGGTTAAATATCAGTTTGCAATAAACATCCCAGATGACCTTAAACACTAGCCAGTCCTCATTTATTATTTACAAAAGTTTTTCCAATGATTACAAAAATGACCAGAGATGGACATTACCTCTGTATTTACCACTTTAGACCGTATAAATTCTTGCGAGAAGTAATTTAGGCAGGATAATTCAGGTGCTGGATAGTCCCTGTTTTTTCTCTACCTTTGAGTTATTTATTGCTGTACTTTGAGGCAGAGTAGGTAAAGGGTAGAGCCTCAGTCTTATACATATTACAGGTTTTGGGTTCGAATCAGTAATGACTCACGACCGGTAATCCTTTCCAACTACCAACCTCTTGGCTGTAGTACTGGTTATGTGTCCAAGGAAAAATCACAGATTTACGCAATTTCTACGTATATAACAATAGCTACACTACTAGACGCTAGAGAAAGAGCACGTTAATTTCAGAAATTGTCTTAACAATAGCTGACCTATGAAGTAATAAAATCATCACGTGGGAAAAAAATGGAACGCAACTTGATTGGCAGCCCCTTTCCAAACTTCTCTGCAAAATACTGTCATGGTGTTTCAAACTTGAGAAAACAGCAAAAGCTCAATAAAAGATTATTTTGCCACAATGCCAAGTGGTGTTCTACAAGGTCGTCTGCAGTAGGTATTTGAACTGATTGTACCATACTATTATTGCGTGATTTTTTCCCTTGGTAGGCAATGCGCAAAGAGAGGAAAAAAGATGATGCACATTGTTTGCATTTTATTGTCATGCAACTGTCATTCATAATTGCCGTTTTTTTGGAGCGATGGGTATACGGTAAATTCTTGTTGATCCAAAAGAGATCTTAATAAGATTATATAATTTGTTCAAATGATAGGTATTTTCAGATATTAAGAGTTTTCGAAATATTGGAATTAGTTAAAAAACGATATGCTTTACCCCTTTACCAGACAACCCGCCCTTACGACCATGAGGCAGAAAATATTGTTGGTAAAGGAAAAAATGCTGGTATACCGCATTTTTTTTCACGGTATTTTCTACCTTTCAGAGTCAAATCACGCCATTTAAGGCACATTTACGTTGTCGTCTACTAACGCTTTCAATTTGGACAAATCTTAAATTTTGTCGTTTGATAAATTTTTAACTCTTTCTCTGTCAAATAAATCAATGCGAATATGGAAGATACTTTTAGTCTCGGTTTTGAATCAAGTAACGGACGGCGAAGATCCAAGATCAGAAAGCACGTACTGTGCAATCTGATTTCTTTCTACATTGTTCGCTTTACTTGAGGTAAAACCATCTTAAAAACACAGGCACAGGAGAAAATGCTGGTAACTAGAATCATTTCTTTTTGCAACAATGTTTTCCAGCGTTTCAAATAAATTCCCATCATTTTTGCCACATTTAATTTGTCCATTACAAATGCAGCGAGCTTTGTGAAAAGAGGGTTTAATGCATCCGCAAGAAGTATCGACCCAGGTTAGCCCGCGCAGCCTGACCTGGGTCGAGACTTTTTGCTATTGTTGAATTTTCTGCATTTCAAAGGATCATTCCACCTCCAGATTCAGTCGTTTGTGAGACAAAATAGATTTTATGAATCCATAACGTGTTTGCTAAAATGCATCACGGAGATGCATTGAATCCTCTTTTTATCAGAGCGCGTCTCATATGCTTCCAATTTGAACACGCCTAAAATTTTATCGTGTAGTTAAAAGTTTTCAAAAAATTGTTTGAGCGGCGTTTTGACAAAAGGGAGATAAATGCAACTCCGTGATCCATCATAACAAGCAAGTCATCACGTAATAATGGATGCACATCCATTTTGGTTAATAAACGACTGCATCATGAGATGGACTGCTCCTTTGACATGCTGAAAATTGACCAATAACAAAAAAAATTTCGATCCAAGTCAGCCTGCGCGGACTGCGCAAGCTGACCTGGGTCGATACTTTTTGCAGATGCACTGAACCCCCTTTTCACAGAGCATGGCTCATATTTTTATTCCTTTTAAATCATTATCCTATGACTCTCTTTTGCTTGTCAGGGCCATGTTGAAATAGCCTAAATGATACCGGATCAAACAACCATTAATGTGTAATGAATAAGAAATACTAAATTGTATAAGTAGAGAATTTTCCCTGGTTTGATTCTTAGATATTCGGTTGCGTGACCGTTAGATTAAGTCTTTAGATTTGCGTACAATACAAAATAATTTAAAAGTAATCCCGCGTATATTCAAAATTCTCTGGAGAAAAATATCCCGCCAAAACTCTAATTGTCAGAACTCTAACGTCTATCAACACTGCCGTGCTGCACGGAACAATACTTTTTTTGCTGCCAAGAACTACTTTTTTGGTAACATTGCGCTATACAATATTTTTGAAACAATATAGAAATAATCATGACGAATTTGAGATCAAAATATTGTTTATTATGAGCTCACCTTTTTCCAAACAATCCCGTCCTTACACGACGCTGAGGGTAAACATTGTGGGAAAAGAAGAGAATGCTTATAACCAGCATTTTCTCCTTTTCCCACTTTTTTTCCCACCCGTCGATCGATAAACCAGTTCTTGATTCAAATTTGATTTGTCGTCTACAAACGCTGTCAATTTTTGTCGTCTGGCATAGAGTTAGTATTCTTGGTTTTGATTGCTGGAAGCCAACATGCTTCAAACCATAATTGCAATGATACGACTGAAATATTCTTGAAAACGGCGTATTCAAGCCGAGTATTGATGTCGGATATATGGATTCTTTGCATACATTATTAGTTGTACGGTCAGGTGGCAGGAGACTTGGAAAATTGTTCATGGCTGTGGCATATCATGTCGCCCCGAGCCGAAGGCGAGGTGGCGACATGATTCGCCGCAGCCGTGAACAAGTTTCCAAGTCCCCTGCCACCTGACCGTACAATGAATTTATTATACTACAAAGTTTCACCAATCCAATATGTATTCAGCGAAATTTCCCCGTTTTATGTACTCACGGATTGAGTACGCTGACGACATAGAATTTTCCTTCTGAGTGCCCCAATTCAATGAAAACTGACGTCACTGAAACCTTAGTAAAACGTGCAGTTTGGTGGACGAACTTGATGATGTCACTGCGATAGAAATTCGTCATATTTTTAAACATGGATTTAAACAACTTTAAGGTAAGTAACTATGCATTTTAATGATTTGTTGTCAAAAAGTAAAAGACCATTAGTTATCACAAACGACAATCTGGTTATCCTTTTAACGTTACAATGAATAAGTTTCGACGCTTCACAATTTGCTTACCTGACTAAGGGATGGCTCGTTTTAACCCCGTGTATTTGTTTTAGAATGACAACAAACGATAATATATGTAACTATATTCATTTATTTTCAAAAAAATAATCCATTTTTTCCGCTTTAATGACAACCATCAAGGGACACTAGAAATAATATGGTGCAGGCTACTCAGTATGTTTGTCTTGTTGGCGGCTCGTATTTGTCGACGCCGCCATTTTGGATGTTGTGTTGAAAGTGTAGTCATGTATACGGGGCTCCCAAGAGGGAAACTGCTTTTACGTGGATTTTGCCAGTGTACATGATCTGTATGTACGGGGCATATTATCCAATCAGATCGCGAGAAATTTCTCTGCAGTATAAAAGTATAATTGTATGCTTGTATAACTGCCAATTTTTCTGAAAAAAATAATAACCACGTATGTAATATACAGGTTCAAGGTTTTTTGGTTTGCAGGCAAGGACTGCACAGAACATGCGGTCTGATCTTTGATTGATATCTCTTGACATGTTAATATGTTGTAAGGTGTATCGCAGGTGTTCCTTAGTTCAATTTGATTTTCACAAATAACTGGTTCTCCTATGAATTATCGTTCTTGAGTATTTAAATTCTTAAACGCATTATTGTCCGCGCTAGTTTGTTCGTTTGTATGATGTTACGCCATTTTCAATACTATTTCATTTATATCGCGGCTGCCAGCGCACCTATCCGTACTTCCGTGGAGTTTCTTTCACTGGTACTTCGCAAAATATTCTTCCCTAGCCACTGGCTGCTTTCTCACATAACTATCGTCGAAACAATGATAAGCGATGAAAGAGGAATGAACCATGTCGCAGTGACTATCGTCAATTCTCGGAAAGAAATTTGCCGAGTTTCGAATTAGCAACCCTGTACCCAAGTCCTGTACCCTACCGACTGAGCTATCTGGCTTAGAATCATTCGCATCGGAACCAGACACCTAACCTAAACACTGTACATAATCGATAATTATGAACCATCTTTATTGACAAAAAAACTATTGACCAGAATTATACGAACGATGGCAACACGTGCATCGCATAACTACACGACAGCTGTCAGAAATAGCTACAAACAGGACAACCTGTTGCAATGGATTGCCTTTTACTCTTTCCAGTATCTGAATAAAGTTACCGGTCTCTATGTGAGGGATCTGATGACGGTCATTTTCGTCGGGTCTTGAGTAAAACACCAATGGACCAGTCAGTCCAAAAAATATGGATTTCTAATGTCACTATTTATAGCTCAACCAATTATAGAAGTCCTTTCAAGAGTTGTTATGTTTGTCCTTCAAAATGGCGGATCGAAATAGTGCAAAATTATCTCTATGTTAAAGCACGCTCTACATACAGCTAAAAAATATACGAGTAAGTGTTATTCTATGACAAAAAATAGATGAGTGGTCCGTATTTTTCAAGAAAGTTACGCAGGTCGACTTTCTCCCTAAAAGACTTGAACGCGCGAATTTGATTGGTTGACAATCGTTCTAGATGTCATTCAAAGGTCGTTTGGCAGACCATATAGATCTGTACATCTAAGATAAGTCTGTATAAAATATGCAGTCTTATCTTGATTCACACTGGTCTCAAAAGCACTCATCGTTATATCAACAGATCAAAATCCATGACGTTCAAGACCACTTGGTTTCTTTTTCATGAGGAAAGCTATGCAGCGATATTTTGACACTGTCTCGTTTTTGTTGAAGTATATGTCAGAATGATTTGTACCTGTGCCAGTCATGAATGTTATGTAACTTCCAACGGTGAGACAGAAACGCGGAAGCATCGTCAGTGAGCATACAGTGGAATCTTTTCTCTCTACCAAACGAAAAATTTTAGACTTTTCCAAATTGAAAGCATCTGCAGAAAACAAAATAACTGTGACTCAAAATTTGAAATTGTGTTCGGTTGGGTAGAGAACATTGTGGAAAAAGGAGAAAATGCTGGTTACCAGCATTTTCTCCTTTTTCCACAATGCATTTTTTCTCGGGGTCATTAAAATGCGGGATTGTGTGGTAAAGGGTTAGTTGTAAGTTGGAACATGCGGTACTGATAGTGACTACTTATCCTAAAATTCTGGCAGCTTAGAACAACGTAAAACTTTTAAAGTTAGAATGATACATTTCAGAATAGAACTGTACAGTATATAATAGAACATGATGAAACATGATAATTTCGTCCATTCCTGAGTAAAAAGATTGTTGATTTAGACTATTAGTTTTCCAGACGAACGGGAGGACGGACGGACGTACGGACGGATGGACAGGCAAGCAGGTAGACAGACAGAGAAATAAATAGACAGACTTAAAGTGACAGACAGACAGACAGACGGACGGACGGACGGACGGACGGATTTAGAGACAGATACATAAATATACAGACTTAGAGTGAGAGATAGACAGAAACGGAAATATACCCGCGTTCCTATGCCTATGTATCTAATGCAAAATTTGCGTGATGCATTACGCATTGTACATAATCATGAAGAAATGTCTTGTTAACTACATTATCACAGAGAGAGATATTTACAAACAAAAAAACAAGCGTTTAGATAAATGTGCAATTACATGTTACAGAGAGATATTCATATAACCCTTTACCATACAATCCTTTCCTTACCTCTTTACCGAACGACAAAATTTTAGACATTTACCATTTCTATGGTAGATCTATATGCAAACGACAAATTAGACGTCTTTCAAATGATTGTAGTTGTCTTTAGAATGGTAGGAAACCTTTTGGGGAAAGGGGGGAATGCTGGTTACTAGCATTTCCTCCTTTTCACAAAAACTTTTCTAAAGGTTTTTCGACAGGGTCGTTAAAACACGGAATTGTTTGGTAAAGAATTGAACTTTTGCCTTAATATTATCACTCGTATTTTGGAACCAAACCGTATTTCAAGTCGAAAATTCCTATTTCACAGGTTACAAGCACATTTGGTGACTAATTACTTTTCTGGCAGTGTATATAAATACCAGACTGTCTAGAATGTGCAATCTGATCTTTACTCTGTGCAATTTGATCTTATATCTCAACCGTCCGCTACATGATAGAAATCAGGATGGAAGTCTACTTCAGGAAATCGAAAAATTGCAACTTTATTTACCTTGCTCAGAAAGTGTTCAGATAATTTTCTAAAAACTGCTCATTAGACAACAACACTCAACGCATCTTCCAAATTTTGTACCCAAATTTTGTAGAAATAAAATAGACTATTATCGTATCGTCTTGTCTATAGGTCATGTATTACTGGGCGTACGAATGTGAAACTTGTCGTATCATCATTTCTTCAGACAAGTTATTTTTGTACTCTAACTAAACATGCTAAAACACTCTCTCTCTCTCTCTCTCTCTCTCTCTCTCTCTCTATCTCTCTCTCTCTCTCTGTGTACCCGCCGAGCCCCGGTAGCTCAGTCGGTAGTGTACAGGAGAACAGAGGCATTGCTGGTAGGCATTGCGACAGGATTCATTCCTCTATCAACAGTGACCATTGTTTCGACGATGGTTATATGGGAAAGCAGCCAATGGCTTGGAATGAATATTGTGCGGAGTGCTGGTAAAAGAACCCCAGGAAAGCATGGATATGTGCACTGGCCGTCGTGATATAACTAAAATAATGTTGGAAACGTCGTTAAACACCATATATTCAATCAGTCAATCTCTCTCTCACTCTCTTCTTCATCATCACCATCTCCTTCTTCTTCTTCCTCCTCTCCTTCTCCTCCTCATGCATCTCCTTCTTCGTCAGGAAAAAATATAAATGATCTGAAGTAGAATAAAATAAACCTCGGGTGACGGAATGTTTAGAACCGATCTGAACATTATTTTAGTCAAAGCAAGACGACCGTCGAGGAGAAATATTTTTGAAAGCATAGTTGGGAAAAAAAGATAAAATGCTGATTACATGGATTTTTGTCGTCCGATGAAGAGTAATTGAAGAGTAATTAAAAAAGTTTAAGGAATTCAACGTTTTTCGATGATATTTCTTTAATGTGATACGTGCATTTTTAAGGTACCTTTAGACTTTGTTCCAGAATTTTGCTAGGGCTTGTGGGAATGTCACATGATCAATTATGTGAGGTCATATTTAAACAGGTACGATGACGTCAAATCTGGCCTCATGAAAATAGAGGGAGTTTCCAACTGCAACACGACTCTCTCGCTACTTCACTGCTGATATCGAACCTTTGTACTGAATATATAAGTCTAGTTTCTTCATACTTGCAGAGAAAATTATATTCAGCAGTATTTTCTGTCTATCAGCATTTTACAAGAAATTTGGTCAGCGGTAAAAAAAAAATCTGAAAAGGCCGCTTTAATTGCCCAGTAGCGGACAAACTGAAATAATATGGGGTTCAAAATGCAGGCAGTTTTAGTCCATATCAATTGAAAATAAGGGTATCATTTTGAGTAAAGTCTGTTAAAGGTCCAGTAGCTGACAGAAAAAGATGAATCTTAGAACAAGAATTAGAATTGCCAGCTTTAATTCTAGTTCTACAATTCATTTTTCAGCGACAAAAAAATTTGACAGACCGAACTGCCGAACTGTAACACATTGTCAGACTCATAATAACATTCCTACAGACTCATAATAACATTCCTACTTGTAAATGGTACAAACTAAATTTGCCTGCATTTTGACAAACACACCCCTCCCCCCCATAGTTTAATCTTGGCCGCTAGTGGGCCTTTATCTTGTTGGTATTCTTTTGGTTAAAAGTTGTACATCTCGGGTGGTATTTCACCTGGGAAGACAAAGCCACTCGTCTCTTTTGCAATGAACGAAACGTTCTAGAATTTCAAGCCTAATTTAACACCAGTTAACGCATTACCACCTGCCTTTCTTTTCGTCTGCTTTTGATTTTCTTTTCGCTATTTTTGAAAACGTTGTGACAAAAGGAAAAATTGCTCGTAACGAGCAATTTCTCCTTTTGCCACAACGTTTTTAATATACATACGTGTTCCTAATCCATCGTGAGTATTTGTTCTTTTTTTATGCAACGAGGTTTTAAACGTCGTATGCTGACAATTTGTTTTAGGAGGTAACCAGTTAACTCTTCCCCAGACGACAAATTTATGACTTGTTTACATTGAAAGCATTTGCAGACGACAAAATCAATGTTGCTTAAATGAAGCAATTTGTCTTTCGGTGGTTTAAAAAAAACACTGCAGGAAAAGAAAAATCTTTATAAAGCCGCCTTCTCCAGGAATGTTTTAGGCTCAGGATTGGCTGGTAAAGGCGTAAAGAAAGACGGTATATATATTGGCATAGTTAACTTTTTCTGGACGTTTTCTTGGCATTGCTTTACATGTAATGCTCAATTAAATATTTTCTTTAGTTGAATACAGATGTTTTCGTTATCATTAATAGTGATGGAGATGATTATGATGATGAATATGATTAAGAATAAGGTGTTGGTGATGAATATGATGAATCTGATGATCAATATTGTTAGTATGATGAATATGCTGAATATGAAATTGAGGATGAATATGCAAATGATGATAAACAAGACGACGCTGACGACGACGACGGTGATGATGATGATGTTGATTATTATAATTGTTATGATAACGATAATGATGATGATTTCACAAATTGAAAAAGATGGTCGGGATCCCGTGGAACACATCTACACGCGTAATAATGTTAAAAGTAATGCATTTCGACCTAATATTTCAATTGCATTTATTTATTTATCTATTTATTTATTTATTTATTTATTTATTTATTTTTCATTGGTTTATTTATTATTTATTAACATTATTAGTTGTACGGTCAGGTGGCAGGAGACTTGGAACTTGTTCATGACTGTAGTTAATCATGTCGCCCCGAGCCGAAAGCGAGGTGGCGACATGATTCGCCACAGCTGTGAACAAGTTTCCAAGTCCCGTGCCACCTGATCGTACGACGAATTTATTATACTGCAAAGTTTTACCATCACCAATGTATACTCAGCGAAATTTCCAGGTTTTATGGTCTGACGAAATAGAATTTCCCTTCTGAGTGCCCCAATTCATTGAAAACTGACGTCACTGAGAACTAACGTCACTGAAACCTTGGTAAAACATGCAGTTTGGTGCATAAACTTGATGATGTCACTGCGATAGACATTCGACATTAATTTAAATATCTTCAATGTATGTAATTATGCATTTTATGATTTGTTGGTAAAAGTAAACAACCATTAGTTGCCTCAAACGACCATTAGGTTTTCTTTTTAACGTTACAATGTATGAGTTTCGACACTTCACAGTTTGCTTACCTGACGAAAGGATGGCTCGTTTTAACAATACATGTAACTATATTCATTTATTTTTAAAAATAATCCATTGTTTCCGTTTTAAAGACAACCATCAAGGGAAAGTAGTAATAATATGGTGCAGGCTACTCAGTATGTTTGTCTTATTGGCGGCTCGTATCGATCAACTCCGCCATTTTGGTTGCTGCGTTTAAATTGCAGGAAAGAAAAACTCTTTTTTACATCATATAAATCTGGAGCATAGAAAAAGAAAAATCGGCAATTGCTTGTTTAAAGCAACAGCTCATTTTCTCGTGCAAAAAGGAGAATATGCTTGTTCCAGTATTTTCTCTTTTTCAGATTTTTTCCCCTTTTTCACAAATACATCCTATCAGGTTAAGCCAGGTTTAATCTGTTGTCTGTAAATGGTATCCAAATTTCGGTCTTCAATATTGTTGTTTGATTAAAAGTTAAAGAAGTTCTTTTAAAACACAAAATAATTACATGTATTCTTATAGCAAACTCTGTCTTATCTACCCTTGCTACGAAGCAATATAAAAGATGATAAAAAAGAGATTGTGGAAAACTTTACCCTTTACCAGATAACATATTTTCCGAGTTGTCTAATTAAAAAACATTTGCAGACGACAACTTGTAGATGGTTCTAAATGTTGTAGTTTGTTTTTAAAAGGGTAAAAACATTGTGGGGAAAAAGGTGAAAATACTTGTTACCAAATCACTTTTATCCGTACGGTCGTTAAAACTCAGATTTGTTTGGTAAAGGATTCACAAAGTACTTGTCAGCAATATGTCTTGATATAAATAGATCGGCTGTATAGTATCGGAAAGAATCTAACTTCTTTGATGTAGTTTATTGCCTTTCAAAAAGTTTTAGTCTTATCAATCTTGTCTTTGAATATCTAGCGATTCTTTACCTAATTTGACTGTGCTGTTAACCCATTACCACACGGCAAAATTTAAGACCTATCCAAATTGAAAGCATTTGCAGACGACAATTTCATAGTGGCTCAAATGATGCAACTTTTCTTTGAAAGGGTAGAAAACTTTGTGGGAAAAGGAGAAAATGCTGTTTACCAGCATTTTCTCCTTTTCCCACAATGTTTTCAAAAGGCCTCTTCTTCAGGGGCGTTAAAAGGTGTCATTGTGTGGTAAAGGGTTAAAGATCCATGCGCTCTTGGTGAACCGATTTGTCGAACTGTTGACGTGCAATAAATAAAATAAAATAAGAACTTTTAATAAGACACCTCCTGACGGCTTGGAACAGATCACTACTGTGGTGGAAAGAGAGATTTCTCGTAATGGACGAGTTCGCCTTTTGCCGCAGTATGTTTACAATTATTCATATAAAAGACCTTTACCAAATATTCCTGTGTTTTAACGAGCCTAAGCAAGAGGCCTATATACAAATCACTGAGTAATAAGAGAAAAGTTTGGATAACCAGTAGGTTTTTGAAAACAATGAGGGAAAAGGAGAAAATGCTGGTAAGCAGCATTTTCTCCTTGTCCTACAACGTTTTCTAATGTATCAAAGACAAATTCAGTAATTTGAAACACTTGATTTTTTTGTCGTATGCAAGTACTTTTAATTTGGATCAGTCTAAAATTTTGCCGGTTGGTAAACAGTTAGGCTTCATTCATATTTGTTATCCTAATATACAAACATGTCGTCTGCTGCAAATTCATTTCTGCGTTAACGTAAGTATGAACTAAACGAAAGAAACGCCAAGAATTCACATGATAAATTAAAAGGCATATTTAGCACAAGCAAACGCTTTGAAGCCACTATTTTTGCCCTATACTCTATCATTGTGCGCATTTCATCGGGGGAATCTGTACTTATGCCAATAGTAAATGTTGGACATATTTCAAACACGAGACAAAAACACAGATGACTTGTGTTGGGGTCTGATCACGTGACAAATTTTGCTTATGGGGTATATTTATTTATTCACATGAAAATAAAGTTATGCACGATGTCCAGAGGTGGAGCAAATATATATTTTGCTTGCTCCAATTTACTCTAGGATTATGTAGGTAAAAGCGTCCACGTGACACCGCAAGTAAATTCACTGACGTAAATATCCTAACTTTTGTCGGACCTTCGTCGGCAATATTGAGCCATGCTTTGTGAAAAAGGGGGCTTAATGCATCTCCCTCATACATGATACCAAGCAAGGCATCACGTAATTATGGATCAATAACAGCCACTTTTTTAACAACCGACTTGATCACGAGATAGAACGGCCATTGGTCATACAGAAAATTGACCAATAGCGAAAAGTTTCGGCTCAGGTCAGCCTGCGCGGATTGCGCAGGCTGACTTGGTCGATACTTTTCGCAGATGCATTAAGCCCCCTTTTCACAGAGCATGGCTCATATATACCTTTGATGATGTATCGATGTTGTTTTCCTAATCATAGCGGGCATTGTATTTCAATATCAGATTGACTGATTGATTGTATGGTGTTTAACACCGTTTTCAACATTATTTCAGTTATATCCATGCTATCCTAGAGTCTCTTTTACCAGTACTCCGCACAATTTTCTTTCCAAGCCACTGGCTGCTTGCCCACATAACCATCGTCGAAACAATGGTCAGCGGTGGGAGAGGAATTAATCCTGTCGCAATGACTATCATCAGTAGTTCAATATATTAGACTGCACCTTTTGCAGAGTCTCATTCTAATCTTAATCTATATTGTCTGCAAAAGAATGTGTTTGTTTAGTATTTAAGCCCACCCGGGTAGTTCAGTGGTAAGCGTATCGGACTCTTGACAAGATGATTGTGGGTTCGATACCCGGTTGAGGCAAACTTTCTTTCCGGCGATATTTCGCCTCTCACCTCTAATGCATGTGAGAAAGTAGTCAGTAACTTGGAAAGAAAGTTGTGTCAGTACTAGTGTGAGAAAGCCAGGAGACACATGCGTAGGTGCACTGACCGCCGTGATATGACCTAAGTTATTAAAACAGCGTTAAACTCCAAGTCAATCGATTATTCAATTAGTATTTAAGTCCGTTTTCAATATAATTTAAGTTACATCGCGTTAGCTAGCACACTTCTTACCAGGACTTCGCACCATATTATCCCCTGGCCACTGGCTGCCTTTCGCCATAGACATCGTCCAAACAATATTTAGTATTGAGAGAGGAATGAACTTTGTCGCAGTGACAATCGTGACTGCAAAAGAAGCTGATAGTGATCGTGGGTGTGTGCGGACGGGTTAGAATAAGATCAGACTGCACGGAACGTGCAGTCTGATCTTAGTTCTATACCATCTGCTTGTTAAGACAAGCCTATAATATAAAAAAAAAATCTTTCTTAATTTCAGTGGATTGTATTTTAAGCCTTCGAAAGTGTGTGAGTTTACATATTTGGCACCGAAAGAGTAAGACGAGGTTTGCAATTACAGGTTACAAAATATAACTTTCAGAGAGTTTTGCTACAATAAAGCTCATTAGAATCTGCAACTCATCTCCCACTGTATCGTCTATTTGAAGAAAATAATGGTCTATTATCTTATTATCTTGTCTATAGATCGCGTGATAATTACTGGGTGTATATTTCATCCAAATTACTTCAGATTCTTCCACGCAAAAAAATAGCCCTCTATCTGAGAAACAGACATCTAGATTATTCATTACTTCTAAGATTGTAGTAGATTCAAAGGCATGAACTGTACGTGTACTAAGCGCATCTCACTGTACTTTACAGACAGTGCACGTCAAGATCAGACAGTACCAAACCTACAGCCTCATCTTGACTCTACACTCTCCGTTAATCTATGAAATCCTCTGTCCAAATTTGCCTTGGAATATTTGTGTGTTGGGACACTGGGCCCAAGGCGTCAAAAACCCTCTTTAACATTCTAATTATTGGTTCCTATATAGAGGAAACATTCACAACCGTTCAAGTCCCATTTTAGACTGGTAAGCCCTCAGTGCCTCTTTACATAACGATAACATTTCAGATTAGTCAAACTGAAAGCATTTGAAATTAACTGTGACTCAAACGTAGGGAATTTATCTTTGACTTGGTAGTAGTCATTGGGAAATAGAAGATGCTGGTAACCATTTTCCCAGTTTTCAAAAGCTGTCTTCCCACAGGTCAGGACGGGATTTAATGGTTAGGCGTCAAACAACTGATCTGTTAATTTGAAATTGGTAAAAAAATTATGGATATTATCCTGTACAGGATAAATATTAATACACAGTGTGTAAACTGGGTATACTAATATGTTACAGTGGAATCTATCAATGTTTCATTGCTTGCAGAAAAAAATTCTGTAAATATTTAGTAAAACAAAAATTGCCAGCAGTTGGACCTATAAAATACAGGATATATATATTGTAGGGTAATACACTGTCAGATACATAATAATATCAATACATTTAAATGGTATTAATCAATTTTGTCTGCAATTGACTCCCGAATTGTTTAGCTTTGTCCGCTAGTGTGCCTTGAAAATAAGAGCACCGCATGCTGCTGTCAAGGCTCAGCTGGTGGTGCTTTTTCAGCGAAAATTCTACGTCAAAATAAGAGCATAAATGTGTCAAAATACATGAGGCATGCTCTGGCAAACGGGGGCTTAATGCATCTCCGTGATGCGAGGTACCAAGCAAGCAATTACATGATCATGGATCCATAAAGTCCATTTTGTATAACAACTGATTGAATCATGAAGTAAACAGGTAGGAAATTGACCGATAGCAAAGTGTTTCGACCCAAGTCAGCCTGCGCGGACTGCCCAGGCTGACCTGGGTCGATATTTTTGCAGATGCATTAAAACTCCTTTTCATAAAGCATGGCTTATTTAAGTATTATCTGACCTTCTGGTATTTATTGCCATTTAGATTATTGCCAAGTTTGAAGTAAATATCTGACGTAATAACAGAGCTATCCGGAAATGCTACAGTATTCGCATGACGACGCTGTCACAGACGACATCAGGGCCATAACGATACCATGAAAACAGCCGGGCAAAAAATATCCCCTTGTAGACCACTGTTGTTCCGCGGTAAAATTCTAAACAATTTGATAGCAAATATCTGCGCTCAAGACAAGACACTCTGACAAGAAGCTCAATGGTTCAATATTGCTAATAGCTGCGGGGATGGACAGGAAGATCAAAGTATGATGGATCCGACAGAATATTAAATTGTCATATTTCATCCTTCGTTTGATTGATAATCTGTAGATTGACCCCAATGATCTGATATGCCATTCTTAAATACAGAAATCATTCAAGACATAGGCTTTTTCAACCAGTAATATGCATATTACTTCATGTCCTTAATATACAGTTATTTTTGTGGACGAAGTAATATATTGAGTCTGATATGAGTTGGCACTTGAGATAAAACGTTATTAAACGAGTCTAGAAAAAATATTATAAAGCTACTTTGGCTCATTAACTGTTGAGCAGTTTTAATAAAATTTCCTAGAAAAGTCAACGAATGTCACATTTGTCTTTTTTTTTTTGGTCAACATACCGAATCACAAGATGAATTGTTCATGATTTGATAAAACATGGGCCGACATGTACACTGTGTACACAGGCTATGTATCGAAATTTACATGAATGAGACCTATTCGCTTCTTTGATAATTGTGTTTATCCCCGACTAAGAATAGTCTAAAGAGGCTATAGATGTACCAAAAACATTTGAAAAAGAATGCACTTTGGACAATTGTGTAGAATGGCTGACTGAAACACGTCATACTGTAGACTTAAGTTCGATTCCTGCTTAGGTAATTTAACAAATACCAGTTCAGTACCAGAACTCCAGACAGAGGGAGTGATTTTGATTTCAAAATTGAAAATATTAATTATTCTCCATTAAATCCTATGTTATAGGTACTCATTAGAATCGTCTCATCGAGACGATTCTAAAGAGTACCCACAACACAGGGTTTGGAAGAGAAAAAATGGATTTAGAATATCATCAGTTCCGCTTATCTAGAGCTCTGACTGTTCACCCTGTATTCTCATGCATGTATGGTCAGTTCTTGTGGTATATCCGTAACATGTTAAGACCTAGTTCTAAATCGAAAGATATAAAAATTCGTATTTTTCTTCATAACAGTTCATTTTTATGATTGGTTTTACAGGAACAAATAGATCAGTTATATCTTATAATTAAGGCGTATCATTAAAGAGATTTGACCGAGGACAGGACTATTTATCTATCGCTCATACTGGGTAAATTCCGTCATTTGAGGAACATTTTATGGGTCAAATGAAAATGCTTGAATTAATTTAGTTAAGTTTAAAATTTTGTCTCTGGTAAAGAGTTAATGGCGCGAAAATAGATTCTGCAGATATACCGATGGTCGCGTATGACAGGAAAAGGACCGTCATGTTAATAATAATGATGATAATAATAATAATGACTCACCAAAGTTTCCAAAATCTCAGAAAGCTCCTCCAGCGGATCCCCTTCTTCCTTCGTCCCTGTTGTTTCCGGGTAAATCCCCTTGTTACAGAGAGGCTCCGGGGGCCACTGAACCCCATCTAAATGACGTCGTGTATCCAGAGTGGCGCCTTTTGATGTAAAATCCAATCAATGAATCACTTTGTGTCGCAGAATTTGGAAATCGGAAATAATTTTACTTCAACAGTATTAGCACAGTACTAAAATACGCTTCTAGATAAACTATTAGAAACAACACTAAGTGACAAAATATTGAGATGTAATGTTCACTGTAGTAAAAGTATACTTCAACTACGATAAGATGTCACTTCTATCAACCAAAGTCCAATCCAAAAACACAGAATCTTTTATAGATTAACCTCAAAAACTGAGGACGCGTATGTGTGTTTTAGACTTTGAAGATGGCATTTAGTTCCTACCTTATGCTTTACACCCCTTCAATGTGGACGAGCCAACTGTTTAAATTACTTCTGCGTGTCAGGTCCTGTGGTACATCTGTACGTTCACAAAACTCAGAAGAAATAGAGGATATTTGTTTTTTACGGTGAAAGATCGAAATTTATTTCATCGAGTGAACATCATCGGTAGTATTTTCACGAGTGGCGCAGCCACGAGTGAAAATATTACCGATGATGTTCACGAGATGTTCTATTTATTTCATGCTTTTAACCCTTTCTGGGGGAACTTAACCAAAATCCAGTACAGTTCTTTTCGGTTATTCCCCGTGGCGTACCCCCTCCGCATAGCAACACATTACAATATTACGTCAAGCGCGAGAAATGTAAGGTAAATTACGTCATATTTCCATCTGGTTGTGAGGCACACGCATTTTACCTAGGTAACTAGTGCGCGGGAACAACTGTTTCCGCCTTCAATTGAAGAGTTGGAATATAAAAATCGGTATTTTCACTGGTCGTAACCATGAAATATGGAAAAATATTTCACCGATATTTCTCGATAACCTACTGGAAAGCATGAAATAAACAACAGTATCTCATACAGTAATTACATGTAGCTCTAATGTTAATAAAGTAAAAGTATACTTCAACGATGACACGAAGTCACTTGTTATAATCGAAAGTCCAATACCAAGAGCAAAAGAATTATTTCGGAAATATACATAGATTTTTTTTTTTATTACATTATTTTGGGAAGTATATTATTATTTACATTTACTTCGGCGTGGATTTCCCGTCCATGCTCTACCTATGATCTGAATAACTGAGACAAAGCGACGCACTATTGTCGTTAAACTGTAGTAAGTCGAGTGGTCGTATTGTCTTGTGTCTGTGTTCTTGTTCTTAAAATAGAAGAAAACCTCTCTGAATACCAAAATCAGTGACAACTCTTTCAGCACTAAATAATTGGCCTGCAACACGCGAAAAGGGGTATTCCGGCATTTGCGTAAAGTGTCGTCTCGGATCAGCCTGCGCAATTCGCGCAGTATGATCCGAGACGACACTTTCCAATCGTGTGTGATTTTCTGTTTCACGCAAGTCTAATGTAGGACAAAATCTAATGTTGACGTAAAGTGCCGTCTCGGATTAGCCTGCGCGGACTTCGCAGGCTAATCCGAGACGACATTTTACGCAAATGTCCGAATGCACCTTTTCGCGTGTTACAAGCCAAATAAACACGAGCCCTTTTCGATGGTTGATAGTAATGCTGTGTAACTTCCGTTGCCATATCCAGATCTATACACGTGTACAAAATAAAGAAAAAAAAACATGCATCAGAAATGCACGAAGGCTATGCCTTATCGTATTCCAAATTTAGCCGTATATAATTAGACCTATAATAGAAACAAAAAACCGTTAGATCCCTAGTAGACACGCTTTTGCCTGAAGGTAACCCTTTTTCATTTGAGAGCCATATAAATGGAGGGGAAAAAAAAAAGAAATTACGCCAGTAAAAGAGAGCTACATATTGACATTTTAAGGTCGCTTTCGTTAAAAATATCTTGCAAAATATAGGTCGTTTTAGATCAAGATCAGACCGCACATCTTTGCAGTCTGATCTTGATCTACATTGTCCGCTAAAGCAGCTTTAATGGTGTTTTGTATCACAAGAGTAAGATATAGCACCAATCATCACGGCAAATTATCAATCCTTTGCTTTGATTTCAAATTAATAAGAAGCTAATAATCTAAATACGTTCTTTAAGTCCAATTTTGTAATTTTTCCAACCTGACCATTTTACAGGTAGTTCTAGAAAAATTCCTGTAATTAGTCTTTTTATGCATTTTATTTGAGAGAGACAAATCGACAATGAGCATTAGAAATTTTAGAAGACAATCTTAGGCGTGTAGCGAGATGAAGGAATAAAGGTTTGTGATAAGATATCACTTTTTGGAATCAACCCCTATGGAGGGACAAATACGAAAGAACGAGCCCATTGCTTGGGTATTCTGCCTACGCCTTCGAAATGAAGCTCATCTGGACTACATTTTTGGCTCCGCCAATTTATTTTTCAGTACATCATTAGCGTTCGATTGGTACAAAAATATATACGAGGTATGTCTGTAAAGTTCGTGGACAATGCTAAAAAAGTCAGCAAATTTACAAATTAGGCGCAGGAAACTTATATCATCATAAAGAGCAAACTTTTCTCAGCCGACATGTGAAAAATGGTGCAGCTGTTATTAATAGTTTTTCATTTATTTGTTTAAGCCTGCGCATATCGAGAAGAACCCGGGGCAGGCGTCGACGTCGTCATGACGTCGCGATATCGTTTTCTCAAATTGTATTGACAACATGTCAAATGCTTACCGTAGAATCAAAATGTGATTGTGAGAAATTTAATCACAATTAAGACCTTCTAGAAATTTTAACCTTTCGCTACAACGCATTTTTGGTCCGACAGTTCCCTAACGCTGACCCACGATTCTCTTCAATTATAGTACCCATCGAATCCACCAGTCCTGCGTTAATGATACCTAGCCGCGCGAATCTTTCGTCGTCTTCGGTTGATATTTGCCGGTCCGAAAATCTCTTGTGCCACTTGTTAACCAGTGAGCGACATACAGCTGACTTTCCTGTAACTTCAGACAGCGTTTTCATGGTATCTAACGGTGATTTCCCAAGATTGGCGTAAAATTTTCTCGCAGTCCGTTGTTCCGCGATGTCAAATTCCGCCATTTTGACAAAGACAACTTCGTAAGGCTTCAGAAGTTGTGTGCACAAAGTTTGAACGGCTATGATTCCGTCATCTATATTTTCCGGAAATGATGTCGACGTCATCCTTAATCGCGGGATAAAATTTGAAAAGGATCAGTGTATTTTTCGTCAGGTTATAAACCGCTGACTACAATTTGAAAAATCAGTTTCAATAATTTGTTTGGAGTGCCCCGGGTACCGCTCACATTGTTTAAAGGATGATTGGTATCCTACTTATTGTTAGCGCAATATCTGTGCATATAATGCTTAAGATATACCCAAAAGGTAATTGAGGAAATAAAACTCGCGGAAGTGCGTTAGTTTTATAGATATCGGCATTGTCCACGAACGTTACGGATATCGTACCTCGTACATCAAGATAAAATGCAGCGATTATGGAAGAATAAGGTTTATCGCTCAATGTATAGATAGTTGCAAGTTTGGACGATGACTCATGACTCATACCCATGTTTGACAATCTGTATTTCTTGCAAGTCTGTGCTTTTTTTATTGATCAAAAGTAAATACCGATAACTGGCGAAATTAACACAGCAAAGTATCCAATAAAATCATTTAATCAAACATAACGAAGTGGTGTATTTAAAAGGAGAGGGGCCTGCACTTTTTATGAAAAATAATTGATAGGCTGGGCTTGGGAGTCTTAAAGTTACTTTATAGAGTGTACCGAAGGTACATTTTTTCAGCTCTCTCTCTCTCTCTGACCTCTCCTCCGTCTCGCATAGATAAGTGAGGAGAAATAAAAAAGGTAAAACCCAAAGCATTCAGAAAATCATAAAACAAAAAGAAACACAGTTTTGTACCGGAGAATGGTAATTAAATTCGAAGTCGACCTCATCTTGTCATTTGGAATTCAGGTTTTTCCTGTCTAAGTGAAAAAGAAAGTTATGTGTGAATTCACGCCAAATACAGACAAAACTAGTCTGCAATCGGCTGATCCTTCCACATTTCTGTCATTGTACCGTAGTAGAATTTTGTCTAATCCGATGTTGTATAGGCTCGTTTCACCAATGTTCACAGACAACAACCGGCGAGACAAAATAGAAAAATATGAAGAAAAACGTCCCCTTGCTCTCTTTTCTCACAGTGTCTTTTCAAAAATTGTTTTCTGCGGGGACAAGAAAGTTCGTAAGTATGTGTTCCTAACCAATAGAAATGACCAAGTAAAGGCGGCAAAAACAAAAAAATAAATCAGAGAAATACGATTATATCAATTAAAGGAATGAAAATATCACAGTCTGTCCACAATGTCTACAAAAGCTTGAAATTTAAGCCTGTTTTCTGGCTAGAATATCCCACAAACTATAGGAAGGCGTAGATGTGTTTTCTGTGCAGTCTGATCTTGATCTACCCCACAGGAAAAAGCAACTTAGGGTGTACAAAAACAGGAGGGAAACCCAGCCAGTCATTGATAAACACATTCATGATTTCTATCCGCTGTAACTTGAAAAAATATATGAGCTTTGCTCTGTGAAAATGGGGCTTAATGCATATGCGAAAAGTATCGACTCAGGTCAGCCTGCGCAGTGCGCGCAGGCTGACCTGGGCCGAAACTTTTCGCTATTGGTCAATTTTCTGTCTGTCCATGGTCCAGTTTACCGCATGATTAAGTCGGTTGTTAGACAAAATGGAATTTATGGATCCGTAATTAGGTGATGACTTCCTTGGTATAATGCATCACGGAGATGCATCAAGCCCCCTTTTGCTAGAGTATAGCTCAATTATCGAATTTAGCATTATAGGCCCGTTCAATACATTTTTGAAATCTTATTCGTACCAAAGTCTAGCATTCTGCGCCCGTTAAGTTATCGAATTCATATGTAAACTGTTTTAATATTTAATAGTAAACTAACATTTCACACGTAACAATTATTGATTATTTGTTTTATTCATAACTTAAATATCACGTGACTGACTGTCGATTAAGATTACATCTCTCGGATGTTATTGTCATTCAGAACCGTATCAGATATATAAATCATGCAATGGTATTGTTTTAATCATATACATGTGTATCTCGATTGATTTTTCATTTATACATTTCCTCTTATCCAATTGTCCTCACCAATCCATCCATCCATCTATCCATCCATCCATCCACCCATCCATCCATCCACCCATCCATCAGTTTTATCGGTTTTTTAATTGACGCTTTACGCCGCTAGCAACAATGTTCCAGTTATATATCGGCAACTTCTCACTCGTATGTTGCCTCGGTATCGTCAAAACTAAGTTTGGGCTTTGCAGTGCTTTGCCCATGGACCGGCGTCGCTTATCAGAAATCCAAGATCACACTGCACATTCTGTGCAGTCTGATCTTGATCTATGCTGTCCGGAAAGGCCCCTGTCTTTGCCCATGTGGCAAAGAAGGTTCACATGATTACTTAAAATTACGACTCGGCACAACTCTACAGTATGTCGAAAGGTCTTTGAATAACTTGGTCAATTGCTTATAAGATGCACCAACGCATTCCCAGTTATGTTTGTCGTTAATTGCAAGAAAGGGAATTTTCCTTTCATTCACATGTTATCCTTTGTTGTATTTGCATTGGTTTTTGTCTGGAACAGCTTCGACCCTTGAGTTGACATTAAAACCCTAGACTTATCAAATTTGAAAGCTCTCGCAGATGACAATTAAATGTAGTTCAAATGCTATTTTGAACGTTGTTTTTGAATAGACAAAAAACATTTTTTTAAAAGAAGAGGATACTGGTTACCGACATTTTCTCGTTTTTTCAACAATGCTTTCAAAAGTTTTATTCACCAGGATCGTGAAAACTCTCGAGTGTTTGCAGATCTTGATCTTGATAGTCACTGTAGGTAAACATGCATAGAGTCGGACTTTGTAGCTAACGGGCTAAATCCTATCCAGGCATACACGACCATTGCTGTATTTCTCGAAGAGAGTTAGACTGCATGTACGTAAAAGGGGATCTCAATCCTTAGGTTGCTAAGCGTGACTCACTGACCTTTTGCGGACAGTGTAGATCAAGATCAGACTGCACAGAACGTGCAGTCTGATCTTGGATCTACACTGTCCGATAAGGAGTTATCTTTCTCCCAAAGGTACCTTTGAAATAGCAAAATTTGAGTTTTTACTATGGGCTTGAAAGTTTCAAGTTAGTTATTTAGCATGATAAAGCTTAATCTGTATCTTCTGCTTCTTTTGCTCCACCAATTAATTCAATTACAATGTTCCCCGGGTCTAAAAGAAAGATTTAACTACATTTACATTTGAAGGTGATTATATTTAATTATTTAGACTAAACTAACAGACGGTGTAGATCAAAGATCAGACTGCACGTTCTGTGCAATCTTATCTTGATCCTCGCCGTCTGCACAAGCTATCTGATTCGGCATTGGCAGTGAAGCAGTCAATAGTTGCTTATCTAGCCCCACTTAATGCCAGTAAGATTAAAACCCCTACCATAGAAGAACAAAAAATAATGAAACGAGTCTTTCAAAATATGATGTTTCCATGTTATAACTTACTTGAAATTGAGCACGTACTCCGAATTTAAGAGATGTTAAAAAAGAAAACGTGAATATTGGAGGAAAAAAAACCAACATTTATGTAGTAATAAACCAACGAATTTAAAACTTATCACTCGAATTATCGAAAATTTAACATCTACTTCACCGTACTTAGCTGTAGATAAAGATTCCACTATAAAAAATCTATTATCAGTGCACTGCACAGCACTGTAAAATTAATCACAGTTCGAGAAAACAATACGATATTTTACACATAACCAGTCTCTCACAGGTAACTCGAGACGAAGCGTTAGTTAAGTACATGAATTGTTTTCTTCCGTCATAATATTGGAAGAAAATCGCACTGGTTCGCAAGAACAGCGGAAAGGAAATAGGAAAAACACACAGGATACCAGTACATCGAGCCACAATCACTCCTATATCTCACAAACAGACACTTAAATAACGTAGTACCGGTATAAGAGGATGAAAACATTGCAGCAGAAGGAGAAGTAAGTCATTCTGAGCACATTCTCCATGAGCACCAATGTTTTCTTTAATTTCCAAGGTTCGAAACTCATACCCACTCGTATTTTAATGCTTATTACTTGGACGTTTGAATTTTCTGGAGAGAATAATTACGCATGGGGCAACGGGTTAGAAGCCGTCGTCTTTTCTACCAATTGTAACATCAAGACTATTGTTTCTAGCTAACCTTTGAGACAATCTTATCTCCGTGCTCTTGCCTATTGATTTTAGTTTAACCTGTTTTTGTACAGGACTATTTTAAGGTCTACCAACTAATATCACAGAGCACTTAATTATATAGAAGGGAAAAGAAAGTGCGGTCTTTAAAATTATAATATACAACATTGTTAGAAAATGAGCAATTGATTCTTTTCCCATATTTTTACCAAACTGTTTTCAACTGTAGCGGGGTATACGAGGATAGTTCGCTTCATCGGGAAAGGGAATCGTTCTGCAATGTAAGGGAGATAACTCGAATACAAGAATAAATGGATTGCACGGTTGATAAGGATTGCGATCCCTCGAAGCCACCTGCAGCTTCTTTCCTTCCCCCTCCCCCCTCCCTCTTACACAAAGTAGATACGCTCATAAGGGTGGATAAATACTGTCTATCACTAAATCTTGTTTGTGTGTTTGCTTTCCTATTCGCGTTTTTTTTCTGTGTAGGTTTTCACATTACTTTTATACTCTTTATGTTGTTCAAGTTAGTTCCTTATTTTTCTACACCATTTGCGTCCCTATAGCTGTATATCATTGTCTTTAAACTGAGCCTATCTAATTCCATATTGTTATTTTCTGCCCCCCCCCCCATCTCTCTCTCTTTCTCTCTCTCTCTTAGTATGTATTTATTATACAACAGCATGTTACATGCACAATAAATCAGAACCGTCCACTTATTATCCAATGAACCAGTAAACAGTAAATTACTCACTGACCATAGGTTGTTATATTCTATCGACAGGACTAATTAGTAACACAATGCAGACAATGTTACGACCTGACTGAACCCGCATTCCAAACAAAACAGTGTCAGCAAACATACACACTTTACAGCAACTTTCAGTTGTTACGGACAAGCACTCACGTACGCCCAAGAATTTTCTCTGGATGACTGACAAGGACTTTGGGCTGCAAGGGCGAGATTAAGATATGAGTCATGCTCTGGCAAAAGGGGGCTTAATGCATCTCCGTGATACATGATACCATACAAGTCATCACATAATTATGGATCCATAATAGCCACTTTTTTAAACAACCGACTCAATCATAAGGTAGACTGGTCCTTGGACATACAGAAATATTACCAATAGCGAAAAGTTTCGGCCCAGGTCAGCCTGCGCGGACTGCGCAGGCTGACCTGGGTCGATACTTTTCGCGGATGCATTAAGCCCCCTTTTCACAGAGTATGGCTCATATCTATTGACATCTTTGTAAAGATCATCGTTGTTTCCCATAGAAATGTTAACCTTTGTCCAGGTAAAAATTAGGCAGATTTTATTTTAGTTTTCACTCAAATAGCGCTGGTAGCACACTGATGCACGCTGCCTGGATTCTTTTGAAAAGGACTGAGAGGGAGATACTGATAAAGATTTGGAGAGAAAGACAGAAAGACGGACGGACGGACAGACAGGCCATTGGCGAGGTGGACGGGCGGACGAATTGACAAACAGACAGCCGACTTACCGACCGACACACGCAACATTCACATACAGACACACAGACAGACACATAGATTGACACATAGACAGACCCACAGACAGAGGGGTCGTAGATTGGAAAGAGAGAGAGAGAGAGATTGGCTGGAATAGGGTCTTGATATGGAAATAACAAGGCGCGTTGCTAAAATACAAAGCTAGCCGCCCATATGCCCTAATGTTTCTCTATATCCATAAATTTTTTGTAAAGGGATATCTTGAAAAAGGACGAAAGAGCGGAAAAGAAAAAAAAAAAAATATCGGCACCTTGTAAGGTTTACATTTATTTTACGAAAGAAATATTCCGGACGGACAGACAACGCCAAAACTTTTACCTCCCGCCCTCGGCGGAGAACAACTCGGATTTTGGCCTTCCAATGTCTTTAACCGGAAACGCATGAAGCGCTAGGTCACGTGGGTAAGCTGTATATCATGGGAATAATATTTTTGTACATTATAGAAAGAGAGTTAATCACCACGAATTCTTAGGAACATCCTTGGTCTACGAGGTTTAGAAAGAAACACAACCTCTGATTGGCTAAACCATTTGGTTTAGTAAATCAGAAGTTGTGTTACTTTCAACTTTAGAAAAATCTTCAGAATAAGAATAACAGTGTTCTAAAGAATGGTTGGTGAATACGGGCCCAGATCTTTAGTAGACGAAGCGGTGGGCCTCCTGTTTAATTTCCCTGAACTGTATAATTTACACGGCCTCCGACAGTAGCGGCATTATGAGCTCTGATTTGTTTTTGCCATTCCCCCCCAAAACACAACAATCCACAGAAAAATGGAACCCCTTACGTGTTGTAGGCTATGTTTCTTTATGTGTTCACAGGGAAAATTTACATGTGGTTTGCCAAGAAACAGCAAGCACGACATACTGCACTAGTAGGGTAATCTAAGGGACATGATCTTGCAATTTTATATTTATTTATATATCAGTTACTTCCCTTGATACCAGCAGTGGTCGTCAATTTACATGACGGACAAAACTCACAGTGTTTTTGCAGACAACATAGATCAAAATTGGACAACACAGGACATGCAGGTTCTTTTTTCCGATCTACACTTACCATAGCTGTATGGTGTACAGATAATTTAAAGACTTTTCTGTAAAAGTCAATACTAAAAAATGACTATAATTACTAACAATTTTTACTGAACTTAATAGAGAAGGAGCTGACTAAAATGTTGATTGCTTTTATTCAATCTTATCTTGGTGTTTAACACCAGACCTATATTTTGCTGATAATATACAAGAAAACCAGCCTGCACATGCCTGCTGTCTGATCATGCTCTACACTCTCTGCTACTTTATCAGTAATCCTTGTCATATAAACCCCTTCCAGTGCCGCTATATATTTAACAAAATCTAGTCTATCATTGTAACCGTGATCAACTTAAGATCGGTAAGATAGCGGTATATTTGAAATTTAAAAAAATACAAAAATGTACGATAAATTGGCCTGCAACACGCGAAAAGGGACATTCGGACATTTGCGTAAAGTGTCGTCTCGGATCAGCCTGCGCAGTGCTCGCAGGCTAATCCGAACGGACACTTTCCGTTTTTATGTAATTTTCTGTTTTGCGCAAGTCTACTGAAAAACAAAATCTAAAGTAGTCGTAAAGTGCCGTCTCGGATTAGCCTGCGCGGACTGCGCAGGCTGATCAGAGACGACACTTTACGCAAATGTCTGAATGTCCCTTTTCGCGTAATGCAGGCCATGTGTCGCTGATGGCCACACTCTCAGCGTATCAAATAACGTTAATAAAGTTTAGTGGGAAAAATAAATAAGGAAATGAGCCATGCTCTTTGAAAAAGGAGTTTAAATCATCTGCAAAAAGTTTCGATACAGGTCAGCCTGCGCAGTTCGCGCAGGCTGACCTGGATCGAAACTATTTGCTATTGGTCAATATTCTGCATGACAAAGGACCAATCTACCTCCAGATTCACTTGATCGTTAGACAAATGGATTTTATGGATCAATGATTTCGTTATGTCTTGCTTGCTATAGTGCATCACAAAGATGCATTAAACTCCTTTTTGCCAGAGCACCGCTAAAATATATATTTCGACTGAAATTCTCGATATCTCCTATAAACCTTCTTATTCGAAATGTTGTATAATCGAACAATCGAATTTCACTGCTTATTACTATCTTTACCAGACGGAAATCTTCACTTGTACGTTGCTAAAAGCGACTCAGTGTAATTTTGCTGACAGTGTAGATTATAGATCAAGATCATATTGCACAGAGCTTGCAGTCTGACCTTGGATTTATACTGTCCGATACAAGCATTTTATCTCATGGAAAAGAATTAAAAATCGCAGTGCTCTGGTTTTTTTTACTAATGGTTGGAAACGATCATTCAATTTACTTATCATATTTTCCCTTTATCACACAATCCCGTGTTTGAAAGAATCTGATAAGCAAGACATCGAAATGATCTTGGTCTTATACTGTCTGATACAAGAATTTTATCTCGTGGAAAAGAATTAAAAATCGCAGTGCTCTGGTTTTTGTACTAATGGTTGGAAACGATCATTCAATTTACTTATCAATTTTTTCCTTTACCACACAATCACGTGTTTGAAAGAATCTGATAAGCAAGACATCGAAATAATTTCAAAAAAGGAGAAAATGCTGGTAACCAGCCATTTTCTCCTTCTTTCCATAATGTTTTCCGAACTTTCGGGAAAAAAAGTAAGAAGATAAAGCGCATCTTTTTTATTGACATTTGATTCCGTCGTTTGAAAAATCTTTCAAAATGGATAAGTTTGGATTATTGTGGTTTTGCAAGTATTAATTTTACATAGCAGTTTAAAGGCACACCAGCGACCAGAAGTAAACAAATAGGGGGTAAAAATAAAGGCAAATTTAATCATACTATTTGAAAGTAAAGATACTATCATGAGTCTGATAAAAGTGTTACAGGGCATTCTGTCAAAGTTCCAGCTGCTGGCAGAAAAAATGTATCGTTAAACCAGAACAAAAGTTGCCAACTTTTGTTCTAGTTTTACAATACAGTTTTCTACCAGCGACTGGAACTATGACATGCCATTGTGAAACATATTGTCAAACTCATGGTAATATCCATGCTTTTAAATAGTTAGATTTAAATTTACATGCAATTTGACCCCTATTGTTCATATTTGCAGCTAGCGGGCATTTTAGGGTTAGTTGCACTCCCTATGGGGAAACCCACAACATTGGACTTCGCTAAGATTTACTTTGGGTACACCACTAACACGTGTGACACAAAGGGCATATGTACATGCACATAAAAAAAGGGAATTAATTTTCTGAATGATATGAATGTTGTTGGAAACAGAAGAAACTGTTTGTTAAAGGAACCTGCTTCTTTTCCTACGATATTTTCCAAAACCGTCTAAAGTAAAGTAAAGTAGCATTTACGAAGCTGATAAGTACTTTTTAAGCTTAGCCTATGGTGCGTTGAATCCACGAAACGGATGTTTTCATTAATGAACACAAACAGCCATAATATTGCAATTACAAGATTGTTTTAAACAGACTGAGTAAAAAAGTAGGGGACAGTGTAGATTCTTGATCAGAATACACTTTTTATGCAGTCTGATCTTGAACTACATTGTCCTCAGAAGCAGCATATTAAATCATGATCAGCGTTTACTAGATTAAACGTAAGAACTTAGCACCATCCGGGCACCCAGTGTCCGCCATGTTTGCCTGGAAACGAGGCTGGATCAGGAGGGATATTCTTAGGATTCATCATACCTTTCCTGTAATTATCAAGTTTTTGCTTCAGTTGTTTAACGACGTCTGGATATTTATCACTCACATCAAAGTGCTCATTCGGGTCCTTCTTCAAATTATACAAACCATCTCCTTCCCATTCTAAAGGACGCTTGAATTTGACAAGCCTTTCTGTTTGCTTCTGATAATACAGGTTCTCGTCAGTGTGATCTAATAGAAGGTCATGAAGGTCATCGAAACCGTCGATTTCATCAGGTTTATACCAATCATGAAAAGGTCCTGGATAGCCTTCGATCAGTTTAAAGTCTCCTACTCTTATAGCAGCATGTCCTTGTGGAGCTAGCAGCATATCGTCTAGATTGTACACCAGTTCCGATCTTTGCGATTGCCCGCCGGTACGTATTGCATCCCACTGGTTGATGCCATCAATAGAAGATGACGTTGTTGTCGATCCTCCAGCTGCTGCAATAATCGTAGGGTTCCAATCGACGGCGTGAATCAAACCATTGTAGGTATACTCCGTCTTCTGAAGCCCAGACCCATAAACAAAGGCTGCAGCCCGGGTACCACCCTCGAAGATTGTGGATTTCGCCCCTCGGAGAGGAAAATTGTTACCACCGGCAGCCGGTAGCCCCCCATTATCAGCTGTGAATATTATGAGTGAATCTTCCATGAGACCCGTCTCTTCTAAAACATCAGTGATATTACCAATAGCTTCATCCATGGCCGTGACCATTCCACAATATTGACGTCTGTTGTCGTTCTTGATATTAGAATACTTTTCCTCGTATTGTTTTGGTACTTCTATAGGTGCGTGGACAGACTGAAAGGGTAGATATAGAAACAAAGGTTTAGACTTGTTGTGGGTACGTATAATATCAATTGCCCTTTCACTGTAAACAAAAGCCGAATATTCTTCACTACTGATAGGTAGAACTCCGTCGTTAAAATCGATTCCCCCTGCTATTTTTTTCGTGTAGTAGTCTTCCTGGCCATTATAGTAGCCAAGGAATGTATCAAATCCTCTGTACGTAGGGGTACAGCTATAATTACAGGAACCAAGATGCCACTTGCCAATGATATGGGTTCGATAACCAAGACTCTGTAACTTCTGTGGAAAGAACTTCAGATCAACGGGCGAGCATTTCGGAATCTGGGGCATGATAACCCCTCTTTGAAGGCCATACCTGAACGGGTAAGTGCCGGTCATAAAGGCGTGACGGGAGGGCGTACATACGGGCTGTACATAAGAGCTATTGAGGATCACGCCTTTGGCTGCAAGTCTGTCGATGTTGGGCGTTATCATGTCAGGGTTATGAAATCCAACGTCGTTCCAACCGAGATCGTCAGCTACTATAAAAATGATATGCCGCAATCCATGAACGCTTATGATACACGTAATTAAGGTAATCAATGAAAGCACTCTAGGTGTCGTCAAAGCCATGATTGGTGCCCTTTCCTGAAACGGGAAATTATGACATAACATAGATTAGATGAATTTTTTTTTTTTTAATTTTACAACAGGGAATGACGTTAAACATGCGTTTCGTTCACCCTTTACCAAGCAACATCGTGTTTTACGACCTAAAGAAATGAGGCTTTTGACTGAGAATTATTGTTCGGAAAGGAGGACATGTTGGTAGAATTTTCTACTTTCCAGCATTTTCTGTTTTTCCTGCAATATCATTTCTAAAGCATATCAGTGGTTCGGCGTGTTTTCGACTTTTTGTCGCTATTTCAGTAATTCAATCCCAATGAATTGATAAAGCAACAGAAATATATACTGTACACATTAATTTGTAGTGCCAACATTATTTCTAAATACAAAACAAATCTATCTAATTAAGAAAAAAATCTAACATGTAAATGAAAAACTTATAGCCAGACCGCTTGTCAATGTACAGATATAACACAGCACTGAGACATTCAATGTACATGTAATAACGTTAGTACTTTAAAGAGACATCTCTACAGCCAGAGAGTAAACAAACGCTGTTAAAACCTAACGGTGTTGTAATCTAGTCATCTGTGTAAACGTAGATAAAAAATCAATATAAGGTGTATGGGGTAAAGAAACTGTAGGGATTTGTCTTCGATTTAAACCGGAAACTGGTTGTTATGTCTATGGCGAGCCGCAATAGAATGAAATGCATTTTCTATCTGCCGTAATCTGTGCAATCTTGCAACCATCTGGGTCAATATTTGGCATGAAGATACAAGAGTGATTATAGTTTCATAAAAAAAAAAAAAAACGGTTAAAAAACTGGATGAAAACGAGTGAATATGTATCTTTAAACGATTGACTCGTCCTCCGCAAAAGGGTGTATAGCATATTTCGGATTGGTTAAAAAAAAGCGAGATAATTTTTTGTTTTTCTAAATTACAAGCTTACTGTGTAGTACCATATGCTAACTGACTAGGGTGACTAGACTGACCGAGGTATTTAGCCTGCTGAACAAGTTAAATGAAACCAACCTTCAACCCGATAGTAAAAACCAAAATGTTACTATTTCAAAGTCATTTTTTTTTGGGGGGGGGGGCGGGGCGGGGGGGGGGGGGCGTGTATCTCATTATCGGACAGTGTAGAACAAATATCATACACGTTCTGTTCAGTCTGATCTTGTTCTACACTGTCCGCAAAAGGTCCTTGAGTCGAGCTTAGCGTTGTAGATTTCAATTCGATTCCTGCACAGGTAATGTAATTAATAACTGTTCTACCCGTTTACTTTGACGTGTATTTTATAAAGTGGTTTTTTACACATGTATAAGCAACATGAACGTGTCTTTAAAGGTGTTGAATCTTTTTTCTTGTATAGACAAATTGTATGATCAAATATTTAAACATCTTCAGTTAACTAAAAAATTCTAGTCTAATTTCTTTGATTCTTGTGGAGCACATATCTCCACCTTTCAGAAATTTCTTCTCTTGCTTCAATATTTTGAAAAGAGACTTGTAGCATCATGAAAAAAAAAGTTGATGGACTTACATAAATAGATAATAATGAGGTAATAAATTTTGAAACGCATTTCATAGTTGTAGTTTACCCTGTTCAGCCAGTATAGATCAAGATCAAACAACACAAAATGTGCAGTCTGATCTTTGAACTACACTGGCTGCTTTGCTTAGACATTCTGTACAGGAATACCCTTGACATTACAATTATTTGAGTTTTATTTCTAGACTGAGAAAGTCTATTAGGTATATTCGGTCCTCTGAGGGGTAAAATATACCTCCCCCCCCCCCTTTCATTAAGTCAGTGTGTCAGTCGGCCACTGGATAAAAATATAGTGTAATTCATTTACACTGGGTAACTTCACGTAAAGAACTAGTACGGGGCGTTTACAATAGATATTTATGAAAATATATCCTTTGTTAAATGCATCAATGAGAAATGAAAACATGTGGCAAAGAGAGAAATTGCTCGTCACGAGCAATTTCTCTTTTTGCCACAATGTTTTCACAAGTATTTTGTAAGACGAAATAAGTGCTTTATGTAGTGGGAATGTAGACCAGAACTGATTATTTCTATTTAGATGATTTCAGTGTATTAAATTGGCTTCCCTGTTGTGGATCATACCATGTTTCCCCTCGTTCAGGGTTATCGTGGGCAAATTATACAATTTTCAACATTCGTCAAAATAACCATCTAATCAGGGTTGATACTCATTAATAATTCTCATACTGTTCAAATTTTATACCCCAAGTATTGCCATTTTATTGACTGAGACGTTTTGCTTGGCTAATTCTCTTTGAATTTGGATAAAACATTCAAAATAAACAGAAAATTACGGTGGCACAAAAGTGACATGGAAGATATATTTTATACTACGTGCGCACGCAGTAGCTAATACGTGCGCACGTAATAAGTAATACGTGCGCACGCAGTAGTATTACGTGCGCACGCAGTAGCTATTACGTGTGCACGTATTAGCTACTGCGTGCGCACGTAATAACTAATACGTGCGCACGTATTAGCTACTGCGTGCGCACGTAGTATAAAATATATCTTCCATGTCACTGTTGTGCCACCGTAGAAAATGGATGGCACATAGGGTTGGTATTATAGTGTTTAACGCTCTTTTCAAGATTTTTTTAGTCATATCATTGCGGTCAGTAGATCTAAACCTATTCTTGCGTTCCTGGAGTTTCCGTTAACAGAACTTGGCACCACATTCTTCCAAGCCAATGGCTACTGTTCATAAACAGCGCCGAAACAATGACCAGCAGAGAGTGAGGAATAAATCCTGTTGCAACGTTACCCGGTCGATACTCGGAGAGAATTTGGTCGAGCTGGGAATCGAACAAGCGATGACTGGTGTATGAGCATCATATTTTATTTCTTTATCTACATGAATAATAAATCAATCATGCTCTGGCAAAAGGGGGGTTTGATAGATCTCCGTGATGCATTATACCAAGCAAGCCGTTACATAATTATGCATCCGTAAAATCCATTTTGTCTAACAATCAACTGAATCAAGTACTTGAACATGCAGAAAATTGACAAACAGCAAAACGTTTGACCCAGATCCGTGTAGGCTGACATCTTTTTGCAGATGCATTAAACCCCCTTTTCACAAAGCATGGCTCATATACAATTAAATTCTTACCTTCTAAAGCATATGCCCAGATTATGCTATGAACAATGACTGCAAATTGTTACACCCTATCCTTATCTATTGGTAAATTTGTGGAGATTTTTTTTAAAAGTTAAAAAGCGGGACGAATCAACTCTTAACACATTTTCTTTGTAGCTGTAGATTTTCAGTAACTTTGCATCGAATGCAAAGCGACTAAGCTTGTTCTATACTCTTGAAATACCAACCACCGTGCTCTGTATTTTCTTTTTAACTTTGTGTCATTAGAAATAGTAATTAAGGCTAACAAAACCACGAAAAGACAGTTTGATTTACAAATGTAAATAAGTTACTATAAGAAAGAAGTCATAGTTTGCTATTTTTAGCCGATATCGTGAGATATCAGTATTGCTGTCATACGATTATTGTTTGGTTTTGAATAGTCGTAACTCGTTTATGCTCTCTCTCTCTCTCTCTCTCACGGATCATCCGAAACGACACTTTCCGTTTTTATGTAATTTTCTGTTTCGCGCAAGTCTACTGTAGCACAAAATCTAATGTAATAGTAAAGTGCCATCTCGGATTAGCCAGCGCGGACTGCGCAGGCTGATCCGAGACGACACTTAACGCAAATGTCAGAATGCCCCTTTTCGCGTGTTGCAGGCCAATTCTATAAGGTTACTCAACGTAAGAAATGAAAATTTTTGTCACGAGGAAAAAAAGATGGGTCTATTTCAGTCTCTAGGCTGTTTTAGCAAGAAAAACTGTTAACATATTAGAAAATCTAGATACAAGATCAAACTGCACAGAACTTGCAGTCAGGTCTTTGACTTACCCTATCCGGAAAAGAGTCAAATGGACTAGGTGCGAGTTCGTTTGTTTAATCTTTAACGCCGTTTTTAATTTCATTTATTTCACTTATATCACAGCAGCCAGTGCACCTATCCATGCTTTCCTTGAGTATCTTTTACCGAAACTTTGCACGACATTTTTGCAAGTCACTGGCAGCTTTCCCATATGAAGGTGGTAGGAACAATGTTTAGCGATGAGAGATGAATGAACCCAGTCACCAGTACTATCATGAATGCTCGGAGCGAATTTGCCCGAGTTTATAATCGAACTAGCTACCCCTTGCTTTCCTGAATTGTATGTCACCGACTGAGCTACCGGACTTTCTCGATTAGCTGATGTTTACCATGTTGTGAGCAAGTTTTTATACCTTTTAAAGGCCACGATGATTGATTGATTAATTGATTGATTGACTGATTGATTGATTGATTGATTGGTCTTTAACGCTGTTTCTAATATTATTTCAGTTATATCGCTGCGGCCAGTGCCCTTATCCACGCTTTCCTGGAGATCCTGTTACCAGTACTTCGCACAATAGGTTTTCCCAAGCTACTGGCAGCTTCCCACATAAACATCGTCGAAACAACGATCAGTGGTGAGAAAGGAATGAATCCTGTCGCAATGATTGTCATCAGTTCTCTAAAAAAAAGTTAGCTGAGCTTGGGATTCGAACAACCGACCCTTGTTCCCAAGTCCTGTGCGCTACAGACTGGGACACGGCAAGGTTCACGACTTAATCCTTATACTGCTAAATAACTAAAATAAAATCTTCAGTTCGATAGAAAAAAAAAAAAAACTGAAATACTGCTATTTCAAAGTTATGTTTTTAGGAATAACATCTCCTTATCGGACAGTGTAGATCAAGGATCAGACTGCACGTTCTGTGCAGTCTGATCTTGATCTACACTGTCCGCAGATGGTCAGTGAGTTGCTCTTAGCAGCCTAAGAGTTAAATTGTACAGAACTTTTCTGGTTTCGTTTAGATCTACACTTTCCGATCTGTAGTGTGCTATAAGAGATACCACTTTACCAGACGTCCCAATTTTAGAATGGATCATACTGAAAGAAGTTGCAGACGATAAATTAAATGTGACCTAAATGACAAAAATTTGTCTATTAAAGGGTAGAAAACATTGTTGGAAAAGGAAAAAAATGCCGGTAACCGGCGTTTTTTTCCTTTTCCCTCAATGTTTTCAAAAGCCATCTTTGGGTTTACCCTGTCGGCCCCATAGAAAAAATCATGGGGCTTTTGTGGACGGTGTAGATCAAGGTAAGACTGTATAGAAGTTGCAGTGAGACCATGGATCTATACTGTCCGCTTGTTTAGTCCAATCTATGACATAAAATATGTCTGAGTTTCAGTGGGTTGTATTGTCAGCTGCTCGAAAGAGGTCGAGTTCATATACAGTATTTGGCGCTAAATGAGTTAAAACAGTCAGGAAACGTTAATTACGCGTCGCGCTTATTCACATTTAGTGCATAAAGTTTGAATTTCCAGCCAGCCGAATTGGCCACCCAGTAAGGAGGAAAAAAATTAAATCTGCATCTGCGCGTGAAGTGTATATCAGTTACCAGCTGACGATTGAGGTGACATCTGTAAACAGGCGATTGTCACATGGCAGCCAAGTTCACGAACCTGGACGCAGGACGAGTGTTCTACTATTTAACATTGCCTTTGCAGCGTCACGGCACTAGTCCTCTAAACTATCAATTTTTACATCTTATATCTATATTTGATTTCGTAATACATGTTGGTGCAAAATGATGTTATGTAGTACTGCAATTGATAAGTCTGCTGCCTGTCATGAACTCATATTGGTAACTGGCTTTGCCATTGTCATTGTTGTTGTTGGTTGTGATGGTGATGGCAGTGTTTGATAAGACAGTCGTGCAAGATCATTCTGTATGTCTGATCTCAGTATGCACTCTTCCATCGCTTTTCGTATTTCTTATAATCGTTTAACTATTTACCAGTAGATAAAGTGCAGTCTGATATTTGATCGACACTGAACGATACAAGGAGACTCTTCTCCCGAAGAGGAGGGTCGAAATTTTTATATTCGGATTCTTGCTATCGGCTGGAAATTTTCATTTTATTTACTGAGTAGTTTAAGGGTTCACAGCAATATAAAAGGACACTGGAAAACTGGATCATGGTATCGACAACAGCAAATGTCATTGATCTTTTACCAATTTATAATTTTAGGGGAAGGCGTCCATGGCTCAAGCGGTCGCAGGTTGAATTCTCAGTGGCGCAAGAGGCTTTAAAATACAAAACATATAAGCCATGTTCTGTGAAAAGGGGCTTAATGCAGCTACTAAAAGTATTGATCCGGGTCAGCCTGCGCAGTCCGCGCAGGCTGACCTCGGCTGAAACTTTTCACTATTGGTCAATTTTCTGTATGTCAAAGGCCCAGTCTACCTCACGATACAGTAAATTGTTAAACACAGTTGATTTTGTGGCTCCATGATTCAGAAATTACTTGCCAGGTATAATGTATCACGGAGATGCATTAGGCCCTCTGTTGCCAGAGCAAGGCTCATATCTTTGTTTGCAAGCCTATAGAAACTGGAAGGTTACACTCAGTAAAAAGGTGCGATTTCGCCGTTCAAATAACGAGATGGTCTTTTGCATTCGGCATACCTCGGGTGATCCCGTGATTAAGTCTCTCGGTTGTATCACGTATCTTCGCCGGAAGTGCACCACTTCATCATTCTTAAAGTTGTAACACTCCACTTAGAAAGCAAATTCTAGTTACAATTTTCCGTGGGAATCTTTCTAAATACATTTCCGATGACAACCAGTTTGGACATTTATTTTCTAAGTCGGTGTATCAATTACGTTGGCATTTTTCAGCGATAGGTTTATCATCACTGTGACTGCTGCTGCCGTTGCTAATCTATTACATGGGTGCCGCCATGTTTAAGGTCATGTGACAGTGGAAGTATTTCAAAATGGAAACCCCTTGATACGGACGAGGTTAGATGTAAGTACGGAATCGGCCGACTTGTGATGAGTGGGTTGTTTTAAAGTCGTCTATTCTATGAGATCAATTATGACGTCATCTTACTCATCTGAATACGACCAATAACATGCGTCCGATATGTGGGATCGCATGCTCCAATAGCACTCGTCACAACTCGGCCGATTCCGTACCTTCATCTAACCTTGTCTGTATCAAGGGGAGTTTTCCATTTTGAAATACCGCCGGTCACATAATCTTAAACATGGCGGCGCCCTCTAAATCGATTAGCAACGGTAACAACTGCTAAGGTGATAAGCAACTTTTCGCTGAAAAAATGCAAACTTAATTGATAGACTGAGTAAGACAATAAGTGTACAGATTGTTTGTGATCGGAAATGTATTTAAAAAGATTCCCACTGAAAATTGTTACTTATGTTTGCTTTCTAAGTGGAGTGTTACGATTTTAAGAACAGTAAAGCGGTGTACTTCCGGCGAAGAAATGTACCTTGTAGGTTCATATCAAGCTAGGTGATACAGCCGAGGGACTTGATCACCGGATCACCCAAGGTATGCTTAATAGCTCCAATAGGCAGAATGATGTCATATCTGGTCTCATAAAAATAGACAGAGTTCCCGATTGCATAACGACCATCTCGTTATGAAGCGACTAACTACAACTCTTTGACTGTCACTGTCCAAGTTCTTCACACTTTCTTAGAAAAGTGAACCATGCTCTGTGAAAAGGGGGTTTAATTCATCTGCCAAAAGTATCGATTCAGGTCAGCCTTTCGCACTGCGATTTGCTGTTGGTAAATTTTCAGCATGTAAAAGGATCATTCTTCCTCATGATTCAGCCAGTTGTTGGACAAAATTGATTTTACGAGTCCATAATTATGTGATGACTTGCTTGTTATAATGCGTCAGAGAAATGCATTAAACCCTTTTTTGCCATAGCACGACTCTAGCATACATGTATTAATAAGTTTTTATTACTGTTTTACCAGAAATTTTAATGCAAGGCAAAAACCTAAAGAAGCCCCTGTAAAGGCTTATACTAGCAGTCAACCGACTTTATGATCGTCTCCCTATTCGCAATATTTTTCCTAGGATCGATAAGAGTCATAGCCATGGAATTAATTACTCTCTCTTAATTTAAAATCGTTGCTAATTTTCATCTGGGAGAAGAGCCAGTGACTTAAAAAAATAATCTTACTTCTGTCGTGGTTTATCGTTCAATAAACCACGATTGTGAGTTATGAGGCGCAATGAATAAACCACTCGGGCGAGTGGTTTATTCATTGCGCCTCATAACTCACAACGTGGTTTATTGAACGATAAGCCACGATAGAAAGAAGATTATTTCGATTCTAACATGACCAACTCTTAATCAAAGGAAAACAAGGTCATACCTAGTGTAAAAACGCGGATGCGGACGATATTCCATTGAATAAACCACAGCTGTTCCACATACTTACCAAAACAAAACCCCACTGTCAGGTCGGTAAATATGACAGGAATCAAAATTTCAATAAAACCTAAGGCATCAAACACAACATAAAAAAAAAAAAACGCACCATATTACTGTCATAATTTCTCCCTTTCAAATGACAAAGAAGAATGAATGCATTGTCGTAGTTGCTTCAAATGCTCGTAATATTACTCCACCCACTCCCAATCCCACTTCCAATGCAACACCGGTCAATTTTGAACTAACCTTCAACTTGAAAAGACACTTGATTCACTATGTTTACTGGTAACATTTCAAATAGCTCCATCGATATCAGTTTTTATCAAAACAGTTTAATATCGGTAAATCCTTGAGGATTTTCTTTTCTCCTTGGTCAAGGAGCGGAAAATGACGATTTGTTTACGTCATGTGACTTTCATTGATAAAGTAAAGGAGGGCAAACAAATGGAACAGCCATAGGCGACTTACTTTATACAGAGTGACGTCACTGTATATAGAATGACGTGGATTTTACCACGCTTTCGTTGCACTGTGTTTATGTAATAGTTAAACGCTAAGAAGTCAAAATTAAACGATTTAAACAGCCAAAAGGAGGGAGCGTAGCGACCGACTGTGGCTGTTTAAATCGTTTAATTTTGAGCTTCTTAGCGTTTAGTAATAGTTAGTCTTTGTCCTACTTTTCTATCCAATCAGAAGGCTCATATTTAAAAATTTTTGACCTTCTATTTTCCACAAACTACCTAACGCAGGTTTATTTTGATCATTAATCCATTTAAACGTCGCAATTTATCTAGATACATAAACCCTACCCCCTCATTAATATTCAACAATTACTTAAATTAGCACGTGCCAAGTACTTACGCTGTTGACAGAAGAAAATGGTAAAACACAGACACAAATTGTGTAATACAAGCCGATCAATCTATATGGTCCGTTTTCCTCTAAAACATTGCAACTACAGCTGGAAAGAAGCTGTAGTTACGAGGTTTTCTAAAGAAGTAAATCGACGATTTATAGTGAAATTTAAAGAAAAAATTAATACTGTAGTAAGTCAGCAGAAATTTCCTTAAGTTGAGCAGTCCTTACTTACTCAAAATCCTCGTCAAAAAGACCGTCGAAATCGCCTAACTCAAATTCTGCCATATTTGACATTGTTCAATACTGGCGATAGTCAAGCGTGTACCGTTGTCTGCGAATGTCATATTCTTCGAAGATTCGACCTGTCTGCTATGACGCATCACCCATCCCCCGATACTTGGGAAAAGTAGGGCTTATACCGAAGCTATACCCAAGCCTGTAGGGACTGTTTTAATAAATGGCCGGTGCATAGGTTATCTGCTAACTGATCAGAACTGAATGAATCACACCAGGTAGCTTTTTATTGAGTAAACGTTTATTCTATTTTGAAATTCAAAGTAACGGTTGTCGTTTTGAAAATTAGTCCGCTTCTGTACCCAGAATGCCCATATTAGATGGATGTGTATTTGTAGAATGCCATCTAGCGGAAGATAATGAGCGTGTACTGGAAACGATGATGATAATGAAAGTACATTAAATAGATCTATTACATGATTGTGTACGAGTTGTGTAGCCCCGGTATTCACGTCGAAACTACGTCATTTTTTTTTATCGATGATGCAATTAGGATGTTTCCTTGTCAATGAGCAAATCACCCAACTTCATATATGGGAAAAAGGGCGTTTCTTTGTGAAAACGGCTAACTCCGTGTATGGCACATTGTTTGAGCAATGACGTAATGTGGGCGGAAAAAGACTAAGTCAGTTAAACGCCAAGAAGTCCAAAATTAAACGACTTAAACAGCCAGAGTCGGTCGCTACGCTCACTCCTTTTGGTTGTTTAAATCGTTTAATTTTGACTTCTTAGCGTTTAACTATTACTTAAACGCTAAGAAGTAAAAATTAAAGGATTTAAACAGCCAAAAGGAGGGAGCGTAGCGACCGACTGTGGCTGTTTAAATCGTTTAATTTTGAACTTCTTAGCGTTTAACTGACTTAGTCTTTTTCCGCCCACATTACATCATTGCTAAAATAATGTGCCATACACGGAGTCCACTATTCACAAAGAAACGCCCTTTTACCCATATATGGAATTGGCTGATTTGCTCATCGACAAGGAAACGTCCTAATTGCATCATCGCTAAAAATGACGTAATTTCCACGTGAATATCGAGGCTAAACAACTCGTAGTACACGACCACGTGATATTTAACCCTTTACCAAACAACCCCTGGTTTTAACGACCCTGGGAAGGAAGGGTTTTGCAAACATTGTTGGAAAAGGAGAAAATGCTGGTTACCAACATTTTCTCCTTTTCCTACAATGATTTCTACCCTGTCAAAAAACTCAACTTCATTTGTTCCACTTTTAAAATTTGTCATCTGCAGATGCTTTCAATTTGGAATGGTGTGAAATTTGTCATACGGGAGAGGGTTAATGAACTTTCATTATCAGCATCTTTTCCAGTACACACTCGACTATCGCCAGTGTTAAACAATGTCAAATATGGCAGAATTTAAGTTTGGCGATTTCGACGGTCTCTCTGACCAAGATTTTGAGGAAGTAACGACTACTCAACTTATGGAAATTTCTACTGATTTATTATTTTTTCTTTAAATTTCAACATATCGTCGATTTACTTCTAAAACCTCGTAACTACAGCTTGTTTCAAGCTGTAGGTGCTATGTTTCAGAGGAAAACCGTATCTGTATTTTACCATTTTTTATTCTGTCAACAGCGTAAGTACTTGGCATGTGCTAATTTAAGTAATTGTTGAATATTAATGAGAGGGTAGGGTTTATGTACGCATGCGGAGTAAATCCAGATAAACTGCGACGTTTAAATGGATTAATGATCAAAATAAACCTGCGTTAGGTAGTTTATAGAAAATAGACGGTCAAAAATTTTCAAATATGAGCCTTCTGACTGGATAGAAAAGCAGGACAAAGACTAAAGAGCCGAATTCACGTGTCATGTTAGAATTTGAAATAATATACATAGAAATTTTTAGTGAAGAATTGAATGACTGAATAGTGTTTTACGCCACTGTCAACATTATTTCAGTCATATCAAGGTAACAGCTCACATATTCATGAAATTTCTGGGCTTCAACAGTACTAGGCTAGGGCTCTGAAGTGTGTTGCCCAAGGTCACTACCACGAAAAACCCAGTGGATCCAGGTCGTGAGTCCTACACTTTACCACTGAGCCACGTAGGTCCCCTCTCTGGCGAAGAAAGACAATGACAGCATGAATAGGTGTACAGACCACCCTAGTATAACTGAGTACCGTTTGAAACGGCATTTCGCACTAAACAAAGAATCAAACAATTCATAAATTTATTATTGTTATTATTATTATTAAGGGTTTTTTTTTTTAAGTTCAGATGAATTTACAGAAATAAATGTATGATTTTTTTTTAACTCAACAACTAATTAAATCGTTCTAACAATACAAAAATCTACTAGGTCATTCTAACACCAACCAGGCACCCAAAAACCATTGTGTTTGGATGGATCCGAATCTGGGTTGACAGGAATCTCTGGCGGGGGCACAAGACTTTTACGGTATTCAGCAAGCTTTGCTTTCAGCTCCTTTACGATATCTGGATGTGTGTCAGAAAGATCTACGTGTTCATTTGGGTCGTCTTTCAGGTTGTAAAGACCTTCTCCATCATAACGAGAGCGTTTCGACCTGACTGTCTTTTCTGGGTTTCTATTGTAGTATAAAGTATCAGCTTGAAGCTCCTCTGGGATGTAGTTGTTGTCGGCATGGACTTGTTCCGGTTTATACCAGCCCGATAGTCGACCAGGATATCCGTCTATCAATTTGTAGTCCCCGACTCGTATCGCAGCGTGTCCTTGGGTACCCTCTTGTTGATTATCTAGGTTGTATATGAACTCATTTCTCGCCGATTCAATACCTGCACTTATTGAGTCCCATTGATTCATTCCATCTATTCCAGTAACTGACGGCCCGCCTGCGGCACCTACCACTGTCGCATGCCAGTCTACCGCGTGCATTATACCGTCATATCTATATCCCGTTTTCTGCAGCCCTGCTCCGTGTACGAAAGCAGCAGCACGGGTACCACCTTCAAATATGGTAGCTTTTGCCCCTCGAAGTGGATAATTATTACCAGATGCCATTGGAATACCTCCGTTATCGGCGCTAAATATTATCAAAGTGTCTTTGTACAATCCGCTCGTTTGTAATGCTCCAGTGATATTTCCGATAGCTTCGTCAAGTGCACTTACCATTCCCGAATAAGTCTTGCGACCTTGATCTTGAATGTTTGGGTACATATCTTCAAATCTTTGCGGTACCTGGAGCGGTCCGTGAACGGATTGAAATGGTAGGTATAAAAACAAGGGGACCCCCGGATCATGTTCGTTTATGATGTCGATTGCTCTTCTGGCATAAACAAATGCGGAGTACTCGTCATTTCTTATTGGAGTCAGATTGTCATTGAAATCGGTTCCGTTTTGAATTTCTTTGGTATAATAATCTTCCATTCCGTTGTAGTAGCCCAGAAAACTATCAAAACCTCGGTATGTTGGTGTGCAGTTCACATTGCAAAAACCAAGGTGCCATTTGCCAACCATGTGGGTTTCGTACCCAAGTTTCTTTAGCCTCTGCGGAAGGAAATCTAGATTTAACGGCGCACATTTACCAACATTTGGTATCAGAACGCCTCTTTGCATACCATGTTTGAATGGATAGGTACCCGTCATAATCGAATGTCTCGATGGCGTACATAAAGGCTGGACGTACGAACTGTTCAGTATAACACCTTCTGAAGCCAGCTTGTCAATGTTTGGCGTCACCATGTCCGAGTTGTGAAATCCGACATCATTCCATCCAAGGTCGTCAGCCAAGATAAAAACAATGTGACGGAGGCCAGTGACGCCAGAAAATGCAAAAACCATCAGAATTAAAAACACACTCAGAGACTGGGCCATCATGTTTCTTTAGATCTCGGAGATACAACAACCTGTGAAAAGCAGTTTATATTATAGAAGTCGTGAATATAATCGTATATATAGGTTATAATTAGTTTTTTTACGACGGAGAGAACAATGAATTATCGGTTGTTCGTACTTTCGTATAACATTTTATCAAACGATAGAATTTCGAACTGATCAAAGCACTTGCAGACTACAGTATGAATGTTTTCTTCTATTTAGAAAGAGAAAAATTTCTTTTAAAGGGTAGAAAACGTTATTGGAAATGGAGAAAATGCTAGTTAATGCATTTTCTCCTTCTTCCCACCATGTTTTCAAAAGCCTTCTTCCTCAAGGTCGTTCAAAAAGTCCAGTAAGTGATCAATTCTGTTTCAAACTGTTTCAATTCCTTTCAAACAAAGGTCTATACGATCAGTCTGAAATTATAAAGAGCACTTGAAAGCAACAACACAATCCTAATTCTTTAGATTTTATCAATAAATCATGTTCAACTTGTGAAATAGTAAAAATTACAGATCAATACGGGCAAGTGGCATGGTCAGAAAAAAAAAAAAACTGACAAAATATGCCATTTTAGCCTATATTCCAAAATTCACAAAATGCAAACCCAGGAAGCTAGCCTGAAAATGCCAAGCTAAATTGAAACTCAAAACAACACATAATCTGGGGATAAAATCCAAAAAAGCACGTTACCATGACGTTTTTTCGCAATCTTTCGTGCCCTGACCCAACCCTTATTTTCGCGGCTAAAAACAGCCGCTAGCTCCATGACCCTTCACTTTCGCATTTGGGGTCAAAACTATAGAACAAAAAAGGCTTCCTGTTTCATAGACAAACCAAATGCTTCTTTTCCTATCCAATCTAACACAATTCATGGGTGTAATAACTACTCTTCTTATCAAAATTACATTTAAAAACTACCTTTCTCAATTATTTCTAATTTTGACCATGGCCAACTCGAAGCAAACTGTTTACATGTGCCTTAGGGTGGCCTATCCTTTAAGTATAAATCAACGAGAGTGACTCATAATCTTGCAGAAATTGTTTTGCGATCGAAACTTAAAGAATGATAAGAAGTTGGTAAAAAGTCAAGCGAAGTATCTGAAGATTAAAATGTCAAACATTGAAAAGTGTTCAAAGCTAAAATGTATAAGCCATGCTCTGTGAAAAAGGGGTCTCTGCAAAAAGTATCGACCTGGGTTAGTCTCAATAATGAGACGCTACGGTGATTTTTTTTTTTCATATTTGGACATTTATTGTACACCGTACCGTCTCAAGTCAATCGTAAATTTTCCATTAGCAAAGATAGAGCGCTATACTGACTTTCTGTTTCGTCGGTTTATTCTGTATTGCACCGAAATGCAATTAACTTTTAGTAGCAAACATGACCAAAGACAAATTATTAAACCTTTCATTACAGAAAGAGCGTAGGTCTCTGAAACTCCATTGGTCTATCAAGGAATAATGAAATTTGAATTATCGGACACTGTTACTATAAATAACACAATGGCGATTCCCTCTTTATCGTATATAGTAAGACAAGGTGTGCAACGAAATCGAACATAATTTGACCCCCGCCCCCTTTCAGTGATAGTATTTAAACGAAACCGGATAAATGTACCTAGTTACCGGTGCAGATAGGTTCATAAATATTTTTTTCTTCTGTACCCTAACCTTCGAAAGTTCCAAACGGCTCTTGCCATCAAGCAATACCTCTCATTTAAAAAGATTTCAAAAGCTTCCACATTTTCCGGATCGCCATGCACTGACGTCACACGATTTATAATCCTGCAGTGAATAATAATTAATTCCTTTTTTTCAAACATAGATCGAAAAAAATTTTTGTTGGTGTATTGATGAAATTATTAAATTGATATTTCGTCTGATATAATTTATATTTTCATCTAATCCAGTATCACGATTTTCATCTCCCATTTCGCATATTTTCAAACGCGTTTTTACCGTTCATTGGTCAAAAAATTTGGCGCGCCTTTTGATAACAAATTCACGTGCGTTATAATTCGCTGCGTCATAATGAATTGTGTGACGTCAGCGCATGGCGATCCGGAAAATATGGAAGCTTTTTATTTTTTTTAAGATGCGAGCTATTGCTTGATGGCTAGAGCCGTTTGCAACTTTTGAGGGTCAGGTTACAGAAGAAAAATCATTTGTGAATCCATCTGCATCAGTAATTAGTTTAATTTTTCCATTTTCTGTTAAATATGATCTCTGAAAGGGGACGGGGGTCAGATTTTTTTCGATTTCGTTGCACACCTTGTCTTACTATATACGCAATATAGGGGATCGTCAATGTGCTATTTATAGAAACAGTGTTAATGAAAATTTGAGTATATTCCGTGATATACAGCCGATGCACCAATGTGCTGTAAGTGTTCGATGTTCGACCAAGGAAAATTTTAATGTTCCGTGATAGACCAATAGAGCTTCAAAGGCCTGTGGAAAGAGCTTGTGGAAGTCATTTATAACATGTAAATCTTGGAAAAATCACTGACGAAATTTATCGTGTGTGGCGATCATTTTGTGTGTTTTCGGGAACGTAAACAAATCGAGTAACTGATAAAATGCACGGTTTTCTCTTATGTTCGGCGTTTAAATTGAAAATATTTATAACGAGCGAAGCTTGTTTTGCGGTAACACCGTTCTAGATTTTTAAAAATGAAATTCCGACTTCGTTCTTGGTTTTAGTCTAAATCTAGAAAGGGATGACTAAAAATTGAGTGTCTTCCGGTTGGTCGCACAGCGTCACACGTATCACGATCTTTCGCACAATTACCTGATCGGTCAAAAATAACAATAACTATCTACCGATCGGATGCGTACTTATTATTCATCGTCAGTTTAATGAGTACAGATTATCTAATTTCTTACTTACTTTCAGCGTATCAAACGTCTATTTTTGTATAAATATACGCATTGATCTTTGCTAGCAAATGATGACGTCATTAATCATACTATTTTTACGTCATGCACGAGCCGACTTTTCCCGGAAAATATTGTGTCGAAGAAATCTTGACCAAACTAGTTTTTTGATTGTTTCAAAATAGGCTTAACATTTACAGAGAAAGTCGGATTTATGATATGTGAAAAGGGGGCTTAATGCATCTGCAAAAACTATCGACCCAGGTCTGCCTGTGCAGTCTGTGCAATCTGACCTGAATCAAAACTCTATGCTTGATCTATTGATCAATTTTCTGCATGCCAAAGGACCAGTATGCATGCCTCGTGATTCAGTCAGTTATCACACGAAATGGATTATTAAAGTCTATATGGATCTATATAATTATGTGATGACTTTCTTGGTATCATGCATCACGAAGACGCATTACACTCTCTTTTACCGCAACATGGCTCAAATATATCTATTCAAATGTTATAGAAGCTTGCTGATAGATCTAAAGGTTTGGGTTTTTTACCGTAAGTTGGATATCTATCCGATAACTCAGCAAATTTCTGTCCTAGAATTGATGATAGATCTAGTCATTGCGACAGAATTCATTCCTCTCTCTACACTGATAATTGTTTCAACGATGGATGTGTAGGAAAGCAAATGGGATGAAAAAGGAAAGCTACAAGTAATCTGATTTTTGGCAATCCAGATCTACGCACTCTCATTTTAAAGAAAGTCCAGGTAAAACATGGATAGGTGCTCTTGCCGCCATTGACAGATCTACAAGTGAAATAATGTTGAAGTGTTAAAAATCATAGACTCTAGTTGAAAAAAAAAACATAATTCTCCGAAGATGGAGAGATCAAGATGTGAAGCAGGTCCGAGAATGATCAGATGTCGCTGCAGTAACGCCCGGGTAGCGATGGAAACAATCTGGACAGTCGACCTTAATCACCATCTGAACCCTTCAAAATGTGGCGGTCACATATGATTCCCGGGCAATTAAAGCCACTGGTGGTATTGTAGAAAGACAGCAGTGAATCAGTAAGCATTCCACTTTTTTTTTTGATACAAATTAGCAAAATTCCCGAGGAACTGCCTTAATTTTGTTAAGGGAATCAGGGAACGTTCGCCCTCTTTCACATGTATACATTACGAAAGAAGCATGCTTTCCACATTACACAACGCTCAAAATTAGTTTTGGCAAAGCCGAAACTCGAACTCAGAATACTTTGATTTCAAGATCCAGAATATAGGCCGTCATCTGAATTATTTAAAATATATAGATCTATATAAATATTTATTCCACAAATCATTCACGTCGCTCGTATTGAGGCTTTGCCCTTTTCATATTATTTCAAACGAAGGAATATTAAATACGCAAGCAACAGGTATGTTTAAATCCTATTTGCGAAATTACAAAGGGTCAAACTCGCACACAAAATCTGTGCGGAGCTTTCAGCTGATTTTGTCTTGATCGTCTCTGTACCCAGAGGCGATCAGTTAAAAAGTAACATCGCCTTTGAAGACAGTTATCTATACTATGACCTTGGTCAGCCTGCGCAGTGGGTCAGTTCTCTGCATGTGCAACGACCAGTTTACCTCAAGGTTAAGTTGAGTGTTAGACAAAATGGATTTTATGGATCCATGATTATTGGGTTGCAACACGTGAAACGGGGCATTCGGACATTTGCGTAAAGTGTCGTCTCGGATCAGCCTGCGCAGTCCGCGCAGGCTAATCCGGAACGACACTTTCCGTTTTTATGTAATTTTCTGTTTGACACAGGTCTACTGTAGGAAAAAATCTAATGTAGTCGTAAAGTGCCGTCTTGGATTAGCCTGCGCGGACTGCACAGGCTGATCCGAGATAACACTTTACGCAAATGTCCGAATGCCACTTTTTGCGTGTTGCAACCCATATGATAACATGCTTGGTTTAATGCATCACAGAGATGCATTAAACCGCCTATTACCAGAGCGCGACTCGTTTCTCATGAATGAATTTTTATTGTTGAATGCCATTCATTTTTGATCTAGCATCAAAGCAATTCGCATACAATAGTTTTACTTTTTCTATTGTTTGACACTTTTAAGGACACTTTTCAAACACCCCTTATAGCAACAGATAAAAGTCCCTACCAGTAGTAATAGCGTCTCTTTGCTTGTAAACAAAGATGCTAGGTTGTTATAGAAACATACATGTTGAAACTTGTTTCACCATGAAGACTAACCTACTGTGTAGTATACGGGTTATTATGATGTCATCTATTTGAATTGTTTTTCAATAGCGCCACTCGTCTTTAAGTGCTTTTCAAATATTGGTGATTGGTACTTAATCCGCCTAAAGATACTTTGAGGTATATGAAGACTGATTAAAGATGTAATTTGATTGTGTCTTTAAAGTGAAGACAATGTATACATTATTTGAAAAACCTTATTGGTACGAAATTTGAAGCTCTGATAAATGGTAAAAACATTGTGGGAAAAAAGATGGTTGGACGAGGTATTGAGATAAAACCCACCACCTTTTAATTATTATAAACCTATTGGCTGGTAAGCGCGACTAACTGACCTTTTATGGACGATGTAGATCGAGCTTAGACTGTACAGGATATGCAGTTTGATCTTTGTTAAGGACAGTGTAGATCAAGATCAGACTACACAGAACATGCTGAGCGACCTTCTAATTATAATTAACCCTTTGTGTAGATGAAGATCAGACTGCACAGAACATTCAGTTTGATCTTTGTTGCGGCTAGTGTAGATCAAGATTAGACTGCGCAGAACATGCGGCGCGAGCCCCCCAATTATTATTAACCCTTTAGCTGTTGCGCGCGACTCACTGACCTTTTACGGGCACTGTAGATCAAAGTCTGACTGCAGAAGAACATGCGCTTTAATGTTTGTTGCGGACAGTGTAGATCAAGATCAGACTACAAAGAACATGCAGCCGTCCAATTATTATTAATCTTTTAGCTGTTGCGCGCGACTCACTGACCTTTTACAGGCACTGTAGATCAAAGTCTGACTGCAGAAGAACATGCGCTTTAATGTTTGTTGCGGACAGTGTAGATCAATGTTTCGGTTATTGATGTCGAATTGAAAATTTAAGTGTAGATCAAGATCATACTACACAGAACACGATAAGGTAATATTATTTCCCCCTAAATCATAACTTTGAAACAGCAATATTTGGGTTATTGGAGGTTATTGATGTAAAGGATGTGAGCAGTACGTTTAATCTCGTTCAAACGTGTCCAGTCAAGTTTCTTTTTGTCGGTTATTTCATTATACATGTATAAATTTTACTACGATGTCTTTAAACAATTATTGACTTTCCGCCCCCTTTTAATTGCCAAGCGCCACTCACTGACCTTTTGAGGACAGTGTAGATCGAAATCAGACTACAAAGAACATGCAGCCGTCCAATTATTATTGTTAAGTTTCTTTTTGTCAGTTATTGCTTTATATAAATTTTACTGCGATGTCTTTAAACAATTATTGACTTTCCGCCCCAATATTATTAACCCTTTGGCAGCTTAGTGCAAATCACTGACCTTTTGCACACAGTGTCGATCAAGATCAGACTACAGAAGAACATGTAGTTTAATATTTGTTACTTATTGGGTAGATCAAGATCAGACTGCGCAAAACAGAATAATGGCCTCGGGTAAAAACTAGTAATTGTAACCTTCCCTGAGTGTTACAGAAACATACATGTTAAAACTTGTTTTACTGTGAAGACTGACCCTGCCTTCTGATTGGTTATTTTTCTGTCTAAAGGGTCGACATGTCCATAGCTGTTTGATCCTAATCTGAAAATAGTCCACTAACCAAAATGAAGAATTATGACGTTATTTCTAAAAATAAAATCACGCCTCTTTTTGAAAACGAGGCTGTCGCTGCAGTTTTTATGGACGCTATTGACCGTTTCTTATCATTCTAATTCTAGAATTGAAACCGTCAACATGAATACTTTTGAAGCTACTTTAGAAATTATTGTGAACTCTTTTACCAATGCTGAGGAATTAATGAATTTTGCGGCAACGATAGGAATTCAAGATTCTCCGATAGTGAGGTTCCGTTTATTTCAACTACAAAACCTGGAATACGATTCTGAGTTTGTGAACGGACAAATAGAAAATGTGTTGGAACATTTGGACGGGCCAATAAACATTACGAGTGAGACCATTACAGACGATTTAGAACTGGCACTGCAATATATAAGAAGGGAAGAGGAGATAGAGGCGTCCATTAAAGCTCTTCTATTTGACGAGGAAATGGACAATATAGCCAGAGTCTGTATAGAAGATGGAGAGTGGAACCCTGAATCTCCAAGCACAGTGCGAGAATCTCAGCAGGGGTCAGCGTACAACTTAAACTATACGATGAAAAAGAAATCAGAAAGAACGTATGCAAAAAATGCGGCAGTGGATCGGACCTACCAAGTGAAAATGAATGAACAGCATCATGGATTACGGTTACAAGACGTAAAGAAAGGACTTCACCAGATGTTTGAAGATGTGTTAGAAAAAGCTCGGGGTTATTTAGCGGAGAATGATTTGGGAAGAGTGGTCATCCACCATAATGGATTACACGATCCCATTATTGTTCCCCTACAACCCTGGGAGAACCTACACGTCGACACGGTGATGGAGATTATTGAGAAAGTACTTAACAGCAACCAAGATCTCTCCATTGATGATAGTTTTGAGATTATCGTTGGATCCATTGACCTACCCAAAGGAGGAGCGAGGAGACGAATTACAAAAATTAAAGGTGAGAAAAACTCTCTACATTTAAAAAAGTCAATTGTTACTATCGAGAATGAAGACAACATGTGTATGGCGAGAGCTATAGGCGTCGGCTGGGCAAAGTTACGCCGATGCAGTCAAGAAGAGTGGAAGGAGGTGACGAAGAAGAGACAGGGTAAAAGTAATTTAGATTTAGTATTGGAACACAAGAAAGTGCCAAAAAGCTATTACAATGATCTAGTGAACAAAAACCTTAAACAGCAGAAACAGTTAGCAGAAGCATTATGTCAGTATGCCGGGGTAAACGCAGACAGACCGGCCAGTCTCAATGATGTGGGGGCGTTTGAAGAGCTTCTCGGGGTTCGTGTGATGGTGGTGAGTGCTCGTTTAGGCAATAAATTTATTACAGCGCCAAGCAGTGATGACCGCCCGTGTGTCTACATTTATTTAGTGGACGACGAGCACTTTCACGCCATAACCAGCATCACGGGGTTCTTCAGCGCCATATACTTTTGCGATAAATGCCTCAAACATTATGATCATAGGGAATACCATGAATGCGAAATAAAGTGTATTGTCTGCAAGAGAAACTTATGTTATGATGAGGAGCCTGTCAAATGCGCGAACTGTAACATGACTTGTAGATCAGTAGAGTGTTACGACGAACATAAGAAGGTCCCTTTACATACCAAAGGGAAAAAGAAAGGACAGCCCAGTGGCCCTTCACAATGCGAAAAATGGTGGAAATGCCCCACATGTTTCAAGGTGTTGAGAACAGACAAACGTAAAAAGGAGGAGCATCGATGTGGCGAATACCAGTGCTCCTCCTGTCACAAATATGTCATGGATGATCATAAATGTTATTTAAGAGCCACACCGGCCAAAGAATATTACATTCCAAAATTTATATTTTTTGATTTTGAATGCAGTCAGGATGAGATGAGCTACTGCGTTGAAGGATACGTACCCGATTCTAAATTGAATTGTAAGGACTGCCAATTGCCAGAGATATGTAAATCTTGCTCCAAATGTCAGAATTGCAAAACAGCATGGTGCGGTAAAGCGACCCACCGTCCAAACTTTGTTGTAGCGCATTCAGTATGCCCTAAATGCATTGAAAAAGAACTGACACCCGATTCCGTATGTAAGGGTTGTGGTACTCGTTGCGAAGAATGTGACAACACTGATCTGCACGAGAATGAGGACCCAGGTCCTTGTCCCGGTAAATGCGGATTCAGAGAAGTCATATTCGAGGGCGCGGATACCGCCGAAAAGTTTGGACAGTGGCTCTTTACGGATCAACACGAATATTTCAAGGTTGTTGCCCATAACATGAAAGGGTATGATGGCTATTTTATTTTGGAATATTTGATCGATCAATCCATAAGGCCGGACAAAATTATTTACAACGGTTCGAAAATTATGTATATGACAGTGGAGAAAGATTTACATATGAAGGTGATTGACAGTCTCAACTTTTTACCCATGAAATTATCAGCACTCCCCGAAGCATTTGGCTTACATGAATTGAAAAAAGGGTGGTTCCCGCATTATTTTAATACTAGAGAGAATCAAAATTATGTTGGACCCTACCCTGATGCTAAAGATTATGGTTACGATTTTATGAGTGAGAAAGAAAGAAGCGAGTTAATAGCGTGGTTGAGTGAGAGAGAAAATGAAATATTTGATTTTAGAAAAGAAATGTTAGAATATTGTAGAAGTGATGTTGATATTTTAAGACAAGCTTGTATGAAATTTAGACATTTATTAATGAGTGCTACGGGGGAAGAGATAGTGGTTGTCAACAAAAAAGGGAAGGAAGAGAAAAAATGGGTTGGAGCCGTGGATCCATTCGATTCAGTCACTATAGCTTCCGTTTGCATGAATGTTTTTAGAACCAAATTTTTGGAAGAAACATGGCGCGTAAAACTGCAAGGCAATAATCAATGGGTACCCGCAAAAGTCATCGACGAAAAATTGTACATACAAAAAGGAAACGAATGGGTCAACGAATCCAAATTGAAAGGAGTGAAAGTGTGCAAGAAAGAATTTGTAAGTACCCCCATAGCGGAAATGGAAGAAACATGGCGCGTAAAACTGCAAGGCAATGATCAATGGGTACCCGCAAAAGTCATCGACGAAAAATTGTATATACAAAACGGAAACGAATGGGTCCACGAATCCGAATTGAATGGAGAGAAAGTGTGCGAGAAAGAATTCGTGAGTTCCCCCATAGCGAAAATTCCTCCCAGTGGTTACAATGATCAGTACAGTAAAGCGTCAATTCAATGGTTAGAGTGGAGGGCGAAACTCGATAACGTCCACATCCAACATGCTTTGAATGAAGGGGAGAAAACGATCCCCGGCACTCGCTACAAATTGGACGGATATTGTAGAGAAACCAACACGGTCTATGAATATCACGGTTGTATATTTCATGGTTGTCCCGTGTGTTTCTCTGACAATCGTGAAGAAACGTACCATCCACTCACACACCAGTCTTTGGACGAATTGTACGCATTGACATTAAAAAAGAAAACACACCTCGAAAATTCAGGTATGAAATATATTTGTATTTGGGATCACGACTTCAAAAAACAACAAAACCAAAACCCTGAACTTCGGCAATTCATTTCTCAGCTAGATATCATGGATCGACTAGACCCGAGAGAAAGTTTCTTTGGGGGTCGCACCAATGCGAGCCGGCTCTATTACAAAGTAAAAGAAAACGAGCGAGTGAAATATGTGGATTTTACGAGTCTGTATCCATGGGTAAACAAGTATTGTCGATATCCCTTAGGTCACCCCACAGTCATTACCAAAGATTTCGGGGACATCAAGGATTATTTTGGTATTGCCAAGGTGAAGATTATCCCTCCCAGGGGACTCTATCACCCAGTCCTTCCTTACAGGTCCAACGGCAAACTAAAGTTTTCTTTATGTCGGACCTGCGCGGATACCGAAAGTCAAACCCCGTGCGAATGTACAAATGAACAAAGAGAGTTGACTGGTACGTGGTGCACCCCCGAAATAGAAACGGCTGTCAGATTAGGGTATAAAATCACAAAAATTTATGAAGTATACCACTGGGAAGAAAGCACTCAATATGACCCCAAAACCCATGAAGGAGGACTGTTTGCTCAATATATTAACACATTTTTGAAATTTAAACAAGAAGCAAGCGGCCCTCCCAAATGGATTAAATGTTACGATGATATGAATAAGTACATCGGAAATATGTGGAAAAAGAAGGGGTCTCATTGGATCGACAAAATATTCGAAAGAACCCAGGACTTAGAGCTTTGGCAAAACTGTGTCTCAATAGCTTTTGGGGAAAGTTTGGTCAGAGACTTAATATGCGACAAACGGAATTTTTTCACGAAAGTCAGGCCAACATGTTTTTTCAACTTTTTTCCGATCCATTGAAGCAACCCATCGATTTTCATATATTGTCTAATGATACGATACAAGTCGAATGGCAGTATAAGGACGATTGTCAACCCGAAGATAACAAAACCAATATATATTTGGCAACATTTACAACGTGCTGGGCCAGACTTAAACTTTACAGTGTACTTGAGGCATTAAACAGAAGAGTCTTGTATTACGATACGGACAGTGTGATATACGTGAGTCGTCCAAATGAGTATGATCCACCTCTAGGTGATTACTTGGGTGAACTGACGAATGAGCTTCAGAATGGAGAGTACATTGTGGAGTTTGTGTCTGGGGGGCCAAAAAATTATGCTTACAAAACGAATGAAAACAATGAAACTTGTAAAGTGAGGGGATTTACCCTAAATTATAAAAACAGTCAACTCATTAATTTTCATAGCGTGAAAGATATAGTCACAGACCCTCAAAGTAGTTCAAATATCACAGTGACCAATCCTAGTAAAATTTGTAGGGATAAAAAGAAAAGAAAATTGTATAATAGAGAAGAACAAAAAAGTTATCAAATGGTTTATACAAAAAGACGAAAAGTAGACCTCTTTGATACAGAGCCATACGGGTTTTGATGGTCGACCACTGTCAAATTTGCTTTCAACGATATTACGACATTTATATATAAACCTGTAAGATATTTCTTCATTGTCACTCAATTCTCAAAAAGAAAAAGAAAGTGTCACTCAATTTTCAAAAAAATGTGTCAGACAGATACTAAAAACTGTCACACAAATATTAAAAAGTATCACTCATTTTCTTAAAAGTATCACTCATTTTTCAAAAAGGTCACTACCCTCTACGTTTTTGTACTTTTAAACGTAAATTCCCGTAGGGTCCGTTTCAAAAAAGTGTCACTCATTTTTCAAAAAGGTCACTACCTTCTACGTTTTTGTACTTTTAAACGTAATTCCCGTAGGGTCCGTTTCAAAAAAGTGTCACTCATTTTTCAAAAAGTGACACTCATTTTCTAAAAAGTGTCATTCATTTTCTTAAAAGAGTTACTCATTTTTCAAAAAGTGTCTATCATTTTCTTAAGAATGTCATTCATTTTCTTAAAAGTGTTACTCATCTGTTGTTCATCTTATTGTATCATGATTGTATTGCTTGTAAATAAAAAGATATTAAGAATGAATTTCCCTTTGTGTTTTGAGTTAATGAAACAAGCAAGAAATCGTCAACGTTCTCTATTTGATTTACCAGGTTCCTCCAACGCGTTATAATTAAGCTTTTTTTTTTTTTTTTTTATGGGGGGGGGGGGGGGAAACACAGCTTTAGTATATTTAACACAAACATGATCTAAGAAGATGCAAAAATTATAGGAAAAATGCAAATTTAAAGCTTAATGTGAAAAATGCATGTAAAAACTGTCGTGTTAAAAGAAAATAAAAGCTGTATGACACCAATACTTTGAATTTTTTACCACTAGGAAAATTTTCAGATATTCAAAGCAATTTAGCTTTTTTGCTTAAATGATTGACTCCATCTCTGAAGGAGTCGAAAATATCGTGAGAAAAGGAGAAAATGCTGGTTACCAGCATTTTCTCCCCCACCCACAATGCTCCCACATGCTCTTTACGTACAACTGTTGGAAAAAAAAAACAGCAATGCAAAAGTTACTGTAGCTTATAAAGCTACCTAATAATCGTAATAGAGAGTGTGCATTGAGGCAAGATCAGACAATGCAGTAGAGCAGGCTGACCTGAGTAACATGTAAATTGAAGTCATCAGTCATCTTGTCTCCGATTCAAATTAACACCAATGATAAATAAACTGTTACCAAACAACCCTGTTTCAAAAATCCCTATTGGAAAAAACGGGAATATGAAAACACTGTGAGAAAATCCAGTAGCCCGCAAATGCTGCTTTCCTCACACTGTCCCAATCCCTTTAAAGATGATTTCTATCACTCAGACCATATCTACCGGAGATACATATTCAATACAACTACTTCTAATTACTTTAACTCTTTACCAGACGACAAAATCGTGGACTTGACTGAAATGAAAGTATTATTTCTTTGCAGACGACAAATCAAATGTGACTTAGAAATTGAAATTTGTTTTGGGAACAGTAGAAAACATTGTGGGAAGAGTAGAAAATGTTGTAGGAAAAGGAGAAAATGCTGGTTACAAGCATTTTCTCCTTTTACCATCATTCTCCCCTTTTTCCACTATGCTCTCAAAGGGCTTCTTTCGTAGGGTTTTTAGAAGTACGGATTGTGCGGTAAAAGGTTAGATATATATATATAGAATAGTAAGCTCCTTACTAAAGAATTCAAATAATACTTTAGAATTCATTCCATGTGGAGTAATAGTACCAAGAATGTGCATCCAAGATGTTTCTTTCAATAGTCTTTTCCTGTTATTTGAAACTTTCTCAATAGACATAAATGTAAAATCATGAATGATATGTCCAGGGGAATTGAAATGTTCTGAAACATTTGTAATCATATCAGGGAAATGTAGAATGTCAAATTTATGTTTATTTATGCGATTGGCACATTTCTGGTGGGTTTGTCCAACATACTGAAATTTACATTTCTTACATGTAATTAAATATATTATATGTATTTATATATATTACATCAGTAGAAATGCAGGAAAGGTCTTGCTTTATTTAATGCATGCATGATGTAGTACTGCTTGTAAAACAATCAGACTCATGAATGGTTAAGCACTTAATGGTTGAAATGTTTCAGTATGGGAACTTTTTTTGACATACACACTCTTTACAATGTATTTTACGGATCAGAATCTCTTCTGATTAGTCCACTTCCTTTTGCAGTTAATTGGTTGTCTAATTTTAGAACGACTGTCTGATTTCTTAACAGGTCATTTTCGTCATGATCTAAACATAGATAACGTGTCCAATCATGTTTGTCAGTTTATTAACTAGACAACAGGATAAGTAGTTAAAACAATCTGATGCCATTTCTTGTCCTGGTAAATATCATTTCCAGCTTGTTACTCGGTTTATAAAATTCTCAATGTCAGATATCATAATTGAACGTTTGGGTCATTTTGAAGCGTTTGCCACACCATTTCTCTGTGTCAGTATGGTTTAATCACTTTTGTATTACACTATGCATGACTCGTTTGTTGAAAATTACAAAGGCACTTAAATTACATGTTTAAAAGTGCTTTGTGATGATAGAAGTCGAAAATGTGAAATGAAAGTTTTATACTGAAGTTCTTAACGATAATAAAGTAAATGGAACACCGCAGGGCTTAATGAACTTAATAAATGACGGCCTACTTTATTATCCAATCAAGGACGATTTAAATTTAGTCAAATGCAAACGTGTTAAACCATACACTAATACCAGTATGCGTTATAACATATATAAAGCTACTTTTACCTTTTGGTGTTCTTTTATAGTAATCTTTATAGAAAATGGCGTCATTTCCGGCCTCTGACTCCTCAAAAATGTATTCCTTACCTTCGTAAATGGAGTTCTTAGCAAAAGTTAATACAAATAGGTACCAAGATCATGAATATCGATTCATGAACAATGATTTTAGCATTTTTTTGTTAGAGTTACTGCATTAATAGCCTATCTGAAATATTTCAGGTAATATTACGATATCACTTTAATCTCTAGGTGAATTCTGAGTTCAAAAGTGACTTATCGTGGTTAGAGACCAACAGTGTTAACGTTTATGAATATTTCTAATAAACGGAAAGTTTTGATATGGAGTGGGGAATGTGAACATTATATGGGTAAGTTTTATCTATTTCATCTAATGGTTACAGTAACAGTCTGGTATGCCAGTATCTTGAAGAATATATTCAACCTACGTATCATTTACACAACGAAAGTTTTAGTTCCACTGGCCAAAGTTCAGCAAGCTTATGTAATGGCCCTATGTCTATCGTGCGTGTATGCCTGTGTCCGCCCATTGTCTCAATTTTCGAACAACTTCTTCTCATAAACTACGAGGGTTATTTCAAAGGATTTTACCTGTTTTTTTTTTCTTAATGCTAATGCCAGTGCGTATAATAACATATACAAAGGTTTGTTTTTGTTTTTGTCTTGTGCTGATCTTCTATGGTAATTTTTATAGAAAATGAGGTCATTTTTAACCGCCATCTCACCAGAATGTATTCGTTACCCCCCATAAATGGATTTCTGAGCGAAAGTTAATACAAGTGGACACAAAGATCACGCAATTCGGTTCATAACAAACGATTTTTAGCCACTTTTTGTTTAAGTTACTGTATTAATAGCGTATCTAAAATCTTTCAGGCAACGTTACGATCTCACTATGATCTTTAGGTAAATTTTGACTTCCAATTTGAATTCCAAGCGAAAAATTATCGTGGACAGACACCAAGAACGTAAAAGTCGGTCAGTAAATACAGATTGGAGTCATTTAGTGTCAGTGGATGTCAAAAGCGCGTATCACCCACAGCTTTAACCCCTGTATATCCGTTGTCATTTAAGTGACACCCACAAAACTATACACTTTCTTAGTCCGTGTGACAAGGCCATTCCAATGATACCTATATTGATTCGATCTGACTGCAAATAAAAAAGTCGATTTTTCTAGGAAAAGGAGTATCGGCTCTAAAACGGCTGGGAATTGAACGACAAATACGCAGGTCAAAAGGAAAGAGTAAAGCGTCACGTATCATTTGTCAGGGTTTTCTCAAATTTCATGAATAGAAACTGCCAGAAATTGAAAGAAAGGGTTGAATACCGATTTCTTTGCTTTGTTTTTCTAAAATGTGGTGCCTTTGCCTACATTTCCTAGAATTAAACTTATCAGTACACGAATTCACTTGCTAGAAGGTTGGGTTGTCAAGAAAAAATCATTCCATTGCTGAAAGAAACAACTTCTATAACTTTCGACCAATATCTTACATTTTTGCTAAATCTAATCCATTACTAGGGTTATTAATAATATTTATGTAAACATTAACCGGCTCTCTTTATAAGTTACCTTAATCCGATTTCAAGTCAAAAACATTGACATATAAATGGGTACTGGACTTTAAAAGGATGATGCGTCTTGTCCAATCTTATTTGAGTCATTTAATTTTTTTAATTTAAAGGGAAACGACTTGATTTTTTTTTTGTCATTTGCATCATAATCAATGATATAAATAGGTACTAGACATTAATCCATAGGCTGCTTTGCGGGGCTTTATGTGGTTTTACACCCAGTAAAGATCCAGGAGCCTGCGAGACTGCACAGAACGAGCTACCAGATCTTGAGTCTACTCTGTCCGATACAGTGAGAAATTTTTTGCTAAAAATATTTTGGAAAGAGCGATACAAGTGACCATGTAATAAAGAACCAGTTTATTGCTGCAAAGTCGTACGCTCTTTTTTACGGGTTTGATTTACCAGAACGGGTTAAAGGGAAGGGGCGTGACATTGTAAAGTCTAAATAGGGATAAGCGACGAATTGGGGTGCGATATTGTGAAATATAAACAATAATGAACAAGAAATCGAGTCGTGTCATTGTAAAATGTAAACATATTGTGAGTCATTGTATATTTTCTTAACGTAAAACATTGTGAGAACTACCATCGAACAATATAATGTCGTAACACATTCAGGAAATAGGATGATTTTTGAGAGAAAATCTCCCTATGTCATTGGCACAGGCACTAATAAAGAACCAATTTATTGCTGCAAAGTCGTATGCTCTTTTTACGGTTTTGCTTTATCAGAGCGTATTTAATAGCAAGATTTTTCCCCATTGTAACAGCCTATCCTGTTGGAAACCTAACAAATCGGATCGGTTTTCATTCTTTGACTCAGAGTATAAAAAGCTTTCCTTGGGAAAGTCAACAAAAAACAACATATTAAACACACAGACACATAAACATGAACGCATGCATGTACGTACTTTACAAGTTTAAAGATATACATACATGCAGAAACGCTTATTACCCGAAACCCGATCGGGTAGCTCAGGTAGCTCGTGATCAGAGAGTTGCGGGTTGGATCCCTATTTGAGTTTCAGGCCTCCCACCTCTGATGCATGTGAGAAAGTTGCCAATGGCTTGGAAAGAAAGTTGTGTTTGTACTGGTGTAAGAAAAGGAAACACACAGATAGGTCCACTGACCTCCGTAATATGACATATGCTGTTAAAGCGGTGTTAAACTCGAATACAATACAATACTTACTACCACAAAACTCATTTTATAGTGTAACTGATTAGTGAGAATGAATTACATAATAAGTGAATTGTGCAATTTGATATTAGTTTACACCGCTCGAAAAAGAAAGAAAAAAAAAACTGAAGACGTAGTGAATGGGGAATTTATCTTTTAAAGCTTGTAAAATATTTTGATAAAATATTTCTCGTTTGATAAATGACTTTTCTTTTTTCGCAATGTTCTTGTTCCACCTCAACATGGTGTGTAGGTGTGTGTTTAAGGGTGTATATGACATATAAATCGCGCCAAAACCGAGTCTCATTAGCATGGCTGAATAGTTATACGGGGTCGCGGACTCGTCCCGTACCAGCGGACAAGTTCATTAGTCAGTGTTAAATAACAGTCAGGGGTTTAGGGATGATAATAAAAAAAGTTTGTACCGGAAAAGAAATACTAGAACACTAACTCTGGTTATACGTACATAATTAAATGTAATTGAAAAACGATGTTAAACCCGCTCTTAATACAAGTAACTTTGTTCCTTCATTTATGAAGGCTCTTTTCACCTTAAGTGTTGATAAACATAACGTAAAACGAAATACGACGTTTTCCGATCTCATCTCCTTTAAGATTTCAAATTTGTTTACTAACTATAAATCTCAATTACTTTAACAAATAGATACTACGAGTGTGCTTTAATCATGTTTAAAATATAAGGATAATACGTTTTCTTTTTCCCACAGTGTTTTCCGAATCATACATTAAATCGAGTAATTTGATCATAGTTATCAGACGGTGTCTTTCACGAATAAAGTTTGAGTAATTTCTCTTTTTCCCACAATGTTTTTACTGCATCAGTATCTCTTTTCCCCACAATGTTTTTACTGCATCAGTACCTCTATCACAATTTTGAATAAAAGTTAGCACTGAATTTTGTTAACTTCTTTCATAGTGTACTTTAATGATACATTTCTTGTCTGGACACGCTTCTTGTACTTTTTGCCACAGGGTAAACTGTTACTACGCAAATTTTGTATTTGGTCCTGGAATAAACGACTTTAACGGTATGATATTGGGGAAAGGTGGGGGGGGGGGGTCGCGCTGCATGTTCTGTGAAGTCTAATCTGATCTACATCGTCCACAAAAGGTCAGTGAGTCGCGATTAGCAGCCAAAGGGCTAATAACAATTGGTGGGTCGCGCCGTCTAATCTTGATCTACACTGTCGGTAAAAAGTCCGCGAGTCGCGACCGGTCAAAGGGTTAAATAATAATTTGGGGCAGAAAGTTATGCTCTCAGTAAATGTTTAAAGACATCGCAGTAAAATTTATATAACGCAATAACTGACAAAAAGAAACTTAACAATAATAATTGGACGGCTGCATGTTCTTTGTAGTCTGATCTTGATCTACACTGTCCTCAAAAGGTCAGTGAGTGGCGCTTGGCAATTAAAAGGGTTAATAATAATTTGGGGCGGAAAGTCAATAATTGTTTAAAGACATCGTAGTAAAATTTATATAATGAAATAACCGACAAAAAGAAACTTGACTGGACACGTTTGAACGAGATTAAACGTACTGCTCACATCCTTTACATCAATAACCTCCAATAACCCAAATATTGCTGTTTCAAAGTTATGATTTAGGGGGAAATAATATTACCTTATCGTGTTCTGTGTAGTATGATCTTGATCTACACTTAAATTTTCAATTCGACATCAATAACCGAAATATTGATCTACACTGTCCGCAACAAACATTAAAGCGCATGTTCTTCTGCAGTCAGACTTTGATCTACAGTGCCTGTAAAAGGTCAGTGAGTCGCGCGCAACAGCTAAAGGATTAATAATAATTGGACGGCTGCATGTTCTTTGTAGTCTGATCTTGATCTACACTGTCCGCAACAAACATTAAAGCGCATGTTCTTCTGCAGTCAGACTTTGATCTACAGTGCCCGTAAAAGGTCAGTGAGTCGCGCGCAACAGCTAAAGGGTTAATAATAATTGGGGGGCTCGCGCCGCATGTTCCGCGCAGTCTAATCTTGATCTACACTAGCCGCAACAAAGATCAAACTGAATGTTCTGTGCAGTCTGATCTTCATCTACACAAAGGGTTAATTATAATTAGAAGGTCGCTCAGCATGTTCTGTGTAGTCTGATCTTGATCTACACTGTCCTTAACAAAGATCAAACTGCATATCCTGTACAGTCTAAGCTCGATCTACATCGTCCATAAAAGGTCAGTTAGTCGCGCTTACCAGCCAATAGGTTTATAATAATTAAAAGGTGGTGGGTTTTATCTCAATACCTCGTCCAACCATCTTTTTTCCCACAATGTTTTTACCATTTATCAGAGCTTCAAATTTCGTACCAATAAGGTTTTTCAAATAATGTATACATTGTCTTCACTTTAAAGACACAATCAAATTACATCTTTAATCAGTCTTCATATACCTCAAAGTATCTTTAGGCGGATTAAGTACCAATCACCAATATTTGAAAAGCACTTAAAGACGAGTGGCGCTATTGAAAAACAATTCAAATAGATGACATCATAATAACCCGTATACTACACAGTAGGTTAGTCTTCATGGTGAAACAAGTTTCAACATGTATGTTTCTATAACAACCTAGCATCTTTGTTTACAAGCAAAGAGACGCTATTACTACTACCGCTATTACTACTCCTACCAGTTGATTTTCTTTATGCAGAGTAAGCAATTTTTTTGCCCTGCTCTGGGGAAATGGGGTTTAATGCTTCTCCTTGATGCACTATACCAAGCAAAATTATGGATCCATAAAATCCATTTTGTCTAACATATGACTGATTCATGAGGTAGAATGGTCCTTGGACATAATAGGAAAAAGAAAAAAAACGCTGACAGAAAATTTCACTTTTCTACGACCCTAATAAGGCGCCTTTTGAAAATGGCATTTTCTTCTTTTCTCACAATGTTTTCAATCATGTCGTCGACAAACTTCATCATGTGAGTTGCATTTAATTTTGCGTCTGCAAATGCTTTGAATATGGTCAACGCTAAAGTGTTGTCATCGTGTAAAGAGTTAAAACTGTAGAAAGTAATCAAAATAAAAGCTAAAAGTAACTTACCAACAAAACAATCAACTTCTTTTATCTTACAACAAAAACTGCCGACTTATTTTATACTCCTTTACTTTACTTCTTTTTTCCCCCACGAATGGGGGTTAAAATATGTGACAACCCAGACAACCACTCAAGAAGATAAGCTTATCAACCATAATTTGATAAAGAATCACAGGTTTTGAGAGGACGGGGTGATCACGTTACCTAACTGTACCGTTACAGCTTATATCAACCTAATGATTCCTATAAATTATATGATGATAAAGGTTGTGGACATGATGATGGTGATGATGATGGTCATCATTATCACCATCATCATCATTGTCATCATCAACAAGAGAACGACGATAATGGTCTTGTCTTAGCATTTTTTTTTTTGTTGAAGTCGATTGAAAACCTGTTTGCAGATGGTAGTCTATTAAGGTCTACGGCCGTAGACCTTATGAACGATCAAGTAAATTACATTAAAATATTTATTTCTTCGAATACGCCAACATGTACATATGGCTTAACTTAATTCATTGCTAAAATATGCTATAACAAGCCTTCCTTATTTTTCCCGTGATGTTTTCAAAAGTGGGTTGGGATTTCTAACTTAGAACCAAGCCATCCCCTGTTTGAACGAGGCTAACGAAGACAACTTTTGAAAACAAAGTCGGAAAAGGGGAGATTGCTAATGGCTACTATTTTCTCCTTCTAAGTTTTTCTTTTTTATCCTGTCAAAGACAATTTTCATTTGAATCAAGTTTCCATTTCCATCTGAAATGCTGTCAATTTTGGACCAGTGTGAAAATTTCTTTCGTCTGGTAAAACGTTCAAAGTCGTGCTTGTACAGTTACGTCCAGCAAATGGAAACAAACAGCAAATGAGACTAGCCTGACAAGGACGTAGGTCCCTAATTGGGCACTTAACTCATTTAACCATACGACAAAAATTTAGACTTGCCCAAATTAGAAGCATTGGCAGACGACAATTTAAATGTGGCTCAAATGTGGCTCAGACTTTCTGTAAAAGGGTAGAAAACATTGTGGGAAAAAGAGAAAATGCTGGATGCCGTCATTTTCTCCTTTTTTTCCAAAATGTTTTCAAAGGCTTTCCTTCTCAATGTCGTTAAAACTCGGGAACGCGTGGTAAAGAGTTAACGCAGACCAGCTCTTACGAACAAAGTTCGTAATTCTCCCTAACGCAGTTGTTAAGTGTTGTATTTAAATCGGGATGAAGCCATGCATGAAGGAGTGGTCTCCCGTAACACACCCCCTCTTAAAGTCATCATTTATTGATGACTCAAAGCCTTCTTTTTAGTCAGAAAGTCCGTTTTTGGACAACAAATGGGATTAATGGCTCAATGGCCAATCCCGTACGAGCCCCCATCTTACGAACAAAGTCCGTAACAAAGAAACAAATGAACAAATGCATAGCAGAAATACAGGGACCGGGCAGGTCCGAACCTAGAACGCCCGGCCGAAAAGCCAACACTATAACCACTGACCTGAAGAGAATTCTCCCCAAAGGCAGTTGTTAGGTGTTGTATTTAAATCGGGATGAAGTCATGCATGAAGGAGTGGTCTCCCGTAACACAGCAGACTGAGTTACCCATCATTTCTACAGAAATTTTGAAGCCTCAGCTGATATACTCACAAAAGCAACCTAAGCACTTTAAGGTAGTAGACCCCTAATGGAAAACAGCTGTGGTGTGCGTTAGACGTCATGGACGCGGAGAAAGCAACGCCACTGCGATATAGAAAGTTTTCAACTCGAACACCGGTCTCTGAAAATAACAGACATATGAGACAGAAGAACTGTATAGATAAATATTTCAAATAGCAAGCAACAGCCCGTTTGAATCACGAACTCTTCCAATTTAAAGGTGGCCCTTCAGATTTTGGGACAAAAATTTAACAAAAATACAAAAAAGTCATCCTTATACTCCCAAAGCATTTTAATTTTCATTCATAAAACCCCAGTAGTCGAAAACCGTCCGACAACAAGAGAAATTAGAGATTTACTATGGCCCAGGTCGACACCGACGGGAAACACGTTCTATTTTTACATGAGCAACTCGCTCATTTACATACCGGAAATACACAGACAAAGCTTCAAACATAGCGTCCGAAGAAGACATTAAGGAAAATAATTACATGTTTGTTATGTTATGGAATTTAAGCGTCATTAGTCACGTGCCAGTCACTTGACATTCCCACAATGCTTTTTTGAATTCTGGCGCGAAATCTAAAAATACCTTAAGATGCTACGTAGCCTTTTAAGGGAACACCATCAAAAAAATTTTTTTTTGTTGTAATTTTATGATTCTTAATTATTGATGATTTGTATTGTTTTTTCATATTAATTTCAGTGATATATATATTTTTTATTGTGTGAGATGTGAAAAATCTAAATACCCACCTTTAACTCCAGCTCCAAATATTGCCTGCAACACGCGAAAAGGGGCATTCGGACATTTGCGTAAAGTGTCGTCTCGGATCAGCCTGCGCGGACCGCGCAGGCTAATCAGAAACGACACTTTCCGTTTTAATGTTATTTTCCGTTTTGCGCAAGTCTACTGTAGAACAAAATCTAATGTAGTCGTAAAGTGCGTCTCGGATTAGCCTGCGCAGATTTCGCAGGCTGATCCGGGAAGATATTTTACGCAAATGTCCGAATGCACCTTTTTTTGTGTTGCATGCCAATATCATTAATTCAACACTCTGAGGGTTTATAGGTTAACTTTGGTCATTTTAGACAAATGGTCCTTAAATTATCGTAAGCCATCAAGCGTCAAGATCCGAGACGACAATTTACGCAAATGTCCGAATGCCTCTTTTCGCGTGTTGTAGGTCATATTTTTATTATAAGTATAAACTCGACTTCTTTCGAAGGCTAAAAAATACAACCCGGTGATACTCAGAAAGAGCTTTTCTCTTAAAGGACAAAAAAAGGTCCAAAATCAGACTGCACGATTTGTGCAGTCTGGTCTTGATCTATACCGTCGGCAAAAAACCCTGTTTTCGAGACGCTAAAAGGATTAACATATAAAGAAATACAGCAAAAACAAGATTATCATTAAATTTGCAAGAATAATTCTATGTAGATTAATTTTCGGGAATGTGATAATAAAGATAGAGCTATTGATCGGATATAACGCAATCATAATTTTGCTTATTGTCAAATGATGACTCTTTTATACAAAAAGTTTTGAGTTTTAACGACCCTGAAAACGGGAGCTTTTGAAAACATTGTGGGGGAAATGGGAAAAAAATCCTCTTTACCAATATTTTCTCGCTCTTCAAAAGTGTTTTCTACCACCCATCGTTCGAGTCAAATCTAATTTGTCGTCTGTAAATTTGGTGCAATGGGAGGTAATGATTTACTAACTTTGATATTTTTTTTTCATAATACATGTAATAATGAAAGTCCTGACAGTACTGACAGATTAGCCAATGCGGAATAAGTGGCCTTGATAAAGATAAAACTTGGTTGGACTATGCAAGATTGAAGAAAAACAGTCTATTCCGCTTATTAAGTCCGATCAGGTTTGATCTGATCCAATTCGACCCGGTTAGGCTCGGTGAAATCGTGTTATCAAGTCCGATCTGGTGACTTTAAATAACCACCGCTCATAGCCATTTACTCCTCACATAACACGCATTCTGATCTTGGATCCTTACCATCCGTTTGTTTAGTCAAGCCTATAAAATCAAATTTCTTGACTTTCAGCTGATTGTATTTTCAGCTGTCGAAAGAGGTCGAGTACATATGAGCCTTGCTCTGTGAAAAGGGGCCTTAATGCATCTTCAAAAAAGTATCGACCCATGTCAGCCTGCGCAGTCCGTGCAGGCTGACATGGGTCGAATCTTATTGCTTTCGTTAAGTTTTTGCATGTCCAAGGACCATACTACCACATGATCTAGTCGGTTTTTCTACAAAATGGATTTTATGGATCCATAGTTACGACTTGCCTGGTATAATGCATTACAGAGATTAAGCCCCCTTTTGCCAGTGCATGGTTCAATTATATTTTGCGCAAAAAGTGCTGGTGTGCTTAAAAAAGAATTAAACTTTTTCAAACAGGCAAGCAGAATAACAGACTGCAATTTCAAGGGTATTTTAACCAGGTTTTTTTCCCAAAATAGCGGACATTGTAGTGTAAAGATCAGACTACTCATTTAATGTAGTCTTATCTTGATCTACTCTCTTCATAAACACAGCTAAATATGTGCTTATTGGTATAATCGTAAATATTCTTACATAACAATATCAAGACGTGTACCATTCACGGTTGGATAACGCGTTGGAAGATCCGCAAACCAGACACGGTGGTTGCGTGCAAATCAATCACAAAAGGAGTTTGTGCGCATTTTTACATGAGTGGTTATAGCTTAAGTGTAAAATTCTTAAAGCCGGTATGTGAGACTAAGGGCAAGGCAGCTGAATGCCACTAACCGAAAAACTATTTTTATACCCACTTTTCATAACGACCCTTGTTTTGTTCTCAAGTTGTTGTAGTTTTGAATTCAAAGAGTGCATGTCGTCATCAAGTCGCTTGAACTCCCCTCTGTTCCTCTAGTCTTATACCAACTGCTCTTTTCAACGCTTACGCGTCCGACATGTGGGATCGTGTTCCAATAAATATAATGACTCATATCGAGTCACATAAAAAATAGACGGACTTCCCGACTGCAAAATGACTACAGCGTTATGAAGACGGCAGAATTGAACCTTTTGACTGGCACCGTCCAAGTTCTTCACGCTTTCAAAGAAAGTGAGCCATGCTCTGTGAAAAGGATGTTCAATGCATCTGCAAAAAGTGTCGATTAAAGTAATCGCGCAAGCTGATGTGTCAAAACTTTTTGCTATTGGTATATTATCTTTACGTGCGAGGATCATTATACCTCAGGATTTAACCGGTTGAAAGACGAAATGGATTTTATAGATCAAGAAATATCTGATGACTTGCTTGATATCATGCATCACGGACATGGATTACACCCCCTACTGCCAGGGCATGGCTCAGGTATATTAATTAGTTTTTATTACTGTTTTACAAGAAATCTTAATATAAGGCAAAACAGCTAAATATGTAATAGTCAGTAAGTTTAATAATCGTCTGTGTGTTTGCCAAATATTCTTTCCGTGGACTGATAAGAGTCAATGCGACGGAATCAATCCCCCCCTCTCTCTCTCTCTCTCTCTCTCTCTCTCTCTCTCTCTCTCTCTCTCTCTCTCTCTCTCTCTCTCTCAACTTCATATTGTTGTTACTGTTTAAGTGGGAGAGAAGCCAGTTGTTTTGAAAGAGTACATAGAAATTTCTTGTTAATAAAGACAAGGACTGCATGAATATGTGCACTGATCACCCTAGTATGACTGAAATACTGTTTGAAACGGCCTTTCGCAATAAGCAAATATTATATACATGTAATAATTTACTGAAGTCTTTATTATTATTATTACTATTATTATTAATTATCCCTTTATCAGATAAATTTACAGAAATGAACATATGAAAATTCTTGTAACTCAGCAACTAATTAAATCGTTCTAACGACAAGAAAATCTCCTTGATCGTTCTAACACCAACCAGGCACCCAAAAACCATTGTGTTTGGATGGATCCGAATCTGAGTTGACAGGAATCTCTGGCGGGGGCACAAGACTTTTACGGTATTCAGCAAGCTTTGCTTTCAGCTCCTTTACGATATCTGGATGCGTATCAGAAAGATCTGCGTGTTCATTCGGGTCGTCTTTCAGATTGTAAAGACCTTCTCCGTCATAACGACAGTGTTTCGACTTGACTGTCTTTTCTGAGTTTCTATTGCTGTATGAAGTATCAGCTTGAAGCTCCTCTTGGATGTAGCTGTTTTCGGCATGGTTTTGTTCCGGTTTATACCAGCCCGATAGTTGACCAGGGTAACCGTCTATCAATTTGTAGTCCCCGACTCGTATTGCAGCGTGTCCTTGGGTACCCTCTTGTTGATTATCTAGGTTGTATATGAACTCATTTCTCGCCGATTCTGTGCCTGTACTAATTGAGTCCCATTGATTCATTCCATCTATTCCACTAACTGGCGGCCCGCCTGCGGCACCTACCACTGTCGCATGCCAGTCTACCGCGTGCATTATACCGTCATATCTATATCCCGTTTTCTGCAGCCCTGCTCCGTGTACGAAAGCTGCAGCACGGGTACCACCTTCAAATATGGTAGCTTTCGCCCCTCGAAGTGGATAATTATTACCAGATGCTATTGGAATACCTCCGTTATCGGCGCTAAATATTATCAAAGTGTCTTTGTACAATCCGCTCGTTTGTAATGCTCCAGTGATATTTCCGATAGCTTCGTCAAGCGCACTTACCATTCCCGAATAAGTCTTGCGACCTTGATCTTGAATGTTTGGGTACATATCTTCAAATCTCTTCGGTACCTGGAGCGGCCCGTGAACGGATTGAAATGGTAGGTATAAAAACAACGGGACCTTCAGATCATGTTTGTTTATAATTTCCATCGCTCTTCTAGCATAAACAAATGCGGAGTACTCATCATCTTTTATTGGAGTCAGATTGTCGTTGAAATCGGTTCCGTTTTTAATTTCTTTGGTATAATAATCTTCCATTCCGTTGTAGTAACCCAGAAAACTATCAAAACCTCGGTATGTCGGTGTGCAGTTCACACTGCAAAAACCAAGGTGCCATTTGCCAACTATGTGGGTTTCGTACCCAAGTTCCTTTAGTCTCTGCGGAAGAAAATCTAGATTTAATGGAGCACATTTACCTACATTTGGTATCAGAACGCCCCTTTGCATTCCATGTTTGAATGGATAGGTACCCGTCATGATAGAATGTCTCGATGGCGTACATAAAGGCTGGACGTACGAACTGTTCAGTATAACACCTTCTGAAGCCAGCTTGTCAATGTTTGGCGTCACCATGTCCGAGTTGTGAAATCCGACATCATTCCATCCAAGGTCGTCAGCCAAGATAAAAACAATGTGACGGAGGCCAGTGACGCCGGTAAATGCCAAGCACATCAGAAATAAAAACACACTCAGAGACTCAGCCATCGTGTTTCTTTAGATCTCGGAGGTACAACAACCTGTGAAATGCAGTTCATGTTTTAGAAGTCGTAATATATGAAGACGTTACAACTAGACTTTTTTACGACGGAAAGAAAAATAATCTATCGGTTGTGCGTCATTTTGATCATCTGACAGTATCGTATAACATTTTATCAAACGACAAAATTTCGAACTTACCCAAATAAAAAGCACTTCCAGACTTACCCTAATTAAAAGCACTTCCAGACTACAATTTAAATGTTTTCTTCTGTGTAGAGGAAATTTTCACTTGATCAGTAGAAAACGGTGTTGGAAATTGAGAAAATGCTAGTTACCAGCATTTTCTCCTTTTCCCCCAATAATATCAAAAGCCTTCTTCCTCAAGGTGGTTAAAACTCAATAAAGGTCCGGTAAAGGATTAATTTTGTTAAATTGATATACGAGAGCCTTTAAAAGATACGTAGACACTTCTGATATTTACACTTAGGCCCGATGAAAATTATAAAAATTGGTATAGATAAGGTGCAACTTAATTCACATGCTTATGATATCCTTACATTTTGCTCAAAACTATGCCTTTTATAGCAACGGAAGTTAAGACACATGGCGCAACCCACAGAATTTCGACATCTGATTTTTTTACATCGCATGGCACAGTTCATATCTACCAACACACCATGGCAAAACGTAGTTAGTGATCGACCTAGTTTTTCGTCCAATCAGAGACCAGTATTTGCCGAGATTTTGTTCATCTAAAACCCGATAAAACTTCGTCTGTCTAAAAACAAAAGAGTCGCTCCGCATGTATGAGTTGTGCCAACTCCTCCAAAATTGTCATAAAGATATGCTCGGCGGAATTCTCATGAATTTCTTCCTGTCCCATGCATAAAACTAAACATGCAAAAACTACGGAATTTTAGATGGGCTACTATTTTTCGGCGCAGAAGTATAAGCTGGCTTTTGCCAGCTTCTTGTGATAAGAATCGAACGGAAAAAAAATCGGTGAAAATGGTGGATAGGTTATTCTGAGGTCTTAGTGCCAGGGCCCATCTATGACATTAATGTACAAGGTTTGCCAAATTTGATTGATACATTGTAGTGCTTGTTTACACCTTAGCAAATAAATTTGATGGGGAATAATCCTTTTGTCGTACTCATTGGCATTTTACTTTTTTTTTTCATTTGTTACCTTAAAAACCGTCACTTTACAGACTACATGTAATTTCGAACACATTATTTTTAGCGTCAACTGCTCCCTATCCGACGATCAGTTTGATTAAAATCTTACATTTTTGGTTTTAAACAATATGAAAAATAATGATCATAGACTATAATGAAATTGCTGGTACGATTTCTCTCTCTCTCTCTCTCTCACAGTTCATAGTATGTAAATAGCAAAGCCTATGGGCGAGCAGCGCCGCGACTTATTTAAATTCTGCTGGAAGTTATGTTGATTGTGTCATTGTCTGCTATATATTGTTGTCATTTACAAATCACTTAGTACGGTAATATCAAACGGTTTGAGAATTAATATACCCAACACTCTGTAAGATAAACAATATCATAACTAATTTCCCTGAAATTTGTAATTCAACAGTTATCAGTAATTTTGCATAGATCTGTATGTTTTTCATCATTACAGATTATAAACATGCAGTTTTATCAAATAAAACTAAATGTAAATTAAAACAGAAGAATGTGATGAAAAAAGTAACATTATGAACAAGAACTGGCAACATAACAAGTACCATCTAAACAACTTGGCACTCACTTGAGAATATTCTGTCTCAAACTTCAGATACATATTTGTCAATCCATGAAGCTGTGTAATCCTGACTGATCCAAGTTGTTGATATTTACACTTACATGATTTCGCCAGGGACCAGGGATTTATCATGTACTTATCCATGTTCTATAAAGTTTGGTTATTGAATGCTGTGACAGGGTTAGCGACAGTCATGCCACCCACCCATAGATATGCTATATGACCGGTTAATGATTGTCATGTCTTCGACCTATATGAATTGCTATGTGGTGGTAATAATGTAATGTGTTTGTAACATGAAAGGTTAGCGACTATCATGTCACCCACCTGTATGCAATGTTATGAGATGGTAGTAATGACATTGTGAGTAAATAAATGTTGTATATAAAACATATGACTATATCCAAGTTTGAGTCTGTATGGCATGATTTATCAGTTGTGTAACATTAGAGTAAAAGTTAATGAATGCGATCTAAGACCTATATGTTGCAACATTTATATATACCTGGGGCACCTTATGGTATTGAAATCAGTGTATAATGTACATTATGATTAAGAACTTAAGATGAAATTGAACATGGTATATTGGAAAATTTTAGCTTTTTATGTGCATGAAGTGTCGCATAACTCGGACTTAAAAAAAGAAAAATTTATAAGTTGCATTCATGGGTTCTGTTGCAAAAGCAAACAAGAATGGCATATGAGTTTGAAAGGCCTGTGAAAAAACAACAATAACCGACAACAAACATTGAATTTACCTAATTTAATTAAAATGTTGTAGGAGCTGTTAGACTCTAACATGTATAAAAAAATGTTATATAAAAAATGATTGAAAGTGTATGTTAACAGAAACAGTATTGGAGATAAATAATGTGACTACTTATGAATTTTAATTCTTTTATAATCCCATGACTTGTCATTCTCTTCTTCTTCTTCTTGTGGATGTACATACTGATGAAATTTCAGGTCAGAAAATATTGAAAGACAAACTATGTCAAACCATTTTGAACACAGAAACTCATCAGCATGTACATCGTCTGGGAGATGAGTATAAACAAATTTTGTTATTTTTTTTTTGTATTGTCATTGTGTCTTCCTCGATGCCTTGTAACTGTTTTAAGTATATCCCGGTCCCACCTAATTGTGCTTAGATTATGATTTGAGTTGATTCTGGATATTTCTGTGTTGACTGTTGTAATATCTTGTTCTAAATGTGCTTGCATGATCATGAGGTCTGTGTCTGTGTATGTTTGGGATGGGAGTTTGCCTCTTTGTATCTGATTGGCTGTATATTTCTGAAGTTTGACTGGTGGTATGACTGCAATTTTGAATGATGTTGTTTTGGTGTTGAATTTTGCTGACATGTTTCTTAGCTGGTGAATGATGGTGTCTGTTTCAGTGCTTGAGTGATTGTAAATAATCTGTGTACCTACTATTTTTCCATGGTTGTCAAGAACTTTAATTTTTTGTGTAAAATTACAAATACCAGCTATAAGAATGGCTGATGTGAGTGCTTGTGGAGTCTGTGATTGAATGTGTTGAAGTTTATGTTCTATTTCATGATTGAGTGTATGAATTTGTGCCCCTGGTTTAAATATATGTGAGACTTTAATGTTCTTAATGCTTGAAATGGATTTGTGGTTAAGTATATATGAATGCAAATTCCTTCCTCTTGAATCTGTTGCCACAATCATATTCATTCTAGAAAAATTGAAAGAGACTTTACTAATTACTAACCTATAGCATTTATTTCTGAAGCAAGAAAATCTCATATTGCATTTCAACAGTGGTTTTCCTCAGCAGATAATCAGAAGAAAGATTGACAATTTTGAAAATGTTTCCACTGAGAGATCTTTAAACTGCAGCTTTCATGCATTTAGTCTATTGAATGATAATGTGGGCCAAATTATTATAGGTAGTTACAGTGATCTAAAAGAAATTTTTTCCTCTACCTTCAAGCAAGAAATTTAACTCTGTACTAATTAACAAATTTTGGGGATTGATAAAGTCAAAACATTTCCAGACAATACAATCATTAAATGTTTCTAAAATGTTGATTTCTGTCATTTATAGGGTAGAAAACATGTGGGAAAAGTATGTGTGCTGATTATCAGCATTTTCATCTTTTCCCAGTATGTTTTCAAAAACCTTCTCTTTTTAGGTCATTAAAAGTTGGTAATTGAGTGGTAAAGGGTTATGGGTCAACAGATTTGATATTATACATATTTTACCCTATTGTTAGAATGTACCATACAGAGGCAATTACTGGCAAGTTATTAAAGATGGCTGTAAGCTTTCCTCTTAAGACATGGAAGTTTTAGACATTACAGTTTTCTGCACAGAACAAATCACTTACTGTATAGGAATGACAGACACTCTTATAAAACAGGCTGTATTTTTATAAACCTTTTACGAAACAACAAAATTTTAAACATTGTTTAAAAAGGAGAAAATAATGCTTACAAGCATTTTCTCCTTAGTCACATTGTTTTTAAATGTCTTTATGAACCCCCATGGTCATCCAAACATGGGATTAGTTGGTTAAAGGTTAAGGAACACATTATTAGAAGGCTAATGATCATAGTTCTACATTGAGAAAATACAGATGGGATAATGGAGAGAAGAATTGAATTCAGTTAAAATCTGTGCCTGCTGATAGCAACATGAGTAAAAGTTACAGTTGTACAATTACAAATCTAATCATACAGTTTGCTTTTATCGTGGCATATTGTCACAGTTTCAAGTTATAGTCATGTTGAATTTTAAACCTAGTGAATAAATACTGGGCACATGTATAACCACCAGTAGGTAAATTGCCAAAGCTGCTGAGCTAATTAATGGATGGTTCCAATTATTATACTGAGATAGACAAATGATTGATTAAATGCCACATAGTGACGCAATGTTGATATCATTACTTAAAAACTGTTACTGATTTTGCGTATTGCACAGAAAATTCGGGTCACTTTCTATCAAAATTTGTTGGAGGATAACAGCATATGCAATTGACAGTGTAGAGTCTTACATGCCTGCTACTGAATTTAATGAAAGCAGCAAAAAAGCATCAAGGGATTGAAATGAAAGACATTAATGATTGGACATTGGTAGACATTAGAGTGATGATGTACTAGTGAAACTTGTGCTAATCTAAAGCAGATTGACAGACAATGGGAAAGAAAGAAATGCAGTTTAATTGAAGTAATTGTATAAAATGCCAAAGGAATGATTTAAGGAAGAGTTGTGAACATAAGACAGTAAAGTGAACAAAGATCTGTGTTTGAGTAGGATATGATGGATCAGTGTAAATGGTTAGCGATTTTCATATCACCCACCAAGCATTATCCACCTCAAGGACTGATTCACGTAATATACAGGCACAAAGAAGGAAAAAATGCTAAGTGATGATAAGTATTGCAAATACATGCAGTTAAACCAGTGAGAAATCCCACGGAAATTATTTTGGCAAGAGTTGTAAACATGGTAGATACATGTGAATTGTTTACAGCAACTTTAATATCATCCTCCAAGCATTATCAATCAAAGAATCACAATACATTTAGACACACTATGAGGCATGACAGACATGGAAATGGAAAAAAATACTAGGTAGTTCATGCTAGCAAGTTATACCCCAACCAGTAGAAGTACTCGGATCATTGTGTAAAATCCTAAAGGAACAATTTAAGCAAGAGTTGTAAAAATGAGACAGTAGAGGGAACAAACAACGAATGGTTAGCGATTTTCATATCACCCACCAAGCACTGTCCATTTTAGGTACTTGTACTATGCTTAAATTTGCTTTAAACTTGGTAAGTTATTCCTCGGTTACACAATTTGTAGTGAGTTTTTGAACCACACAAAAAAGGTCTTTCTTTCGAAGTAAATGGCTGAACTTTTTATGTGTATCCATTGCAAAACTTTCTAGGGACTGTATGTGTTTGTTTCTAGTCCTACTTGTTGATGTGAAACCCTTGTGGCATAATCTGTCCTCATTCATTAGGACACTTTTATGCCATGCAAAGTCAGGGTCTTTTCTACTAATTCCACTATACTTTGCTCTAGACAGAGCAACATACAAAGCCCCAGGGTTTCTGGACTCAAATGCCCTTGTTCCCGGATGAATGACTATGTATCTACTTGCTTCCCATATGGTCATACCTTGGCAACGGTGAATTGTTGTTGCCCAACCAAGCCTGAGAGGGATTTGCTTACGGTAGCAAAAGTGACATCTACAATCAATTTTGCGAGAGACTTACGCAATTGGAACAAGTTTTGGATCTTCCTGAATGAATGGTGGACCAGTATAACTGTGAAAATGAACCATTACAGCAATTGGAAAGCAGTCAGGCGGCTTTTAAATTCTCTGATATATTATGTCAACTACTTCACCACTTGCACCATTAAACAATCCAAATGAAACATTGAGGTTGCAAGTTAACATTACTTTTGCCCCCTTGCAAAGATATATGACTAGTAGTAAACCACCAGCTTTTTCACTATCACTAGAATTGGAATGTGAGGCTTTTGTTGTTGCCTTAATCTTCGCAACTGTAAAATGTGTATTAGCTTTTAGGAGCTGACTTTGATGTGACTCCATTCTTCTTCATGAGTGGGAAAAACAAATAAACCAGTAGTTTCCATCCTTTCAGTTAGTTCTGGTCCATACTTAGACTTCAAATTTTCCCACTGAAACTGTTGTAACCAAATAGCTTGGTCCTGACTGACTTTATTTTGTTGCACTGACATGAGAACATCTCTAAATATATGTTCATCATTTGATTGTCTGACAATATTGTGTAATTTTACAACTGTAGAAAATTCTTTCCATACCAAAACCCCATGTATAGCAGCAGGGGATGTACTTTTATTGTTGTAAACTGTGGTATCTAAAACAGGAGGACGCTGAACATCATCTCCCAGAAAAATAACAATTGGTAATCCACCCTAGGTCATAGACTGGTTCAGTTGAGATGCCATTCCATAGCTGCACATATACTCCATCCATCCAAGTGTAGTTGACCCGATGAGTGAGCGCTCCTCAACAAGTAAAGCTCTCAAACCATTACAATTGTTTTGAAGTGAAGCACCATTGGAGCCATCAGGTATTTTCATTTCACCACTTCTTTTATAGAAGGGAATTTTGAAAAATCTGATGAAGTGTGGTACCTCCTATTAGGTTTGCACTGCTACCTGTAGGACAAACTACTTGCACAGACTTGTTATAACCAAAAACAGTTCTTATTGCTTTTACTAAACAGTTGATTAGGAAAGATTTGCCAGATCCTGCTGTACCCATGACAACCATGCGAAGTGGTTGGAATTGAAAATTGGCATCTGTACATTTGAGGAAATCAAGAAGAGTTTGCATTGCAATGTTAAAAGCAAATCTCTGGTCTTCATTCATCAGTGAAATATCAATATTTGGAAGGCTTAGTTCTTTACTTTCACATCCAGAAGCTTCAGCTAGATTTTCAATCCAGGATAGACCCAAGTCATTTGGATATGCTAGTGAAGTCATTGACCAGTCATAGTCAGGTCCACCATCATCAAATGCAAATTATCTTTGAATATCATCAAATCTAACCATTGGTTCTACTAATTCAACCCATTCAGATTGACTTGAAGCAATATCTGATGATTCCTCTTCTTCCAGAGGTTCATCTTCAGTCTCTGTCTTATAAGCATGTGCTTTAACTCTATCAACCTCTGCCTTCAGAAAGTTTGGACAATAGGCTGATGTTAGAAAAGAGTTAAAAAGTGCTGTCCAAGTCCTGTCATTATCTTTTATATCAGATAGTTTTCGCCATTTTGGCCAGTGCAGTAAAAGTATATTTTTGCAATAAGTTTCGTCTAGAGGCAAAGAAGCTCGAACTCCACTACCGTTAATGACAGGGACTTTGCCTGTTTGACATATGAACTGGTAGAAGGAAGAAGTATCACTTTTTTACGCTCTAAGTACTTATCAAGAGGAGTATTTCTTGTCACTCTAGAGCATTATTTTCCAGAATTCTAAAGCCAGACATGCTGATTGACTGAAATGTATGGCTTGAACGGTAAAGCGATAGGGCTGACAACTCAAATGATGCCTCAACTGCTGAAATATCCCGTTTTACTGTTCCCATCAAAAGTTTACTGCACACAGACTTAGCTCTGGCAGAATCATCTGTGCAGTTGATGACATCATTGAAAAGCGATAGCATCTGTTGACTGGTTACCTTTACAGGCATACCCAGTTATATACTTTTCTGCAGTAATGATATCATCTACAGAAGGATTTTCTGTTCCACTTTTTGATAGAATAAGGGAAATATCACCATTTGCACGCCAAGCTTGAGTATGCCACTTTGAATGCTGAACAAGCATTGGGTGATCACGAGTCATTTCAAGTTTTAAGGCCTTATTTCTATCCTTTACAATTGCAGGTGTGTTTCTTAAAGGTTTGGAAAATTCCATTCTGCAAGATTTTTCGTTTGAATTAGATTTTTTGGGTATTGTTAAACAATAGTCTGAACAACGATGGATATTGAATTGGTCTGTTAGTAGAAGATCATCTTCTAACATTGAGGCCTGAGAGGAGCTAACATTCATCAATAACATGAAAAGAGGATTTTTCTCCTCAGATGGTGAGGGTGCATTTCATTCAGGCACGGGCCATAAATCTTTTCTGGGTTGGCCAGATTTGTTTGACCTGCAGGATGATTCCATTCAAACCAATGTTTGTCTCAGCCCAATGAGATAATTTTGCAGCATATTCCTCATCAGACAAGCCATTTTGTACATCCTCAAATAGAAGCTGGTGTGGCTCTTTGTCAGAGCGCCAACATACACCATGCCAATGAACCATGCCACGAGACTTGGCAAATTCTTGGCTATACCAGTAAGCAATGACATTGAAAATTGGGGCCATCACTTCGTTAAAGTAGGATTGTGTACGGAGATCAAAGTAATGTGCAACAATGTGAGTATTTTGTTGCAGAGAATCAAATAAGATACTTTTATTGGAAAGATCAACAAGTTTGCCAGTTGATGCTTTTATATACATTGATAAAAGCCTGTGCAAAGGTTTGAAATAAAATTCTGCACAGCTGCCTGTTGAAAAGTATGATGAAAGCCCTTCCCCTTGATTTATTTTATACTGGACTAAAGCTCTAAGCTCCCTCCCTCTTTGAGCCCAGTACTGACATGTGCCTCGAAGTGATGAGCCAAAGTAAAGGATTTTTTCTCCCAGAGATTTGTCTCCATTTTGAAGCTGTTTTTTCAAGTCTTCAACAGTTAAGTGATTGTCACCTAGCTTTTGGTTTACGATGAATTTGCTATTGTCTGCTGCACGTTTTCGCATTATCATATTGTAGACAACAAACTTGAAATAATGATGATGAGCAAATCTCCCATCTTTGTACCACAATAACTGATCTGCCCATTCAGACATTGAAGAACAGGTTCTTTTACGGTTGGAGAAAAAATCTGCTGTGCCATAGGGAAAGAGAGAGGGAAAAGCCAATGTAAAGAAATTTTTTGTTTTGTACTCAGAGTCAGGGATATTGTCACGAGTTGGCCACGGGATGGTGCATATGCCCTTTTTGTCAGTAGATACCCCAGCATTATCACTCGTGACTTCTTGAACCACATTTTTGATTTCTGACTGTATATTGACTGGAACGTCTGAAAGTAGAACTTCAGAGTGGGTACTACAGTCAGTATCACCTGGATCAGTTTGTTCAGGGGCAGGCCCCAGATCATTGCAATGGGTTGTGTCTTCATTAAAACTAAAGCTTGGCACATCATTGCATTCTCCGTCAAGTGGAAATTTACATACTCTATCTTGACTGATAATTATGTCAGAATATGCAGGGTTATTGGTCTTTAACCAAAGAAGAGCATTCTGTACATGTAAACAGCGAACTCTAAAATCTCTGGAAGTTTCATTTCTTCCTTTTTTACGAATTTTTATTATGTTAACTTCCTTAGGAAGTCTTGGAAATATTTTTGCTGTCTCATTTATTTCCTGTGGAAATGTTACACAATGTCCGTTTGAAGAAATGCCACCATGTTTGAGCATGTGAATATTTATGCAAGGTGAAATTCTACATATGAGCTGCTGTTCAATAATAGACAAGCCTTGAAGTTGACATGGGAGAGGCTTTGGATCCATATTATTGTAACCGGATGATTGTTACCGGGTTTTAGCAGTCAATCTTGTGATTTCAAAGTTCCCGGGTTTTCTTGGTCACGTGACATTCCTTTGTCTTTTTTTTTGCCAGTTGAAAGCTCACGAGAAGGTCACTGACTGAAAACGTACAGATTTACTCCCGATTTAGACATTCGTTGTGGTTTGTATTTGTCTGATACATTCTGTTTTGTTGTCGGTGTTCGTCAGTCCGTCTGTTCGTTGAATGTTTTGTCGTGCTTTGTGGGTGTGAGTCCGTTCACAGTGTTGTCATTGGTTTCCGCGTCCAATGTTATCAGCTGTTTCGGATCCCGACTTAATTTACTAATTTGCATGATTTTAACCCATTCACATTGTTTTACAGGAGCACTTGAGAGGTTGTGATATGAGAGTTGGCAAGGATTGGTGACGTAAAGAGTTTGAAGAGATTGTAGACTTTCGATTCCATAAATTGGTGAGTTCACTTGTACTTGTCATTCACAGAGTTTATTATGTATAACATACATGTAAATCCCTTCTAGAGTTTGATGACCAGACTAAGGTATTTGTTCAATGTATGTATTTCAGATAGTTTGCTCGTTGTACTTGACGAGATTGGTATGATTGATGAAATCCTGTTTTGACGTGATATTTCCATGTATGGTAACAGAGAGAATAGAAGTATAGATTGAGATCAGCCAGCTTGTTGTCATTACTAATCCGGTCTTATAATCCACCCCTTAACTTTGACCCACTTACTATTATCGGAGAACAGAAGGTTATATTATTTTCCTCGGAGAACATTTTTACCATGTCTTTATCTGAATAACATCTGAGGCATGTGGTGCTATTGTGCATTTTCATACTAATCCTACACTCATGGAAAGTTGAGCATTGGTCTAATATGTAAGACATTTGCTTCAATTCAAAAGCGCTCATATGATCGAGGGCATTGTCTAAAATTTTATCACCTGTAGGTGGAGGGGCATGAGGTATTTTAGAATGAGCTATCTTTAGTTTATCTTCTTGATATTTGATTCGACCATTTATTCTTTTCATTCGTTTAGCACGTTCTTGCTTTGTTTCACTGTCTGATGCCAAGTTTTCTGCAGATTGCATGTAGTTCCTCTCCCGCCCTATGAATTTTGGTGTCAACTTTGGTTTTTGTCAGTTTTACCTCTTAACTTACCTGAATTCAATTTGCTCAATTTAGCAGCAGATAAGCTGCTAAGATTTTATTTGCTATTTTTCAAGCGCTTTATTTGATTGGAATTTGGAGAAGAAAACAAATGTTCACCAAGGTTGAACCTTTTTCTTTTCGTAGGTGAGCTTTTTGGAATAGGTTGACTTACCTTTGATTTTTTATTATAACCAGTTCCTCAGAGCCTCTCAATTGAGAACTTGAGTCTGTCACTGGTAATTGACAAGCAGAGTATGTGTGATCAGAGAGGTACAATTGCTTTGGACTTGGTTGAAATCTGCAGTGTACATTGATTTCATTTTGATAATGATCATCTGCATAATGATAATCACAATACGTATGATCAAGAAGGTGAAATTGTGGATATTTCTGGTGAAAAGATTTTCAGCTGTCGAGAGGATAACTGGATTGGAGGAAGTATTTTCTGTGGGATTTGGGTTAGACAAGCTTGATTTATCCATATGATTCTGTGTGTATCACACAAAAAGAATGTTAATGTTTGTAACATGTGAATTCTCAACTCTTGAAGAGTAACAATGATCATGGTTGATGCTAGGTTGTGATACATGTTTAGCAGTGGAGTTAATAGATCTAGAAAGAAGGTTACCAGTTTGTGTTTTGTAATACTTCATGTAACAACTTAAAATGGCTATTTTCAAGCAATAACGATATATGTTGATTGCTATGTTCTTGGTGTGTAAATGAGGTCAGTTGGAATAAATTGTTTGTACATTTTAGCCATACATTTATATGACAAGCAAAAATGTGAGATGCTGCTTCAATTTCACAGCTTTTTGCCCAATCTTTAAGTTCAAGCATGGAAATATAGTACTTTTGTTTGTTATTTGAGGGCCATGAAATATTTCAACGATTGTTTGACAAATTGTATATCTCAACTTGCCTGATCTTGATAAATCACCAGAAAAAGCCATTGATAGGCAATGAAAAAAATAGTTTCCATCATCAGGCACATTTTCGACCAGGTAGTCACAGTTTTGTATGGAGACTTTTGGAAGAAAGGATAAGGGTTGACTCTCATGATCACTGCAATTAGCCATTAGCCCAAATGAAAATGACAAATGCTGTAGATCCAGTAATTTATAAAAAATGCTTGACTGAAAACCTGTTATTGTTGAGATCTAGATCTTTTGAAACTGTTTTGATGAATGGAACTGAATTGATTTCGAAGTCAGCAGCTTTCACTCAGTGTTGCCTTTTCAGATGTAATTTTACTGCATAAATATTTAATGGTGAAAGATTAAAATGGCTAAAACAAATACTTGAATTGCTAAAATGTAAAGATACTAAAGTTTTAAATTCATAAAGCAGACCTGGTGGTTACCTGGCTTAGATACAGACAAGAAATTCAGATATTTTTTCAACAGAACTTGACAGTTTGCGGGTTTATTTTGTAAACAAAAGTTTGACAGCCAAACGACTTTTACCACGTGCTCATTAATTCCCGTTATGTTTATATTCCATTTTTGGAAGTTTCCGTAACTCGGAAAGACTCGGTTCGCAGTATCGACTTACCATATTAGGAAAACTCCGTACTACGGAAAATAATGAACCATCTTTTTCATAAAGTTTCTTGTCTAAATTTTACTTTTTCAAATAGATCTACCTAATATTTTAATTTCCTTGAAATTTTATCACATAAATCTTCAGATCTAAAATCATGAATATATAATGTCCTAATTTCTTTTCGCGACGTATCCGTATTAATTACGGAAAACTCCGAGTCCTCTGTTCGTGAAATGATATCTCGCGAAGTTCCCGTTTTGGGACTGGAACACTGTTTCAAATCACGTGGTTGTCAAGGGTAGCAAAAATCGTAGGGCAGGAACGCTCCTAGTACCAGTCTTTTGCGTTACTTCCGTCCGCCATGTTTGAATTTGTGAAAATCTACTTCCGGTCCAGACTCTTTTTCGAAGGCAACAGGTAGGTAACAATTTTTGCAGAACCTCTACCAATAAGCTCTCGCGTACGTGAGGCGTCGCTTCGCGACGCCTCTCGTGCGCTGCTCGCTATTAAACAACAAGTGAGTTTCAGTAATTACTCCAGTACCTAAGCCACCGTCCATCCATTTCAACATCTTTCTTGTTTCTTATGTTTTCAACAGTGGATGAATAGGAAAAGAATTTCGATATCTGGCAGCTGATTTTTTTCCTTCACGACTTGGGGCAATGTCAGGACCACACTATTCCACTATAACGCAATAGGATATCGATAAGAAACTGGTTCATGTTTCCATGCGTTTTTCTGTCCACCCAACCGTTGCACAATATGTAGTTAGGCCTCCTTCGACAGCATTTTCATTTGCCAAAGTCAACAGCTGAGTAAATATTTCCGTCAGCTAATGCTTGTGTAAAATATCAACAGGCGTAGGTAACGTAATTCTCCGCGCTTCTTACACATGTTAGAAAATTTATCGACATCCCGTGAAATTCAATGCAATTACACAGACCTTTAAATCAACTTTTGCGAAAGTACTTTCGAATCTCATTTTTTTTTTTTTTTTTTTGCAAAACCTATGTTGAAAACAAAAGAAGAAAATTGTAGCCCGAAAAAGCTTCTGTAGAAAACAGACTTAGTATCCTTACTCTAGTTTTGCATTGGATTATTGTAGTTCTTCGAATTTTGAAATGCGTTTAAAAGAGAATGTTTTCTGTTTGATTTAACATTTGTATGGAATAGAAAACGAGTGCTGTGGTATATGGGAAATATACACGAGCGTAAGTGAGTGTATATTTCCCATATACCACGGCACGAGATTTTCTATCTATCTTAGACCACGTGACTATTCGTGCTTTTCATGTCATACGTACACCTTTAAATTAGACAAAAAGCTTGTTCCAAAATGGATTTATCCTGATTGTTGAAATGAGAGTTATTGGACCCGATACAAAAGAGGCAAATGTAAGGTACAACTTGTTTCAAAATGCTAAATTATTCATTGTGGCGCCGCATGAGCGACGCCACTATATTTTTATTCACTTTTAAAAAGTGCCTGTGGAGGTAGCCATATTGTTTACTAGGCTTCCAGTCATTTCGTACCTAGGTCATTTCGTACCTAGACCTTTCGACAATGATTATGTGGGAAAGCAGCCAGTGGCTTGGAAAGAAAACAGTGCGGAGTACTGGTAAAAGAGACTCCAGGAAAGCATGGATAGGTGCACTGGCCGCCGCGATATAACTGAAATAATGTTGAAAACGGCGTTAAACACCATACAATCATCAATCAATCGTACCTAGGCCATTTTGTACGATTTTGGTCATTTCGCACCCACCTATCCTTTTTTTTGGGCCATTTCGTACTCACTTTGATCATTTCGTACCCACTTTGGTCATTTCATAACCAGTTTTTAATATCAATTTGGTAATTTAGTACCTAGTTTTAATACTATTTTCTTGTGTTGTTTGCCGAATGACAACTGCTTTTGTACATGGCTCCAATTGAAATTATGTTAAATTTCGCCTATATGGACTGGTTCCGTTTTTTTTTTTTTTTGCATACATGTAAAAATACGGTACTTTCATTTCCAGATCGAGCGCGTACCAACTTTGTTTTGGACTGATTTTTTGTTTTTTAACATGTAAAATACAGTACTTTCATTGCCAGATCGATAAGAACCAGATCGTATCAACTTTGTTGTTTGGAAAAACTGTAAAATACATTTCGAGAAATAAGTCACGTGATCAAATATTATCTATCACAAATTTTCGAAGCCGTCATTTTGAATCAAGTTGAATCAAGTTGGAAAAGTTTAAGTGGAATTTTCATGCTTTTTGTCCCGAAAGCACTCTGTGTGGTACAACCGCATGTATATTTTTGTTCTAGTAGTGTACGGATTACAGAAATATTGTTTTCCTCTCACGATCGCGTTCTTAAGATAAGCAACCGGTAAATAGGTCAATTGCAGAAGGTCTACATAGATTTTTGCGTTTCTATACATGAATTTTACACTTCTAATGTTATTACTTAAATGTACAACATGACAATTGTTCGTTTGTCAACTAACATCATACTACGGCGATATCCCCATATGCAAATAATTGGGGTGTTTAATATGGCAAAATAAGTCACGTGAAATTTTCTTGTTCAAAACCGGACGGCTGAGAGTTTTGATATTTGGTGTCTAGTATCACCACATTGACCTGTACCAAGTATGTTCAAATGATGCCCCTGGGATCGAAAATAGCCCTCCCCCCAGATGTCACAAGTGCGCACATAGGCTAATTTGTTGCAAACTTTAAGAATCTTCTTGTCCAAAACCAGAAGGCCCAGAGCTTTGATATTTGGTGTGCAACATCACCACATTTTTCTCTACCAAGTGTGTTCAAATGATGCCCCTGGGGTAAAAAATGGCCCAACCCGTGGGGATACAAGTTCGCACGTAGCCTTAAATGGTGCAAACTTTAAAAATCTTCTTGTCCAAAACCAGATGGCCCAGAGTTTAAATATTTGTCATGTAGTATCACCATGTGGACCTCTACGAAGTTTGTTCAAGTGATGCCCTAGGCGTAAAAAATTAATCCGCTGTAATGTGCCCTATTTCAGGAACAACTGATTTACGGCGCCATTGATGTTATGTATCAATATTTTCTTGTTATGATATTTGCTCAAGGTAAAACCTCATTGTGAAGTGTTAAGATCGAACTAGCAGTTGTCTCCGATATTTTGAAGACGTTATGCTTCGATTGATGATGGATGTCAAAGAAAAAAAGGGACGTTCATGTGTTTTAAACTTAATGTTTTATTACGAAAAACATAGAATGTTTTTGTGAAATATCGCTTATTCAGTTTTTTTTTTTGTAATTATTTTCAATAAGTGAAGTTCGACCAATTTTGTTAGTAAGGTCGAGTCCGCCAATGAAAATTTCATAAACTTTGTAGAGCCATGGAACTCAACCCTTAGGCTGCAAAGCGCACCTCAATGACCTTCTGCAGATAATTTAGATCCAGATTAGATTGCACAGAACACGCACAGTCTGATCTTGGATCTAAACTGTTTGATAAGGAGATATTCTTCCCTACCAAATATATTTGAAATAGCAAATTTTGGGTTTTTACTATCGGTTTGAAAGTTTCTTTTTTCTTATTTAACAGGTTAAGGGTTCAAAATTACAAAAAGAAAAAAAAAACTACGCTTGCATAGGTGCACTGACCACCGTGAAAAGATCTTAGCTGATAATCATGGAGTGACGTTAAATTCCAATACGAACTAACTAAAGATCGCGGTCGAATTTGTTGTTATTTCTTAGCTAAAATTAAGATTAACCCTTCTCGGAATAAAGGGGGAAAAAATGTAGTACAGGCAATGATATGTTTTGAAAAGCCGAAATGCGAACATCAAAGTTTTTTGTCCCCTACGGGAGCCTTATTTTTTTACTGTCAAAAACACAATCCACTCAAGAGGTTGCTTTAGTAAATTGATAGGTGACAGCAATTCTATACTGCACTCACCCATCGAAATGCTATATCGGTTCATTAAATCATATTTCAAAATTGTTTTACCGTGAAGGTTACATTTTGCCTCGACTCGATATTGCAAACAACAGTTGTCGGAATTCACGTGCTGGATATACTAGCATTGTTTATCTAGATATACAACTGCGGGAGTTGTATCTTCGATATATACTTTTGAAATACTGATCGCTGATTGGTCAACTCGCCACATACGTGGTCTAAAATGTGGATAAGGTTTAAATAAAATCGGTTTATATAAAAAGTTAGTCGATCACTAAGTTGGTTAGAGCTCAAAAACAGAGAATTCTTCGAGAAAGTAAAAGCTACGGCGCAGGGCGCCTTCGCTTTTACTTTCTCGAAGAATTCTCTTTTTTTATGCTCTAACCATTACTAAAACTGTGCATGCACTTAGCATGATCTTACATCATTGTTTGTTTTGAATTTTAACATCAAATTCGCAAAGGTTATGTGAAAACTATTTATTGCCCAAGCAACCAGATTTGTTTCGGAGAAAAAAAAAAAAAAACATGACGTTGTCCGAAGCCACGGAGCAGCGTATGATGATAAAGTTCCTTTTTGCACTCCATAAAACGCCGACTGGGACAAGAGAGATGCTGGAAAAGGCAGAACTGAAGCCAAAAGTGTGCCAAGCCTTAGCCTACAAGTGGTGTAGATATTTCCAAAGGGAAGAATATCTGTAGAGGACGATACAGGCCAGGGAAGAAAGCGAAAAGTTGACAAGAAACTTATCAGTAGCAACAGCAGCGTGATGAACACAACGGAGAATTTAAGTATGAAATCAGAATCATATATATTAGCTGGGATCGAAAAGAATTGGTACGAAAACGTTTTCCAGGAATGGATCCACAGGTACAGACGTTGTATAGAGTGCATGGGTGAGAATTTGGAAAAGCTGTAGGGTGAGTCTTCCCAAATGATGTTGATAACGTCGGGCGAGGTAATTTATACTGCGCCGTGATTACAATGGTAATGTAGCATAACATGGTGTATCTAGACAACCAGCGAACCGATGTCCGATATATTTTAGACCTAAAATGTAAAAATGTTTGGCTGCACCGTATAAGATACACATGAAAATATCACATAAAACAGCTTGGTAATATTATGCTTGTCAAGGTTATTTTTGAATTGCTCTTGAATCTTAATGAATAATTATTTTTCATCTAATTCTTTAATATCAGCAAATAGACTTGCTATTACACTGTTTTTCCCAAGGCAATCATCCATATGAACCTGAAGACCCAATTTACATTCCTTGGCGTGGCTACGCATTAGCGCTTTTAGATAAACATCGAGAGTGACTCATCATGTCGCAGAATTTGTTTGTGAAAGGTCAAGCGAAGTATCTGAAGATTAAAATGTCAAACATCGAAAAGTGTCCAAAACTGTATGAGCTATTCTCTGTGAAAAAGGGGCTTGGTCGAAAAGAACTAATACGTTTCAAAAAAATGGAAAACAAAAAGCCGTTGACAGAAAAGTTTACTTTTCTACGACCCTGAAGAAGGCGTCTTCATCATGTGAGCTGCATTTAATTTTGCGTATGCAAATGCTTTGAATATGGACAACGCTAAAATGTTGTCATCGTGTAAAGAGTTAAAACTGTAGAAAGTAAACAAAAGCTAAATGTAACCTACCAATAAAACCATCAACTTCTTTTATCTAACAACCAAAACTGTCGACTTATTTTGTACTCCTTTAGATCGGTACTTTACTTCTTTTTTTCCCCTACGAATGGGGGTTAACTCTTAGGCTGCTAAGCGCGACTCACTAACCTTTTGCGGACAATGTAGATCAAGAACATGCAGTCTGATCTTGGATCTTCACTGTCCGATAAGGGTATGTATTTTCCTCCAAAAAATACCTTTGAAACAGCAACACTTTGGTTTTTACTATCGATTTGAAAGTTTCATGTTAATTATACAGCAGGATAAGGGTTAAAATATGTGACAACCCAGACAACCACGCAAGAAGATAAGCTTATCAGCCATAATTTGATAAAGAATTACAGGTTTTGACAGGACGGGTTGATCACGTTACCCATGATTTTAATATGAGATAAGAAGATTGATTTTATGGTGCTTAACGCCGTTTTCAACTTTATTTCAATTATATCGGGGCGACCAGTGTACATACCTATCCGTATATGTCACGGATCGAATATGTAACACGCGTCTGATATATTCGACCGTAAAAATCACACCCGTTAAATGCGTCATATTCGTCTGCTCAGTATGACAGTAAAAAACATGAACCTACATGTCACATACGTTGTGATAAAAAACTAATACCATCGTTCACCATCACAATCATCATCACCACCACCACCATCACGATCATAATTAGTATTAGCATCATGGTTGTCGTTATCGTTATCATTATTAGACTATGCCAGAATTATCAAGATGCCAATCATCATCATCATCATCATCATAACGATAATAACAATAATAATCATGATCATCATAACGATAATCATTATCATCAAACATCATCTTATTATCATAATCTTAGTCATTATAATGTGAGAAATATACAAGACGTACTACGCGTTGTCGATTCGTATCCTTTATCAATGTTTTTTCTTAACGTACAGAAGTGACGTCACTTTTAACTACAATTTGGCGCGGAACGCGCTAATTAACGTTACGTTAATTAATGCATCGTGAATTCCCGATATACTCCGGCCCTCGAAAATAATATAATTGCAACAATTAACAAAGTTATCATTTGAATTGAAAACGTCACTGATTAAGAAAGAATTCTGCGCATGAAATTGCCAATCTAGTAATGAAAAATTACTTAAGTAGTACATTATTCTTACTATCAAATACGTACATTTAGAGTCTCTTGATTTGTCTTACATATATGAAAGTGTCATTTTAGCGACACATATTTAAAGTTTATATCTCCTTTAATTCACAAATAAATATTGATTAATCTTGATCTATCACAGTCTACACATTTCTGATCTAAGTCTATAGCACAGTCCGTGTTTATGAAATAACTTCTAGGGGATATAGTTTCGTAACGGGATGAAGTGTCACACAGTTATCAGTTCTTATTTTTGCGGCGCACACAAGACCGTCACGTCCTTTCAAGACCTCCTCGATCACGGCAAGTTTCCAACGACATCTCCGCTTGTCCGCGTGGATCTGCACTACATCTCCGATGTTAATAGCTTGGTCGTTTCTTCCGGTGGTACGATGAAACTCTCTTAGGGCGGTTAAGTACTCATAGCGCCATCTGGACCGAAAGCGTTCAATTAGCTGTATTTGTGTTTTCGCCCTCTTAGTTACGTACATGTAGTTTAAGTCACTCCTCGCCATCGTGAATTGGTTAATTACGTCAGCTGGATCGTCTGGGTATGGAAGCTCCGTAACTCTCCTACCATATAAGAGATGTGCCGATGTAAGAGGTTCGGGCTCTAAACAGTCCGACTCGGTGTATGTTAATGGTCTGTCACTGAGGACTGCTTCTATCTCTGTGATTATAGTATGAAGGGAATCGCAGGTCACATAGGCTCGACCAAGGATCTTTTTCAGGGCAGTTTTCGTCAGACCAATCAAACGTTCCCACCAACCACCGTACCAAGGCGCTGCACTTGGGATAATTGGCCACTCTGTCCCTGTATCTCGAAGGTTTTCTTTCAGTGTTGGCGATTCGAAAATACGTTTGATGTGATAAGCTGCAGCAAGGTAGGTTGTAGCATTGTCACAGATCATGATCTTTGGTACCGATCTGCGGCTACAGAATCGTCTGAAAGTTTGCATGAATGTTTCCTCGGTTAAATCAGAAACGAGCTCTAGATGAACTGCACGGGTTGAGGCGCATGTGAACAGGTATATGTAAGCTTTGGATTCATTACCCGACTTCTCTTTTACGTATAAAGCCCCACTGAAGTCAACTCCAGTAACTTTGAATGGTGTAGGATCTTCAATTCTGTTTTTCGGTAGCCTTTCCCGAAACTTTGCGGCAGGTAACACATTTGCGAAGAATGGTTTTCACGTATTCACGTATTGAAGTGATCCAGTACTTCTGTCGAAGAAATGTTATCGTTGTGCTGGCTCCTGCATGAAGTACTCTCTCGTGGGCGTCTTGTACGACTAAGCGTGTAAAATAGTGATTAGGCGGAAGTAAATATGGACATTTTGTCATTTCGGACACTGGAGCATTATGGATTCTCCCTCCACATCGCAAAAGATTTGTATCATCTATGAAAAGTCTAAGCTAATTCACCAAGGGTTTACGTCTTGATTTCGACTGTATATTCTCGATTTCATCTCGGTATGATGCTTCTTGTACGCTCCTCGTTAAACGCTGTTCTGCGATGTTGGTCTCGTTTAACGTCAACGGACCAGTACGGCTGGAAGTATTGCGACAGTTGTAAATGAATCTTAAAACATAAGCTGTGACCCTTAAAAGCTTTCGTAGTTTACTGTATCGAGTAAAGTCGATCACTGTGTGTGGTGTATGTGTAGGCTCATTCGGTTGGTTATCTGCTTCTGGTTCGTTCTCGTCAACAGTAGCTAAAACAGTCGTGTCGGAATAGCTTATATTCCAGGTCGGCCTGTTTGAACAATCGTGCAACCAAGAAGGTCCATGTAACCATAGATTGTTGTTTGTGAAGTTCTCAGCTGAGATACCGCGGGTAAGCAAATCGGCTGGATTATCTTTGGTTGGACAATAACGTCATTTACGATTCTTGGTAAGTTCTTGTATTTCTCGCACTCGATTTTCAACAAACCGTTTTCTTGTTTTTGGTGTGCTGATCCAATGTAAAGCTATCTGGCTATCGGACCACATGTAAATAGTGTTGATCTGTAAAGATTCTTCTAAGTGTCCTTGCTAATCTTGATCCAATAACTGCGGCCATAAGTTCAAGTCTTGGCACTGTCAATGGTTTCATGGGTGCTACTCTGGTCTTCGCCCTGACGAATTCCGATTGGTTAACTTTACATATGTAAGCTACTGCGACTGTACGCTTGCATCAACGAATATATGAAGACATTTCACGTCATCACTCTGTAGGGTCTCGTTTTTCTGGGAAATTTTGTCACCGCTATTTGAGATATTGCATCTGGGAATTGACATCATAGTAACATTTCTCAAGTCTTTTGCAATTTCTTTCCATTGTATTTGGTAGGTCTGAGGTAATTCTGTATCGCAATCTAACTTGTTTTTCCAGATGTCTTGCAACATGATTTTGGCACGAACAGTTACGGGACTCAGCAAACCGAGCGGATCATAGATTTTCGACGTCTGTTTTAATACTTCCCGTTTCGTGACATGTGTTGATGTATGAGTTGTTCTCGTTGGAAACACCAGTTCATCAGTCTCTGAGTTCCATCTCATGCCAAGAACTTTTGTGTTCGAGTCTGTATCAAGGATGTTTTGTGCATTTGCAATCTCACGTAAATTTTGACTGTTTGAAGTCCACGATCTTAGATTGAAATTCGCCGATGACATCAACGTTCGAGCTTCACTGAAATATTGTAGGACATCTTCTTCTTCTGCAAAACTTGACAAAACGTTGTCAACATACAGGTCTCTTTTCAATACTTAAGAAACTGTTTTCTCTGAATTTTCATCTAAGTGTTTCAATAGTGTTGCGCCTAAAATGAACGGTGAGCACGTTGCGCCAAATAGGACAGATTTATAACGATATGTATAAAACGGACTGTTAGCGTCTGTAGGATCGGATAGCCATAAGAATCGAGTCACATCTCTATCGCCTTCGTGTAGTCCGACTTAGCTAGATCATTCAGCTCTGGGGTGTTGTCTGAAGACAATCGTTTAGGCTAGGATGGTCTGCTGATTTCCAACTACAGTCGAAGACAATTCGGATCGGCGTGGTTGTCGAATCTTTCTTGACAGCGTGGTGCGGTATGTAGTGAATACGACGGGTCGTATGTTCGTCAGGGGAGATAACTCTTTCGGTGAAACCCCTTTTTTCTTGTTCTTTGATTATCTCGCCATACTTTTGGAGTAGCGTTGGTTCTTTGGTTAGTTTATGAATTGTGCTTTGAGTTCTTTTTAATGTGACATCGAAGTTTGTCGGAAGTGGTGAATGATCCTGTTTCCATGGTAACTTTGCAACGTAGCGACCGTTAGTGAATGATATGCATTTCTGCTGGTACTCTTCTAAAAGTTCCTGTCTGTTACTGTCTTTCTCAGCCGATATTCCCAGTGATTCTAGTTTCCAAAAAACGTTCTAATTGATCGGTCTCCGGCGGTCTGGTAATGACGTTCATGATGTAGTTTTCAGTTTTATTTGATGTAACCGGTAGTGGGCCAGACAGTAATTAGCCTATTTTAGATCTGATGGCAGTAGGTCCATTTCCACGCACAGTTTTGTTCTGAACTATTTTCCAGTAGTGGTCTGCACCGATGAGTAGGGATATTTCGAACTGTTCATCGTCTGTCACGGGATGCGCGAGTTTCAGGCCCCTCAAGTATGGCAGTGAAGTAACGGATCGTTGTATGTTTCGGATGGGTACTGCTATTGTTGGCACAATCATGACATTTAAAGTCACGGTAAAGTCCAACTGAATAAAAAACCTGTTTATAAAATAAAAGTAAATTTCATTTTTACTATGTAAAAATATGGCGATTATTATGACTTTCACGATATGTAAAGGTGCAGTTCGCAAAAGTTCAAGTCAATGGCAGACAAAAGAATTTTGAAACTAGAACAGATCCTACCATGCTGCATTATCTGTTTGTTTACGTCGATGATCGCCGACGATTAGCCGACTTTTCGTCGTAAATGTCCGCAGTGACGTGATAGTGACGTAAACACCACGTGATCATTTAAGGCGTCGAAACAAACCCTTCATTCACTTGATCGTTTAGTCCCCATTCTAGGCTTGAAAAACGTAAATTTATCGACATCATAAACAGAAACGACGACACAGGCTGATCATTGCTTATTCATTTATCATCAATACAGGAAGAGTTTACTACATCTAAATATGAAAACAGTTTCAGAATGAGCAATCTTACTCTCCGATCACATAATATTGGAATTGTAAACATTAGTCCTGTGTACTGCGTCATAGCACTAATGAGATGCAATGTTATCACGTGGCGTTCTCGAAGACCTAGTTCGAATATACACGAACGATAACGAAGGTTGTCTCGATCAATGGCGTCCCTGAAATCGACGGGCTTCTCCATGCATTTTCGCGCACGTTTATTATGGCAACCAGTGCAGTAACTGACACGTTCGAGTTTTCTCCGATCTTATATATGTGTGTTGTGATGGGTTATCCGATATATTTTCGAGTTATAAACGGTGAAAATTGCCTGTTTTTGGACTTTACAGGGACTTTAAGGAAATCTTTTCACCGTTGTCCGTTATCAGGTTTACCGTAGTTGTGTCTAGATGCTGAATTTTCTTGTTTGAATCTCCAAATGAGGCTACTTGAATAATGTCGGAACCAGTCGGTTGTAGACCTAGTTTCTGAGCGAATGACTGGGTGATGAATGAACTTTGTGCACCAAGATCAAACAGAATATTACCGTCCAAAGTATTGTCATTATAACACACTGGTGCAACTGCCATTTCCAATAAAACGTTGGGTTTCTTTTGTGATGAGTGAAATATACCGGCATCTGCTCGTGTGTCCACATATCTGATTTCACTATCAGCTGTTTGTGTATGAAGCGCTGCACTGTCTTTTGTTTTTGAACTTTTGTTACTTGTATGTGTATTACTGTCACAAATAGTGGTATGGTGTTTCCTGTTGCACTTTAGGCACCGTTTGCTAGAGGAACATTTTGACACTTGTTGTTTACCGAGGCAGTTAAAACACAGGCGTTTCTTTTTCACAAGTTCAATGCGTTCTTCGGTGGTTTTTAACTTCGTACAGTTCACAGGTTTGTGTGGTTCATCGCAATAAACACATAAATTGATGTCCGTTCGGCTATTGTAACGCGGTTTGTGTTGCGCATGTGTGTGAGATTTTTCTTTAATTTCGGTCAGGAATGATGCGGTTATCCCATGGAAATCTTCGGTTGGTTGACTAGCCTCTAATATTGTAATTTCCTTGCGTATTACCGATCGTAAGTCCCCTAACAACCAATTGTCACTTCCATTCTCACGTGCTAGATTTCGGCGGATCTCTTGTGGGAGTTTGTTTAAAATGATCGGCAACAGTAGTTTACCGTAAGAATCTTGAAATTATCCTAGTGACTCTAACCCACGAATGTATGTCTCGAGCTTATCATAGTAGTTTCTAAGGCTTGGTAATGTGTTGTTTGGAGCGGGAATCTGCGGAAAAGCTTGCATGTAGGCGTTCGTGATTTTATGAATTTGACCAAATCTCTCTCGTAAAAGTTCAATTGCTCTACCGTAATTTGCATTGGTTAATGCAAATCCCTCTATAGTTGATGCGGCGGCGCCTTCTAGTTGTGATTTAAGGTCGTTGAACTTTTGAACATCAGTTAAATTCATATTGAGATGTATAGAAGATTCAAAAGAATGCCAGAATGTCAGCCATTGCAGGATGTCACCATTAAATGACGGAAGTGTTAGCTTAGGTAAGCGGTGAAACTGTGTGGAATGAGAAGAAATACTCACAGTGGGGATGAGATCATCTCTGGGGGGTGGAATAAATTCCGAGGCTGTAGGATTCAATCGAGTTTCTCGGTGTAAGTCTGTTTCTCCGGCTCTGTACACTTTGACCTTCGATACTCCTTTAACTTGCCCCAATTTAATCTCGATGTCTAAAACGTATTGTTCCGCTTCCACCATCTCTTCGTCCAGTTCTGCGACATCTATCTGCTCTAGGATCTTCTCGTTTAACGATTTGACGGACTCGAATTTAGCGGTTATTCCCGACAGAATAATGTCAAACTCGCAAAACGTCTCATCCTGCTTGGTGATCTCAATTTTCAACAACTGTTGGTCGATAACTTTTCTGTGTGCGTTACGCATGGATAGTAGTCTGTCAATCTTCATCTTTGTTCGGTCACGGCACCAAAAATGTAGCCTATATTTCCGTCTATTCGATCCCCTTAGCCATAAATTTTGCGCATGCGCGAAGGACACTTGCCGTGCACTGTTTTCGATGATCACAAAATATCTTTGGTAGTTTAATGCAAAGGGCCAACAATAAAATGAAGACAATCTAAAACAAAATCTAAAAATAAACTCACTTTTTCGTATCGAGGTCATCGGTCATAATCATGGAGGCGCTTTCTCGTCTATTCGCACCCTGGTTGGGTGAGGTATAAAAATAAACTTTCTACAGTTATGTCCAAAAGTTCTGCTTCTCCAAATTCACAAAAGACAATTCAGGAACATTTTGTAACACTTAAACAATGAAAATTCTAACGAGTTAAACTTATATACATCTTTTAAAATAGTCTGGTACTTCTAATTAAGTTTACAATGAGGATATAGGAATGTACCCTGCCTCCTTACCACACGCTCAGGAGTACAAAAACTCAGGTGAACCCAGTGATTGCACACATCACACTGACCCATGATACACTTTTTAAAGACTGACATTTTTTGAGATCAGGTGGGCTGAATGAAGCACACACACAGCATTTTTCTTCATCAGTTATGTCCTGATCAGGGTCACTCTCAGGATCATCTTCAGAATGGGTGTTAATCTGCAATCCGCTTGTTGATGGTTTTGGATTTCCCATTACATTTTGTCTTTTCTGACTTGTGTTTGTGCTGATTTGTTTCCTTTTAGGTTTACATTTATCATTTTTTGTTTTTTCATTAATGTAGCATGTAAGCTGTGAAATAAATGTGTCATTTGTTATGACTTTTCCCGATGGATTAGGTGGTTTGACTTTGTCATTTTCCTTTTCTTGTTTATTGTCTTTTTCTGGTTCATGTATCTTAATGTTTTCTTCTTTTTGTTTCAGGAACTTTTCTACGGCGTTAGGTCCAGCTTTCAAAGCTCTTAATTTTTCAAAAGGCATTGTTTCTCTGAAACTTTCACATGGGAAAAGTTTGTCTGCTGCTACAATGTTCATGTCTAATGGAAATATTCCTGTCTTTTTTAATCCAGCTTGAATATTCATCGGAGTGAATGACTTCAGATATGCACTGGATGCTAGTGAACAGATCTCATGTCTTGTGATATTCATACCCATGTGACTTGCTAAGTATCTGGCACACTCACTGTAGTAATGCCTCTTGAAAGGGCCAAACACAGTAACGTCTAAGGGCTGTAGCAAGTGAGAGCTATGTGCTGGTAATACAAATAATATTATGCCCTTTTCTCTTGCCCAACGGATGGTCTCGTATGTCTTATGTGAAGCATGTCCATCATATATCAATAGAATAGGGCCATTATTTGCTGCAGATCCGACAAATGGTAGGAAATGTTCTTCAAGAAACTTTCTGAAAATCTCTCCATTGGACCATCCAGTTTCAGACATGATACCCTTTGCTCCGAAACATGCACCTTTCATCAATTCGGGATTCCACCTCTTACCCTTGAAGATGAAAAAGGGTGATAAAGAATGGCCTAATGCATTCACACAAGCAATGACTGTGGTGGTTGTGCTTCGAGGCGAAGTAATGGCTTGTACTTTAGTGTTGGGGTTTCCAATTATATTTGGTGGTTTATGCTCAGGTTGCAAGCCAGTTTCATCAACATTGAAAATTCTGTGGGGCTTGTCTAATAAATTGTTTTCTTCAAGAACAGCTTTTAACCGTGTGAAGTAGTTATTGAATGCTTCAGGTGTTGAAGATTTAGCCCTACCACTGTCTAGTTGTCGAGGCTTTATTGTTTTTATGCTTGACTCCCACCGTTTTAGAAATGAATAAAGCCAATTATTACTCATTAGTGTGATGGTTTTTCTCCTTTTCATTTCATAGGCCATTTCTCCAGCAAGACGCTGTGTGCTAGCATTTGACAACCCATAGCCCAACTCGGCTCTCAGTTGAATGTGCTCTACTAGTTTTCTCTCCTCTTCTAAAGAAAAAATAGTCTCTCTCCTATAATCTTCTGGGTCAACCCTCCCTGCCACTCGATCCCTCAAAGTACTATTAGGCATACCGAAAAGTCTTGCAGCCTTCTTTACTGGGGCTCCTTTCTCTTGTACCAGTTTAAAGGCAGCCTTAAGAGATTCCTCACTATACCTCCTGTACCTCTGCTTATTTTGCTGTGGTCGAACCTAAAAAGATAAGATTTACATGTGCATGTAAAGACTGAGAGTGATAAAAAAAAAACAAGCAATTAAACAGCATGCTATGTGATTTAACAGGTGCGCCAAGCGAAAATATGGAACAAAATTTATGAACAGTACTGTAGAAATTGTATTACTCAGTTACTTCCCCTAGTAAAGCGCTTCCATGATGGAGTGTTGGAATGATATGTCTGCAAGAACAGTGACGAAAGTAGTCGATTTTAATTTGTTTTTTGGGGTATTTTAAGTATTTTTATGAAATTTGTTTGCAAGTTTCATTAATTTTCATAAAAAAAACGTCTATTTTGCAATACTTACCTGTTTTTTCCTCATAATTCGGCGATTTTTAGCGATATCGTTGAGTTACTTCTTAAACTGCACGAATGTCCGGACGTTCTAAACTACGTCGCGTGCTAGAAATCGAAATTCGCCGAGGGATCGAATAGATGAGAAGGTGCGAATAGATGAGAAACAGGCATAGTGTGAGAAATATACGAGACGTACTACGCGTTGTCGATTTGTATCCTTTATTAATGTTTTTTCTTAACGTAGAGAAGTGACGTCACGTTTAACTACAATTTGGCACGGAACGCGCTAATTTAGCGTTACGTTAATTAATGCATCATGAATCCCCGATAGTCATCATCATCATCTTTATCATCATCCTCATCATTCACTATCACCGTCATCATTCACCATCAGCATTACCATGATCACCATCATCATCATCATCATCGTAAGCAGCTTCATGATCATCATCATCCCCATTACGAGTATCATCATCAACAACAACATCATTGTCACATTCAACTCATCACCATTTTCTTTAGCGTTCTTGTTGTTTTTAAATAGCTGAAAGTGACTTTCAGCTCATGTGGAAAGGGCTATCTAATTCAGAGAGCAAACGAAAGTTTCATAAGTTGTAATAAACAAGAAACTGATACATCTCTGAACCGTGATTTCAACGAATAAAACAGCATTGTAATACATGTAATTCCTATATAATAATGATGTCATACATGTAATTATTTTTTAAGGTATATTTGTAAAGTTTCATTTGACTACATTTATTTACCTTTTTAATATCACTGCTGCAAATATGTAATGTCGATAACATACCAGTTGATGGCACTCATATGCAGATAGTAGGAAACTGATATAACTCTGAACAGTGATTTTAAAGAATTAAGCGGCATTGTCATATATGTTTCAATATAATAACGAAACATAATTGTGTTTAATATATAATCATATTTATTGACAGCCTATAGCTACGTTTACATGTAGGAATATATCCAGTAAAAGAATGAAGATAATATCATTTGATGATGATGATGATGGTCGTTACGATGATTAGCCAAAAAAAAAAAAAAAAAAAATTGTGGCATAAATAAGATTTCAATGAAATGTGATTGTTAAAGAAAATACTGTTTTGTTTTTAACAAAAACAGATAACAGTTAACGAATGTGATGTATTCGTTACCATTTTCGTTGTTTGTGTTCATCTTGTGAGTATAATATACTCGTTTTGGTGCGCATATAAAAACTTAACCCACACGAATATATCACATTTTATGAACCATATTCGTTTGATGCGCGTGTCATTTTCGGCCGAATATATTTAACATATTCGATCCGTGACATATACTGTTCAACAATGCTTTCCTGGAGTTTCTTTTACCAGTACTTCTCACAATATTCTTTCCAAGCCACTGGCTGCTTTTCCACACAACCGTCGTCGAAACAATGGTCCGCGGTGAGAGAGGAATGAATCCTGTCGCAGTGAATATCATCAATCCTCGGAAAGAAATTGGCCGAGCCAAGGATTGAACCCGCGATCCCCTGTTCTTAAGTCCTGTGCGCTACCGACTGAGCTACCGACAGAAGAAGAATGGATAGACAGATTGGAATAAACATATATCTATAGATGAATAAGAAGGTTTTTAAATGAATAAATAAATAGTATCAATATATGCAGCTTACTAGATTTAAGAAAATAATCCAAGTTGGCAAGGTTTTGTAAATCTAGAGCAACGTTGGGTTATTCCGACAGTCGTTTAAATTCGATAGTCTTGTTTATTATTTACAAAATACGGCACGTGAATCAATATATTAACATACCGCAAACCTAAACAATACACCATGTCACATAATCGCCGATGTCTTATAGGTTCTCTCCCCTTTAGCCCATACATTCGTTAAAGAAGAGGACCATGATTTCTTTTTTTTTTGGAAAAATGTCCGTTACAGATATCGGTAGGAGAGCGGATCCAATCAAAGGTATGAAAAAAGAATTTCCCGAAGTGGTTTTGGTCGTGTATATTTCAAGTAAATGTAAGAAAAGGATATTTATTTCATGCTTTCCGGTAGTTTATCGAGAAATAACGGTGAACTATTTTTCGATATTTCATGGTTACGACCAGTGAAAAATACCGATTTTATATCCTAACTCTTCGATTGAAGGCGGACACAGTAGTTCCCGCGCACTAGTTAGGTAGGTAAAATGCGCGTGCCTCTCAATCAGATGGAAGTATGACGTAATTTACCCTACATTTCTCGCGCTTACGTAATATTGTAATGCGTTGCTATGCGGAGGGGGTACGCCACAGGGAATAACCGAAAATAACTCTACTGGATTTTGATGTAAGTTCCCCCCAAAAAGGGTTAAAAGCATGAAATAATTAAATTACCGATGATGTTCAGTCGATGAAATAAATTTCGATCTTTCATCGTAAAAAACAAATATCCTCTATATCTTACTGTTTTTTTTTAGAAATGAAGCGTCTCCGTTTTTTACTTCGACCTTCAAGACAGGGTGTTGAATTTATCCAACGAAATATTGAAACGTCGGATAAATTCGACACGTTAAAAGCGCACTGACGGTAAATAGTTATTTAGATGTAGATCTCATGTCAGCTTTTCGAAAGAGATAGGCAACATTTTTTTTCCCTCAGTGTTTATTAAATCGTCCAGTTAAAGATTTTGTTGAAGGGTATCAAGACAGTTCCCCGACAAGACAGTTACCCCACACTAATTTTCGAGACAGTTCCGCGACAGATTTGAAGACAATTCCCCGACAATAAGTCTTTTTTCCAAGTCAAATAACCTGTTACTGATAATTATGATTATTAATATTTAGAAATATTATTGGTTAATTTATGTAGATTGTGATCAGATTATTTGTACCTTGTGATGAGAAATTATACATTGACGGGTACTTATTTCCTCGTGGGTGAATTAACGATGATTCACGATTGTCTTGAAAATAAGAAACCTTTAAAAAGACTATTCGCCAGATGTAAGTTAATAGAACAATTTGTTACGGGAGTACTTGGAGCTATTCCTTTTAATTAATTTGATAATTTTTATTTTACTTGTGTATTTCTTCGTGTGTTTTAGAACTACATTAGAGAGAGAGAGAAAGAAAGAGGGGTGGGCACAAGCAAAAATCATGATACATTCTTACAACTGGTAAGCAGAGCTAGAGAAAGAATGCATACTCATATTCTTGCACTATCAGAGGTGCGAAGGAGCTGATGCTGAATATACATCCTGGCCCTCGCTGGAAGGAATACTGTAGCCTATAGGTATAGGCCCCCATCTGCTTAGCTAGTCGTTGGGTGAGAAGATGTAGGTAATATTTAGTAGTACCAGGTATGCATTGAGCATGCTCTTATTTTTCACTTTTTTTTCCCGCGTAGCTGATTGTGCTGAATACTGTAGCCTATAGGTATAGGCCCCCATCTGCTTAGCTAGTCGTTGGGTGAGAAGATGTAGGTAATATTTAGTAGTACTAGGTATGCATTGAGCATGCTCTTATTTTTCACTTTTTTTTTCCCGCGTAGCTGATTGTGCTGGCTTTTGACCTGCTATCGACCTGGTTTTGACCCTTATAACCCTTAAAGAACTGTATGCCTACCTGACTTTATTTTCATACACACTAGTAATTTTAGGAGGAGCTTCTCCTTTTCCAAACATGGTTTGGATTAGCATAAAGCATGTTTATCAAGGATATTCAAAGCAGGAAAAGGAGACAATTTCTTGCAATTTTACTTTTCATTATTTCTCTTCATATTGAATCCCCAAAGAGTTTTGACAATATTCATATTCAAGTGCCCGAAAATTACGCCGTCTTCATATGCTAACGGAATTTGTAGATCTATGTACATGTACGTGTAGATGTATACAAAGTTCCTTTTTCTTTGCGATTATGTTTCTACACCCCTACACAGCGAAACGAAAATAATCAGAAATAACTCATTTCTCACTGTACACAGAGCCATAGCAAATACGGGTATTTGTATACATGTTTGTTTGGTGTTAACCCCACTTTCAACATTTCAGTTAAATTATGGCAGCCAGTGTACCTATCCTTGCTTTCCCGGGATGCTTTTCATCAGGATCCATATGCACTAACTTCTCTCCAGGCCACTGGCTACTTTCCCATCTTACCTTTACCCAAACAATGATCAGCGATGACAGTAGAATGAATTCTGTCGCAATGACTATTTTCAATCCTCGGAAATAAAGCTAGTCCAGCTGGTATTCTAATCAGCAACCCCTGATAATTTGGGATTAAATACAAGTTAACCCTATACTACACAATCCCGAGTTTAAAACGACCCTGAAGGAGAAAAATTCTGAGGACATTGCGGGAAAAGGATAAAATTCTGGTAACCAGCATTTTCTCTTTTTCCACAATGTTTTCTACCCTGTTGAGGACTTTTGTTTCATTTGTTTCACTTTCGAATTTGTTTTCTGCAGACGTTTTCAATATTGAAGAGAGATAAAGCAGTAGATATCTACTGCCATCAAAAATTTGCTGGGCAGTATCAAATACGAGTACACATATCTGCACCGATCAGTTAATTTACGGAATATGTTTGAATATGTCTGGGAAAATCTCTCTCGCCTGTATTTTGGCTTTCCCTATTTTCATATTAACAAGCAATTTCGTTGAAATGATATCCCCCACCGAAAAATACCTTTTTTGATAGAAACATATCAGAGGTATTGTGTTTTACATTTACATATGTCCTTTTTGTTATTGGTCCATGATGAAATTATACATTAAGCCCCCCTTTTCATGGCACAGCATTTCATTACATAAAAATATATATAAGAGGTTCAAAATGGGATTATACATTAAGTCTCCTTTTTCCGTAAGTTGGCATTTCATCAAATGAAAACAAATAAAGAAAATATACATTAAGCTCCCTTTTTCCATGACACGATATATATATATGTGTGTGGGGGGGTGTGTAGGTGTGGGGTGTGGGTGTGTGTGGGGGTGTGGGTGTAGGGGGCACACACACACGCGCGTGTGGGTGTGGGTGTGTGTGTGTGTGGGTGTGTGTGGACATTTGATGTATGTCGTCGATATTCGTCATAAGAACTTGTACAGTATGTGATGTTAGTAGTTGAGTGATCTTACGAGGACTGTGTCTACGTTAAAGTTTGCCATTAGTAACGGTGGACGCTGATACCCGTAGATATCTAGTTCTTTAGTTTCCTTTTTGCGTTAACTTCCGACCTTTCGAACGTTTGATCAAGTGCATTGTGTTTTTAATCATTGATTAAGTGTTGTGTGTTTTAACCATTAAAAGTTACAAGTTCAATCCTGACACTGTATTTCATTTATAACCAAACCAGGGCTCGGTCGTCTTGTGACATTTCGTGTCAGAAGTGGGAATAGACTGGTTTGGATAGTGTTGGGCAAGTCTTAAATTCGACAACTTTGTTCTGTTACAAGTTTCTTTTATATTGGATAATATTTCAATATTTTTTATCAGGTAGTCTGCCCCTTGGCTTGGCAATTATATTTATCTATTAATCCTTAATATGTATTGTTTATACGTTCGCTTTTGTTATTGGAAGCCGCTCGAAAGCGGCTTCCAGTAGGAATGTACCTAAACTATTTACCATGTAGATGATCAGTAATTATTCGACTGGTTATTATTTTTGGAAATTTCCTAATAATGCCGTGTTAGTGTTACAAAATTACTCCACATGACTCTTTCTCAAATATTCAATCAGACCTACATGAACATCAAGTCTGGTTTTCTTGCAATATATGTTCATTCTCAAATAACAATGAAAGTACAGAAAAATAGACTTCCTTTTATTGGCTAGTCCCTCGAACTTTTCCAACTTAAAGGATTCCTTCCTTGTTCCCAAACGAAATTATAATGCTTTCCGTTTATCATAGGCTCTCCCACCTCTAAACGGTTTTCGCATTTGTCTACTTTTTTGCAAAACAAACTAATAACAATAATGAGATGGAGAGCATCTTAGAATATGATAAACAGAAGCAGTTTTATGTACAAGTGTTTCGTCCAGTTTTAATCTGTAAAGATAATAGGGCGGTTAACCTTTGATCAAGGTATAGGTTGGTTACCTCCCTACACAGTAAGAGCTGACATCAGCTATTTATAGAATAGGCCTACTTGTGAAGAGATAACCCTTTTTCTTCCCTTCGTCGACACTTTAGCCTCATGGAATTTTGTAACATGGACGATCTACCTTATGTACCCTGTAAAATTTAGCATTTAATGTATTGTGTGTCGAAGCTGTTATGATCAGACTGTAAGTTCTGTACAGTAAGGTCCTGATCTACAGTACCCGTGAAAAATGTATGGATCGTGATTTACGTTGTCCACAAAAAATACCAAAGTGGTACATAGTACTCTAAGGGTTGAAACTGTTCGAAAATGACAAAAATAGATCAAGATCAGACAGTACATAAGCCTGTGTAATATTTTTTAAATATCTTATAAGATATTGTAAACGTAAAAAATTCTTGTTTCATTTTCCTTAATTACTCAGTATATTTATTTCATTCGGTGTACTTGAAAGGATAAAGTTATTACCAAACCTATCACTGCTTATACAACTTTTTACGTCGCTGCTGGTCAAGGCTTTTGAATGGCTCTTGAAGTTTACATTAGAAGTTTTATAGGTTTGTACAAGGCATTTGCAGAAATTAGTTCAAACTAATTTTTATTAAACGATATATATATAGTAATAGTTACTATGTTGTTGTTGAATATATCCAGATCCTTAAAGATTTAAAAAATAATTTTGATTTTTTTAGTGGTTTGCGCCAACTGTGAAGGCTATGATCGGAAGAATTTTGGAAATACTATGCAAAAGTCTCTAATTCCGGTGTAGAAATGTAAAGATTCACTTTGTTACAAGCAGGCTAAGATTCTTTTTGACAAGCAAAATGATAATGTTTTAGAAGAAAGTTGTTGAATATTTTTTTTCTTTTTACTATTTGTAAAAAAATGAAAGAAAGAAAATACCACTAAAAAATTGTAAATGCATGTAGATCTACGTGAATAACGATCTAAATATCACTTTGAATAATTACTAACTTACATAATTATGCAGTGTCGCCTTTGATGCCCCTACAGAAGTTTGCTTTTTAAAATCATGTAATAATGAAAAATTCTGTACTTGAATTCATGCGCAATTTCTCCATTTTCAAACTTTGAGTAGAATTTTGAAAATTCCAATGCTTTTACATGTTTTCTCACATACGCATCATCACTTTAAATGATAATGATGATTATGATGATAATAATGGTACAAGATAATTTAAGATTCCTCTCTTAACCTCTGTCTTTTTTTATCCTGCATTTTAGTATCATTTGTCATGATCTTCCTTTTATGTGTGTGTGTGTGTGTGTGTGTGTGTGTGTGTGTGTGTAAGGGGGGGGGGAACAGATACAAAAATGTCATCACATTTTTTTCTAGAAAGTCAATATTTCTGAAATTGTCCACCAAAAGATTGCGGCTTCTATGATGCCATGCATCATAAATTTGTCTTGTCTTTGTTAGTAACAGCCCGGAAAGGTGTATTTTGGAGAGTTTTGAGTAGCTAGGTGGCGAGTGAATATTTATGAGCCATGCTCTGGCAAAAGGGGGCTTAATGCATCTCCGTGATGTATTATTTCAATCAAGTTATCACATCAGCATGCATCCATAAAATTTATTTTGTCAAAAAACCAATACAATTATGAGGCACAATGGTCCTTGAACATACAGAAAATTGACCAATAGCGAAAAGTTTCGACCCAGGTCAGCCTGCGCGGACTGCGCAGGCTGACCTGGGTCGATACTCTTCGCAGATGCATTAAGCCCCCTTTTCAAAGAGCATGGCTCTTATATTTTTCTTTCATATAGTTATTTTCTTGGCACATTAAGTTTGTGGTGCAGCAGTGATGGCTGACATCACAAAATTAATGGAGGCTGGTAAGGCCTTTGGCCTTTTGGGAAAGGAAATCCAAGCCTAATGTAAAGGGTAAGCAGGATAGACTGAGAGACGAGAGAGCCCAGGAGAGGGAAAGGGATAAGGAAGAGCGAGAGAGAATGAAGGAGTTAGAGCTCTCTCTCTTTCTCTGTCTCTCTCTCTCTCTGTCTCTCTCTCTCTCTTAGTGATCGTCAAACCAATATTCCAAACCTGACATTATAATACCTGGTGAAAACAGGGAACGATTCTCGCGAAATATCAAACTAATGTTTGAAAATGGCATCCAGATAATATCTTGCCGTTTAATGACATTATCAGGAAACCATTTTGAACTTAGCCAACTTTTTGCTGAATACAATTTTACCATTTTTAGCCCGTTATCGAGTATGCTTGAGTTTAAACGAATCTGAGAAAAATGGTATTAGAATATATTATGGGAAAATGAGAAAAGGCTGCTGATAATCAGTACTTTCTCCTTTTCCAAAAATTGTTTTCTATCCTATCAAATACAGATTCCATCACTTTGAGCCATATTTAAATTGTCGTCTAAAAAAGCTTTCAATCTGGACAAGCCTACATTTTCGTCGTGAGGTAAACAGTTTAAAACTTTGTGATAAATGGTGAATATCGCCAATGTTACTTATCCTGACAGTTCAAAGTGCGAGCCTCAAAAGTCTCTGTCCTCCTTTCTCCTCAAGATTACTCGAACTCAGAAGGTTCCGAATGCATCAAGTTTTATAATTCAAGGTGAACCTTTGGAAGCATAGCTATTGTTGTTCCTGTCACGATCAGACAGAACAATCCCGTATGGTTTTAGAACTACGTGGTCAAGCTTCCTAATTGCAATAAAGGGAAATAATTCAATGATAGATTAGACAAAGATGATATTCCTCGTCAATGATTATCTCCCTTGTTATCTTTGGATTTAAGTCCGTCCGTCAGTCAGTTAGTCTCTCTCTCTCTCTCTCTTGAGGGTTATCAAGCTCATCAAATTATTATGAAAGGATTGAGTATTTTGACCTCTTACTGTACAAAATCACTTAATCCATATAAGTGATTTTAGGAATGAATATATCAACAGCCTATCAAAATCTCTCTTTTTAATGATATAAATAGTATTGTAGTAAAACGAGTATTATTTTTGTTTCTGGTAATCTTGTCAGGAGGTGAATATTCAACAGTTTGGAATCAAGAGAAACCCTTTACTCTTTTCCACGCAATGACGACTTTTAACGACCCTGAAAAAGAAAACTTTTGAAAACATTGTGAAAAAAGGATAAAATGCTTGTAACCAGCATTTTCTCCTTTTCCCACGATGTTTTCTACCCTTTCCCAATGAAATTTCAAGTTATGGGTCACATTCATTTTGTCGTCTGCAGATATTTTCAGCTTGGGCCAGCCTAAAATTTTGTCTTTTGGCAAAGGGTTGATAGAGCAAACTGTTAGATGCTTCTTCCATTCATATTTTTTTCTCCTGAGATCACAAGCTCAGTCGGAAACGTTCATGGCTTTGAACCAGAGGTCGCTGGTTTAACAGCTTAAGCAATTTCTCCCCTAGAAATTGATGATTTTCATTGCTACAGAATTCATTCCTCTCTTACCTTTGATCATTGTTTTGGTGATGTTAATACTGGGAGGGCAGACGATGGCTTTAGAAGCATTTAGAAGAAACGTAACTCCGGGAAAATATGGATAAGTGAACTGGCCGCTGCGATATAAATCAAATCATGTTAATAACGCCGTTAACCCTTTGCCTCACCATCTCGAATTTTTAAAGCCTTACGGAAAGAGGCCTTTGAAAATGGTAACATCCTTCCAATCTTCAGTTTTTGAGTCACATTTAATTTGTCGTTTCCAAATGCTTTCAATTTGAACAAGTCTAAAATTTTGTCGTTTGGTAAAGATTTTAACACCATTAAAAAAAGTAAGCAATTACCCAGCGACGCTTTCGACTGCAGGGACGCAAAAAGGTCGATCATAGTATGATAATTTGGCTCAAAGTTCACCCTTTTCCTGCTAAACAAATTAAATAAAACTTTCAAGCCGATAGTAAAAATCCGAATAATGTTATTTCAAACTGATTTTTTTCCAAGATCAGACTGCACGTTCTGTGCAGTCTGATCTTGACCTACCCTGTCCGCTAAAGGTCAGTGACACACACTTGGTATCTTAAGGCCTAAAAAAAAATATCTGTGTTTCGGGTTTCCCTACCCTACCTAGAAAATGCTGCTGATCCTAAACTTTTTATGCTACGATTGGAAAAAAAAAAAGATCTGTCGGGTGTGATTTCTTTACATGGTCCATGTAAAAAGTTTTTGGAAAAAAAAACCTACTTACCCTACCTACAGCATCTCGGACCGAAACCCTAAACACAAACACAATTTTTTGTTAGGCCTAAGGAATAACACTTTCACTTCTACAGGCAATTTGCGAGAGTAGAGCAATTTCTCCCATCATATTATTACAACTGACCAATGCTCTTTGAAAAGGGGTTTAATGCATCTTTGAAAATTATTGACTCAGACCAGCTTGCGCATCCCGAGCAGGCTAAATTGTGTCGAAACTTTTTTGCTTTTGGTAATTTTTTTGCATGTCAAAGGACCACGATACCTCAGGATTTAGCCGGTTGTCGGACAAAATGAATTTTTCGGGTCCATTATTATGTGATGAATTGTTTGGTATAATGCATCACGGAGTTTACAAGCCCCCACTGTGCCAGAGCGTAGCTCATTTCTGTATTCATGTTAACACATTTATTGGTGCATATTACCACTATTTAACAAGGATCTTTCATATAGCCGCTGAAAATTTGTTCAGAAAGAAAAGATAAGATAGATAAATCCTTTATTTAAGACTTATGGTGTTACAGTTGGAGTAAGGTAAAGTAGAACGGAAGTAATATCAGAGGCCCTGTGTAGCTCAATGGTAAAGGTGTTGGAGTAGTAAATAAGGCGCCTGGGGTTCAATCCTTAACCGAGCCATTGGGTTTTTGTCTTGGTAGTATCCTTGAGCAAAGCATTTCAGAACACAGCCCAGTTCTGATAAAAACCAATCAAACACAATGTATAATTCAGCCATCGCCGTAATTTAACTGAAATGATGTTGAAAGCGGCATGAAATACCCTTACACCAACCAACCGTAAGTTTGAGCCGTTCAGGAAGTCATGAGAAATGAGTTTGTTAGGGAATAAAGAGTAACCTCGCAAGTGATATAATATGCATCATCACATTCCATTTAACCCTATACCTAACGAATTCGAGTTTTAGCTACCTTGGGGTAAAAAAGGGCTTTTGAAAACATCGTGTGGAAAGGAGAAAATGCAAGTAACCAGCGTTTTCTCCTTTTCCGTTAATGTATCCGATCCTTTCAAAGACACATTTCAAGATTTAAGAAAAATTCAAATTTTCGTCTGAAAATGCTCTCGATTTGGGAAAGTCTAAAAGTTTGTCGTTCGGTAAAGAGTAAATATGCTGACAGCTATACTTTAAGCTAAGTTGAAGTATAAATAATTCACTCTATTGGATTTTACAAGTGGAAAAAAGATGGCTGCAGTAAACACACAGGTGGGTGGAGTGATACATATGTAACTAAATATACATGAATTAATGCGAGTAAATCTAAGAAGATAAACCTTTATAGCGCTCAACCTGGATGTAATTGCTTAGGCATATAGTGTAAATGAAGATCAGACTGCACATTATGTGTCTTGGATTTACACTGTCCGCTTATTTAACAAGTATTCTATGGAAACAATGCTTGGAAAATGCAGAATACTGCATCTTTAGTAAAGGCATAGAATGACCATCTCATTTATACAACTGTTAGGCGTTTGCAAAATAATTATTTACCTACCTACTCCCTCTCTTTCTCTCTCTCAGCCTGAAGGCCCCGGGCTTCAGCCTCGCAAGAAGCACTAAGTTTTTTTTTTGTGGGAGTGTCCCTGAGCAAGATAAATCAGAGCTCTAGCCTAGTATTGGTGAAACATGCATGAAGACGTGAGCTGTCGCCATGGTATGATTGAAATAATGTTGAAAGCGGCACAAAACATCTTTTAATCTCTCTCTCTCTCTCTCTCTCTCTCTCTCTCCACCATCCGATGTCTTTTTAAAAAAAAAAATCTATATTTTCAATATTTTATAATAAATCCTTAACCGAACGAACCCGTGTTTTAAGCACCATGAGGAAGAGTATTATTGAAAATATGGTCTCCTTTTCCCACTATGTTTTCTACTATCTCAAAGATAACTCCCATTATTTGATCAACATTCTCAAATTGTCGTCTGCAAATGCTTTGAATGCTTTGCGTAAGTTTGCCGTGTGAGAAAGAGTTGAAGTAAAGTTTATTGTAGAGTAGAGGATGAATATCTGTATAGGCGACTGAATCCTTAGGCTGCTAAGCGGGACTCGCTAACCTTTTGCGAACAGCGTAAATCAAGATCAGACTGTAAAGAACGTGCAGTCTGATCTTGGATCTACAATGTCCGATAAGGACAATTCTTTCCAAAAAAAAAAAGTTGAAATGTCATCTTTCAGGTTTTTACTATCGACTTGAAAAGTTCATTTATTTAACAGGACAAGGGCTAAGATAAGACTTGTATTTAGAATAAACACGTTTTGGACTTTCTATAAACATCCCGGTGTTTATTTTAAAGATAATAACTTTCTTACAGCTAATGGCACACAACTGTGGACGATTTTTTTCTGAGATCAATTTTGAAAAACATTTGGTTACAAAAAATGTCTCGAAACGAACCATGTCCACCGTAATTCCAAATACGGTAACTTGATTTGCATGTGTGTGTGTGTGTGTGTGTGTGTGGGTGTGTGTGTGTGTGTGTGTGTTTGTTAAACATTAACTCGTGTCTTTTCCAAAATATTTACGTGGCAGTTTTCAAAGTCCCTTTCCCTTCAAGACTTGCTTCATGAGAGAAGTGGTTAGGGTACAGACTGACCTCTACATGGACATTCCATATATCGATTCGACCAAACAAAGTATTATAATTTTGTCAGCCGTGTAGATATATATGCGACCGACCACAGGCAAACTATAATTAAGCAGGTTATTTTTGTATGAACTTCTACCGCACCTTTAACTACCCTGGCGGAGAAGTCATCTGAAAACATTGTGGGAAAAGGAGAAAATGCTGGCATCCAGCATGTTCTCCTTTTCCCACAATGTTTTCTACCCGTCTCACAAAAAAAAAAAAATCCCATACTTTGATTTTGATTTAATTTGTCATTTGTATTTACTTTGAATTTGGACGAGTGTAAAGTTATGAAATTTGGTAAAGAGTTGAATTAATAGTGTAAGCAGAAAGGTCAGAGCATGTCATCAAAAGTACTTTGATCGATATGGCATCACACGATACGTGTCTCATAGGACCATTGGGCATAAAAAAAAATAACACTATTTCTGCTAGCCTTGTCGAACCTGTCTCTGAGCATCCAAGAACCCGACTGTATCTCGAGCAAAATAGAAAAAACAATATTATAACAATCATTGTCTGATCCTTTCGCCTATCTTTAATAACCCTTATCCTGCAAAATACTAGTAAGTTGAATTAAACTTTCAAGCCGATAGTAAAAAACCGAATAATGCTACTTTAAACTTATTTTTCGGAGAAAAAAAAATCGTCTTATCAGACAGTGTAGATCCAAGATCAGACTGTATGTTCTGTGCACTCTGATCTTGATCTACACTGTCGACAAAAGGTCAGTAAGTCATGCTTGGCAGCCTGAGGGTTAACTCTTCATCGAAGAACAAAAGTTCGGACAAAATGAACGCGTTTTGCAGATGAAATGGCTTGCAGCAAGCGAAAAGGGCATTCGGACATTTGCGTAAAGTGTCTTCTCGGATCAGCCTGCGCAGTCCGCGCAGTCTAATCCGAGACGGCACTTTACGACTTCATTAGATTTTGTGCTACAGTTGACTTGTGCAAAACAGAAAATTACATAAAAACGGAAAGTGTTGTTTCGGATTAGCCTGCGCGGAATGCGCAGGCTGATCCGAGACGACATTTTACGCAAATGTCCGAATGCCCCTTTTCGCGTGTTGCAGGCCATATTTTATTACATACATGTATAATTCACTTAACAGCATTGATCTTTTCAGGGACGAAAAACGTGGCGAGAATTTTTTTTTTTTTCAAAAATAGAAACTGCTGTTCATCAGCATTTCTTCTTTTTCCCCATTTTTTTTTTTCAATCTCACTTATTCCGTTGGGTCGTATAGCGAATGAAGGAATTATTTTCATACCGGCCCTGCATTTTTTTTTTTTTTTTGGGGGGGGGGGGATGTTAAGAAAAAGTAAAGTAATAATTGCCAAATCATTTGTTTTCGTGCGATAGTCCAAAATATCTTAACCCTCAGGGCGCTTAATAAATTGGAAATTGTCAGTCTAGTTATAAGACCCAAATAATTGAAAGATAAAAGTTGCAAAGTTTTAAGGGACTTTAAGGACTGTTCAGACTGTTTCAGCACTCTAATGAGTGATTTCAAAGCACTGTGGGAACCGATCATAAACTTCGGTGATAGATCGTCAATAAAGCAGTCTAAGGGAATTAAAGGCTTCAAAGTTTAGGCCTAGTCCCATACTTACCATTTATTCTAAAAAGTTTAGGCTAATTCTATGTTCAGAAAGCAACGCAATTTTTGATTGGCTACACTATTTGGTGTAGCCAATCAGAAATTGCGTTACCTGGAGATTCGTTTAATTCTTGAGAATAAGAACAAAGTAGGCCCTACACTTTAGATTGTTCGTTGAATACGGCCAGAAGATTACTTTTCGATCTCTGACAGTGACGATCAAGGTTCAAGAGATTTCGACTGTTCAAATCCTTAAATAAAATAAAACGATATCGGAAACAATTCAATCGGTAATGTCGGATTGGCTCGCCGACTTTCCTCGGCATTTTTCCGTACATGCCCACCAATTCGAACGAGAGAAGATGACGATATTGATATACTAGATAATACACCAGACACTTTGAAATGTCATCGTACATCAAACACCAGCATGTTGCCATACAATAATTTGTATTTATATTTCGTCACAAAATAAACCCAAACTGCCGATGTACTTCGATATTGTACAACAGGATTGTGTGTAAGTAAACTCTGCTGGATCTAATAAACTTGAATTTTGTGAAGCATGAGATGTTTTACTACATGTGACTCATATAATGTTGCTAGTTACGAGTATAATGTATCCCATGAGATACCTTTACCGAATACAGGTGAATTGGATTTTGATATACACAAACATGTACTGCATAGCGTGTAAATACGGAATACCGTTAGGACCATCGCCTATGAATTTGTTGATTTTAAACGCGATGCTCGATAGTACGATGGTGATAACGCGAAATCACGATACTACGATGGTGATAACGCGATAGTTCAATGATGATAGTGCGATATAATATCGTGTTTTCATCATCGTACTAACGCTTTATCGTCATCGTACTATCGCGTTATCACCATCGTACTATCGCGTTATAATCATCGTACTATCGCGTTATCGTCATCGTACTATCGCGTTATCGTCATCTTACTATTGCGTTATCACCATCGTACTATCGAGCATCGCGTTTAAAATCAACAAATTCATAGGCGATGGCCCTAACGGTATTCTATCATCATCGTACTATCGCGCTATCACCATCGTACTATCGCGTTATTATCATCGTACTATCGCGTTATTGTCATCGTACTATCGCGTTATCACCATCGTACTATCGAGCATCGCCTTTAAAATCAACAAATTCATAGGCGATGGCCCTAACAAAATTCCGTATGTAAAGAGTGTAATAATAGTGAATATTTGCTATAAATGTTAGCGTTTACTCAGACATAAATGAGAGATATACTCTACATTTGTTTTAATGTTAGTGCAAATTTTATGAAACATTATCATATTATCCTCCACACCCTCTCTCTCTCTCTCTCTCTCTCTCTCTCTCTCTCTCTCTCAGCTGTTGCCGTTGAAAGAGGCCGAGTTTATATATCTAGCGCCGACAGAAGTGAACTTTTCCCACATAAATCCATGCATTTTATTCTTTTTCTTTCACAGCGAGTTCTATCCTTGTGCAACTTTCACGATTTGAGACACCTTTGTGCTGTTGTCTGCCAATCTTTTCAATTTTGGCCAGTCTACAATTCTGTTTTCTAGTGATGAGTAAATCAGGTCTTTCTACCGTTACAGGGCACGCTGACAGCCAACCCAAACTTTTCGGCCGAAAACGCGGCCGGTCAGTTAAGAAAGGCAATGAAAGGGTTAGGTATGTATATAAGCATTGATGATTTCTCTGTGTGTTTGTCCATGTTTGTCTCTCTTGATGACTGCCAAATTGTTCAATTTGTCCGTCTGTGTTCTCAACTTTTTTGTCAGAGACAGACAAACAGACAGACAGACAGACAGACAAGGTGAATTAAAGGGAAACATACAGATAGACAGAGAAAAAGAAAGACAGAGGGGGGAGAGAGAGAAAGAGACAAACAGACAGAAAACACAGAAAGAGAGAGGAAGAGGTCTATTTTACTACTATGAAAGTAAGAGGAAATATAAAAAAAGTTCCATTGTTACAGTATTTCAACTAACATTCAAACTGCCTAATGAATAAAATAAATTTTCAGAAAACATTTCCAGCGTGTAGTTAAAACCCATCTATTGGGATTGCAATACTACGCTTTCAAAAGTCACTTTCATCATGGTCGCTAAATAATATTTGAGTCATTCTCTTTGAAAAGGAAGCTTATTGCATCGGCAAAAATTTTCTGCCCATGTCAGCCTGCCCAGTCCGCACAGGCTGTCATGGGTCAAAACTGTTTGCTTTCAATTGCGAAAAGGGGCATTCGGACATTTGCGTAAAGTGTAGGCTCGGATCAGCCTGCGCAGTCCGCGCAGGCTAATCCGAGACTACACTTTCCGTTCTTTTATAATATTCTGTTTCGCGCAAGTCTACTGTAGGACAAGGTCGAATGTAGTCGGAAAGTGTCGTCTCGGATCAGCCTGCGCGGACTGCGCAGGCTGATTCGAGACGACACTTTACGCAAATGTCCGAATGCCCCTTTTCGCGTGTTGCAGGCCATATTGCATCACAGAGATATATTAAACCCCTTTTCCAAGGGTATGGCTCAATTCTTTTTCACAGCCGAAATCTTTTACAAAATGCAGTGACTTAAAATTACTAGACCTAACATTCGCTTTTTCTGCATGATCAAAATAATGTAGGCATTGTACTTTGAACTCCAGTCTTTCTTTTTTCTTTGGTCTTAAGAACGTTCTTGGTCTCAGTCTCCAGAATTTTCTAAATTTGAAAATAACACAACTTCTGATTGGCTAAACCAAATGGTTTAGCCAACCAGAAGTTGTGTTACTTTCAAATTTAGAAAATCTTGAAGAATAAGACTAAGAATATTCTTAAGAATGGTTGGTGAATACGGGCCCAGCTCCTGAACTGTATCAGTATGTTTCATCTGGTTCCACTGAAAACTTCGTTCTTGCCTTTCTAGACTAGTTACCAAACGCTGGTCTATTGCCATCGAACCTTCGACCTTCCGAATCACCGCGAGCCATCGAGAGTGACCCAGATGTATACAAAACAACACACACACACAGTCACCAAATGCTGCCCCACAGGAAATAGTTCTAACTGCTAGAAGTCGAAATTCTGTTAAATATAACAATGTTGACATGAACTACAAAATCTCTACCACTGTAAATTGAGCGATGTGTTCTTGCAAAGTCAGAGACTGAACAAGGTGTCATCGATAAGATACAAGATGTTTGCTTATATGTAAATTAAGTCAGTGACCTGTGTTAATCAGGGTCATCTTAACTTATCCCAACGCAACTTTTTTTTCATCTTCATGTTTTTCGCGGGTATTGTAGGGCTTGTCTAGCTACAAGTTCATCCAGGCGATAAGAAAGTGAAAAAGTATGGAAAGTTCATCTAAAATTGAATTCAAATGCCATATCATCAAATTGATATGGTCTTCATTTTTTTTTTTTTTTCAACCTAGATCTACAAACAGAATGTTTTCATTACATTTCCTATTGTGACCAGTAAATGGCTATAGGCGGTGGGTAAAGTCACCAGAGCGGACTGGATCGAATGATTAGTGCAGGCCGAACCGTATCAGATTTAATAACCAGACTTGACCGGATTAGCCTTCATAACCGGATTGGATTATTTTTCTTCATTCTTGTATGGAGTAACCAAGTTTTATCTTTAAGAGGCCGGTTATTCCATATTCGCTTGTCTGTCAGTGCTTTCAGTACTTTGATTATTTGCTTTCCCAGGTACGGATGAAGCAGCGATTATTGAAGTAATGAGCTCCCATTCGAACGAGCAGAGGCAGGAAATAGCCAAATCTTTCAAGACTCAATTTGGAAAAGTAAGTAGATTTGTCCATCCCCTGGTTTCATTTCAGGTTCGAATACACGAACCTTAGCATATGCATCCTTTGAAAGCGTATATTTCCTCATAGTCATGGGCTCCCATTCCTACGAACAGAGGCAGGAAATAGCCAGATCTTTCAAGAACCAATTTGGAAAAGTAAGTGGTTCTTCCTGCCCCCTGCTTTTTTTTTAGTTCACCTGAGCTGTGTCCGTCGTCCGTCGTGCATCGTCCAGGCGTCAACATTTACCTTGTGTGCACTCTAGAGGCCACATTTTCAGTTAGATACTCATAAAACTTGGTCAATATGTTTCTTGGACAAGTTCGAAATTGGGTCACGTCGGGTCAAAAAGTAGGTCACACGGCTAAATCTTAGAAAAAGCGTGTGTGCGCTCTAGAGGCCACATTTACAGCAGTATACTCTTGAAACTTCAAAACCGTAGTCCAGTGACTGAACTGACTGAGATATCCGCGCAACCAAATACTATATACGTGTCCAACTCTTGACGAAAAGACAAATTAGCAAACTTGTCCCAACTGAAAGCATTTGCAAAGAATGAATGAAGGATGTCACAAATGATAGAATATATCAATAAATGGAAGAAAATATTGTTGTAAAAGGAGAAAATGCTGGTCACCGGCGTTTTAACTTTTTCCCACTATAATTCAAAGGACCCAGGGTTGTTAAAACACAAGTGTGTGGTAAACGGTCGAACAAGTCTGAAATAAACAATGGTCAGTTAAGTGGGTTGAGTGTCTGTGAGATTGTAACAGGATGTCTGCGTTCCGTTTCCACTTGCCTTGGTCAGTGATAAAGTGTTTTCCGGAAAATGCATTCGTCATTTAATTGTTCAGTGCTTTACGCCGCTTTTAACAATTTACAATTCTTTCAACGGCGGCAAGTGCACCTGACCATGCGTTCTTGCAGTTTCTGTTTCTAGTACGTAGCACATACTCTTTCCACGCTGCAGACTGCTTTTCCACAGAAACATCGTCGAAGCAATGTTCAGTGATGCTAGATGCGATAGGAATGAATTGTATTGCAGAGACTATAAAAAGTCCTTAAGAACGGTTTGGCTGATTTGAACTAATGACTAATGGATTTAAGCCTGCATCAAAGAACGTTACGAGTTAAAGAATGCCTACCTGTATGCATAGTGCCTTCGCATAGTTTATATCAATGTACTTTAAGATGTCAGTGCATATGACAGGAGGCATCTCATAAGGCATATATTGGCTTTCTCTTCTATATATATACAGTAGGCCTCCCTTACTGGCCATTCTATTAAAGAGAGTGTTCTTCAGATTTTTTTATAACCAACCAAATTTCAAAAATGCTTTTTTGGTGAATTTATAAATGCACTAGCTGGCAAACGTTAAGGTATTCAGTCTAGATTTTTGTCCAGCATTTTGCAAAAGTTTGTGGGAATGCCACGTAATCAATACGTTGAATATACATAATAGATTATGTTAAATGGTGTTCAAATAAGCATGATGACGTCATCTATGATCTCATAAAGATAGACAAGGCTACCGACTTCAGAGAACAGAGAAGTATGATAACATTCGTAGTATTTTTCGGCGTTTGACAGAAAATTTTGAATTACATCTGAAAAGGCCCCTTTAATCTTACAAACAAGCGTTGTTCGAAATGGAGAAAATGCTGGTTATCAGCTTTTTTTCTCTTTTTTTCCAATTTTATTTTTTTTTCAAAATACATTCTTTAATATCGTGAAAAATGAGATTGTTTGGTAAAGGGTTAATCGTTAATACAGGTTTAACTGTATATAGGGTGATACTGTAATGAACGAGCACTTTTAACATACGAAGAAACCTTGTACATCTGACTAATACTTAAGAGATGATACAGCGTAGACGGTTGACATAATCAAAATTTTGTGAAACGATAAATAAGACTAAACAATGTTGCAACTGATTATTTTGTTGGGACTCTCGTCGAGTCACATATCATTAAAAGTAATTAGATCAAAGATATAATCAATGAACTAGACAGGATGATTGGCTGTAGTTCAGCAACTCGGTCTGCAGAACGTTTACAGAAGGCCGATGCCAAGCTTGGTGGCTGAATCGATAACGTGTTTATAGCAAGGGGTCGCCTTTTCGATTCACAACTCAGTCAAAGTCTTTCCGAGAAGTTATGATAGTCATTGCAACAGTATTCATTCCTCTCTCACCCCTGACATTGCTTTGACGATGTTTATGTGCGAGAAAGCAGCCAGCGACTCGAAAAGTATGTTTTGCGTAGTAAAAGAAACTCCAGGAAAGTATGGACCGTGTATGTACGAAGCGCCGCATTATATGTGAAATAATGTTGAACACAGCGTTCAGCACCAAAACACAAACAGAAGATCAACATATTTGCAGCGGTACACAATCATTTATAGAAGATTTGCATTGTTTGAGGCGGCCGCGGTTGATCTACGAAATGATTTTATTGATTTTTGATTAACAAAAAAACATGGTTGTGCGTAGTTTCAGCTGTTTTAACAGGTAGAAGGTTTCATTCAGCTTAAGATCGAACCTTCGACCTTCCGAATCACCGCGAGTCTGACAGCCATTCCGAATGAGGCAAGGTCGTAGGATGCTTATGAGAAGTAATCACAAAATTATATGCTAAATGCGGCGAACTTTCGATCTTAAAAAACTGTATACGCATTATCCATTAACCTAATGAACATTTTTTAGAATCGACACGTACGTGTATGGTGGCCCATAAGAGACATATGTATGACTTGTGCCTCTTTGCCTAATAGTATTTATCGGTTTACTCTTAAGAAGATGACAACGTATTAGTCTCGTCCAGATTGAAAACATTTGCTGACGACAGAATTTGCTCAAATGCCGAGATTTAACTGTAAAAGGGTAGGAGCAAACTGGGGAGAAGGCGACGTACTGGTAACCAGTATTTTCTCCTTTTCCCAACAATGTTTTCAAAAAGAAAAAAAGATTTATTTTTTTTCCTCATGGTCGTTACACCACAAGATTTTTTGTAAGAAAAGGTTGAACGGCTCAAAAATAAAGGATATTTCTGAATCATGAAAAAATACCAAAGTTTTGGAATTTCAAGTGTATTTTTGCCAAAACATTTCACAAAATAACGGACATTGTAAATCGCACAGTAGAGTTTGAAGTTGATCTACGCTGTCCGCAAAAAAAAAATCTGATTTTTATCTATTCTTCCATAAAAACAGCTTATTTTGCATGTCGACGGTCTTTTCAGTGATGAGCATTCAATAGAAAGAAATCAGCAGAATATAAGGACGAAAAGATATTGGTCAGCATTATAAGGAACATACATAGTCATAGTGAATAATTTGTTTCCTGAATGGTGTATCACTGTAATAGATATTGCTTCTGAAATGAGCAATTGCACACAGTTTGGGACCGTTCGGCAAGACTTTTCGAGCGTAGTGACAACGATTTTGGTGTAATTGGAGTATTAAATGACATTGAAATGCTTACCTATAGGATTTAAACCACCTTCCCTCTCTTTCTAGGATCTCAGAGCAGACCTGAAGTCAGAGTTAAGTGGACATTTCGAGGATCTCGTACTGGCCTTATTGGACACCCCGACACAGTTCGACGTCAAAGAACTACATAACGCTATATCGGTAAGAAGGACTTTCATCTGTGTTACAAATTTTTATGGATAAAGTTTTGTTAAACTCTGTTAGAAAAACCATCACATAACAGTGTCAAGGAAAAGTTCTACTCTTTATTATATACCTCCAAAATTTAGGCTCAAATACATGCATCGTGCGTGGACAAAATACACACGACAGGAAGTGTCCATATCAGTATAGTGTCAAAGAGGCTTGCGAACTATTTTCGACTTGGTTTTCTGTTTGATAGGTCGAATATTACGCTGTTATATACTACTCAAAATTTGCTAGGGACCACCACATCTAATTCAACCGATATAATATTTGTGACCTGTATCAGGTATGGTTTTTCAATATGATACATTGCTACACTGATGAAATATACTACCTTTGGAAATTGGTGTTTATAATACAAAACTGCATAGTTGCAACATATACCCATATTTAAATTCCTATGTGATCCCTATCAAATTGTGAGTAGTATATTCATCCACCGTTCATATAAAGAAATTTTCACGAGAGGTTATTCATACCAGCTGTAGCAGTAGTTGTTTGATTTCGTAAAGTTTTCCAACAACATTATTATAAATTACAGTTATATTGTTGACCCAATTTGAGGGTAAATGATGAAGGGTTACTACTATGTCGTAGTACCTATTTCGTGCTTGTATTTGCTTCTTGTTGCTCTACAACATTGAGTCATGCTCTGTGAAAACGGAGTTTAACGCATCTGCAAAAAGTATCGACCCATGTCAGCCTGCGCAGTTCGCATAGGCTGACCTAGGTCGGAACTTTTTGCTATCAAAATACCAGTCTACCCTTATGAAAAAGTTATTTGTAGAACAAAATTGGTTTTAGGGATCCAAAATTATATGATGACTTGCAGGGTATAATCCTCGAAGATGCATTAAACCCCCTTTTGAAAGATCGCTGCTCAAATTTGTTGTACATGTATATGTATCGGTAAGAAACATTCTAACTTCTTAATGTTTACAAGACACGATTGTTACACTCGTTTATACATAAGGCCCAAGATTATCATGCCGCTTTAACGGCAAGAAGCCTTTCACGCCATCTGTTTATTGTGAGGAAATACTGTTACACAGTTTTAGACATAACTCAGCAGTTCGACGTCAAAGAACTCTTTGCTATTAATATTAACTCTTTCAGTACCAAATATATAGACTCGATCCTTGTCGACGACATAAAATAGGCTCCACTGAGACTCAAATAGATTTATATCTCATAGGCTTGACTGAACAAGCGGACGGTATAGATCCAAGATCAGACTGCACGTTCTGTGCAGTCTGATCTTGATCTATACCGTCCGCAAAAGTCCCTGTTTTCGTCTATGGCGCCGAAAGGGTTCAAACTAGGTTTAGCGTCGATTTTTATCACCTGTCGGTCCGCTACCTTTACACTCTGATGCGTTTAAATTTTCTAAAACGAACACCTATGGCCCAACAACTTCACATCTAATACTCTAAAAATTAGCAGTAATGGTTTCCGTCCTAATCTCACTGTCACAACATGTGGGCTTTGGCTTAATGACTCTTGTTCTATCATTGTCAGGATAAAATGACGAGGAATGTTCAAAAAGTTTTCTACATTGTAGTTACGCTTCCTTTCCAAGAGAAATTCATATAACTAATTAACTCTAACGTCCAAACAAAAACCAGTAAACAAAGTTTTCACAAATTTGATGTTTGTTGACTAATGTAGCAAAGGATAATTTGAAAACAGATCCGAAATACTGATGAAAATCGTTCATACCTAGCGCATAAAACAAAATTGCTTTATACCCAGTTATTCTTTGAAAGATTTTTTTCCCCCCCGAAATAATCATACTTGTACACAGTTGTCAAAACTATCTATAGAATTCGCAGAGCAAAATTGGTATTTATGTCATACAGTTTCCTGTATTGGTCAGTGTCAAAGTTGAGTTTTAACCCTTAGGCTGGTAAGCGCGACTCGCTGACTTTTTGCGAACAGCGTAGATCAAGATCAGACTGCACAGAACGTGCAGTCTGATCTTGGATCTACACTGTCCGATAAGAAGATATGTTTCCTCCAAAAATATCTTTGAAATAGGAAAATGTGGGTTTTTACTATCGGCTTTTATTTATTCAGCAGGATAAGGGTTAAAAGAAATAAGGTGCCATTAATTATAACAGCAGGGAGAAGATACTTTCATTTAGGATTGTCCTTGTAGATGTCGGAATTGAAAGCTTCTAAATATATCACCCCTGTACATGTGTACATGTTTATTGAAACAGCATGACAATATCAAGAGATAGTGTGGTTATAGCGTACATAGAACCAAGTTTCAAAGATATTCAATATGCCTTATATTTGTTTAGGGACTTGGCACGAACGAGAGTACGTTGATAGAGATATTGTGTTCCAGAACAAATGAACAAATTGCAGAAATAAAGAAAGCCTACAAAACAGGTAATTAGCTGACGACAAATGTAAATATTGGTACGATGGCGTACCCTTTAACCTGTTACATGATACGTCATTCTAATATACTCACTGAACAGGAAAGTGTCAAAAAAGGAAATATATATATGAGTATAACAGAGAAACGTGCTCATTCTGAGTAGCTGTGCCTTTGCCCAGGATGTCTTAAAAAGCGAACACAAAGATTCTCTAAACTTTGGTTTTGCTTGACAATAGTTTCTGGCATCTTTTTAGTTCGTATTGCCGCCCAATCATGCCTTAGTGGCTTTATTCTTTTTGTCTGAGATGAAAACAAAAGTCAGATTTAGTATTAATCTATTTCAAAGAGGAAGTAGTGGTAGTAGTGGTGTGGTACATGTAGCTGTAGAGGTAGTTGGCGTCGTAGTGGAAGAATTATGATCATACTATTATTAGTGTTAGAAGTCGAAATAATTTAGAAAACCATACGCACCCACACTCACTCTACAAGTATCTAATCTTACTTTTCAGTGTATAAGAAGGACCTTGAAAAGGAGATAAAGAGCGACACAAGTGGACACTTCAAAAGGCTTCTCGTCGCGTTACTGACGGCCAACAGAGAGGAAGTTACAGCTGTAGACCCAGCAAAAGCTGCTGCAGACGCAAAGGACTTCTTTGACGTAAGCTATTTAGCGGAAAGAGTGTAAATCTTTATGGCATCATAATGGTATCACTCAATCCGTACATCAGTTCTGGAATAGGTAGTATAGATCGGCCAATTGATTTCAGTCATGTTCTGCGAAATGGGGCTTAGTGCATCACCGTAATGCATTATACCAAGCAAGATGTCATACAATTAGGGATCTTGATTTACACTATCCACAAAAGTTCCTTGAGTGTCGTTTAGCAGCCTATCGGTTAAATCTTTACTATTGCAGTCAGCCGTTGCCTTGCATATTTTGTACGCGTGTCCATGTGCTCAGGCATCTGTCCGTTTGTCAGCCCGGTATCATGCATTGGGTTATCTATTGCAGGCTGGAGCAAATAAAATCGGCACGGACGAATCCACTTTTAACCGACTGTTGTGCCTTAGAAGTTATCCACAGCTTGTCGCCATGTTTGATGAATACCGAGGACAGTATGGAAAAGAGATTGAACAAGTAATCAAGTCAGAGACCAGCGGCGATGTAGAGGATGGATATTTGGCAATAGGTAATAATATAACTTCACGCTAGAATTTAAGGGTCTTTGGTTCAAGTTTGGTCTTTAATCAGGTTACACCGACAACATAAAAGCAATAACAATACCATGGTATTATTTTCTTTCCTGCTAAGTGCAAATTATTAATCTAATGTCACTTTGATCACTCTTTTATGTTAAACATGTCAAATTTGAAAGTATATTTTGTCAGACGATAAAATAAATATGACTCTTGAATAAAAATATTTGTCTTTGAAAGGATCGAAAATATTGTGGGGGAAATAGAAAATGCTGTTTAAGGGCTATTCAAGTCTCAGTCGTTTTCCGGCATTTGGGCAATTCCTTACAAGATCATGTTACATTTGGGGACGATTTGACGGCTTGGGTAAATTGCAGGTGGAAAACCGGATAAGCTTGAAATTGGATTCGGAATTGTTAGCCAGTCAAGTTGCCGCTCACAAATTAACCGTCATCAGTACGTCATCAACCGTCAAAACAAAAAATTGCCAATAATTAATTTGTATATAAAAGTCCAGGTATTCTTGTAGCTCGAAACTTAGACAAGTATCATAGGAGCGGGGATATATTGCAAGAGATTTTTATTGAAGCTGTAGCAGTCAAGTTTGAAACCAGAATGAAAGCGAAGCATTCTGGATTTGTATTGAATTATGTGGACAGGACTATCACCAATCCTCGAAAAGATATCGGTCAAGCTTGGGAATCGAACCAACAAAGCCCTTGTTTCAAGCCCTGTACATTACCGATTTAGCTACGGGGCTCGACTTATAATAGTTTAGAGACCGGCCTAGAGATTAGTTGAAAAAGAAACGGAATAGTTATTTCATTAATCATTCAAAACACACGAATGTTGAAACATTTCTTAAGTTCCTTTGATCTTTGTTAGCTCTTTTTTTCTAGCTTGTTTTCAACATTATTCTATTATTACAGTTCAGATGGCCAAAAGTAGACCAGGCTTTTTTGCAGAAAGACTATACAAAAGCATGAAAGGTGCCGGAACCAATGACAAAGTTCTGATCCGTGTGGTCGTGTCACGTTGTGAGGTAAGTGTACCTGTTACCGGCACCTAGGTTTTGACAAACTTCTTAAAACCTTAGATCTATATAATTGAGCCGTGCTCTTTGAAAAGGGGGCTTAATGCATCTGCAAAAAGTATCAACCCATGTCAGCCTGCGCAGTCCGGGTAGGCTGACATGGGTCGGAACTCTTTGACATTGGTCAATTTTCTGCTTGCCAATGGACCACCCTTCCTCCACATTCAGTCAATCTTTAGACTTAATGGATTTTATGAATCCATGATTATGTGATCACTTGCTTGGTATCATGCATCACGGAGATGCATTGAGCCCCCTTTTGCCAGAGCAAAGCTCAGATATAAGACAAGGTGTCCAACTGCATTACTAGCCCTACATGACGTCCTGTCATTGACAGTATTTTTCACACTTTTCTTATCTAGGATGGGAAAGGTTGGTAATCTTCTTGTGTTTTACGGTAAGTTACCTTCGATGTAACACATAGAATGAAACAAACGGATGCATATTAAGCGAGTTACTAAGGTCGAGACTTTTGAAGAGAATCATTTTTTCCCTTCCAACCATGAGATGAAAATTTTTATATCGCAGCGAATATATTGAACGAATATGATTGGTCAGTGAAATCTGAACACCAGCTTTGAAATAACGGCTTGATTCTAAAAATAGTTTTGACCCATCAGATTCGTCAGGTATGTAATCTGATGGATTAAAAGTATATTTAGCGTTTGCATTTACCAGATATAGAGGATATTTGTTTTTTTCGGTGAAAGATCGAAATTTATTTCATCGAGTGAACACCATCGGTAATATTTTCACTCGTGGCTGCTCCACGAGTGAAAATATTACCGATGGTGTTCACTCGATGAAATAAATTTCGATCTTTCGCGCCACTCTTGAAAATATTACCGATGGTGTTCACTCGATGAAATAAATTTCCATCTTTCACCGAAAAAAACAAATATTCTATTTATTTCATGCTTTTAACCCTTTCTTGGAGGAGCTTTATCAAAATCCAGTACAGTTATTTTCAATTATTCCCCGTGGCGTACCCCTCGCTCATAGCAACGCATTACAATATTACGTCAAGCGCGAGAAATGTAAGGTAAATGACGTCATATTTCCATCTGGTTGTGAGTCGCGCGCAATTTACCTAGGTAACTAGAATATAAAAATCGGTATTTTCACTGGTCGTACCCGTGTAATATCGAAAAATATTTTCACTGCTATTTCTCGATATCCTACCGGGAAGCATGAAATAAGAAACCATATCATCGTAGGACTTTATCGCTTTAACTACATTTCAGATTTATCAACTAGTTTTTGACCTCCTTATTTGTATCAGCTTAGAACAAATAAGTAGGAAACTTGCGATTTGATAACAGTGTGGACAACTGTTTTTCAACAGAGCCTGTGTGGGTGTTTTGTGGACCTATTTGCGGGCCCACTTGACACTAATATACAAGGGTTTTAACCCTCGATATATAGATACTCCAACGCGCTTATAAACTCTTTAATAAATATATATGATATTTGATAATCCTTTTCTAGTAGTAATTTGATATTTTTTCTGCGTTACCCTATAGGCAAGTACTGTATAGTCTACATGTGTATTTTCAGACACATCATTAACAGCAGCAACTTCTTTTTTCAAAGGATGGATTGTATTTACATCTAAACTTGAAAAAGTTATCTTATTGCAAATTTCACTTTCAACAATACGCAAAACAATGTGAAAAAAAGAGGTAATTGCTTGCGAGCTTACTTTTCATTATTTTTCTTCAAAGCCAACTACAACAGAGTTTCAATGTTCATATTCCAGTACCGTTTACGTCGTCTATTGTCTTTCTTCTTTTTTCTTGTTAAACCAGGTGGACATGGTGCAGATAAAAGCAGAATTTCAAAGCAAGTATGGTAAAACACTGGGAAGTTTCATTGCAGGAGATACAAGCGGGGACTATAAGAAATTACTTCTAAAGCTCATCAAAGAAGCTTAATTACTGATTTAAACCTTTACCACACAATCCCGAGCTAACGACCCTGACAGAGATGGCTTTAAAAAACATTGAGAGAAAAGGAGAAAATGCTGGTAACCAGCATTTTCTCCTTTTCTCACAATGTTTTCTATCCTTTCACAGACAAATCCCGTAATTTTGACCATGTGTAATTGGTCGTCTGCAAGGACTTTCAATGTGTATGATTTGTCTTCTAGTAAAGAGTAAAGTAAGGCATCGGTAACGGACAGCAGCTAAGTCTATCATAGAAGCAACCTCAAAAATTTGATATTATTGTAACAAGCCAATAAATAAACTGCGCAGGACGAGGATTGAACCCACAACCTGTTGGTCTGTTAAGAAACACTCTACCACGTCTATACAATAGCTAGCTCTGTATCAAGGTATTAACAGCGCTAAAATATTCTAGAGCTGGCTACAGTTTTATAATTTTAAACAATTACCTGGTTACATACATTTTCTCTTTTTCCCACAATGTTTTGTACCCTTTCAAAAACAAATCCCAGCGCTTGAGCCACATTTAAATTGTCGTTTGCAAATGCCTTGGACTTGGACTAGCCCAAAATGTCGTTTGATAAATACAATACAATACAACGATAAAATAGATTTCATTCAATAAGGCCACCGGTCTATAATACAGATATGAATACAAATGTTTATTAAAAAATGCGTTAATGCCCCGCATTTATCAATTCTAAAAAATTTGTCAAGTGAATTCTAACCTTTCTTTTTTTACATAAGAGTTGTAATTACTAAAAAGTAAAATTGGTCGACAATTGTACCTAGAGAATGAACGATTAGTTCTGATCTTGTCATATTTTTCACAAATAAAAAGTGTATGACTCCATCTTCTACAATAGTCATGTTTCTTTCTAAAAAGAGTAAATTCAAACACTTTTTTTGTCCAAATTGTGCTAGTAGCATTGTCCATGCATTACCACAACCCTTTCAGTGCCATAGCCGAAAACAGGGCTTTGGTAGGCGGCTTAAATCGAGGTTAGACTGAAAACGTGCAGTCTGATCTTTGATCTATACCGTCCGCTTGTTTAGCTTGTCCTGTCATAAGAACAGAAATCTGTCTGTGACATTTGGTTCTATTTTCAGCCGTCGAAAACGGATGTGTTTATGTACCTGGCACTGTAAGGGTTGATTATTTTGTTTTAAAAATGTTCTACATGTATGTCTACTGTGAAAATGTCAGCTATTATCATCATCACCATCATTATTATTATCACCATTATTGACATATTCATTAAACTACTACTAATTTTACATCTTCTTTAAACTACTACTACTTTTGCTATTACTACTGTTACGGGAGACCACTCCTTCATGCATGGCTTCGTCTCGATTTAAATACAATACTTAACAACTGCGTTAGGGAGATATCTCTTGAGCTCAGTGGTTATGGTATTGGTCTTTTAAACCACGAAAAACGAGGATATTTGTCCGCCATGGGTTCGAATTCCGCCAGATGCGGTTTGTATTTCAGCCATGCATTTATTCATTTGTTTCTTTGTTACGGACTTTGTTCAACAATAACTGTTACAAACACTGCAACTACTACTACCACTACAAGCACTAGTAGTTGTAGTAATAGAAGTAGTTGTGGCAGTATACTTTATATTAATAATTTAATTGTTCATTTTTTGTTGTATTTCCATCTTGTTTTTTTTTTTTTTTACACTTAGTAACGACATTAGTTCTGCCTTGAGTCATGAACACCAAAAATGCATGTATGAGAAGGGTGTGGCGTAAAAATGGCTTGCATCACGCGAAAAGAGGCATTCGGACATTTACGTAAAGTGTCGTCTCGGATCAGCCTGCGCAGTCCGCGCAGGCTAATCCGAGACGGCACTTTACGGCTACATTAGATTTTGTTCTTCAGTAGACTTGCGCAAAACGGAAAATTACATAAAAACGGAAAGTGTCGTTTCGGATTAGCCTGCACGGACTGCGCAGGCTGATCCGAGACGACACTTTACGCAAATGTCCGAATGCCCCTTTTCGCGTGTTGCAGTCCAAATAATATTTTCCTGAGACAACAGACTTTGAAAACATTCTTGTCACATACAGTTAGGCCATGCTCTGGCAAAAGGGGGTTTAATCTAACTCCGTGAGCCATTAGACCAAGCAAGTCAACACATAATTATGGATCCATAAAATCTAACAACCTTCTGAATCTACATGTAGAATGGTCCTTAGACATGCAGAAAATTTACTAAAAAGCAAAAAGTTTCGACCCTGCGCAGTCTGAACTGATTCGATACTTTTTGGGGATGCATTAACCCTTTTTCACACATTGTGGCTTATTTGGTGGGCTTACATGAATACATGTAAAAAAAAATAGCCAAATACATGTAGGTTTAAATCAGTTGTTGAGAGTAATTTCTTCTTTTGCCACAATGTTTTCAAAAGGGGTGTGGAATATATATTATGGTAAATGTATGATATGTTTCAAGATACGAAAATGTAATTCGATACTATGCTACATATATGTTTCATTTACAATACGTCTTCTTATATATACTACAAGACAAAGACAGGAGTAAATTTTCGAGCGTATCTGAATCAGATTCAAAAAATAGTTTGAAAGTGAAGTCAGTGTTTCGGATGAACTTGTGTGAAATTTTATATCATTGTATCTTCTAATACTTACAAAGAATCCGAACTCACAAACCATTCCTAGTCTTACTCTTCAAGATTTTCTAAATTTGAAAGTAACACAAGTTCTGGTTGGCGCGAAACCAAATGGTTTATCCAGTCAGAAGTTGTGTTACTTTCATATATAGAAAATTCTGTAGAATAAGACAAAGAACGTTTTTGAGAATGGCTGGTGAATACGGACCCTTGTCTCTACTAACGCTTTCAAATTTCGTAATCGTTGTTGTAACCTTTTGACATTTATAATTTGTATACATGTTAGTAGTTTCTATAATTATTATTGGAAGCCGCTCGAAAGCGGCTTCCAGTAGGAATGTACCTAAACTATTTACCATGTAGATGATCAGTAATTATTCGATAGGTCATAATTTTTGTAAAATTTCTAATAATGTGTTGTTGTGACAGAATTACTCCATGTGACTCTTTCTTAAGTATTCCAACAGACCTACATGAAATTCAAACCTGGTTTTCTTGCAGTATATAGTTCATTCCCAAATAACAATAAAAAAATACAGAAAGATAAACATCCTTTAATTGGCTAGTCCCCCGAAGTTTTAAAAAAAAAAAAGAAACACAAAGAAGAGATCACTGATAAAAATTGTAAATACATGTAAACATCACATGTGAATAACGATCTTAATATCACTTTGAATAATTGGTAACTTAAATAATTCTGTAGTATTGCCTTTAATGCCGCTATAGAAGTTTCCTTTCTTAAATCATTAAATAAATGGAAAATGCTGTATATGAATGTGCCATTTCTCCATTTTCAAATTTCGAGTAGAAATTTAAAAATTCCTATGCTTTTACGTGTTTTTTTCCCCCCAAATAAACATCACTTTATGATATTAATATAATAACAAGATTATTTAAGATTCATCTCTAAACTTTCTTTTTTTTTTTTTAAGAATTAGAATACATGTACATATTATTTTGTTTCTCTTTTCCTTGCATTTTAGTACCATTTGTCATGATTTTCCGCTGGTGGGGGTTGGGGGTAAAAACAGATACAAAAAATGTAATCACAATTTCTCAAGAGAGTCAATATTTCTGAAATTGTCCACCAAAAGATTGCGGCTTCTATGATGCTATGCATCATAAATTTGTCTTGTTAATATATGATGTACAACAATATCTTTTACCCTCTAGTTGCCATCCAAAACACTGTATCCACAACATACCCTATAGTCTGGCTCTACGGATAAGAAGAATATGTTCTAGAGAATGTGATTTCCAAGTCCGCACCAACGAATCGTCAAAACAGCTCCAGAGCAGAGGATATAGTATCAAATCTATAGCCAGTGCCATCTCAAAGGCAAATGCGGCCCAAAGGAAAGAACTTCTTAATAATAAGACAAAGCCAAGTCAAATTGACAGAATTCCCTTTTTTGTCACTTACCATCCTGATATGCCAAAAATACACAAAATACTTGAGCAACACTGGCCAAAAATTGAATCCTCCAGCAAATTAAAAAGAATTTTCCCCGAAAAACGATTGGTGGCCTACAGGAGACCAAAAAGCCTCAAGGACATTCTTGTACGAGCAAAACTAAACTCCCAAGCCAAACCAAACATAATCGGGTATTCAGGTCCGTGCAATACATCACGCTGTCAGACTTGCAAAATTATGCGTCCTTTGCAAACGTTCAAATCTATGCTTGGGGCTACGTCTTCTATCAAAGGCACTTTCAGTTGCAAAACAATGAATACTGTTTACCTTATCAGCTGCAAGGAATGCAATAAACAGTATGTGGGTGAAACCAAACAGGCCTTGAATAAACGGATGAATCTGCACCGCTCAGACTGGAAGACCAGCAAATTCAACAGATCTCCTGTGGCAGAACACTTCAACACTGCAGGACAGTCTTTTGAAGACGTAGAACTATGCGTAATTGAGGCCAAAGAGACATGGTCAGATTCACAGCGAAAAGAACGTGAAACCTACTGGATAAGGAGACTATGCACAGTACAACCGTCGGGAATCAACAAAAACGATGTCTAATAGAACAAGTGTTTAATCCCTGTCATAACTCTAAAAAATTCACCAGGCTAATTTTAGACCTACATTAAATAAGCAATCCTAAATGCTTACCAATTCTAGAAATCTAAAAAGTAACCCATTTTCTGACAAAACTAGGGTTGACTATTGAGGCCAAAATCTACTATTGCGATAGTATTGACATTGGAAAAAATACTATTGCAATAGTATTGATATTGCCTGTTACTATTGCAATACAATTGCAATACTATTGGATGAATTGCAAGAGATGAATTTCACCAAATTACATCTCCGAGTAGTTTAAATTCTACTTGAGTATAGTTTTGAATAGCAAATAAAGTGGAAAATAGAGTTAAATGCAAGATGCTCAATAAATTTCAATGACAATTTTTTCTAAATGCAGATGGCTCACAAACAATTTAACATACCTAATTACTCTGAACTTTTGAAAAAGTCAACTTTTAAGGCTGATTGATATACAACAGCATGCAAAGCACAAAATGCTGACAAATGCTGGTGGTTCATAAACACACCTAATAAAAAGTAATTATAAAGCAACTTTAAACTTTTAAAGAAATCACCTTTTAAATGTGAGCCCTTAAGGTTTTTTTGAGTTGATAGAATTTATCTAATTTTACCCATAATTGGCCAATATATTCAGACAGAAAAAATAATTATTTTTGTTTAGTCTCCAAATCTTTAGGAAATTATCATTCTGAAAAAAAGGGGGTGGCCGAAATAATAGGTTTTACCTTGTTGTATGTGTATCCAAAAAGTGTGTTGTATTGAGATATTTGTATGAATTTACTGCTTATAGTCATTAAAAAGCTGAAAAGACGATCTGAAGTGACTCTCATCTGACAATGTCAAAGAGACATTTTGTTGTGTCATGGGTTTCCGTGTTTTTTACTCCGATCAGTTTTTCATGTCTGTTAATTTCTGGCTAGGTATTTCCACATGATTTGACAAAAAAATTGTCAATGAGGGTAACAAGTGACTTCAAAACCTGTCATTTTTCACAAGAAAAGCGTATAATGGCCTTTTTTGTCCATGCATTTTCTTACGCGAAGTCTCGGGTGTAACCAGAATCTGTTACGTGACTTTCAATTCTGTAACGTGATTTACGCAATAATTTGCGCGAGTGGGAACACTGTTAAACGTTATCTTACCTTTTTTAGCCCGAGAAAGAAGTAGCTTTCTAATACGAGTTAAGTCATAATACAGAAGTGGATGGCATAGATCCAAGATCAGACAGCGTGTTCTGTTTAGTCTGATGTCTATCTACACCATCCGCCAACTTTGAAAATCGCCATCTTGCCATCAGCAGAGTAAATCAGAACGACCATAATGTAGATCTATATGAAAAGCCATCTGTCTACAAGATGCCTGTCGGCCTGTCGTGGGTACACAAATGTTTGCAGTAAAATTTGGATAAGGGTAATGACGTAACACGCAAATCATTCGAAGCGACTGAGTTGTAACGCACCTGTTTAATTTACACACTTAAACTGGTCTGCTCGAAGAAACTTACATCTGGCTGCAGGTCGACCTCCAATCAATTCAAAGTGACCATGCAATAAGCCTATTTCATGCACGATTTACATGTACACCAGCTGATAAAGCCTTTTTGCATTTAGTAATATAGCTGTTTCAAGAACACGCCAGTCGTGTCACGTTTTGTGTAGTCAGCATAAAAAAGTGCGGCTGTTTTCTAAAAGTTAATCTAATTCCTTGCAGCCGAAATAAAAGTAATGCATTCGAAATGGATTACTGATAAATAAAGAAAAGAAAGAACGAGGTTTAGTATTCATTTTTCATAGTAGATTTATTTATTGCTTATGGAGGGACAACACGCATGGTTATGGTTTTGGCGGCCTATGTAGATTAAGATTAGACTGTAGGCAGACTGTTTGGTCTGATCTTTGATCTAAATCCACACTTTTCGCTTTGGTGAGAAGTTTTTAACAAAAACACCCTTGGTGTTGCAATTATTTTGGTCTAATTTCATGACTTAAAATTATCGCTGAGTTAATCAGCTCTCGAAGGATTCGTTTTCGTAACGATGAACATTGCTATGCAGAAATGAATATTATGCAGCCGATCATTATTGAAAACATATTCCAAAAAATTACCCGTCAAATATTTTGGGAAATTAACGTTACGGAATGTCCGAATATTTAGGAAAACTTGCTTTTGGAAGTGTTAAGAGAAAGAATTAAAAAATAAATTATTTTTGTAAATAATTGAACGTGTCCGAACTTTTAGGACGTTCGAATACATTAGCGAATTGCAGCATTTTCTCCCTCTTTCTTGTCAATGAAACTATCGAAACTATCGATATTTGAAGTAACTATCGGCGATAGTTATCGATTTTCAACATAACAATCGATGCTCACCATCGCGATCCATCGATAGTTCGATGTATCGTTACACCCCTAGACAGAACGCTAGACTTCCAGAATACTCTAGTAAATCAAATCAGTTGTCTATCCTGTTTTCAGACAAAGCTATTTTGTCTAAGCTATTTTTAGATAAATACGCTTACACACCTGAAGCCACTTTGGCTTATCAGTTAATTTCTAACCCCTGATGAAGGCAGTATGCTGAAAGCGCTCGGGTAAATTTATTATTTCAACTGTTCGAGCACATTATATTTCTCACTTATATATATATGTGTGTGTGGGGGGGGTGACTTCCTGTATAAGACCTTTACTATGGGGGCGTCAAAAAATGTGGGGTGTATAAATCACCCCACATTTTCTCATTGTTCTCTTGAAGGTTGACAGGGCCTAAAGTATTATCTGGTGAAATATTATGTCACCTAGGTTTTAGGTAGATATCATATATATAAGAAACTGCAGTTACTTCCCTTTATACAATTTGTCAAAACGAGTCGGGTTGTACTGATAAAGCGGTCTGTGAGTATATATAAAGCCCCGTAATTCTTGGTGCATGTTTACCTGTAGGTATTACTCGAACAAATTGACCTGAAATTGACCTCTTTGCAAGGAACAATTTGATAGTGAATTTTTAAATCATCGCGTATAATCGGACGTACGGAAATTCTGTTAACGGTAGATATCTGGTTTTACTCTTTCAGTGCCAAAGTCAAATTAAGAAGGTTTTGCGGATGACATTGATCAAGATCAGACTGCACAGAAAAATGCATCTTGGACCAATATCATTCGCCAAGAACTACCGATCAAAACCAACAGAATCATGTATACTTCAGGTATTTTAAGTATTCTTTTCAGACACGATGAATCAATTAGCCATATCAAGAGTTGAAAATCGTTCACATAGTTCCGCATTCAGACGACAATAGACGAAGCTTAGTCTGGACCGTGAGTAATTCAAACGTCTGCTAAATAATAACAGAGGTCATATATTTCATGTCAATTTGTTCAAGAAATAAAAGCCTACATTTTCTTTGCTCATTATCAAATATGCAACGTTCAATGAATTTCATTTCCCTCAAGCTTAAAGGAACGCTTATACTAGTATCTAACAATTAGTTATTGAATGCTCAATTTTTCTTTTCGTTAAATGCATAACTGATCCCAGTACAGTTTATGTATAAATAGATAATGAAATATTCAAATGTGCGTTATTACTCCGGTTATTTTCTTTATTAAGTAACGATGAACAGATATGGGCCAATCAGTCCGGTCCACATGACTTGAAGCCAGACTTAAACAATACATTTTTATACATAAACTAATATTTACAAATACTTTCTATATGCCAAATAATTTAGCTAAAGAAAAACGCCCTGAAATTCGGTAGAATTGGCATGTGTGTCATATACCTGATGGTAAGAAAATGTGGGGCGATTTATACACGCCACATTATTTGTTTCTTCGTGGTATGACGTTAGAAATTTACATCTGTAGAAAAACATCTCAGATTTGCACTATATGTCCCTCAGAATTTCTTAATATATGAACGCCTCCAGAATTCGATATAATTAATATGTATGTCTTTTTAATATGAAAAAGGCAAAGCCTCAATACGAGCGACGTGAATGATTTGTGGTACAAATAGGTAGATCTATTAATTCGAATGACGACCTAGATTCTAGATCTTGAAATCAGAGGGTTTTGAGTTAGAACTCCGGCTTTCCCAAAACTAATTTTGAGCGTTGTCAAAAGTAGAAAGCATTTTTCTTTCGTAGATCTATACATGTGAAATAGGGCGAACTGTCCCTGATTTCCTTATCAAAAGAAAGACAGTTCCTTGACAATTTCGTTAATTTATGTCTAGAAAAATAACTTAGAATGATTATTGGTTCACACACTTGTAAAGACCATTTTACGTGAACATTTCCTTACTGCATGTAGATCTAGATCTATATAAGAGAGACTTTGATTTTTACGAGGAATCGGTCAGTAGTTTGGCAAGAATATTGAGCAGAGTACCCATAAAAGGAACTTAGGAACGCATGGTAGGTGCACTTGCCGCCGCAATGAATATATACACAAAAGGAAAAAAAAAAAAAACCAAAAACAGAATATTTCTTTCATTTCCTCGTTAGTGCACAGGTCTACCCATGTTTTACCTGGACTTTCTTTAAAATCATAGTGTGTAGATCTAGATCGCTAAAATAAGATTATAATTATGTAGCTTTCCTTTTTCATCCCATCTGCTTTCCTACACGTCCATCATTGAAACAGTGATAAGTGCAGAGACAGGAATGAATTTTGTCGCAATGACTAGATCTATCATCAATCCTAGGAAAGAAATTTGCCGAGTTATCGGATAGATATTCAACTAATGGCAAAAAAACACCAAACTTTTAGATCTATTAACAAGCTTTCGTAACATTAAACAAATTATATTTGAGCCATGTTGCGGTAAAAGAGGGTTTAATGCATCTCCGTGATGCATGATACAAAGCAAGTCATCACATACATGTACATTGGCACACGCACATGTAAATCAAACATGTAACATGAGCACATAATAAGAAATGAATAGCACGTATTGTAGCATGAGCATTGTTGGACACGGAAAATAAAATCTGTAAAATATGTTCGGTGAAATCAACCCTTCACTACATAATCCAAAGTTTCAACGAACTTGAAGAAGACTATTGAAAACAATCTGGAAAAAAACAGAAAATGCTGGTAACCAGCATTTGCTCTTTGATATTGTCACGTGGGAATTGATATTGTCACGTGACAATATGGTGGGACGTGTTTTTTTCGGCTCTCTGGAAAATTTCTTTTTTTGTGCCCTATTTGAGTGAAAACGGACTTTAAAATTTTGGTCTAAGTGGGTATGTGATTAAGTGATATGGGCCACGGTAATAGAAACAGACAAAATAAGCAGAAAAAGCAAAATAAGAGAAAGAAAGGGAGTAGTAGCAGCGACGAAGAACAATACTTATCGAAACAAGCAAAACAAGGAGGCGCGGCGGGGGTACAAGTAAGTGACATTCTTAGCCAAACAAATTCTGTGCTTTTTGAGGAAGATTTTCCTGTCTTCAACACCATTATGGAACATTCAGAACAGGCAGAAACAGCAGAAAAGAAATCAGATATGCAAACACCATTAAATGCAGACGTAATGAAATTTTTTAACAGAATAGAAGGAAAGTTATCGGAGGTGAACGAAAAGTTGAAAGTGCTTGACAGTTTAGAAAAAAAGGTAAATGAGTTTGACCAAGGCCTGAAAAAGCTAAGTGCGTCTGTCGAGAAAGATAGAAAAGAATACACTGAGAAATTAGAAGTTGTTGGCGAAAGATTAGCCAATCTTGAATTTAGTGGCGGGGAAAATTTTGATAGCCTGCGTAAGTTAGAGCAAGAGAACCAAAAACTGAAGGACAATCTATGCTATCTCCAATCTCAGTCCATGAGAAACAATTTAGTGTTTTGTATGTAATAGCTGAAGACTTAAATGAAAGGCCTAAAGCTACTGAGACAAAACTGAGACAATTCATGACAGATAAACTCAAAATGGCAGCAGATGTTGTTGAAAAATTACAACTGGAAAGAGTTCATCGAATGGAATCGCCAAACCCGAAATATAAAAACCGAAACATTGTTTGCAAGTTCACTTTTTTTAAAGATAGAGAAGAGGTAATGAAAAGAAGCCACAACTTAAAGGGTACAGATTACTTTATTCAAGAGCAGTTCCCGAGCGAAGTAGTGGAAAAGAGAAAGAAACTGATGGTAAAGCTTTGAGAGGCCAAAAAGAGTGGACAGAAGGCCTGCTTAACTTATGACACTCTATACATAGATGGAAAACCAGTGAAGGGATGGGATCTAGAGGAGGACGTGAAACAGGCAGGAATAAATGTGTCGATTTGGAACTGTAATGAGTTAACGAAAGACAAACTACAAAGTGAACATTTTTCATCCTTTTTGAAAGAGAATGAATTAATCACTATAAGTGAGGCATGGACAGACAGTAACTCTAACATAGACATTGATGGTTACAAGAGTTATAATTTTTACAGAAAATACAGACATAAGCGCGCTAAAAGGAATAGTGGCGGTACAGTTATTTATGTCAAAAACAATATCCAAAAAGGGGTATCTGTTGTTAGAAACCACCATGACACTATAATCTGGTTGAAATTAGACCATGGGTTTTTTGAGTGTGAAAAAGATGTTTTTCTATGTTCTATATATTTATGGCCGGACGAGTCTCCAATTAATAATGTTTTAAATGTTAATTTGTTTGAATTGCTGGAAGAAGATATTTTTCATTTCAAACAGATAGGTTCCATTTTATTGGCTGGAGATTTTAATGCTCGTGTTGGTCAAATGAAAGATTACATGTTACACGACAAAAGAGTCGGTGATCATGATTCTAGCGATTACTGTTCTGATGAACCCTTACACAGGGCCTCCTCAGACTATACATGTAATACCAGAGGTATTCAACAAACTGGCCGATTTACTTGATATAAGTATATTTTGGAATGTTCTGATGTTTCTTTTTATTATGCTGGAGTAAATGGACAAAAGCTCTGTCTGTCTGTCTGTCTGTCTGTCTCTCTCTCTCTTTTTCTTGTGCATTGTAATTATTTTTGTGAACACTTGTATATTTACATTGTAGGGGGAGGGTCGATCTCTAAGTTGTAATAACTTGTGACCCAACCCCATTTCCATGTAAACTTGAGGGAAAATAAATATGTTTAAATTAAACCAGAAGTAAACTGCTCTTAGATTTGTGTAAGTCAACATCGCTTAGTATAGCTAACGGTAGACTCGGGGCCGATAAAAATACAGGTGCTTTTACATATTATTCAAAACATGTTTGTAATACAATAATTTTGTTAAATAGGTGCGATTTTCATTATATTGATAATTTCAGAGTCGGGGATTTTACTACAGTAAAACCTCGATAATTCGAGGTCCCATGGGGACATTCAAAATGTTTGAATTTTCGCGGTATTCGAATTATCCAAATGTCAATGAAAATTGGTTGGTTGTATTGGGGTTTAACGCCACTTTAACAGCTGAGGTCACATCATGGCGGTCGGTAACGCACATGTGTTTCCTGGCTTTCTCACACCAGTACTAACACAACTTTCTTTCCAAAGCCACCGACTACTTTTCTCACATGCTTCAGCAGAGGTGAGAGGCGAAAATACGCCGGAAAGAAGGTTCGCCTCAACCGGGTATCGAACTCACAACCACCAGGTCATGAGTCCGACACGCTCACCACTGAGCCACCCGGGCGGGCTGTCAATGAAAAATGCATTCCGTTCAAGATCGGCGATCAAGGTATACTTCCCAAGCAATAGAACCTTGTTCCTATTTGATTCATTCATTTACCATATTTGAAAAATATCATATCGAAAGGCTTATTTTCTGTAAATGTTCCTGTTTTGATCACATGAGTTCTTGGATTTTAAATTAAATATTTAAATAATCTAGCCTTTCTTTCAATAGTTTTTGGAAAGGGTGTGTACTGTAATGTTTACACAATCGTACGATCTACCCTTTCACATTCGCCCCCTATAACTCTCACCCTTTCGGTTATGTGAGAAAACATCCGCAGGTATTTGCTTGCTCTATTCGTGAAAGAATAAAAAAAATTACATGTACATGGAAATGGATTTAAGTTCTTTGGACACCGGCGTTTCACTGAAATATCGTTGAATACTGCGTCATGCAACTAGAAAGAGTTGTTGAAAATGATCGAAGAATGCAAGCGGGAAAGATGTCAAAAGTTTGATTCTTCTCCACAAAAAATAGGAATGTGCGGATGGGCAATTTTGGTCACGATACATGTAAACGTTCACAAACGGTACAGTGTGATTGCTGTGCTATTGAAGTAGTCAAAGAAGTGTAAATTACCGGAGTATAGAGATGATCTAATGAGAAATAAAAAGGAAAGACTAGCTTTACTACGACTTTTCTCTTCGACACGAAAACAGACCAGGGTATCTACACACCCCGTGAAAATTGACATGTACCTTTGTCAAAGGTAAATTTCTATGACATGAAAACGAACAAGTGATATTCACGCAAGCACGAAATATGACGTTTCCCTAACAAGACAGTTAAAATTTGTGCGATCATACGTGTCTTAATCAGTAGCGAAGCGACTTGGGAAAAATCTGATGCTATAAATAGATTGACACGAAAACTGATAAAAAATCAGACATCGTCCGATCACAAACGCTTAAAACTGTCTTTTTAGGGTCAACAATGACTGAACAGTTCGTGTATGCACACGCTGCAAAAAAATAGATTTGGAAGATAAAATCAATTGTTTAAATCGGGAATAAAATACTTGTGTCATTTTTTATGAAATGAAATATCAGAGTTTAAATTACATGAGGGTAGGGATCTTATATACATGTGTATATACGATCCCTGATGAGGGCAACGATCATACGGTCACTGATGAGGGAAATGGTTGGAATGGACATCGCAAACTTTACATAATTAGCCTCTCTTCAGAAATTAACGGCAGTACCTTCTCAAATCATACTGTAGTATGAAATGTCACAGTTCGTAAATTGGTAATTGTCATAGTTTGTAAAACTTACATCACACCGTAGACGGGCTGGCGCGATAAAAAACCCTAGCTCAGAAAGGTGTGAAAACAATTGATCGAGAGGTGCGAAAACATTGTGTTCGAATTAACAATCAATTTAAAGAGGGAAAATGATTACAGGGACTACCAGCCGTGTTCGAATTATCGACTTATCGAGACTCGAAATAACCGAGCTGCTTTTAGTGCAATATAGTAGAGTTTTTGCCCGGACTATGGAAATTCCTCGAAAAAAGCAGGGTTCTCGAATGTTCGAGACTCGAAATATCAAGGTTTTACTGTATATACAGTGATCATGCACTGTTGTTATTTAAATTTAGCTTCCCTATTATTCCCCCAGAACAACGTAAAAATCAGAATACGAGTTTTTATTATAAATGGGCTGATGGGAAAAGGGATGAATTTCGTGGCAAGTTAATATCTGAACTAAAAAGTGAGTTTGTAAGTTTGATGAAATCTGTAGAGTACAATACTGTTTTGAACATATGCACGTTTATTAAGCTTGCATTCCATAAAAAGAACGCTTACCAAAATTTGTAGCGGAAAGTACAATTCTAAGATCAGAATGCACATGCTGTGCGGTCTGATCCGACTCTGTACCGACCGTAAAAGCAAGTAAAGTTATGTAAGACACTCCTTGGGGTTAAATACTATTTTCTCTACATCTTCCTAGAATTACCTTATGATAAATAAATAAATAAATCTAGTTAATCTCTCTCTCTCTCTCTCTCTCTTCATATTTATGTCATTGTGACTATTGCTGATTTGTAAATATAACTTTTTGTAACATGATGTACATTATTATGTACAAGTGAAATAAAATATCTATTTTTTTTCCATTATGTGACTGGAGTTGCATTTAATTTGTCGTCTACAAATATTTTCAATGTGATCGAATCTAAAACTTTGTCCTTTGGGTAAGGGTTAACCATCAGTAAATCTATGTCTGTCTCAGTCTTAAGTTAGCACAAAGATATCGCAGGGCTAACCGTTTGGCTGCTAAGCACGAACTAGATGGATTTTGCAGAGAATATAGATAAGATCAGACTGCAGAAGAGGTGCAGTCTGATGTTGGATCTACACTGTCTGAAATGGTGAGATTTTCCCTGGTTAAAAGAACTTTGATATTGCGATATTTTGTAGTTGTACCGTTTACCACATAACCACATTTTTGCCAGCGGACTGGTCCAAAATGAAAGCATTTGTAAACAACAAGTTAAATGTTTGAGATGGTAGAAAACATTGTAGGAAAAAGATATATTGCTGGCCTTATGGTTTCAGACAAGAAGATTTTCAATGTTTTTCAGTTTTGTTGCCATGGCAACCACAGTTTTTGAAGGAATCAAATTCTTTCAAGAAATTCTAAAGAGGACCATGGCAGGAACATTTCTGTAAAGTTTCATCAAATTGGTTTGGCAGTTTCAGAGGAGATGTTTGAAATAAAAGTTAATGCATACATGGACGATGGACGCACGGACGGGCGCACGGAAGCACAGCAGACACCGGGCTATGACATAAGCCCGCTGGCCTTTGGCCAGTGGAGCTAATAAAACCTCATGGTGGATAAACAGGCAAACAATGTCACTAAGGCCATCTTTTTTATGTCAGCAAATAAAATTCACTGGTCTACAACTAATTGCAAAAACGAATGCATCATTACCTTGCACCCATTCTTCCATTCTGCTCTACCGCAAATCTTATCATTTGAAAAAGTGAAGAAAGTAGATGTTTAGCCAAGCAGAAGGAGTTATATCAAGGGGCAATATTCATATTGCTATTTCACCAGCGTTTTTAGTTTTAATTTTATCATACCCAATACTGATTCCATTGAACACAGGAGATCTACAACATGTACTTTCCTAGATTCGAGCCCGGCCAGCTAGCTCAGTGATTAGCCTATCCGACCCATAATCTGGTGGTTGTGAGTTTGATACCCTATTGAGGCAAAGTTTCTTTTCAGCGATTTTTCGCCTCTCACCTCTGATGCATGTGAAAAAAGTATTCAGTGACATGGAAAGAAACTCGTGTTAGTACTGGTGTGAGAAAGCCAGGAAACACATGAGTAGGTGCACCGACCACCGTGATATGACCTAAGCAATTAGAATGGCGTTAAACTCCAATACAAACAATCAATCAGTCAAACAATCCTAGTTTCCTACCATACTACGAAAAAAAAGTACATATTTAGCCCTAATCTACAATATATCAGAATGTTACAAATCAGTTTTAATTTAACAATGGTTGATTTAATGTTTTCCATTTCGTTGGAATTGATTTTTCCAAGCTTGGTTGATATTTTAGAGTGCATGAGCATAGTTTAACACTGTATCACTTTGCCACATTTGCCGTGTAACACATTGCAGTACCGTGAAAAAAACAAGGTCTGTATAAAAATCCAAAGTAGCCCGAACATTGATTCATATAGCGTTGTCATCCTCAGGATACACTATAACTTTGACTATAAGCTGAACAATCCATAATGTCTCGAGTACAAAACGAAACAACATTTACTCTCATGTCCCAAAACGTGTCGGGTCCTCTTCATAAATTAACGGTAGGAGGGATCTGCCCACGACATAGCTCATAAGATGGTGGATTTAAAACTCTCTTACTGTATAGGGTTCATGGTGTAATAAATGAGGAAATTACAAAGTTATCTCAAATGAATGTAGGACGTTTTGGCCACGGACGTTTTGGCCAGGACGTTTTGGCCAGGACGTTTTGGCCACATATAGTGAAAAAAATGGACGTTTTGGCCAAAATAATTTTATATGTACTTTTTATGTAAAATAAAGCTAAAAAAAATTTTTTTTTTATTTGATCAATTGTTTTGACTTTTGTTGAACTTTTGTTGAAATTTGGTAATAAATTTTAGAGTTTTACAGTTTTATTTATTCCTTTGAAGTAAAGGAAAACATCAACAATTTAATGTTTTTAAATTATCTTCAATTTTCAAGTTTTGTCTTTTGATTGACAAACAGTTTGATTGACTAATTGCTTATTAATGATACTTTCTTGCATTTAATGTTGTTATTATTAGAAGTGTAAAGAGTTTCATTGTTCTTGTCTTCTAACACTAATGAATCTGTAGATCACACCACACTTTAATCATCTATTTCAATTAAAGAAATATGTGATTAATTAATTTGTTTGAAAAACTGTTAAGAAAGATCAAAGTTGCTAGTATAGAATTAATATATTTGTTTGATATGTAAATTTTTCTGAAAAAGTTCTGGTACATATATAAAGACATTATGAGGACTGTAGCTTTATTTCAAAATAATATTCAAGTGGCAACTTATATTAACAGTACAATGGAGATTATTACTACTAAGCGCGGTGGTCAGAAGTTATGTTTAGATGGATTTATGTATACGTGCAAACATGTTGCCAAACAGAAAAACGAGATAACTTGGCGTTGTGTAAAAAGAACTTCTTCTGGATGCAAGGCAATTTTACAAACTACAAAGGATTATGAAGATGCCACTTTACAGACAGTTCATAATCATATATCTGACAATGTTGGTGCCGAAATTGAAATCACTAGACACGGAATGAAATCAACAGCCAAAACTACAAATGACAAACCTAACCAGATTGTTACTTTCGCAACATCAACAGCATCAGACCAAGTGAAAGCCAGATTACCAGAAGCTGACACCCTAAAAAGAGTCCTCCGAAGAGTCAGGGCAGCTCATAGACCAAAAGAACCACAAACTCTACAAGAATTGAGTATTCAACATCCATGGACTCAAACTGTTGGTGATAATCAGACCGATTTTCTACTATTTGACAACGGGCCACATGCTGATGAACGAGTCATAGTGTTTGCTACAGAAGACCATGTCAGGAAACTAGCAGGCAGTGATAAATGGTGCATGGATGGTACATTTGCGGTGGCACCTCTCCTCTTTACGCAGCTGTATGTCATTCAAGGACTTGTGAATGGTGTTTTTCTCCCACTCGTGTATGCCCTCCTACAGCGCAGAACTCAGACAACATATGAAACTCTCTTTCGTGTTCTTGAACAATTTGGATGTGATCCGTCAACTGTAATAATGGATTTTGAACGCAGTGTGGAAATGGCTATTTTTTCAGTGTTTGGTGAACATGTGAACATCCAGTTTTGCTTCTATCACTTGACCCAATCAATTTGGCGTAAGATACAATCCCTCGGACTTACCAACAGATATGAGAATGACAATGAGTTTAGATTATTTTGTGGACAGATCGACGCACTGGCTTTCCTTCCACTGGAAGAAGTCAATGATGGAATAGACTACTTAAAAGAAACTGTACCCGAGGAAGCTGAAGCTCTTCTTAATTATTTTGATTCTACATATGTGTCTGGACAACTTCGCCCAAGAAGAAATAATGATGGCCTTATAGTCCGTTTTCGAAGAACACCCCCACTCTTCCCACCTAACAGATGGAACTGTCACCAAGCAACAATGTTAAATCAACCAAGAACAAACAACGCATCAGAAGGATGGAACAATAAGTTCCACAGTTTAGTTGGCCAAGACCACCCATCCGTCTGGAAACTCATTGAGACTCTTCAACGTGAATGTGCTCGTGTAAGTGCTGTTCTTTTACAAGATGAACGTGGTGTTCGACCAAAGAAGAGGGTTAAAAAAGTGTACATTGAACTTCAGACTCGACTAAGGAACTTGTGCGAAGACAGAATATCTGAGAGGAAATCGATAGTAGAGTTCTTGCGTGGTGTTTCCAGCAACCTGAGAGCAGGTCAACCAGACATTTAAATTTGAAGTGATGAAATTATAATTATGAAAGAAAGTGGTGTTATAATAGCCTATACAATTGATTTATGAAATCATTGTAAGAAAAAAAGAAATTGCTCAGAATGAGGATTTCTCTTTTTCTTCCAATGTTTTCCATCATATAAGAAAACATCAATTTCCTTGATCAATACTTTTGATTATCCTCTTCAGAAGCTCCCAATATGGAAGGATTAACTGTATTATGAAATCATTGTAAGAAAAAAAGAAATTGCTCAGAATGAGGATTTCTCTTTTTCCTCCAGTGTTTTCCATCATATAAGAAAACATCAAATTCCTTGATCAATACTTTTGATTGTCCTCTTCAGAAGCTCCCAATATGGAAGGATTAACTGTATTATGAAATCATTGTAAGAAAAAAAGAAATTGCTCAGAATGAGGATTTCTCTTTTTCCTCCAATGTTTTCCATCATATAAGAAAACATCAAATTCCTTGATCAATACTTTTGATTGTCCTCTTCAGAAGCTCCCAATATGGAAGGATTAACTGTATTATGAAATCATTGTAAGAAAAAAAGAAATTGCTCAGAATGAGGATTTCTCTTTTTCCTCCAATGTTTTCTATCATATAAGAAAAAGAATGTACTACCAAACCTTCTACACAATTGTCCATGGCCATCAGTATATAAGTACTTATTAAAGATTGAAAAGACACAGATACAAAGTCTTGAAACCATCTGTTATAATAAAAAATTGCAATAAAGGTCTAAAATGTTGATCAAATAAGTAAATTAAATATGTTTGTAGCTTTAATATCTATAATAAGTACATATATAATAGATTTGGCCAAAACGTCCGTTTTTTCAATATAGGTGGCCAAAACGTCCGTGGCCAAAACGTCCTGGCCAAAACGTCCTGGCCAAAACGTCCGTGGCCAAAACGTCCGTCCTCCATCTCAAATGTACCACTTTCCCCTGTGTGTCATTTTGCCCTGGTCTTCCCTACAGCAGATAATTCCTTATCAATTTCTTGTCATCACTGCACTCTAGAATATAACATTTTCTAAGTCAATAGCAATGGTGGACAATATTCTGCTTCAACCTTGAAGCCCAGTGGGAACCCTGACAGAGACAAAGACAGTATTTTCTCTCTTTTGCACAATGTTTTTAGCCTTTAAAACTCAATTCCATTAATTAAGCCATACTGAATTTGTCCTCTGCAAATGCTGTCTATTTGGGCATGCCTTGAATTTATTCTTTTCGTAAAGAGCTGGGCTGTTTGGATTGGCCACTACTTTAACCCTTTACCACACAACAAAATTTTAGACCTGTCCAAATTGAAAGCATTTGTAGATGACAGTTTTAACGTGGCTCATATGAAATTATTTTTCTTTGTTTTCAAAAGCCTTCTCTTTCAGGGGCGTTAAAAGTCATCATTGTGTGGTAAAGGGTTAAACACTTCAACTAAGTTTGTGCTCTAACTGAAAGTTTTATTCATGCTTGAGCTAGTAAGTATACCTTTACCAGACGACAAAATTTCAGCCTTGACCAAACTGAAAGCATTTGCAGACGACTATTTCAATGTGGCTCAAACAGTTGAAGGTTTTCTTTGGTCGGGTAGAAAACATTGTGGGAAAAGGAGAAAATGCTGGTTACCAGCATTTTCTCCTTTTCCCACAATGTTTTCAAAAGGCCTCTTTCCTAGGGTAGTTAAAAGTCAGCACTGTGTGGTAGAGAGTTAAAACTTCAGTAACTATTCACTTATTACAGTTTTCAGCACCTGATTTAGTCAACCAGTATATTAACAGGATCCATAACCCTTTCTCAGATAACAAAATTTCAGCCTAGGCATAAATTATATGATGGGAACTTTCTTTGAAACTACAAAAAATATTATTGAAAAGGATGATAGTGCTGATTACCAGCATTTTCTCCTTTTTTAACAATGTTTTCAAAAGCCTCCCCCCTCAGGGTCATTAAAACACATGGAAACTTAGTAAGTCTTCACCAGTCATCACTGAAATTTTAGACATGTCAAGATTGAAAGCATTTATAGCATAAAGCAATTGAATGTGGCTGCAATGCCAGAATGTATCTTTGAAATGTGTTAAAACATTGTGGGAAAAGGAGAAAATGCTAGATACCAGCTTTTTCTCCTTTTCATAAAATGTTTTCAAAAACCTCCTTTCTCATGATTTTAAGATCCTCTATCTGACCATGAGACTACTAAGCACAACTCAAGGAACTTTCATGGACAGCGTAGGTCAAGATCAGACTGCACAGATCTTTGATTTACTATGTCCAATAAAGAAATTCTCTGTAATAGCAACATTTGGATTTTTTAAATCGGCTTGAAAGTTTCATTTAACTTATTTAGCAGGATATAGGGTAATAAACATTACAAGGATGGTGAGATTGAATATTAACTCTTTGACAAACAACAAATTTTTAGACTGGTCCAAATTGAAAGTGTTTGCAGACAACAAAATTAAGGACACTCAAAAATTGAAATTTGTTCTGGGATGGCAGAAAACATTGCGAAAAAAGAAAATGCTGGTTACCAGCATTTTCTCCTTTTCCCACGATGTTTTCAAAAGGCTTCTTTTCCAGGGTCGTGAAAAACGGATTGTTTGAGAAAGGGTTAAGTAACTTAGTAGGTAAAATGTGGTATTATACTGCAAAGAAATTTCTTGTGATCTGATTGGATAATATGCCCTGAACATGTATGTCATGCACACTGGCAAAACCCACTTAAAAGCAGTTTCCCTTTCGGCAGCCTCGTATCCATGACTACACTTTCAGCATAACATCCAAATTGGCACTGTCGATCTGTCGATAGGAGCTGGGCTCTTACACAAACATTTTAGAATGAGTAACAACCGTTTAGCCTGGAGAACATTTGAAATTAATAAGCAGGTTGTAATGTAATGTAATGTAATGAGTTACCTCCCTTATAATGTTACATATCGTCGAATCATCTAAAATCGCGAAACATCGAAGTTCGCGACCATTTTGTTTTTAGAATAAGTCACATGATACTTTATCGAAATTGAGGCTGGTGAGGTCATACTGATGGTTGAATTAGTTATCATCTGCAAAAGTCGCAGAAAAATGAGCTTTAAGTCAGCAAATCAGCTACATGGAAAAGCTCATTTTCAGAACAGGTAATTTCATTGGTGCAAAGACCGCTTCCTATAAAAACTAAACACTATTCCAAAACAGAACTACATTGGAAAATTATCATACTACCATGATGCTTCTCTGTTAATGGATGTCACGTGACCATGTTTGATGTGGAGATCAAGGTCAGTCTATTTTTAAATTACTGGTTTTTTCTGACTTTCCGCGAATATACCTGCACGACAAGATGGCTGCCATGAGTCGGCTGTGTCATGCTCGCTGAATAAATTTTGTGAATATTTGAAATAAATCGGGTATGTGTTGTGTACTTGAAGGAAAATAATTGAATAACACATACAGCCAAGTGGAATTTGAATTTTACCCCTATAACTTAGTTATAAGTTAGTAAACACCGAAGCTTAATACCGCGATTTTCAGTTTGTCGAGGGTACATCATAACATGTATATGAGCTATGCTTTGTGAAAAAGGGTCTTAATGCATCTGCGAAAACTATCAACCCAGGTCAGCCTGCACAGTCCATGGCCAAAACTTTTCGCTATTGGTCAATTTTCTGTATGTCAAGGGACCAGTATACCTTATGATATAGCCAGAAAAATGTTAGACATACCGAATTTTATGGATCCCTAATTATGTGATACATTAAGCCCCTGTTTGTCAGAGCATGACTCATATGTGAATGACATTGTGCAATCTTTAACCCTTTACCGCACAATGCCAACTTTTAATGACCCTGCGAGAGAAGCCTTTTGAAAACATTGTGAGAAAAGGAGAAAATGCTGGTCACCAGCATTTTCTCCTTTTCCCACAATGTTTTCTAACTTATCAGAGAAAAATTTCACCATTTAAACCTCATTGAAATTGTCGTCTGCAATGCTTTGAATTTGGATATGGCTAAAATTTGTCATCTGGCAAAAGGATAATGCATGTCCAAGGATACTGGCCCCCCTTCATGCTCATACATTAAAATCTTTCCTTGTAAAAGATCAATGTATGTTCATAAAGTATTATCTGCATAAATATGGCAGGGGTGTCATTGGATACCATCCAACTCATTGTAGCCAGCTTTAGGACTGAGTGTGTACATATAATAATTTGTCATCATGAAATTATTGTCATTGTATATAATACTAATGTGAATCGTGTACTAAAACAAGAGTGCCACTGTCACAATATACGGCGCCGCATCGCTAAACCCTGACAATATGCTATAGGTCACATGATGAGAAACATTCTGTGAAAATTTCATCCAAATCTGTCAAGATAAGTGAGAGGAGTTGCGTTCACATGAAATGGACGTACGTACAGACGGACGCAGGGACGGATGGACATATGGACGGAGAAGATGGCACCAATATACATCGCCTCCAGCGGTGTATAAAAATGTATTTGTATGCCAATAATACTTTAATGTACATAATGTATGGTAAAACTATGTATTGATTGATTGAATGGTGTTTTATGCCGCTTTCAACATTATTTCAGTCATATCACGGCAACTGCTCACATAATTATTCATATTTTCCTGGTTTTCACCAGTACTAGGCTAGGGCTCTGAACTGGTAAAACTATGTAAAAAAACTACAATCAGTGAAACTATGTAAAAGAATTATAAAAAGAAAAAGCATGATAATCTGAGGCCTCAGGATGATAAAAAAAAATCCTATCATTTTAATGTTTAGACAATCCATACAGTAATATATAAAAGATAAATTTAATTGCTTTGTTGGAAAGATTTGTAATCTGTCATTTGTTTATAAAGGAAAGCACCTAAAGGGTTTAGAAAGAATAAAGTGTTTAAAAATGCATTCTTATTTGCAATCTGTCATTTGTTTATGAGGGAAAGCAGCAAGCGGGTTTAGAAAGAGTACAGTGCCTAAAAATTATTCTAATTTGCAATATGTTATTTGTTTATGAGGGAAAGCAGCTAGCAAGTTTAGAAAGAAAGAAGTGCTAAAAAATACAAGGTGGCAGACTGGAGAAAACATCAGCTGCTACCAAATAAACATCACTGGAACAAGAAAATTAGTTTACAATGAAATTCTGCCTTCACTCTGCGTATCATGTCATGTCACATCATTAATGAGAGATGTCTGTGAAATATTTTCACTGTTGGACAAGGGGTTCAGGAAATATTGCAGTACATGTGATACCCTGTTTTCCATTAGTCACATCAAGGTAAACATGTATGAATTATCTTATAAATTAAAGGAACAAGTGACATGGAGTGCAAAGAAAAACCACAGACAGACAGACAGACAGACAGACAGACAAAGGTAAGAAGCATCTCAATTGGACTTTGAGAGCCTTCATGAAAAATGCTGGTTTTGGTATTTACCGTTATGGCAATATCTCTAAGTGACAAACGCTTACAATTTGGACAGGTCTAAAATGCCATCATTTTGTAAAGATTTAAACAAACATTGACTTCATATAGCTTGACTCCAAGTAAATTATAAGTCAACATCTCACAATAAAAGCCTCTGATGGATTTGAACAAAGTGATAGTCTTAAGGTTTGGTCAGACCGGCTAACGGATATGTAACGGAGGGAAAAAGGACAAAAACATGCAGAATTTGGTTATCCAGTGACAAAATTCATCTCCTCTGCCACTCGAGGTTCACGCGATCGGTGTGTGGAGCGAAGAAGCCACACAATGACCACACTAGTACCGCACATGTAACGGGAAAAACGCATGTTTACCGGATATGTACCGGATAATACACGGTCTATTAACGGATATCACCGTACGAGTAACGGACTTGTACCGGATAAAGTGGAAATGCAACGCATGAGAACCGGACAAAACGTTCTTCCAACGTGCGATGAACGGAAATGTACCGAACACCAACGTACGAGGAACGTACCGGTCACTTGACATGCCGAGGGTATAAATAGTCAGATGCATCCAAAGTCTGTCATTTGCACGTCTCTGTCCGTTTTGTCCGGTGGAAATTTTTGAACATGCTCAAAACTTCCCACCAGACGAAACGGACATCACCTGACGTCGCCGGACAAGTAGCGGATTCACCGGATAAGAAACGGACATAAAACATATACAAACGGACACGAACGGAAAAAATGAAATTATATCCGTTACTCGTCCGTTAGCTCGGTGTGACCAAGCCTTTAGATTTAATAAATTTTGGCAAAATGTCTAATTAAAATAGAACTGTATAAATGACACAAAAATATTCCAAAAATTAATTGCTCAGACTTTCTTACCTGAATGGGTAGTTTCCTTGCACTGTTCAGTATCCAGGAAATTAAGGTGGTGTTGTAGACATTGGTAGGCAAGAACTAAGCAAAATAAACACTGGCTTTGGTTCAGGAAACATTTTCTTGTAACATAGACAAGGTACAACTTTAATTCTCCTATTTTTAAGTTACAGCTTGGGTCAATGTCAGCTAGCCTAATTCTGATAGGGGTCAAGGTTTTTATGTATAAATCTTTGGGGTGTTTAGATTCCCTTCATTGTAAATCATGTTTGGACAATTGTAGGCAAGGCATTATTTTATGCAAGCTAATTACTGGTATGAGTCCAGGCAAACATGCACCATAATGTACTTTTTTACTGGTATGGGTCCAGACACCATAATGAACTATGGTAGAACTTGCTATACTTCTGACAAACTTGGGTTAAGCTTTTTTGTCAGATTGTTAAATGCTACATCAATGGACTTATTTATGCCTCTCGACAAGAAACGGCAACATAAGTAGCTTTTACTGACTTTGCAAGCAATATAAGTAGCTTTTATTGACTTTGCAAATTAAACACAGCTGTCCCTGAATAGATCGACAACTTTTCTAGCTTGCCTTGATCCGTCATTGGTGACAGCATAAACTCTTTATTTGTAGACTATTGTCAACCTGAAATTTACCTGGATTTCAGCTAGTACTAGGGCAGCTTGTATAAAATATCTTGACTACAGTTATTCTAAGAGAGAATCTTACTCTTCCCAAAAATTCATGGATAGAAAAACAAAAAAACCAAAAATACACTACGGGTATGAATTCCTAATCAAATTTATATTTCATGTATACTTACTAGTGCAGCAAAATCACCCATTTGGCCAGGACAACTTGTCTGAGCAATTCATTTCAAAGACACTGTTATTGTAATAAGGTCTTTACCATATTTTTTAATGTTATCAACTTACCAATGTCATTTTCAGACTAAACTGAAATAGGTTTTACTCTTTACCAAACAATCCCGACTTTTAACAACCTGAGAAAGAAGTCTTTTGAAAACATTGTAGGAAAAGGAGAAATTGCTGGTAACCAGCATTTTCTCCTTTTCCCACAATGTTTTCTACCCTTCCCAAGACAAATTTCAATTTTTGAGCTATACCCATTTTGTCGTCTGCAAATGCTTTGAATTTGGACTGGTCTACAATTTTGTCGATTGGTAAAGATTTAAGTCATCAAACTCTTGATGTCAATGCTGTTACTAAAGGAATGGAATCTAATCTATATAAGTTAAGCTTTACATAAGCTATGAACGTCACATGTAAACAAGAGCCAGAAGTCTTTTGTGTTGTTTTAGTTACCAGTATATTACAACTGTATTTCAGCTACATGTAGATACATGTATTAGCCAGAAATTTTTAGTGTACTTTTAGTTATGTTACAATTATAATTATAATTATCATTTCAACTAGATACTTGTTTGCATAAATCTTCCATCAATATGATGATAAAGGATGATTGCATGTTATGTGAGACCTCTGCATGTCATCTGATTATGGTAGACATTTGTGTGAATTTTTTTTTTTTATGATTTGGTAAGCAGTTGAAGAGATTATGGAGGATAAACAAAAATTATGACACATGGATGGACAGACAGAGAGCGATATAGGCAGATTCAATGCAATCAACATGTCTTTCCAAAATAAATTTATGGGAGACATAGCCATGTACACCAACTTGTCATTGGAACAAACGCCTTTGAAAACTTTTCTATACAATACTAGATCAGATATTGAGCACTAATATGATTCTACTTTAGCTAAATAATGTCAACATGGTTATGATGGCCCCTGAGAATTTTTAAGAAACATTTCCATGATATAATATTTAATATAATCTATAATATACAATGTAATATATATTATCTTACGCAGACATTAACCTCTGAGTATGGGAAGCCTTACCAGGGTCCAGACTTTGGCTATAGGTCAAATTGTGGTAATTTTCCTCATGATTCACCTGGTATTTAGACAAAATTAAGTCAAACTATGTGACAGCTTGCTTTGTATAATGCATCACAAAGTTGCATTAAGCCCCCTTTCCCCAGAGTGCTGCTTACAGTATCAATATCTATTCAGTACAGGTGCCTTTTTGTGAAGTTTTATAAGTAGTACAGGTTCTGATGACATGATGAGTGTGACTGATCTTCAGAATTGGACAAAGTTCAAGAGATATTAATCAGCATCAAATTCTGTGTTTTTGACCTTTTAACTGCCGCTATGACCTCGAACTTACAGACAGGTATGCAAAACTTCTACTCTGCATGCCATCAAGTATCAAGACTGACATGTGTGGAATAGTTTTAAGACCAGGCAAAGGGTTCAAAAGATATGAGAGCAGACCTTTATCTCCTAGCAGAATTGACATTGACATGCAGATATGATGCAGGACAACAGTATGATGCTATGTAACAAGTATCTACACATCAGACCATATGGTCTTAAGAGAGATGCTTCTTTTAAAATGGTTACTCATGTCACTTTCTGTAAAATATGTGTACCCATAATATGTTTCTTTCTGCAAAATATGTGTACCTGGGGCAGGACCAGCTTTGACCCAAAGGGCACAATTTGAACAACTTTGACTAGGGACCACATTATGATACTACTGTATTTATCATGCTGTAGGCTCCATGGTTTAAGAAAAGAATAAAAAAACAAATTTCTGAAACAGATTCCTACAGAACACAAAGTAAAACAGGTGACCCTTTTGCATGCCCCTCTTTGACCAAGAAGCACATTTTGAACAACTTGGATTTAAATGAAATATTTCATAATGCCGAGACCAAATATCTGGCTCATGGCCCAATAGTTCAAGACAAGGAAAGTAAAAAAGAAAACGAAATTGTAACTCTGCAAAATAACTGACCCATGTGCAGGACCTGTTTTGATGATGTTTACTTTATTTATACAAGACCATGTGATGCTACATAATATCAACACACCAGGCCTAATGGCTTTAGAGGAGGTTTTCATTATTTGTATAATAACTATTTTTATTTTTTTGGAAATATGGTTACCCTGGGCATGGCAAACTTTTATAGCATATGACCAATTTTAATAACTTTAAGGACCATTCCTTGATGCAACATACAAAATTTCGGTGCTGTTGGCTGTGTGTTTCAAGATAGAAAAAAAACTAGAGCTGTCACTGAATGTGACTTTATACCCCCGCCAGCGCTTTGACAGAAACAGGCAATTTAACAAAAAAAATTCAAAGTTTAAGGGGAGATTACCCTGGAATCATAGGGAGTAGATGATTGAAAACTGCGTCTTGCACAACTTCAGTATACAATCAATGTATCGACAAATTTTCAATACAATAGCAGCAAAACTGTAGGAGGAGTTCGCAACACAAAATTACTAGTATTTTGTACACAGACGGACACACGGACTGACACACGGACAGACACACAGACGGACGGACTGACAGGCTGATTCCAGTATACCCCCGAAAACATTCATTTTGCAGGGGTATAAAAAAAAAGTCCAGTTCAAGGGGAGATAAATCCTTAACCAGAAGGAGTTGACACTTGAAAATTGCGTCTTGCAAACCTTCAATATATGATCAATATATGTGCAAAGTTTCAATACAATTGAAGAAAAACTGTACAAGGAGTTTGCGACACAAAATTACTAGTATTTTATAGACAGATAGATGTTAAGAAAAAAAAGTGTCAAGTTCAAGGCGAGATAAATCCTCAACAAGGAGGAGTTGACACTTGAAAATTGCATTTTGGAAACCTTCAATATATGATCAATATATGTGCAAAGTTTAAATACAATTGAAGAAAAACTTTATGAGGAGTTTGCGACACAAAATTACTAGTATTTTATAGACAGATAGATGTTAAAAAAAAAAAAATGTCAAGTTCAAGGGCAGATAAATCCTCAACGAGGAGGAGTTGACACTTGAAAATTGCGTCTTGCAAACCTTCAATATATGATCAATATATGTGCAAGTTTACATACAATTGAAGGAAAACTGTAGGAGGAATTTGCAACACAAAATTACTAGTATTTTAAAGACAGATAGATGTTAAGAAAAAAATGTGTCAAGTTCAAGGGCAGATAAATCCTCAACCAAGATGAGCTGACACTTGAAAATTGCGTCTTGCAAACCTTCAATATATGATCAATATATGTGCAAAGTTTCAATACAACTGAAGAAAAACTGTAGGAGGAGTTTGCGACACAAAATTACTAGTATTTTATAGACAGATAGATGTTGACAAAAAAAAAAGTGTCAAGTTCAAGGGGAGATAATTCCTCAACCAGGAGGAGTTGACACTTGAAAATTGCGTCTTGCAAACCTTCAATATATGATCAATATATATGCAAAGTTTCAATACAATTAAAGGAAAACTGTAGGAGAAGTTTGCGACACAAAGTTACTAGTATTTTGTACGCTGACGGACACATGGACAGACACATGGACGGACAAACGGACAGACAGGCTGATTCCAGTATACCCCCGAAAACGTTCGTTTTGCGGGGATATAAAAAACCTCTGTGTACAACACCAAACCCTTGGAAAAGGGCCATCTTTGACCCAGGACTTAAAATTTATCTAAGAATCTTCTTTTGATACTACCGTATTTTGCTTAAATTTTGGGACAGTAAAAAATAATTAATTTTTTTTTGTGTCCCAATACTTAGGTCCACAAAAAATAATCATTTTGTCAGCTGTCCCAAAACTATGATCAGACAAGACAAGCTGTCATACTGTAAGTCACTGGCCGCTAACCTGTCGAATATTGTCGACGTTAAAATATTGCTACGTCATTGATTTCAATAAACCTACGATCATTTGCAGCTTGGACTTTTTTTAGACAGACTGGAATTCCAGCGATCAATTTGAGCACTAAGAGTTTAAAACTCTGCCTTTTCTCATTGTTTTCATTGATGATTAACTTGTCACAATTATTGTCTGCGTCCTGGGATCGTGATGAGGATGTTATTTTGCATTTGTAGATAAACTCACAACATATTTTACCTGCTTATGTGAGGTGAACGACGTAAATTCCACTCTGACTAGTACCTGCTCGGACCGTTCTCAAATTTGATTGGTTTGTCGATCTTCGATCGATAAACCTTGGGTAAAGTAGAATGCTATACCTTGATTTCTATTTAAACAATGAACCCGATTGACCGTGAAATACGTGTGTGTCAACTGTGTCAACTTCGGATGTACATGTACACGTTATACACGTTATGTATCTTTTGATACAAGTTTATTACACCCTTTTTACACTTATGTGGGATTTCTTTTTGAATTGGGGTTTAAATTAGTTTGCAGGTGATCAGGTTTTTTGTCTTGAATCGGGAAACTCCCATTGAAATCCAGAGTGTTGGGAAGCATGCTTACGACGTTACGTGTGTAGAAATGAAACTGGGCGAAATAAATAGCCTACTTGTAAACAAAGGAATTAATTAATTAGGTATCAAACAGATTGAAAGATTTTTTTTTTAAATAGATATTCACTGTCCCAATTCTTTGGAACAAAAAATACTGATGTTGCTTTGCAATTTTTAGTATGGCCCAAATCTTTGGGTCATGAAAAATAATTATTTTCGCGAATTTTGATGGTGTCCCAATTCTTTGGGTGTCCAAAAACTTACGCAAAATCAGTACTCACATAAATGTAAGACTTAAGGCCAAAAATTGTCATAATTTCAGCCAAGAAGATTTAAATAAAACCTTTAGAACTCTATATAGATCAACAGACCTTGGGAACAGCGCCATCTTTGACACTATGTGCAGGACTTGAACAACTTAGATGAATAATTAATTTTTGATGCTACATACTTAATATTCAGAGCTTTTCCCCAAACATCTCCATAGTTTCAGCCAAAAAGTTTTTAAAAAAGACAAAAAATATATAAACCCAAGTACAACAATAGACCTTAGGAATGGGACCATCTTTGACCCCATGTGCAGGACTTGAACAACTTTGATGAATAAGTATCTTTTGATGCTAGATACTTAATATTCAGTCTTTGGCCTAACATTTCCACAGTTTCAGCCAAAAAGATTAAAAAATAATGTTAGAACCCCCAATGTACATGTACAAAAACAGACCTTGGGAACAGGGCAGTCTTTGACCCCATGTGCAGGACTTGAACAACTTTAAAAAAAATTATCTTTTTATTTTATATACTAGATATTCAGACTCTTAGGTCTAATATCTCCATAGTTTCAGCCAAAAACATTAAAAACAAGAGTGCCATCATCACAATATACGCCGCAGCATCGCAAAACCCTGACAATATGCGATAGGTCACATGATGAGAAACATTCTGTGAAAATTTCATCCAAATCCGTCAAGAAATGTTGGAGGAGTTGCGTTCAAAAGAAATAGACGTACATACGGACGGACAAAGGAACGGACAGATGGAGGGACGGACAAGACGGAGAAGATGACACAAATATACGTCCCCTCCAGCGGCGTATAAAAAGAACCTCATAGAACCCAAAGTACAACAACAGACATTGGAAAAAACAGGGCAATCTTTGACCTCATTTGCAGAACTTGAACAACTTAGATTAATAATTATCTTTTTATTTTATATACTAGGTATTCAGACTGTTAGGTCTATAATCTCAATAGTGTCAGCCAAATAGATTTTAAAAATTATAGAACCTCAAGTACAACAACAGACCATGAGAACAGGGCCATCTTTGACCCCATGTGCAGGACTTGAACAACTTTCATTTAGACTCTTTGGCCTAACATCTTCATAGTTTTGGCCAAAATTTTTTTTAAAAAACTTACAGAACAACAACAGACAACAGAACTTGGGAACAGGGCCATCTTTGACCCCATGTGTAGGACTTGAACATCTAAGGTAAAGATTGATTATATGTTGCTTCATACTTACCCAACATCTCCCAAGGTTCAGCCACAAATATTTAAAAAAAAACTATAGAACCCCATGTAAATGTACAACAGACCTTGGGAACAGGCCATCTTTGACCCTATGTGCAGAACTTCAACAACTAAGCTAAAGAATGCTCTTTTAATGCTATGTACTAAACATTTAAAATTTCGGCTTAAACTCTCCATAGAAGATTAAATAAAAAATTATAGAACTCGATGTACTACAACAGACCCTTGGTACAGGGCCAATTTTGACCCCTATGGCAGAACTTGAAGAAACTTATTTTAAGATTCTAGGCTCAACGATTTCAGATGAGAAGAACAGAAAAAAAATTCGTTTAGGAAATCTTTATAAAAGTCTAAGGGCATACCATCTTAGACTTCTTGGTTCCAGTCAAGAAGATTGGAAAACAAAAGAAAAAAATTACAACACTATACAAATGTGACAATCAGGCAGAATTATTTCTCCAAAGAGCACAGTTTAAAACAACCGTAACTTTTAAACAAATGACAAAATTTTAGACTAGTGAAACTTGAACGCATTATGCTGACAACACAAAGTGACTCAAAAAGTAAAATTTGTTTTAACTCTTTACCACATGACAAAATTTTAGACAAATCCAAATTGGAAGCATTTCCAGAGAATATAGTATATGTGGCAAAAATAATGAGATTTGTCTGAAAAGATAATAAAACATTGTAAGAAAAGGAGAAAATGCTGGTTACATTTTCTCCTTTTCCCACAATGTTTGCAAAAGCTTTCATTCTGAGGGTTGTTAAAAGTCGGGATTGTGTGGTAAAGGGATAAGAAGGATAGCAGACATTGTGGGAAAAAGAGAAAATGCTCTCCTTTTCCTACAATATTTTCAAAAGACTTCTTTCCCATGGTTGTTATAAGTGTGGACTGTGTAGTGAAGGGTTCATGCTTCATACCAAGCATCTGTTCTCTAGGTTCATAAGTTCTAGACAATAATTATTCTTTTGAAAAATCCTAAAAATACCCTCATACATATGTTACTTCAAACACAAATATATTGGTTCTGGACAATATTCTATTAAAAAATCCTAAAAATACCCTCATTCATACGCTACTTTAAACACAGATACATTGGTTCTGGGCAATATCTTATTAAAAAATCCTAAATATACCCTGATTCATGCTACTTCAAATAAAGATACATCAATATGGACAATATTCCATTAAAAAATCCTACAAATACCCTCATTCATATGCTATTTCATAGGTTCCGGACAATAATCTAATAAAAAATCCTAAAGATGCCCTCATTCATAGACTACTTCAAACACAGATACATTGGTTCTGGATAATAATCTAATAAAAAATCCTAAAAATACCCTCATTCATACACTACTTCGAACACAGATACATAGGTTCCGGACAATATACTATTAAAAAATCCTAAAAATACCCTCATTCATACACTACTTCAAACACAGATATATTCGTTCTTGACAACATTTCTTTATATCCTAAAAAACTCTCATTCATGCTACTTTAAATACAGATACATCGGTTCTGGACAGTATTCTATTAAACAAGAGGGCCATGGTGGCCCTGTATCGCCCCACTGGCTTTTTAACCCTTTACCACACAAATCAAAGTGTTAATGACCCTGAAAGAGAAGGCTTTCAAAAACATCGTGAGAAAAGGACAACATGTTGTCAGCCAGTATTTTCTCCTTTTCCCACAACGTTTCCTAACCTATCAAAGACAGAAATAGTCATTTAAGCTACATTCAATTTGTCTTTTTGCAATGGCTTTAAACTAATGGTACAGTAAAAAAAATTTGTCATTTCTTAAAGAGTAAAATTAACGTATCATGCGCTTAATTGGCATTAACAGAGACACACAGCATAAAAAGTCTGTATGGTAATAAACTTTGAAAACATAACCTCCACCCTGCCCGCCAAACAAAAACAGTCATATATTTTTAAATGCAAAGATAATGTCAGTGAATACAAGCAGGTTTATTCATTAGCATGCAAGGTAAAGTTCTGAAAAAATTTGAGTGATAGAAACCTTACTTTGAATTAAACATTCCATTCATGTGAGCATAACCATTAGCATCAAAATAAATCACTCTCCCTTAACCCTTTACCACACAATTCCAACTTTTTATGACCCTTGGAAAGAAGTCTTTTGAAAACATTGCGGGAAAAGGAGAAAATGCTGGTAACCAGCATTTTCTCCTTTTCCTACAATGTTTTCTACCCAATCAAAGAAAAATTGCACCACTTCAGCCACACTGAAATTGTCGTCTGCAAATGCTCTCAGTTTGGACAAGGATGAAATTTTGTCGTCTGGTAAAGGGTTAAAACAGAACATTTCCTCTCCAAAAAACTTGAATACCAAACTCCTATAATGTATAAGTGCAGTTTGATAATCAAGGGAGGTAAATAGTAACAAACTTTATCTTGTATAACAGGAGTTATTTCCCTTAATTACTATTTTAAATTACAGTCACTATATAAGCCCATGTTAAACTTGTGATCTCAGGGGCAGAGCCAATTTTGACCCCAGGGCTATAATATGAAGGAATTTGATAGAGGTCCATTAGATAAAGCTACATGCCAAATTTGGTAGCCCTGGACCTTATGGTTTCAGACAAGAAGATTTTCAAGATTTTTCAGTTTTGTTGCCATGGCAACCAGAGTTTTTGAAGGAATCAAATTCTTTCAAGAAATTCTAAAGAGGACCATGGCAGGATCATTTCTGTGAAGTTTCATCAAATTTGGATGGGTAGTTTCAGAGAAGAAGAAGTTTGAAAAAAAAGTTAACTCACGCACGGACGGACGGACGGACGCACGCACGCACGCCGGACACCAGGCCATGACATAAGCCCGCTGGCCTTCGGCCAGTGGAGCTAAAAATCCTAAAAATACCCCATTCATGTTACTTCAAATACAAATACATTGGTTCTGGACAACATTCCATCAAAAAATCCTACAAAACCTCATTCATGTTACTTTAAATACAGATACATCAGTTACGGACAGTATCCTATTAAAAAATAAAAAAAAAATAAAATACTCATTCATGTTACTTCAAACACAGGTACATTGGTTCCAGACAATATTCCATCTAAAAATCCTAAAAGTCCCTCATTCATGTCATTTTAAATACAGATAAATCGGTCCAGGAGAATATTCTATTAAAAACTCCTAAAATTACCCTGATTCATGTTACTTCAAGCACAGACACATCGCTTCAGGACAGGGCTCTTTTAAAAAGTCCTAAAATTACCCCCATTCATGCGCTACTTCAAATGCAGATACATCGGTTCCAGACACTGTTCTAATAAAAAGTCCTAAAAGTACCCTCATTTGTATGTTACATCAAACACAGATACATTGGTTCGGGACAGTGTTCTATTACACAGTCCTAAAATTCCCCCATTCACGCCCTACTTAAAATGCAAATACATCAGTTCCAGACACTGTTCTAAGAAAAAATCCTAACAGTACGTTCATATGTTACAGCAAACACTGCTACATCGGTTCCAGACAGTATTCTAATAAGAAAATCCTAAAAATAACCTCATTTATATGCAACTTCGAACAGTGGTACATCCGTTACAGACGATATTCTGTTGAAAAATCCGAAAATTACCCTCAATTATACGCCATCTAACACAGATACATCGGTTCTGGACAGTATTCTATTAACAAATCCTAAAAAATCCCTCACTCATACGCTACTTCCAACAGATACATAGGTTCCAAACAGTATTCCACTGAGAAAACAAAAATTACCCTCATTCATGTTATTTCAAACACAGATACATCGGTTCATGACAGTATTCTAATAAAAAAACCCTAAAAATACGCTTATTCATACACTGTTTCAAACAGTGATACATGGGTTTTGGACAATTTTCCATTGAAAAACCCTAAAAATACCCTATTTTTATATGCTACTCCCAACACAGATACATTGGTTCTGGACAGTATTTTAAAAAATCTAAAAATACCCTCATTCATATGATACTTGCAGCACAGATACATCGGTTCTGGACAGTATTCAATTAAAAATTCCTAAAAATACCCTCATTCATATATTACTTCAAACACTGATACATCAGTTCCCAATAGTATTAAAAAAAAAAAATCCAAAAAATACCCTCATTCATATGCTACTTCAAACAGTGACACATTGGTTCCTGAAAACATTCTATTGAAAATCTGAAAATTACCCTCCATTATACACTACTTCAAACACATATATACACCTGTTCTGGACTGTATTCTATTAAAAAAATCCTAAAAATACCCTCATTCATACGTTACTTCCAACACAAATACATCGGTTCCAGACAGTATTCCACTAAACAAGAGGGCCATGATGGCCCTGTATCGCTCCACTGGCTATTAAGTAAAAACACTACAAGCCAAACATTACAATATTCAGCAAATTGATTTCAAACACGAGGACATACAAACATTTTTCTATCTAATCCTACGAGAAAGTTGTGATCCATGGGCAAAGCCAATTTTGATCGCAAAGCTATAATTATTTGAATCCTGGTGGAGGTCCACAATATAAAGCTCCATACCAAATAACTCAGTTCTTGAATGTTATAAACAAGAAGATTTTCAAATTTTTCTCAATGAAAAGCCCTGTAAAACATGAAACCCATGAGACAGGGCTAAATCTAATAGCCTTAGTCTTTATAATGGTTAGTAACATAATGACTTAAGATAGTTTTCATTACAAAAGCCCATGTAAAACTGGTGACCTTGTGTTCCGTGGTGTGGGGACAAACTTGGGTCAAGGACTATAATTTGGGCCCTCCTTGTAGAGGCCCACTAGATAAAGCTACATGCAAAATTTGGTAGACCCCATGGCTATTATTTGAAGGAACTTGGTAGAGACCCACTAGATACAGCTACATGCCAAATTTGGTAGCCCTAGGCCTTACAGTTTCAGAGAAGAAGATTTTTGAAAATTTTCTATATTTTTCAGTTTTGTTGCCATGGCAACCAGAGTTTTTGAAGGAATAAAATTCTGTCATGGGATTCTGAAGAAGACCAAGGCAGGATCATTTCTTTGAAGGTTCATCAAAATTGGATAAGTAGTTTCAGAGATGTTTGAAATAAAAATGCACGCACGGACAGATGGACGGACGGACCTTCAGTGCCAGTAAAAAACAAGTATATACATCAATCTCAGTTTGAAATATATCTTTTTAACCTATTACCAGACAATCCCTACTTTTGATGACCCTGAGAAAGAAGGCTTTAGAAAAGCATTTTCTCCTTTTCTTACAATGTTTTCTACTGTTCACAAAACAAATTTCAAATTTTCAATCACTTTTATTTTGTCGTCTGCAAGTGCTTTCGATTTAGACAAGCCTAAAATATTATCGTTTGGTAATGAGTTACATGTGTGCTAACAATTGTCATAATAAATCACTAAGATTTTTTTTCAAACTTATTTTATTAATACTTTTTCTAAGCTAGTCATCATCAAACAGTAGACATGGTGTATTAATATGAACACTTCATAGTTTGTAAACACAGTCAGATATGTGGAGGATAATTTTTTGTTTTGGTGTATGATTGAAAATTCTTTCATTGAGTTGAAACAAATGCTAAAAGCTCCCCTTGAGCACGTTGTGCTCAAGTGAGCTAAAAAGTTAACATACGGATGGACGCACAACGGACAACAGGCCATAACATAAGCCTGCTGGCCTTAGGCCAGTGGAGCTAAAAAACTTGTCTAGCACCAATCATGTATCACTGCAGCTTGATAATCAAAGGAGGTAAATAGTAACGAACTTTATCTTTCATAAAAAGAGTTATTTCCCTTGATTAATGTTTAAATTGAAGTGACAATATTTTGAAGCCCATGTTAAACTTGCGATCCCTGGAATGAAGGCAATTTTGACCCCAGACCTACAATATGAAACTAGAATGTGTGGTTATAAACAAAAAGATTTTTTAATCTTGCCCAGTAAAAAGTCATGTAAAACAAGTTTGCTGAATAAAAGGCCCTGTAAAATATGTGATCCATGACACAGGTTTATCAAGTTTATACTATAAAAGCCAATGTAAAACTTGTGACCCCTGGTGTGGAGTCAAACTTGACCCCCAAAGTTAAAATTTGGGCCCTCTTGGTAGAGGCCCATTATATAAAGTTACATGCAAAATTTGGTAGCCCTAGGCCTAAATATGGCTATGTACAAGTAGATTATTAAAGTTTCCTTATATAAGACCATGTAGAACTTATGACCCCCTGGGGTGGGGCTACATTTGACCCCCTGGGCTATAATTTGGGCACCCTTGATAGAGACCCCCTAGATAAAGCTAAATGCAAAATTTGATAGCCCTAGCCCTTATAGCTAGATGCGAAAGATTTTCCTATATAAGCCCGCCCATGTAAAACATGTTACCCCCCGGAGCGAAGTCAAATTTGACCCTCGGCTATAATTTGGACACCCTTGGTACAGGTCCACTAGATAAAGCTAGATGCCAAATTTGGTCGCCCTAGGCCCCATGGCTAGGTCAAAGAAGAATTTTAAAGTTCTCCCTATATAAGCCCATGTAAAACTTGTTATATAAACCCATGTAAAACTTGTTACCCCCGGGCAGGGCCTAATTTGACCCCAGGGCTATAATTTGAACAATCTTGGCAGAGGTCCACTAGATAAAGCTACATGCCAAATTTGGTAGCTCTAGGCCCTATGGCTAGGTAGAAGAGGAATTTTAAAGTTCTCCCTAAATAAGCCCATGTATAACTTGTAACCCCCGGGGCGGGGTCAATTTTGACCCCAGGGCTATAAATTGAAGAAACTTGGTAGAGGTCCACTAGATAAAGCTACATGCCAAATTTGGTAGCCCTTGGCCTAACGGTTTCAGACAAGAAGATTTTCAAAGATTTTCAAAATTTTTCAGTTTTGTTGCCATGGCAACCAGAGTTTTTGAAGGAATTAAATTCTTTCCAGAAATTCTGAAGAGGACCATGGCAGGATCATTTCTGTGAAGTTTCATCAAACTTGGATGGGTAGTTTCAGAGAAGAAGACGTTTTAAAAAAAAGTTAACGCACGGACGGACGGACGGACGAACGGACGGACGGACGCACGCACGCACGGACGGACGCACGACGGACAACAGGCCATGACATAAGCCCGCTGGCCTTCGGCCAGTGGAGCTAAAAATCCTAAGAATTCCGTCATTCATATTACTTCCAACACAAATACATCAGTTCTAGACAGTATTCCACTGAAAAATCCTGAAAATACTCTCATATGTTACTTCCAACACAGATACATCGGTTCAGACAGTATTCTATAAAAAAATCCTAAAAATACTCCTAATACACACTACTTCTAAAACAGATACATCGGTACCGGACAGAATTCTTTTAAAAAATCCTAAAATTACCCTCATTCATATGTTACTTCCAACACAGATACTTCTGTTCTAAACAGTATTCTATTAAAAAAATCCTAAAAATTCCCTCATTCATGCGCTATTTCCAACACAGATACATCGATTCTGGACAGTATTCCATTAAAAAATCCTGAAAATACCCTCGTTCATATGTTACTTCAATCACTGATACATAGGTTTTGGACAGTATTCTTATAAAACATTCTAAAAGTACTCCATTCATATGCTACTTCAAACACAGATACATCGGTTCCAGACAGTATTCCATTAAAAAATCCTAAAAATACCCTCATTCATTATGTTTCTTCAAACACTGATATTTCGTTTCTGGACAGTTTTCTTATAAAAAATCCTAAAAATACCCTCATTCATACACTACTTCAAACAGTGGTACATTGGATGAGAACAATATTCTATTGAAAAATCAGAAAATTACTCTCAATAATATGCTACTTCAAACAGTGGTACATCGGTTCCGAACAATATTCTATTGAAAAATCAAAGAATTACCCTCAATAATAGGTTACTTCAAACACATATACATGTTGCAATATACAGGTCAAATTCCTTATAAAAGGTGCAATATTGGTGTTATAATTCTTCAGGGAATTCCCAAAACAATCAAAAATTGTTCTGTTTTTGTAAGAAAAGAATAGATTTGGTGTCCAACATTGTTTATATGTATTATTTTTCATATGACAGTCTGAAAGGAAAATACTATCAATGCCAACATTAAGCTGGATTACACAAATGAAATGCCACCAAAGACTTTTTCCTTTGAAAGTTGATCAAGTTTATACTTTAATAAATAAATCTTTTTCATGGTTTGGCAAGATGATGAATTCACAGAATTATAATCTGCCATACAAGTTTAGTAATACTGTACTCAGCAAAATGGAAAGAACTTTTAGATAAAAATATTGAACAGCAGTGTCCTTGAATAATAATATTAGGACTATTTTATGTCCACCTAAATTGTGTGAGCTTAGAAATTTGATTGACTTTGCAGTAGGTTCAGATCCAGTTAGGAAAAAGGCAGGAAGGGTGGGGGGAAGAACAGCAACAAAATGAAGAATAAGCAGTGTCTTTTTTTTTCTATTTCAGGTGAGTTCTAGAGCAAACCTGTAACTTTCATTTAACAGCGAAGTGGACATCAAACTTAAATATATATCCACTGAAGTTAACTAGTTAAGAGGATAAATATTGTGGAACCTTACTTTGCTATTGAGCCACCAGTCCTGTCATAACCCAAGAATCACCTTTAACCCGGCATTCCAGAACTCCACATCAAAAGCGAAAGAGGAGTCGCACTTATATCAAAATAATCTGGGTATAATTTCTCAAAACATGTTTTGGAATCAAACAAAAGTTGATTCTAATCCCTGCAAGTTTCAAAGCAATGGGACAGAAAATGTCGACTTTGTTGAGTAAACAAGAAAAAGTCATCAAACAGCAGCTTTTCCTAAAATGATCATTGGATTTTTCTCCATTTTCAATCAGATTCAACTCTTTGATGGTACAAATAATCAGTGCAAATTTCAAGAGAATTGGACAAAAGATGCATATTCAAGTATGTACACAAGAACTGCAAATTTTTAACTTTACATGGCTTGTCCCCATTAAATCATGAGTTTTTCTTCAAGTTCAGTAGGATAAAAGCTATTCATGATAAAAAGAAACTGCACAAAGTTTAGGAAAACTGGACCTAAAATGCGGATGTTCCTGTGTAAATAAGAAAAAAAAAAAAGAATAGATGGACAGATAGGCAGCCAACCAAAATCACAGTATGGCATGGGTTCTTTAAACAGAAGGCCAGTAGAGCTATGACTATGAAACTCTTTGCAAAGGATGAGACAGAAAAGGAATCCATGTAAAACAATTCAACAAGGGACAATGATTTCACATGGACCTTTAAGCCCTTGCTGTGACCTTGTATGTAGTGGTATGTAAACCCTCAATCCTGCATGCTGTCTTATTAAGGCAGAAATTTAAGTGACATATAAGCAAAATTTAGATAATCAACTCAGGGCTTTGGAGCATGCACACAAAAATAACACAGGTGCCCTGACAGACAGACAACTCTACCAAAGAAGACCTGGTGGAGAAGGGTGATGCTCCATATCGGTCTCCTCTGTTTCTGGGGACTCTTACCACCCATATACCACAGAGGCAAAGGCGGCCACCTATTTCTAAGGCCCCGAGTGGCGGGGGGCCCAGCATGGAAACAAACTTAGAAACTATAAAATTCAAGGGCCATGACTGAGAAAAAATGATCAAACCAAAACATTGTCAATGTCATCCTTCCCACAAACTTTTTTTAAAATTCCAAAAAGCTCTGAAATGAAATTAGAAATTAAACTATGACAACGAGAACTTTTATGTCATGCATTTTTGGTAATTTAACTGAAAATAATGGCTGATTATATGCAATGCTAATCCATGGTTACAACCAGTCAAACATAGCACTACCTACCTACATACTACCACTCCAAACCCACCCATTCTCACCGCTACCCGAACCCACCCCCACCCCACCCCTCCCCAAACCCACCCCCTTCCCTCCACATACATTCCAACCCCCAACCTTCCCAAAACCCACCTACCCCCTCCCCACCAAAACCCAACACATAACCAATACCCAACCCACAATCCAAGATACTTCCTACCATTCCAAATCCAACACAACTTTAACCAACCCATCTACACTAGGAATACCCTCCCTTCCAATTCCCAAAAGTAGAACAGTGATAGCAATAAAATTACATTTTACATACACAGAGCAATATAATAAAATGACATGTGGTTCCAGTATTCTTTAGATTTAATAAAGAAGGCTCAGGTACAGAAATCATAACTAGGGTTCTACAATTTCTAGAATGCCTTTGTTATAAACACGTCCTAAATTCAGCATGAAGAAAAGCATAGAATAATGTAAAGCAATAATGAGAAAAACAAAGGAATCCATAACGATGACCTGTGGTTCCAGTAAACTGCCTTTAGCATCACTATCTGATTGATTTTGAAATAAGTGGGTATGAGTAAGAAACAGGGACTAGGGCTCTTCATTTGTAGTCTCTTAGGAGTTTTTTACTTACGTATTCCTGGAACAAAACTCCTGAACATCTGACATTGCATGACATGATGATTATTCTTCACATTTTGGTTTCAGATCTGAAACATGAGTGCTTGAGATTTGGAAGTGAAGGACTGAAATCTCCTGGACTATGGATGAGCACAAACTTTTGGCATCATTAAATTCATAATGTTCTCTAGTCACTTCACACACACAACACACACAAACTAACACTTCTAAATATACACACATTTTTTTTTTGGTACATCCTTTTTTCACTTTTTTTCCCATAAAGTATATCGTTTTCTTTTTCTCTTTTTCCATTTTTTTTTTTTGTATTACTATTACTATTATTATTTCTTTTTTATTATTATTTCTTTTTTCTTTTCCTTCTTTTTTTCTTATACTTAAAATATTTCAATCTTTTTGTACTTTTTTTTTTATATATTTTATAGATTTTTTTTTATTTTTTAATCAACTTTGCTGGTTTTTTTTTTGTGTGTTTTATAGCAAGCAGTATGATAAAATATATATAAGAGGTCCATAATGGGATTGTACATTAAGTCTCCTTTTTCTATAACATGGCATTTCATTAAATGAAAACAAAGAAAATATACATCAAGCCCCCTTTTTCCATGACACATCATTATATATATAGGAAAAAATAGTATAAACGAACTATCCAATGGCAGACATGCATGAAGTCTCATCAATTTTCTTCAAGAACTTTACAAGATACAGGTCTGGGTGGACGGATGGGCAAACAGACTATTACTGGTCCATAATGAAATTATACATTTAGCCCACTTTTTTCATGACATGGCATTTCATGAAATAAAAACGAATAACTACTGTCTGTGGCTTATGATAAACGACATAAAGATGAAGTTTCACAACATTTTGTCCTGTAGTTAAAGAGATATTGTCCATAATGAAAATATACATCAAGCCCCCTTTTTTCATGACATAACTATTAATGAAAAAGGGTGAAATAATGTTATTGGCAGACTATCATAAGGAATACGTATGAAGTTTCATAAATGTTCATGTAGGATTCTGAGTTAAAGAGATATTGATCCCTAACGGAAATATACATGAAGCCCCCTTTTTCTATGACACCATATTGAATATCAAAACAGCAAAAAAAACTCGGCGGACATCATAAGGAACAAGTGTATGAGTTTCCATTAGTTTTTGTCAAGGATTTTAGAAAATATCTGCCTGGAAAGACATACGACCAGACGGTCATTGGTCCATGATGATATTAAACATTTTGCCCCCTTTTTTCATGACGTGGTATGTAAAGCATATGAGGTTTCTTCGCGGCGGCTTTTTGACTTGTTTGTTTACATGCACCAAAATATATTGAAATTAAAAACCAATAAACTATTTGAAAACATTGATGCTGACCTCTCCTGGCTTCTTTTGTAAAGAAGCCAACTTGTTTCATAACATTTGACTCAAGGGCTATAATGCAGTCCTTCCTAAAGCAGGATTACTTTTGACCAACAGCTATAATTTCAACAATCCTGGTAGAAAGGTTTGCCAAATGTTACTGCATACCAAATATAACAAGTATGGTCTCAAACAAGACCATCCGACAAAGTTCAATGTACAAACTCTGTATAGTTTTCAAGATAAGACTCAAAACATCAAAAATACATTTTGACCGTGTTACTTAAAATCACTCTGCCATTTTGCATGGAATCAAAAAAAGAAAAAATTGTTTTGGTGGAATGGGTTATTGTACACATGTATAAGGTTTCATGAAATTCTGTCTGATGGTATTGAAGATATTCTCCTGGACGGAAACACAAACACACAGACGGAAAGATGGACAGACAGATGGACAACGCTAAAACTGTATCGCCTTCGGTGGGGGATAACAAAGCCAAATAAATGAAATAGAAGTTTTTCTATCACTATATATGATCCATGTCAAACTAGAGCTATCACTAAACGTGATCATACCCCCCCCACCAGCTCCTTGTCACAAAACAGGTCTTTGTCACAGAAAGCAGAATGGTTTAGTACAAAAGTACAAGTTGAAAAAAGTTCAAGGGAAGATAATTCCACAACAAATCGCACCAGGGTCATGAAAATTGCACATGCACAACTTCATATATATATAAGAACACTGTGTGTAAATTTTAGTTCAGTACCTGAGAAGCTGTCAGAGTGTTTCGCCGAACAAATTTGTGTCTACGGACAGACGGACGGATGTACAGCCATGGCGATTCCAGTATATCCCCCTCCACTTCATTAAAACAGGTGCCCCGACAGACAGACAACTCTACCAAAGAAGAGCTGGTGGAGAAGGGTGATGCTACATATCTGTCTCCTCTGTTTCTGGGGACTCTTACCACCCATATGCCACAGAGGTGAAGGCAGCCACCTATTTCTAGGGCCCCAAGTGGCGGGGGCCCAGCATGGAAACAAACTTAGAAACTATAAAATTCAAGGGCCATGACTGAGAAAAAATGATCAAACCAAAACATTGTCAATGTCATCCTTCCTTTAAAATTCCGAAAAGCTCTGAAATGAAATTAGAAATTAAACTACGACAACGAAAACTTTTATGTCATGCTTTTTTGGTAATTTAACTGAAAATAATGGCTGATTATATGCAATGCTAATTCATGGTTACAACCAGTCAAACATAGCACTACCTACTTACATACCACCCCTCCAAACCCCAAACCCACCCATTCCCACCCCTACCCAAACCCACCCCCCTTCCCTCCCCAAACCTTCCGACCCCCAACCTTCCCAAAACCCACCTACCCCCTCCCCACCAAAACCCAACACATAACCAATACCCAACCCACAATCCAAAATACTTCCTGCCATTCCAAATCCAACACAACTTTAACCAACCCATCTACACTAAGAATACCCTCCCTTCCAATTCCCAAAAGTAGAATAGTGATGGCAATAAAATTACATTTTACATACACAGAGCAATATAATAAAATGACATGTGGTTCCAGTATTCTTTAGATTTAATAAAGAAGGCTCAGGTACAGAAATCATAACTAGGGTTCTACAATTTCTGGAATGCCTTTGTTATAAACACGTCCTAAATTCAGCATGAAGAAAAGCATAGAATAATGTAAAGCAATAATGAGAAAAACAAAGGAATCCATAACAATGACCTGTGGTTCCAGTAAACTGCCTTTAGCATCACTATCTGATCGATTTTGAAATAAGTGGGTATGACTAAGAAACAGGGACTAGGGCTCTTCATTTGTAGCATAATTCCTTAGCAATATGACTCAGTAAGACTATAGTGTCCAATAAACTATCCTAGACTATGAATGTTTGTTCTTTATAACCCTTTCTGTGAGGTTTTAAGCTTGGAAAATTAAATCTGGCTAGAATAATGTGATTTCTCTTGGACATGGATGAAAAAGTTTTCAAATTGCCGTCCAAATGGTCATCAAGAGGAAATTTGTGTTGTAAATGTGTCATGGTTTCTTGAAAGAGTTGTAAAAGTATTGACTAAATGAAAATATGTTTAATGATTTTTTTCTCATTGGAGAGGTTATCAGACCTCTCCAACACTGGTGAGTTTAAAAGGCAGACTGCCACAGAATTTGCTGTTTAAATCCATTTTTCTTGCGAAATTGTTCTGATACACAGTCTGTTTCGTCATGGTTTTGTAAATAAAGCGAAATCAAAAAACCGAAACAGGAAATAGAAGTGGTTTATTTTTATATGACGAATTTCAGACTGAAAGATTTGTTATATTAATTTGCCATGGCTGCAAATGACCTCTCAAATGATTGTAATTTTTTATTAAACAAATAAATCTAAGCAGAAGAGAAAATAAGAAGAATTTCGTTAAAAAAGAGAAAGAAGACCGCTGGACAAGACCATGCAACTTGAAACCGCGGCAAGAAGGTCAAATGACCGTCATGTAAAGCATATGAGGTTTCTACGCGGCGGCTTTTTGACTTGTTTGTTTACATGCACCAAAATATATTGAAATTAAAAACCAATAAACTATTTGAAAACATTGATGCTGACCTCTCCTGGCTTCTTTTGTAAAGAAGCCAACTTGTTTCATAACATTTGACTCAAGGGCTATAATGCAGTCCTTCCTAAAGCAGGATTACTTTTGACCAACACCTATAATTTCAACAATCCTGGTAGAAAGGTTTGCCAAATGTTACTGCATACCAAATATAACAAGTATGGTCTCACACAAGACCATCCGACAAAGCATAAGACATTAAAATCATTTCTTTTTTCATTTCTGAATTATGGACTTCTAACAAAACATCATGTTACACATGGATATTAGAAATTGAGCTTTCCTTCTTTAACAATCTACAAAAGTCTCTTAGGAGTTTTTTACTTATATATTCCTGGAACAAAACTCCTGAACATCTGACATTGCATGACATGATGATTATTCTTCACATTTTGGTTTCAGATCTGAAACATGAGTGCTTGAGATTTGGAAGTGAAGGACTGAAATCTCCTGGACTATGGATGAGCACAAACTTTTGGTAACATTAAATTCATAATGTTCTCTAGTCACTTCACACACACAACACACACAAACTATCACTTCTAAATATACACACATTTTCTTTTTTTTGGTAATCCTTTTTTTCACTTTTTTTCCCATAAAATATATTGTTTTCTTTTTCTCTTTTTTTTTTATTTTTTTTTTATTTTTTCTTCGCATTATTATTACTATTATTTTTTTTTTTCTTATACTTAAAATATTTCAATCTTTTTGTACTTTTTTTTATATATTTTATAGATTTTTTTTTATTTTTTCAACTTTGCTGTTTTTTTTTTTTTGTTGTTTTATAGCAAGCAATATGATAAAATATATATAAGAGGTCCATAATGGGATTGTACATTTAGTCTCCTTTTTCCATAACATGGCATTTCATTAAATGAAAACAAAGAAAATATACATCAAGCCCCCTTTTTCCATGACACGTCATTTTATATATAGAAAAAAATAATATAAATGACCTATCCAATGGCAGACATGCATGAAGTTTCATCAATTTTCGTCAAGGACTTTACAAGATATTGGTCTGGGTGGACGGATGGGCAAACAGACTATTACTGGTCCATAATGAAATTATACATTTAGCCCCCTTTTTTCATGACATGGCATTTCATGAAATAAAAACGAATAACTACTGTCTGTGGCTTATGATAAACAACATAAAGATGAAATTTCACAACATTTTGTCCTGTAGTTAAAGAGATATTGTCCATAATGAAAATATACGTCAAGCCCCCTTTTTCCATGACATAACATTTAATGAAAAAGGGTGAAATAATGTTATTGGCGGACTATCATAAGGAATACATATGAAGTTTAATAAATGTTCATGTAGGATTCTGAGTTAAAGAGATATTGATCCCTAATGGAAATATACATGAATCCCCCTTTTTCTGACACCATATTGAATATCAAAACAGCAAAAAAACTCGGCGGACATCATAAGGAACAAGTGTATGAATTTCCATTAGTTTTTGTCAAGGATTTTAGAAGATATCTGCCCGGAAAGACATACAACCAGACGGTCATTGGTCCATGATGAAATTAAACATTTAGCCCCCTTTTTTCATGACGTGGTATTTCATGAAATAAAAACAAATAATAATTGTCTGTGGCTTGTGATAAAAAATATAAAAATGAAGTTTCATAACATTTTGTTATGGTAAAAGAGATATTGGTCCATATAGGAAATATACATCAAGCCCCCTAATTTTCCATGACACGGCATTACAAAAAACAAGAGTATATATAACTGTGGTGTTGCAAGGTCAATCTGGATGAAACGTTTTTTCCTGCATTTCCTAATGGAAGTTGATAGATGTGACAAGTTCAATGTACAAACTCTGTATAGTTTTCAAGATAAGACTCAAAACATCAAAAATACATTTTGACCGTGATACTTAAAATCACTCCCAGTCTGAAAAGAAAAGAAAAGAACTAGAAATAGGTGTGTCAGAGACACGGATGCCCCTGCTAAATGGTATTGGTCACAGATATGTCATATGAAAGAATCAGTAGGTATTACAGAAATTTGTTGTTTTGGATAACAGCTTAGACAGGGTTAAGAAGGTTTTTTATATATATAGCCAAGCAGATAAAAGATTATTTATACCTGATAACAAAATTGAGGACTGGTCGAAGTTGAAACCAATATGCAGACAATAAATTATATGGTTTGTATTGCATATGGTAGAAAACTTTGTGAGAAAAAGAAGAAAATGCTGGTTTTGAACATTAACTTCTTTTTATTCAGCGTTTTCCTTAATCTTTCAACTGAGGGTTACTTATACTCAGGATTATGAAGATCTTAACTTGAGGAATGAGAGTGAGAAATATAGCAATAATAATTACTTTGTTGGACTTCCTCTATGAGACAGGAACAAATTGGATCGAATATTATCACACTGGACTATAGTTGAAGGGTAGGTTGCAGCCTCAACATTCTCTGGCATAGTTCTTTGGATGAGTCTTTTTAAAAACCAAAACTGTATCTTCATATCACAATTCTGCTGAGCAGGATGTAAAACTGGGTTGAACAGTCAATTTAAACATTTGACCTTCAACTGTGACCTTGACCATGGGCGTATTGAAACAAACTTTTCGCATGACACTAGTACTTGTTAAGGAGAACAAGTGTGCAAAGTTTTTTTGAAATCCACTGATAAATGTAGAAGTTATGCTCCAGACAAGGTCAATTTAAACATTTGACCTTCAACTGTGACCTTGACCTTGGGCGTATCAAAACAAGCTCTTTGCATGACACTAGTACTTGTTAAGGAGAACAAGTGTGCGAAGTCTTTTTGAAATCCATTGATAAATGTAGAAGTTATGCTCCGGACAAGGTCAATTTAAACATTTGACCTTCAACTGTGACCTTGACCTTGGGCGTATCGAAACAAACTTTTCGCATGACACTAGTACTTGTTAAGGAGAACAAGTGTGCAAAATTATTTTGAAATCCATTGATAAATGTAGAAGTTATGCTCCCGACAAGAATGGGACACACACACTAACACACACACACGCACTAACACTCACACACATAGACGGACACAGGTAACTCTATATGCCCTTCCGCCATTTCATAAAAAACTGTTTTGGTGGAATGGGTTATTGTACACATATATAAAGTTTCATGAAATTCTGTCCAATGGTATTGAAGATATTCTCCAGGACGGAGACACAAACACACGGACGGAAAGACGGACAGACAGACGGACAAAGCCAAATAAACGAAATAGAAGTTTTTCTATCACTATATATGATCCATGTCAAACTACAGCTATCACTAAATGTGATCATACCCCCCACCAGCTCCTTGTCACAAAACAGGTCTTTGTCACAAAAAGCAGAATGGTTTAGTACAAGAGTACGAGTTGAAAAAAGTTCAAGGGAAGATAATTCCGCAACAAATCGCACCAGGGTCATGAAAATTGCACATGCACAACTTCATATATATAAGAACAGTGTGTGTAAATTCTAGTTCAGTACCTGAAAAACTGTCAGAGTATTTCGCCGGACAAATATGTGTCTACGGACAGACAGACGGACAGACAGCCATAGTGATTCCAGTATACCCACCTCCATTTCGTTAAGACAGGTGCCCTGACAGAGAGAGAACTTTGATGCTCCATATCGGTCTCCTCTGTTTCTGGGGACTCTTACCACCCATATGCCACAGAGGTGAAGGCAGCCACCTATTTCTAAGGCCCTGAGTGGCGGGGGCCCAGCATGGAAACAAACTTAGAAACTATAAAATTCAAGGGCCACGACTGAGAAAAAATGATCAAACCAAAACATTGTCAATGTCATCCTTCCCACAAACTTTTTTTAAAATTCCACAATTCAGATAATTCCACAACAAATTGCACCAGGGTAATGAAAATTGCACATGCACAACTTCATATTATATTAGAACACTGTGTGTAAATTTGAGTGCAGTACCTGAAAAACTGTCAGAGTATTTCGCCAGACAAATTTGTGTCTACGGACAGACGGACGGACGGATGGACAGATAGGCAGACGGACAGATGGACAGACAGTCATGGCGATTCCAGTATACCCCCTCCACTTCGTTGTGGGGGGTATAATAAAGGTAATCTCTAGTCTAATCTTGGTCTAGAATGAAGCAACAGACAGCATGGATTTAAGATCAGACTGCACTTTTCAAAATAATAGAACTGTGCACAATTTGAATGAACAACAATGATCAGGCTTAAAGCCCTGAATGTATAAAAAAGTGGAATTTTTCACTGACTGGCCAGAAAACATTGTTGGAAAATGGAGAAAATGCTGGTTTCTCCTTTTTCCACTGTGTTTTCATAAACTCTCTGTCTCAGGGTCGTTAAAACAGGATTGAAAGGTAAAAGGATAAACCAAGGCCACATTAGGAGAATATTCCAAGTGGCATAATCTCTGATGTACAATATATTTTGTGAGGTATTCTTGTGATAATAGCCTTGAAATTGCGTTATCTATCAGGGCCAAAATCACTGTAAACCTTGGTGATTTGGCAGCAAGTTCAATCACCTCTAGGAACATACCCTGTGTTGGTAACCTGTTGATGACAGCATGACACTGGCATGTCACTATCACACAAGTGGGGTGTGATGGGACAATTCTGGCAATCTTCAGAACATCACTGACGACAAGCCGTTGGTATTCCATCCCAAAGTGGGGCGTAACCTCGAAAGTCTGTGGTCACAGCACACAATACAGCTTCTTTTCCAGGATAAAACCAAGGAAACATCAGGTGTATGAGAATGTTAACCCATTTCTAGGGTGAAAACACCCTCTGATTACCAGCTACACTTCACTGGGAGGAATCCAGCAAACACTGTGATGATTGTGAGAGTGGGGCTTTAACAAGAGACTTGGGCTGATCTTACTTAAAGTAGATTCTGAATGTGTTATCTGACCTTTCTTGAATTGCATAAAAGAGACTACTTACTAAATATCATGAGCCAAGTACAACTTAAAGTTCATTTTGCAGATATGGTAGATCAAGTTCAGACTGCACAGAGCATGCAGTATCATCTGTGATGTGCAATGCCTGATGTTTTGTTTGGTATTCTGATGAAATCAACCTTGAAGTTACATGATCTATGCCTGTTCTATTGATTTTAATGGTCCTTTTCTTATTGGGCAGGCACTTTCAAGGATCAGGCTTATACCATTAACCCCTCCCCCCCTTTAGAAAATTCTACCTACTCTAACTTGTACACTGCTAAAGAAATGAAGATGAAGCTTGTGTATGTTATGCCTTAAATGTAGAGAGACTTATACATAAAAATACTGTTCAACAAATGGAACAACAGGCCTAGGAGTGCCTAAATCGCTCTACCAGCAATTACTGACCAGTATAGTGAAAGAAGCAGTTAAATTTATGCTAAATTTTCCTACAGTATGTATCATCAGCTTCAAGCCATAAGGGAAAATTCTCTGATTCCTTTAAAGCAATATTTCAGGAAATTTCTGTCATTTTCTAACATCCATTAGTCACTAATGCTAAAATAAAAAAAACAGGTTTGCACTGGGCCTGAATGCGTGCCAGTCGGAGTAACAGAATAAAAACAGTCTAATACATATCTTGCAAGGGACAAATAGGGCAATGATCAAGGAAAATCCTCAAATCTTTAGAAATCAGTCCAAATTCAACAGGGCTTTATTAATCACTGTAATACACAATAGCATCAAGCTTTAAAGAAAAGTGCAACAAATAATTTGGACTTCGTTTTGTACACAAGAATCAGTCAACAAATACAGTATCTTTGAAATACTGAGGGAAAATGGGAAAATGCTTGTAAACAACATTTTCACAACATTTTGTACCATTTTTAAAGACAATTTTCACTGTTTTCTACAAATCCTTTCAATTTGGTTGTGTCTAAAATTATGTTGTTTGGTAAAGAGTTAATACAAATAATCTGTGCAAGTTTCAGAAATATCCCAAAAAACAAAAAAAATGTAGACCTTATTGTGTAAAAAATCAAACTTTCCCTACATGTTGGATTTTCTTAAAGTTCAAAGGGTTTCACACTATTGATGAATTGAATAATGTGCATAATTTTTAAAAAGATTAAACTACAAATGTTGACGATATCACAAATATAATGTATATATATGGACAGATCGATGGATAGATGACAGAAACCTTGCCTTGGCGCTGGCTCTTCTAGCCTTAGGTCTGTAGAGCTAAACAATCCACTCCTTGAATTTTTTCTCATATTAACTCTCTAAACACAAATTTGAAAATAACTTCAATAAAGTGCAATAATAAATGAATTTTGTAAATAAACCCTTATGATTGTATGGTGTTTGATGCCGTTTTTCAACATTATTTCAGTTATATTGCTGCAGCCAGACCTATCCATGCTTTCCTGGAGTCTCTTTTACCAGTACTCCGCACAATCTTCTTTCCAAGCCACTGGCTGCTTTCCCACATAATTATCGTCGAAACAATAGTCAGCTGTGAGAGAGGAATGAATCCTCAGAAAGAAATTTGCTGAACCTGTTGTGGGGGAAAGGAGGGTTTCGTAAAGTCGTAAAAAAATCTTAAAAGCATGTTGTAAACAAAAAAAAAGGTAGAACATTTTTTTATCAATTTCACAAAAACTTTCCAAAACTTTTTATTTGCTCTGTTTAGCTTCAGGAAAATTCCAGTCAGAAAAAGTGCAGTGTTGATTACTCAACGGGAGACAGAATAGTGGAAGTCTTATGTCTTAAATGAAAAGACCAAGATTTTCAGTTTCTCAGCACAAAAGAGGAGATATACTGCCTCTAAAGTTGGATCAAAACAAACCAGAATGGTTATTGATCTTTCAGGGGCAGATTGTTGTAAAAAAAAAAATCATCCTCTCAAGCTTTATTTTCTCTATCAGAGATATCAAAGCTCCTAGTACATTAATTGTCACCAGCCAGTTTAAAAAGAAATTATTTGAGGGTTAGAATCCAAACGGTAAGTGCAATGGTAAGTAAAAATATGCAAGCCATATACTGATTTGGATCCAGGAAAAACTCTTCATGTAAGATGTATTTTGAATTTGGTAGGACTGAAAATTAGCTCCACAAGTATTAGGTTATAACAAGGGCCAATGTCAGCTACTCTAATACTGGTAAGAGTCTAGGTTGTATCCAGAAAGTTAAGGAAGAGTTTGAGTTACGCCATTTTAAGTCCTGGTTAGGACAATTTTAGGCAAGATTTGTCACACAAGCTCGTTACTTTTCAAGGTCCAGGAAAAAATTCCCCTGAAAAATATATTCAGTTATAACTCGCCTAATACTGGTCTTTACACATTTTTTGCAGTCTAGTCTTGATCTCTGCGATATGTTAAATTTATTTAAATCACCATCTTTGATTAGAAGGTGAAAAAAGTCCACTGATGTGGTCTGTAAAAATGGTCTGTCCTGTAGGTGATTTACTTGTTAATTATTTTCCATTTCTTCATTTTGAAGAAATACCCCAGATGTGTAAGGTTGACAGTACACTTGAACACAGCTGCCCCTGAATAGATCGACAACTTTTCTAGCTTGCCTTGATCCGTCTTTGGTGACAGCATCCTCACCCCATCTGTGGACAGTTGCCAACCTGCCATTATCCTGGACTTAAGCCAGTACTAGTCTAGCTTGTATAAAATATCTTGCTAACTATAACTGTACAAACCATGACTTATTCTGATGGAAATCTTACCCTCCCAAAAATCTATGGATAGAGAAAGATAAGGGCTGTTGTAATGAATTCTCTACAATTATCTGCATTGAATAGAGACAAATAAATCATGCTGGGATTACTTTCCTACAATTATCTGCCCTTAATAGGTCAACAAGCTTTCTGGAGTGCCTTGATCCTTCATTGGTGACAGTCTATTTCAACTTTTCTGTTCATAATACGAAAATCCTTTGGATTTTAGAAGATATAACTCACTACTTTGACTTCAGCGGCGTTAAAAAGAAAATGAAATGTATTTTTGTGTTTTTTCATGACACTGTCAAGTTTTTTATAAACAAGAGGATGACAATGGTTCTATATTGCTCACCTGAATTAACCTGGAAAGGTAAGTTTCCTACTGACAAATTCCATTCTTTTATGGTCAAAAACAATGATCTTCTGCTTTACTTTTTTTTTCTAAGATTTTGTGCATGATCTGCAGATCAAGATAGATCACATGGCTTGTATTTATCATTCTAGCTGATAGAAATTTCTTTAGAAATTTTGATTCTTAACCAGTCTATGGAACTATTTGTAATACTTGTAACCACAGGGAGGTGGACCATCAGTGATCAAAGTGACCCAATTTGATAAGGGACCATCTTATGATAATACATACCAAATATCAAAACTCTATGCCTAGTGTTACAGACAAAAAGTTTTTCAAAGTTTTCACAAAGAAATGTATACAAAATAATAGCTTGAAAATTTGCCTTAAAAAAATAGTTCAAAGGTCAACTTATGATAACCACTTTAACACGGTTTGTTACAGCCTGATACTGGTTATCTAGGCAAAGTTTGACAATAAGACCAGGGCCCAGTTTTACCAAAAAAACTTATGTCTCTTATTTTACTCAAATCCCCTAACTTTTGACTTAAGTTTGGTATTTGAAACACATTTCACCAATATTAACAGGCTGTCGTTTCATTCTAAAATCCCGAGTTGACACAACATTTCAGACTTAGATGAGCAAAATATAGACTTACATCAGCTCAGACTTAAGTCCAATAGTTTGCTGAGTTGAGCCTGAAATGTTGTGTCACCTCATAAATTGAGAATGTCACTCTAGTCTGTAAATCTTAGTAAAATGTGTCTCAAATAATAAACTCAAGCTAAGCTGCAATATAAGTTAGTTGATTTGAGTACAAAAAGAGACCTAAGTTTTTGCATGGAACTGGGCCCCATTTCACGCAAAAACTTAAGTCTCTCATTTTGCTCAAGTCTGTTGAAGGACCCCATTTCCAGCTTATGTTAAGTCTGTTACTTGAGAGTTGAGACCCATTTTACTCATATTAACTGACTTTAGAAACATTCTCAAATCTTAAGTTGACACAACATTTCTCACTCATTTCAGCAAAATAATGGAATCAAGTCTGTTAAAATGACTTCAGTCAATTATTTCGACAAGCTCAGTCTGAAACATTGAGTCAACTTGGGGTTGAAGAATGTTTCTAAAGCCTGCAAATGTTAAAGAAATTCAACTGAAATGACCAAGTCACCTTAACCCTTTACCAAACAATCCCTGGTTTTCACGATCTTGAGAAAGAAGCCTTCTGGAATCATTGTGGGAAAAGGAGAAAATGCTGGTAACCAGCATTTTCTCCTTTTCCCACAATGTTTTCTTCCCTTCCCAAAACAAATCAATTTTTTAGTCACATTAATTATGTCGTCTGCAGATGCTTTCAATTTGGACTTGTCTAAAAGTATGTTGTTTGGTAAAGAGTTACGTCAGAGTCTGTTAGTGGACCAGAGCAAAATAAGAGTTAAGGTTTTTTGTTAAACTGGGCCCAGGTTTTTGCTATTTCAGCACCAGAATCATCTTGGTTCTTGTCCTGAATAAGAATAACTCTTTATAATTCATCTCTTGAGTTTAAACACTACTTTCATTCTGCTCAGTTGTTTCTAAAGACAGGCAATTTATGTAACTAAGGGTGGACAAATGCATGGACTACAAGCAATCACAATTGACTATAGAGGAAAGTTTCCATTGGCTGTCTCTGCCATTACAAAGGGAAACTCTTCTATGTGAGCAATTTTTCCATTTGCCTACATATATTTTTATTTATAATCTTGTCTTTATTTTTGGTAAAATAGATACAAACTTATTCTGCATTTCTCTGGCAGCATAAAAATTAGAGAAGTCAAAAAAAATATGTGGGGATAATGGTATAAGCTTGACCTCCTTACTCTTAATCCTGTACTGAATAAAGCTTTGAAAAAATTGTGAGAAAAGAAAATGCTGGTTACCATTGCAAAGAAAAATCCATCAAAATTTCAAGTTGTCTGTAAACAAGTCTAGTTTTTTTGTCATTTGGTTAAGAGTTAATCCTTTACAGAATAATTTTTTATTTTAAAATCCTAAGTAAGGAAGTTGAGGAAACTAGAGGCCCTTGAGGGTCTGAATTGCTCTACTGGCTGTAAGTTTGCTTACTAGTATTTTCTAGCAAACTTTCATTGATGTTAAAAGGAAAAAGCCAAAAACACAGACAAAACATGGTGTGGAGGGGGGGGGGGGGGGGGGGGCTGTAATTAGGCTTGAATCCACTAATACAGCATAATAAGTAGGCATGAAGAATTGAACAATTAGTGAAATAATCAAAGTAGAATTTGTTGAAACCACTTGTTTGGAAATCTGACAAGGATTTAGTACTTGTTAGATTGCTGCTCATTATGACAAAAGTTTTGGATTTCATGCAGTTTACATGAACCAACAATGTGGACTTTGGTGAATAAACAAGACTTAGTCATCAAATGGCTTCTTTTCCTTAACTGATGCTGGATTTTCTTCATTTTCAAAAGCGTAAAATCCCTTGATGATTATACAAGTGATCCAGTGATGCATCCAGAAACTTCAAAATGTGGGGCACATGCCCCCTAAACCTAACAAAAAGGGGGCACTCTAATCCGAAAATGGGATATTTGATTTTTTTTTCTTTTTAAGAAAATGAAAGGAATACTTGGTTTGATAAAGGAGTGCTACAATAAATGTAAGATTTGCATCTTTTCTAATGCATCACACAATGATTCAACTCGTACAAACAGCAGTGTTCCCACTAGCTTTTTATTTCAAGGGTACACTTAAACCCGGAGCTGTAAATCTGGGGTAACATTTTATGTTGGAGACTATGACAATATGGTTCCCAACTAGGCGTAAAGCAATCCAAATCCATATTGATGATTCATAGCAAAAAGTCTTTAAATTAAGATATTTGTGTAAATTTTCTGCTTAAAGTCATTTAAAAGCTGAAAAAACAGTCTGAAGTGACTCTGATCGGACAATGTTAAAGACACATTTAGTTGTATCGTGGGTTTCCGTGTGTCTTCAACCGATCAATTTTTCCTGTCTGTTAATTTCTAGGTAAGTATTTCTGCACGGTTGACACAAATTTGTCAATAAGGGTAACAAGTAACTTCAAAAACTGTCATTTTACACAAGATAAGCGTATATAGGCCTATTTTTGTCCATGTATTCTCTTACCTGAGGTCTCGCGTGTAATTCGTGCCCAGCTAAGGCCGACTGTTTTTCCAGCTTGGAATGAACGCATAATCCTTTTTCTAACAAACAGGTGATAAGTCATTTTCTTCTCAGACACAGCCTGATCATTTTCAGTCGTATCTTCTATAACTATTGCACGGTTTTACGAAAAAATCAAACAGTATTCTTTCTGTCGCCATTTCCGTCGATGACTTACGGAAACTGATGACTAAAAATTTTATCCAATAGAATTCATAGGATTTTTAGCACCTTTCTAATTTATGATGTCATCGAAAAACGTCATTGGGACTTGGGAAATCCAGCGACCTTTTTACGGTTAACAGTTGTTTCCCTTACACTGTTTTTGGATGGAATAGTTTTCGAGACCGTGTTAGACTTTTTGGCACCGCGCAATGTGCTTTTAATAATGCGTGCATTACAGTAAAAATGCGGCATTTTGCGTGCATAGTTTTTAGATTTTGGGGGCATTCTCGGAAATAAAGGGCAATGCCACAATGCCGCACGCTGGATGCATCACTGGTGATCTGTGCAAGTTTTAAAACAAGTGGATCAAAATTGCCTACTCAATCAAGTAAACAAGAAATGCAACTCAAAATGGCTACTTTTCCTAACAGGGTTAAAGCTATTGATGATAAAAATAACCTTTGCAAGTTTCAAGAAAATCTGACAACAAATGTAGTCTTAAATTCTGCAGGCAAGAAAGACAAATGTTTAACTTTAAATGGCTACTTTTCCCTTCCTAGCTGTCACATTTTTTTCAAAATCGATAGAGTTAAAGCTATTGATATTACAGTTGATCTGTGCAAGGTTTACAAAAAGCTGACCACAAAGGCAGACTTTATTGTGAAAACAAGAAATGCAAATGTTCTACTTCAAATGGCTCATTTATCCTTTTTAATCGTCAGGTTATTTTCAAAATCAATGGGGTTCAAGCTAATGATGATATAAAGAAACTGTGCACGTTTCACAAAAATCCAACCGCAAAATGTGGACCTCATCGCATCAACAAGAATTGTAAATTTTCAACTTTTTATGGCTACTTTTCCCTCACTAATTGGGACATTTGTTTCAAAATCAATAGGGTTTAGGCTATTGATGATATCAAGAGACTGTATAAATTTTATGAAAATCTGACAAAAAATTTGGACTTCAATGATTAAACAAGAAAAAGATTAATAAACAAACGGACAGACTGACTAGGAAAACCACACCATGACATAAGCTCTGCTGGCCTTTGGCCAATACAGCTAAAAATTGACAGTAGACAGCATTTATTTGTTTATGTATTGTTTTCTTCCTTTTGAAAGACAAATCTTATCAATGGAATCACAAGAAATTTTTGATTTGCAAATACTTTCACTTTTGATGATCGAAATGTTTAGAAAGAGATAAAGTGCCTGCCAAATATGAAAAGGATATCTTAAACCAACAGACAAGACACAAATATTGCGACTTCAAGGTTTCTTTCACCATCATACTTCACAAACTGTCAGACAGTGTACATCAAAAATGTGACTGCATGTTCTGTACAGTCTGATCTTAATCTACACTCTGCAATATGAACTAAAAGTTGTACTTGACTCTAAAAAATTCAAAATCTACTTTACTTAGAGTCATCCCAAGTCTCTAATTAAATCCCATTCTCACACTCACAGTCATGATAATGGTCTGAATTCCTCATGGTGAAGAGTAGCACGTATACCAGGGGCATTTTCCCCGAAAAAATGGGGTAACACTCTCATAGACCCAATGTTACCTGGTTTTGTCCCAGTTCAAGAAGCTGGATTGCATGTTCTGACCAAAGGCTACCGAAGTTCAGCCCTAGTTTGTGACAGACTACCGCAGGTTTGCCGCCAGCAATGTTCCAAAGATTGACAGAATCGTCCCATCTCACCACATTGGTGTGTGGGTGCCACACCGTTGACTTGCTGGCATTCACAGGTGTTCAAAACAGACTGTGCCCCTAGAGATGATTCAATTTAGTTCCAAATTACCAAGGTGTATCTCTGTTTTGGCCCCAACAGAAAGCTGCTTTCACCACAGAAGGGTTTAAGTGCCTGTCATATAAATAAAATGACAATTTGAGGAAGAAAAGCACGGTAGTCATACATTGCTCACCTAAGTTAATAAGAGCTAAAACTGCATGACAAAATGTAAGACCCATACTAGCTCAGAGTTTGAATCTTGATTGTTCTATCTTCATTAGGTAATGGCGAAATGTGCTGTAAATGAATAGTACTGTTATAATCTAACTGCTAAAACCTATTGCCAACTGAACTTCCACAAACATAGCTCAAAGAGTGTTGAAGAAAATGCAGGTTTCACTCTTCCTGTTTATAGTAACAGTGTACATGACAATGTTTTACATCAATGAAGGTGTGCACATCATCTGCATATAAAGATCTATATTACAGTGAAGTTTCACAGCCATAACTCATAGAATGTTAAAAACTACAGGACCAAAGGAAGAGTTTTGAAGTTCTTCCAATAGAACACTATGTAAAACATGAGACCCCTGGGACTGGACAATCTTTAACATCTTTGGGTACAATTTGAACAACTTTGAGAATGGATCAACCTATGTAGTAGACACATACCAAACATCAACATTCTATGTTTTTGGGTATCAGACAAGATTTTTTTCTACTGTTTTCCTCTTATTACTCCATGTTTGACCTGTGACCAATATGGCAGGACATTATTTTACCCCAGGGACATATAATGAAGAACTTTGACTAACAACTATCCTATCATGCTAAATATCAAGTATCAACATTCCAAGTCTTGTGGTCCTAGAAAAGAAAACCTTCAAAGTTTTTGATACATATATAGCACAGAACATAGAATCCCATAAACAAGAACGGTCATCATACAGCACAATTCACCTGTATAAGTTAATTTGTCAGGGGAGGGGTGTGGGGCAGTGCCCTGAAACAGCTACAGGGTCCCAGCCAAGGACAGAAAACCAAACACCAAATCAATAGTAAGGGTAAGAACAATATCCATCACCAAACTAAATATGAAACAACTTAAACACTTGGTCTGGAGAAAATAAAAGCTCTAAAACAACTTAAACATGAAATTTCAAAATTGTCCATGACCTAGACTTTAAAATCATAGGTGTGGGGAGGGGTATATTGCTGAAAGAAACTTTGGACCTCTATCACAAATACGAACCAAAGTCATCATACAGTTTTGAAGATGTGGGTTCTTCAAAAAATTTAAAGTAAACTGTTAATGACCAATACGAAATTCAAAAGTCAGTTCAAAATGATTAGCAATTGAAGGTACAAAACTACCAAAAATGTACAAGGTTAACAGTGGGTATGACAAAAATATACATAAAGCTTAACCTAACAATCCAGAGTTATAACAAACCTACGGAATGATTGCAAAGAAAACTTCAACATAAGATTTCAAAATTGGTGACCTTCACCTTAAGATTGTGAGTATGGGCATGGCTAGGGAATGGCTATATTAAACTTTGGACCTGTATCTGTTATCAAGCCATATTTGAACCTAATCCATCATTCAGTTTAGAAAATATGAGCTCTTAAAAAACTTACAGAAAGTATACCTTTGATGTACAGTATTAAAGTCTACAACCTGGACTTTAAGATCATGGGCATTGCACTTCTGGCAGAAACTTTGGACCTACCACTATATCTATCATCGTAACAAATGTGAACCAATCCATATGGTTTGGAAAGTATCAGCTCTTAAAAATCTTAAATGTAAAAAAATGTAAATGAAAATGCTGCCTCCAACACAGATGCCAACATGGCGAGTAGTAAAATTGTTCACATTATTAAAATCATTTTGAATCAATTTTTGATTGACATGTCCAGAGGAGTTTGGACATTAAATTCAATTTTCTTTCATTCATTAGTGTCTGGGGGGAGTTTTTGTAACTGTGGTTGAACAGACATACAGTTGTTGGACAATAAGCAATCACAATGGCTCACATGAAGCACTTCATGCTCAGGTGAGTTTATCGGTAGTAAAGGTATAATTAAAGCAATTTCAAGGCTGCTCTCACCAGAATACCTCACAAAATATCAAAGTGTACATCAAAGTAGGGACAGCATCCCTGTGCAGCCTGATCTTGATCTACGAGGGCTGTCCCATTAAATCATAGACAATGGGAGTGACAATAAAACTGAGGGGTACAGTTTAACGAGATTCTATTCATCATTTTATTAAACTAAGATTACTATTTGCTGAAAACATCATTAAGACATAAAGTATAGTCATTAATTTACAATTTTGAAATATATCATAAATTGCCAACCAGTGCACATTGTGACGTTAACAACTGCATGTAACAGTAAGCTTATGCTCTTTAGAAATAGCACATCACTGCTCTAAAATATAGCACATCACTGCTCTAAAATATAGCACAACACTGTTCTAAAATATACATACTTATAAAATTATTGCAATCGGACATTAAGAAATCTTTTTATATCAAGTGTCTACGATTCAATGGGACAACCCTTGTACACTGTCTGCAACATGGGAATATAGCTTAACGAGTAACAACAGATGGTTTTTATGGAGTAACAAATATACTTCTCAAACCTTGCTGAGGACCACTTATTGTCATCAAATTATGAATATCATGTCCTATCGAAATTTTACAACTCTAGCACTGAAACATACACATTAGCATTGGTGGTAGCCTGTAATTGTTTTTGTCTGTATAGCATACGTGCATGGGAATCACACAATCACAACAACTCCTAAAAGTCATGTTTTCTCTTTGTACATGCAAACACTGTAATCTCACATATGTTATTTCACATAGTCTCGCTGACAGATAACATATACTTTCATCATACATAGGCAATTATGGTTAACAAAGGTTTTCTTTGGTGAGTGCGAACATTAAGAACTCATACAATTTCACATAGGCTGGGTGACAGATAACATATTCCTGTGTGTTACACAGGTAAGTATGGATAACCAAGGTTTGAGGAGATATCTTTTGCCAGATATCATGAACAGAGTTGGATGTTACAGACAGGCCCAAACCTTACAAGTCAGGTAGAGTTGTCCTTTATCATATCTCAGCCTTACAAATGTGGTAGCAATCCAAAGTTTACAATATGTGATATCAATATGTAAAAATTTTACAGTTGTCATAATGATCACAAAAACATGTACATACATAACCTGAAATTCCACATTGATCAATAACTAAGAGATGACAACCTCAAATTCAACTTTGATTTTCTAATCCTCTGTTTTAACCACTCAAAATTCAGTTTGAAATGAGTAATTAAAGGTACAAAACTACCTAAATAGGTACAGAATTAACAGTGGGGAGAACATGACAGGAATGATAATTACCCCTTTACCTAATCAAAGCGTTCAAAACACTGGAGTGGTATTTGTCAAGGAAGCCATTGTGAGGAATTAATAATTTGAAAGAAAAAGAGAAATATTATTCAAATATTTGCTTGAAAGTGAACCTACTAAGCAAAGGAATACCTTTTTGGTTCAAGGGAGTGTACTCATGACAAAGTTAAGATTATTTGTGTATTGGTTGTCTCCCTTTGATCATTAGGAGGCATCAGGAGTAATGTCCCTTGACAGTAGAATGCATGATGGATAGAGAGAGAAACCATGTAAATATATCGAATAAAATTAAGTTTGTACCTGAAAACTATGATTTTGAAATATCTTTGGCCGTAAAGATTTAATTCCCAACATTACAATCAATTAAATATTCATGCGAAATCAAATGAAGTAGCGCGCAATCATGGGACGAACAAGCCAAGGTACAACTGGTTTTGGAACGAAAAAGCCCAGGACTAAGCGATCAGTTGACAAATTTCGTATATATCATTGCGCCAATAGAAGGCTATGAGTGGGTGAAGCTATTTTCAATCAAAAATTAGTATTTCCATGATCGATGGCCTCACCCAGTGTATTTTAACATGCCATTTCCAATTACATATCAGAGTGCTACCGAAAAACTCATTTGTCTGAAAAAAATTGAGTTCAAATGGGTTTATTTCCTTCAGCTTTGCACAAAATATGATACATGTTCTTCAAAATTCAATATTGAACTCATAGTGGTATTGTCTTTGACAAATACCACAAAAATCCTGAGCTATAACAAACCTAAGGAAGAAGACTCGAAAAAATTGTGAAAAAAAAAAAGAATAAAATGCTCATAGCCAGCATTTTCTCCTTTTATAGTGTTACATTGTTTTCTATCCTTCCATCATCTGAGTACCATTTATTTTTGTCTTCTGCAAATGCTTTCAGTTTTGGTCAAGTCTATATTGTTACTGTTTAGTAAAGAGTTAAATTGACTAAATGTGTAAGAAATGACCAGAATGAAGTCCAATCAAAAACAAAAATGACCAAAATTGAACAACCTATCTATGCAATAACCTTGAAACCTTCCCAGGGTGTCCACAATTGGATTAAAGCAAATTTCCCTGACTTTTCCTTGACTAAAACCAAATTTCCTTTTTTTTCTATTTTGCAATGACATCTGTTGGCCTCCTCCTTCCCCATTGCCAACCCTTTCAACCTTTTACTCTACAACAAGTGTATTGCTCTTTATACATGTATTTTTCATTCTGTTTTCTTTTTTAAGTTTGTTTTTCTTTGACTTTAGTGTCTATTTTTCTTTATATACGTGTTCATGTATTTTCAAAAGTTATTTATACTATTGGATGAGTGCTTAAAATCAAATACATGTCATAATTCAGGGAAATATAATGGCCTCCTCCTCCCCTACAGCCAAACCCTTACCACCTTTTTTCACTACCAATTGACCTTTCTGTAAATGCGAGTTTGGCAGGCCCACCTTAGTAACGTGGTATTTCGTTTGTCAAGCCTGACAAACAAACCAGAAAATGGCGTTGAATACAAAGAGAAAGACGTTTATATCAGTTTTATTCTAGCTGATATTTCGCTGTAGGTTAAATATCCCAACTTTTTTCCCCAACATTCTTATAAATTCGAACTTAATCGACAACTTAAACAGAAAAAATACTTAAAATAATGTCATATTTATCAGAAATCGAGAAGTAAAAAATAATGCAAATATGTTCTTAATTCTATGTTAGGTCACAGCATTTCAAATAAAAATACATTGTGTGTAACTTCTGTCGACAAAATGTATAATTACTTAAAGGGCAAAAGTTTTTAAGACATTTCGTCAGTATATAACATAATTTGACTGTAAACAATATAGGAAAAGGATTTACAATTTAACCCTTTACCACACAGTCCAGTCCTTCATCGACCTTGAAGGAGACTTTGAAAACATTTCTCTCTTTTCTTGGCCATTTTCTACCCTTTCAAAGACAAATCTCATCACTGGAACAAACGTTAAACATGAAGAATATGCTGAGTGTGTAGATATAGATCAGACTGCGAATAGTATGCAGCCTAGTCTTGGATTAAAACGATCTGCTACTTATATTATTAAGCATACTGACAGTAGATTAAAGGTCTTACTTCTATTCTGTTCTGTTTCAGAACTTCAGTTTAAAAGGCAACTTATCTTAAATCAAATCAACTTTTGATTTAGCCATATTTAAGTGGATTAGCACATCTGCCATTTCAAAGGGTTTGTCGGTAAACTGTTAATTTGATAGGATGTGTCTTTGGTTGCAAACCAAAATTGCCGCTCTAATCCGCTTGACCACCCGTTGTCTCAGTATATCATTGAAGTTTGAAACAAACTGCTGTCAATGATATTGAAAGTTTGTTAATTGACGGCACACTTAACACATTTTAAAATCATCAAACATCCAGTTTCCCTTACCCAAAATTGAAATTTTTCTGTTGATTCAGACAATCTATGCATATTCGAATTGTGTCTAATTCAGTGTATTTTGTTATTGAATATGTTGTTGAGACGACTTAACTAGCCCCACAAAAACAATAAGCATCTAAAATTCCATTATTCTTTGGTAAAATTGAGTTATGTTTAGGTATTTATGTGTTTCATTCTTTCTCATTAAGGTTCAAAACTTTGCTGACACATGTAAATCTATTGCACTGTCCTTCATCCCAGAAATTCAGACTTTTTGTACTTCTTTAACATTGTGTAAATTAGTTAAAGCATCTCAAAGTTAACGAGGAAGTAGGCTTATCTTATCACTACGAATCCATGTATTCTGGTTACCAGTATTTTCTCCTTTTCCCATAATGTTTTCAAAAGCCCTCCTCCTGAGGATCTGCATTAAGGGTTAAGCACAATAAAATTTGAAAGTACATGTAGTTATCCAACAGACCTTGTTGGCGATTGAAACAGCAATTTTCTTAGATGGGTTTTTCTATGCCTATTTTTGGAAGTACTTTCTAAAATGACATTTATACATACTTTTGTGCATACATTACGATTCTTATTGATCTGTGATGGATGAAGCTGTTCACGAGGTCCTCCACATAGTTTTGTCCACCGAATATATTTTCGAGATGCGTTTTCGGCTTTGGAAATGGGACGAACTGAACTGTTCCAAAAGTTAATGGACAAAAACATAGACCCTTACCAGTATTAAGGTAGCTGACATTGGCCAGTAACCTAATACTTGTCTCCATGGTTGCAAGTTCTACCATTTAATGTAAAGCACATGCTGTATAATGAATGTTTTCTGTTTTCAAACCAGTGAGTAGCTCATATAAAACATCTTGCTTGTAATTGTTCTAGCCATGACCTATACTAGCGAGAATTGAGCTCTTCCCAAATTTAGTGGATAAAAGCATAGACCATAATCAGTATTAGGATAGTTGACATAGGCCCTGTTTGTAACCTAATTCTTTCTTCCATGGTTGCAAGTTCCACCAATAAGTGTAATAAATGTAAAACACAATGCTCTATGAAGAACTTTCATGGACCAAAAAAAGGTAACCTGGTCATATAAATATCTTTCCTTTACCTTTCTAACCAAGACCTATACTAGTGAGAATTTAACTTTTTTGAAAATTTATGGATAAAAAACCTTGACCCAAACTAGTACTTGGGTAGTTTACTTAGGCCCTTGTCATAACCAAATACATGTCTCCAACTCTCTATGGTTGAAAGTTTTACCATTTAATGTAAAGAACATGCTCCATAAGGAAATTTTCCTGGACCCAACCAGTCAGAGGCTCATATAAAATATCTTAACTGAAATTGTTCTTACCATGACCTATCCTAGTTAGAATAGAACTCTTCCCAAAATATATGGATAAAACATTAACTCTAGCAAGTATTAGGGTAGCTCATATCTGTTCTCTTAATATCCTTATACTTATTTCAATTGGTTGCAAATTCCACCTTTTAATGTAAGGCACATGCACTATGAAGGATTGTTCAAGGTTTGAAACCAGTGAGTAGTTCATATAAAACATCTTGCTTATAAGTTATTATTCTAGCCATGACCTATACCAGTGAGAATTGAACCTTCCAGAAATTTCTGGATAAAACTGAACCCTTTTCAACATATGGGTAGCTGACATTGGCCCTTGTTATAAACTTATATTTGTCTCCATGGTTGCAATCTCTACCAATTTATGTGAAACATAATTATGCTTTATGAAGAAATTTTCCTACATCCAAACCAGTGAGCAGCTCATATATAAAAACTTGGCTTTAATTGTTGTAACCATGACCTTTGATAGTGAGAATCCAGCCTTTTCCAATATTTATGGATAAAACCTTTACCATAACCAGTATTAGAGTAGCTGACATTGGCCCTTGTTCAGAACCTAATACTCGTCCTTATGGTTGCAAGTTCTACCATTTAATGTAAAGCACATGTTCTTTATGAAGAATTTTTCCAAGACCCAAACCAGTAGTAGCACATAAAACATCTTGCTTTTTATTGTTCTAATCATGAAAGGCAGAGTACTAGTGGTAATCCAACCTTTTCAAAGATTATTGATAGAATGTGGACCCTAACCAGTATAAGGGTAGCTGACATTGGCACTTATAATAACCTTATATTATCTTCATAGTTGCAAGTTCTACCAACCCATGAAAAACTTCTGCTATTGGAGGAAATTTTCCTAGATCCAATCCAGTAAGTAGCACATATCAAACATATTGCCTGTAATTGTTCTTTCCATGACCTTCCATTATACAAGTGGGGAATAAAACTCTTCCGAAAGTTAATGGATAAAACTTTGGCCCTAAGCAGTATAAAGGTAGCTGACATCTGCCCTTATTATAGCCATATACTTGTCTCCATGGTTGCAAGTTCTACCATTTAATGGAAAACAAATACTCTACAAAGAGATTTTCTTGGACCCAAACCAGTAAGTAGCACAAATGAAAAATCTTGCCTGTAATTTTTCTAAACATGATTGGTACTACTGGGAATACAACTTTTCCCACAATTTATGGATAAAGCCTTGACCGTTTCCAGTAATAGGGTAACTGACATTGGCCCTCATTATATCTTTATACTTGTCTCCATGGTTGTTTTCTACCAATAATTGTGCAGCATTTAAAATTGTAGCTGAACCATATCAATAAGACACACAAATAATTATATTGCCTGTAATTGTTGTAACCACGACCTTCCATTACACCAGTGGGAATAAAACTCTTTCCAAAGTTACAACCAGTAGGAATAAAACTCTTTCCAAAGTTAATGGATAAAACAAAGACCCTAAACAGTATAGGTGTAGCTGACATTGGCCTTTATTATAACCTAATACTTGTTTCCATGGCTGCTAGCACTACCATTTTATGTAAAACACATACTCTTTGAAAAAGTTTTCCTGGACCGAAACCAGTAAGTAGCACATATAAAATATCTTGCCTGACATCATTTTTCTAACCATGATCTGTACTGGTGGGAATCTAACTTTTCCCACAATTTCTGAATAAAACCTAGACTCTTTCCAGTAATAGGGTAGCTGACATTGGACCTCATTATATCTTTATACTTGTTTCTTTAGTTGCATTCTACCAGTAATTGTACAGCACATGCTCTTATAAAGAATTATTCCTAGACCCAAACAATGAGAAGCACATATTTTATCTTGCCTGTGATTGTTCTAACCATGACCAGCACTAATGTAGTCTATTCTTCCCAAAATTTAATGAGAAACCCTAGGCCCTATTCAATTTTAGGATAGCTGACCTTGGCCATAGAGACTGTTATACTTATCAGTTAAACTGAGAGTCATACTAAATTTAATACAATCCAAGGTAGCATATAATTCAACAAGGGACATAACTCTGCCAATGTTCACTGAAAAAAGACATGCTGTCACTAAGCACAGCTCGATGTCTTATTGATGACTCCTATGTATTGTATGAAAATGAAGAAAAGTGCTTACAAAATTAATAAAAAAGCATTTAAAAATGCCCATAACACTGCATTTATTTACTAAAAAGGGACATGCTGACACTAAGGAAAACTGACTCCTTTACATTTTCATCAACATTAAGCAAAGTTGTGAGGAAAAAAAAAGAGCTGAAAAATCAAATGTAGCATAGAAAGGGCCATAACTCTGCAAATATTCATTACAAAGGGATATGCTGACACTATGCATAATCAGTTATCGGCTGTAAACTCCTGTAAAATTTCACTGAAAATGGGCAAGGGATTTAAGAAGAGAGGAGCAGCAAATCAAACGGAACATTTGATATATGAAGGACTACATACTGCAAAACTCATGGCATAGGGACAGGATGACTCTATGCACAACTACATATTGATTATGTGAAATAGCATCAAAAGTGTGATGAAATGATATTATATCTCATTAAAAAAAACAAAGCTACTGATCGCAAAGTAACTAAGGGTTTAAATATTGGCTTTGTTTAAGTGGGCAGTAGTATATGATTATAAATGAGTGTGTTCAGTGATACTTTAATCGTTAACAGGGCAATAGTATATAAATATCAATAAGTGTGTTCATTTATGGATATTTTAATTGTTGAAAGGAGCAATAGTTTATAATTATCATTGAGATTTTGAAGGAATCAAATTTTTTCTAGAAATTCTGAAGAGGACCATGGCAGGATCATTTCTGTGGAGTTTCATCAAAATTGGATGGGTAGTTTCAGAGAAGAAGATGTTTAAAATAAAAGTTAACGCACACACGGACGGACACATGACGGACACCAGGCCATGACATAAGCCCACTGGCCTTGGGCCAGTGGAGCTAATATAAAACCGGATTTCAATTAAACAGGAATAATATAAACATAACATTAATTTTTTATGTCACTTTCAATCCATGCATATATGGCAAAATTTTAGGTACACTTTTTGTTATTCATTTAGAATATAAAAACTTCAGTTTTTATAAAAACTTCAGTGTTAAATATAATCATCAGATATTTTTTCTCTCATGTTTGAAAGCTGAAAAGGCAAGTTTTTGGTGCCATTCTTTTGAACAGAGAGACAGAACATTATTTCTATCAGTTATACAATTGTTTCTTGGTAAATATTTACAGAATGATAATTATTGTCTATTCTAATACTGAATAAAGAACCCTAGAAAATTAATCTTTGATAGAATTATAATGCATCACAATATTGCACCTTCCATAGTAATGGCATTTTGATAATGGTTGTCCTGATAGAAATAGCGTGAAAAAAATTATGTTTACCTTTAACAGTCAGCCCTAATCAATCTCTACGACTGTGAACAACTCAACAGACACTTTTCAGTCTAGAAGAGACACATAATTTGACTTTCAATAATATTTTTGCTACAAAAATCTCAGAAAAGTGGACAAGGCCAGCATTTTCTACTTTTCCTGCAAAGTTTTCCACCCTATCAAAGACTGAAATCATTGTTTGAGCTAGATTTGACTTTTTGCCTTCAGATGCCTTTAATTAAGTTAGGTAAAAAATATTAATTAGAGTTATGACCCTGTAAAAGAAGGCTAAGGAAAACATTGTGGGAAAAGGATAAAATGCTGTTTACCAGCATTTTCCCCTTTTCCACCAATCTTTTCCAGCCTTTTCACACATGATTTTTAGCTTGGCTGTATTCACAGAAAATGACAAGCTATTGTCATAGTCCTGGCACCATCTGCATCACCATCGTCTGAAAACTTTGACATTTTGTAATATCTCTGTAATTACTGAAGATATCTACTTCATACTTGGACAAGTTGTTATGCAGAGAAAGAGGAACTCATACTACAGGGCAGGTAACCATCAAAATATTTGAACTCAGTTATACCACTTTTTTGTCTTGAAATTCTGACGAAAACTTTGACATAATGTAATATCTCTGTTATAACTGAAGATATTTACTTCAAATTTGGACAAATTGTTCACTTTCACAAAGGGAACTCATACAACAGGGGCACATAACCATCAAAATATTTTGCCACATGTATGCTCCTTTGAAGACTTAGAATTTTCATAAAAACTTTGACATTTTGTAATAATATAACTGCTTTTACTTCATACTTGGACAAGTTGCTAACTATCAAAAAGGGAAACTCATACAACAGGAGCAGGTAACTATCAACATATTTTTGACAGTTATTGCCCATATTTTACTTATAATTTTCACTAAAAATCAAGCAATTGCAGCCGAGCGTTGGCACCCATATGCGGTACTCTTGTATTGTCCAAGGTACATTTGTCTTTTGTAAATGTTCACAATTTGGCAGAGTCTCAAATTCGGTCACATGGGAAAGAGTTAAGGATTAACACCTTATTAGTTCAACTCACATTAACCATCAGTGCACAAAATAATTCTCTAGAATTCAAATTACTGACAGTTAATCAACATACTTGACAAACTCCATGAAAATCTAACCACAAATTGTTATCTTTTATGTGGTAAAAAAAACCATGTATTTGAGTTTAATGAATTTTAACAGCATAGCTTTTCCCTCATTGTTTTCAACCCTATCAAAGACAGAAATTGTCACTAGACCTAGATTTGATTTTTTGCCTTCAATCACCTTAAATTTGGTTGAGGAAAAAATCATTCTACAAAATCATGAAGTAGAATTCAAACTGTTGACAATCAATAACATACTTGACAACTCCATGAAAATCCAGCCACAAATCATATCTATTATGTGTACAAACAAATACTATGTTTTTACATCCGTTTTAATAGCTTAGGTCATATCACGGCGGTCAGTGCACCTTTGCAACAAATACATGTGTTTCCTAGTTTTCTCATACCAGTGCTGACACAACTTTCTTTCCAAGCCACTGACTACTTTTCTCACATGCAGCAGAGGTAACAGGTGAAAAATTGCCAGAAAGAAAATTTGCCTCAACCTTGTATCAAACCCGCAATCAATGATTCATGAGTCAGATATGCTAACCACTGAACTAACTGGCTGAGCAAAAAAATGCATATATACACTGAGAGATGGACAATGGAAATACCATCACTGAAGGGAATGAGGGAGTTTAACTCTTTACCAAACAACATAATTTTTAGACTAGTCCAAATTGAAAGCATTAGCAGACGACAAATTAAAGATGTCTCAAATGGCAGAATTTGCTCTTGATAGAGTAGAAAACATTGTGGGAAAGGGAGAAGATGCTGGTTACCAGCATTTTCTCCTTTTCCCACAATGTTTTCAAAAGGCTTCTTTCATAGGGTCATTAAAACCCGGGATTGTTTGGTAAAGAGTTAATGCATCTGCAAAAAGTTTCAACCTATGTCAACCTGCGCAGTTCTTTAAAGCTGACATTGGTAGAAACTGTTTGCTTTTTGAACATTTTCTGCATCTCTAAGAACCATTCTTCCTATTGATTCAGCCAATTCTTACGCTAAATGGATTTTATGGATCCATAATGATGTGATGACTTGCTTGGTATAATGCATCTGGAGGCCAGCTACATTTTCTTTCCATTACTTATGAAAGGTGGTCAGAATATTTGTCGTGATGATATCTGCACAAGTTTGAAAATGGGCTATGTTTGGCTAAAAAGTAAGTAACTGAAACAAATACTAGAGAAAAGGTTGTATATACTCTAGAGGCCATGTTTTCAGTCCAATTTGTTAGAATGATTGTCTTAATAATTTGAGACAGTCATATCTCAGGAGAGATTTGAAAAAGGTCATGTTTGGCAAAATGGCTCAAGTCGAGGGACTTCAGGGCTAACCTTTTTTATTGTAAGTTTTCTGAGGTAAATTAGGTTCAGGGGGTAATGAGTCAACACTTTACCAAAAATCCTGAGTTTTAACAACTCTGAGTAAGACAGCTTTTGAAAACATTGTAGGAAAAGGAGGCAAAGCTGGTAACCAACATTTTCTATTTTTCCCTCATGAGCATCTTCTTCTTTTCCCATAATGTTCTCTACCCTTTAAAAGACAAGTCCCACCAATTGAGCCATATTTTTGACAAGTCTAAAGTTTTATTGTCTGGTAAAGAGTCAACATTGATAAGAGATGATACTCACCTGATTCACACAACATTGTAAAATTTTATTCTGTAAGGGTCTTGTAAGTGTTAGTGCTCCTGTCACACTGTCTACTTCTAAGTCATCAAATGCAGATGTGTCCTCTTCAAAATTGAATACTAGAACATCCTGTCATTATCTGGAAAAATAAAAAACAAAATATACCTATGGGAAAAAGTTAAGCATATTCCATCCCATACAGTTAAAACAATTCTTTTGCCCAGATGTATCATTTTCTTTAATATCTATGTTTAGCGTTTAATTATATTTAACCCTTTCCCAAACAATCCCTGGTTTTCTCGACCCTGAAAAAGTAGCCTTTTGAAAACATTGTGGGAGAAGGAGAACCAGCATTTTCTCCTTTTCCCAGAAAGTTTTCTACCCTCCCAGAACAAGTTTCAATTTTTAAGTCATGTTAATTTTGTCGTCTGCAAATGCTTTCAGTTTGGACCAGTCTAACATTTTGTCGTTTGGTAAAGAGTTAACTCTTTACCAAACGACAAAATTTTAGACTTGACCAAATTGAAAGCATTTGCAGACCTACAAATTAAATGGCACAAATCATGAAATTTTTCTTTGAATGGGTAGGAAACATCGTGGGAAAAAGGAGAAAATGCTGGTTACCAGCATTTTCTCCTTTTCCCACAAGGTTTTCTAAAGGCTTCTTCCTCAGGGTCGCCAAAAGTCGGGATTGTGTGGTAAAGAGTTAAATGAATGGATGAAATGCACCACACAAAATAAAGTCATATGCCATGTTATTTTGGTCTTTGTTTACCTCTTTTTCAAGGAATATAAAATAGGCTTAACTTTTGGTTACCAGCATTTTCTCCTTTTCTCAAAATGTTTTCAAAAGGCTTCTTTCTCAGGGTCGTTAAAAGTCAGGATTGTGTGGTAAAGAGTTAAACAGATTATGATGACATCATTTTTCATTTCAGAATGACCAGCCTCTTATCTAGGAACTGTGTTTGCTCCATTTATTTATCACCAGGGCCCCATTTTACTAGGGTAGTTACAAACAAAATTTTTTAAGTTTTTATGCAACTCTAGAGAAAATGCTTACATGCATTTTACTAGAAAAGTTTGTAACTAATTCGAGCTCAAGTTTTTGCATTACTTTACGAAAAAAAAAACTGCCTTAACTTTTGCGCAAGTGTGGCTAATATTAGAGGGGTTCGAATTTACTAGAATAATTAAGCCAGAAACAATTGAAATAAAAATACAGAATGGCAAAGTACAGGGTTCGGTTGAATAAATATATAAGCACTGAGACTAGGAAGACGCTTCCGATGTTGCTGGTCAGCAACTATAACATTTTTTTTAGATAACAAATAATATGAGCCATGCTCTGACAAAAAAGGAGGCTTAATGCAATGCGAAAAATATCGGCCAATGTCGGCCTGCACACACCATGCAGGCTGACCTGGGTCGAAACCTATCACTGTAGGTCATTTTTCTGCATGTCAAAGGACCATCCTACCACAAAAGTAAGTTGGATGTTTAATTAAATGGATTTTGTGGATCCATAATTTTGTGTTGAATTGCTTGGTATAATGTATCACGGAAATGTATTAAACCCCCTTTTTAGAGAGCATAACTCATTCTGTTTTATTTTACATGTATATACACCCTTTATAGCACGAATTAAGAAAAGACTTGCGATACAAAAGTTCATTTATTATTCTGTAAATACCTTCACATACTAACAGACATGTTGCTGAAAATAGGCAATATCTTTTAGCATTTTCTGCTTTTCTCAGAATGTTTTCTACTCTTCTAAAGGCAAATCACATCATTTGAATAGAAATAAAGCTGTCATCTGCAAACCCTTAACAATTAAACAAGTCTAAAATTTTTGCAGTTTTTGTAAGGAGTTACCTAGTTACCTCCTACAGATGTACAGATGACTTTTTGTGCGTTGCACAAGGCAGCTGTTGTTATGGGTGTAACAAAACATCGGACAATCATATCCCGATAACAAGCATGTCGATGCTACTGCATCGACTGCTCAGTTGAAAATCAATAACTATTGCCGAAATTTACCTCATCCAACCTGACCCATTTTCAAACTCATTTAAGATGTCATCAAGACAAACATTCTGAGTTTCATGAGTATTTGACTGAAAATGTGGCATCTACGGCATACACAAGGTTTTTAAGATTTAACGAAGTGACCTTGTTATTGACCAAACATGACCCATTTCCCAAATCATCCAAGATGTTATCAAGAAAAACATTCTGACTAACTTTCACGAGTATTGGACTGAAAATGTTGCCTCTAGAGCGTACACAAGTTTTTTCACACATTGTTCCAAGTGACCTAGTTTTTGCCCTGATGTGACGTATGAAGTTTCACCAATTTTTTCGTCAAGGGTCTTAGAAGGTATGTATGGACAGACAGGCAAACAGACAGTTATTGGTCCATTATGAAATTATATATTAAACCCCCTTTTTCCATGACATGGCGTATCATTAAATAAAACCAAAAAAATTATTGTGACTTATGATTATAATATAAATATGAAATTTCATAAAATTTTTCCCAGTAGGTATAGAGATATTGGTCCATAATGGAAATGTTCATCAAGCCCCCTTCTTTCATGACACATCAAAAAACCAAAAGGTTATCAGTGGACAATCATAAGGAACACATGTATTAAGTTTCATCCAATTTTCATCAGGGTTCTGAGAAGAAATCCGTCTGTAGGGACAAACTTATGAATAACAACACCACCCCCCCCCACCCCCGTTTGGCGGAGGATAATAATTAACCAATTATCAATCATAGGGGTCCGTAGTTTGACTCCTGGCATCCATAGACTATATAGTATAATCATATAGTCTATGGGTGCCAGGAGTCAAACTACGGACCCCTATGTTATCAACCTGTGCAGTCTGATCTTATCTCCCATAAAAAGCCACTCAAAGTTATGCCTTGTATTTTAAAGGTGAAATTAATTGAATGGTGTTCAATATGCTGAACAATTAATTCAAAATGCACATATTAAAAGATGACATCAATGTGGTGGAAGACCAGTCTTCTACCACCAAGAAAGAAAATTTTCATCATATAAAATGCATTTCAAAAAAAGACTGACTTGTTCAGTGTCTGATCCAGGGTGCGCGATTGCGAGAATCGCATGAGTTTTTCATCATTCATGCACATTTTCAAAACCAGCGTGCGACAATCGCACACAAAAAATAATTAGGCAATTAGTGTTTGATCACTGATTAACGCTTGAATGCCGATGTGAAAATCGCTTTCACAGGCAGCACAACTGTACAGGCATCGTGTATGACATGTAATTTACGATCCCTGAACTGTATTAGATCATTCCTACAAATCATGAGTGACTCCCCTTTCTTACCTCATGGATTTTTATCATTCGTCACAACTTACATCACCCTAGGATGCCGAATAGGATTTTTATTTTACGCAAAAATGTCTGCCATTTTTTCTTATGGATTTAAATATAGATCAGTAACAGGCTCCAACTCTTATTTATCAAAATAAATACAGTAAAGTACTGCCATTCCATCCACATACAAGGCTGTCAAGATGAATTTATTTTGATATTACTTTATTGGTTTCGTATTAATACGATTCCCAGGAGTTGAATTTTTTTTGCATGTAAACCCAAACAAATAGCAGACGATATTGACAGTTCTGTTTTCTGAGATAGACAAAAATGTCGAGTTGCTGATTTAATCATACACAGACTGGGTGGCAATAAAGGTGAATAATTACTGTTGGAAAATCTGTTGTTCAACATATAGAGGTTATTACACGGCTGATGAGGGCCGGAGAGTGATATTGGCCCGCCACCTTGATATCTGCCCTCCGGCCCTCATCAGTCATGTAATAACCTGTTTATTACATTCATTCATCATTTGCTCATTTTTGTTTTTTCTAACATGTTTAAAAAGTTAAAACAGAGAAATTCTTGTCTTCGTTCAACACAACTCCTTTTTCCGCGGGTAAATGTCACGTTCATGACGTAATCATGCATCATTCATTATGACTATCGCAGCTGCAGTATAAGGCCATTTAAAATAAACAGTTCTTCATCTTTATTCATAGTTAAAAAGATGTCGGTATGTGTGTTTTTCCGTACCAAATATTCAATTTAGTATAATACGCATTATAAATGAGAAACAGGATAAATAGAATAGATAGTTGGTGCTCTGGATTGGGAAACTTAATCAGGCTTGGTTCCCCCAGCTCAACTATTAGCCTTCTGACACCACGCCTTACCCGATAAACTTTCCCAACCCAAGACAACAACAGTCTATTCTCTTCTTATCGTGTTTGCTGGTTTTGCGATTCAATCGTTGTCTGTAGTCCTGAAGATTTGTCGGCTAGCGACTGACGGACTGATTCAGCCATTTTTTTTTCAAACTAGATATTTTGAGAACGTTAGTTTACGAGAGCGAGTGTTCTGTTGCTATAGATTTAGAACAAATATCTTGTCAACGGACAGGATATCAGATATCAGCCCATTGCCCCGCCATATCTGCCCTCGCGTGACACTGATATTACACCATTTTCAGCTGAAAATGTTACTATTATTAGTAACAGAATGTAATAAACATGTATATGTCACGGCCAGTGCGACGCAGAACTGATGAAAACATAGGGACTAGCGTTTTAACATCTATTTACAGTTATGACTTTCAAGTTTCAAAGTAAGATTTTGTGTTAGGTATGAACAAGGCTGAGGCAAAGTAGTTGGTACTACAGAATTGAAAGGGTTAAATGAATGATCCAAAAGAGATTAGTTCTGTTTCTTGCTTTTTGAAGTTGATCTTGATCCCCCATACTTTTCAGAAATCCCCCATACTTTTCAGAGTGATGGAGGACAGTCCCCCACTTTTTTCAAATCCTAGATCAGACACTGCTTGTCATGGTATACAAACAGTATTGCAGTGTATTTTCAAAATTAAGTTGTGCATTTCCAAAAGAGTATTCTTGATCTATGGAGTCTGCAAAACTCCTGTTAATTGTTCATAAAAACTAGAGCTATCACTAAAGGTGATGAATACCCCCCACCGGCTCCATGTCAAGAAATAACTTTCTGTCACAGAAATGCATAATGCCTTTGTCCAAAGTGTTAAGAGACTATTACACAGCTAATAAATACTGAAACAAAATAAAGAAACTTTGAAAAAGAACCTGAAATGGGCTCCTCTTCCATTTTCCTGGATTTGGAAAAATCATTCAACCAGAACCAAATTATAATATGCATATCTTAACTTCCTATGCATATTGAAACTTCCTATGAGGTTTAATAGAAACCTGTCCTGTTGGTTTGGAGAAATAGCTGGGACTAAAACAAAGCTTGTGGGGGTTATAATAATGCAGTTTGATAATCAGGGGAGGTAAATAACAACACGCACACACACACACACACACACACACATATATATAAAATAAGAGGAGTTGTTTCCCTTGATAAGTGATGTAAATACAAGCAATTTCGTTGAAATGATATCCCCGGCCGAAAAAGACCTTTTTTGATACAAACATATTAAAGGTATTGTGTTTTGCATGTACATGTGGCCTTCTTGTTATTGGTCCATGATGAAATTATACATTAAGCCCCCTTTTTCCATGGCACAGCATTTCATTACATAAAAAAATATATAAGAGGTCCATAACAGGATTATACATTAAGTCTCCTTTTTCCAGAACATGGCATTTCATTAAATGAAAACAAATAAAGAAAATATACATCAAGCCCCCTTTTTCAATGTCATTATATATATAGAAAAAAATGTATCAACGGACTATCCAATGGAAGACATGCATGAAGTTTCATCAATTTTCGTCAAGGACTTTAGAATTTAGATATCCCTCTGGCAGACGGATGGGTGAAAAGACTGTTATTGGTCCATAATGAAATCATACATTAAGCCCCCTTTTTTAGAGATGAAGTTTCATAACATTCTGTCCTGTAGTCAAAGAGATATTGGTCCATAATGAAAATATATGTCAAGACCCCTTTTCCATGACACGACATTTCATGAAACAAGAGGGCCATGATGGCCCTGAAGTCACTCACCTGAGCCTTTTGATCAAACATGACCCATTCCCAATCTCTTCAGAGATATTAAGACAAACACTCTGACAAACACTCATTAGTATTGGGCTTAGAAATGTGGCCTCTAGAGTGCACACAAGCTTTTTCTAGAATTTGTCTCAGCGGCCTACTTGACATGTAGAAATTATCCAGACATACATTCCGACAAACTTTCAGGAGTATTTGAGAGAAAATGTGGCCTGTAGGGTGTATAAAAGGTTTTTCCGAGATTTGACCTAGTGACCTAGTTTTTTATCCAACATGACCAATATTCATACTAGTTTAAGATATTATCAGTACAAACAATCAAAGCAAATTTCAAGATTACTGGACTGAAAATGTGGCCTCTAGAGCGTACACACGGTTTTTCAAGGATGAAACTTGGTGACCTAGTTTTTATTCCACGTGACCCATTTTCAAACTCATGCAAGATATCATCAAGACAAACATTCTAACAAAAGTTTAAAGAATACTGGACTGTAATTATAGTACAAAAGGTTTCTCCGAGATTTGACTTTGTGACCTAGTTTTTTATCCAACATGACCCATTTTCATACTAGTCTAAGAAATTATCAAGACAAACATTCTGACTGAATTTCAAGATTATTGGACTGAAAATATGACCTCTAGAGCTTACATAAGGTTTTTCTAAGATTTGACCTGGTGACCTAGTTTTTGACCCAACATGACCCATTTTCAAACTCATCCAAGCTATCATCATGACAAACATTCTGACCAACTTTCAAGAGCATTGGACTGAAAATGTGGCTTCTGGAGCGTACACAATGTTTTTCTAAGATTTGACCTGGTGACCTAGTTTTTGACCCCACATGGCCCACTTCCGAACTCGTCTGCGATATTATCAAGACAAACATTCTGACCAAATTTCAAGAGTATTGGACAGAAAATCTGACTTCTGGAGCATACACAAGGTTTTTTTAAGATTTGACCTAGTGACCTAGTTTTTGACCAAACATGGCCCATTTTCAAATTTGTCAGAGATATCTTCAAGACAAACATTCTGACCAACTTTCAAGGGTATTGGACTGAAAATGTGGCCTCTAGAGCGTACACAAGGTTTTTCTAAGCTTTGACCTGGTGACCTAGTTTTAGACCTGACATGGCCGCCTTTCAAACTTGTTTGAGATATCATCAAGACAAACATCCTGACCAACTTTCAAGAGTTTTGGACTGAAAATGTGGCCTCTAGAGCTTACACAAGGTTTTTCTAAGATTTGACCTGGTGACCTAGTTTTTGACCCGACATGGCCCATTTTCAAAATGGTCTGAGATATCATCAAGACAAACATTCTGACCAACTTTCAGGAGTATTGGACTGAAAATGTGGCCTCTAGAGCCTACACAAGGTTTTTCTAAGATTTGACCTAGTGATCTAGTTTTTGACCCAACACAACCCATTTTCAAACTCGTCCGAGATATCATCAAGGCAAACATTCTGACCAAGTTTCATGAGTATCGGACTGAAAATATGCCAAGTTTGGTCCCAATTGGCCCAGCGGTTTAGGAGTTAGGAGGAGGAGATGTTTAAAAAATTGTTGACACCACACGAGTGCAAAGATTCCCCCCCCCCCCGCCATGTTTTTCAATGGATCAAAATTTCGCGAACAACTTTTGGAAAGGGTCAACCAAGGAACATTTCTGTGAAATTATTTCAAAATCTGACCAGCGGTTTCATCAGAGAAGATTTTCAAAGAATTTCTTAGAAAATTCCATTTGGTTGCCATGGCAACCAGAGTTTTTGATGGAATCAAATTCTGTGAACAGTTTTTAAAGAGGACCTCCCAAGGAACGTCCCAGCCAAGTTTGGTCAAAATTGGCCCAGCGGTTTAGGAGGAGAAGATGTTTAAAGAATTGTTGACGACGGACGACGCATGACAGACACAGGGTGATCCTAAAAGCTCCCCTTGAGCATGTTGTGCTCAGGTGAGCTAAAAACACAAAATCTACTCTAATTTTAGAGGGTGTTTTTGCCTGAAAAATCCTCCATTTCAGAATGGATGCCAAGATCAAAGATCAGACTGCACATTCTGTGCAGCAAGATTTTGATATACACCGTCTGCAAATGAGTATTCCACTTACCGGCCTAAGTAACTATTTCAAGTAAGTATATACTTGGAAGATGTATGTACTAGCCATCATTTTATCACTATGATCCTCAGTCATTTCAACAGAATTTATATAGCTATCTCACAATGGTATTTTTTTCTGTACATTTTTACCAAACATCAAAAAATCCATTTACTATAAGGATGTTCTTATTCTTGCCTGCATTAGGCTTGTTTCAGGAGGAAATGTATTACAAGGTTAATTCTTAAAGCACCTTTCACAACTATAGTTACTTTTGTATTAAGTATGGATCAAGATCGGCTACACAAACAATGCAGTCCGATCTTTTATCTACCCTGTCCGCTATGCAGAGACAGTCTGGGACAGAAAAACACCGAAATTACAATTATCTGGGTTTTATTTTCGCCTGAAAATGTCTATTGGGTTTATTTGGTGCTCTGAATTTTTAGGAAAAATATACAGTCATGTGCTCTAGAGTATAAAAAACAGAAAAGATAAACCTCTCACTCACCATCATGATGACATAGCACATGGCAATAAGCAGGTTGGCAACAGCAAGTATTCTGATGATGGTACTCAGCAGGAATGAAAGAACCGAAGCAGATAGGGACACCAGGAAAAGGGACAGGAAATAGCAGGAATCTGTCAAACTCAGATCTGTACCCTGTAAACAGATTTCATTTTTACTAGATTACCGGTATTCATCCTTTTAAAGACCCTGAGAAAAAAGGCATCTGTAAAATGGTGTATATAGGAGAATATGCTTGAATCCATCATTTCCCATCTTTTTTTTTTCAAAAAATTTCTACCCTAGCTTTTTGAGCCACATTAACTTGTTGCCTGTAAAATTTCCAAGATAAATTTGTCTAAAAATTATGTTATCTTGTTTAGAGTTAATCTTGATACACATTGATTATCTATATGCTTCAAGGACACTTTCCGCTCTTTAACAGACAACAAAATTTTGGACTTGTCCAAACTGAAAGCGTTTGCTGATGACAAATCAATTGTAAATCACATGTTGAGATTTTTCCTTCACAGGGTAGGAAATATTGTGGGAAAAGGAGGAAATACTGGAAATCATCATTTTCTCCTTTTCCCAAAAGGTTTTACAAACCCAACATCATTATCGTCTGCAACAATTGCAGGAAAATGAGGTTTAAATAAGTCAATCTGCAAATTGTAAAAGCTCATATTCAAATTATGTACTTAGTAGAGGATCTTACATGAGTGTTTATGTATTATCATTTTTATCAAACGAGTTGACTAAAATTGTATTACTCAAGCCTTGACGAGTGTCAAATACATTTTAGTCAACAAGTTTGATAAAAATGATGATACATAAACACAAATGATTCTATTTATCACATAAAACGAATGACAGAAAGAAAAATATCCCACATCATCACCCTTAGCCTCTATACCATTCACCAGATATGTTTACAGCTGTAGTTTGGTTTCAAATGTGTACATACACAAGTAGATAGTTCTTTGATATTTACACCGATAGTAGAATGAAATAGTTTATAGAGGGGTTAAGTTATCTTATTTCCACAATAATATTGATTTTAAGACACTTTCCCTGCCTTTCTTGGTTTTTATCAAGCATGAAAATCAAAAACTTTCCACGCGTATACGTCTTAGCAACAATCACTTTTCTTTTTTTCATGAAACAGCATAGCAGTACAAATTCCCACGCATGCTGTGGTTGGTTTCTCTGGCTTCACGCACTCATGACTGAAAATTGACTAGTACCGAGACCCAAAAAACGATAATACACTAGTGTATTATCACAAATAAGTCATGGGTTTAATACACTGCCATAGGAGGTTTTATGTGATAAAAGGGGATATTGCTTAAAATAGTGTTTTCACATAATTAAATATCATGTATGTATGGTAAGTATTCACATTCATGTTGCTTACTCATAGTTTACAAGACTGTTTCTTGAACTGTATACTACAAATTTGTTTCAGGTGGTATTAACTTATAGAGACAACACTAGTGATCTATGAACCATGGAAAAAGTGAAGTAGGTCTGAGAGACACCATTTCAGGTACCCTGTAGTAATCTTATTGTATTCATATGCTAATACTACCATATGTCTTGATTTTTTCCCTAGATATCACATCCATTGATCCGAAACAAATCAATTCAGGCTGTTTATTTTGTGCAGTCTGATCTTGATCTCCCTTGTCTGAAAAGGCAACTCAACATAATATTATGTCATCAGCTACCATACTCTAAAAGTTATGGTATTAAGTGTAATCTTACCCAACATAAAGTAGGTCACAGCTGAGAAGCAGAGAGTAGGTAGAAATCTCATTTGTATAATACATGTATAATGAAATAGGTGGACACTCTGTAGAAACCACTCACATTCTCATGTCTGAAAAAGAGCACACAGTCATGCTAATGTTCGTCCTTTTTTCATTTTTTATTTTCGTTAAACATGCTTTTATGACTATATCTGTCTTAGCAGCCAATGTAGATCAAGATCAGACTGCACAAAATGTGCAGTCTGATCTTTGATCTACACTGTCTGCTTTCCTGAAACACTTAAGACAAAACGCAATCATGATTTTGTAACTGTTTTGCTCTTATTTGTAAACTTAACCCTTAGAGCCTTTAACAAATATAGTTGCCTTTGCAGCCAGTGAAGATCAAGACCATACTGCACAAAATGTGCAGCCTGATCTTTGATCTACACAGTCTGCTTTCCTGAAACACTAAAGACAAAAGCAATCATGATTTTGTAACTATTTTGCTCTTATTTGTACACTTAACCCTTAGAGCCTTTAACAACTATAGTTGCCTTTGCAGCCAGTGTAGATCAAGATCAGGTTGCACAAAACATCTGCTTTGGTGAAGCTCTATAGAAGATAGCAACCATGAAACTGCTATTATTTGGGTTGTGTTTCTTAGATGAAAAGGTCTAATGGGTTTATTCGGCGCTCTAAGGTTAATAAGTCTGTTAGATTCATTTGGCACGCTAAGGATTAATCTTTAAAAGTATGGCGCTCTAACGATTAATAATCTTTAAAGAATGCAATAAAGCAAGAGAAAGGCAATGCATTTCTTGACTAGGAAGACACTGTACTCACAAGAAAATTGCTCTGTTCTTTATAAACACTTCCACAGCTGACAAATTGCCAAATACCATGTTCATAATGATGAAGAAGAAAGCTCCAACCCTGAAATCAAAAAGTTTCTTGATTGATTGATTGACTGATTGATTGAATGGTATTTCTCACCACTTTCAACACAATTTCAGACAGATCACTGTAACAGCTCACTTATTCATGTATGTCCTGGGTTCCACCAGTACAAGACTATGGCTCTAGACAGTTTTTCCCATGAAAAACCCATAGCTTCAAGTAAGGTTACAGATTGATAATCCTGCAACTTACAACTAAGCCACAGAGGACCCTCCTCTCCGCCCCTCAGCAAATAATATGTTTGTGTATTTTACAAATTTTTCACTACTTGTGGGTTTTCCAAATCTTTCTCTCATCCAACTTATTTTGTGAAAATCTGTTTTGGGTTCTTTAACCTTACAATCTCATGTTTTAACGTCCCTAAAAAAAAAGGAGGTACTGGAAAAGATTGTGGGAAAAGGAAAAAATGCTGTTCACCAGCATTTTATCCTACTGTGTTCTCTACTCTTTCACATAAAAACTCTAGAATTTGGGCCACATTTAAATTGTTATCTGCAAAGGCTTTCAATTGACACAGGTCTAAAATTTTGTTGTTCTGTAAAGACTTCAGTGAAAAATTCAATAACTTAAGATATTGTTAATGAAGTAACATACTCTAGGCATAAACAGTGGTAATACCCAACTTGATCGTGGCAATATTATCAAGGCTGATAAGAAGCCTACAAATACATGTACTGACCTGTTCTGAGGTCCTGAAGTACACGAGTCATCAATCTGCCAGTAGATGGCACCAACAACAACACCAAATATAATCATAGTCAACACCTAGATGAAACAACAGTTGTTAGTGATATATCATGAAAGGTAAAACCCTTTACCACACAATCCAGAATTTCAACAACCCAAAGGAAAAGGACTTTTGAAAACATTGTGGGTAAAGGAGAAAATGCTGGTAGCCAACATTTTCTCCTTTTCCCAGTGTTTTCTTCCCTTTCAAAGACTCACTTCATTATATGAGCAACATTTAATTGTTTGTCTGCAAATTCTTTCAACTAGTCATATGGCCTAAAGGAACAATAGGATTAAATTCAGACAGAATAAAATTGTTAAAATGTATTCATTTATCATGCTTCGGTAACTGAGCTCCGTAGCTCGGTAACATAATAGGATTTGAAACTGATTTGGATCCCGCTTAGTTTTGCCATTGTCTTTTCACGGATATTATTATAGGTATTGTAATAAGATACAGTTTTCTCTCACCACTGATGATTGTTACCACATTAGTGATGTGGGAAAGCAGTCAGTGACTTCGTAAGAATACCGTCTTCAAACTGCAGGAAGGCATAAATAGTTGCACTGGCTGGCAGGATTTAAGTAATTTATTGTAACAATATAATAATTATGCATCTTACCTGTAAAATTGATACAGCTGGATTTCTGACCAAATTTTTCAAAGTTCTCAAACTGCAGTACACAATCTGAAAGAGAGACAAAGGAAGATATACATTGTTGCATCTTTCTTGCAAGACGTCAGTCAAACAGATCATGAACCACCTTGTACATACTGTCAGTTTTGTTTGACTGTTTTTGAAGTCTGATCAGCATCTACAATATTGCTGTTTCATCTTTTCAACCCTACACCTTTCTACTGAGCCACATGACTTATACAAGGACCCTAAAATACTAAATGGTCAGTGCATGTAAACTGGAATTTAGGGTATAGCAGAATACGAGCTAAAATCAACCATTGCAGTTTACATGTCCTATCCCAAATTCTTTTTTTTTATAAGATTAATCACTGCAGGAACATTAAAATATAATTGAACAGCCTGAAGATGATCTAGCTTTATACATTATAGACCAATTGTCTGACGAGGTTTGCTCAGGTTCACGAAGACAGGGATCAGACCCAAGGCATTATATGTCAAATCTCATACAAAAGATAGTGGGTTATTCTACATGTACCAAGAAGAGGAAATTGCTGATAAGCCATTCCTACCTGAGTGAAAATACCAGTAGCATATTCCACCTTCGGTATCACATTGAGTGTGCGGGACTGAAGTTTTTGTTGGTAATCTTGTTTGATGGGATCTAGCTGGCTTCTCAGTCTGTGAGGGAACAAGGGCAAAAGCATAATTGAGCCATGCTCTGTGAAATGGGGGCTTAATGCTTCTGCAAAAAATATCGACCCATGTCAGTCTGCACAACCTGCACAAGCTGACATGGAAGGAAATTTTTCCGTATTTGGAAATGAACTGCATATCCAAGGACTACACTTCCTCCAGATATAGTCAGTTGTTTGACTAAATGGATTTTATTGAACCACAATTATGACATGACATGCTTGATATAATGCATCACCGAGATGCATTGAGCTCCCTTTTGCCACAGCATGGCTCATATTATAAATATTCAGAGATTTAAATAACTGATCATTACCAAATGACAAAATTGCAAACTAAAAACGAAAGCATTTGTAAAACACAAATTCAGTATTAATCAGATGGTAAGATTTGTCTGTGATAGGTCAGAAACATTCTGGGAAAAAGAGAAAATGCTGGTCACCAGCATTTTGTCCTTTTCCCACAATGTTTTAAAAAAGCTTCTTTCTCAGGGTCTCTAAAACTTGGGACGAAATGGTAAAAGGTAAATTTTGTGGTGTTCTATAATGCTTTCAACACTACTTTGGTCATGTCACAGTGGCAGTCCATTATTCATGTGATTTCCTGGGTTTTACCTGTACTGAGCCAGACACAATGTGCTCTTGTTTTTCCTGAAACATTATCTCTGTGATGAGATCAAAGTTGTATCAATGAGGTAAATTTCAACGAGCACTGCAAACAAACTTTTTACCACAGAGTTATGCCTATGTCACAAATAAAACGGGTGCCGGATGATTTCTTCCAACTTCGCTGATTCAAAGATTTGAGACATCGTCTGGGCGCCGTATGATTTTAAGACATTTTGCTCAAGCAGTCACAAATCAAACGGGCACCAGACGGCAGTTTCTTCGGAAATGCCGTGCGTGTGCTTTTCAGTGGCGACTGGGCAGACATGAGGCAGTAACAAGACGGCGCCTGTACCGACGTCTTTCGGACTTTGGGCCACTGTCTGGATACTGTCCGGTCACCGAGGGGTCGCTGTACGATTTATGCTATCATTTGCGGTCAACCATTCATTAGAAACAGACGTTTAAATTGTATCACTGAGAATATTGAATAATGCCTGTCCTCACTATGCGGCCTCTCCCAGCACTCTCCTGATCGTAAACAGCAGCAGCTGCTAATAAAGCTCTCTGCCTTCGGCGAGCAGCTTGCAATCTCTCTTGATGAAGGAGAAGATTCAACAGATTTTGTGGCAGTATAAGTGCCATCTTCACTTTAGAACTGATGAACTGATGAGGTCAGATATCAATATACACTTGTATAATAAAATGATCATGTCGCCAAAGATATGTTTGCCGTCTGGTCGCCATCCAGAAAAAAATCACAAAATCAATGCCGCCCGGCGATCTGACGGTCATCGGACGATTAATTATAATCGCGCAGTGCCCATCTGGTCGTCGTCCGATTTCTGAAGGCATCGTCTGGTCACCGGACAGTGCCCAGACAAGCCCAGACGATGAGTTAACAGGCTCCCTGATGGCCCAAAAATCGTCCGGTCGGCGTTCAATTATAACTTTTTTCTAAACCTCGAACAGGCACCGGATGGCGTCTCAAAATTGAATTGCTGCTGTTCGAATTGAGCTGCCACCTCACAGTCGCCTGGCGGTCCCCGGATGATTGTCAAAATCTCCTGAAAAACTCGCCGTCCGGCGGCAGTTTATTTTTGACTGGGGCATTAACTAGAGCTATTCACACAGGTAAATGGAATATTTATTGTAAATGGGTCATGCACGAGATTTTTACTGATCTTTCATTCTTTGTTCAAGCAGATCTCACAGGAGGGTTTTTTGCGAAGGATATTCGAAATTGAGCATTTTTTTTTTCAATGAAAATAACAATATCGCGGAATAGATAGGGGGAAAACTATGATAAATCTACACGTGTAGAATTTGATAGAAAATCGGAGGGCGGGAAAGACAACATTCAAAAGCATGAACACGCTCGGATCAGAAAAGGCTAGATCTCGAAGGAAACCAAAGCAAGATCAATTCACCACACTACTAAATGTATTACCAATCATAAAAATCTAAATCAGATATAGAATGAATGACAAACTTACTTTGTTTTCCCAAAATGAAATGTGATTTCTTTGTCCTGGCCTGGGATCAATGATCCCTGGCCTTGCACAACCACCTCGACGCAGTGTCACGTGACCAGTTTTGATTGGTTAATTAGAAAATGCACTGAAAATCAATGAAAATTTTCACCAAAACAAATTTGATATTGAAATACAATTACGCTTCCGATGCTTTAGATTGATCTTATTTCTGACATTTCCTTTCCCTGTCAAAGGCTACCCCCATTTGGCACTCGTCAAAACTCGGCTAATTCCGTAAATAGGCATACATCTTGTTTACAGTTTGCATTTCAATATTATACTGACATGCTTTATATGTTCACTACTCGTATACAGATTGAATTTCTATAAATTGACATGTTTTATCTAATCAGAAACGGGGGAAATGGGGGTAAAACGAGTGGGGGAAATGGGGGGGGGGATCTAAAGGTGGTTAAAATATAATTTACAACATGGGAAAATATTTCTCGTGTTCTTATTCAAAGCATTTGCAGACGACAAATAAAGCCTGTACCAAACAACCTCGTGGTTTCACAGCCCGAGGGGAAAAGGGCCTTAGAAGATGGTAACCATCTAGCAGCGAAAGGAACTTCCTTTCGCGATAGGATCGAGGATAACGTCTATTCAGCCGCCCACCCGGCAGTGCAATATCGAGATCAAAGGAACATCGAGTTAACCCATCATCCATTTTCGTAAAGAATAATATGACACTTATTTCTCTTTAAAACTTAAAAGATAATGGAATATAAGTATTTTGTGAAGGGAGAATGAAAGGGTTAAAATTTGAACTGAAGCTACGTTCCTTATTTTCATGATCTAAACTCTGACATAATTTAACGTTACAGTTATAATATCCGTTTGAAGGGGAATGAATAAAAGTGCAACAAACGGAAGGTTCGATGATTCTTTTGAGATCGGGTTTGTACATGATTTCAGTAAATTGACTTTCGCTGCCTCCTTACGTGGGGCATTGATAAAGTAATAATCAGTCAATTTTTTAGCTCACATGAGCACGAAGTGCTCATGGTGAGCTATTGTGATCGTGCTGTGTCCGGCGTCCGTCGTCCGTCGTGCGTCGTCCGTCGTGCGTAGTCAACTTTTACCTTGTGTACACTCTAGAGGCCACATTTTCAGTCCGATACTTGTGAAACTTGGTCAGAATGTTTGTCTTGATGATATCTCGGACGAGTTTGAAAATGGGTCATGTGGGTCAAAAACTAGGTCACCAGGTCAAATCTTAGAAAAACCTTGTGTACGCTCTAGAGACCACATTTTCAGTCCAATACTCTTGAAATTTGGTCAGAATGTTTGTCTTGATAATATCGCAGACGAGTTCGAAAGTGGGCCATGTGGGGTCAAAAACTAGGTCACAAGGTCAAATCTTTGAAAAACCTTGTGTACGCTTCAGAAGCCACTTTTTCAGTCCAATGCTCTTTAAAGTCGGTCAGAATGTTTGTTATGATGATAGCTTGGATGAGTTTGAAAATGGGTCATGTTGGGTCAAAAACTAGGTCACCAGGTCAAATCTTAGAAAAACCTCATGTAAGCTCTAGAGGCCACATTTTCAGTCCAATAATCTTGAAATTCGGTCAGAATGTTTGTCTTGATAATTTCTTAGACTAGTATGAAAATGGGTCATGTTGGATAAAAAACTAGGTCACAAGGTCAAATCTCGGAAAAACCTTTTGTACTATAATTACAGTCCAATATTCTTTAAACTTTTGTTAGAATGTTTGTCTTGATGATACCTTGCATGAGTTTGAAAATGGGTCACGTGGAATAAAAACTAGGCCACCAAGTTTCATCCTTGAAAAACCGTGTGTACGCTCTAGAGGCCACATTTGCAGTCCAATAATCTTGAAATTTGCTTTGAATGTTTGTCTTGATAATATCTTAGACTAGTATGAATATTGGTCATGTTGGATAAAAAACTAGGTCATTAGGTCAAATCTCGAAAAAACCTTTTATACACCCTACAGGCCACATTTTCTCTCAAATACTCCTGAAAGTTTGTCGGAATGTATGTCTGGATAATTTCTACATGTCAAGTAGGCCGCTGAGACAAATTCTAGAAAAAGCTTGTGTGCACTCTAGAGGCCATATTTGTAAGCCCAATACTAATGAGTGTTTGTCAGAGTGTTTGTCTTAATATCTCTGAAGAGATTGGGAATGAGTCATGTTTGATCAAAAGGCTCTGGTGAGTGACTTCAGGGCCATCATGGCCCTCTTGTTTAAAATATCATTATTCGACGCCTTTCGGGCAAGTGTTACATGGGCCTACATAGAAAGAGTGGAATCTCCTCTACACATACATGCATGAAGAACTTGGGGTAAGCTTACACAGAGAATTAAACTTTCACTTGAAAGTACTTTTATTATGGACACTGCGATTCAAAATGGCAGACATAATGTTCAATTTTCAGAAAGATCAAAGAACGTACTGCCAATTTCGCGCATGATTGCTTGGTTTTTCTGCGCCTGATATTAAGTCCGAATTAGACAAAGTTTATGGATATAGTGCACTATCATATGCCACAGTTAGAAGATGGGGCCGGTTGTTTAAATCCGATTCTAGAACGGATATCAAAGATGAGCCTCTATTTGGCCGTCCCGCAACAGCAACACCTGGAAGTTATGTTGCTGCAGTGATTTAAGCAGCTGTAGAGGAAGATGTCCGATACATGATGGAGGAGATCAGTCAATTATATAGCATTAATTCGTTACCTGTTTTTCATATTCTGACTGATCCTTTTAACCTACATAAGGTTTGTGCCCGGTGGATACCCCACCTTCTTTCTAATGACTAAAAGAGTGGTGCGTGTTAACTGCAACACATCTGCTCTATAGATAGGTACGATATTGCTGACCAAAAACGCTTGAATGAAATTGTGACTGGTGATGAAACGTAATAATTTTTATGAGCCAGAGGGCAAGGAAAAAACAAGTGTGGATCTGTGAAAATGGCAAAAGACCCCGACTTGCGCGTTGAGCTCGCACCACGCCCCACCATGTATGCAATGTTTTTTTAATGCCAGGGAATCATATGTTTTATTGCAAGGGAATTGTAGCTACAGTCCATGTACCAGAAGGAAGGAGTGTCACAGGAGCCTTTTGCTGAGATTCTGTTCTTTCGGTAGTTCAGTGTTGAGCACTTTGCTTCAGCCCGTCAAAGTACCAGCGTGCGCGGAATCAAGCTCCTCCGTGAGAATGCACCCGCTCACAAATCAGCCGTGGTCCTTTCTTACCTTAGCGACAAAAGTATTGTAAGTTTACCACATCTTTCATCTAGCCTTGATCTCATTTCATGTCAGTTTTGTATCAATCCATACGTTAAAAAACTACATGAAAGGTCGCTACTTTGAATCTCGTCATTGCGTCGGCAGAGCGCTTTTCCAGTGCCTCAACACCATACTCAAAGATGCTCTCTGCAATGCATTTTCCGAGTGGATATGGTGTCTCAAAATGTGCACATGACTAAAGGAGGTATACTTTCAAGGGTTGTACTAACCATTTACACAGAAATATTCCGACAACAACTACAGAGCAACACTGATTAATACTTTTTAAATGTCCCTCGTAGAGACACTGAACGGATTCTGACCCTTTACTGAATAATCCCGAGTTTTAACGACCCTGGAAACAAAGGAGTCTTGAAAAATATTGAAAAAGGAGGAAACGCTCGTGACCCGCATTTTCTACTTTTCCCTAAATATCATCTACTTTTTAAAGACAATTTCAACCGTTTGATCCACGTTTAATCTGTCGGCTTCAAATGCTTTGGATTTGGACAAGTGCTAAGTTTTGCGTTTGGTAAAAGGTTTTAATAGAATAAGATGTCACTCACTTCTTTAAAAGATTCACTATCGTAAATCAGGGAAAAAAAGGAGAGATGAAGAAAAGAACAGTAGAAGTGCCATAGTGTTTTTTTCCCTATTTTATCATGGGTTTGATTGTTCAGTTCATGTTTGCCGAACCCGGTAGCTAAGCTGGTAACGTACAGGGCCTGGGTTCACGAAAAAACTTATGTCCCTTATTTTACGCAAATCCAAAAAAGGTCCCGGGTTCTGACTTAAGTAGTGTTCGTTATTTGAGATGTATTTCAGTAACATTAACAGACTGTAGTAAGGTTCTCAAATCCTAGGGTGACACAATGTTTCAGGTTCAACCAAGCAGTATAAATGGACTTAAGTAAAATTAACAGACTTAAGTCCATAAAAAAAAAAAAAAAAAAAAAAAAAAAAAACTCAACTTAAGTCAGAAAGTAAGTCTGTTTGCTGATGTGAGTAAAATAAGAGACTTATTTTTTTTTCGTGAAACGGGGCCCAGGGCTTGAAACGCTGGAAACGTTTGTTCGATGTACATATTCATATAAAATTACCAAAGTGATCATATTTTGTAATCTGAAAAGAGAAATGGATAGTACATACTCGTACATGTAGATCGGTGTTCCTTTGATCTCGGTGTTTCACGGCCAAAGTGGGTTACTTGCAAAAGCGCTGCACTATGTACATGCTAGACGCAGATTAGTTAACACAGACGTGTCATAATAAAGTGTCTCCTTTTCCATCTTATGTTGATCATTTGTACATATAGGATTTGGAATTATTAAAATCTGTCACAGAGGGTAAGTCCATTCTAAATCGAAGCCAAGTGATGTATTTATTCTGCCCGCACACATTTTGTTTTTAAATGCAGTATTATAGATCCCTGTTTTAAAATAACTGCATATTGGAATTCATTTTTTTTTTTTTCCAACTCTTGCCTTGCAAAACCAAGGCAGCCCGCGAGAAATGTATTATTTCTATCTCAGGGCTTCTTTTGGTCAGTAAATAATGTAGTCTGCATGTGAAAATCACGTTTTTATTTTGTCTCTCGAAAATGATAGTTGATGCAACTACTGGCACTGCAGATATATTACCATTTTTATGGCGTATCATGATGTGGTTATTTAATTCATAACTGCAACAAGTTTAGGCATCTTTTTTGCAAATGCCCGAGAAATCCAACACAATATTCCCTGAACAAATCTAACGTTCGCTAACAGCGTCCGATAAAGAGCAGGTCAGACTTGTTGAGGTTACCTTTGTTGACACCGAGAAATAATTTCTTTGAGCGAGATGTTGAATTATCTGGCGCTAGGTGGCATTTTTCAAATACAAACCTATCTGATTTTGGCATTCTGGGTACCGGACTACCTTTCAAAACGGCAACTGTTACTTCGATTTTCAAAATAATAATAACGACTTCTCAACAAAACGCTACCTGGTACGATTTATCTAGCGGTGGTTGGCTAGCATGTAACCTATGCACCAGTCATTTATAAACACAGCCCCTGTAAGCTCGAGAAACAGCCCCAGTATGAGCCCAGCATATCGGGACGTTATTTTTGTTGTCAAACCCTGTAAGCGTAAATCGCGGTTTTTTCTATGTCTATGTTTAGAACTGTATGCAAAGATTTTCGGTAAACAGAGGTATTTTTTTTTAAATCATTTTTTTTCAGTGTAAAAGTATCGTATTTCTAGGAAATTTGGAGCGATAACTAGGCTTGATTTTACCACATATTTATTGTTAAAAGCCATTTTTCGCCTGCTACTTTTTTATTGTCAGAGTAGTTCTGTTTATGGACAGCGTAGTAATATTTATCCTGTTTAGGATAGTGATGCGTCATACGAGGGAGGGTCAGAAAGTTCATAGAACAGCGTATTGGGTCAAGCGTAACACAACATTTCTTTCCGTATTTTGACAACACAACATATCACCACTTTGAACATATCAAGTTCACTTGTCACAACATATTTGTGTGATTCTCGGAGGTATTGGCAAGTTACTGACCATCAAGCAATGATGGAAAATCAAAATGTTGAGTTTAGGGCACAAGTCAAGGATTGCACAAGCTGCTATTCGCGAATGTAAGTTTGAACAACTAAATCACCCACCCTACAGTCCAGATCTGGCCCCCAGTGATTATTACCTATTTAAAAATTTGAAATCCCATTTGCGGGGAACCAGATTTCGTGATGATGATGAACTCAAGGCTGCCACAGAGGCATGGTTTGAGGACCATACCGAAGACTTCTATTTCAAGGGTATAGACAGTCTGAAAGAAAAGTGAGCTAAGTATCGAAGTAAATGGGGACTATATTGAAAAACAATAATACATGTATACAGTCTGCTGCTGAAATATATACCTCGTTCTACGAACTTTCTGACTCCCCCTCGTAGTAGACGGGTCAAGTCTCCGAAGAATATGACATCTGCAGACAACGCGAGATATTGCGGGTTGCGGTTTTGAAAAGTTACCTGGATAACGAAAATCACGAATAGGAACGATATTGTACAGCGATACTAAACCACAAGTTTTTTCGATAAAAAATTCATAAATTCAATTTGTAAATTTCATCAAAATCAAGGAAATATTAAGTGTGACAAAGAAATCTCTCTTTAATTAATTCAACCCATATTTCATAGCAAACAATCTTCCTTTCGTGGATGTGACCCTTCTTTCGCGAAAGAAGTTCCCTTCGCTGCTCAGCTTTTCCGAGATACCCCCTCCCCCATATTGGACAGAATTTTTGTAAGATTGTTCAGATTAGTCTATGTCCACCATCAATGCATAAATTACTTTTTGTTCTTGAATTAAAAATGGTAATTAAATGGATGCTATTTCATTATTCATTCCTTCCCCATATGACAAGGTTTAGGCTCTTTAAATGTAGCTGCAGACAACTATTTGGAAACTGATACAAATGAGCTGAAGTTCACTCTTATGATTGAAAACAATCTTAGAACAGGAGAAAATACTGTCTACCAGAATTTTGTCCTTGTCCCATGATGCTTTCAACTGCCTATTTCTTTCAGGGTTATTAACCCTTGTCCAGCTGAATAACTCAAATGATACCTTCAAGTCGATAGTAAAATCCCAAAGGTTGCTATTTCAAGGTAATTTTGAGGATGATAAATATCTCCTTATCGGACAGTTCTGTGCAGTCTGATCTTAATCTACACTGTCCGCAAAAGGTCAGTGAGTCGCGCTTAGCAGCCCAAGGGTTAACATGAGTGTTCAGTAAAGTGTTAGACCCCAATCGAAATTTTCTCCAGATCCAGATGTCAGATGCCAAGGAAACCTGACATGGATCCATAATTATGTTGTATACTGGTCTATCCCACAGATTGATATAAATGTATAGCTTGTGTTTGTATAAGCGTACACTTATCTGTCTTGCTATAGAGCTAGCTTTTGTAGCAATGTGGTAGAGCGTTTGCCTACGGAGTTTGGACCTGAAGGTTCTAGGTTCAATCCCAGCCTTTGGGGCTATTTAACAGAACTGTTACAGATACATGTAATCAGTATTCAGAACACCTTATGGTTTGTCCAAACATGACCTGTATTTGACCCTTGAATTTTGTGTCATACAAAGTTAAATTGGGAGAATTTTTGAGGATTTTTCTTTTTTTAGCCCTTTAACACGCAATAATTCCTGTGTTTTATGAGTCATGTGTAATAGGGCTTATGAAAACAGTGTTGAAAAACAAGACATCAGTATTTCTTTTCTTTTTTTCTTCCAGAATTTTTTTCTGCCCTTTACAAATACAAACCACATAATCTGAGGGCTCCATATCTATTGAATTGTTTGTTTATTCTCTAAACAGCAAGCTATTTAATTTTTTGCCTCAAATCAAATTATTTCGTAAAAGGCCAATAAATAGTACCAGATATATATTTCTTTTCATATAAAGTGTATGGTTAAATTCAGTAAAATGATGCGATTTTGGGCGTTTGATAATGGAATTGTAGGCTACTTTAGCAATAGGTCACTCTGTTTATTTTTATTACACCACATATGACGTCTTGATACTGATTTGAACATATAAATCCTTGTTGATGGCGCTTGTTATTAAGTACCTTTTTCCACTATACTTTACTTATAAGATAACATATAGGCCATGGGGCAGGGCGTATACCTTTGCTGAACAAATGTTGTTGCTAAATGTTTTGTATATACACGTGTCACTATAATAACACTCGCTCAATCGATCACCGGCTCGCCCGGCCGCCCTCCCGTCCGGCCGCTCACTCACTCACTCACTCACTTGTGCAATACTCATCTGGGATTTTTTTTATAAATGTAATTTTTATACAGTGTGGAATAAAATGATGTGTGGTGTGTTTATATCACCCTATATTTTCTCATCATTGATTATAAGATATACATACTTCAATTATTCCGAATTCATGATGCATTCATTCAGTGCGAAATTGTCGGGAATATACGGTGCACACCTGAGATGTTTTCAATTCATGTTTCTTTTTCACTGTGAGGAATGAAATAACGTTGGATGAATAAAACGTCCCAAAATATCTCATCAATAATCATAAATCATCTTTCATTATGACCCTTTGAGCGGTTTCTGTATTTTTTAATATTTTACTATTGGGCGTTAAATTAAGTTGGATGTATGAATCGACTGTAGGAAAAAATCCCGTGCTACAAAAGCCCCACAGACTCAACCATAGGACAAAACTACTTTTTAAATACTGCTTAAATATAATTATGGAATTTAAACTTCCTTCTTATACAGTACGAAATTCTATAGTATGTACAGTGCAAATCTCGGGCGTTTTTGCACGTGTAATTTTTATACAAAATAATAGGACATACATATTTATCATACCGAATTTTAAGACCTTCATAGAAAACAAAATTATCGGGAATATACAGTACACACCAGAGATAATTTATATATATCATTTCTGTTTTACTTTGCGGAATAAAACTGTGTTGGTTGTAGAGGAATAAAATAGAGTTTGGTGCACAAAATGTCTCATATTATCTTATCAATAATCATTGGACATACATATTTACCATACCGAATTCTGAGACGTCCATTTGATACAAAATGACAGGAAATATACAGCACACTCTTTCAGCGTGTTTCTGTGTGTGCGAGAATGTTTTAATATATTTGAAAACAATTAACGTTTTGTATAAATGTTATTATTGGGCTTCAAATTAAGTTTAGTGTATGAGTGGACTTTAAGACGAAATCCCCGTGCTAAAAAAGCCCTACAGACAAAACCATACGACAAAACTACTTTTTAAAATACTGCTTAAGTATTATGTCAGTAAAAGTTCATTATAAAGTTTGATCTCATGTTGTTTCATCTATTAATGATATATCATTTATTTGTAAGATATTTATTTATAAGATATGATCTAACAGATATGTCAATGTCAGATTGGGAATATGTGAACAGCCATGATTTATATAAATTTTCTCGTGGCAGAACATCTTTTAAGATAATTCCTTTGAAGAGAAGTCCGGTATCAGGCTAAACTGCGAATAACCAAGATGTGGATCATTAATATTATGATTCTGTGAATATTTTATATGCCACACATGTTGGTTTGAAAGCTGCAACACATATGTAGGTATACCAAGTCATTACGCTTCTACAAAAGCAATAACATGTTGTGAAACACTGTTGTATCTCATATCCGACTTTTATTTAAACTGTGCACGCTTTGAAAGCATTGACACATACGATATCATCTGGTTGTTTTACGGAGTCTAATTTCTGGTAAAATTCAATGGCCAAGTGGATAGGGTCTAGGATTAAGATGGGATGTTCCTGGTTTGATTCTCGCTTGCGGTTACAATAACGTCAGTCACTGCAATGTTTTGTATACATGTTCTGCGCATTTTGCCGGGCGAAGTAAGAATTCCTGCCTGGCGCGATTCAATTACGGAATCGTCCCTTCGCAAAGTAGGAATTGGAACAAAATGAGAATCAGTTATCTCGCCTGTGCAAAGTAGTAATCGAGGACAGTGTAAGAATATTTATTTTCTCACGTTCATTTTCATATTTTCATCATTTTCTGGTCATTATTATTGATGTTTGTTTATTAGTACAGCGATACTATTGGTTGAGAGTGATTGATACTCATGGTAAAAACTGTCTTGAATTTAGTTCTAACTAAAATAGCTTGAAAGGCACAATAACATGTAAAAATCGGAATAAATGCGGCTTTGTCACTAAACCATGTGCTTAGCATCATGTTTTTCAAGTTTAGGTCGACAGGATAATGATAAATAATGAATAAGGTAGCATGTGTTTTATTGTTTAACATGATAACCAAAATACCATACTAGTATTAAATATTAAACAAAGATAAAAGAATTACGTAATGAGAAATAAATGGCATGTGTTGCAGCATGAGCATTGTTGGAAAAGGAAAACAATATCTGTAAAATACCACGCAATCCAAAGTTTTAATGACCCTTAAGAAGAACGCTACTGTAAACATTGAGCAAAAACTAGAAAATGCTGACAACTAGAATTTTCTCCTTTTTCCATAATGTTTTCACTTGAGCTACATTTAAGGTCTACGGCCCCTAACTCACTGGTAAACATAGACGTTTTCGTAAAGGCTATTCGGCCAATCTCGGCAGCTTCCGTCTTTTAGTATGAGAGTTTAGAAGCCGTAGACTCGCTAACTCATCGGTAAATACCGTGTAACATCGACATTTTCGTAAAGGCTATTCGGCCAATTATGGAAACTTCCGTCTTATGATATGAGAGTTGGGGACCGAAGACGTACTTTAATTTGTCGTCAACGAATACTTTTGAATTTGGTTGTATCTAAAAATTTGTCACTTGGGCAGTAAATCTATTTAGGCCTCAGTCTTACGATAGCACAAAGATATCTCAGGATTAACCGTTTAGCTGCTGAGCACGAACTAGATGGGTTTTGCAGAGAATGTAGATCAAAATCAAACTGCACAAGATATGTAGTCTAATCTTGGATCTACACTGTTTGATACTTTGAGATTATCCCTGGTGAAAAGAACTTTGATACTGCACTATTTTGTAGTTTTACCCTTTACCACTTAACCTAATTTTTAACTAGTTCAAAATGAAAGCATTTGCAGACAACAAGTTAGATGTTGCTTAAACGACGGAATTTGTCTTTGAACGAGAAGAAAACATAATGGGAAAATAATAATTTGCTGGTTACCAGGATTTTCTCTTTTTCTCACGATGTTTTTATAGTTTAGCATGAAAGCATTGATCTACACCTTCGTCGTCGCTTGACCTTAGTTGCTTCATGTGGGAATGGAGAAATGTCTTCAGTTGCAAGACAATCCATCATGTTTTCTGTTTCTTTACATTTTTTGTAAAGAAATCCCGTTGGATATTCTTACCTTGTCCGACTATTCTCACTTTGCTCTACCCTTTGAATTCTTCCTTTGTCCAAGCCTATTCCTATTTGCACACAGACCATATCTGACCATAATGCGATATATCTCCATTGTGCAATTCTAGAATTGTCCAGTACAATTCCGGAATCGGCGGACAAAGTAGGAATTCCTACTTTGCGCAGGACAATTTCGGAATTGTACCCGGATTCTTTCTTTGCACCGAACATATACATGTATATAATTACACATAGGCAATGAAATGATATGGAGTACATTTATCACCCCATATTTTCTCATCATTAAATAAAGGACTTACATATAAATGTTCCGAAATTTAGAGTGAGTAAATGTAAAACGATAATCTACAGAATGCACCATGCAAATCTGGGGCGTTTTTCTGTAAATTTGATTTTTATACAATCGCGAATAAAATAATGTGGGGTGTATATATCACCCCATCTTTTCACATAATTATTATAAGACATACATGACAATGGCTACATGTATACTGAATTCATAGTGCTTTCTTACAATACAAAATTCTAAGGAATTTACAGTGCAAATCTTTGGTGTTTTTCTGTACATATAAATAGTATACAACCGGTAATAAAATGTGGGGTGTATATATTACCCCATATTTTCTCAGCATTGACTAAAGGATATAAACTTTAGTTATTCTGAATTCATGATGCATTCATAGAATACAGATTTATCGGGAATATACAGTGCACACCAATGATAAATACTATACATTATTTCTGTTTCACTTTGAGGAACAAAATTGTGTTGGGTGTAGAGAAAATACATAGTGTATAAAATGTCTCGTATTATCTTACCAATAATCAGTGGACATACATAATTATTGTATCAAATCCTGAGACGTTTATTTAATACAGAATTATGTAAAATGTACAGCACACTCTTTCATCATGTGTCTATGTACGAAATATAGTTATTTTATATATTTTTAAAAGAAATACGTTTCGTATAATTATTTTGATCTGGCTTCAAATTAAGTTCAGTGTGTGAATGGACTTTATGACAAAATACCCGTTCTAAAAAAGCCCTACAGACAAAACCATTGGAAAAAACTTCTTTTTCAAATACTGTTTAAGTATTATATAATTAAAAGTTAATTCTTAAGTTTGACCTTGTGTTGTTTCATCTATTAATGATATTTTATTTTTTTGCAAGATATTTTCGTCTTTAAGATATAATCTGACAGATATGTTTATGTCAAATGGGGAATATGTGAATAGCCATGATTTATATAAATTTTCTCGTGGCAGAACATCTTTAAAGAATTTTCCTTTTAAGACAAGTCAGGTATCAAGCTAAACTGTAAATTATACCGAGATATGGGTCATATAGATTATAATTCTGTGTATATTATAAATGACACACGTGTTGGTTTGAAACTTGCAACACATATGTTTTCAAGTATACCGCTGACCCAGTCATTACGCTTCTACAAAAGCAATGTTGTGAAGCACTATTGTTTCTCATACACGATTTTTATTTAAAGTGAGCGCTTTGAAAGGATTGACACATACGATATCATTTGGTTGTTTTCAGGAATGATTTTCAGTCCAGTTTCTGGTAAAACGCAATGGCCAAGTGGATAGCGTCTGGTATTTAAGACAGGATGTTCCTGGTTTGATTCTCGCTTGTGCTCACAATAACGTCAGTCACTGCAGTGTTTTTAGCTCACCTGAGCACGAAGTGCTCAAGGTGAGCTTTTGTGATCGCCCAATGTCCGTCGTCCGTCGTGCGTCTTCCGTCGTCCACAATTTCTTTAAACATCTTCTCCTCCTAAACCACCGGGCCAATCTTGATGAAACTTGGCAGGGATGTTCCTTGGGTGAAGCTCTACCAAAGTTGTTCAAGAGATTGAATTCCACCCATAACTCTGGTTGCCATGGCAACCAAAAGGAAAACAATAGCAAAATCTTTGAAAATCTTCTCCTCTGAAACCAGAAGGTGTAGAGCTTTGATATTTGGTATGTAGCATCTCCTCGTGGACCTCTACCAAGTTTGTTCATATGATGCCCCTGGGGTCAAAACTGGCCCCGCCCCAGGGGTCACAAGTTTGAACATAAGAACAAAAAAGGGAAAACTTTAAAATTCTTCTTCTGTGAAACTGGAAGGCTTGGAGCTTTGATATTTGGTATAAGTTTGTTAGCCCACCTGAGCACAACATGTTCAGTGAGTTCAAAATTGGGTCACCTGGGGTCATAAACTAGGTCACTAGGTCAAATTAAAGAAATACCTTTAGGGCACTCTAGAGGCTACATTTATTGCTCAAATGACCTGAAATTTGGTCAGAATGTTTGACTTGATGAAATCTCGGATGAGTTCAAAATTGGGTCACCTGGGATCATAAACTAGGTCACTAGGTCAAATTAAAGAAATACCTTTAGGACACTCTAAAGGCCACATTTTTGCCCAATTGACTTGAAAATTGATCAGAATGTTTGACTCGATAAAATCTCAAATGAGTCTGAATTTGGGTCAACTGGGATCATAAACTAGGTCACTAGGTCAAATTGAAGAAATACCTCTAGGGCACTCTAAAGGCCACATTTATTGTTCAACTGATTTGAAAATTGGTTAAAATGTTCCTCTTGATGAAATCTAAGATGAGTTCAGAATTGGGTCACCTGGGGTCATAATCTAGATCACTAGGTCAAATTAAAGAAATACCTTAAGGGCACTCTAGAGGCCACATTTCTTGCCCAATTGACTTGACAATTTGTCAGAATGTTTGTCTTGATGAAATCTCGGATGAGTTTGGATTTTGGTGACCTGGGATCATGAACTAGATCACTAGGTCAAATTAAAAAAATACCTTCAGGGCACTGTAGAGGCCAAATTTTATACTAAATCGACTAGAAAATTGGTCAGAATGTTTGTCTTGCTAAAATCTCACATGAGTGTGAGTTTGGGTCAACTCGGGTCATAAACTAGGTCACTAGGTCAAATTAAAGAAAAACCTGTAGGGCACTCAGGAGGCAACATTTTTTGCTCAATTGACTTGAAAATTGGTCAGAATATTTGTCTTGATCAATTCTTACATGAATCTGAATTTGGGTCAACTCGGGTCATAAACTAGGTCACTAGCTCAAATTAAAGAAATACCTTTAGGGCACTCTTGAGGCCACATTTATTGTTCAATTGATTTGAAAATTAGTTAAAATGTTTCTCTTGATGAAATCTAAGATGAGGTCAAAATTGGGTCACCTGGGGTCATAATCCAGGTCACTAGGTCAAATTAAAGAAATACCTCTAGGGCACTCTAGAGGTCACATTTTTTGCTCAATCGACTTGAAAATTAGTTAAGATGTTTGTCTTGATAAAATCTCACATGAATCTGAATTTGGGTCAACTCAGGTCATAAACTAGGTCACTAGGTCAAATTAAAGAAATACCTTTAGGGCACTCTAGAGACCACATTTATTGTTCAATTGATTTGAAAATTGGTAAAAATGTTTCTCTTGATGAAATCTAAGATGAGTTCAAAATTGGGTCACCTGGGGTCATAATCTAGGTCACTAGGTCAAATTAAAGAAATACCTCTAGGGCATTCTAGAGACCACATTTATTGCTCAATTGACTTAAAAGTTGGTCAGAATGTTTGTCTTGATAAAATCTCACATGAGTCTGAATTTGCGTCAAGTCAGGTCATAAACTAGGTCACTAGGTCAAATTAAAGAAATACCTTTAGGGCACTCTAGAGACCACATTTATTGCTCAATTGACTTGAAAGTTGGTCAGAATGTTTGTCTTGATAAAATCTCACATGAGTCTGAATTTGGTTAAACTGGGCTCATAAACTAGGTCACTAGGTCAAATTAAAGAAATACCTTTAGGGCACTCAGGAGGCCACATTTTTTGGCTCAATTGACTTGAAAATTGGTCAGAATATTTGTCTTGATCAAATCTTACATGAGTTTGAATTTGGGTCAACTCGGGTCATAAACTAGGTCACTAGGTCAAATTAAAGAAATACCTTTAGGGCACTCTAGAGGCCACATTTATTGTTCAATTGATTTGAAAATTGGCTAAAATGTTTCTCTTGATAAAATCTAAGATGAGTTCAAAATTGGGTCACCTGGAATCATAAACTAGGTCACTAGGCCAAATTAAAGAAATACCTTAAGGGCACTCTAGAGGCCACATTTCTTGCTCAATTGACTTGAAAATTGGTCAGAATGTTTGTCTTTATGAAATATTGGATGAGTTTGAAATTGGGTCACCTGGGATCATAAACTAGATCACTAGGTCACATTAAAGAAATACCTTTAGGGCACTCTAGAGACCACATTTATTTCTCAATTAACTTGAAAACTGTTCAGAATGTTTGTCTTGATAAATATTTTGATGAGTTCTAAATTTGGTCACGTATGGTGATAAAGTAGGTCACTAGGTCAACTTACAGAAATTTCTTGTGGATGCTCTAGATGCCACATTTTAAGCTCAACTGACCTGGCAATTGGTCAGAAATTGAATTTTGCACGTGGAGTGAAATTTTGCCTATTGACTCAGGTGAGCGATCCAGGGCCATCATGGCCCTCTTGTTTATACATGTTTATGATTACACATAGGCAATAAAATGATATGGGGTGTATATATCACCCCATATTTTCTCATCATTAATCAAATGACTAGCATATAAATGTTCCGAATTTATGGTGTGTACATGTAAAACGAAATTCTACCGAATGCACAGTGCAGATCTGGGGCGTTTTTCTGTAGTTGTGATTTTTACACAATTATGAATAAAATAATGTATATATCACCCCATCTTTTCACATCATTAATCATAAGACATACATAATAATAGTTATGTTGAATTCATAGTACTTTCTTACAATACAAAATTCTAAGGAATTTACAGTGCAAATCATTGGTGTTTTTTCTACACATGGAAATAGTTATACAATCGGTGAAAAATGTGGGGTGTATATATCACCCCATATTATCTCAGCATTGATTAAAGAATACACGTATATACTTTAGTTATTCTGAATTCATGATGCATTCATAGAATACAAAATTATCGGGGATATACAGTGCACACCAGAGATAATTTCTATACATTATATCTGTTTTACTTTAAGGAATAAAAAGAAATAAAAAAATGTTGGATGTTCTGTATGTACGAAAAATAGTATTCATATATACAAGTGTATTTAAAAAAAAATTAACGTTTCGTATAATTCTCATAATCGGGCTTCAAATTAAGTTCAGTGAATGAAAGAACTTTAGGATAACATCTTCATGCTTGAAAAGCCTTACAGACAAATCCATTGGACAAAACTTCTTTAAAAAAAACCCGCTTAAGTATTATGTAATTAAAAGTTCATTCTTAAGTTTGACCTTATCTTCTTTCATCTATTAATGATATATTACATATTTGTAAGATATTTATCTATAAGATATGATCTAAAAGATATGTTAATGTCAAATGGGGAGTATGTGAAAAGCCATGATCTTTTGAAAATGTCTTGTGTTAGAATATCTTAAAGGATTTTTTTATTTTAAGAGTAGTCCGGTATCCGGCTTGACTGTTAAAAATACCAAGATGTGGGTAATATGTATTGTGATGCTATATATATATTATATATGTAACACATGTTGGTTTAAAAGCTGTAACACACATGTAGGTATACCGCCGACCCAGTCATTACGCGTCTACAAAAGCAATGTTATGAAACAATGTTGTTTCTCATATACGACTTTTATTGAAAGTGAGCGCTTTGAAAGCATTGACAAATATGATATTATCTGGTTATTTTCCGGAATGATTTTCAGTCCAATATCTGGTAAAACTCAATGGCCAAGTGGATAGTGTCTGGTATTTAAGATCGGATGTTCCTGGTTTGATCCTAGCTTGCGCTTACAATAACGCCAGTCATTGCAATGTTTTTTTTTTTTTTTACATGTATATGGGGTGTATATATCACCCCATATTTTCTCATCATTAATTAAAGGACTAACATATAAATGTTCCGAATTTATTGTGTGTACATGTAAGACGAAATTCTACAGAATGCACAGTGCAAATCTGGGGCGTTTTTCTGTAACTGTGATTTTTATACAATCGCGAATAAAATAATGTGGGGTGTATATATCACCCCATCTTTTCACATAATTAATCATAAGACATACACAATAATACTTATACTGAAATCATAGTGCTTTCTTACAATACAAAATTCTATGGAATTTACAATCAAATCCTTGGTGGTTTTTCTATACATGTAAATAGCTATACATTCGGTAAAAAATTGTGGGGTGTATATATCACACCATATTTTCTCAGCATTGTTTATAGGATATAAGTACTACAATTATCCCGCATTCGTGATGCATTCATCGAAATTATCGAAAATATACAGCGCACATCCGAGATGTATTTACATACCTGTTTCCCCCCCCCCTTTGAAGAAAAGATGAAGATCGGTGTATAAAACATGCAGTATTATCCTGTCAATAATCATAAGACATACATATTTATCGTAACAAATTCTTGGACGTTCATTTAATACAGAATTATGGGAAATATACAGCACACTCTTACGGCGTGATTCTGTATGTACAAGAAATAGTATTTTAATACATTTAAAAACTTTTAACGTTTCGTATAATTTTAATTATCGGGCTTCAAGTTAAGTTCAGTATACGAATGAACTTCATGACAAAATCCCCATGCTACAAAAGCCCTACAGAGTAAACCATAGGACAAACTACTTTTTAAAACACTTCATTAATATTTTGTAATGAAAGGTTCACTGTTAAGTTAGATCTTATGTTGTTTCATCTATAAATGATATATCATTTATTTGTAAAACATTTATCTATAAGATATGATCTTACAGATATGTTAATGTCAGGTTGGGAATATGTAAACAGCCATGATTTATATAAATTTTCTCGTGGCAGGATGTCTTTAAAGATAATCTTTTTTAAGAGTAGTCCGGTATCCGGCTTGACTGTAAATTATACCAAGATGTGGGTCATATATATTATGATAGATAGATAGATAGATAGATAGATAGATACACACACACACACACACACACACACACACACACACACACTCACTCACATATATATATGTGTGTGTGTGTGTGTGTGTGTGTGTGTGTGTGTGTGTGTGTGATCCGGAAAATTTAAAGTATACATATAATAAAGAGGTATTAATTGTTCTGAGCAAGCTACCATGCTAAATGTTTAATCGCTGAATTTGGCAAAGGGAGGTTGGCAACCATCAACAAAATCAGAAAGTGGTGCGCACAAAAAAAAAATGTATCCCCTTAATGGGATATCTAGCGTCTTAAGTTAATATTTTTTAAATTCGCGTCAGCATTTCCGATAGTATTGTGGGAATGTCACATGATAAGTAACATGCTTAGATTACGTTGAATTGTATACATTTGATCGATTGATTGAATGGCGTATTACGCCACTTTTAACATTATTAATATGAAGAAAGGCGGAATTACCGGTTGCGAGACGATGGCTCCGTTACTTTAACCGCTCAGTTTCTTTATGCTTACATAGAAAGATATATCTAGTGATACTCATCAGTATTTTACAAAATATTTGGTTCACGGAAAAATACACAGGCCCCTTTATCGTTGTTTCAAACCTGCCAGTTTATTTGCGAAAAATTACCAGTCTTTGAAAGACCTCTTGACGTTTGTGTTGGGACAGAAACTCCAGAAACACGTGGCTAGGTACACTGGTAACCGTGATGTTACTGAAATACTGTTTGAAAGGGTGTTGCACACAAAACAAACAAATAAATAAAACAACAAACTTTATGCTTCTCTTTGCATGACGCTTAACAAACTGTTTTCAACATTATTTCAGTCACGACATAAAACATCATAACATATTTCAGCCATATCACAACAACAGCTCAATTGTTCATCTGTATCCTGGGTTTCAAGTATTAGGCTAGGGCTCTGAAGCGTCTTTCCAAAGGACATCTCAACAAAAAAAGAGCTTTTGGCAAGGATTGGACCCAAAACTTCCTACACTTTTTCTACAGAGACACGTAGCTGCTTATTGGAGAGGTCATCAGACCTCTCCAACAGTGGTGAGTTTAAAAGGCAGACTGCCACATAATTTGCAGTCTAAATCCATTTTTCTTGCGAAATTGTTCTGATACACAGTCTGTTTCGTCATGGTTTTGTAAATAAAGCGAAATCAAAAAAAACGAACAGGAAATAGAAGTGGTTTATTTTTATATGACGAATTTCAGAAAATATTTGTTATATTAATTTGCCATGGCTGCAAATGACCGCTCAGATAATTGTAATTTTTCATTAAGCAAATAAATCTAAGCAGAAGAAAAATAAAAAGAATTTCGTTAAAAAAGAGAAATAAGACCGCTGGACAATATTATGCGACTTGAAAACGCGACAAGAAGGTCAAATGACCGTCATGTAAAGCATATGAGGTTTCTATGTGGCGGCTTTTTTATTTGTTTGTTTACATGTTCCAAAATACATTGAAATTAAAAGCCAATAAACTATTTGAAAACACTGATGCTGACCTCTCCTGGCTTCTTTTGTAAAGAAGCCGACTTGTATTATACTTGTTTGTCTTTCGGTCCAACGATGTACGTATGAAACACCGGAAATCTCTCGTGAATATAAACCGGAGAACATCCGCTTTCTTCGCAGAGAAGCATTGTCTGAGCAGTCGACCTATACAAGCATGGCAGCTGTTAATGTAAGCTATGTTTTATTATTTGTCTTTGATTCGCTCTTTTCGTCGATCTATCTGTGCGTCTGTCTGCTTTTCTTTCTCCGGCTGTTGCATTGTTTTCGCTTGGTTTTCTTTTTTTTTACATTATTTTTCTACCCTATAATCCCGTGTTTTTATGATAATTCTGGAAGCAGGAAAATAACAACAAGTGAGAAAAGAAGAAAATACTGGTACCCAGCAATTACTTCTTATCCCGAAATACCGTCGGTTAAGCCACAATTGATTTGTTGTCCTCAAATACTTTAGACGAGTTAAAAATTCTGTCACCTGGTAGAGAGTTCATTTTGTTTCTCGATCTCTGTGTTTCAAACACTCGACATAGTCATAGACGACGAGCTGTGAGATCACTTTATATCTGAATAGTCAATTATTAGAATAAACTGATTTTTTTATTATGTTGTATTTTCCATTTTGTTTCAATTTTATTTTTCATGTATCTGACAGAAAGGAAATGTAATATTTTTTTCATACAATTTAGGAAATAATCACTTCTGATTGTTCTTTGTTCTGACTGCTTATACGAGGAATGAAAACTACTCTTGTATACTGTTTTTAAGGACGGACTATCGATGTGTGTTTGTGCGAGTGAAAATGGTGTTTCTAATGAATCATGTGCTTGAATTATCCTTCATACGGTTATTGATGCTTCGAGTGATTCTTCGATAATCAGAATAAACTAAGTAATGAATGGCGGTGCTTGTTTACATGTAAATTTATACAAAATGATATTGCGTTCCGATGTTTCTATACTGATCGAAAGGAAGAAGGCTTTTGAAAATAGTGTTGGAAACGGAGAAAATGCTGGTAAGGCCTAAGAAAAAGTCTGTGGTTAGGGTTTCCCTACCTTACTAAAAATGCTGTTGACCCTAAACTTTTTACGCTACGATTGGAAAAAAAGTATCTGTCGGGTGTGATTTCGGTATATGGTCCATGTAAAAAGTTTCTGGAAAAAAAATACATCCCTACCTACCCTACCTACAGCACCTCGGACCGAAACCCTAAACACAGATATTTTTTGTTAGGCCTAACTAGCCACAAATCTCATCATTTAAACCACGTGAAATTTGTTGTCTGCAACTCCATTGAATCCAGGTCTGAAATTTTATCTTGTAGTGAAGAGTCAAATAAAATGCATATTCTACGTCTTTCCGTTAAAGCGCTTTAAAGTATGCGAAAAGTTAAGAGAGCTTTTTTCACCCTCGATGAATCGAAAGGACCGAAAATTCGAACGAGTACTCTCTCTCTCTCTCAGCTATTTTTCGAGCTCTTGTCCATTGTTTTTTTTTTCACTGTGGCAACCACTATTCAGCGGCATGTTCGTTTTGCAAGTCTTTTAAAGAGAGAGAAAAGATGAGAGAAAACAGTGATATGATAAAGCGAGACACAATATGGAGAGAGAAAAGTAAGAAATGCACACCGAAGCACACATAATTAAGAGAACGACGAACTGAAAAATTACAATACAAGACGCATAATTTGAAAACAAAAACCTTGGGAATTTTACCAATTGAAAGCAGTGGCCTTGCAGAAATGTAGCTTGTTACACATGGTGTTCAGCTGCAAAAACCGGGCGTGTTACAGGCAACAATTTTGTTCTGTCGCCATAAAATGTAAACCTCTTTAAGATGGCGTTTAGAGATTTACTCTTTTTATTTCATGGGTTAGAAATTTTTTTTATTACTGTACTACTGGTCAATTTTGTGCATCAATAACCTTTAAATACCAAAGGCTACGAATTCAAGCTGAACAAAACAGTACAGAACTGGAGGCGGAGTTTTGGGAGTAGTGCAAATAAGGCACGGAGTATTGTATATTCTTTTTGAAACAATTATAGACCTTTATGATGACAATATGAGTAAGTCACAGTCCATGGAAAATAATAAAAGTGACATTTTCAATCAGAAAGCTCTAAATACAGATTGTAATTTTAAAGCTGTTTTTCTCACAGGGACGCCTTACGAGAATTATTTGATAACTTGTAAGTTGTAACTTGTCCAAATCTAAAGCAGTTGCAGACGACAAATTAAATGCGGCTAAAATCTTGGGATTTGCTTTTGAAAGGATATAAAACATTGTTGGAAAAGGAGAAAATGTTAGTTACCAGCATTTTCTCCGTTTTTACCAAAGTCTTTTCAAAACCTTTCCTTGTAAACGTCGTTAAAACTCGAGATTGTGTGGCAAAGAGTTAAAGCCCCTTTTCACTGAGCCGGGCCATGCGTTATCAGAAAAGCGAAAGTAGGGGAGTATAGACTTCCTTACAGAAATACATATCCCTCACCTTATTTTAGCCTTTATCCCGCTAAATAAAAGAAATAAAATTTTCCGCCCGATAGTAAAACCCCAATTTTCCTATTTCAAACATACTTTTGGAGGAAAGATATATCCTTATCGGACAGCGTAGATGCTAGATCAAACTGCACAATCTGTACAGTCTGGTCTTCACCTATAATGTCCACAAAACGTCAGTGAGCCGCGCTTAGCAGCCCTAAGAGTTAGTTTGTGACGCGCCCCTGTAATTTTGAATATTGCATGATGTATCAAGTGTACATATAGTATCAGACAGTATATTATGATATGTGTAGTCTGATCTTGATCTACATTTTTCTCAATGCACATTTAGTCGTCCCGTCCTTAACATCCTCGGCTTTGACATAGAAATTTGACTCGGTTCTGTCTTTGCGTATTTCAAGTTTAGAAACGTAATTTGAACACAAGAAGAAAATCCGGCTAGCCGCAGAACAAGGTTCGAATGTAGAGCGGACATAAACTCTAAAGCGCATTGTTCGAGACCCTAAACAATGGAAACAATGGGCGTCCGTTCAGGATCCCTGTTCCTTCCTTTCAGGATGCTTCTTTACCTCTGCCATATGGTCTGCAACATGCGAAAAGGGTCTTTCGGACATTTGCGTAAAGTGTCGTCCTGGATCAGCCTGAGCAGTCCGCGCAGGCTAATCCGAGACGGCACTTTACGTCAACATTAGATTTTGTCCTACAGTAGACTTGCGTGAAATAGAAAATCACACACGATCGGAAAGTGTCGTCTCGGATCAGCCTGCGGGACTGCGCAGGCTGATCCGAGACGGCACTTTACGCAAATGTCCGAATGCCCCTTTTCGCGTGTTGCATGCAATTATCATAGATTTTGATGAGATACGTATCCCTTTACCTCTTGAAACAGAATTGCAGTAGACGACCTGTGAAAACATCCTTGTTAAATATAGATCATCAGCATGAGCTACGACTCTGCAAATGAATTAATGGGAAAAACAACAACGTTGTGGCGAAAGGAGAAATTACTCGTTACGAGCAATTTCTCCTTTTGCTACAGTGATTTCAAAGTTGGTATGCTAACTTCGCGAAAAATATCGACTGCTGAATGAGGATTTGCACTTTTTGTACTGAACTATCTTTAAGATCTTTCGTCAACATTACAATTGTACATTTAAAGGGCCATAAGTTCCAGTAATGGCGAGTCACAGAAGCATAAACCCTCTCGGTACCTTTCAGTGGATTGTAATTCAACCGTCATAAAAAAGTCCAATTTATATATTTGGCGCTGCATGAGTTAACTCACATGACTTCCTGCAGACGATATCTTTGTTCTTCTTGCAGCAGACTACTTTTGAAAATATCAAGACAAAGTTTGTTATAACAGTCTATCGAACAACGACTGTTCTTCGATCACCTCTGACCTAAATATTTTAAAATGTTCAAATTTTCCACCCGGAGGGGGAAAAAATCAAAGAACTGAAAGTTCTGAAAGCGGCTTTTTGTACTGGTCATAAAATGATAAATCAGAAGTAATTATTATCACTTGTAATACGTATCTACATTAAATATCATGTGGGAATTGCTTTATTGAAATGTACCAAGCAGAGGTAAGAAAAACCGCACTGAACTTGGTAGATGGAGACAAAGAAATGTGCAAAAGAAAGCGAGTGAAAATTAATACATGTAGTTGAAGCCTAAAACACTGTATGCACATGCATCAAGTACCCAATTTTAAACCAAACACTAAATGCTTTGTGAAAGGTATGGCCATATTCAGTCATAAGGTTAGAAGGACCTCCGTGTTTCATCCCACTCTTTGTAAAACGCCTACCAAACATTGCATGATCTCTTCATCATGAATGTTTTGTTTGGCAATGAGTCTAAATCATTTTCAGTAATAAAAATGGTTCACTGAAAATGGTGACTTCACATTATCCTTTATTTTCCTCCTCACTTGCTTCCTTACTGCTCCACACCCTGTAGCTTTTCACTAGAACACCATACAAAAAAAAAGGGTGGCCTATCTACTATTATTTTAAACAACGGTGCAAACTGTACCAATTGTCAGCCAAGAATCTTCCTACTTTTTTGTTGACTCGAGCAAAACTTATTTGCGGACCTATCGATACGAGCTTGTATTTATCTCCAACAGTAGCGGTAAAATAACGCGAAAGTTAAAATTTCTACAACCGACTGAATTCCTCATGGACGAATTAAAATCATAGTCTTACTCGTACATTCGTTGCTCTTGAAATCTGGACGATTGCAGATGGTTTGAAACGCCAAAAGCGTTTATAAGGTACGCTATCATTATTACAATCTTATGGTATTTCTTTGTTTGTCTATCTGATTGTTTGTTTGTCTAGCTCATTTGATTCCCTCCTCTCTCTGTCTCACTCTCTCTCTCTCTCTACCTCTCTCTCTCTCTCTCTCTCTCTCTCTATTCTGGCCAAAATAACACTGAAATTATAATGTTTTGACTGTTTTCTTAATTGAAAGGCCCCTTCCATAATATCAGCGCTCTGAGAGTTAGTTTAACTCATTTTCAGGCAGCTGTCAATGGATTATCCACTACTTCACTAGAAGCCACTGTTACTCAAGTCGACCCATCTGTTGCAACATCTGTTCTGGTAAGTTAGCCATCAAAATAAGATAATAGTTGTTTTGTTTGTGTGTGTGCGTTTGCTTGCTTGCTTGTTTGCCTGTGTGTTTGTTTTTCTTGTAACGCCTTAACCATCTACTATATGCCAAAACTTTATACTCATCCAAACTAAAAGTACATGCAGACGACCAAAGTCATATCACTAATGTAATGGGGGTATGATTCTACTTTATTGAAGTATGATTTCAAATTAAAAAAAAAAAATTTTCACCAGCAGACGATTTTATTTTTCGTCAGGCTGGTAGAAATTTAAAAACATGGTAGAACTTTGAAAACAGCGTGACAGATGGAGAGGCTGTTCAACGACAGCAGTTTATCTTTTCGTTATATTTTTTATTCTGTACCAAACAAGAAGATAAAAATGACTCAAGAATTGAAATTTGTCTTTGGATGGGTAGAAAAAGAAAATGCTGGTTACCAGGATTTTTTCCTTTTCCAACAGTTTTCAAAAGCCCTTTTCATCAGGCTAGTGAAAAGTCGGGATCGTTTGGTAAAGGGCCAAACAGAATTTGAGTCATAGAAAGTTTGAGCTAACTTCTATGTGTAGCCCATTTCTTGGATTACACCAGTGCTAGGTTAGGGCTCTGAACTGCATTTCCCAAGGACGCATACGTGACTGGCGTTGCCAACAATGATACTAAATAATCGTCATTTTGTGAAGATAAAACAATCAGGCACTTTTCATGTAAGAAATGTAAACCTGAACAAAATCTTTTCTTTTTTCACAATGTTGCCTTTAAAAAAAGTGAAACATGAAAAATGATAATACTAATGACTGCAATGATACTGATGATTGTGATAGTTAAAAATATAGGGATGAATAACTTGACAAACAGTAGTTCAGAGATCTGATATACTTAAACGGACAGACAAACATTTTCTCTGTGTTATGGACAAACTTTGAGGCTTTTGCGGACGCCATACATCAAGATCAGACTGCACAATGCGTGCAGTCTGATCTTGAATCCGTACCGTCCGCTTGTTTAGTGAAGCCTTAAAAATAAAACTCTTTCTGAGTTTCAGTGGTTTTTTCTTTTTTTTTATTTATTTTTTCTTTCTTTTTTTTTTTTTTTTTTTTTTATTTATTTTTTCTTTCTTTTTTTTTTTTTTTTTTTTTAATTTACCATGGAAAGAGGTCGGGTTTATACACTTGAAAGAATTATAAAAACAAATGAGCCGCGCTCTGGAAATATTTAACTCACTGTCGTATTGCGTAACGACTTTAGACATGGAGAAAAGTGACCAATAGCAAAGTGTTTCGATCTAGGTCGATGCTTTTTCAGATGCATAAAAAAACCCTTTTTTAGCCCCGCTCAAAGGTAATCTTAAATGCTAGAAATATTTTTTTGCTATCAGGCCGATGCTGGAAATACCGACTTGGTGACAGCAACAGTTGACGATGCTCTCAATTCAGTGGCAGCTACAGCAAGTGACATTAGTGCTGTGAGTACAATAGTAACCTTGTGAAACAACAAAGAGCCAACACAGGTGCTTTTCTTTTTGACAAACTTCGCCATCGATAAGTTAATATGTCAGACTTGTATATAATGTTAAACAAGGCATAGTTTGCCCCCCCCCCCCCCCCCCAAAAAAAAAAAAATCCCTGTTCGGGCCAAGTCAAAATATATGTTTTTGCGGACAGAAGTTTCAGTCTGATCTTTGATCTCCCACTTTCGTCAGCTCTGGCTCTAAACCTAGGGGTGCTGGTTAGATTCCCAAGGTCGGTCAAACCCTTTCCGGTTATTGATGATGGTCATTGCGACGGGATTTATTTTTCTCTCGCCGCTGAATAGTGTTTCGACGATGTTAATGTTGGAAACAAGCAGTGACTTGGAGAAATCTTGGGCCACTGCAACATAACTGAAATATTTTTCGATCAACACTTTCAAAAATGACAGCCGGAAACTGTGTGTTGCATGCATTTATAACCCAGTCTTTTGACTAAAACATGAGCTGTAGCGGGGTACTATAGACCTGATGGTATGTAAGAATCTTGTGCTTAAGTATTGAGTTCTTATCCCCTTATAAACGAGAAAGTATGTCATAAATGAAAAAGTATTGTCAAGCAAAACTAGGGATATCATGAAAGTGATATACAGAGACTTGACAGACACAGTCAACTTCCGCCCAGTACTTGGATGACAGCTTGAAGTCATTGTCTCATATCTCTCAAAAAACGTCGAAATCACTCTGTGAGTAGCTGGTGCCACTCTTTCTGCCATTCTGCTCGCAGCTCCTGAAAGAAATCGTACTTGTAAGTTGTAGCACGCCGACGACGACGCAGACGCTGCAGGCGACGAAAGATCCATAACAATACCTAGACGTTTTCGTTGAAAACAGCTTAGCTAAAAATAGCCTTACTATCAGTTAATTATAATATCATTATTGTGATTAATACTTGGCGGTTTCCAGCACTCCTGTATTTTTTTTTATTTCAAACAACTGAACAGATCTGTAACGATTTTTTTTTCTTACTCAGGATGCTACAGCCACAAAAGTTGCCAACAACGTAGCTGACGCAACAAATGAAGCGGTTTCAAAATTGGTAAGCTTTATAATTAGTAGCACAGTCAGTGATGTAATTGAAATGCGCACCGGTTATGTGGAATGGTATTCAAATAAATAAGATGTTGTCATATCTGGTGTGTCATAAAAAATGGCCGGAGGTGTCGGTCGCAGAACGACTATCTTGTTACTTAAACGCCAAAATAGCTAATTTCTATCAGTTGTAATTGTCTTGTTTCTTTATGGATGCAGAGAAAAATATTTACTAGTATCTATTAGTGTGTTACTCCAAATTTTGATACACTGAAAGAAATCTATAAAGGCCCCTTTAAAATGCAACAATCAGCACTAGATACAGAACAGCCGCAAACTTACATTTCATTTGTGACTTTGAAACTCTTTCGACACGAGAACATATAGGTACGATATGTAAGATTTCACTAAACGAGTTTAGAGAAAAATGTTATTTAGCGAACTTTGACGGGCTAGATAACTTATCTTCCTGGACGAAAATCGTTAAAATCTTATGTCAAAAGCCAACAAGTGTCGGATTCTTTTTAGCTCATAGCTCTACCTGAAGAATTACAGTTCGTGCTGACTGCAAAATACTATATCTTACGTCTTGAAATTTTCATTACCAAGAACTTCTAAGTCATAATTGTTTTATCATTATTATTATTATTTTTATTATTTTATTACTACTACTACTATATCTTGCTCCGCTTTTTTGAAAACGTACATGAATTTAATGCTTCAACAATGATCTGTGCTGTCAGATATTGATCTGTTTTGTCTGAAACAGGAAGTCTGATCTTGATCCACATTGTGTGCAGAAGCAACCAATGTGAGTTTTACGCTCTAAGGATAAATGATGAGTGAACTACTTAATACTCTAAAGTGACATGGCTGAAGCATCTCCGATCTGATCCCATTTTTTCAGCTTTATGTTCTTGACTTGCGTATTGTGTATTATGGGCGTAAAGCTCTTGTCCATGTACCTTTTCACCGTTCATTGCGTTTTCTTTAGGATAGCAGTGCCACCAATACAGTAACACGTGTTGCAGTTGGTGTAACGCCATCTATTTCGACCGTAGTAGACAACACGGTAATCGTCTCTCTCAAGTTTTTTTTTTTTTTTTTCACAATTTGCACGTCAAAGACATTTTAACCCCTTACCAAACAAGCCTGAGGAAAACTACTTTTGAAAACATATTGTTGACATGAGAGATACATCGTAACAAATATCGTAACAATTTTTTTTTTTCGCTTGTTGCAATGTTTTCAAAAATATCCATTGAACAAATATTAACCATTTCACTGTCATAATCGAAAACATGGGCTTTGGCAGACGTCATAGATCGAGATCAGACTGCACAGAACATGCAGTCTGATCTCTGATCTATGTCGTCCGCTTTTTAGTCTAGCCTGTAAGTTATAAATCTTTCTGAGATTCCATGGATTGTACTTCTAGCCGTTGAAACAGGTATAGTTTATGTATTTGGCGCTGAAAGAGTTAGTTCATATTGACTACCTTTACTTCACAACAGTGTTTTCATTGTCATTTGCTGAAAATTTCTTTCATGAGGTAATGGGTTAATGGTTGACTGCTAGAAAAGAAATTTGACAAAGAAGCTACACGAGATGTCTATTTCCTTCATTTTGCCACAATATACATTTGTATTTTCCTTTTGAAAATGCACCATCATCATTTCCGTGTATTTGGTTCCTTTTTACAAATCCTATTTTCAAATAATGGACGAGATGAAATATGTGGAATTGACCACATAATAGGGTGACTGTTGTCATATTGTTCAAAATATTTTGGCTCAAGTAATTATTTTCGAAAGCATTTTCTGGCTTTGCTTTGAAGGAACATTCGCTTGACGGGCAATTGTTCCATCAGCTCCCCGTGGGGTCCCGGGTTTTTTTTTTTAATTTATAGAATAGGACCTCGGCCTTTCTCTATGGCATGTCGTAGAAGGCGACTAAAATTAGAGACAAACGGCTGCTTTCCTCGTAATTCGTAGGTTTGCAGCAGGCTGGGTAGTCCTTATTCCAAATCCTGTATTTTTTTCTCGATGTAAATAGGGTTTGGAATGGGAACCAATTGGCCTGTGGGACCCCGTGTGGTTTAATCGGGGGTATAAGAATAAACCACTGCAGTCCCGCGATCGTCACATCTGCCATTTCATCTGGCGGAAAAAAAGTGACAGCATGCATGTCGTAAAAGGCGACAAAAGGGGCATCATTTTGTGTTTCGTCCATTACTCATGTTTGTCTTATGTTGTTGCACATGTATGTTATTTTCACCTCGCATTATTGTTTACTAAGTAAGTGCGCCCAATATGACCTAAGTTGTCGACGGGCCTTAAAACGCTATTCACTATTCACTATTCACTGTTCCATCAGCTTGAATCATCATGGCACGTTTTGAAATTCCATTGCACAATGCAATAGAAAAGATAACACGTTATTGGGGTCTACTTGATTTTGCCAACAACAAATTAATTGCAATTTACCAAATATGGCCTGCAACACGCGAAAAGGGGCATTTAGACATTTGCGTAAAGTGTCATCCCGGATCAGCCTGCGCAGTCCGCGCAGGCTAATCCGGGACAACTTTTTCCGTTCTTATGCATTTTTCTCTTTTGCGCAAGTCTACTGTAGGACAAAATCGAATGTAGTCGTAAAGTGTCGTCTCGGATCAGTCTGCGCGGACTGCGCAGGCTGATCCGCGACGACACTTTACGCAAATGTCCGAATGCCCCTTTTCGTGTGTTGCAGGCGATATTATATCGCATGACATCATAATTGTAAGCAGTGAGAAATACTGCAAAAGCCTTATCATAATACTAATCAAACTCCTTTCTTTCAGAGCATAAATGTGTCTAATCTACCTAAGGTAATAACAACCATCGCTTATCCTTGGACAGATCAGGTAATCAATTTTCTTTTGACTTTCACATGTTCAACTCACAACCTACTGGCTCTAGAGTTAGTAAAAAAAATGTGGACATGTTTATTCAGCGGGGCGCTGCGGGCAAATTAATGACATCAACATACAAGGGTTGCTACCGCTAATCGATACCCCGGGATCTTATTCACAGCACTTGATATGACACAGGGGGATAATCCTTTTCTTGCACTTATTGATAATTTAATACTTTTAACGGTTACCTTATAACCCATTACTGTTTGTCTATAGATGTATTTTCAAACAGATCATTTTTAGCATCAACTTCTTCTTTTCCAATCATGATATAGATTAACATCTAATCTTGAAAAATAAATCTAATTCCATATTTCACTTTCCATTAATATGCAGTGAAACAGCGAGGAAAAAAAAGGCAAGTGCTAGCGAGGTTAATTTTCATTATTTCTCTGTAGATCTATATTGAACCACAAAAGAGTTTCAATATTCGTACCGCTCACGCTATTTATCTTTTTTTTTTTTTAAGAATTTCTTCAAGGTACGCTCTTTATTCTCGTTCCACTTTTGGGGAAAACGAAGCAACTGAATCAGTTGCTCTATACCGGTGATGCTTTCTTTTTTTACTAGCATTCATATATTAATTAAATCTGAACCCCTATTGATTATTCTTAATTTACCGGAATATGTTTTCAAAATCATCCGGTACAAATTTGTCTTAATTAACGGTTTACTAAACAATCCCGTGTTTTGAGGACGCTGGGAAAAAGGGCTTTGAAAATATTTTGGGAAAAGGAGAAAATGCTTGTAACCTGCATTTTCTCCTGTTCCCATAATATTTTTTACGCTGTAAAAGACAGGAATTCGATTGAAGCCACTTTTGATATTTCGTTTGTAACTGGTTTCAAATTGGACAAGTCCAAAATTTTGTCGTCTGGTAAAGAGTAAAAGTCGCTGCTGCATATTTGTCACAAGAGGTAGTAGGTTACCATATTCTTCATCATGGGCAAGAAGTTGCATTTAGTTGTTGCGTACATAAAGGAAAATAAAGCGTTGAATACGAGGATTGATCCTTTATCTACAACGCCCGCTGTATTCCTAAACTGAAAAAAAGACGTAATTACCTGCCTCGAAGCAAAAAAGAATTAATCTTCAAACAGTGCGTACTTTCTTAGTGGAAGGTAAGATTATTTAGCTTCCGGCAAAGGACAAGGTTTGATTTTGAAATGGTACCACCTTCAGACAATTTATCTTGTTCCTGCAGCACAACGCTTTTAGAAAACATTGAGGCAGCTGAGAGAGTGGATATCTTTTATTTTTTCACTTATTAACTACAGAAAGTTCCCGTCAATGGTAAGCTCTGTAGCAACCAGTTTTGCAATAAACACGAGAATTGCAATAAATTATTGCAAAACTCAGCGCGATGACAGAAAATTTATTACATTTCACTTCACAACCAGTTTTGCAATGAAAACGAGAATTGCAATAAAATGATTATATATATCATATAAGCTCTGCAAGGTTTGAAATCATGCCATTTCGGTTCAAGAAACCAAAATGATGACACGACTGCCAAATGGAGACAACTAAAATAGTGGAATAAGCAAGCCGTTCTTACAGCTTTTTGACTATATGAAAACCTTGTAATCTTGGAACTAGAAAAGATTTTTTTTTTCTAGTTGACAAAACGGTCATAGAAATACTGACTTAGCCTTTAACGATTCCTTTAAATGAACAAAAATACAAAGCACGTACAAGTGTTAATCAATTGCCATTTTGAAAATTGGGTACAGACGTTCTTTTATTCCTTTAAACAGTTAACAAGAAACTACCTTTGAGTAAAGCTAGATTTTCTGTTTTGTAGGTGTGATGGAAAAGATATGATGTCACAGAAAAACAGAGACAGCAGTGCATACTCCGTTGGTGTCCTTAATATCTGATACTGGTCATTAAATTTTTGGCAGTCAAATTTTGAATGGTTAAACTCGGTAGATTTAAGTACTTAGTGTTTCTCCAACCAGATTCCGCGTCTAGGCCAACTCCCTGTTAAAGATTCGATTCCTATAGAGGATAAGAATTTAAAAAAAAAGAGAGAGAAACTGAGCTGCTGAACAGAACTTGCATCCTAATAGCACACGTGTATTTTCAAAGTTATTGTCCTTACAAAGATTGAACGAAAGGTTACCAGTCTCTCTGGTAAAAGTTTTCACACCTTCAATCAGAGCTTTCAAGTAGTCTTTATACAGCCTATTTAGACATTCCAGTTAACTTACATGCTCTCACATCTCAACATCATCATCGGTTTATGTGAAGTATTGCAATTTTAGCGTAAAAAATGAGAAATATGTCTATATCCATTACAGACATTTTCTGCGTTTTAGTTGTTTCGGTGTTAGTTTGGTGTCTGCAAGGTAACTTATACACTGCCCACGAACAGTCCCATATATCGAGTCGATTTGTAATTGATTTAATTTGTTATATGTGCCATTGTTGTATTGAATATTGGTGTATTAATAAAGACTTGGTAAGTGTAACTTCATCTTTAAGTAAGCCGTGCTTTGCTTTTCTGTATGATGCTCCATCCTTCTATCATCAGTCTTTCCAGGCTAAAGACGAGAAAACAAATGTGATGGACCGATCATAGTGAAAGCAGAGTAGTAAAAATTCCCGAAAGTATTGAACATCGTAAAGTAAATGTTGTACTTACTACTTTTAGATATTGTGCACAGAGAAAAAATAGTTTCGCATTCCCGATTAGAATTAATAATGGCGCGTTATTGACATGCATTCGGCATGCATGCAAGTGCCATTACATTAGATGCTGGTCGTTCTGCTTTGACCACCAGCCGACTACCCAGGAAATACCAAAAAACAAAAGAGGTAAGGGACCTTCAGCGTTCTAGAGGACCAATGGCTTAAGTTGTGTGTATGCAGCTCTTCTCATTATTATCATCATACGCCATGTCTTCGGGTCAAGTAGTGTTTGAAAGGGAGAGGGGTTGCTGGTGACAGAATGGTCAGGTATGGACTGACGGCAGCATATGTACTGTTCCAAGCAACCCATGAGACGCCCTTTGTTATAAACGCATTAGGATTTTAACGAATGAAAGCAGATTTTTCTTGTTCATAATCAACAGCAGAGCTCCAGTTTGATCTCGTAGAAGCACTGCATGTTTTATGTTAAAAGAAATATCTTGGAGGGAGTTCCAGTTGGTATCGGATCGTTGATTTTCTTTGGATGCGTGTCATTTAACCGAAAACTTGACATTGTTACTGTGAATGACAAACTGGCGAAACCTAGGTTAGTCAAGAGCATCTTTCGCCGAGTTTCGTACCTCAGTTCTTTAACCCTGCCCTAAATACAAGCTTTATGTAATGGCACCAACGTGCTCTTGTCACTGCAGAGAGTCTACGCCAAGGTACTATAAAAACAGTTTAAACGCCATAGAGCATATTTAAGATATTGTTGGTCACCACTTGCATCAGAGGGATCACCCAGTACGAAATATCAACAAGTTCGAAAAAAAAATCCACTTCCGGTAATGGAACAGACTTACAAAATGTGAAATTCAATGTCTCACTCAGTCAGTCAATGGTGAAGTTATACATGTTAGTCAGGACGGTTGACCGTGCACCGGGTATGTTGACAATGTGCTGTGTTATTGGTGCAAAAACCTTGTAACATTTACGTGGGATTGGACAGTGGAGTTACGACTGTACCTTTAACTCTTCTCTTTACTTTGCATAGGTCGTCGGCTTTTTTTTAATGTAAACAATTGAATCCTGTATGTCTTATCCGAGTAGACATATTTTTTTCCCATAGGTCTACTGGCTGGCGAGTCTAATTCAGACAGTCCAAAACGAGAATGCTTTTAATAGTAGCTAAAGGCTATAAATATGTTACACAATGTATTTCAACGGTTTCATCTGTTCAGCAACAGCTGCTTGTCATGAAACGGGAATATTTCATAATGCTTATGTAGACGATTTTAAATAAGGCTAGTTAAAAAACATTAAGGGTGTTTGTATATATACTGACCCACAATTCCAAGGCAAAATGTTTTTCGAATATGGTTTCAATTCTGGGATATGCAAAACAAAAGGAAGTATCATCCAACCTGTCCCTGTGTATGTCCTACCTGTGCATACTAGCCAATTGACAATCTTGCTACGGTTCACTGAACACTGGTATCTGTGCACAATGCCCCATTTTCGTGTTTCACATGCACAATTGTCAATTTTTAACACTTTCAAGGGTATACACAAAGTTTGCCACACGATAGCCGACTGAGGTGGAGTTAAAGATTTCCAGACTTTCTTTCCTAATGATGTCGAGATCACCGGTAAAAAGCGGAGGACCTTCCATTTGAATGATCCAGGCTGGAATGTTACTTATCGCTGTGTCCCGTTTATTGGGTTGTGCAGTATCTAACGTCCACAGGTTGTGGCCGAAATTGACATGAGCAGCTTTCAATTCAAAATGAATAATTCTGATTACGTATTGTGCAGTTAAACATTGTGCAAATTGTCCACCCTTGCCCAATCCCATCCTTCACAAACTCCTGAACCGGACATAATGTCCATTTCAGGGTCAAGTCCTGATTTTCCACGAGGAGTCACGTTGCCGGTCCATGACATTAGACAGTTCCCAGCGACGAGAACCGCCGCTGAACAAGTATTTGACTAGAACAACATTACTGTTCATAAGAGCACACACGGTAATCTAAAGACTACGGGAAGGCGGCATCAGAGCTCGCCGTCTTTACGTTGGACGCGTTCATCGCTCCCAAATAAAACCCAATACTCTCGTCCAGGTACAACAGGCTCTGACCCTCACTTGAATATTCTGTCCCTAAATGTCATCCTCCGATATCAAAGTTGGAAACTCGTAGCAGTAATAATGGTGCAGGATGACACACCCGATACTGAGACTAATGTTTCGGTTTTTTGAAAACAGTGCGTTTGGGCACAGGCTGACTGGCCTTATCGAGTTTGACAGAAAAAAATTTAGTGCTGTCTTTTTCAAAAATGATCGCTCTGATTTTTGAAATTTTGTTACAATAGAGGGGAAAAAATGAAGTCAAATCTGATTTTACGTTGAAAGTGTGGTACAGTATATGATAATGCAAATGGGACGTATGACTGCACGATGTATTTCGGCATGTTAAAGGTGCCACTTAGCCTGCTTGTGATCATAAAGGGGAATTTTATTTTTACATTTTTTTACCAGTAGGTCAGTGGCTCAAAATGTTGGCTTGCTATTTTCTACAAGCCTAGCTCAAGTATTCCAAAATAGATGAGCGGCTCTCCGGGAAAAGGGGGCCAAGTTCAATGTAGCTCCGTGATGCATTATAGGCTACCAAGCAAGTCATCACATAATCATGAGTCCATGAAATCCGTTTTTTCAAAGACTGGCTAATTCATGTGGTAGAATAGCCCTTTGACTCGTTACAGCATGCAGAGCATTTACATATGGCAAAAAAAAATTGACTCAGGCCAGCCTTTTTACAGAGTATGGCTCAAATACTTTTGTAATAGAATAGACGTAAGACGATAAGTTTGTTGCACATGATGCCAGCTAATCTTCGTGATTTTTTTTTTTTGTACCAGGGCCTTACGACCCAAACAACAATCTGCGACTACAGTACGCAGAAAACTTCAGAAAATAATTTCCTCTGATTTTAAAATAGTGCAACGTTTTTATTTTAGTTTATCCCGTGAAACCAGTGGTGTATCATCTAAAAACTTCTTTAGCCTGTATCGAATTGCATGCACATTTTCAGTAAGTCTGTTACAATGAAGTATTTGTCCCCATTTCAAACAATAATTTAAGGGATTTCATAGTTCTTAGTCTTCTTTTCTTTCATTAAACGACACGTTTCCTTGATGTAACCATCACAGCAAGTCACCGTACCTTAAAGGTTTTAAGTGATGAGAACCATAATAAAACGATTCGATAACCGCTGGTGAAAAAGCAAAGCAGATATTACTGTGTCATTTTATAAATAGTCATACCCCTATCATTATTTTGATTATTTTCCCTAATGTTTCGAACTTTCTAGTCACCCTATTTCTAATATTTCGGTATATTTGTATAAGTCGTTCCCATTTACATGTATTAACTTTGAACAGGATTTGTATCTAGAGTTTATAAATATACAGTTCCTGTTGTGACTAAAAGTACAGGTCTGCGAAATACGTTTGATTTGCAGTTTATGGTGGCATATTTCTGCCACAAGATACGAGATAACTATTGCGATTATTTAAGAGAACTATGGCGATAAAACAAATTTTCCTGAAAATATTATCTAGATAATAAAAAGTTTCACGGTAAAAATATCGCGATAATTCTGTTATCATGATTTAATTTGCTTTCGTGACATTCACGGTATCTATTAATAGATACGGTTTCGGAACTCCTTCGTCTATAACCTTTTCCTGAATTCTCCTTTTCCCTGAATGGTTTTAAAGTTGTTCTTCGGAGGTTTTTCGAGTCATCTTTGTGTTTAACAGACTACTGTTCATTTTAAATGTGGTCAAAATTTACGAATTAAGCTACAATTTTAAATAATTCGAATTTTTACTTACTACCATCCTGTGAAGTCAAAAACTACCAATCATCCAAATGGTGAATTTTCTATTTATAGATATCGAGAAACGGGTGGAACCGTCACGATAATTTTATCTCGAATGTCAGCTTCGTGCACGACTGAGAAATTTTGCGCTAAAGTATTCATGCACTGATCAATGCAAGATTTTCTAGATCACGATTAGTCAAAGTTTCCTGGAAATTTTATCTAGATACTAAAGTTTCCTGAAGAAAAATATCACGATAAACTTTCTTAAAATTATCATGATATTTATCTCGTATATCGTGGCAGAAATATGCCACCATAGCATTTGAAATCGTTCGCTCTTCCCTTTCTGCGCTTAAAATCATCCGCAAAAGTTGCCGTGTTAGCCTCTGCCACAAAAAGACTCTCTTCAAAGGAGAACTTGACAGAGTGATTCTTTTTAACGGTTTAATTGGTTAACTCTAAGTAAACAATTCTATGTTTTAGATGGGGGAAAAAAAGTCTCTCAAGAACGTTGTGATAAAATGCAACATTTTCACCTTTTCTCACCATGTTTTCTTCATTTTCACAGACAAATTTGATCATTTTAGTCATTAAATTTGTCGTCTGCAAATGATTCTAAACTGGACATGTCTAAAATACTGCCGATGGTTAAAGAATTTACCTCGGGTCTTGATTTTTTTTTATATAGTAATAAAGAATAAGAAACAGTTGCACCATTTTATGGTATGGAATTGTCGGGTGTAGGACAAAAGCCCACTGGGACAATAGCCCACTAGGACAATAGCCCACTTTTATGCATAATTATGCATTTAATTAAGAAATAGTTTAGTTTCAATTTATATGTTTGTTGAGTATGTAATGAGTTTAAAATACATGTACAGTATTCATGAGTCAACAGAGTACATTAGTTTTCTCCTGAAATTTCTGTTAAACAGCAGATTCAGATACAATGGATTTTTTATCAGCTCTATGCTTTTTATTCAAGTTTTCATTAAATGAAGTGATTTGTCTTTAGAAGGGTAGAAAACACCATGTGAACAGGAGAAAATGCTAGTAGGATGGTCCTCGCTGGTACCGCAGTACTTAATTTCGCCAAAATTTACTACAAGAGAAAGAACCCATATGTATTATTTTCCAAAACTGTGATAAACTGTTGCGTGTAAAGTTACGATAAATGTTGCTATCAAAGCTTAAGATGTGTTTTTCAGAAGGAAATATCTAGGTCAAGCTACCATGTTGACTACAGGTGCTCCAAAGGGAGTCCACTATGGTACCGCGTTAACTCCTATAATTTGGAAAATCGTAAAAAGAAAAATAATTTTTATTTTTAGGAAATGATTTAGCTACCATAGTTTTTGTTTCCGGCGAGGGCTATGACGTCACAGCAGACAACCTTCACTTGTCAAACATGACTTATCAGTTTTATGAAGAATAGGGGGTAATGATTTTCAAATCATGGAGGAAAATTGTGCTTTATTATTGCAATTTGTGAATATTGAAAGTAACTTACCAGTAATTAAGACATATCTGATATTTTTTTTACCGATGCTATGCAAAAACACTTCTGCTTTCGATTTGATAATGTGAACAGTGGATAGGTGGCGCTTCGTATGCAAATTATGTATTTTTCTGATTACCGCGATATCATAGATGACGCGGTACCAGCGAGGACGACTATAACTAGCATTTTCTCCTTTTCTCATGATGTTTTCAAAAGTCCAGCATTTTCTCCTCATTCCACAATGTTTTCAAAAGTATTCTTTCACATGGGATCGTAAGTCGGGAATATTTTTTAATGAGTCAAACATCTAGGAGAAATAGGTACTTATATATCAAATCAGTTGGTCAGCATTTTTATTAGAATTATATCAGATATCAAAGTTTTAAGTGAGTCAGTCCTAGACTTACTTAAAAAAAGAAAATCAAAATTTATTTCATACGGGGATACGAATATCTTTATTTGTCAATAAAGTTGTACACAGTTCTCAAAGAATTCTTCACACTTGTGTTGACAATTTGCTATTTAAAGTTAACAGATACTTTGAATCACAATTGTTATTGAGACTAGAAAGGTGTTTCAGATATCTGCATGTAGAAAGAGGAGAGGCATTTTGGGAAGCTCTCTTCTCTCTTTTCCTGAAGGCAAAACATTGCAGTTTGTGTCTGAAAGAGTAGAAAACATTGTGGGAACAGGAGAAAATGCTCGTTATCAGCATGATAACAAACTTTGAATGATCAAAGAAGAAAGGTGTGAAAGTAAACAGAACACTTTTGACCTGAAGTATTAAGAAGAGAAGTGTGAAAATTAACAACTATCAAAACAAGTAATTATTGTCAATGTTGAAGATTTATGATGTCATTGAATTAAATTCACAAACAATATTTATGATTTACAAAGTATAATTGTAAAAATTTGACGAATATCTCATTCTACATTCAGTGTGTCCAAGAAAATATTGCTGAAATCTTCATTCCACAAAAAATATGTAGATCTATTATAGACATGTACTGTTCACGTAAAATATACCAGCATCTCATATTGCATCAGATTTTACAATATTTAGACGGTCATTTTCAAATATGAATTAATTTTCATGATGAAAAAATGCATAAACAACACTCAATTATCATATTTTTCATAAGAGTTTAAAAGAAATGTATCTAAAGTACTTTGAAATACTTCATGTATACTAAGGTAAAAGTCCACTTGTCCAATTCAGATAGGCAAAAATTTTCATTTTTTTTTTCATATTAGGACCTGATTTTAACAATGCCCAAACTACTGAAATTTGGGAAATTTATTGGTATATTGGGAATCTTTTTGGTATTTTGAGAATTTTATCGGAATTTTGTTACACATTAGCATACATAGCTGATACCAATATCAAAACCTCATAAATTTTATTCAGAGATCAAGAAATAAGTTCAGATATTCAGTTTATTTGTATTTAATCAGTACCAAAGAATTCTGTGTTTAACGACCTTGGAAGAGAATAGTTTTTAAAACTTTGTGGAAAAAGGAGAGAGGTACTTGCAAAACATCTCAAAATGAATGAGTCTATGGTATATATGTTGGCTTTAGAGTGTCAACGCTTTACCAAGTCAAATACTATATATTGGAAATTTTAACCCCTCTAGCCAGTGATTAGTTTTCAAAAACACTCTTTGGTACTAATCAATCTATTAAATATATACCTAACCTACTTATAATCAACATATTTTTTCTTCTATAATACCTTAATTGTCTTTCAGGAGATCTACGTTAAAATATAGTGGTAAAAGCAGAAAATGGTCATAACATGTAATTATTACTTATGCCACAAAATGTTTATAAATTTGTATTTATGGGTTTCAAAAACCTTTAACCCTTTACCAAAACATTCAGAGTTTAACAACCGTGAAGAAAAAGGATTTTGAAAACATTGTTGGTGACCAGAATTTTCTCCTTTTCCAACAATATTGTCTACCCTGTTAAAGATAAATTCCATCATCTCAGTTACATTTAAAGTGCTGACTACAAGTGCTGTCTACATTTTCTCCTTTTCCAACAATACAGAAATCATAATTTGAGGAACATTTGTTTTTCCTCTACAAATGTTTTGAATTTCAGCTAAAATTATGTCATGTGGTAAAGAGTTAATTCACATAGATTATTCTTAGTCCTTAAACAAAACACTTGAGAGCCCTAGCCAAGAAACCCAGGACATAGATGGACATATGAGCTGGTGCCATGATATGAATGAAATTATGTTGAAAGTGGTGTAGAACACCATGTAATCAATCAGTTTGGAAAGAATATTGGGCATACTACTGATGAAAGATCTAGTAAAAGAAACTGAAAAGAAAACATAGATAAACTGACTACAGTGATATAAATGAAATAATACATAATGTTTTTTAAACAAAATACATATGTTTATGTTCCTATACACGTAATTCAATATTAGTTGTTTTCATGAATACTGGCATGTTCTGATTGGCTGAATTTTTTTTTTCATAACTCCATGAAAAAAATCATGCAGTGCTGGAACTACTTTTGCTGTCAAATTAATGTAAACAAACATGTATACAAGATTTCATAATGTTTTTCTTCCTAATTTCATTCCAAGTCTGGAGTTCAAATGCTAGCTAGGTTTATTTTCTCTGAATATCATAAATTGAAGAAAATATCCAACAGACTCATATAGTCTTAGAGAAAACTTAAAACTCATTGTCAGTTTACTGGGTACAAATTATCTAAATTTCAACTTTTTTCCAGCATATTAAACTTCTAACAATAGATTTACTAACTCTGCAGTGTTCAATGCTATGATGACGTCATGTATAAGACATTTTTATGTCATAAACGAGGCATTGTTCCGCGCTATGAAAATTTTTGTAAATGAAATGCTCATTAGAAAGTAGAAACTGCAATATTGGATTTACACAAAAAAATGCAGTTAGTAACGTTATCGTTTATGTGCATTTTTGTTTTCTGTGATATCGAATTATAAGGAATGAAGAGAACTTTTTTTTGTTTTCATGGAGGTATGAAAAAAAACGCTGGCTTCATACAGTGTGATTAGGGTTTTTTTTTTTTCATACCTCCATGAAAACAAAAAAAAAATCTCTACGTTCCTTAAATGAATATAAATAGGTTTATTTTTTCCAAAATTTCAGCCCACAGTGAAACCTGATGAGAAATTTGACGATGGCATTGCAGAGCGACTAGGCCTTCAAATACGAACAGCAGTCCAAGATCGCACTCAGAATGGTGAGAATAGGCCTCAAACTACTGATATTAACCTTTATCGCACCTATCACAACTTAAGTTGCTATTGCTAGTGTAGATCAAGATCAGACTGCACAAAATGTTCAGTATGATCTTAAATCTACACTGTCCACATTGCTTATAAACATTCTGGACAATACCAGCCCAGATGTTGTTGAAAATATGGCATGACCCAAAAACTTTAGTCTGTATGATGCATTGAAGTCATCTCCATAGGAAGGAGTAGCATTCTTGCAAAAGATTTGGATTTGGACAAGCCTAAAATATTGTCGTTTGGTAATGAGTTAAAAGCATATGCAGACAACAAATTTAATGTAGCTCAAATATCTGGATTTGTAGTTGAAAAGTTAGAAAACATTGCAGGAAAAGGAGAATGCTGGTACCAGCCTTTTTTCTTCAGGCTCTTTACGCCTCATGATCATGTGGTAAAGGGTTATGAAAAAATGGTTGCTAAGTGAGAAATTGCTTGTGATGATGAGTTTTCAGATGTCTTTATGTATTTAATTTAAGCAAATATTCACAATTACTCGGTATTATTTCTTCCTCCATACATTTGAAAACTTACATTAAGGTCTACGGCCACTAACTCATCGGTAAACATCGACGTTTTCGTAAAGGCTATTCGGCCAATCTCAGCAGCTTCCATTTTTTAATATAAGAGTAAGGGGCCATAGACTCATCTGTAAATATCGTGTAACATCAACGTTTTCGTAAAGGCTATTTGGCCAATCTCGGCAGCTTCCGTCTTTTAATATGAGAGTTAGGGGCCGTAGACCTTAAAATGCCTGAAATATTACATGAAATTATTCTGACTGTGTAACAGTCCTGAACATAGGTGAATGATTTTTTTAAATATTCAGACCAAATCCAGCCTTTTGTGTGCAATAATTCTCATGTCTTTCCTGATATTCATTATATCAATAAAGCTGACTTATGATAAAACATTGACCATGCTAAATAAGTTGATGAAAAATTTCCAGCCTAAAGTTAACTTTTTATGAAACTTCATTCTTATATAAAAGTCAAATTTTAACATTGAGCAACAAGCTTAAGTTGTTTCTGTGGATATTTAAATCAGAGTTTGCCAAACTAGTTAAGTTTTCTTACTTGCAATACAATTATTTGTAGAATTTTTTCAGTCAAAAATAAACTTATAATTTCTAAGGCAAACTTAAAAGCTTGTGTGATTTTGTATTCTGTTTTCAAAGACTTGAAAGTGTAGTTTTGTTTAATAACACTGAATATATCAGTTTTAATTGCAAGTATTGACTGCGTGATACTTTCAACATTTCTGAATAGAATCACACAGTTGACATTACAAAATATTACATTATCCTGTGGAAATGTTTTGAATCCTAAGATGCACGAAAAAAAAATATTTGTGACTGTTTTTGGCATACAAGAAATTTATTTTTGAAAACAACAACAACAACAACAACAACAAGAATAATAATAATAATAAGTACTTTGTTTTAAGAGGGTGAAAAGACTCAATTAGCTAACTAATCTCCCATGAGGCCTTCTGAAAAAAAAAAAATTAATAATGTTTATATTGTACAGTTTAAAATAGGGATCATGATATCCATCATAACAAATAAAGGTAGGAACTGATTTGTGGTACCCATAACTTGGAGATAAAATGCTGGTCTTTGAATGTGTTCAGGGAATCTAGTGTTTTGATGTTGAGAGGTACATGTAGGGTATTCCAAACAGTTGACCCAGAATATGCAAAAGACCATTTCCATGCATTAGTTCCAGGTTTACCTAACTTAATATTTAAGTTAGATGTTGATCTTAAGGAATAATTTGAATTTTCATCATATTCTTGTGTGAACTTAGTGGTTATGTAACTTGGGGTCATAAGGTTTTGTGCTTTGTAAATCATGACATATCTTAGGTACTGTACTCTTTTATCAAAGGGACACCAATTAAGCTGTTTGAACATAACAATTGATGATGTCATTAATTTTGCATCTAATATAATCCGAGCTGCCCTTTTTTGAAGTTTAAACTAAGGTTTCAATGTTATTTCCTGAGCAAGATCCCCATATAGTACAACAATAATTCATTTTAACACAAATCTCCCCTGCTTATGAAAAAAATCAATTGTGGTGGTGGCTCAGTGAATTGATATCTGAATTTTAACTTTAACCCAAATACACAATTATGTGCTAAATAAGATTATTTTTTAAAATTTTTTTACTCACTTCTAGACGACAACATTTTGAACTTTTCTACATTGAAAACATATGCAGGAAACAAGGTAAATTTGGCATGAGTGATGGAGTTATTTTTTTGGAAAGACTAGAAAACAGTGTTGGGAAAGGAGAAAATGGGAGCCAGCATGTTCCTCTTTTTGCACATGTTTTCAAAAGCTTTCTTCTCCTTCAGGATTGTAAAAAGCACAGAAATGCCTGGTAAAGACTGAAATATTTAAGAGCATTTATGAATATTTATGATTTATTTTTCAGTGAAATATGTCTATGACGTAGTTAATATCATTGGTACCCACACTTATGCAGAGAGGAAGCGAATTGCAGAATTGTACAAGACACAGTTTGGAGCCGTAAGCATTTTTTCCCTTTACCAAACAATCCAATGTTTTAAATACCCTGAGGAAAAAAGCTTTTGAAAACATACCAGTAACCAGCACTTTTCTCCTTTTCCCACGTTTTCTACCATATCGGGGAAAAATGCTTTGATTTTAGCCGCAATTTATATGTTGTCTGCAAATGCTTTCAATTTGGACAAGTCTAAAGTTTTGTCATCTTGCGGAATATGTTCTACAGATGATTGGATTAGTCTTTAAATGGTAAGAAAACTTTTGTTGGAAGTAAAAATGCTGGTTACCAGTATTTTCTCCTTTTCCTACATTGTTTTCTAAAGCCTACTTCCCACTGGTGTAAAATTTTCCAGGATATTTATTGTTTGGTGGAGGGCAAACTCATTACCCAATACAGAGGACATTTTAATGTTGCAAGCGACAGAGTTTTGAACGCACTATTGCAAAGGGAGAAATTGCCAATTTCTCCCTTGTTTCATTTACATTCACAAATTATGAATATGTTGATTAACAATGTTTAACAAAGTAAATTTCAAAATCAGCTGAAGCAATTTATGTACTGAAAGATCTGTTACATATAATCTGTGAAAATTCTATACCAGTTAGCCTTTGGGAAGCCTGTATCAATAACCTTTGATAAGTCTGTATCAGATAGCCTTTGATAAGTCTGTATCAGATAGCCTTTGATAAGCCTGTATCAGATAGCCTTTGGTAATTATGTATCAGATAACCTTTGATAAGTCTGTATCAGATAGCCTTTGGGAAGCCTATATCAAATAGCCTTTGATAACTCTGTATCAGATAGCCTTTGATAATTCTGTAGTGGATAGCCTTTGATAAGTCTGTATCAGATAGCCTTTGATAAGCCTCTATTGGCCTTTGATGGGTCTGTATCACATAGTCTTTAATAATTCTGTATCAGATAGCCTTTGATAAGTCTGTATTGGCCTTTGATGGGTCTGTATCAGATAGCCTTTAGTAATTCTGTATCAGATGGCCTTTAGTAAGTCTGTATCAATTAGCCACTGACAATTATGTATCAGACAGCCTTAGGCAAGTCTGAATTATTTAGTCTTTGATAAGTCTGTATTAGTGTCATTTGGTGAGACTGTATCAGATTGTGTATGGTTAGTCTGAATCAGATACCCTTTATTAAGTCTCTGTCAGATAACCTTCGGTAAGTCTGTATCAGTTAGCCTCTGATAATTCTGTATCAGATAACCTTTGATAAATCTGTAGCAGATAGCCTTTGATAAGTCTGTATCAAATAGCGTTTGATAATTCTGAAGCAGATAGCCTTTGATAAGTCTGTATCGGATTGCCTTTGATAAGTCTGTATCGGATAGCCTTTGATTAGTCAATATTAGATGGCCTTTAGTAAGTCTCTATCAGATAGCCTGTAGAAAATCTGTATCAGATAGCCTTCGATTACCGGTATTATGAATAAGATAGCCTTTGGTGAATCTGTACCACATAGCGTTTAATAGATTAGTATCAGATGAATGAGACAGCCTTTGAATAAAGTTTGATTTGCTTGTTTGAAGCAAAAAATAAAATCCAAATACATGTATTGGACTTTTAATTAAGGATGTGGTAATAAAGAGAGAATACATTGATCAAAGATCAAATTACCTTAGGTATTACCCATAATTTGAAAAGACCAACTGGGTAGTTAAGTGGATGGCGAATCTGACTTGTCACCATGTGGTTGATGGTTCGATACCTGGTTGAGGCAAACTTTCTTTCTGGCGAGTTTTCGCCTCTTATCTCTGATGCATGTGAGAAAAGTAGTCAATGACTTGGAAAGAAAGTTATGTCAGTACTGTCAGTACTGAGAAAGCCAGGAAACACATGCCTAGGTGCACTGACTGCTGTGATATGACCTAAGCTGTTAAACTCCTATACAAACAAACAAATATCTTGATAAACGTTTAATCTTTTACCACACAATTCCAAGTTTTAAGGGGCCTGAGGTAAAAAGGCTTGTAACCAGCATTTTCTCCATTTCCCACAAGTTTTTCTATTCTTCCAAAGACTTATTTCATAATTTGAGCCACATTTTGTTTGTTGTCTGCAAATGTTTCTAAATTGGACACACCAAAATTTTCTTGTTTGGTAAAGGGTTAACCTTTTTAATGGATGACAAATTCACGACTCATTCTTCTGAAAGAAGAACATGACAAAACATGATGCATATTTACCAGTACGTATTACGACAGCACATAATGCTTTTCTCAAAACATGTGCAAGATTAAAAAAAAATATAACAGTGCTGGTATAAAATAAAACTAAAAACAATAATTATGTTAGTTCTGTGAAAAATCACTTTCATTTATTAGATATGTGTTCTGAGTACATGTGTTTTATCCTCTCCATTACAGAACATGTCAGAAGAAATTTGCAAAGTTTTAAGGAAGGATGCCAGGGACCTTGCATTGGGTCTACTCTCTGAACCCGGATACAATGATGCTCGCTGTATTAAAGAAGCAATCTCGGTAAGAAACCAATTTACTCATTACAATCGTTTGGTAACTGTTTCATTACCAAACGATTCAATCTCTTAATGACCCTAAAGAGGAAGGTATTTGAAAACATCTTGGGAAAAAAAGAAAATGCGGTGTGGTGAAGTACGGTGTCGTCCTTGTAACCATAAGATCCCAAGTTCGATACTAGGAGTGGGTATCAACTTTGGAATTGTTCATTGGCCAACACATTCCACGCAAGTACTGGTATAGTTTCCAGGAAGTAGCATCGAGATAGATTAGTATAAGTTGTTAGTACTTGTTTCTCAATTGATGTAAAATGAATTTTTTTAAACCAAAGTGCCTTCTGTACTTTAGTTGATTTTGCAGCCTGTATAGAATCAATATTAGATTGTCCAAAACGTTAAGTTTTATCATGATATAAGCTGTATATTGTGCTAAAGCATTTTGACCAAAATGAGCTTCAGAATTGCAGTTGTTTGCATGGTTTTTCATTTTTATTTGGTGTGTTAATAACAATCTCTCCTGTACTTGAGGAGAGCCCCATAGCTCAGTTGGTGACATACAAAACTTGAAACTAGGGAGTTACTTGTTCAAATCTCATGCTTTGCCAATTACTGTCCAAAGATTGATTATAATCATTGCAACAGGATTAATTCCTCTCACTGCTGATCATAATTTCCAGGATGTTTATGTGGGAAAGCAGCCAATAGCCTGAGAAGAATATTGTATGTAGTACTTGTAAAAGAATCTCCAGGAAAACATGGTTAGCTGTACAGGCAATAGAACAAAGATAAGGTTGAAAACAGCATTAAACACCATACAAATGAACAAAAAAAAATCTGTCTGCTTTACCAGAAAAAAAAAAATTTAGATTTGAAAGCTATTGCGAATGAAATATTAAAGGTGACAAATGATGAGAGTTGTCTTATGTGAACTGGAAAACCTTATGGGAAAGGATTGGTTGGTTGGTTGGTTGGTTCATTCGTTCGTTCACTTGTCCATGCTTTCCTGGAGTTTCTTTTACCAGTTCTCCACACTATATTCTTTCCAAGCCACTGGCCACATTACCACATAACTATCGTCAAAACAATGGGAAGGGAACGAATCTGTCGCAATAACTATCATCAATCCTAGGAAAGAAATTGCCCAAGCAGGGGATTGAAACAGCGACCCTATATTTTCAAGTCCTGTAGTCTACCAGTACTGAACTACCAGGGCTCGGCTGGTTGGAAACGAAAAAATCCTTTTCCCACGATGTTTTCAAAGGCTTTCTTCCTCAGATTTGTTATATCTTGGGATTCATTAATGGCAGATTAATTCCTTGGTACACTGTCTGATAAAATGCAGTCAATTAACCCTGTACCACATGACAAAATTTTTGACTTGTCAATGTTGAAAGCATTGGAGGAGGAAAAACTAAACATGACTTAATTGCTCAGATTTGTTTTTGACAATGTAGAAAACATTATGGGAAAAGGAGAAAATGCTGGTTTTAATCCTTTACCAAACAATCCAGACTTAACAACCATGAGGAAGAGGGCTTTTGAAAACATTCTGGGAAAAGGACAAACCAGCATTTGTCCTTCCTTTCCCCACAATGTTTCCTGCTCTTTCAGAGACAAATGCCATAGTTTGAACAACATTTGTTTATCTCCTGTAAATGTTTTCAAATTTGACATGTATTAATTTTTCTTGTCTGGTAAAAAGTTAATATAAATCAAGCCAAGATACACCAAAACATTTGATACATTGTGAGCAAAAGGCATTGGTCATCACAACAAATTCCTCCTTTTGTCATGATCATTTCAAAAATGGTCTGCTGAAAGGTGAAAGAATTGTCTGCCAAGGTGTAATGGATAAGGGGTCAGCTGCACAAGGTTTGAGCTGAATCTTACTCAATAAATAAAAAAGAAATGGACAAATCAGTAAAATCCATATGTAGAAATACCTCTAAAACATCATGACTGGTGGAGAAAAAATAAACATTATGCACTATTACTCCATTACACTATCACTTCTAAATACCAGTTTAATCATTTCCAACTTAGTTTCAGTTGGTTTTATTGTAACGTCCTTGGCAGGACATGAAGACTTACCATGCTCCGGCATTGGTGGAACCCAGGACATAGTCCATGATTAAGTGAGCTCTCACAGTGATATAACTGATATGATGTTGAAAGCAGTGTTAAACACTGTACAATCAATTAACATTTTTTCTAGGGACCAGTTTCATTTTTTACATCACTTGGAACAGATGAAGACACCCTGATAGAAATACTGACCTCAAGGACAAATGCAGAAATTGTTGCCTTGAAAAATGCATACAAAACTAGTAAGTTTAACCCTTTACCACTCAATCCCAAGTTTTAACGATCATGAGTATGGAGCCTTTCAAAAAAATTGTAGGAAAAAGGAGAAAATGCTGGTAATCAGCATTTTTTCTTTTTCCCAAAATGTTTTCCATCCTGTCAGACAACTTCAGCTCATTTGTACAGATTTTAAATTTGTGGTCTGCAGAATGTTTTGAATTTGAAAGTCTAAAACTTTTGTCCTTTTCTCACGGTGTCTTCTATCCTGTCAAAGATAAATCCCAACTTTTGAGCCATATTTAATTGGTTTTCTACAAATGCTTTCAGTTTGTACTACCAGTAGTCTAAAATTTACCGCCTGGTAAGAGGTTAACCCTTTATTGCCTACTTCATTTAACCTGATCCTGACCTTAATGCTGAATACATAAGTAGGTATATAAATAAAACTCCGACAATTATTCGGGAAGTTACATATACACGGGAAGGTACAGGTAAGCAATTTAATTTGTGCATACCGTACAGAATATTTCTGTGACCATTTGGGTCAAAACCGAAGGATGCCCCGTGTGATGCCAAGGGTAAATATAGAATTTTAATGTATGTAAATGATGTTGACCTGGGTCAGGTTAAATGAAGTAAGTAATACTAAAAGATCCGTGTTTTCATAACCCTTTTAAAACATTTTGAGAAAAGGAGAAAATGCAGGTAACCAGCATTTTCTCCTTTTCCCAAAATGTTTTCTAACCATTCAAAGAGAAATCCAAAAAAGTGAGCAACATCTAATACTTCATCTGCAGATACTTTCAAAATGGTCTAGTCTAAAATCTTGTTGTATGGTTAAGAAATAATCTTCTTTCTATCGTGGTTTATCGTTCAATAAACCACAATTGTGAGTTATGAGACACAATAAATAATCCACGAGGGCGATAGCCCGAGTTGTTTATTTATTGCACCTTATAACTTACAACATGGTTTATTGAACGATAAACTACGATAGAAAGATTATTTCGATTCTAACATGACCAACTCTTAATGAAAGGAAAACAAGTTCATACTTAGAGTAAAAACGCGGATGCAGATTATATTCCATTGAATAACTTACTTACTTTATACAGAATGACATCACTCGATATAGAGTGACATAGATTTTACCACGCTTTCGTTGCACTGTGTTTATAGAGCCGAATTCACGTGTCATGTTAGAATAAAGGATAAACCAGTTTTCTTACAGTTCTGAGATAGAATCAGTCCTCAGTGCAATGTTAACTCTTTACCACACTGTAGACTTATCCAAATTGAATGCATTTGCAGACGACAATTTAAGTTTGGCTTAATGGATGGAATTTGTCTTTGATAGGGTAGAAAACATTGTGGGAAGAGGAGAAAATGCTGGTTACCAGCATTTTTTTCTCCTTTTCCAACAATGTTTTCTAAAAGGTTTCTTTCTCAGGTTGGTTTAAATGGGATTGTGTGGCAAAGGGTAAATAGAGAAAAGAGAACTTGTCACTTTTGTTTACATAAATACTCTATCTTTGTGCTTGAAGTTTGCACAGTAGAGCTTTTACTGCACCAGATGACAAAACTTTTGACTTATCTAGATTGAAAGTTTTTTAGATGACAGATTAATATTTACATGGTTCAAATGACAGAATTTCAGTCTTTCATAGGGCAGAAAATGTTGTGGGGAAAGGAAAAAATACTGGTTTACCAGCATTTTCTACTTTTCCCATAATTTTTTTCAAAACTATTTTCCTCTAAAGCCTAAAAACACAGGATTGTGCTGTAAATGGTTAATTGACATAATTTTTTCAAAAGGATTATCCTCTAGGTTCTTTACAGACATTGTGTAGTCCTTTACTTATCATTGTTGAAGATGAAATTAAGCAAGATACTAGTGGACTTTTTGAAATTTTCTGGTGTCTCTTCTTAATGCAAACAGACATGAACTTGGAGTTGAATTTATGATTTTTTTGTTTTAAGTGTATGGCCAAGATGTTGAAGATGAAATTAGGCAAGATACCAGTGGACTTTTCGAAGACTTTCTAGTGGCACTTCTAAATGCAAACAGACATGAACTTGGGATTGAGGAAGAACCGTCAACAGAGCTTGCTGTGGCTGATGTGGCAGAACTGTATGCTGTAAGTGTAGTCATTGTTTATGAAACGACCTCTTGTGTCAACCACTCTGAGAAAGAAACCTTTTGACACATTGTAGGAAAAGGACCAAAGGCCAGCTTTCCTCCTTTTCCCACACTGTTTTCAACCCTTTCAAAGACGAATGCTTTCAAAATTGACTAGTCTGAATTTTTTTCTTGAAGTTAAGGATTAACTGTTGAATCAGAACTTCTTGTAAATGAACAATTCTGGGAAAGAGATTAGTCTTTACCAAACAGTTCCAAGTTTTAACAACCCTGTGAAAAAAGGCTTTCGAAAACATTGTGGGAAAAGGAGAAAATGCTGGTAATCAGGATTTTTCCCCTTTTCCCACATTGTTTTCTAACCTTTTAAAGACAAATACTATTACTAGATCCACATCTAATTTGTTGTCTGCACATACTTCCAATTTGGACAAGTCTACAAGTTTATGGTTTGGTGAAACGTTAACTCTGTATCTGACACAACAAAATACTATACTTGTCCTTTCTAATTCGCAAAAGAAAAAATTCTATATGGGTCAAATGATTGTATGACTTTCTTTGAAAGGTAGAAATCTTACAGGAAAAGAGGAAAATGCTGATTACCAGCATTTCGTTTTATCGCAGTAGAGCACAATTTTAAAAATGCTCAAGGTGAGCTATTGTGGTCAGTCATGTCTGTTGGCATGGGACAAGTGTAAACAACTCCTCCTTCCTTCTCCAAAATTACTGCACTGATTACTATCAAATTTTTCACGGATATGTTCCTTTGGTCAAGTTCTTTCAAATTTGCTTAAAAAATGAAATTCCATGCTGAAGTCTGGTTGCCACTGCAACAAAAAAGTGGAAAAGTTGGCAAATCTTTAGGTCTGTTTGTGTGAACTTGTAGGACATCAGTGTACAAGCAACAATCCCTGGGAAATGAACTTAGTTCTCTGATAGAGAAGAAAATATTGTGTAAAAAAAAGAAAATGGTGGTTACCATTATTTCCTTCTTTTTTCACAGTGTTTTTAAGAAAAACCCAAGGTTGTTAAAACTTTGGATTGTGTTGTAAGGTGTTAAATAACATGCTTTATATGCAAAATTCCTGTGTGTATATCTGAAAGAGGAAAAAAGGATAGGATATTCAGATATTGTAATATTTTTGCCAGGTCACTAAAGGACGATACATGGGCAGTGATATGTTCTCCACCTTCAATCGAATCCTGTGTTTGAGAAGCTTCCAGCATATATTTCTTGTTAATACAGAGTACAAAAATGCACATGATATTGACCTTGAACAGCTCATAGAAAATGAAGCAGCTGAGCACCTTAGAGATGGCTATATGGCTATTGGTACAACATTTTATTTTTCATATTTATCAGATTTTTTCACAGTTGTACTAGTCATATTACACTGTCAATGCATTTTTAGAGCCACTAGCCAAAGGACAAGGGAGTTGGTTCTGTCCATGCCATACCTTTCCTTCTTTATGCAGTATGAAATGCATCTTTTGACCTGATACTAATAAAAGTGATACAGATTATCAGCACTTATAAGGGATTGAACCATAGGTGGCAAAATCAACAGTCCAAATTGCATGGGTCAAACATTTTCAAGTCTGGCCAACTCTATGCTTCTATTTACCTGCATGCTGCTCCAAGAACAAATCAGTCAAATATAATTAAAACTTTTTTGAGAAATTCTTTTGCTTGATTGGATTTTGACTGAAGATCAAAAACTTCAATTAGATTAGTTCCCATCTCAGCTTCTCTCTAAGGATGACAAAAAGTTTCAAAGTATTTTGAATAAAAACTTCCATGCTGATTTTTTTTTTGAGGCAGGCATAGGTTGGGCTCAAGATAACATAACATTGCAGTACCATTATCATTTTGTATCCGAAATGGCCATCTTTATAGTCATTTTTGTAAAGTAATGGCAGAAGCTCCAAACATCTAACCCTTTATCAAATAATCTCTAGTTTTTACAACCCTGAGAAAGAAGGCTTACGAAAACATTGTGAGAAAAAGGGGAAATGCTGGTACCCTGCATTTTCTACTTTTTCCACTATGTTTTTTACCCTATCAAAGACAAATTTCATCATTTGAGCCATCTTCAATATGTCTGCAAATGCTTTCAAATTGGACAAAATTTTGTTGTTTGGTAAACAGTTAAGGACTGATAATAATGGCTAAATCATATGTTTGAAAGTACAGTAAAACCATATTCTATATATTTTGTCACTTACAGTGAAACTAGCTAAAGGTCAAGCCAGTTATTTTGCTGAACTCCTGTACCAGAATATCATCAATATGGACAGAGGAGATTCTGTCAAAAAACAATTTATGCGTATCCTTTCCTCAAGGAGTGAGGTAAGCAAAAAAGTGAGGAGTGTTTGAAAGGATAGAAAGCATTGCTGGTGAAATGAGGTTACCAACATTTTGTCCTTTTCGGACAGTGTTTTCAAAGTTTTCCTTTAAAGCTTGGGCAATGGTGTTTCTGTGGCAAGGGTTGAAAGTTGTACACAGTTGCATAGGCTCACTGTTTTCTAGATAATCGTATGTATTAATGACCCTGAGGAAAAAGGCTTTTGAAAACATTGTAGCAACAGGAGAAAATGCTGGTAATTTTTCCACTAGGCTGAAATTCGAAGAATCTTTGAATATGTGCTGATACATACAAAAAGATCAGGAGCTGTGTTGCATTTATTTTTGGATATCTTGTATCACATTAACATGAAATTGGTACGAGTTATGTGGCAGTCAAGAGCGTTAACAGGAAAAGATATTTGTCTAAAATCTTATCTGATATTGTGTTAAACAATTATTGTGATATTTGAAAAAAACAATAGCACTCCATGAGGATGCAAACACTTGGCAGCAGGTGCTTTTTCCATGAAAATTCTTAGTCAAAACAGGGGAAAAATTTGTCAGTAATGTGGTGAGAGTTACCTACCTTTCTGTTATGGGTTCCTCGTCTGATAGTAAACAACTAGCGGAAGCTTGTAGTGAATATATTCAGTAGTATCAGGGATACGAAAAAATATTTTCGCACCACAATGATGAGGTCAAAGACATAGACAAGGATGACCTTGGTTTGACTATACCTCAACATTTTCTTCAAAACAAAGCCAAATCCACCATTATTTTTTCAAAAGATTTGGTGGCAGGTCTTTGTCGCCATACATGACTCTTCCTTTATTTTTATTTTCAGAAAGATCTTGGAGCTGTTATAACTCTTCTTGGCGCAAATTTTTCTACTTCTATGGCAAGCGTCATTGCTAAGGAGAACTCTGCAAGTTACAGGCAGCTACTGTATGCATTAACTGGAGTAACCTCTTCATTTGCACAGTAATTTAAACAAGTAACTCTTACCCAAATGACGGATTCAAAATGAAAGAATTTGAAGAAAAAAAGCAAGATTGTCTCAAAAGCTATTTGAATAGTTTCTGAAAGGAAAGACAACATTGTGGAAAAAGGAGTAAATGCTGGTTTCCAGCATTTTCTCCTTTTCCAACAATGTTTTCAAAAGCTGTCTATATCTGGGACTTAAAGAAAATGGGATTTTTTGATAAAGGGTTAAAGCTTGAGTCACTCATGTGGACAGTTTAGATGAAGATCACTCTTTGGTCTCAACTATCAGCTACTTTGTCAAACAACCTTGATATAGCCATATTGGGGCTGTGTTTGCTTACAGAAAAGAGGTCTGTTTTATTGATTCACCAATCAAATTGATTTTATACACTGAGTATACTTCAGCTAAGGTAACTTTAGTGGACAGAGTAGGTCAAGGTCAGGCTGCATAGCCAGTGCAATTTGATCTTGCATTTACTCAGGGATTCTTGTCAAAACAACCGTGAAATTGTAGTGTACAGATATTTTTTCCAGACTGAAAATTCAGTCTTATTAACCTTTCACCAAACGAAAAACTATAGAATTGCATGAAATTGGAGCATTTCCAGGGGAAAATAAAGTGTGACTCTGATAAAGAAATTTGTTGCCGACAGGCTAGAAAACATTGCAGAAGAAGGGAAAAAAATATGATTATAACGAAGTTTTCAAAAGCCTTCTTTTTCAGAGTCATTAAAGCTTTGGATTGTTTAGTAAAGGGTTTACATAAAAGGGTTATGATAAATCATATCTGTAATAATGCAAAGAGACTTCTTTCTCTCTTTTTCTGCAGTTATGTCTCCTCCCGTCAGGGTCAGGAGACATATTGTTTTTCCTCGTGCGTCCGTCTGTCTGTCCATCACAAATCAAGTCCGCTCTATAACTCAAAAACCTTTTAAGATATTTTGATAAAACTTCACACATTTGTAAAGCACCATAAGACGAAGTGTCATGCACAAGAACCATAACTCTGGCTTGTATATTTTTTTGAGTTATTTCCCTTTGATTATTTTCCTTACTCATTTTACGAACAAATTTGTGTCTGCAATAGAAATCTGGGAGAAAATGTTATTAACTTTATCATGGATTATTAATCCTTCTGACACCAAAAAGGGGGGAGACATCTGTTTTTTTTGTAGCAAAACAAGTTCTAGTTTCTATTATTTTCATACTGTTAAGGCTAGAAGAAAATATGTGGAAATAAAGATAGTTTAAGCCATGTCTCTTTCCTATAAAAGCTCAATGATTTATCATGTATGCTTGTAATTACTCAATATAATTTTATATTCAAGCATTTATTGTAAAATATACAGACATATCAGAATGTATTATATGATATTGTTGTTATTGTCATTTTTAGCTACAAAGGCCAAAGGCCTGCAAGCTTCTGCAAAGGACATGTGTCTGTCGTGCAACCTACTGTCTTCTTTCCTAAATCTTATTTCAAATGTCTCCTTCTCTGAAACTACCCATCAAATTTCAACAAAACTTCACAGAAATTATCCTTCTTTTTCCCTCCTTAGAATTTCTGCAAAGAATTTGATTCCATTAAAAGCTGTCATTGCCATGACAACAGAATTGAAAAAATCCTGAAAATTTGTAGAAATCTTCTCAAAACCACTTTTCAAAATGCTCTACAAATAAGCCAAATGATCCTTTGTTTGGCTTCTTACAGATTTCTTGATATTATTTTGACCAGGCAAAGAAAATAGCAGCTTCTCATTTTGCATAATTATCGGTGATAATGAGCTGTAGTTAAGCTTTTCATGTTTAGAAGTCATTGCTGTTTTCCTCATAATAATACATGTATATTACCGTTTGTCATACTACAATGTATCATAGTTCATATTGTGTATTCAAGGCTTTTCAGTAGAAAATGTTCAGTTTTCATTCACAATGATTTATTTTGATGTTAATGGTTATGCTGTTGATGTGTTGAATATTTAAATGAAACAAGTTTTGTATCATTTTATTTTTTCCCCAAAACTTTACCATTCATGAATTAGTGTTTTTCTGCTACTAAATTTTAAGAAATCTTCATGTCAAAACACTGTTCATTGATGTTTGCTGGGAACAATACTTGATAAGATATGCTTATATTCATTAACATCATCTTGGCAGGTGAAAAAGCTAGAACTTTTTCGGGAACAAGCTTATTTTCTTTATGAAATTTTCAAATACAGGCTCAGTGTGGTTAAATGTCTTTCTTGATGCCAATTACCTGTTATATGGCATATTTGTTTGTAAGGCAATGGAGTGATGCAGGGCCAATGTGGCCCTTACGTTTAGTTTATCTTTTTTCTGGTTCCTATTTCACACTTTGGATCCAGAATACTTGCAAACAACTTTCTCCTTCTGTCACAATGTGCCATGTATTAAACCTTAAATCATGTTGCTTTTCCATATTTCACAAGTCATCTACTGTATGTTTAAATTTGAGACTTAAGCCCGAGGATGCACCAAATTTTAGGAATTTTATAAGTATGTTATTTTCAAATATTTTTTTAAAGTCCTTTAAAAGGTCTTCAAGTTTCTCAGGTATTAGATATTGCTACTATAATTATTATCAAATAATCCGGATTTCAACGACCTTGTTGAAGAAGGCTTCAGAAAAGATTGTGAGAAAGGGAGAAAATGCTGGTACTCCTTTTCCCCACACAGTTTTCTACTCTTTCAAAGACAAAATACATAATTTTAACCACTTTTGTCATTGATTTTGTCATAATGAATTAATTTTTCATTCTATCGAAATAGAGTTTTATGAAAACATATCAAAATTCCATTTTATAGAAATAGTATTAAAACTGTGCGACATATGACACCTACTGGGCTCCGTAAACTCCCTACAACATCACAAAATATTGCACATATCCACATCAAAAGCATTTGCAGATGTGGCTCAAATAATGGAAATTACTTTTAACCCTTTCCCAAACAATCCCTTGTTTTAACGACCTTGAGAAACAGGCCTTTTGAAAACATTGTAGGAAAAGGAGAAAATGCTGGTAACCAGCATTTTCTCCTTTTCCCACAATGTTTTCTACCCTTCCAAGGACAAATACCATCATTGGAGCAGCATTTGATTTGTCGTCTGCACATGCTTTGAATTTAGACTGGTCTAAAATTTTGTCGTTCGGTAAAGAGTTAAAAAGAGTTGCAAACATTGTTGGAGTAGAAAATGCTTGTTACCAGGATTTTCTACTTTTCACACAATTTTTGGAAAAGCCTCTTTTCTCAAGGTCTTGAAAACGCTGGATTGTCTGGAAAAGGATTAACTTATGTTTGTGTATCTTGTATAAAATAATGTTTTACTTTTTTACTGTAAAGAAGTATGTATATTTTTGCTGTATTCAAACATTTGTTACATGTATGTATGAAGTGGGGGAAGCCTTAAGAAGACATTTGTAGATGCAGAAAATTGTAAGTTTGAGCTATTTCTGAATATGCCACCGTCAACACTTGATCACATGAGCTACTTTGTAAATCCTTTTGAAACACTTTCTGCCTAATGTCTTACGCTTTCAGCGCATACTTAAACACATAAGGCTTTCATGGACTGCATAGATCAAGGTCAGATTGCATAGAATGAGCAAATTAATCTTGTTTAGTCAGGCATGTACGATGAAACTTTTTCTGAGTTTCAGTGTATTGTATATTAACCCTTTACCACACGACAAATTTTAGACCTGTCCGAATTGAAAGCATTTGCAGATGACAGTTTCAATGTGGATCATATGAAATTATTTTTCTTCGATAGGGTAGAAAACATTGTGGGAAAAGGAGAAAATGCTGGTAACCAGCATTTTCTCCTTTTCCCACAATGTTTTCAAAAGCCTTCTCTATCAGGGGTGTTAAAAGTCGTCACTGTGTGGTAAAGTGTTAAGCGGTATAGAGGCAAAAGTTTGTAGATTATGCTCTGAAAGAGTTAACCCTTTACCACACAGGGCCGAGTTTTAACTACTGTGTATAAAATGGCATTTGAAAATATTGTTTGAAAAGGACAAAATGCTGAGATAAATGGCATTTTCCCCTTTTCCTACTATTTTTTCTACCCTTTCAAAGACAAATCTCATCACATGTGTCACATGTAATTTGTCATCTACAAATACTTTCATATTGTACAAGTCTAAAACTTTTGTTGTTTGGTAAGGAGAGGAGAAATATAATTGATAAAGTTTAAAATAGACATAGTTCTTAACACATTACCACCTGCAGATTTGGGTTTCAAATTTATCATATTTGAAGACATTGTGGCACAAGGAGAAAAAGCATAAAAAACTTCCAGCTTTTTGACAAGTCTAAACTTTTTGTCATCATGTAAGGATTTCAGACACAGGTAGTGTTCATTCCAAATTGAAAACATTGTGAGAGAAAAACATTTGTGAGAGAATGAGAATTGCTCCGTATCAACAATTTCTGCATTTGTACGATTGTCTTTAAAGGCTTTTTGCTAATGAAAGATCAGAGTGTAAAATAGGTATTGAATAGTTGAAAAAACGTATTTATTTCATTTTTTATACAGATTTTTATATAAGAGTGTAGTTGAATGAGAGAATACATCATAATCAACTTCCTAAGTAATAAACCCTTTGTGACTAATATTTGTTCAAATTCTTACCTTTACTATCTTGAGTGTGCTCTTGTATGTATGAATTACTGAAAATAAGATATAATTTTATAATCTTATAATAAAATTATAACCCAGTTGTTGTTGATGTGATATTTTTTTGAATATTTTACCCCTTGAAACTGACTCTTTAGCAAATGATAAAATCTTAGACTTTTCCAAAATTAAAACATTTGCAGACAACAACTCAAGTGTGGCTAATATTATCAAAAGTGTCTCTATACGACCCCTGGCTCGGCCAATTTCTTTCCGAGGATTGATGATAGTCACTGCGACAGGATTCATTCCTCAACCACCGCTGACCATTGTTTCGACGATGATTATGTGGGAAAGCAGCCAGTGGCTTGGAAAGAAGATTGTGCGGAGTACTGGTAAAAGACTCCAGGAAAGCATGGATAGGTGCACTGGCCGCCGCGATATAACTGAAATAATGTTGAAAATTGCGTTAAACACCATACAATCAAAAGTGTCTCTAAAAATCTACAAAACATAGTGGGATATGAATTAAATGCTGGTTACCAGCATTTTCTTCTTTCCCGTCAATGTTTTTCCTCAGGGTCCCTAAAACACGGTTGTTTAGTAATGGGTTAAATTTTCTCCAGATAAACCAATTTGGGATATGTCAATACTTGAACCAACTGAAGTCAACAAATTAAATATTTCTCCAATGAGGAGAGTCATCTTCCAAAGTGTAGAATACATACAGGATTGTTAGGGTTCATCTGGTGTTAAATACTGTTTTCAACACTATTCTAGTTATATCTGTGGAGCTAGTGCACCTATTCGTCCTGGAGTGTTTTTTTTTATCAATAGGGGTACTCCAAAAAACATTCATTCTGGTCAGGAATTTATCTTTCTCGAAACTTGAGGTGTTTCACTAAAACCATAGATTGTATTTATTCTCCATTCTTAAGATTTGGCTCTTGTTCAAAATTCTAAGACTAGCCATTTGATTTGCTAAGACAAAATGTCTCAGCCAATCAGATAAAAAGTTCAAAACTAGCAATTTCCATGTTGCTCATTTTTAGCAATTTCCCCTTTTGCAAAGATATTTAAAAAAAAATATGTGTTTGCAGGACATAACAAGTTGACAAAGATCTAATAATGATCTAACCTGACCTATAGAAAATAAGCCTGTATCCCTTTATTACACAATCCCATGTTTAAACAATAATAAGGTAGAATCTTTTGAAAACATTGTGGAAAACAGAGGTAATGCTTGTTACCATCATTTTCACCTTTTCCCACAATGTTTCTCACCCTTTCAAAGACAAATCCCATTATAAACCCCATTTTAATTTGTTTTTGATAATTATTTCAATTTTGTCATCTAGTATAGGGTAATCTCTTAACCATGATGACAAAATTTTAGACTCTTCCAAAGTCTTAACATTGGCAGATGTAAAATTATAAAAAATCATGTGAATGCACTTAATTTCATCCATAGGGTACAAAACATTTGGGGAAAAAAAAAAGAGAAATGCTGGTTTCCAGCATTTTCTCCTTTTTTCACGATTTTAAAAAGCTAAATTTTGAAGGATCGGTGAACTATGGGCTTGTGTGGTAAAGTGTTACATGAATATGATTAACCAAAAAAAAAAAGTACAGAAAAAACTAAAGAATTTTATTGAAAAACAAAAATCACAAACTTAACCATTCGATGCATCAGTGTCTTCACTATCACTGTAAGCTGCCACTAAACTTAGCGATGGAGGTGAAACAACATTGGAGTCCAGTACTTTACAATTATTTTCTACTTGTACAAGTTGATTGTCATTATCCAATGTACTGTAACCATCACTAGCACAATCTTTATTTGAAATGCTATCAGAACTTTTTTCACGCTGACAATTCGATATATCATTAAAATCATTGTGACAAAAATTTCCATTGTTAGTGTCATATTCTACATGGTTATTTTCCAAGACAGTTGTATTTTCTATTGCATCACAGACAGTTCTTTGGCTGACAGTTTCAGCATTGTTTTCGTTTAAATTTTCTCCTGTGTCTCTTTCTGTTAATAACTGGTATCCTGTCTTTTCTTCACATTTTGAATCAATAACAGATATAGACACACTTTTGGCAGTACTCACATTTTTTTCAGAACTAGAACTATTACTATCATTCCCACAAGTTTCGTCTTCATTTTTATTTATAATAATAGAATACCTGGTACTTTTTAAAGTTCTCTTTCGAATACCAAGTTGATCTTGAGTCAAACCAATACCTAATGTATTTGTTTTCATCCTATCAAAAGGACTTGTCGAGGAATTCACTTTAGCTTTTAAAATGTTATCTCTAATTATCTTTAGTTTCTTGGTTTGGGGTGAATCTGAATCGTCTACCATAGCTCTTTTCTTACACTGAAATATTGGTCTGCTCTCAATTTCTTTTCTCTTCTGCTCTTGTCTCTCATCATAGGCTGTGAAATAAGTATGTGAACAAACTCTTACCACAACCCTTTACATACAGTTTAACTTTTCTTTTTACCAGAATACAAAATTTTTGTCTTGTTCATATTGAAAAAATCTGCAGATGACACATTCAATAAGGCTCAAGAGACGGGTTGTTTCTAAATGGATAGAAAAAATTGTGGAAAAAGGACAAAATGCTGGTTAACAGCATTTTCTTCTTTTCCCACAATGTTTATAAATATTTTCTTCCTTGAAGTCATTTAAACACCTGATTTGGTAAATGGGTAACACCTAGAAAAAACTACCCCGCAACCCAAATCACACAAAGAATCAACTTCTGAAGGAAAGGGAAATATCTTCCTTATAGTTTGGTAAACATTACTGAAAAAGGAAACCTCACTCACTACTTATCCATTCATCAATACATGTAATTTAAATTACAAGCAATTATACTTTTACAACAATGGTTTTTAAAAAAGGTGTCTACTTTACAGTGGAAAAAACTGCAAGTTGCAACATAATTATGCAGCCAGCCATATTGAAAAAAATATTATGACATACTTTCTACTGCCCTGAGTCTCATAAGCCCAGCCAGTTTGACATCTTCTTCTGTCTCTTTAACAAGTGGTATGCTTAAGGAAGATTTTGTAAGCAGAGCATCATCATCTTCCTGAACTTTCTTTAAGGCTTTCTTTTCTTCCTGAGGTGAAAAACAAAACAAACAGGAAAATAAACTACAACTGTAGCACATCGAAGAATAATACCCCCCCACCCCCAACTGTTGGTCTTCTTAGCGTATCTGTAAGAATTCAATAAATCTTGCAATAGTCAACCAATCATAATGAAAATTGCACATGCACAAAGTGGCTTACACTGTGGGGAAAGAAAAAATGCTAGTAACATGTTTTCTACCCTTCAAAAATTTATTCCACCACCGCAGTCTGCAATTACCTTCAATGAAAAATCAAAAGTTGTGGTATGCTAAAAAGTTAAGCCCAGAATACTATTACCCTAAATTTATTTCTTGCGATCTTGTTAAGAATATAGTCATCTTTCATTCCTTCCTTGGAGGTCTCCAGCAGAGCAAGGTTAGACACAGCTTTCTTTCCTCTATGTTTGTCATCAGTTCCATGTTCAAGTTTGAACATGGCATCAGTGGCTATCTTCTTTTGTGTTGCTTTGTCTGAAGAAAGAGCAATAAACAACTAACAAAACTGACATTTTACACCACTGAGGATTACAAGTTTTTTTAAACCCTTTATACCACAGACTTATTTAACCCATTATCAAAAGACAATTTTTTTTACTTTTCAAGATTCAGAGCAATTCACCAATGACAAATGTAGCTTACACGATGGAAATTGTGTTCAAATGGGTTGAAAACACTGGGAAACCTAAAAAAATTCTGCTTACCAGCATTTTAACACATTAATCCTTAGTACTCCTTTTTCGACAATGTTTTCCCTATCATTCAGTATTTTGCCAAGCTATGGATTTTGGGACACTGTCCAATTCAATTTGACCTATACAAAACTATCTTGTGTTTTCACAACCCTGAAGAAGAAGCCATTGGAAAACACTGGGCTGGTAACCAGCATTTGCTCTGTTTCCCACAGTTTTCTACCCTTTCAAAGACAAATCCCATCATTTCAGCCAAACTTAATTTGTCATCTGGAAATGCTTTTAATTTAACCCTTTACTAAACTCAACCCAGAGGAAGAAGCCTTCTGAAAACATTGTGGGAAAAGGAGAAAATGCTGGTAACCAGCATTTTCTCCTTTTCCCACAATGTTTTCTACTCTTCTAAAGTCAAGTTTCAATTTTGGAGTCATGTTTATTTTGTCGTCTGCAAATGCTTTGAATTTGAACAAGTCTAAAATTTTGTCGTTTGGTAAAGAGTTAAACAAGTCTAAAATTTTGATATCTAGTAATGACTCAAGAAAATAGTGCCGCCAAAATGCACACTTAGGGGACTTTGTCCCTTTTGACCCTTTCCCAAACAACAAATTTTAGACTCTTTCTTATTCAAAATATCTGCAAACGACAAATTCAAAACTGGTACAAATAAGCTTAAGCTCTCTGATAGGGTAGAAAACATTGTGGGAAAAGGAGAAAATGCTGGTAACCAGCATTTTCTCCTTTTCCCACAATATTTTCAAAAGCCTTCTTTCTCACGGTCGTGAAAATCAGGGATTGTTTGGTAAAGGGTTAAATGAGTCCTGTCCAATGATAAGGGGATTTAGCACATCTGGAATTATTATCTACCCAGGTCAGCTTTCACAGTCCATGGAAGCTGACCTGGGTCAAAACTTTTTCCTATTTGTAAATTTTCTCCATGTCCAAGGATCATTCTACCTCCCAATGCAGTTGGTTTTGAAACAAAAATGAAATTTTATGCATCAACAATTATGTGATGACTTACTTGATGTAATGCATCACAGAGATGCATTAACCCCAGTCTACCAGAGCGTCGCTCAGATCTATTTCAAGATTATTCCTGAATGTATTTGTCTCACTTATTTTGAAAATGTTCCCTGCTTTTGTAAGACGTTAGGACAATTCCCCTCTCCATATAATCCTTGGCAAACAGTGCAGCCGACAATTTTGTAAAACATTCTTTTAAAATATGAATATCAACATGAATCAAGCCAAATACAGGAATACATGTGAAAATGTCTAGGCCAAAGGAGAAATTGCTCATCCAGAGTAATTTGTTCTTCAGCCACAGTGTCTCAGAATTTGGTCTGCTACAATACAAAAGAAGTCATCTGAATGATGTAGTATGATAATACAACTGAGATCTAAGGAGATTTAAAGGACAATTGTTTGTTTCCACATAAGATCAATTTATAAGTTGATCGATTGCACACAGAAACTGGTATTTCAGTTAAGAGCAAGACCTCATGTGGAAACAATGAATGCTGGTGTTGACAAATGAAATTGAGCCAGGCTCTGTGAACAGGGGGGCTTATATCCAGTCACTTGTCAAACTAAATGGATTTTATAGATCCCTAAATATGTGATGTCTTGCTTTGTATAAAGCATTAAAGAGATGCCTTATACCCCCTTTTGCCAGAGCACGGCTCAATCATATTTCAATCTTACACCAGAGCAAACAGTTTTTCTACTTCTAACACGCTAGAAATTTATCAAAATGAACATTTAAACATTCTAATTAATTTCTTTTTTTTTTTTTTTTTTGCTGGATAACATGTTTATGACAACATTTGTGTGGTACCATCAATCTTTACCACACAATCCTGTATTTTAATGACCCTGAGCAAAACACCTTTTAAATATACTTGTGGAACAAAGGAGAAAATGTTGGTAATCAGCATTTTCTCCTTGTTCCACAATGTTTTCTACCCTTTCAAAGACAATTACCAATATTTCAGCTACATTTAATTTTGTTTTCTGCAAATGCTTCCAATTTGGACAAGTCCAAAATTTGTTCGTTTGGTAAAGAGTTAAATCAGCCTCAAAACAGCCAAAATACACTATTGTGCTGTAAAGGGACAGAAAACTGCACAAGCAGTGAAACTATCATCCACAGATACTTTTTAAGAAATTAATACAAAATCGTGTTAGAAACACAAATTGACATAAAGAAATTGATTTTTCTTCACACCTTCCGGTACAATCTGTTCATTTTCTTTCGGGTCCCATCTCTGCTCCTTTCTTCTAGCTCCTTCCAGGATGACATAGTCATGATTCTACAATATAATAGAACACAATCTTTATTCAACTACATGTATGTACCAGATGTTAAGATGTAGAGTAGTCTTTACTAAAGGTAATACCAGACAACAAATGTGGCCTAAACATTGGGAAACAAGACAACAGTGGGAGGGCAATGCATGTTACCATAGCTCAACAACATTTTCAAAAGCTATCCTCCTTTGGGTCATTATTTCAACATTAAAACAAAAGATTATCCAGTATAGGATTAACCCACCACTGTAAAAGATGTAGAAGGGATTTTAAAATACTGTAGCATAAGGCACAGCGAAAAATATTTCAAATATTAGCAAAATTATCCTTTTTTTTTTTCAAATTATATGAGAAAACAATATGGAAAAATGAACAATTGTTGGTTGGGAGTAAATTCTCATATGCATGTAGTCTTTTCAAACAATAGTCTATAGAAAGCCTGTCTGTATGTGGTTGTACTGTTAAATTTTGAAGACAATGTTCAACACCTAGATTTCAAAGATTTTAGGCAGAAAAATGTTATTTTATAGTTCTTCTTTTCTAAAACAACTGAAGGGTGATAAAATTTATAAAATATTTCTATTACAGAGTTATTTCCCTTCCACACATTGACTGCATTGCTCACCATGGCAATGTTTTTTGACAAATCAAGTAATCTGAAGAGTCCAACCGTTAAGAAAAGAAGAGCTGTGCAGAGAATCACGCTGGTGGTTGAGGGGCAGAAAAAAATACAGTTTGAGTTTTTTCTTTTTTCAACTCTTACCAAATGGCAAAATTTTACAATTGTCTACATTGAAAGAATTTGCAGATGACAAAATAAATATGACTCAAAAAATGAAATTTGCTTTTGTATAGGCTGAAACCATTGTAGGAAATGGAGAAAATGCTGGTTACCAGCATTTTCTTCTTTTCCCACAATGTTTTCAAATGGTGTCTTCCTCAGGGTTGTTAAATGTTGGGATTGTGTGGTAAAGAGTTAATGTTGTTTCAGGGGTAACTAGTGCTTGTAAGGGAACTGAGTTCCTTTGAAGATTTGTGAAAAGAGCCACTGTATTATGTTTGGCTAAAACTGGTTCAATCGCTTCAAAGTAGAAAATACTTCAAATGAGGTTCAACACTCAGATATTCAGAAATGACCCAGCCTAGGTAGCTTTTAAAAGCATCATGGGAAAAAAAGAACAAATGCTTGCTGTAAGCCATAGTTCTTCATCTCAAAATGGTTTCAAGACCTTTTGAAACCATTTTTTCCCTTTCCTTCAGACATTTTTATTTCAAGTGATTTGATTTTCAATAGGCTTAACCTTTTATCACACGACAAGATTTAAGACGCATTTACAGACAATAAACTAAATGCATCTTAAGTGATGGTATTTGTCTTTGAAAGGAGGGACCATATTGTGGGAAAAGGAGAAGATGCTGGTCACCAGCATTTCCTCCTTGTAACACAACGCTTTCAAAAGCCTCTCTCCTTTGGGTTGTCCTAACCCAAGACATTTTGGCTATTATAATGTAAATCATTAGGGTTTATAATGTACAATGTTAAAATTAAGCAGTAAAATACCTTTGGATCAGTCTGTATCTCAAAATAATTATCACACAGGTGGCATTTCATCCTGAACTTATAAATGGGAGTACTGTAGTAGTTGCCAGTTTTCGTCTTCTCCGCATTGTACCTGACTCCCATACCAATATGTGCATTACATCCCCCACACCATATGTTATAAGGCATTTCAAACCTAAAGTGAAGTGAAAATTTTAAGCATCTGAGTTTTATTATCTCACCACCTCTGAAAAGATAACTGCACACAACCATTGTGGCGAATGGAGAAATTGTTCAAAACAAGCAATTTCACTTTGAAAGATTTTTTTTCAGTCATCTGCTGAAAATTTACATCAACCTCAATTTCTGGACTTTTCCACAGTTTTACCTGGTCCAAATTGAAAGCATTTGCAGACAAGAAAATTGTGGTAAAGAGTATTTTCTCCATTTTTCCCCAAAATGTTTTCTCAAATTTCATATAATAGAAATCATCTTTTGGGCAACATTCAATGTGGTCTGCAAATACTTTCAATATGGTTGAGTTTAAAAACTTGTTGTTTGTTAGTGAGATAAAACTCTATTGAAAATCCCTATCTTTCCTACCTGATGACCAGGATACCCTGACTGAGCTTTTTAGCTCTATCCCGCAGTGGATGTTGTCCCACATATTTGTTCACAGATCCTTTTGAAGGGTCCCAGTCTGGGGGGTAGTATTTGTTAACAGCTTTTCTTTCAGCCTGTAATAGGAATTAGATAGATGGCTCATAAGATGGGATTCACCCTTAAAATAGTAACAAACATGGTGGGAAAGGGAGAAAATGCTTGTAACCAGCATTTCTCCTTTTCCCACAATGTTTTCAAAAGTCTTCTTTCTTAAGGTTGTTAAAACTCAGAGTCATTTGGTAACAGGTTTAATAGGATCTCCGTGAAGAATATCCTTCTGTGTTTAAGGCATTTCACTCCCTTTCCATAAATGACCCTAAGTTGGGGTCATCTTTTTTGTATTGGTCATTCTTTAGAAGGTGCCCTTTCAATAGTCTCCATAATGTAATGTTTACAAAGCTTCATTTCATATATGGACATTTATTGCGCACAGCACTGCCTCAAGTCCATCATGTATTTTCTAGTAGTAAAGCTACAGTGCTGTACTGACTTTCTATATCATCGGTTTAATTTGTATTGCAGCAAAGTGCAATTAATTTTTAGTAACATACATGACCAAGGACAAATTATTAAATGTTTCATTATCTACAGCACTTAAAGAAGTTGTTTGTAACTTGTAAATCTTGAAAGAACTAGCAAAATTTTATAGTGTTAGGCAGCCATGTTGTGTCTATTTCGGGAAACATAAACATCTCGAGTAGAAAATGAATTAAACTGTTTTTTCCTTTGTTAATTGTTAAACTTGAAAATACTTGTAATTGAAACAACAGATTATTGAATATGCATTGAACAGTGTTTCATCCAGGATTTGAAAAAAGTGGGGAATTTGCCTGCATGCTTTTAAAAAAAGTGGGGGATATTCAGAAAAGTATTGGAGCCCATGAGGCAATGTATATAGATCTAACTAAAACATCATTTTTTAGAAAAAAAAAATTAGCCGTTCTTTCTGTTATTCAAAAGTCCCAACATCAGCCATTAAGCCACAATTGCAAGGCAAGTGTGTTGCGTATGGTTTCACAAGGGCCCCTCGTCTGCCTCAATCATGGGATCAATAATGATCGAGGTTTCTTCAGCTTCCTAATCAGGTTTCTGGGACGAGGATACGGTAGACAAAGTGAAAGTCACTTATTTTGTGCTTTGACATTTCTGGATTGCAGAATGGTGCAGTTTAAGAAATAAGAAATTTATATTATAGACGACGAAAATGTTATTGTCACACCGTTATGATAGACAACCGAAAAGGCCCATTTATTTTCCAGACCCATTCAATGTCAAACGGCGTTAAAAAAAAGCTGAAAACAAATAATCATTAACATAATTTTTGCATAAATATGTTGAAAAATATCATCAATTCAGTCTCAATGCGGCTGACATTCGTACTTTTTCATTGCAACTGTTTTGAGGTACTTAAAATTTGGAGGCCACTTCTTACACGTGTAGCTCATGAATGTGGTTCTCAGTTGATTGTGAAACAAGGAACCAGTCACTTCTCATCAACTGCTATTCTTCCCACATAAAAATCCCCTGACTTTTTTCATGTTCGACACAATTGATAACATTCTCAGGTGATAGGCTAGTTATTAAATTCAATAGCAGGGTCCAAAAATTTCCAGAAAAGGCACTCGTCCTGTAGGACAATTGACTTTGAAAAAACACATGCCCTGGTTTGATCCTCACTCGGCCGACGAGAAAAAACACTTCTAATATTGGACTCTGGCATTTTTTTTTTTCAGACGAAACGGAAAAGCTAATTATATTGTCTCCCCTCGCAACAAACCTTAAATACCGGGTTTCAATAACCAGTACAATTTATCTGGTCAAGTTATAGAAATTCATAAAGCCAAAACAACACAGTTTTTCAAACTGGTTTTGGGAACGTGTTTGTGTTAATGTTAATATCGTTCATTTAAATAATTAGCAAAGTTGCTTGTATTGAATTAGATCTACCCGAAGCATATTAAAACATTTTTTTGCAATGAAAGGTCCCGGGTTATATCATTAGGCTTACTTGAAACCGGTCTCAGTTGGGAGCTAGGACCAGCACGTTTTATGTCCTGTTTCAATATTTGATTTCCCGAATACCCTTAATTTGCTTATTCAATAACTGAATGGCCGTTTTGTCTCCTGTAAGTTAAATGTTCATCTGAGAAACTTATTTGTTTACTATCTCCTATTAACCACTCGTCCTGCTGGACGACCATGACTGATATTTCACTAGTCCTCATCCATTCCTTACTCGTAAATACGAGCGGACGAGTGGATTCTTTGGACCCTGAATAGCAGACAGTAATAAATCAAAGTACCGTTGGTAAGCTACAATGTCATTTTTAAGAGTGGGGGCCTTGTCCCGCACAGTGTCAGAAAATGTTGAGGATTATTTACAAACGTGCCAGATTCCCACAATCCAGCGGCCTAGATGACACACTGATTGAAACAGCAGGTATGTTGAAATTCTAGTTTGTTGCCAATATGTGAAAATATGCGAGTTTAAATGTGCGCATAAAAATGTGCAGAGATTTCAACCAATTTTTTTCATGATTGTGTCTGTACCTGGATGTGAACAGTCAAAACACAAAATCACATTCGGGGACGGCATAGCCATAGGCCTCTCAAAGTTTCATTAGTCTAGATCCAGGTACTGGACACATATTTGTGCAGTCTGATCTCAGATCCAAACTATCTGCTGAGCTATCCTGGAGTAAAAAAGAACTGATTCTGCAATAATTAGGTCTGTTCTCCTGATGGAAAATTGTCCTGATTAGCTTACTATGCACTTCAAACAATCCAAGGGGTAAATTAAGACCTAAGTACGGCATAGATTCCCCGAAAACGGTTGAAATGGTACACACATAAATGTAAACAGCTTACCATCCTTTGACTTGATCTAGATATTAAACACAACTGTTAATGCTCCTCCTTGGCCCACGACTTTCAATGTTCATTGCAATTGTTTGTCATGTTGTTGAAGGTGTCAAATCACCTAGAGAAGTACTTCCGGGTCGTATGGTGCTAAAGTAGTTCTTAAAAAAAAAATGAAACCTTTTTTTGATAGTTCATGGTTCATTGCAGGATTGCTTTTCTCACATTATTTTCACCTGATGTTTTGAGATAGGGTATTTTGTGCTGAATGAGCTAAAATCCATCTTTCTTTTCAGGACTATTTCTTGTGTGTGGATGCTGGAAATTGTGAAGTAGATGTGGTTACGGGCCTTGTGATGGTTAGGAAAAAGACATGGTACACGCGTTTGACCTAATTTTGTGAAAAATCCAATCGGTCATGATGGATGTATTTGTTGGAAATTCAAGGGATTAGAGAAGTTTCTGAAACATTTGGAGCATGTTATTCGTGAACGAATGTCGTGGAACATGTGACAATGTGTGGAATTAGCGGAATTTACATTGAATTATATAGGAGTCTATTTGAGTGATTTAACACCTGAACTCCCGGAAATGTTGTTGTTGTATTGTTGTTGTTGTTTCAAGGGAGATAATTTCAAGCTGTCAAAATATGTGATTAAATGAATCTGGAGAGATTTGAGTCAGCTTCAGAGTTAATTTGGGATGGGTATGATTTTGAACAAGATACCATGTTTTTTAAATCAAGCTCCATTTATCAGAAGGCAATTCCTCTGCAAAGAAAATCTTAACAATGATTTAAAATTTTCACGTGTTTTCGCGACTTCAATTTTATCAATAGGCCATAAAGACATTCGAAATAGGATAAAATGTTGATTACCAGCATTTTCTTCCTTTTTCACGATGTTTTTTATACTGTCAAAGACAAATCCCTTATTTCAGTCACATCTGATTTGTCTTAGAACTGCAAATGCAGTCTTTCTGAAAGTGCTCGGTCCTTTCTGGTCAGTCGGTTTGGTAAAAGATTTTTTTTTACCAGACCAAAAAAAAAATCATTTTGATACATGGCCTTGAACAGGCAAAATATTGCTGAATGAATATATCAGATATTCAGTGTTGTGCCTAGGCCGTGCCATGCGGGATTTCCGCAGTTTTTTCGAAAATGTCCCCCAAAACATACAGATGTGCGGGCCGTAAGCTGCAGATCGGGCACGCTCAAATTCCTAATTTTCTCACTTTGCATTGTCCGATTTTATGCAGTCCATTACTCCATTCTATTTCTGTTCTATAGTGGATAGCGAATTGTAGACTGTGTCTCAGTTTGTTCCACAAGTTGTCGCGCACTGTTGAGCATGATATTGGTGACCAGTCTGAAGGGGTATGTAAAATTACAAGACTGCGTCTCGATTTTGTCAAATTTTTGTTGCGGAGCATTTAACAATATTTTGTTAAGCAGTCTATTATGCATCATATGGCGTGTAAACATCGTCTGCTACAAATTTCCTATATTAGGAATGTAAAGTGGGGAAAGTTGATCAACATCAGCAACAATAACGAAAGTAGAGCTCTCAAAATAAATCTCACTCTAAATCCGAAAAGAAACATGAGAAATTTCGGGAAAGGCCGGACAAATTCACATGGGGTACGAATGAATGATTTCAGTGGGTGTATGTCAGGTTTGTTGCAAGTCTGCTTTGAAACTCAAAACCATTTGTTTGCAAGGAGGGTTGTAGTAATATGCGTACAAGTACATTTACAGGCATGAAGTCAACTTAATTTGAAATGGTCTTTTTCCCTCTGTTTTACAGAATGTCCCCTAAGATTTTACCCAGGGGGACACTTGTGTCCCCCAATATTTTTGAGCTAGGAACAACACTGGATATTATGAAAACAATAAACCTGTAGGTAAGACAATCTGTAACTGAAACAATAATAATAAAATGAAAGCAATGTCACCTTTATATCGATACTAGACACTTACACTGCTGTTGTAGTTGATGTTGGGTGGACTCAAGACCAGATGCATGACTAGCTCAGTTGGTAGAGCTGCGGTACTAGTGTTCAGGGGGTCGTGGGTTCGAGTCCCATGTCGGGCACACTTTTCTTCCTTGATTTACTTCAGTGCAATCCTAGGGTTTTATTTCATGTAATGGATCGTACATGTAAGGAAGATTCTTGAAGTTGCTGTAATAAATGTCATGTAAATTCATGTTGGATACCATATTTTCAATAGACCAATGAAAAATCATAGTACAAATAAATGACATTGTATTGATTTGTACGACAATTTTCATTGGTCTATTGAAGCTGAGCAGAGTACGGGAGAACCAAGTTCTATTAATTCAGAATCTGACATTCTGATATTAATCTTTAAACACACATGTGCAAGAAAATACTGTAAGCATTCACTGTGTATTATAAAGAAAGATTCAATTTCGATGATGAATTTTACCGGCCAGTCAGTCTTGTGAACTGAAGGATTTTGACAGACCAATCTGACTTTAACAAGACATGTCAGTTGGAACAATGGAGTTTTGGAAAAACTGCAGATGTTTTCATTTTGAACATGCAATTCAGTTTCTTTACCCTTTGTTACGTTCAGTCCTTTACCCTTGCAGGGAAGACATATTTTGTAACATTTATCAGTGTTTTAAAAAGACCTTGATTCACAGCACAAAAATCTGAATAAACTTTAAACCATAGTTCAGGCTCATTATTTACATTGTTCAAGATGGTACATTTGAAAGGGGCATTAAAAACATATTTTGTTGGGGCAAAATTTGATATATTGGTATGGAAAAATCAGGAGGACATGACTCTTTATCCTCATTGGGGGAAAAAAAACAAAAAAAGGCTGAAGAAAATTGCTACTGGTGGAACTGTGGCGCATGTAATCAGTGACTCTACCACCTTAGCTAGGGTGCCACTGAATATACATGTATCAAAGAGTATAAAATGTGTTTATCCTTCGATATGCAATAATGCCTTTACCTCTAACTAATGCTATTAAAAAAATCTACTGTAAAATACAAAACAAACTGTAATTCCCTGTTTTCTACATGCCTCTATATCTATTTTTGAATTTTTAAGCCATCTTTGCACATGAATGCAAATAAATAGAGGATATTTGTTTTTTTCGTTGAAAGATTGAAATTTATTTCATCGAGTGAACATCATTGGTAATATTTTCACGAGTGGCACAGCCACGAGTGAAAATATTACCGATGGTGTTCACGAGATGAAATAAATTTTGATCTTTCACCGAAAAAAACAAATATTCTATTTATTTCATGCTTTTAACCCTTTCTGGGAGGAACTTTATCAAAATCCAGTACAGTCTTTTCAGTTATTCCTCATGGCGTACCCCTTCTGCATAGCAACACATTACAATATTACGTCAAGCGCGAGAAATGTAAGGTAAATGACGTCATATTTCCATCTGGTTGTGAGCCGTGCGCATTTTACCTAGGTAACTAGAATATAAAAATCGGTATTTTCACTGGTCGTACCCGTGGAATATTGAAAAATATTTTCACCGCTATTTCTCGATATCCTACCGGAAAGCATGAAATAATAAGTAGTCTTTGTTTAGATTTTTAAAAAAATTTTTTGCAAATTGAAATCCAGTTTTATGTCCCTTTAAAGTCCTTAGCAATAAATTCATTTCAGGAGGTAATTAGATAGTAGGACAAAAATATTTTATATTCATTCAAATGGAACAGACAACAAATTAAATCATCATCAGGTAACCATCATTTTTCTCCTTCTCAAAGATATTTTCATAAGCATGATTCCCTAGGTACATGAATGCATTCATTTGTCTGATAAGGATTTAGGACAGAGTTTTGTACACAATAATTTTATATTTCAGCTTGTATAGGATGCTGTAAGGCATTGAAACCACGCTATAAAAGATTGGTAGATGACATATTTCCTGTTAATCCAGAGGTAATATTTTATAGGTTATATCATTTATTCTACCTACTAGAGCTTCTTCTCACCATTTATCCCATTACTGAAGGGCCCTGTTCTTTAACCCATTACCACACAATCCCAAGTTTTAACGACCCTGAGAAAGAAAGCTTTTGAAACATTGTGGGAAGAGGAGAAAATGCTGGTTACCAGCATTTTCTTTTTTTCCCACAATGTTTTCTTATCTTTTACAGACAAATCCCATTACTTGTGCCACATTTACTATGGCCTTTGGAAATGCTCCCAATTCGGGTCTGTCTAAAATTTTGTCATATGGTAAAGAGTAAAACAACCTGAGAAAGCAGGCCTTTGGTATTAGGTGTGAATGATACTTGATTAGACCTGCTTGTTTCACGAACACCATTTTGGCATGTGAAATAGGTATGATTTTTTTTTTTGGCAAGGCTTATTTGAAATTTCATTGCAATACAGACTTCACATGGTTTAATTCTTATGTAAGTACCAGTTAATTATACTGCACCGAGCCATAGTAGTGCCAGTAGCATGCATAACTTGAGAACAAGGGGTCGCTGGTTCAAATTCCCAGCTCAGCCAATTTTTTTCCTAGGATTAATGATAGTCATTGTAATTCACCCCTCTCTCACTGCTGATCATTGTTTTGATGATGGTCATTTGGGAAAGCAGCCAGTGGCTTGGAGAGGATATTGTATGACTACTGCTAAAAGAAACTCAAGGAAAGCATGGATAGGTGCACTGGCTGCTGCGATACATCTGAAATAATGTTAAAAGCGGAGTTAAACAACATACAAAGGATCAATAATTGTACTGCACATTTATTTAAAAGATAGCAGAGTGATACAGGGCCATCGTGGCCCTTTTGTTTTCTCCAAATACTGTCAATTTGGGTCTGTCAACAGTTTTGTCATTTGGTGAAGGGTTGGTTTTAAGTACCTCCAACATAGATTCTTGTGAAGGACTTCGGAGATAACAATATCCCCCTAATGTATATTTTTTTTCCTGTGAGATAATGTAGTACAGTATTAGTGTTACAAAATCCTGTGACCGGTCCCGAAATATCTATGAAATCATGGGTCACGTGTTATTAAATCATCGAGTTATTGTCAAAGCACTGTCATAGTCATAAACATCATGCAAAACACTTTTTCTGATATCTCTATTATTACTGAATGTATGACTAAGGCTAGTTATGAACCATTTGAACTGTCAAAAAGGGAAATCTTACAAGGGCAGGTAACCTTCAAAATATTTTTGACACCTTCATGCTCCTTTTACAATAAGATTTTCACTGGAAAAAGAAACTGCTGCTGAGCATTAGGGCTTGTGTGCAGCCCTCTTGTTTCTTGGAAATCATGCTTATAAATTTTTCTTTTTCAGGATGGGTTGGTCAAAAACAGTATGGACAAGCTTGTGTTTTATGCCTTGTCTGCTCCAGAAAAACTGGACAGGATAGGAGAATATCTGGCCCAGAAGTTGAGTCGGGATGTAGCAAGAAGGCGAATAACGTAAGCATGTTTAATCCTTTGCAGGTTTTATGACCCTGAAGATGTAGAGTTTTTAGCCCTATACCACATAATCCTAACTTAAAACGCCCCTGATAAACACAGCTTTTGAAAACACTGTGGAAAAAGGGGGAAAATGCTGGTAACTGGCATTTTCTCCTTTACCCACAATGTTTATCACCCATCTCAAATCAAATTTCAATTTTTGAGTCAAATATATTTTTTTGTCTGCAAAATGCTTTCAATTTGGACTAGTTTATAAAAATGTTGTTTGGTAAAGAGTTTAAACATTTGAGATGAAGGAGAAAAAGCTGGTCATCTTTAAATTATTTCAATTTGGCCAAGTCTAAAATTGTGTTGTCTGATAAAGAATTATGATTCAAAGTCCAGATGAATAAAAACAGTATCATTGTAGACCTTAGAATGAATAGGACGTTAAAATGAACAGCAAATCAGTGACCAGAGCTAATAAATTTCAAAGTTATATAAAACAATATAAATGCCCTCAAAGCAGAGCTTAGGTTAAGGGGTATACAGGAATAAGTCAGGCCGATTAACTGAAGTGGTAGAGCACGGGATTCATAATCTTGGAATTCCTGAGACTGTGGCTTCGATTCCCAGTACTAGTCAACTGAAATTACTCGAAATCAATCGAGACTTTAAACTTAGGGCTCCCATGACAGTGCTATACACTGAACATGTTAAAGAAACAGGTATAGCTTATGGTGTTTTTTTTATTCCTGCCATCCACCAATAAGATGACTAACAGCCTTCTTTGGGTGTTGCCGAAATTGGCAACTGGTAGCAATGATTAATAAACAAAAAAAATAAACATGCTGGAATGAGGTTGCCTATCTGTCCTTTGCTCTTACAGTTTTCTGCTGATTAGGCTGATATTTTCATTGAAGTTTTCCTACTATGGAAACTTGTTCACCCTCTACTTTCATTATGATTTGGTGACTATTATAGGATTTAACCCTTGACCACCCAATCCGACTTTAAACAATCCTGAAGAAGAAAGCTTTTAAAAACATTGTGAGAGAGGGAGAAAATGCTGGTCATCAGCATTTTCTCCTTTTTTCCCCCAATTTTTTCTTCCCAGTAAAGTGGAAAGTTCATGTAATAATCTACATGTATATAATTTGTTGTCTGCAACTGCATTTTTATTTAGACAGGGCTATGACTATGTTGTTTGGTGAAGGGTTGTGGCCCTTTAAATTTTCATACTGATCCCAGAGCTAAGGTAACACAGTTTGAGGAATTTGTTGGCCTGCCAAAAATAGTTTAGCCTTGCACCACACAATCCTAAGTTTTATAGACTGTGGGAAAGATTGAATTTGAAAACTTCGTGGAAAAAGGAATAAATGCTGATAAGCAGCATTTTCTCACTTTCCCACAATGTTTTCTATTTCTTCAAAGACAAAGCCCATCATTTGTTCAATATGCAATATTTTTTCTGCCGTCTGAAAATGCGTTTAGTAAGGTCAAGTCTAAAATTTTGTGGTCTGTAAAGGAATTACCTCTACTGCATCATTCCGAGTTTTAACGTCCATTACAGAGAAGGCTTTTGAAAACGTTGTTAGACAAGGAGAAAATACAGGTCACCAGAATTTTCTCCTTTTCTACCTTTTCAGAAACAAATTCACCATTTGAGCCACATTTAATTTGTCACCTGGAAAGGCATTCAGTGTGAACAAGTCTAAGTTATTGTCGTCTGGCAAGGATTCAATGAACTTGATTAGAGTAACTTCTGGATTTTTGTAGTGGTTTTTTTTTTCTGTCTTCCTCTCAAATCAAACTCCCAATTTGTCTAACTGTTGGAAGCATTTCATTAATATACTGAAAGTCGGAGTACAAACTCAGTCACCATGAAATCAAGTTGGGTAAGCACAGGCTGATGACAAAAATTAGATATGTTTTGATTTTTGGGTTTTCTTGTTTGTATGGTTTTTATACCCAGCTTTCATCACTTTCTTATCATGGCAGCCAGTGCACCTGTCCATGCTTTCCTGAAGTTTCTGTTACCAGTACTTACTGTGGCAGCCAGTACACCTATCCATGCTTTCGTGGAGTTTCTGTTTCAAGAACTTCGCACAATATTCTTCCTAAGCCGCTGGCTGCTTTCGCACATAAACATCATCAAAAAATATCTAGTGATGATAGAAGAATGAATCCTGTGGCTGTGTATGTGGCTGTAACTATCATAAATCCTCCTAATTCTTCACTGAACGACAAAATTTTGGACTCGGCCAAATTCAAAGCATTTGCAGATGCCAAATTAATTGTTGCTCAAATGATATCTGTCTGTCATAGGGTAAACATTGTGCAGAAACATTGTGTGGTTACTAGCATTTTCTCTTTTTCCCACAATGTTTTCAAAAGTTCTTTTCCTTGGGGTCGTTAAAGCTCATGATTGTGTGATAAAGGGTTAAAGAAATTGGCCAAGCTGAGAAATAAAAAAGTCCTGTATGTTACAGACTTAGCTACAAGGCTTGGCTTTTGGTGTTTCTTGATCTCTGTGAAACAAACCCCAGACAGAATAAAGATTAGATAATTTTATAGCCCATTAGTGGGAAGGTCAATTGATTTGTATCCAATTTCATGCCAGACATTGCTTTAGGGACTGCTTTACATAATTGCCATAGCTGTTTTCTGTCTATATGAACACTTTACCAAACCAGACAATCCCAACTTTTAATGGCTTTGGGCCCCGTTTTACTAAGGTTGTTACGAACAAAATTTGCATAAGTTTTACGTGACTATAGCATGGTTGCATATTTCTGCCACGAGATACAAGAAAACTATCATGATTATTTTAGAAAACTATTGTGATAAATCAAAGTTTCCTGGAAATTTTATCTTTTCATTTTATCTAGATAAAAATTCCAGGAAACTGATTTATCACAATAGTTTTCTAAAATAATCATGATAGTTATCTCGTGGCAGAAATATGCTACCATACTATAGTTCCATAAAACTTACGCAAATTTTGTTCGTAACTACCTTAGTAAAACGGGGCCCTGGAGTAGAAGGGATTAAAAACATTGTGGTAACCAACATTTTCTCCTTTTTCCACCATGTGCTCTACAGAGTCGAAGTCACATCCACATTTGAGCCGCACTCTGGCAAAAGGGGACTTAATGCATCTCCATGATGCGTGATTTCAAGCAAGCCATCACATAAGTATGGATCCATAATAGCCACTTTTTTAAACAACCGACTTAATATTTAGGTACACCGATCCTTTCACATACAGAAAATTGACCCATAGCGAAAAGTTTCGGCCCAGGTCAGCCTGCCCGGACTGCGCAGGCTGACCTGGGTTGATACTTTTCGCAGATGCATTAAGCCCCCTTTTCACAGAGCATGGCTCATTTATTTTTTTGTGCAAATATTTTCATTTATTTAAGTATCTAAAATTTTGTCATATGGTAAAAAGTTAAATCTTGGCTTGCTATAGGGTAAATCAAAGTGCTTTTGTGATCAGTGTAGATCAAGACAACACAGAAATTGCATTCTGATCTTAGTCCTATGGTAAACTATGAAATTTACAATTAAATAGATCTACTCTTTCGAAAACAGTTACGAAATCAATAGACTTTGGTCCTTTTACTGATGTAAATATCTTTAGCGTAATCTTTAGCTTTCATTAAGCACACTTTATCCACTACCAAACAATCTAGAGTTTTAATGACCCCAAGAAAGAAGGCTTTTAAAAAAAAGTGTGTGAAAGGGAGCAAAAGTTAGCTAGTCCCCTGTTCCACAATGTTTTTTATCCTCTTATAAAAGAATCTCAACATTTCAGCCATTTTCAAGTTGTTGTTTGCAAATGCTTACCACGCTTTCTTATGATGGTTAACTTTTTACCAAACGAAAAAATTTTAGACCTGTCTAAATTGAATGCATTTGCAGACAACTGATTAAATATGGCTGAAATGATGATTTCTGTCTGTGATGGGGTAGAAAATGTTGTGGGAAAAGAAGAAAATGTGGGATTGTGTAGTGAATGGGGAAAACAAGCAATTTTTTTTTTTTGTTAACAGTTACTCCTTTACCACACAACCCCAAGTTTTAATGACCATGAGGAAGACAGCTTATTAAAATATGCTTGAAAAAAGAAAGCGTCAGTGGCCAGCATTTTCTCCTTTCCCACAATATTTTCCACCCAATTATAAAAAAAGAACCGTTATTTAAGCCATTTTAAGTTATCCTCTGCAAGTGCTTTCAATTTGGACAGGTCTACAATTTTGCGGTACAGTAAAGAGGTAACCTTTTCATAAAAAGTGTTAAAACTATATCAGTATAAGAAAAGAATCCTACAGCGGTTGCTTCCTGTGACCTGGATTTGTCAGGTTTTTCACTCTCTTTTTAACCCTTTACCACACAATTCCGTGTTTTAACAGGTGAATGAACATTTGGTATGGACATTTTTGGCCCCGGATGTTTTGGTGCTGGATGTTTTGGCCCAGGACCTTTATGGCCAATTAAAGTAGAAAAGAAATACAGCCCAATCAGTCCCTTGTCAATTTCCTTATTTGACAGTAAATGTTTAGGCCAGCCTGAATAGCTCAGTTGATAGGGCGTAACACTCATGAACATGATGTTCCAGGTCACTTGAGGGTGTGGGTTCGATTCCCATGGCCGGCCATCTAAAATTACTAATAGTTTTTCGGATGAGACGATAAACCTAGGTCCCGTTTGACAGTGCTATACACCGAGCACGATAAAGAACCAGGCATAACTTAGAATGGGTTTCTTCGTATATCTTGCACTATCCCCCGTAACAATACTAACATCCTTAGTGGGCATTGCGCATATGGGCAACCGGTGACAACGACAAATAAGCACAAATTCAATCAATAAATGTAGGCAAGTTCAGACTGCACATTTAAGCAGACTGATCTTTTCCTACACAACATGTTTTGGCCTAGGACCTTTTAGGCTGAATGAAATTGAAAGCCCCTTATCAATTCCTGTATTTAACCCATTACAACACAATTCCCAAATTTTAGCAAACCAAAGAAAGAAAGCTTCTGAAAACATTGTGGCATGAAAAGAAAATGCTGGTCACCAGCATTTTCTTTTTTTTTCCACACAATTTTTTTTCAAGACAAATTCCACCCTTTCAAATCTTCTAAGTAGAAAGCTGAAAATACCAGAAAAGCTAAATTAAAATAACTAAGAACAATCTCTTTATTTTCTTCAGGGGTGGGGGTAGGGGGCAAACTGTATAGTTTAAAATCACATTTTGTTTACCTTTATGTATCTGTGATACAATATTGGTGTTTTGTTACCATAATTTACTTATTAACTGCAATATTTATCAATGATATGATTTGAGCCCAAATGTCCTACTCTGCCCTTTTTTTTGAGGCCAAAATGTTCAGCCCAAAACGTCCGGGCCAAAACATCCAGGGCCAAAACGTCCTACATTCATTACAAATACAACTTTGTATGTTTATGTTACATGAATAACAGTATGTGCAAACTTTGTGAGAAATGGAAAAATAATTGGATACAAGGCAGAGCTATATCATACAAAAAATGAAGACATTTTAAAGTACTTTCACCCTTTTCACATAATACCAAGTTCTAATGACTCTGAAAAAGAAAATCTTTCGAAAATATTTGGGAAAAAGGGAAAATGCTGGTAACCAGTATGTTCTCTTTTTTTATACGCCCGTCGAAGACGGGACGTATTATGGGATCACCCATGGGGTACGGGCGGGCGTCCGTCCGGGCGGGCGGGCTGGCAGGCGGGCGGCGTCCAGTTCTTTGTCCGGAGCATAACTTTGTCATCTCCAGTCTGATTGACTTGAAACTTGGCATGTGTGTTTGTTGCAATTATACGGAGTGCAGTGCGAAAGAACCATAACTCTACCTTGTGCTGTCTTTGAGTTATTTCCCTTTGATCGTCATTTTTACAGCATTTTCTGCTTGTCCGGAGCATAACTTTGTCATCTCCAGTCTGATTGACTTGAAACTTGGCTTGTGTGTTTGTTGCAATAATACGGAGTGCATTGCAAAAGAACCATAACTCTACCTGGTGCACTTTCTGAGTTATTTCCCTTTGATCGTCATTTTTACAGCATTTTCTGCTTGTCCGGAGCATAACTTTGTCATCTCCAGTCCGATTGACTTGAAACTTGGCTTTTGTGTTTGTTGCAATAATACGGAGTGCAGTGCAAAAGAACCATAACTCTACCTCATGCTGTATTTGAGTTATTTCCCTTTGATCGTCATTTTTACAGCATTTTCTGCTTGTCCGGAATATAACTTTGTCATCTCTAGTCTGAACATCTTCAAATTTGGTATGCATGATTGTTGAAAATTTACAGAGTGCAGTGCACAAGAACCATAACTCTTCCTAGCACGAATTTTGAGTTATTTCCCTTTGATCGTCATTTTTACAGCATTTAGTGCTTGTCCGGAATATAACTTTGTCATCTCAAGTCAGAGTGACTTCAAACTTGGTATGCATGTTTGTTGCAATATTACGGAGTACAGTGCACAAGAACAATAACTCTACCTAGTGCGGATTTTGAGTAATTCCACTTTGATCTTCATTTTTACAGTATTTCTTGCTTGTCCGGAACGGAACTTTGTCACCTCAAGTCAAATTGACTTGAGACTTTGGTAAACATGTTTGTTGCATTACCTGCCCTTTACGATTATTATACCCCCTCGACAACTGGCGTATCTTGCGACAATTTGCCGCTCTTGTCTACAATGTTTTCTACCCTTTCAAAGACAAATATCATTACTGGAGCAACATTTAATCTGTATTTTCCCAATTTTGGATTTGTACAATTGCAAAGCATAATGCAGATGATAAATTATATCTGGCAAAAATGAAAAAAATTTGTGAGTGAAAGAACAAAAAACAATGTTGGAGAAGGAGAAAATGCTGATTACCAGCTTTTTCTCCTTTTCCCTCAATGTTTTCCAAAGCCATCTTTGTTAGGGTCATTAAAACTTGGAATTGTGTAGTAAAAGGTTAAAAAATTCCCTTTGTGGTACTTGCATTGTTAACTCTTTACCAAAGGACAAAATTGTGGGCTTATCCAAGTGCAAAGTATTTTCAGGCTTCAAATTGTATATGCCTCAGATGATGGAATTTGTCTTTGAAAAGTTAGAAATTAATGTCAGAAAAAGAGCAGCAGTTTCTCCTTTTTCCACAATGCTTTCTGAAGCTGTCTTCCTCGTGGTCACGAAAACATGAGATTGTTTGGTAAAGGTTAACCCATTACCACACAATCCCTACTTTTGACGACCCTGAGAAAGAAGCCTTTTGAAAACATTGTGGGAAAAGGAGAAAATGCTGGTAACCAGCATTTTCTCCTTTTCCCACAATGTTTTCTTCCCTTCCTAAAACAAATTTCAATTCTTTAGTCACTTTTATTTTGTCGTCTGCAAATGCTTTGGATTTGGACAAACCTAAAATTTTGTCGTTTGGTAATGAGTTAAACAGTGTCTCTCAAAATAGAATGTATCACAGTAATGGGTCAATTTGTAAAGCAATTTGCATTATTAATACTTACCCTGCTAAATAACTGGAATAAAATTTTAATTTGATACTAAAAACCCAAAATATTGCTATTTCAAAGTAATGTTTTGGGGGATAATATCTCCTTCTCGGACAGTGTAGATCTAAGATCAGACTGCACATTCAGTGCAGTCTGATTTTGATCTGCACCATCCGCAAAAGGTCAGTGAGTCACAGTTAGCAGCCTAAGGGTTTCCCTTTCAGAGCTATAGGTGAAAACAGGAACTTTTTACTGAAAGAATAGATTAGATCAATCTTAACAGAACATTGCAGTTTGATAAACTTTGCAATCTGACATTATAGATCAGACTGCAATGTTCTGTGTACCAGCATTTCCTCCTTTCTCATGTTTTCCTACCTTTCACAGACATTGTTTGAACCATTTCTTTGTTTGTCATTTGCAGATACTTTGAAATTAGAGGAGTCTAAGACCTAAATGTCTATTGTCTAAAAGAGTTAACCCTTTACCACACAGTCCATAGTTTCAACAACCCTTAAGAAGAAAGCCTTTTGAAAAAAATACGTGAAAAGGAGAAAAAGCTGGTTTCCAGCATTTTATCCTTTTCCCTTCATGTTTTCTGACCTTTCAAAGACAATTCCATCATTTGAGCCGCTTTTTATTTGTCATCTGCAAATACTTTCAAATGGGAGGAGTCTGAAATTTTGCTGTTTATTAAAGAGTCAAACTGAACAAAGGCATTCTGTAAATATCATGTGTACTTTATCAGGTTGAAATAACATTTAACTCTTTACCAAACAACAAAATTTTAGACTTGTTCAAATTGAAAGAATTTGCAGACGAAAAATCATATGTGACACAAATGATTCAATTTGTCTGTGATAGGGCAGAAAACATTGTGGGAAAAGCAGAAAATGCTGGTAACCAGCATTTTCTTCTTTTTTACAATGTTTTCAAAAGGTTTCTTCTCCAGGGTTGTTAAAACTCGGGATTGCGTGGTAGACATTTAAACCATTATCTGGATTACCCAGACAGGAATTTTATTTGTAAAACCAATTTGCAGACATAAGAGTTCTTTTAACCCTTTACCGCACAATGTAGACTTTTACCGACCCTGGGAAAGAAGCCTTTAGAAAACATTGGTGGAAAAGGAGAAAATGCTGGTAACCAGCATTTTCTCCTTTTCCCACAATGTTTTTCTACCCTATCAAAGAAAGATTGCACCATTTGAGCCACACTGAAATTGTCATATGCAAATGCTTTCAATTTGGACAATTCTTAATTTTAACTCTTTACCAAACAATCCCAGGTTTTCACGACTCTGAGAAAGAAGTCTTCTGAAAACATTGTGGGAAAAGGAGAAAATGCTGGTAACCTTCACAAAACAAATTTCAATTTTCGAGTCACTTTAATTTTGTCGTCTGCTAATGCTTTCACTTTGGACCAGTCTTAAGTTTTGTCGTCTGGTAAAGAGTTAAATTCTGTCATCTGGTAAAGGGTTAACTCTTAGAGTGCAGAATAAACCTAACTGACAATTCAGTCTAGAAATAAGACCCAAATAATTCCAATTTGATGGTTGCTTTTGTCTACAGTGTTTAAGATAAGCGGACAGTGAAGATCAAAGATCAGACTGCACATTTTGTGCAGTCTGATCTTGATCTACACTGGCAGCAAAAGCAACCCGAGTTGTGAAAGAAACTTCAGGGTTTAAATTTGAATGTCACTGGATCTAAAATTTGAAATTCCCTGAAGGGAATTTATTTGTAAAAACCTATTTCCAGATATTAGAGTTCCTTTAATTGTAAACATCCTGATAAATGAAAACACAGATAGTTGTATTACTCTCAGACAAAAACAATGTCTTTTTACAGATGGTTGATTACATAATAATAGAGGAAACCAGTATTCTATTCTTCTAAAATGCCTGTTGTACTGTTTATGTAAAGCCCCTGTCACACTATACGGCGTTTCCACTGTGTTGGCATGGCGTTGTTTAATTTCCCAGAGTGCCATGAGATCGCAGGAAAAATTCAATATTTTTCGCGAAGACGGAGATGTTATGGCGTTCTCATCACAACCAAGGCGTTGCTACAGAGCTCCTACGGTGCGTTATCGCATTCCTACGGAGTTCTTCTTGGCGATTCTCTGCACTCTCACAGCGCTTCCACTGCGTGCTCTGCGCTTTCATGGCTCTCTGCTCATGCTGCGTGCACTGGGTGTTCACGGCATTCTCAAGGCGCTCACACTACGCTGATGGCATGTTCTTGAAAATCATTCGAATTTTCTCTGAAAATGAATTATATGTATACACATTTATTCATCAACTGTTTCTTTGCTGTGGTCTCGAAAAGTAAATGGAGAATGAAACTATGCTCGTCAAAAGAAAGGTAAAAAAAGCAGGACATAAACCCAAACCCTCTCAAACAGAAGCAAGTCAACCACTGTCACCTCATCAACCATTACAATCCCGGCTTGCTAGCGTACATCGGGCATGGTGATTTGAATGTTTATTTGCATACTTCGTCTACTGTATGTTTGTTTTTGTCAGACAAAGAATGATGGATGCAGAAGAAGTGCCCCAGAAGCGTAATGGTTGCCGTTGCAGCTCAGAAGAGTCATTTTAAGAGCTCAGTAGAATAAGTACAGTAGAGACGCAGTGACATATCAGAGCACGCGGTACAATCTCAGTGCAAGCACCACTGACAACCATAGTGTTCGCACTGCGACCTCTGTGTGCCCCTGCGGAGCTCCAATGGCGTTGTGAGAGATCTTACTGCGCCGCTAAGACAACCTTCCGGTGATCCCACTGCGCTCTTCTCAGAACACCGAGCGACAGCGTTTGTTTTGTGCATGCCCAAAGTGCGGGCCGTCCCTCGGCGTCCTAGACAATCCCAACGCATCTACTCGCGATGCCACTGTGTTGCTGTGGCGATGCTTGCGATCATACAGCGCGCACCTCAGCTTTCTGCATTTTTTCTTGGACGTCTTGGGATCGCCGCCCTGGTGTGACAGGGATTCAGTAAAGCAATGCGCTTAACCTGTCTTACCTGTTATGTGTTTGTTTTGCGATATTGTGTATATAAATAAACAAAGGCTAAGATTATCATTCCGAGAGTTATACATGGATTTAAAACATTGGTTTAAAACATTATGATGGATGAACCAGTCAGCATTCACTTGTTACCAAACAGTTAGGAGTTTGAATGACCCTCTGATATTGGACTTTTGAAAAAAATTATCTGAACAGAAAAAAATGCTGATGACCAGCATTTCCTCCTTTTCTCACAATGTTTTCTACTCTTTCAAAGACAAATTCCACCATTTTAGCCACCAGTTTTTTTTTGTCATAGATCTGGAATTGCTTTCAGTATGGATCAGTCTAAAAAATTTATAGACAGGTCGAAATGAACTGAAAGATTTTCAGTAAACATGGTTAGATTTAGCTCTGTAGCTGGAAACAGGTGCTTTTTGGGATAGCACAGGTCAAGATCAGACTGCATAGAATCTTGGATCTACAATATTGGATTGTTTAGTGAAAGCTATTGGATAAAAATCCTTGCAGTTGCTTGTTTTTACTGCCCTTGAAAGATGTTAATTTTTTATATTTGATGCTGAAAGGCTGAAAAGTCATGTCTCAAACTTTCAGATCAACTTCTGAAACTCTGTAAAAATTAATGATTGATTGAATGGTGTTCTACGCCGCTTTTAACATCATTTCAGTCATATCACGGCGACAGCTCACATATTCATGTATTTCCTGGGTGCTACCAGTACTAGGCTAGGACTCTAAATTGTCTTCCCCATGGACACTCCCACATAAAGCCCAGTGGATCCATGAGGCTCCAATTCAGGGCCTCAATGTCATGAGTCTGACACTTTATCACTGAGCCACGCAGGACCCCATGGAACTCTTTTAAAGCCAAGCTTAACTTCTGTTGTGTTTACAGTTACGATCAAGATTAAAGTGCACAAAATGTGCAGTCTGATTTTGGATCAGTATTGTCTGCTAGTCTCAACACACTGTAGCCTAACTGCAATTAAATAAGACATTTGGCAGTTTCTCGATTCTTATTAAAAGATCCATTTCATTGACTCTTAACCACACAAAACAATTTAGACTTGTTCAGATCAAAAGCAATCTAAGACGACAAATTAAATGTGGCCAAAGTTGTAGAAAGTGTCTTTGTTAGGATAGAAAACATTGTGGGAAAAAAATAAACTGCAGGTTACTAGTATTTTCTCATTTTAGTTAAATAATTTTAAAGTCTTCTTTTGCAAGGTTTTAAAAATTCAGTATTTTGTCATAAAAGATTAATTCAGAGTAAATAGGTTTATCCTAAAATTAGCTCTCAGAATTTTAATACCTTTTGCGGATGATGTAGATCAAGATTGGATTACACTAAAGGCACGGTCTGATATTAACCCTTTACCACATAATCCCGAGTTTTAAAGACCCTAGGGAGTAAACCTTTTGAAAACATTGTGGGAAAAGGAGAAAATGCTGGTAACCACAATGTTTTCTACCCTATCAAAAACAGAATTCATCATTTTAACCATATTTTAATAATTGTCGTCTGCAAATGCTTTGGACTGTCTAAAATTTTGTCGTTTGGTAAAGAGTTAAACAGTACTGCCCACTTTCTTGAGAGAATCAGGCAAAAAGCAGCCTTGAAACCGTTTTTGGGTGCTTTTTTCCGAGAGTGGAAGTTTCCGTTTTGCTTGTTTGGCTCTTGAAACCTTTACCATACAATTCTGATTTTTGATGACCCAATGGGAGAACCCTTTCGAAAACATTGTGGCAAAAGAAAAAATGCTCCTTGAGGGAGAACTCTTTGGAAAACTTTGTTGGAAAAGGAGAAAATGCGAGAAACCAGAGTTTTCTCCTTTACCTACCGAGTTTTATGCTCGGAAATTTCATAATTTCATCCACATTTAACCTGCAAAATACTTTGATTTTGGACAAGTCCAAAATTTTGTAGTTTGGTAAAGGGGTAAGGGTTACAGTGAAAAGTGAAAGTGCATTGTGACACAAGGTCATTTTTATCCCACAGTCAAAACAACAATAATTCATGTTTGTTTGTAACGGAGAAACTACAATAATAAAAAATAATCAATGCTGATACAGCACACTGCAAAACCACCTAAAAATCAAAGAAAGCATACAATAATGCTGTCTCCTGTCAAATTTCACCAGCTTAACAGTCTGTGCATTTCTATTTTATGATATTTCCTCATTCAGAGTGCTGGAGGCTGTTTTCTTAGAAAGCTGTATGCAGCAGATCAACCCGTTACCTCAAGAAAAACATGTAGCAAACTACTTGTGTTTGTAAAATTTAGTTAATCCACTTTGACCCTTAACTCTTTACCAAACAATCCCAAGTTTTAACAACCCTGAAGAATAAATTTTTTGAAAACATTGTGGAAATAGGAGAAAATGCTGGTCCAGCATTTTCTCCTTTTTCCATAATGTTTTCTATCCTATATAAGGAGAATTCCACTATTTGAGCCACATGTAATTTGTCATCTGCAACTGAGTTCAGTTGGGATGAGTCTAAAAAGTTTGCCGTTTGGTAAAGAGATAAAGTGTCTTTCAAAACCATAGTTACCTTTGCGGTCAGTGTAAATCAAGATCAGTCTGCACAAAATGTTAAAAGTCAGGATTGTATGGTAAAGGGTTCATCTTGGTTCTATACTGTCTTCTATGTTAAGGTACATGGGCCTAAAACAATTTGTAAATCCAGTATAAATTATTTTACGTTTTTTTTGTCTCTGTAGAATTGTCCATTTCATCTAATTCAGGCTTGATGGGTTAAAGTTGTATGCAAATATAAACATCATATTTCTCTGTGGAAATTAGTGATAACGAGGAATAAATGTATTGGGTATAATATGAAAAAGGCAAATCCTCAATACGAGCGACGTGAATGATTTCTGGTACAAATATCTATTAATTCGAATGACGAGCTATATTCTACATCTTGAAATCAAAGGGTTTTGAGTTCGAATTCCAGCTTTGCCAAAACTAATTTCGAGCGTTGTCAAAAGTAGAAAGCATTTTTCTTTCATAGATTTATACATGTGAAATAGGGCGAACTGTCCCTGATTTCCTTAACAAAAGAAAAACAGTTCTTGGACAATTTCATTAATTTATGTCCAGAAAAATAACTTAGAATGAATATTGGTTCACACACTTGTAAAGACCATTTTACGGGAACATTTCCTCACTATATCAGAGAGACTTTGATTTTTACGAGGAATCGGTCAGTAGGTTGGGAGGAATGTTGAGCAGAGTACTGGTAAAAGGAAATTCAGGAACACGTGGTAGGTGCACTTGCCGCTGCAATGATTATACACAAAAAAGGAAAAAAAACAAAACAAACAAAAACAGAATCTTTCTTTCATTTCTTCTTTAGTGCACAGGTCTACCCATATTTTACCTGGACTTTCTTTAAAATCAGAGTGTGTAGATTGCTGTCTAAAATAATATTATATGTAGCTTTCCTTTTTCATCCTATCTGCTTTCCTACACATCCATCATTGAAACAGTGATAGGTGCAGAGACAGGAATGAAATCTGTCGTAATGACTAGATCTAGATCTATCATCAATCCTAGGAAAGAAATTTGCTGAGTTATCGGATAGATATCAACTTACGGCAAAAAATGCCAAACTTTTAGATCTATCAACAAGCTTTCTTAACATTAAAGAAATTATATTAGAGCCATGTTGCGGTAAAAGAGGGTTTAATGCGTCTCCGTGATGTATGATACCAAGCAAGTCATCACATAATTATACATCCATATTGTATGATAACTGACTGAATCAAAAGGCATGTATACTGGTCCTTTGACATGCAGAACATTGAAAAATAGATCTAGCAAAGAGTTTTGATCCAGGTTAGCTTGCGCGGATGGGTTGATAGTTTTTGCAGGTGCGTTAAGCCCCCTTTTTACAGATCATAAATCCGGCTTTCTCTGAAAATGGTATTTTAAAACAGTCAAAAAACTAGTTTATTCATGATTTCTTCGACACAATGTTTTCCGCGAAAAAACAGCTCGTGCATGACGTAAGAATAGTATGATTAATGACGTCATTATTTGCTAGCATAGGTCATTGCATATGTTTATACACAAAAAGACGTTTAATACGCTGATTGTAAGTAAGGAATTAGACAATCTGTACTCATTAAACTGATAATGATTTTTAAGTAATCATTTGATCCGTAGATAATTCTTGTCATTTTTGACCAATCAGGTATTTGTGCGGAAGATTGTCATACGTGTGACGCTGTGCGACTAACTGGAAGACACTCAATTTTTAGTCATCCCTATTTAGATTTAGACTAAAACCCAGAACAAAGTCGGAATTTTATCTTTAAAAATCTAGAACGGTGTTACCGCAAAACGAGCTTTGCTCGTTATTAGAAAAATTGAACCACGATGAACAATGAATATAGTATAAATGACAAACTGCTTATAGTTAATGGTACAGGGAAATTACTTTTAACTCTTTACCAAACAAGTTACGACAAAATTTTAGACTGGCCTAAATTGAAAGCATTTGAAAATGACATATTAGATACAACTGTAATTGTAAGTGAAAGTTCAGAACACCTTGTAGAAAAAGGAGAAAATGCTAGTTACCAGAATTTTTGCTGTTTCCCTCAGTGTTTTTAAAAGGCTATTTCCTCAGGTCATTTAAACTCGGGATTGTGTGGTAAAGGGTGAAATGATGGTAATCATCAATTAAAGTTTAGAAAAACTTGTGGGAAAAGGAGAAAATGTTGGTATCCAAAAAACTATTTTCTCAGGGTCGTTAAAACTCCGCATTGTGTGGTAAGGGCTACATGGCAGGTTCAAAGTCTTACATTGGTTGTTTGATGTTTAACAACATTTCCTACCTTAGTTCAGTGTCAGTGCACCTATCCATGTGTTCTTGTAGTTTTGTTTTCCAGTACTTTGCTCAACACTCTCTTCAAGTCACTGACTGCTTTCCTACTTAAATATAGCATCAAAACAATGTTTGGTAGTGAGAGCAAAGAATCCTGTCACACTGACTCTCATCAATCCTGAAAAAGAAAACATGCATTGCCAAGCTGGGAATAAAATTCACCTCGCTTGCATTGCAAAACTGGTTACCAGCAAAGTTACTAGGCTGTTTTCCATTATGGAAAAAGGGAAAGAATGCAGGTCATCGTTTTCTCCTTTTTCCACTATGTTTTCAAAAAGTATTGCTTTCCTCAGGGTTTTGATTAAAAAAATTATCATACCCTTTACCAGACAACCCCAAACTGTCCAAATTGAAAGCATTTGCAGATGAAAAATTAAATGTGGTGCAATGATACAATTTTTGGTTGAAAGGGTAGAAAACATGGGAAAAGGAGGAAATAATTTTAAATTGGAAGAATACAAAAATTATGTGGTGAAAAGTTAAGAAAGGGTTAACTCTTTCCCAGACAACAAAATTTTAGACTTGGTACTGTGTAAACATTTGCAGAATCTGATGACATATAGAATGTGGCTCAAATGATGGGATTTGTCTTTGTAAGGAGAAAATGCTGGTTCCCACAATGTTTTCAAAAGGCTTCTTCTTTAGGGTCATTAAAACTCAGGATCATGTGGTGAAGGGTTAAGAGACAGTTTTGTTTCCTGTGCAGTTGTTATTGGAATTTTGTTCTCTATGTTCCTGTTCTGCTGACAGATGATTATTTCCCAGTAGATTTGTCTTTTATCTTTCAATTCTTGTCAGCTGCTTTGTCAGCATAATTGATACAAATTGATAGTTAAAGTTTGTCTTAACATCTTAATAATATTGTGTGTTTCTAATTTACAGACTTGTGAAAATAGCAATGGATGCATTGGATCAGCTTCTTGTCTCTTGTCACGATTATTCATTGAACCTGTTTGTGGAAAGTTTCTTGAAGATGGTGCAGAAGTTGTTAGAGTGTGACGAGCTGGAGTTACAGATACTTGCAACATCATCTGTAAGTATATGCTGCAGAGAAATGAAAGAGTATGCAGAAGAAAGCTTTAGAGGGGCACATTTTAGAGATCTGCCATATTCCATATTTTCAAACAATTATAAATATTACAAAATATGTTTTTCTTTACAAGCTTAACTCTTTACAACACAACAAAATTTTAGACTTGTCCAAGTTGAAAGCACTTGCAGACCACAAAGTTACTGGAAAGATCAGATTTTCACTTGAAATGGTAGAAAAGATCATGCAAAATGGAGAAAAAGCTTCTCATTGGCACTTTCTCCTTTTCCCAAAATGTTTTCAAAAGCAATGCTTCATTAAAACTCAGGGTCATTCAAACTCAGGATCATTTGGTAAAGGAATAAGAAACTGAAAGCTTACATCCAGTTAACCCATTACCACACAATGACGCCTTTTGACGCCCCTAAAAAAGAGGCCTTTTGAAAACATTGTGGGAAAAGGAGAAAATGCTGGTAACCAGCATTTTCTCCTTTTCCCACAAAGTTTTCTACCCTATCAAAGAAAAGTTGCATCATTTGAGCCACTATGAAATTGTTGTCTGCAAATGCTTTCAATTTGGATAGGTCTTAAATTTTGCCGTGTGGTAATGGGTTAAAAGGTGCAGTTTTGATGTTTAAATAATGATATGGCCATTTTGCTGTCTATGTTTTTTAGACTAGATTTGATATTATTTTACAAATTTGAGTACTGTACAACATGATCAACATGTGTGATTGATCATATGACAGAAATAAGCCGTTCTGGAATTCTAGCGTGAAATCTAAAAATACCTAAAAAGGCTGTATATCACTTTAGTGAAATATCGTTGATAAATATTGTTTTCTTTACGTTCCTCTTTCCTCTTCATTTATGGTTTGTAATCTTTTTCGTCACTTAACCCTTTACCAAACAATCGCTGGTTTTTACGACCCTGGGATAGAAGCCTTTTGAAAACATTGTGGGAAAAGGAGAAAATGCTGGTAACCAGCATTTTCTCCCTTTCCCACAATGTTTTCTACCCTGCTAGAAACAAATTTCTATTTTTGAATTACGTTTATTTTGTCGTCTGCAAGTGCTTTCAATTTGGACCAGTCTATAATTTTGTCGTTTGGTATAGAGTTAAGTGATAAACAGCTTTTGAATTTGTTATGGACAGTCCGGTATTTTTACGGCCCCCATGGAAATAGGTCACTAAAAATATTCTGGAAAAAGAAGGAAATGGTGGTCATCAGTATTTTCTCCTTTTCACATTATAACTCCTCTGCTTTCAAACACAGACCTCAGCATTTGAGCAACATTTAACTTGTCATCTTTAAATGCTTTTAATTTAGACAAGTCTAAAATTTTGTCTTCTGACTTACGCTGCAATTCAAAAATAGTACAACTACATTAGAGCCGCAGTAAAGCCAAAGAATAGGTAATTTTCACTGTTTAAAACTCAAAAATATAACTGATTACCCATCACAACACACATATATAAGATTGGAGAAAACCTGAACGTGTCAGTTACTGCAATGGTTGCCATGATATACGCGTGCGAAAATGCATGGAGAAGCCCGCCGATTTCAGGGACGCCATTGATCGAGACAACCGTCGTTATCATTCATGTGTATTCGAACTAGGTCTTCGAGAACGTCACGTGATAACATTGCATCTCATTAGTGCTATGACGTAGTAGACAGGACTATTGTTTACAGTTCCAACATTATGTCATCAGAGAGTAAGATTGCTCATTCTGAACCTGTTTTCTTATTTAGACGTGGTGTTTACGTCACTAACACGTCACTGCGGAGATTTACGACGAAAAGTCGGCTAATCATCGGCGATCATCAATGTAAACAAACAGATAATGCGGCATGATAGGATCTGTTCTAGTTTCAAAATTCTTTTTGCTGCCACTGACTGGAACTTTTGCGAACTGGACCTTTACATACCGTGAAAGTCATAATAATCGCCATATTTTTACATGGTAAAAACGAAATTTACTTTTATTTTATAAACAGGTTGTTTATTCAGTTGGATGCTACTGAGACTTTAAGTATTTTATTATGCAAGACTAGGCTTGTTTCTGTATGCTTGAGCTTTATGTGAAAGTTACAAACTGTCTGTTGACTCTTTCAGTGTCAAATATATAAACATAACCTCTTTTAAAAGCTGAATACATGTATATAACTCACTTAAACAAAGAAAGGTTTTTATCTTAAGGCATGTCTAAATGAGACAGTATAGATCTGAGATAAGTCTACATGTTCTTTGAAGTCTGATCTTGGTCTATGCCATTGCAAAAGCCCCCTTTTTGGCAATGACTGAATTTTAAAGCCAGTTTGTGTTTCTAATATACTCTATTTATGGATATTTGCCAAGTCATAGTGGCTGAAGGTAGGGCAAGGGCTAGTGACACAATGGTGTAGTTGCATATTCAGTCTGATTTAGCCAAACACTATGTTCTACCTAATCTGTTGTGTGAAAAGGAGGAGACTTGGGTAAAACCAACATTTATCTGTATTTGGCAAAGCCTTCCTAAGGGTTTTTAAAACACAAGATTGCTTAGTAAAGTATCAAACATGTGATTCCACAGAGCTGAAAGAAGGATATTGTTCAATTTACCTTCCTTCAATCAAGGTTTTCCTAGAGAAACATTACTGATCTCTGTCTCAAGAGTCTGTCAAGCATTGAAGAGTCTGTCATGCGTTTCAGACTGTGTAATCTATTTGTAGTTACTATTTGTATAACTGTCACATTTTCCCAGATTTTGTTGAGGATTCTTATCGATCACTGTAATATATAATAGTGATCTGCCAAGGATTTTTTTCGGAAAGGGCACAATTGTCAGATAGGATTAGAAATGTTAAAATCACAATAATTATGGAGGGACAAAATTAATGTCAAACAAACTTTTTTGGACTACTCAATTGCATTGACTTGTGTAAATATGGATGCTAAAAGAGAGTGCCTTATCAGGTCATTGGTCTACAATGCTTTGATTGCTTGCACAGGTTGCCTCTGATCAGTTTGAGTTGGTGCTGTATTTTTTTCACAAACACAAAATTTACACACACATTGGCCAACATGTATTTATTTACTGAGGTTGATGTGAAGTCATCGATGGTAAAGTGATACTGTGCACTAAGAGTTAGCATATTTCATCAAGTGACTGTCTGTTGCCTGCATGTAATACCCAATCCATAGTATTTAGCCTGTTGGGTTCCTATGTGACTGCATAGTATTCAGCCATTTGGGTTCTTATGTGACTGCATAGTATTTGTGCATAGTATAGTAAGTTTGGTTGCAATGTTATTTCATAGAATTTAGCCACCTGGGTTCCTAAGTGATTTCATAGTATTTTAGCCAGTTTGGTTCATATGTAATGGCTTAGTATTTAGCCTGATGGGTTCTTATGTGATGTCTTAGTATTTTGCCAGTTGGGTTCCTATGTAATGTCACAGCATTTAGCCAGAAATTTTCCTATGTTTTGATAATTAAAGTAACCAGCAAGTTTGGTTTCTATGTGTGTCAAAGTATTTAGCCACATGGTTACTATGTAATGCTATAAATTTTACTGGTAGCCATTTGGGTCCCTATGTGAGTTTGAAGCACTGGCTAGATACATGTAGTTGGAGAAAAATGTCCACTTATCAAATATGGCTTTCATTTTATATCATGGCACTGTGATATCTGACAGGCTATCAAAAGTGAAACGCAAAAACAATGATAATGATTTTAGATCATATCAATTCATTTGTACTTCATCAAGTGTTTGTTTGACAAGCACTCAAACCTAGCTCTGTTGCTAATGTTTTTGTAGGATTGTCTGTTAAGTATCTTGAAGTTGGTGAAATGGGCATTTTGAATCTTTAGGAAAGACCCAAATATGGTGGTTAGAAGAATACCGATAAATTGTGAGATTGTTAAGTCAGTTATTATTAATAAGTGTGCTCTGTCCTTTACCAAACAATCATCCTAAAACAACTTTCAAGAAAAAGGCTTTTGAAAGCATTGTGAACAAAAGAGAAAATGCTCCTTTTCTCACTATGTTTTCCACCTTTTAAGAAACAGAAATACAGGGTACCTTTTGAATAATATTTGATTGGTTATCTGCAGATGCTTTCAACTTTGTTGTATCGAAGTTCTTGTTTGATAAATAAAGAGCCGAACTGTTTGTTATGGCATGGTTAGAGTTGAGTATGATATTCCCCATGGTCCGTCTGCAAAAATGACTTTTTAAGCCTGCGCAAAACTAGATTTTGACCAAAAGAGGGTTTTTTTCTTTTTTTTGAGGAAGAAAATGCATGGAAAAGATACATAGATGTGACTATTGGGGTATGAATAAAGCACAAAAATTCCAAATAAATCATCTGTTGATTTGATTCAACTTACCAACCTTCAAAACCATTGTCCTTAGACCAGCTGAGCTATCCAAACAAATGGCTGTCTAGTTAGCTTAACCGAAGGAGGGCAAGTGACTTTTTATCATAGCCTTGTGGCGGGTTATACACGCATGCCTGCATCCGTCCAAAATTGGATCGCATCCCATCTTAAAAATTACAGTATTGTTTTAGAAATTGCTCATTATTTAGATACTAGAAATATCTTCAAATCAGACAGACAGTATTAGCGGTATTATTCAAGATGACATGTTAATCCAAATCATTGTTGAAAGAGGAACTGTTCCTACAAAAATTGTATGTCTAAAAAAGGTGTATAACTTGCATTGGCATTATACACCATCCAAGCAAAACCAATACTGCATGCAATTTAACTGTCACAAAGAGACATGTGTCACCCCAAATAGCTGTAGAAGCTAGGTCTACAGCAAAGCTGGTTTAAGTGCCTATATATTTTACAGCTCTTTGTGACACAATGTAGACATACAGTAATGGGTTATAGTATAACGTTTTAAAATGTCACTAAATTACAAATTAGTACAAGAAGAAGGATTATCCCTATCATATTCATTTGCTATGCTGTGAATAAGTACCATGGACTGCAGATTAGTACTGAAGAAATGTTTGTCTATTAATATCGTAAACAGGGTCTGCCAAATGAATATGTACACATTTTTGACTTATCACAAGTTACAATTTATTCATTGGGTGTATCAATACCAAGAAGCAGGTCAAAAGCCATCATAGTCAGCTATGCGGAAAAACAGCATGACATGTAAAAGCCCTGTACATTACTGAGTGATGTGTGGTTCAGTAAGGAAGAGATGAAAAAGCATGCTTCATACTGGGACGATTCAGTCAATGGATTTATTTAGAGATGCTAGTTCAAATGATTCATGGCATGTCTGAGATTTTGTAGCTGGATCTATCAACTTTCCGCAAGACTGTAAAAGTATGACCTTGTGCTTATTGAAAGAACGAACTTGTGCTTATTGAAAGCATTAAATTTTACCATTTACCAAACAGTCCTGAGGAAGAAGCCTTTTGAAAACATGGTGGGAAAAGGAGAAAATGCTGTTAACCAGCATTTTGTCCTTTTCCCACAATGTTTTCTAACCTTTCACAGACAAATCTCAGCATTTGAGCCACATTTACTTTGTCATCTACAAATGCTGTTAACTTGGAAAAGTCCATATTTTTGCGCTTTGGTAAAGAGTTAATTTGCAGATAACAGATTACCAGTATAATGTGGCTCAGATGATGGGCTTTATCCTTGATAGGTTACCAGCATTTTCTCCGTCTCTCACAGTGCTTTTTAAAGCCTTTTTCTTCAGGGTCTTTCAAACTTTGGATTGTTTGGTAAAGTATTAGTAGCATTAGTTGAATTGCTTACAATTGTTTGAAAGAATAGTGTGACAGAGTAATCTGAAAAGCCATGTGCATTCCTGACTGAGTCACTTTGGTTTGGAAAGAGAAGAGGATGAAAGATAATAATTGATGAAGGGAAGAGTCAGTCATTGATTTTGTATAGAGATGCTGGTTGAATTGATTGATTGGACGTCTCCAGATGTGCTGGAGTTACCAAAACTTAACCCTGTACCAGACAAATTAATGTTATATTTGTCCATGTTGAAAACATTTGCAGACAACAAATTAATTGTGGCTCAAATGATGGGATTTATCTTTGAAAAGGTAACAAAATGAGAAATTGGCTGTTCTACTTCAATGTACATAGTGTTTTCAGAGGCACTATTGATAGACCAAAAGCTATTTGACTCTTCCAAAATTTAAATTTTTCTTTGAAAAATACTGGTAACCAATATTTTATTTTTCGTCATGGTCATTAAAACACGGAAATGTTTGGTAAAGGGTCAAGTACAAATAAGTCAAAGAATGAAAAGTTTTCATGTTTGTATTGAAAAAGTTTTGCAAGTAATTGTTTCTTTTCTCACAATGTTTACATAAGCTGTCCTCTGCAGGAGCACACAAAGTTGTACTTACAAGAAGTCTTACATGGTGACAGATTTAGGCCAAGATTTTCACTCAGTAAAAAAAGACTGCAGTTTAACCCTTTACCAAACGACAAAATTCTAGAATTATCGAAATTGAAAGCATTGGCAGACAATGATTTAAATGTAAAACAAATCATGGAACTTGTCTTTCCTAGAGTAGGAAACGTGGGAAAAGGAGAAAATGCTGGTTACCAGCATTTTCTCTTTTTCCCCCCAACGTTTTCAAAAGGCTTCTTCCTCGGGGTCGTTAAAAATCATGATTGTTTGGTAAGGGTTAAGGCTGCTTGGCTAGGATACCTCAATCAATAGTGAACGATGTAAATCCAAGATCAGACAGCACATTCTAAACTGTCTTATCTTTAAATACACTGCCTGCAAAAACATGTATGGTTTGTCACTTTAACCGTTTACCCCTCAGTTTATCAAGTACGCGTATTAATATCATTACCCTGAGGATTAAGACTTTTGAAAGTATTATGGAAACCAGCATATTCTCCTTTTCATACAATGTTTTCTGCCATTTATAAGACAACTTCCATTATTTTGAGCTAGGCTCATGTAGTTGTCTGCAAAAGTTCCCAATATGGAAGTTTAATATCTTATTGTATGGTTAAGAATGAACTTGAAGGGTTGAATTTCAAATCCATTGCAATCATAAATGAAACTGTTTTGTGGTTGAATCTTTAAGTGTCTCATGATTTAATTGCGTCATCGTGTACTTTTTATGCATACATATCTGACATCTGAAAAAACATAGTGGTATATGGAGAAATTGCTAACTCTGTGAAATTCCTCCTGTTTCCAAAATATTTTCAGCACAGTATGGTCCACTCTTTACCAGATGACAAAATAAAGGACTTGTCCACATTAATTTTATGGTATTCGCAGACATCAAAGTAACTGTGGCTCTAAAACTGAAAACTTCCTTTTGTGGGAAGACGGGAAAATGCTAGAATTTCTCCTTTTCCCACCTTTTTTTTTAGAGCCTTCTATCTAAAGGCTCATTAAAACTCAGGCTTGTTGGAAGAAAATAACAGAGAAATGAGGTTTGAGTTTAACCCATGACCTAGTAAGTACAACTCTAGTAAGTTTAACAAGTAAGTGAGATCAAGATTGGATGACACAGAGCAGGCAGTCTGATCTTTTGTTGATATTATTTAATATTCTATGGGATATAAGGGCCCAGACAGCCTAAAAATTGCTGTATTTCTTGTTTGAAGGAGCTTAATATGTATTTTTTTACCACTTTTATTTTTAACAAACGACAAAATTCTAAACATTGCCAAATCAAAAGCATTTGCAGACAAGTAATCACATATCACTCAAATAATGGGACTTGCTTTGTATGGGTATAATATCTCATAAAACATTGTGCAAAAAGGAGAAAATGCAGGAAACTAGCATTTTCTCTTACCTGCAATGTTTTCAAAAGCCTCTTTCCTCTGGATATTCCAAACACAGGCTTTTTTGGTAAATGGATAAGGGTGATATTGTGATAGTTTGTCATTAACCACATAAACTTAACCCTTTACCAAACGACAAAGTTTAAGACTGGTCCAAATTGAAAGCACTTGCAGACGACAAAATAAACGTAACTCAAAAATTGAAATTTGTTTCCAGCGGAGTAGAAAACATTGTGGGAAAAGGAGAAAATGCTGGTTACCAGCATTTTCACCTTTTCCCACAATGTTTTCAAAAGGCTTCTATCTCAGGGTCGTAAAAACCAGGGATTGTTTGGTAAAGGATTAACCTAAGTTACAGTCATGTTTGTATCAAATGTTTTTGTGATGCCATTACAAGTGGACCTTATTATTGTTGTCTGCTGAAAATTTTCAAAATGAATGTTGACAGAGTAAGTTCTATTTGTAATGTTTATTTTCTTTGTAACCATTTTTTTTTTATCTCAGATAGCCAATTTTATATTTGGACATGTCTGAAATTTTGTCTTCTTTTAAAAGTATCAAAGAAAGTATTGTGAATCAGGTGGGAGTCAGCTAAAATGATGTACAACAATATTTTTCCTGATTTTTTAATTCAATATCCTTTTCGTCATAGGCAAAAGTAAATATGAGGTTGAATATTTGCTCTGCCAGATCTCCTTCTTAAAGTTTTTAAAAAACATTGTGAATTTTTTCCCTCTTCCACTGCTGAACATAGTTTAGATTTCTTTCAGTGGGAAAGTAGTCAATTGCTTTGAAAAAGTGCAGTGGTGGATGATGGAAAGCTATGGTAGTTGTACTGTCTATCAAGACATATTTTGAATACCATTGAATATGTTATTTAACCCTTTACCACACAGTCCTGAGTTTTAACGACCCTGGGGAAGAAGCCTTTGGAAAACATTGTGGGAAAAGGAGAAAATGCTCCTTTTCCCACAATGTTTTCTACCTGTTCTGAAAAAGAAATGATCATTTGGGCCACATTCAATTTGTCATCTGCAAATGCTTTGAATTTGGATGAGTTTAAAATTTTGTCATTTGGCAAAGAGTTAACCCTTTACCACACAATCCTGAGTTTTAACAACCTTGAGGAAGACAGCTTTTGAAAACATTTTTGAAAAAGGAAAAAATGCTGGTATTTAGCATTTTATCCTTTTCCCACATGTTTACTACCATTTCTGAGGAAACTTTCAGTTAGTTTGTCATCGGCAAATGCTTTAAATTTGGACCAGTCTAAAGTTTTGTCATTTGGTAAAGAGTTAACACAGAAACAACAGAAAAAGTTTTTGCATCATATTTTTACTTTCAGTTTATAAAATACTCGAACATTGAAGAAGATGCCCCATCCTACCACAGACGCTATGATTTCTTTGTTTCGAAGTTCAGCTCCATGTGTCACAGTGGAATGGACAACGAAGTGGTCAGAGCACAGTAAGAGCCATTTTAAAATTTTGGTTTCCAATCCCATATTTTAACAACCCTTAGGCAGAGGACTTTTGAAAACATTGTCGGGAAAGGAAAAAATGCTGGTAACCAGCATTTTTCCTTTTCCCACAATGTTTCTACCCTTTTGAGGACAAATACCACTACAACCATGTGCAATTTGTCATTTGCAAATCCTTTCTATTTTGACAAATGTAAGATTTTGACATTTGATAAAGAGTGAAGGGGTTTGATAAATTGCTAATTTGTTTAACCCTTTACTGAAAAATCCTGTGTTGTAACAGGAAAAGGAGAAAATAATGGTAACAAGAATTATTACATTTCCCACTATGTTTTCATCTTTTTAACTCTACCAAATGACAAAAATTTAGACTTGTCCAAATTGAAAACACTTGCAGACTACAAAATAAAATTAATGTGGCTCAAAAATTGAAATTTGTTTTGGGAAGGGTAGAAAACATTGTGGGAAAAGGAGAAAATGCTGGTTACCAGCATTTTCACCTTTTCCAACAATGTTTTCAAAAGGCTTCTTTCTCAGGGTCGTTAAAAGTCAGGATTGTGTGGTAAAGAGTTAAGAGACAAGTTATTCTGGTTTACCCACAGTTAATTTGTTATCTGCAACTGATTTCAATATGGGAGAGTCTAAACTCTAATGTTTTTGTATAGAGTTGAAATGAATTTTGTTTGGCATTCAATAATACTTTAGCATATCACAGTGACAGCTCACATATTCATGTCTTTCCCTTGTTTGACCAGAAGTTTGGTTAGGTGCTAAAGCAGAATTCTACCTGACCAGCTGTCCTTTGTCAAGCTATTTTCTCCTAGGTTTTGTACTAAAAGGTGACCAAGGAAGCGTAAAAAAGTTTGTTTGCAGTGAGTGTGATTTGTCTCAAATACATGTAATTTATTACATGTTTATTACAAATCGAACAAGGACATCCTGCTTCTGTCTTTTTTAATCAGTTGTTCTGGTCCCAACAAAAAATATAAATGCTTGGAAAAGTTGATAGATATGGTCAGTTTTTCCTGTGACAAAAGTTCTTTTATATGTCTCAAAAAGAAAATTAAGAAATAATGTTTACAGGTTGGAAGAGAGGAATTATGTGATTTCTAGTTTTTCCTCGTATTACTGTTCATTATATAAAACCTATTATAAACAGCAAACCGTAACAAGTTTTTTGTGGTATTTGTCGAAGACAATACCACTATGAGTTCAGTATTGAATTTTGAAGACCATATATCGTATTTTGTGCAAAGCCGAAGGAAATAAACCCAATTAAACTCAATTTTTCTCAGGCAAATGAATTTTTCGGTAGCACTCAGATATGTAATTGGAAATGGCATGTTAAAATACACCGGGTGAGGCCATCGCTCGTGGAAGTACTAATTTTTGATTGAAAATAGGTTCACTCGCTCATAGCCTTCTATTGGCGCAATGATACAAAATTTGTCTACCGATCACTTGGTCCTGGGCTTTTTCGTTCCAAAACCAGTTCGTCCCATGGCTTGTTCATCCAATGATTGCGCGCTACTCCATTTGATTGGGCATGAATATTTATAGATCAAAATAATTAAATGTAATGTTGGGAATTAAATGTTAATGGCCAAAGCTATTTCAAAATCATAGTTTTCAGGTACAAACTTAATTTTATTCGATATATTCACATGGTTTCTCCCTCTATCCATCATGCATCCTACTGTCAAGGGACGTTACTCTTGACTCCTCCTAATGATCGAAGGGAGACCACCAATACACAAATAATCCTAACTTTGCCAAAAAAGGTATTCGTTTGCTTAGTAGGCTGACTTTCAAGCCAATATTTGAATAATATTTCTCTTTTTCTTTCAAATTATTAATTCCACACAATGGCTTCCTTGACAAATACCACTTCAGCATTCTCAATGCTTTGAATTATGACCTGTTTTCTAGGATTCGTGGTGCAGGTTTAAAAGGGCTACAGGGTGTTGTGAGGAAGACAGTGAGTGATGATCTACAGATCAATATCTGGGAACCCATACACATGGACAAGATAGTCCCATCTTTACTGTATAACATGCATGACCCAAGGTAATATAAATAATACTATATGTGCCATGCTCTGTAAAAAGGAGCTTTAATGCATCTGCAGAAAATATCAGCCTACGTCAGCTTGTGCAGGCTAACTTGAGTTGAAAATTTTTGCTATTGGTCAATTTTCTGCATGTCTAAGAACCATTCTACCCAATGATTCAGTTCGTATATAGACTAAATGGATTGTATGGATCCATAATCATGCGATGTCTTGCTTTGTACAATGCACCACTAAGATGCATTTAACCCTCTTTGCTAGAGCATGGCTCATATGTTTTGCACGGATGACAAAATAACCCTATTCTTGCTACAGGGATAAGAGTAGCTCTTATGAATAGTATAGACCAAGGTCAGACCGCACACAATGTATTTGATGTGCAAGTTTCCTAACGCTACTAAATAAAATAACAATCTCCAGTTGACAGTGAAATCTTTAATGTTGCAATTTCAAAGTTCTGGTCATCTGTAAAATATTTCTGTATTGGACGATGTAGATCAAGATCAAACTGCACAAGGTACAATCAGATCTTGATCTACACTGTCCACAATAGCACATTGAGTCATGCTTTGCAGCCTAAGGGTTAATTCTAAACTTTGACTAAAATGTGTGTTCTTTGGGGGTGGGGGGGAGGGGGGCCTGTATTTTCAGAAAGAGAAGAAATATTTTCAATGAATCAAATTGGTTGGCATAGAGATAACCCATTTTGACAAAAACATCTTTTTTACTTCCTTGCTGTAAACATTTTTTCTTACCCTTAACCAGATGACAAACTCTTATGGTCATATAAATTCAAAGGGTTTGCAGACAACACACCAAATTTGTCTGGTGTGATGAAATTTGACATTCAAAGTATAAAAATTCTTTGTTGGAAAAGAAAAAAAAAGCTAGTCACCAGCATTTTCTTCTTTTTCAACATTGTTTTCAAAAGCCTTCTTTCTTAGAGCAGTGAAAACGGAGGATTGTCATATAAAGAGTCTGGAGATAGGGAGCAATTTCTTGTTAAAAGTAATTAGTCCTAATTTCCCTTAACATTTTTTATACAATTTATAGTATATGTTTTTCCATAAACAATGGGCAGCACACAGCCTTGAAAACACTCTTGTAGAATAATGGATAACCAACATGATTAAAGTTTGATACAAAAATACTTTTGACAGTGTAGTGGTCAAAGGAAGAATTGTTTATAAAAAGCAATTTTACCTTTCGCCACAGTGTTTCTAAAAGTGGTCTGCAGAAAAACCGAAACACACAAGAAAGTGCTGTTTGCAGATAGTCAAGACTGTCCTAAGACTTTACCAGACGACAAATTTTTAAACTAGTCTGTATTGAAAGTTTTTTTTCAGATTTTCACACAACAAAAAAAAAAAAAAAGTGCTTCATATGATTATATTTGTCGCTGAAAGGTTACCAGCTTTTTCTCCTTATCCCATCATATTTTCAGGAGCTTTTTTTCTCAGGGTCATTTAAACTTAGCATAAAGTGGTAAAGGGTTAAAATAGTCAGCATGTTATTAATGAAATATTTCTGTATTTTTCCAGCTTTGTTCCAGTGGAAATAGAAAGTCCAAAAGATGATGAACATCCAGCACAAGTAGCTGAGACTGTCTTTAGAGATTTGGTGTGTAGGGCATCTTACGGAAATATTAAAGCTGTCCTTAAACCAGTCCTAGTGTATGTCTTGGTATTTTTCAACCTTTAACCAAAATACAATCTTTTGGACTGTTTTTAATTCAAATCATTTGCAGATGATAACTTCAATGTGGCTCAAATGGCGGAAACTGTCTTTCAAAGGACATAAAAAACATTGTGGGAAAAGGAGAAAATGAAAGTTACGAGCATTTTCACCTTTTTCCACATCATTTTCGAATGCTCATTCTTATTTATTAAAACTTAGTATTGTGTTGTAACAGGTTTAAGTGCCTTTTAAAACTATGACAGCTTTTGCAGCCAGAATTGATCAAGATCAGATTGTACAGAACATGCAATCTGATCTGTGATCTACACTGTCCACTGTCAAATTAATTTATCCCAATTGCAGCATATAAATGACTGTTATTTGGGTGCTTTTGCTCTGCTGAAAATTTTGTTTTTGTTGTGTTTGGCACTTTAACTCATTGCCAGGCGACAAAATTTAGACTCATCCTAACTGAATGAATTTACAGACTCAAATGGTGAAATTTTTCTTTGAAAGGGAAGAAAACATTGTGGAAAAAAAGTTTGTTTTAAAAATACTCTTCCTTTAGGGTTGTTAAAAACAGTGTTATTGATCCTTTTCTTTACTAATCTTTCCTTATAATCTGTTCTTTGTTTTATTTGTGGAATCTTATTCTTTATACTGGTACACAAGGACACTTGTTAGTGGTATATATCTATAATAAGCTCATGTGAGAATGAAGAAGATATTTAACCATTTATCAAGTTCAACCGTGGTAATATTTAACCCTTTACCATTAACTTAATGGTGTACAGAATTTAAGCCTTGTCAAAATTGATAGTATTTGCAGGCAACAAATTTTTTTAGTTTTACTTAAAACAGGTCATTTGCCATTCTAAGGGTAAAAAACATTGTGAGAAAAGGAGAAAATGCTGGTTACCAGCATTTTCTCCTTTTCTCACATTGTTTTGAAAAGGCTTCGCCCTCTGGGTCATTAGGAGCTGGGATTGTGTGGTAAAGGATTAGATAAAACTTTAAAATTCTTTTTCCTTTTTTTTTTTCCAGACATATGGATAACCACAAGCTATGGACACCAAACACTTTTTCAACAAAATGTTTTAAGATCATCATGTATTCTGTTCAGGTAATGCTTTTTTTTAATCATAATACAAAAAAATAAATCGCCAGTATGAAAGATGCCTTTGTCACTATTTTCGTATGTACACTTATATAGCAAAAAGTTGTTGGAAAGATTTATTGAATAAAAAGAAATATGTAGAGGCCTATTGCTTAACCTTTTTGCCAAATAATACTGTGCTTTCACAACCCTGGGAAAATTTTTTTTTTTAACTCTTTACCAAATGACAAAATTTTAGACTGGTCCAAATTGAAAGCACTTGAAGACGACAAAATAAACATAACTCAAAAATTGAAATTACTTTCCAGCAGGGTAGAAAACATTGTGGGAAAAGGAGAAAATGCTGGTTACCAGCATTTTCTCCTTTTCCCACAATGTTTTCAAAAGGCTTCTATCTCAGGGTCGTAAAAACAGGGATTGTTTGGTAAAGGGTTAAAACATGCTGGTCAGCAGCATTTTCTCATTTTTCCACAATTTTTTCTACCATTGCTAAGATAAATACCACCATTCAAACCATAATCAGTTTATTGTCTGCAATTTTTTCCAATTTTGACCAGTGTAAAACTTATTTTTCTAGTAAAGAGTGAAACAATCTCTCACCCTCTTTAACATTCTGTTTTTAAAAAAAAAACTTTTTTGAAGGTTGTATAACAGTAACACATAGAAATATCTTTTTTTTTTTAACAAATTAAGCAAATTGGCAATATATATTGTGTTTCTGCTGTTTACATGTACAGTGTAGGATACTACAGCCCTGCAGAAGTTTGAAATTCAGCATTATTTCATGCTTTCCGGTAGGTTATCGAGAAATATCGGTGAAATATTTTTCGATATTTCATGGTTACAACCAGTGAAAATACCGATTTTTTGTATTCTAACTCTTCAATTGAAGGCGGAAAAAGTCGTTCCTGCGCACTGGTTACCTAGGTAAAAAGCGCGTGCCTCACAATCAGATGGAAATATGACGTAATTTACCTTACATTTTTCGCGCTTGACGTAATATTGTAATGCGTTGCTATGCGGAGGGGGTACGCCACGGGGAACAACCGAAAAGAAATGTACTGGATTTTGATTAAGTTCCCCCCAGAAAGGGTTAAAAGCATGAAATAAATAGAATATTTGTTTTTTCAGTGAAAGATCGAAATTTATTTCATCTCGTGAACATCATCGGAAATAAATAAAAAGGGGGCTTGATGCATCTTTCTTAATGCATTGTATCAAGCAGGTCATCACATAGTATGGATCCATTTTGTCTTAAAATTGGATGAATCATGAAGTGGAATGATCCCTTGACATGCAGAAAATTCATCATGAGCAAAGGCTTTGACCCAGATCAGCCTGTCTAGACTGCCCAGGTTGCCATGTTTCGATACTTTGTGTATAGGAATAAGAACACCTCCATGCAGAGTGTGACTCATGTGGCCATTTTCTCCAGATATTCTATAAATTGATAACTTAATTATCAAATTTTGGACTTTCCAATTTTTTTCATGCTTGCACTTCAGAGAACTTATTTTAGTAATAATTACTTATAATGATAATCCATATCTATGCAAATTTGATTTGTAACTATTTGTTATCTTTTCAGCAACAATATGCCTATGTTGTCATCCAAGCCTTGATGACACATCTTGATGCACATGTACGTGACAGTCCAGATGTCAAGGCAGCCATTGTTGAAGTTCTGTTTGAATCTGTTCTCATTGCAGCTGGTGCTTCTATAGGTAAATCTGACCTTGACATTGATAAAAAATTTGACTTTTATCAATTATAATAGTGTTCTATTTTATTTATTATTGTTTTTCTTTTTTGTCTATCTTTCTAAACACTTATAAATATGTTTATGCTGGGATTTTATTAAGTTCATTTGAACATTTTAGTATGTGTAGTATAATTAGTTTAGTTTAAACATATTTATTTTACATTGATTGAGAAACAAGTTTTTAAAACTTACATTTATCTCTCTCGATTCTGCTTCTTGGGAGTTACATCGGTACGCGCGCCAAATGTGTGGGGCAATGAACGATCCCAAAGTTGACACCAGCTCCTGGGTCTCAAACTCAGGACTTATGATGCTCTACCTCACAACCATGGACACAACACATACACATACTAAGCTGTGTGGTATCGGTGGTTAGTATGTGTACTGATGCCCAGTTGATACAATCATGTCTACAAATCATGTCATCATAGATATGCATTCTTTTTTTCTTCTTTTGACATATTTGAATTTCACTGTAAAATGAAGATCATTAGCCTGAATGCTAACTAGAGAAAAACCTCTGAGACATTTTATATAAAACTGTTTTCTTCATTGGTCTTTTTTCATTCACATTTTGAAAACAAGCCTCTGACATAAGAACTCTATTTATATTGAAAGTGGGAACATCCCTATTACAGAATGTATCCTTGTTTATACCATGGTTTGGAATTACTAGCAGGTCAAATACCCGTGTAAAGACAGGAGAATCAATAGCTTTTAATTGTTAAGTGCATAAATACATATGAAAATACAGTTGCAAGGAAACAATGTGGTTTGCAAGCAATTTCTGCTTTGCCACAATATTCTCAAAAGTGGAATGCTGCAAGAAACAAAATATAGGAAATAATGGGGCACCTCTTTGCTTAACAACAAGAATTTAGATTCATCCAAAATCAGACCATACACAGATGACAAGTTAAATATGGTTGAAATTTCAGGCCCATCTGTACTAGATGTGTTCAATACTTTGGTGAAACATTTACGATTTTCACTGGACAATAAAAGTGCTGATGAAACAAAGAGGAGTCTTGAGAAGAAATTTGAAGAAGCTGTCATCAATACAATAGGTAGGAGATTATTTGATCTTTGACTAAATGAGTCATGCTCTGGCAAAAAGGTGGTTTAATGCATCTTTGTGATGCATTATACCAAGAAAGTCATCACATAATTATGGAACCATAAAATCTGTTTTGTCTAACAACCTACTAAATAATGGGGAAGAATGGTCCTTGGACATGCAGAAAATTTACCAAAAGCAAAACACAGGCTGACCTGAGCTGATACTTCTTGCAGTTGCAATGAACCCCCTTTTCACAGAGCATTCAAGAGACAACAGATATCAGTATATGTGAAATGGAAGTGAAAGCAATTAACCCATTAATGTACTGGCTATTATAAATCTAGCTGAAGCTGGAACTATGGTAGGCTGATGAGTAAACCCTACAGTTTGCTTTGTCACTGGATCAGGAAAAAAATTCAAGGTGCTATACTAACCCGTCATTGTCAAGGAGCTATTAAGAAAATGTAGATGCACAAGTTTTTATAGAATCAAAGCTTTTACTAAAATTTCAGCCAAACTGGTTGAAAAACAGGAGGCAACATTTATATCTCGTTAGGTACCCCAACCAGGGTTTAATTTCAGTAGTTCTATCTATTCTGCTGGCTAAATCTAGAGATGGAAAAGTATTTAGAATTGTTCATGAATACAGCACAATTCTATGTTATACATCTTAGGTCAGTTTGCAAGTAACTTACCAGATTACCAAAAGATAGAGATCATGATGTTTGTAATGGCAAAGTTTCCACAGTTTGCTGCAGAAGAGGATATTGGGTATGCTCCTTTCTTCTATCAAAACCTGTCTAAATGGCCACCTTCATGAAGCAAGTAACCTGTATTGAGCAGGCTGGCTGGGTAGCTCAGTGGTTAGTGTATCTGATTCATGGTGGTTGCGAGTTCGATACCTGGCTGAGGCAAACTTTCTTTCTGGCAATGTTTTGCCTCTCACCTCTGATGCATGTGAGAAAAGTAGTCAGTGGTTTGGAAAGAAAGTTGTGTCAGTACTGGTATGAGAAAACCAGGAAACACATGCATAGGTTCACTGACAGCCATGATATGACCCAAGCTGTTAAAACTGCATTAAACTCCAGTGCAAACAAACAATTAAATGTATTGAGTTCCTGTAGAAAGCAGATATCTTGAAACATACCTTTATTAAGCAGGCATGGTTGTTTGCATAACCCTTTACCACACAATCCCAAGTTTTAATGACCCTGAGTAAAGGACATTTTTAAAAACATCTTGAGAAAGGAGAAAATGCTGGTGACCAGCATTTTCTCCTCTTGTAATGCTTTTTATATTTCTGAAAGCAAATTCAGTGATATACAGTGGCATTTAGTTTCCTGTCTGTAAATGATTTCAAGTTGGACAAGTCTTTAACTTTGTTGTCTGGTAAGGAGTTAATACAGACTGGACTGAATTGTCTGAAAAATGTTCATCAAACTAATTAACCCTTTACCATACGAGAAAAAGTTTAGACTTGTCAAATTTTAAAGCATTTGCAGACAACAAAGTAAGTGTGGCTCAAAGGATAAGAGTTGTCTCTAAAAGTGTATAAAACATTAAGCATATTCTCCTTTTTCGACAATGCGTCCAAAAGCCTTTTTCTGTTGAAACTGGGAATTGTTTGGTAAAGTGTTAATACTACATGTATATGCTCATCTCTAGATATACTCAATATAGCCATTATGAAAATTTATGGGAAAAGAAAAAAATGCAGGTAACCATCATTTTCTTCTTTTCCCACAACATTTCCTACCCTTTGAAAGGCCAGTCCCACCGTTTAGGTCATATTTATTACGTCATCCGCAAATGCTCTCTACATGGACAAGTCTTAAATGCTGTCTTCTAGTTTGGAATTATTCACATATCCCAAACTTCAAAATGATCAAGAAGTTAAACCTTTACCACACAGTCCCAAGTTTTAAAGACCCTGGAAAAAAAAAAAGCTTTTTAAAAACATTGTGGGATTGGGAGAAAATGCCCGTAACCAGCATTTTCTCCTTTTACATACTGATTCTACTTTCGCTGGAACAAATCCAATCATTTTAGGCACACTGAATTTTTCATATGAAAATGTTCTTGATTTGGACAAGTCTAGGATTTTATCATTTGGTACAGAGTGAATCAAGATTTCTCTGTTCATTTGATTTGATTGTACAGTGATATGAAATACTTTTTATTGGTCTGTATGTTCAATCCATTCATTCCAGTAATATATGTAAAATTGTTTTTAGCATACAAATGGATGCCCAACTGCAGACAATGTTGTTGAAGACGTTACTAAAGGTAATACTTCTTTTTTTGAAGGGGGGAGGGTGTTAATTCATACAATATTTCATCTGTTTTCAGAATAACTTCTGGTCTTTGAAAACATTGTGAGAAAAGGAGAAAATGCTGGTAGCCAATGTTTTCTACCCTTACAAAGACAAGTCAAACCATTTGAGTCACATCTTATTTTTCGCCTGCAAGTGTTCTGACTTCGGACAAGTCCAAAAGTTTGTCGTTTGACAAAGGGTTCAGTGGTTACTTTTTTTTCTAAATAAACTGTTCCCAACATATGAAATACATCATTAACAAATGGCTTGGAAAAACACTAGAGGCTACATATCATCAGATCTCAATAAAACTTTGTCAGATGTTTGCCCCTAAACACTCTGGGTCAAGTATGAAACTGGCAATCCTTGGGTTAAAACTAGGTCACCAGCCCAAATTAAATTGTACTGGCACAGAAAAAAATTGAGACTACTGAGGCCATAGTTTACCTATATTCTTCAAGGAACATCTCTAGAATATAGCTTAACTAAGAAACTTACATTTTGTAGTGACAAAAAAAAACTGGATATGTAGGTCAAATTGCTTTAATGTCTTGATAAGACTGCAGGTTGATTGATTGATTGTATGGTGTTTAATGCCATTTTCAACATTATTTCAGTTATATTGCGGTGGCCAGTGCACCTATCCATGCTTTCCTGGAGTTTCTGTTACAAGTACTCGGCACAATATTCTTTCGAACCCACTGGCTGCTTTCCCACATAACCATCATTGAAATAGTGATCAGCAGTGAGAGAGGAATGAATCCTGTCACACTGACTGTCATCAATCCTCAGAAAGAAATTGGCCGAGCTGGGGATCAAACCAGCGTCCTCCTGTTCTCAAGTCCTGTGCGCTACCAACTGAGCTATTAAGGCTCAGCAATAAGACTGCAGGAGTAACAGTTTTCTTTTAAATCAATTTGAAGATGTCAAAATGCTTTATTGTATAACATTTAGCTTTAACTGGAAACTATGCTTTTCTAAATGACATGAGTTGATGTTGATTTGTGTAACTGGTTTATTCGAGGTCACTTGAGAGACCACATATTTCAGTCAATCACTATGAAAATTTGTCATAATTTTTTTCCCTATGAAATTCTTGTTAAGATCCGTAGATGTCATAATTTGAATTGGCTGTTTGTCTCCCTGATAATGTTCAAGACTAGGTCATTTGGAGTAAAAATCATGGGGCAAAAAACTGGGTCACTAGAAAAATCTGAACACACCCTGCCCCTCCCCGCCCAAAAAAAAAGGGGGGGGGGGAACCAATGTTACACCCAGAGAGCAGCTTTACTTCTGACAAGTCTTGGATTTTCTCACTATTTCAATAGCTTGAACCTAAGAAATGGCAGTTTATAATGAAAAATGGTGAAAGATAAAGGAATTAAATGGGCCATACTCTGTCAAAAGGTGGTTTAATGCATCTCTTTGATCCATTATACCAAGCAAGTCATCACATAATTATAGATTCATAAAATCTATTATGTCTAACAACCAGCTGAATCCTGAGATAGAATTGTCCTTGGACATTCAGAAAACTTACCAAAAGCAAAAACTTTCGACACTGAGTAGATAGTTTTTGCAGATGCATTAAACTCCCTTTTCACAGAGCATGGCTCAAATCCTCTTGTATTTTTCTAGGTTGCTACTAAGTACAAGACAGTCACCATGTCTAATGCATTCCCACCAGAGTTTCTCCAACCATTATTAAGAATGTCCCTACTGACTGACCCAGGCATGCGAATCATTGTCCAGGAAATATTGCACACTCTCATTGACAGACATGATAATACTCCCAAACTGAGACATCTTCAGTAAGTACATGTATTATGGATACAAAGTTTCATCCATTACATTATTGAGTTCACCCGTCATTTTGGGGGCTATTTTTTTTTTTACATACTTTAGCCCTTTACCACAAAACCCCAACTTTCAATGTCCCTGAAGAAGAAGGCTTTGCAAACATTGCGGGAAAAGGAAGAAATGCTGGAAACCAGCATTTCCACATTATTTTCTAACCTACTTAAGACAAATCTCACCATAAGAGCAATATTTGATGTGTTGTCAGCAAATTGTTTCAGTTTGGACCTGTTAAAATTTTGTAATTTAGTTAAGAGTTAAACTGTCACAAGAAAGAAAAAGGAGATCCTAATGTAGAAAAGGAAAATACTTATTTTGAATGATTATTTGTTTCACAAATACATTTCCATAAGAAGTGATCTGTGTGCCTTGATAATTTCTTGAAGGGTTTTCATTTTTCTGCCTGTTTAGTTTTTATTAAAGCAATGAAAGGTTTTATCTACCTTGTCAAAATGACAGAAGGCCTGTTACCTGGAATGCCAAAACATAAACAGGAGGATTTTTGTCACTGGGAATTTTATCTGTAATTCTAAATTTTATTGTTGGCTGCCAAACTGATTTGAAAGTAAACAACAGGCAAAGCTTTATATACTGGTACTTAACTCTTGAACAAACAGTCCAGTGATTTAAAAAATCTAGCAGGTGTCCAGCATTTTCTCCTTTTCCCATAATTTTTATACCCTTCACAAAGTTAACTCCCATGGTGTGAGCCAAACTTAATGTGTTGTCTGCAAATGGTCTCAAAACAGACAAGTTTAGGACTTTTTTCATCTAGTAAACAGTTCAACTCTGCAATTTCTCTTCCTACATATCATGGTGGTAAAACAGCAACATGCGATTGAATAGTCTCTCAAATTATTATAGTCTACATTTATTTCTTCTGGTAGTGTACATAACATATTAATCCTTTACCACACAATGCTGAAGACCACCCTGAAAAAGGCTTTTGAAAACATTATGGGAAAAGGAGGAAATGTTGGAAACAAGCATCTTCTTCTTTTCCCAAAATGCTTTCTCTCCCATCAATGACAGAAAGCATCATTTGAAATATACTGAATTTGTTGTCTGCAAATGCTTTCGATTTGCTCAAGTCCAAAATTTTGTCATTTAGTAGAGTGAATGCAACTGAAGTGTCAGTGGTAATACCAGTTGGTATTTGATACAAGAATTTCGTTTTTCTTTGATCAGGATTATAAAAGATATTTCAAAGGTTGGAATCAAGGGAGAAAAAGTTCACAGACAGGATATACTGTTTATGAAAAAGGTATTTTGATTTCTATGAAACCCTGGATTCTTTTTTATTAAGTTATTAAGAGCCTTCACAAGATAGGTTTGTTAAAATTGTAAAACATGGTCAATTTAGCTTAAGAATGCTGTAATCGACTTTTGTTGTCAGTATAAATCAAAATCGGACAGAACAGAACATGCTGTCTGATCTTGGATCTAGACTCTTGGATGTTGCTTTTTTTTTTTGAGGTATTTTGGTAAATCCAAAATGTTTAAAATTGTAATGTTTTGTATACATCTTATTGTCATGTATGCCTCAGGAAGAAGATGCATTGTAGATATCATGTTTTTGGTATGTGCATCAACAAACTCAGGCTATATTCACTCAATAATAGTTTTCTAGTTCTAAATTCAGAGACTGGCTATCTGATGGGCAGAAACAGTTTGTCTTGGCCGGCCAGTCAAATGGCCAGTAAAGCATCGAGAATAGTCGGAAGATTTGACCCTGATATCTATATTTCAGAATGGTTTACAGTTTTATTGGTACCTCCTAGAGAATATCAAACTGGAGAGTAACAAGGTAGATAACTTTGAAGCTCTCTACTGTACTATAGCTTTAATCAGTGTGGAGATGGGCTGTAAAGAACTGGTTGTGGAGCTGGTCAGACTTGCCTTGGACATGCAGGTATGTACAGGAATGGATTCATGTTTGTTCTCACTGATTCATTTTACATTTATGATCTAGATTAACAGTATGTTCTCCTTTTCCTACAGTGCTTTCAGGGGGGCTTCTATAGGGTTGTTGAAACACAGGATTGTTTGGTAAACTGTTATAATCATAAATTAAGGTTTTTCTAGTAAATAGAAAAGGTGTAAACAAAACCTCAAAAGTCGTATACTATATAGATGATAGTTGTTTTGTATGACTTCCAAGAAAGGCCTAATCAGTTCATGTGGACAACTTATATTATTTTGTTTCACAGTTAGGTAGTAAGAGAACCTTGTTTTGCACCATGGGCAAATTTATGTTCTCTTTTAAAAAATGCATAAACTTTGTGCCGAACTTTTTGTAAATGTCAAGATAAGTTTGTGACTGGCTAAGAGGTTTTTAAAATCTAGAGATAAAGTCATGGGACTGGCTATTTTTATATCCTACTGAAAGGTGGACAGATATGTTTTACCATTGTCTGTTTGTATATATGGCCATCTGTTTTGCCATCCGTCCGTCCATCCATCCACCTGTCTGTCCGTCCTATTCTTCAGTACCATTTTTTTAAGTAGAAAATATGCCCCACTTGGATGGGACATATCACTTCAACAGAGTGACTTGTTCTGTAATTTCAGAACATTGCAGTGAATCTGTTGACACTACCACTAACTCATAAATGTGCAATCCATGCTGTTGTGTCCTGTTTTCTGACATTACTCTGTCAGCTCTGTGACCTGCAGCAGTTAAACCAGTATGTCTATGGGGTAAGTCAAGTTTTATATAAGCCAAGCTCTGGCAAAGCGGGTTTAATGCATCTCTATGATGCATTGAACCAAGAGAGTCATTACACAATTATAGATCCAAAACTGATTTTTTGTAACAACAGACTGAAGCATGAGGTAGAATGGTCCTTGGACATGCAGCAACTTTACCCATAGCAAAAACTGTTGACCCATGTCAGCTTGGGCGGACTGCACAGGCTGACATGGGTAGATACTTTTTGGAGATGTATTAGAGACCCTTTTCACAGAGCATGGCTGATATTCATGTGTCTTGTATGTCGGATTGAGCAAGTTGGTTCAAGTTTTACAAAAGATCCTTCTGTGTACATTACTACATGAATAAGTATGATTATGTCTTTGCTGCAGACACAGTATCCAACATTTTACTTGGTTGTCATAGCTCTGGCATCATGTGCATAGTTGTCATCTTTGTGCAAAAACTTTGACCTTTTTTTTTTATGGGAGTATTTTCTTCAAACTTGAGTGAGTTGTTAAGTGTTGAAAGGGAATCCATAACAAAAGGGCAACTAACTTTCAAAATGCTTTTAACAAAGTTATGCCCCATTGTTAACTTTCAATTTTCAATGATAAAGCAACAGCAACCATCAGTTAGCACATGCTCAGGTTTGTTTCTTTGTCACTACTTTATCCAAAGAACAATATTTACTTCTATTACTTGTTTGTTTGTTGTTTTTTCCATCCTTTCTCCGACTCATTTTTTTTTAAATGGTCTGAAAAAAAAGTAACTTTTCCATTTTCTAGGTCATAGAAAGTAGAAGAAATGATGCACCTCATTTACTCCCAGACTTTGCATTTAACAGAAAAAACAGGCCAACTAGGTAAGTGGACACACCTATACCTATTGCTAAACTGAGTTCTTGATATGTGGTTTTATTCTTAGTATTACTATACAACCTATAGATACTTGAGACAATAGACAATAATTCATATGAGCACATAGACATTGGGTATGAAAGTAAATATCATTATGATGCTCGAGATATTTTTTGACCATCTTTGTTTGCCATGTCTCGCTTTTTTTTTTATTGTAATGCAACATGAGGGGTGTTTGAAAAGTAATGAGAATAGAGTGATAGCTTTTTCAATACTGCAGATTTTCCTTTATAATTTCTACCAACATTACTTTGATATGCAACTTCAGTGAAACAGTATTCAAAGGTGGCTTAAGTACATTGATGCAACTTCTGTAGTCTCTCTAGCAATGTAAGATAGTTGAGCTGGGCAAAAATGCTCATTCAGGACTATTGGGTTTTGCAGAATCTCTTTCTTACGATTAAACATCAAAAAACTACAAAGTCAAAACATTCACCTTTATGCCATATGTATGTTAGCCACATACAGATCCACTTGTGGAAGTTGAATGCCAAAACTGTTTGGTATGATAATTTTATAATGATTTCAAGTTATTAAGGGTGGTCTGGCAGGAGTTGTAAACAATGACTATAGGATCTCAGCGCAATTGACCCATACACCATGATAATACCTGTTCGCCTTCTCCAGTTATCACCAAAACAAAACTATTGGAGTAGCGGATTGACACTTTGAAGCATAATATGTTTTAATTGGTATAGAGCTGTTTTTTTGCTTTTAACAACACCATATTCCTGGTTGCATGTCAGGATGCATTATGATGTTGAATACTTGCCTACTGTTGTTTGACAAATGATTCTCAAAATTCCACAGGATGATTCTACATCCTGCTGTGGCAAGTGTTGAAATTCTATGAAAAATTTGTTACTGAAAAAGTTTTGACTTCAATGAATCATTTACAGATAATTTTCAAACACCCCTGGTATTTTCAGCATGGAGCTGGTTTGCTATTCAGCTTTTTGATTACTCTCAAAAAGTGTGCTACATGTGTAACTCTTTGCCAAACAACAAAATTTAAGTCTTGTCCAAATTGGAAGCATTTTTAGGCACAAATTAAATGTTGCTCAAATGATAAGGTATTTTGATGAAAAGGTAGAAAATGCTGTGGGAAGTTGAGAAAATGCTGGTTACCAGCATTTTATCCTTTTCCCACAATGTTTTCAAAAGCTTTTTTCGCCAGGGTCATTAAAATTTGGGATTGTGTGGTAAAGGGTTAAATTGATAAAAATGCATTAGCAAGATGATTTTTGTTAAAATTCTTATAAAAATATTTATGAGGAGTTGTAATTTTTTTTCCACATAATTTTGGAACACCCTTAATAATTTCAGCTTGGAAAAGACAAAGCTAGTTTTCTTATAAGCTTTTTGATCACTCTCTGATTGTTTGCTATGTGCTTAAATGCTTTTTAACCCTATACCACACAAACCCGTGTTTTAACGACCCTGAGAAAGAGGGCTTTTGAAAACATGGTGAGAAAAGGAGAAAATGCTGGTCATCAGCATTTTCTCACCATATTTTTCATCCTTCAGAATGCCAATTCTGTAATTTGATTCACATTTTGTTGTCTGCAAATGCTTTCAATGTGGATGTCTAAAATGTTTTTGGTTTGCTAAGGAGTTAAATTAATTACCCCCTAAAACAAAGTAGCAGAAGACAGTTTCAAAAACATCCCTGTAAAACAGAGATAATCAGTATTACTGCATATGAAAACACTATGGCTAGAAGAACAATTGCTTTTTATAATTAACTGATCCTTTTGCCACAATGTTTTCTTAAGCTGTCTGTTGCATGACATAAAGAGCTGTTTGGGAGATAAAATGAATTTAGCAATAAAGTTCCATTTACCCTTAACCAAAAAATCTTCGGTGTTTACAGGCCGTAAGCAGAAGACTTTGGAAAACTTTGTTGGAAAAAGAGGAAATACTGATAATCAGCTTTTTAGCTCACATGAGCACAAAGTGCTCATGATGAGCTTTTGTGATCATGCTGTGTCCATCGTGCGTCGTCCGTCATCTGTCATGTGTCGTCAACTTTTACCTTGTGTACGCTCTAGAGGCCACATTTTCAGTCCGATAGTCATGAAACTTGGTCAGAAAGTTTGTCTTGATAATATCTCGGACGAGTTCGAAAATGGGTCATGTCAAGTCAAAAACTAGGTCACTAGGTCAAATCATAGAAAAACCTTGTGTATGCTCTAGAGGCCACATTTTCAGTCCAAAACTCTTGAAAGTTGGTCAGAATGTTTGTCTTGATGATATCTCGGACGAGTTTAAAAATGGGTCACGTCAGGTCAAAAACTAGGTCACTAGGTCATATCTTAGAAAAACCTTGTGTACGCTCTAGAGGCCACATTTTCAGTCCAAAACTCTTGAAAGTTGGTCAGAATGTTTGTCTTGATGATAACTTGGACGAGTTCGAAAATGAGTCATGTCAGGTCAGAAACTAGGTCACTAGGTCAAATCTTAGAAAAACCTTGTGTACGCTCTAGAGGCCACATTTTCAGTCCAAAACTCTTGAAAGTTGGTCAGAATGCTTGTCTTGATGATATTGCGGACGAGTTAAAAAATGGGTCATTTCAGGTCAAAAACTAGGTCACTAGGGCAAATCTTATAAAAACCTTGTGTATGCTGTAGAGGCCACATTTTCAGTCCAAAACTCTTGAAAATTGGTCAGAATGTTTGTCTTGATGACATTTCGAATGAGTCTGAAAATGGGTAATGTCAGGTCAAAAACTAGGTCACTAGGGCAAATCTTAGAAAAACCTTGTGTACGCTCTAGAGGCCACATTTTCAGTCCAAAACTCTTGAAAGTTGGTCAGAATGCTTGTCTTGATGATATCGCGGACAAGTTAAAAAATGGGTCATGTCAGGTCAAAAACTAGGTCACTAGGGCAAATCTTAGAAAAACCTTGTGTATGCTCTAGAGGCTACATTTTCAGTCCAAAACTCTTGAAAATTGGTCAGAATGTTTGTCTTGATGACATGTCGAATGAGTTTGAAAATGGGTAATGTCAGGTCAAAAACTAGGTCACTAGGGCAAATCTTAGAAAAACCTTGTGTAAGCTGTAGAGGCCACATTTTCAGTCCAAAACTCTTGAAAGTTGGTCAGAATGTTTGTCTTGATGATATCGCAGATGAGTTCGAAAATGGGTCAAGTCATGTCACAAACTAGGTCACTAGGGCAAATCTTATAAAAACCTTGTGTATGCTCTATAGGCCATATTTTCAGTCCAATGCTCTTAAAAGTTGGTCAGAATGTTTGTCTTGATGATATCTCGGATGAGTTCCAAAATGGGTAATGTCAGGTCAAAAACTAAGTCACTAGGTCAAATCTTAGAAAAACTTTGTGAATGCTCTAGACGCCACATTTTCAGTCCAAAACTCATGAAAATTGGTCAGAATGTTTGTCTTGATGATATCTCGGACGAGTTTGAAAATGGGTCATATCAGGTCAAAAACTAGGTCACTAGGGCAGATCTTAGAAAAACATTGTGTACACTCTAGAGGACATATTTTCAGTCCAAAACTCTTGAAAGTTGGTCAGAATGTTTGTCTTGATGATGTCTTGGATTAATTCCAAAATGGGTCATGTCGGATCAAAAACTAGGTCATTAGGGCAAATCTTATAAATACCTTGTGTAGGCTCTAGAGGCCATATTTTCAGTCCAAAACTCTTGAAAGTTGGTCAGAATGTTTGACTTGATGACATCTCGGACAAGTTCGAAAATGGGTCATGTCAAGTCAAAAACTAGGTCACTAGGTCAAATCTTAGAAAAACCTTGTGTATGCTCTAGAGGCTATATTTTCATTCCAAAACTCTTGAAAGTTGGTCAGAATGTTTGTGTTGATAATATCTCAGATGAGTTTGAAAATGGGTTATGTCGAGTCAAAAACTAGGTCACAAGGTCAAATCTTAGAAAAACCTTGTGTACGCTCTGGAGGTCACATTTTTAGTCCAATACTCTTGAAAATTGGTCAGAATGTTTGGCTTGATGATATCTCAGACTAGTTCGAAAATGGATCATGTTGGGTCAAAAACTAGGTCAGTAGACCAAATCTTCGAAAAACCTTGTGTTTGCTCTAGAGGCCACATTTTCAGTCCAATACTCTTGAAAATTGGTCAGAATATTTGTCTTGATGGTATCTTGGATGAAATTGAAAATTGGTCATGTCGGGTCGAAAACTAGGTCACAAGGTCAAATCTTAGAAAAGCCTTGTGTACACTTTTGAAAGAGATTTAAAATGGATCATGTTTGGTCAAAAGGCTCAGGTTAGCGACTCCAGGGCCATCATGGCCCTCTTGTTCTTCTTCTTGCACAATGTTTCTACACTTCCTTAGACATGTGTCATCATTCGAATCAAAATTGATCTGCTGTCAGTTTTGACTTGTATAAGATTGTGTCATCTGGTAAAGTGTAAAAAAAACTAATAGCCCTTTCATAACTACATGTATACATCCCTTAACCCTACCAAATTATCACATGTTTTAACAACCCTGAGGAAAAGAGTTTTTGAAAACATTGTGGAAAAAGGAGAGAATGCTGGTGACCAGGATTGTGTCCTTTTCTCTCATTGTTTTCTATCCTTTCACAGACAAATCTCATAATGTGAACAGTATTCTATTGTCTACAAATGCTTTAAATTTGGACAAGTCTTAAATTATGTTGTCTGGGAAAGGGTTGACATACAGAGTATGAATTAATTTGAGAACTGGGTGAAATACTTTTATTCTCTTATGTCTGCAGGGATCTAAGTACTATGGGTGTCCTATATGTGTTGGTCAGTATTTCAACTCTTTACCGAACAACACAATTTTAGGCTCATCCATATTGAAAGCATTTGCAGACAATACATTAAATGTTGCAAAGATTTTTCAAATTTAGCTTTGAAAAGTTAGACATATTGTGCGGAAAAGAATATTTCTTTTTTTTTCCTCCAGTGTTGTCAAAAGGGGTTGTTTAACCCTTTCCCAAACAATCCATGGTTTTCACGTCCCTAAAAAAGAAGCCTTTTGGAAACATCGTGGGAAAAGGAGAAAATGCTGGTAACCAGCATTTTCTCCTTTTCCCACAATGTTTTCTACCCTCCCAGAACAAATTTCAATTTTTGAGTCATGTTATTTTTGTCGTCTGCAAATGCTTTCAATTTGGACCAGTCTAAAATTTTGTCATTTGGTAAAGAGTTAAATACAGGACTGTTTGGTAAAGGGCTTAATTTCCACATCTGTTCTTTACCTTCTAATAATGCTTGTATCCGTACCATTTCTCTCTCTCTCTGCACTACAGTTATACTGATTGTGTACATGATGTGATCATACTAACTGACTTTACAAGTACAGTGTGAGTATCTAACGCAGGGTGCACTTGATTTGTGAAGTGATGTGACTGGAATGGAGTATTTAAAAGTCTAGTCTTCATAAACTGTATTAAGAATGTTCTACCTGAAGGATAGCTGAAAAAGAAAAATACTGTTAGACAGTGATGATTGTCACCTTAATGTTGATTGAGTCAAGAAAACATTGTCAAAAACAGAGAAACAGCTTAGAGCTTCTGTATTAGCCACAATGCTGTTAAAATCTATCTTTGTCCAAGCATATGAAATTGAAAGTAAAGAAAGGAGACTGTTTATAATTTACTATTCCAGATAAAAACTATGTGCACTTTAGTACTGTGGAATCATGAATATATTAAATTTTCCCCCCCTCTGTTTCAAGTAAAAGGACAGAGGTACCTTCCTCTGAATAATGAACTTGATCCTCATCTGTATTTATCATTGAGTATTTTGCTTACGTCTCTCGTGGACCCTATACAAACAGTCCGGTGTTTTAATTACCCTGTAGAAAAAGGCTTTAAAAATTTGAAAACAATGTAACACAAGAGAAAATAGTTGTGACTAGTATTTTCTTCTGTTTCTAGAGTGTTTCTTATCCTTTCAGTGACACATTCTATCATTTGAGCCACATAAAATTTGTCATTTTCAGATAATTCAATTTGAACAAGTCTAAAATGTTATGGTCTGGTCAGGTTTGAACAACTTTTTTTTTCAAAGTACATACATACAAAATATTACGCTTATAATCTTTGGTTGAACACAAGAACAATGTAAGAACAAAAAATCAAATTCTGATACCACAGTATTCTCTACACATTGTATTTGCTTGCATAGATTAGAATACATGTATTTATGACAGTGACATAAGCCTTGATTGTTGATGTTTCTGGTTTGGTGACTTAGTTCTGTGACATTTATTTCTGAAGTCTCAAAATATTCATTTATTATCACTATCAGTATAGGGTTGGAATGTTAACTTCTGTAATGAAATGCATACCAAAAACATCAATTTTCATTGGTCAACACTGACTGGTAAATTAACTTTTTAACATACATGTACCAAACAATTCAGACTCTCGATGGCACATAAGCATAAGGCTTTTGAAAACATGGTGGGAAAAGGAAAGGATACTGGTAACCATCATTTTCTTCTTTTCACACAGTGTTTTCCATCCTTTTGAAGACAAGGTCCAGTGTCAAATACTATATTGACACAATAGAAAAATTGACCCTAGTGGCAGACATTTAAGCTACATTTAATTTGTAGTCTGCATTTTTTTTTCAATTTGGACAAGTCATGAATTTTGTTATTTGGTAAAGTTTCAACAAGTATTGTGACCAAATAACATTGATTACTGCAAAACATTGTATCTAGGTCTGAACACTAACCCTTTTACCATATCATTCTAGGTTTTTATGATCCTGAGATAAAGGCTTATCAAAACATCATGGGAAAAGGAGAAAATGCAGATAACCAAAATTTTCTTGCTTGCCCAGTAATTTCTGCTTTTTCAGGGACAAAGTGGGGCATCAATTAATTTGCAGTCTGCACATGCTTTCATTTTGGGCAAGTCTATAAGTTTGTCATCTGGTAGAATGTTCAGTGTACTCAGATACTTTCCCAGCAGAGGTTGATGTCGAGCTGTTGGCAGGATAGCAACTCTGTGCAGGAAAAGAATCTAAAAATATGAATAAAAGAGAGAAAAATGTGTGTGAGAATTGACATTCTGGTAGGAAATTAATAGAGTAGAATTGAAGTAAAGGAGGGGTGTCCATAAGGCCCTTTTTTGGGCTAGGATAGATTTTTACCAAAATTTGCTGATTTATACTACAATGTATTGGCTTTCATTTGTTGAAGTGAAACTGTAGTTTTCCATAAAACAATAAAACTATGTTGTGGTTTTTCGCAAAGTTGGAGATGACAAAGTAAGCGAAATTTAGGTACGACTTAAAAATGACTATAACTACATTGCTAGAGAATGCTTTAAATTGTCTGCATCATTAACACCCTCTTATAGGGTAAGTACCTACATGGAATGAATGAATATCAATTGCAGCTTCAAATGGAAGATATTTGCAATTTAGTCTTACAAGCTGAAATCGTATCAAATTACCCAACCCACTTTTCTCAAGCATATAGCATTGAAGACATTCTTACGAACATGAAAGTTCGCAACAAATGCATAGCTCAAATACAAACCGCACCTGGCGGGATTCGAACCTGTGCGGACAAATATCCTCGTTTTTTGAGGTTTAAAAGACCAATACCATAACCACTGAGCCAAAGAGAATTCTCTCTGACACAATTGTCAGGTATTGATTTTATACGGGAAAGCTATGCAGTAAGGAAGGAGTGATCTCCTGTAACACACCCCCTCTTAAATGTCATCATTTTGATGACAGAAAGCCTAATTAGGTAGTAAGTCTATTAATTAGACAACAAATGGCTCAATGGCCAATCCCGGATGAGCCCCCATCTTACGAACATGAAAGTTTGCAACAAATGCATAGCTCAAATACAAACCGCATCTGGTGGGATTGGAACCCATGCGGACAAATATCCTCATTTTTTGAGGTTTAAAAGACCAATACCATAACCACTGAGCCAAAGAGAATCCTCTCTGAGGTAGTTGTCAGGTATTGATTTTATACGGAAAAGCTATGCAGTAAGGAAGGAGTGATTTCCCGTAACACACCCCGTCTTAAATGTCATCATTTTGATGACTCAGAGCCTTATTAGGCAGAAAGTCCGTTTTTGGACAACAAATGGGATTAATGGCTCAATGGCCAATCCCGGACGAGCCCCCATCTTACGAACAAAGTCTGTAACAAAGAAACAAATTAACAGATGCATAGCAGAAAGACAGGGACCGGGCAGGATTCGAACCTAGAACGCCCGGACGAAAGGCCAACACCATAACCACTGAGCTAAAAAGAATTCTCTCTGACGCAGTTGTCAGGTATTGATTTTATACGGGAAAGCTATGCAGTAAGGAAGGAGTGATCTCCTGTAACAACATGGCCCCTGCATCTTAATACTTCACCAAATGAAACCCAATACATAATAGTATAAATCAGCAAATGTGGTAAACATCTATCCTAGCCCAAAAAAGGGCCTTATGGACAGCCCTCCTTTATGTTTTAGACTAGATTTTGTGTGTTTTATGTAGAATTGATATGCATGTTTCTAGATTTTTGAGTCACACTCTATGAAAAGATGGCTTAATGCATCTGTGAAAAGTATCTACCCATGTCAGCTTGCGCAGTCCTCGCAGGCTAGCCTTGGTCGAATTTTTTTGCTCTTTGTAAATTTTCTGCACATTTTAGGACCATTCTAATTCATCATTAGGCTATTTATCAGCAAAATAGATACATGTTATGCAGCACTTGCTAGGTAAATGCATTAACCCTTTACCATACAACAAAATTTTAGACCAGTTCAAGTTGAAAGTATTTCCAGACGACAATTTCAATTTGGCTCAAATGATGCGATTTTCCTTAATAGGATAGAAAACATTGAGGGAAAAGGAGAAAATGCTGGTTACCAGCATTTTCTCCTTTTCCCCCAATGTTTTCAAGACTTCTTCTTAAGGGTAGTTAAAATTCGACATTGTGTGGTAAAGGGTTAAAACCCCTTTTGCAAGAAAGCCGTTCATTTCATTTTCATGTGTTTTAACATTTCAAAGAAAGGCAAGTTTTTCTAGCTTGTCTATCCAACTTCAATGTATTCTGAAAAATATTGGGGCCAGAACGAAAGTTATGTTAATTGATCAGATGTTTTGCTAAGAACATATTTTACACAACCAGCTCATGGTGTCATTTCTGATTTTCCTCCTTTTTCCCCCATAAGTCTATTGTCCCCACGTATTTATATGACCTGTCTAAACATTAGGCTCATTTATACAACTACATTCAAATGAATCAATCTGAACATTGTGTTGAATAGAGAATTAAGCAATTCACCATTGCTTGTGTTAGGTACCGATATATAGTTAAGTGTTACAAATTGTCGCTCGTTTTCTTAGAAAGTTTTTTAAGGTGTAAACTGCAGAAACATAAAAACACCTATTTGTATGATAATTAGTTTGACTTTTCCACACACTAATGTTTTGTTGTTGTTGTTGTCATTTTCAGTTACCCACAGACAGACACACTAAAGGACAAATGGCTATTCCAGCAGGAAATAATGTCAGAGATTGTAGCAGCAGATGGTTACGATGTCTCCAGATTAGCCACCCCATTTACGCAAAAACCATTCTCAGCTTTTGTTGGTAACGATAGTAAGCTTTTTTATTTTTACCTTGGCTAAGTTGCTGTGAAAATCTTCTTGTCATCAAACAGTGGTATGAAACTTGCATGATGGCTATGGAATCTTTATTTATGAAATATATATAATTGATATAGTTGAGCTATGCTCTTTCAAAAGGGGGCTTAATCAAGAGAGATTAGTATAAGTTGTAAGAACTTATTTCTCAATTGATGTAAAATAAATATGTTCAAACTAAACTAATGCATCTCCTGGATACATTGTACCGAGCAAGCCATCACATAATTTTCAAGCCATAAAATCCATTTTCTCTAACAACCGACAGAATCATGAGGTAGAATGGTCCTTTGACTTGCATAGAATTTAGAAAATGCTGGTTAATAGCATTTTCTTCTTTTCCTGCAATGTTTTCAAAAGCCTTCTTCCACAGGGTCGTTAAAACTTGAGATTGTGTGGTAAAGGGTTTATTATAGTATCAAATGAACTCAGCACAAAGTTTAAGTGAAAGGTTTTATGCTTATCTTTGAATGTTTTGTATAAGACCTCTTTTAAAAACATTAGGATAAAAGGATAAATTTCTCTTACTTGAATTCATTTATCCTGTGCCTCAGTATTTTCACATGCATTGCCCTCTAAATCGTCTTGATAAAGGATACATTGCAAAATTTTAGCCAGGTCCAGAATGAAAGCTTTTGCAGACAACAAATTGAATGTGGCTAAAATTATAGGAGTTTAGGAGTTTCCTGTGAAATGGTGGAAAACTTTGTGGAAAGAAAATGCTAGTTACCACTATTTTCTTCTTTTCCCGCATTGTTTTTCAAAAGCCTTACCCATCAGGATTGTGTAATAAAGGGTTAAAAGGGTAAAAAACATCATGGGAAAAGAAGAAAATTCTGCTTCAGAGCATTTTCTCATTTCCTTACAATGTAATGAGTATTTTGTCTCTTTCTTACAATGTTTTCAAAAGCATGCATTTTGGTGATTGTAAAAATCAAAGATTGTTTGGTACTGGTTTAAACCTTAAGCCTTGGTCACACCGAGCTAACGGACGAGTAACAGATAAAAAATCATTCCATCCGTTCGTGTCCGTTCGTATCCGTTTTATGTCCGTTTCTTATCCGGTGAATCCGCTACTTGTCCGGTGATGTCCGGCGATGTCCGTTCCGTCCGGTGGGAAGTTTTGAGCATGTTCAAAACTTTCCACCGGACAAAACGGACAGAGACATGCAAATGATAGACTTTGGATGCATCTGACAATTTATACCCTCGGCATGTCACGTGACCGGTACGTTCCTCGTACGTTGGTGTTCGGTACATTTCCGTTCATCGTACGTTTTGTCCGGTTCTCATGCGTTGCACTTCCGTTTTATCCGGTACAAGTCCCTTACTCGTACGGTGATATCCGTTAATAGACCGTTTATTATCCTGTACATATCCGTTAAACGTGCGTTTTTTTCTGTTACACGTGCGGTACTCGTGCGGTCATTGTGTGGCTTCCTCGCTCCACACACCGATCGCGTAAGCCTCGAGCGGCAAAGGAGATGAATTTTGTCACCGGATAACCAAATTCTGCATATTTTTGTCCGTTTCCCCCCCCGTTACATATCCGTTAGCCGGTCTGACCAAGCCTTTAATCTTTGTAGGTTTTAACATGTTTAACCATTTACCTACAAATTCTGAGTTTTAATGACCCTGAACAAGATGACTGTGGAAAAAACAATGTGGGAAAAGGAAAAATTGCTGGTAGTGGGAAAAAGAGAAAATGCTGGTAAACAGCATTTTCTCCTTTTCCTACAATGTTTGCGAACTGTCTTAAACAAAATTCCAATTTTTGAGTCACATTTGATTTGATGCATGGAAATGTTTTCCATATGGACAGGTTCAACATTTCATCATTTAGTGAAAGGTTATATGGATGATTTCAAAGTCATCTGCTGCAAGGTTTTAGGAGGTACCATGTTGATGTAGAATATCAGATTTCTGCATTGGCTTTTTTGTAAAAGCTTGTTTGCATGTGTTGTATTGCTTGTTTTAATCTTCGCAGCTATATATTATTCATACTCATTTCTTTCTTGTATGGTCTTACGAAACCAGTGTACAAGTAAAAACCTTACTTTGCTTGCATGACCATCAATCTAATGACTTTATTGAATGCAATTTAACTATTTGCATGCTATTGCCATTGTTATACCCTCCTTTCCACCAAACCCCCACCCCACCACAATGTAACAAAGTAGAGGAGGTATTATTATACTGGAATAAGCCTGTCTGTGTGTCCGTCCCTCCGTCCATCCATTCTTAGACACAATTTTGTGTCCTCTCCTCTTACAGTTTCAACCAATTTGGCTGAAATTTTGAAAGTACCCATGCTACAATGAAAACTTGTGCACCAACAGGAGTTATTGTCCTTTGAATTCTTTTGTGATCCAGTGACAAGACAACCGGTGGTGGATATTCATCAGCCAACAACAGTTCTAGTTAGTTGCTGTTGAAGACAATATAGATCTAGTAACTAACTGGTACAAGTGACACAAAAGTGAAATTAATCAAAAGATAGAAAAAAGTATTTCATGCATCTTGGAAAAATTGAATTTTGCTTTTGTGATCACTCCATAGAGGTAAATGTTAGGAAAAGGAATCATACATGTGTGGATATTAGTAAAATGAAAATTTGTTTTGTGAAAAGGTGTCTGTACTGAAAGTTTCTATTGTATGTGGAAAGAATTCATAACTTAGATCTAATGCAAGTTTTTTGTTGAACAGATTTGCATAAGGTATGTATTTTAACATTTACTCAGACAGTGCCGAAAAATAGGTGAACTACATTTTCAAGTAGAAGAATAAGGTACATGTATTTGCAATATACTTATAATTTCAAGCTCATGTTGGCCAGAAATCCCAAATAAAGTGAGACTGTTGAGCAAAGAAGAGATGGGACATTGTTTGTCTGATCTTTCTCTACAGTATCAGCAAAGCAGTTTAAGTCGTTGGCACTTTCTGAATACAGAGTTCAAATTTCCTAGCCCCATTCTACATAAGGTACATTGTGGGTACTCTTTGTGGTGTGAACTGAAAACAGGGTAATAAATTGGGAATTTGTGAAGTTCCTTATGCCATTACTCATACTTTCTGTTTTTGCACAAGATTTTATGTTGAATCTCTGTTGGAGCATGAAAGTGTGTTTCTAGAATGATGTTGAATAAGCTTGTTGTTACTTTCTGAAACAAACTTATAGCAGAAAACTTAGGGGTGGAAAAAATATTGATGCTTTACCACACTATCCTGGGTTTTAATGATCCTGAGAAAAAAAGCGCTTTTGCAAACATTGTGGAAAAAGAAGAAATTGCTGGTAACCAGCATTTTCGTCATTACCCACATTGTTTTCTACCCTTTCAAAGACAAATCCATTTTTTCAGCTACATTTAACTTGTCTTCTGCACATGCTTTCAATTTGGAAAAGTCTAATAATTTGTTGTTTGGTGAAGAGTTTAGTTCAGCTGCATGGATGTTGATAAAGTTATCTGCTACTAGCTTGATTCAGAAGGTAGTTTATATGAGTTTATAATTTTATGTAATCATGGTAACTAATTGTCTGTTGTTTTTCCATTGATACAGATACAGATGGAACAAAGAGCATCAGTGACATTCAGTCTATTACATTGGAAATTGAAAGTACTGAGGGTTCCCCACTTCCTGTAAGGGTGAGTACAGTAAAAAGAGGGAGGCTATTAACTTTTAGCAATCAGTTGCGAGTTTTAACAACCCAGGAGAAAAAAGATTTTGCAAATAATTGTGGCGAAGGGAGAAAATGCTGGTGGGTTTCCTAGCTTTCCGAAGACAAATCCAATTGTCTAAGCCACATTCGATTTATTGTCTGCAAATGCTTTGAATTTGGACGTGTAAAATTTTGTCGTCTGGTAAAAAACTCATTATTAGTACAAGCTAATTTTAGACTTGTCCAGGAGGAACTAGTACATGTGACGAGAAAGAGAGACACATATATGCAACATTTAGTAGAATGTCCAAGTCATTTTACACTTGGAAACTAATTTTAGCTTTTTCTGTTTTCGAAGAAAATGTCAAGGTCACAGTATAGCCCTTTTTTTTTCTGTCTGTTGTCTACATGGGACAAAACTGTGATATTTTCTCATATCTTTTTTATTACTATTTACTTAATATATTTGATATGTAATACTTCAGACTTGGACTAGTTATTTACTATAAAAAGGGGAAGCCATACGACAAGGACAGGTGACTCTGAATACATTTTTGACACAGTTATGCCCCTTCTTGACTTCGAATTTTCACTGAAAAAGCACTGTCATCTGAGTGCTGGCTAAGACAGCATATGACATTAACATTCATGTAGGCCTTTATGAAGTTCTAGGACAAAAATGAAAAAAGAAATAACATACAAGGGGTGATCAGAAAGAACATGGACCAGTGCCTGTATCAGAATATTGTTATAAAAAACAACTTGGAGTATTTTTATTTTTGAAAGCAACCTGCTTTGAATTCTATGCAATTATTCATTCTTGATTCCCACACTCAAAACATGTGGGTGAGCGTGTCACGTGACGTTATTCTCGAGGACCCGGTCATAGGGAGGGTTAGCTCCTCTCTGCTCTCGTAGTGTGTGCCACATAGAAAATCTTTCAAAACAGGAACTAGTCAGGGGTCACAAGGAATCAGGACTGAATTATAGAGAGCGTTGGCTAGTGTTTCTATGTTTAGTCTTTGCAAAGTTTCCTGTTTTAAGTGTGGCTTTGTGAGGTAGGTGTTATATTAGTGTAAAGTGAAGTCACTCTCTAGGACTTCTGGCTGTTTTTTTCGTATGGTGTTTGAAATTTATTTGAATGTGGGCATAAAACTCGGTATTGACTGTTATGTATAGATAAAACATGATTTAGAAGAAAAAAAGGAGAATAAAAATACATGATCTACATAACTTATCAAGTGACCTAGAAAGGTTGGCTTTTTAAGAGCGGAAGGCAATGTTGGATGTTTCCATTCACTGCTTTGTTGTTTAGATTCAGTCTCATTAAACAGTGCCTATGTTTCATCGCATGATAACAGTACAATCAGTAAAGTTTGACCCCTCTACCCTAAAGCGTTATGAAATTTCTTAACAGATTTTGACCGTAACCCCCATTTTCTCGGGCGTCAGTTGCCAAGGTACCCACCATGTGCAAAACATGCGACATTCCAAGATTTTCAGTCAAAATCTCCTCAGCACTTCTATATGAAATGTTAAATGTGTAGGCTATTTTCCTGACAGTATCTTGGCAATCTTGTTTTACATGCTGTTCTACATCCGTAATGATTTTGTCTGTGATTTATGTTGATGGACGGCCAGATTTAGGATCATCTTTAACAGTATCGCACCCTTGTCTAAACCTGTCCGATCCATTTATGAATATCAGATTTCTTGAGTGCAGACTCCCCTTAAACTTTTTCTAAATCAGTTTTGATTTCCGATGAATACTTTCTGAGTTTGACGTAAAGCTTAATGATTACTCTCGGCTCAAATAAAATGTCGTCCAACATTTTTAACCACTAATGCAGTATAATACGTCATGAAAACGATGTCATACTTTATCTACTGGAATACGACAACATTTGAAAGCTTGAGTCAATAACCAGATAATTAATGCTCACATGTGCAATCTTTTGTAATCCTATGTGTAGTAGTTTTCAAAATAACGAGGTGGTCCACATTCTTTCTGATAACCCCTCGTAATTGGCTATGAACCTCAATATGGAATACATGGAAAGTTATCTGGAAGTTTGACTTACATGAGTTTTAAGCGAAAGCATTGTGGCAAAAGGAGAAATTACTCAATAAAAGGAATTTATTCTTCCCAGTATTGCTGTCAGATTGGAGTGCTAAAAGATGGAAAAAAATTAATCTGCATGTAGTGATACTTTTTTCATGACCCTGGAAAAGAAGACTTTAGAAAACTTTATACAAAAAGCTGGTAACCAGCATTTTCTCCTTTTTCCTACAATGTTTTCTTCCATATCAGAGAGCTTATGTTCATTTGTACCAATTTTGAAATTATCTTGTGCAGATATTTTGATTTTGATTTTAAAAAAGTAAAAAAAAAATTCTTGTTTTTGGAAAGGGTTGAAATTGTTGATGATTACTTATCAGATCTTTTTTACAAATTTATTGTAGAGAAAAGTTTGTGAAGAGGTGACAGTAGAGTCTTTGAAAAAGATGTTAGGTAAGGTATTTGTTATTCTATTATTTCTCATCAATTTGAAGTTCTGTTGTTATTTCAAAACTGCAAAGAGAGACTTGCAGTTTTGAAAATTCATGGGGAGATAGTGGTCTATTGGGAGGCCAGGTTGGAATTTTGTGACAAGCGTGGTCAGCCTTTGGAACTACCCATGTTACTACAGGCATATTGGTTATAATGTTCTGGAAGTGATTAATATGAATTATAGATTTTTTTTTTGCAATCTATCCTAAATTAATATGTTAAATCGAAGGAAAATTCAAACTGTTGACAGACAAAAAAAACATTGTGGACCTAAGAGAAATATACATTGTATATGTCTTAAATCTTTTACCAAACAACAAAATTTTAGAATTGTCCAAATTGAAAACATTTGCAGGCAATAAATCATGGAATCTGACTTTCAAAGCATAGAAAGTATTGTGGGAAAAGGAGAATATGCTGGTTGTCAGCATTTTCTTGTTTTTCCATGATGTTTTCAAAAGCCTTCCTGTTCGGGTCGTTAAAATTCAGGATTATGTGGTAAAGGGTTAATGACAGGTAAATGACTTTTATTTTAACAAAGTAAAGAAGTAATGCAGGGAGGTTTATCTTTACAGTCTAACAGTATATCTTAATTGTTTTGTCACATCATCAGAACCTTGCTATGAGCTCTTTGCTTACCAAGCAATTGAAATGAACATTTTCACTCTCAATGTAGTCTGATCTTAGTCTTCCCTGAATATTGCCTGTAGCATACTGAGATTTGATACTAGAAATCAAAAAGTTTTATGAAAAACATTTACCTAATTGACTATGATTATCATGTTGAGCAAGTGATAAATATAGGGTAATTAAATTTTGACAATCTGTTCGCCAACCATTCCGAATTGTATTTTGATTAATTTTAATCCTCAAGCATTGGCTCGGTTTCCATGGAAAGCAATTTCTGATTGGCAATACCAGATGGTTTACTCAATCAGAAATTTTGTTCCTTTCTAAAAGGGACTAAGAATGCAATTTAGATTGGTACATGAACACTGGTCATGATTCTGTTGCTTTGATGTGAGTCTCCCCAACATCTTCTCTGCAATGGTTCTTATATTTTAGCTGAAGATGGTTCCATAAAGAAGGAGGAGGAAGAAAGAAGGAGACATGAAATTTTACAAACATTCCGGACAGCTCCATTTGAGGAAATTGTTGCCAGATCAGAGGCAAAAGTAAGAAAACAGATAAAAATGATTTTTAACCCCTAAGCTGCTAAGCCAGACTCACTGACCTTCTGCAGACAGTGTAGATCAAAAACAGACTGCACAGAGTATTTGAGAGCAACTTCCAAAACATTTTTGTAAAATCAAAATAAGTTTAAAGGTTTAATACATTGATACATATGAAAACATTGTACCCAAAGGAGAAATATTCCTTGTTACAGGCAACTTCTACTTTTGTAGAAATGTTTTCAAAGATAATCTGCTGCAATTCAAAAAAGTCTGAAGGAGGTAATATAAAAAATCTGACATATTTCAAAGATCCTGAGGAAGGAGGCTTTTGAAAGCATTGTGGGAAAAGTAGAATATTTTTGGTCTTTCTCCACAGTTTTATATGCTTTCAAAGACAAATCACATCATATGAGCCACAGTTTCATTGTCGTCTGCAACTGCTTTCGATTTGAAATAGATATAAAATTTTGTCATCTGGTTTAGAATTAACTTTTTACTGAACAATCAGGGATTTTATCAACCCTGAGAAATAAGTCTTTTGAAAAATTTGTGAGAAAAGAAGAAAATGCTGGTAAGTGCTGGTAACCAGCATTTTTCCTACAAAGTTTCTTATGCTTTCAAACACAAAATCACACCATTTGAGGCACATTTATCTTGTTGCCTGGAACTACTTTCAATTTGGAAGACTCTAAAATTTTGTGCACTGGTTAATAATTAAACTCTTTTTTTGTTTCTTTCAGTCCAATCATTTCCACAATAAGCTGAACGAAATACTTTCCATGGTCTCTAAAGGTGCTGACAGCCCTGGAACCCTGAGAAAGAAATCAGATGCTCCTGCCACAATATTTGATATCCAGTTTCCAGACCTCTATGTGTATTGAATATTCCATAGATGTGAAAGCCGTGGGCTTGTAATTCATGTTTTATTTAAAATCCTTTATGCCATAATCCAGTGTTTTAAAGACCTTGAAGGAGAAGGCTTTTGAAAACATTGTGGGAAAAGGAGAAAATACTGCCAACCAGCATTTTGTCCTTTTCCCACAATGTCAGCCACCCTATGAAAGGCAAATTTCTTGATTTGAGCCTCATTTGATAGTGTCTGCAAATGTAAGATTTTGTTGTCTAGTATAGAGTTAAATCAATTACCACCCCCAGACAACAACTTTTCTTTTGGTCATGCAGCAGACCTCTTTTGAAAAAAATTGTGGAATAAGGAGACATTTTGTGTTTAAAGTATTTCTCTTTTTGCTGAATTTTATTTTTTCATCAGTAATTATGTATTGAATCTTGATTCATGCTATTTTACCTGCAAAATGGGGTTTACTGGATTCAGCCTGTCCGTCTGTGTACAGGCGTACTGGATGGCTCAGTGGTGAAGGTGTAGAATTCATAAACTGGAGGCCCTGGACTCAATACTCACTGGAGGCGCTGGGTTTTTTGTGGGAGTGTCCTTGGGCAAGACTTCTCAGAGTCGTAGCCTAGTCCTGGTGGAACCCAGGACACACTTGAAAATTTAAGCTGCTGCAGTCATATGACTGAAAAAAATGTTGAAATTGACATAGAATACCATTCAAACAATTAGTCAAACCCTCTCTATGGACCCAGGCTAGCCTAAACAGTCTGCTCAGGCTAACCTTGGTCAAACTTTTTGCTATTGTTAAATTTTGTTCTTGTCAAACAACTGTCCTACCTCTAGATTCAGTCGGTTGTTAGACAAAGTGGAAATTTTATGGACCCATATTTATGTGATGACTTGCCTGGTATGATGCATTATGGAGATTTATGAAACCTCCTTTTTCTAGAGCATGGCTCATATGTGTGATGTAAAGTTGTTCTCACTTTTGCTGTCATTGTTTAGAAACTTTGTACAAGTCATTAACATCAAGTTTGGTAGTCAGGATTCATTTGTTTCTCACCTCTTGATATACTTTTGATAAAGCGTATGCAGGAAAGCACTAAACACATAGATTAGTGCACTGGCCCAAGTGTTATAACTGGAATTATGTTAAAAGAGGCCAAAACACACAACAAACAAAATATAACTTTTTACCATAAACTATAGATGAGCACGACTAACTTCTTGAATGCCTGGCTTTCACCTTTCACCACACAATCCCAAGTTTTAATGACTCTGAGGAATGGGACTTTTGAAAACATTGTGGGAAAAGGAGAAAATGCTCGTAACTAGCATTTACTGCTTTTCCTACAATATTTTCAAAAGCCTTTTTACAGAGGGGATCGGTAAACGGTCAAACCTTTGTTATAGCTGTTACATCATTTTTTTCTGCCCCGCCCGGGTGGCTCAGTGATGAGCGCGTCGGACTCATGACCTGGTGGTTGTGAGTTCAATACCCGGTTGAGGCGAATTTTCTTTCCGGTGTATTTTCGCCTCTCACCTCTGCTGAAGCATGTGAGAAAAGTAGTCGGTGGCTTTGGAAAGAAAGTTGTGTTAGTACTGGTGTGAGAAAGCCAGGAAACACATGTGCGTCACCGACCGCCATGATATGACCTTAGCTGTTAAAGTGGCGTTAAATCCCAATACAACCAACCAACATCATTTTTTTCTAGGTTTAAACTCAACAAAAACAACATCAGAAGCATATCTGAGAGAAGGAATCATAAATACATGTTTAATGTTTAATCCACTTGCATACAATTTTGATTTTCTAGACACCTTTTCTAAATCATTGAATTGAAAAAAGCCACTCCTTTTCATCAAATCATTCGCTGCCAGCAAAATAAAATTGACTATTTCCAAGATGGAAAAGTAGATTTTATTATAAGATGATATTGGTCACAGTTAAGCAGAGGTAGATGCAAGACTAGATTGCTTGATCTGTGCAATCTGATCTTCATCTACAATGTCAGCAAAAGCTTATTAAGTTGCTATTGGCAGTGAAAGAGTTGAAGATTTGTCATTTTTAACAGTGAATGTCATGCATAGCCTGTATGTTAAGGGATAAAGTATATTAAGGGATAAAGTATATTAAGGCATAAATTATGTTAAGGGAAAAAGTATGTTAAGGGATGAAGTCATGGTTCTGAAATTAGCATTAATACCAAAGTTTTCACAATAAACTGCTATAGACAAAGTTATAGGCTGTAGGTATTTATATATTTATTATTGAAATTATGTTTGAGATAATGAAATAAATGTATTGTAGTCTAATGTGTTTGAATTAAGTAAAATTATAGATTAACATTATTCGAGTCTTAACTTCACATTTGTGTCCTCACTTGTATAATTCAGCATTTGAATGTAGGCAGTCAGTTCTGTTCCTATCAGGTTTTTAAAAGCTTTCTCAGACAGTGGTGTACAATGTCATGGTTTTTCATAATGTGCAACATACTGACTCCTGTCATACTCAAATACCTATTGAATTATGTCTGGTGATTCATAGACTGTACATGCAATATGGTAAAAGTTTTCTTCTGCATGGTTCAGTAGTAAAGTGTAGGTTCAACTTCACTCAAGGCACTAGATGTTTTGTGGGAGTGTCCTTGGGCAAGACACTTCAGAGGCCTAGCCAGATGCTGTTGAAACCCAAGACATACCTGAAAATGTGAGTTATTGCCATGGTATGACTGAAATAATGTTGAAACTGGTGGTAAACACCATTCAATCAAAGGTTTGCATGTCTGAGTAGGAGAACACAAAGCTTTGTATCTTTTTCCAGGCTATTTTCTGTACATTTTTAGCTCGACTTTTTTTCAAAGAAAACAAGCCCTGGTGTCGTCATCTGCGTTTTGCAGGAAGTTGACATTTTGTAATGTCTCTGTTATTACTGAAGGTATTTACTTCAAACTTAAGTTATTAACTATTAAAAGGGGAACTTATACAACAGGGGCAGGTAACAATCAAAATATTTTTCAGAGTTATGTGCCTTTTTCGACTTAAAATTTTCACAGAAAATCAAGCACTTGCAGCTGAGTGTTGGCACCAGCATGCTCTTTCTAACCATTGTAGCTTTGAACGAGAATGTAATCCCTTATGTGGACAATATAGATCAAGGATATACTGCACAGAAGTGCAGTCTGATCTTGGATCTACACTGTCCACTTCTTTGTCAGAAATTCTGACAAAACCACCTTTGAAATTGCAATATCTGCATGAACAGTTCTGCCTGAGAACATCTATTTTATGTTTTCAGTTCCACAAGGGTTAAGATGCTGCGCTAGAAATTCTAAAAGCTCTACCTTCATACTAGAAGCACAAAGTTTCCCAAACAAGTTTAAAACATGCAACTTTTTAAAGCATGTGTTCAGTAGTAAAAAATTGGGGTGATAGTCCTCTGTAATACATAAGATATAATTCATGTAGGAAAACTTTATAAATGTAAATATTGTGAGGAAGAGTTTATGATAGATAATGTGAAAACATGTGCATTTTGCATTGCTGCACTTTAACTCTTTACCATACGACAAAATTTCAAACTTCTCCAAATTAAAAGCATTTGCAGATGACAAATCAAAGGTGGCTCAAACAACGGACTTTGTCCCCTACAGGATAGAAAAACATTGTGGAAAAAGGAGAAAATGCTGGTTACCAGCATTTTCTCCTTTTCCCACAATGTTTTCAAAAGCTTTATCTGTTAAAACTGGATTGTGTGGTGAAGAGTTAATGTATGAATAAATATGATGGTATGTGGCCAAAATAGAAATTGCTATTTTCAGCAATTTTTCTTTCGGCCGCAATATTTTCAGAAGTGGTTTGCAGGTGAAAATGTGGTCATAAACTGATAATTTCCATTGAGATAATTTCAGCCTTCATGGTCTCTCCTGTTGCGGATCATGCCATGATTGTCTTGTTTACAATCATCCTCGTAGTATTAGTAGACAAAAAATTGATGGTGCTACAGTAAAGCCTATTTAGGTGGCCGGCCACCTCCACTAAGCAAGCAAACCTGTGTTAAGCATGCATGTACCAAGTCCTTGCAGAAGGCTTTGTTTGTTTGATGTCTAACGCCATTTTCAACATTATATATCACAGCGGCAAGTGCACCTATCTATGCCTCTCGAGAGTTTCTCTTACCAGGACTTTCCACAATATTCTTTCTAAGCCACTAGCTACTTTCTCACATGACCATTGTCAAAACAATGATCAGCCGTGAGAGAGGAAGGAATCCTGTCAAAATGACTATCATCAATCCTCTGTAAGAAATTAGCCAAGCTGCAGATTCAAACCAGCAATCCTGTGGTTTGAAGTGCTGTATGCTACTCCCTGCACTACCAGGCTTGGTTTGGAGAAGGCAAATATGTTTTAATGTACCTGTGCTAAGGAAGCACTTACCTTAGGCAAGCACATTTTTAGTGTCCCTTGGGTAATCACTTGTTTTTATAGGGAAGAATGATGGTTACCAGCATTTTCTCCTTTTTCTATGAAGTTTTCAAAAGTCTTCTTTTCAGACAGGGTTGTGAAATTATAGAATTGTTCAGTAAAGTTATAATTCATCAAGCAAGTATTATAGGTGATCAACCCCAAGACTGGTAGATAAATGAAATGACACTTTCTAGTCAGAAAGAAATACAAATTTATTGCAGTTTTAACACACAAACCACACAAACTGTCAGACAGTACAGATCAAGATAGGATCTCAAATAAGCCAGTCTGATGTACACTTTGATAGTTCTTCATTTTTCCTTTACATGGCTGTTAGATATATATGCAAACTCATAAAAAATATCTATCACAAAAAAGTTTACTCACAAATAATTCACAAAAGTAAATAAATACAAAATATTGTTGAACTACAATTCAAAAACATATGCACACAGTAATGGTTCGTGTAAGTAAATGTGCAAAATATGGTAATCATTTTTAAATAGAAAAACACAATGTTTTAACATGCAGCTGAATATATTGCATCATGAGAGATAACTGCCTATAAACTCTACAGGCATTTGACCATTATCACAGAATTCTGTAGTAGACAACTTTGAAAACACCCTTGTTAAATACTGATTATCAATACGAAACATGGTTTAAGTTTTTACCAAACAACAAAGTACTGACTAGACCTAACTGAAACCATTCACAGACAACAAATTGGATGTTGCTGAAATGATTATTTCCGTCTTCTCTTTCAGGGTCTTTAAAAGTCATCATTGTGCAGTAAAGGGTATGTATGTGAAAACGATGTGGAAAAGGAGAAAATTGCTTGAAACAGGTAATTTTCCCTTTTCCTACAATTATTTTGTGGCAATGATGAATCTTACCTTTTTGTTTGATTTTGAATGGGTAAAAACTGTATGCTAGACATGGTGTTTACCATCTTTACCATGCAAAAAGAGTTTACACCAAAACAGGAAAGCATTTTCAGACAAGAAGTTAGATGTGTCAAATAATTAGGTTCTTCTTTGAAAAGGTAGAAAAACCTTGAGGGTAAAGGACAAATGTTGGTCACAAGCATTTTCTCTTTTTCCCACATGCCTTCTTCCTCGGGGTTGTTAAAACAACAATTTCAATTTCCACCTTTTTTTTTTTTCCAACAGCCTTCTCCCGTAGACTCGTTAAAACTTGAGATTGTTTGATACAGGGTTAAAACATTTAATATTACAGTTTAACCCTTTCCCAAATGACAAGTTTTAGACTCTTCCAAACTGAAAGAGTTTGCAGACGACAATGTTAAATTCTATAAAAGCGGCAGAATGTTCTCCAATAGGGTAGAAAACATTGTGGGAAAAGGAGAAATTGCTCGTTACGAGCAATTTCTCCTTTTCCCACTGTGTTTTCAAAAGACTTGTACTGCAGACATGTAAAAACACAGGTTTGTTTGGGAAGGGGTTAATGTCATTGAGCATGTAATTTACTTAAAAATACTTAATAGCTGCATCAATTTGAAATTTAACACTGGTACATGTAGATCTATATATTCCAAAGATTTCTAATTTTAGCGGCATACATGCTTGCCTTTCAAAATCTTCTGAACTACCTAATTCTAATTTTCCATTCAAAGAGCACAAACTAGTACACAAATCTGCATTTTATTGTACAAGTATATACCCATAGAAAATAAAACAATGTGACACATCTTTTCTATTAGCGGGACAGTTAGGCCTTCTAGGTATGGACGGTATTTTCTAATACTGTAAAAAAAATACAATATATATATCACTTTTTGTACAGAGGGAAAATATTACAGGAGAGTATTGCATAAAGAACAGTTAAAAACATTCCTATGCAGAAAAAACAGTTGTTTCTGACAATAAAAAAATTTATTAGAGCAGTCTATGCATGCAATCTGTAGAATTTATTATGATGTCTTAACATGTGCTCAGTAAAATATAAAGACATTTTTTCTTTTTTGAAAAAGGCTGTTCATACACAATTTGAAAAAAGTATGCTTAAATCTATGTGCCACATTTTGCTTTAATCTCCTGCAGAATTATTTCTCAATGTGATATAGGTGGTAGGGGAAAGAGCCAAACATAAGCTTTGGCTCATAAGACTATAAAACATAGGGATGTTTGATTCTCTCAAGTTGTATTTTATCTATGTCTCCTGCTTACGGTATCTAGCTCTATTATCAATATCATTTCAGTCATATTGCGGTACACAGTGCACCTATCCATGCATTTCTGGAGGTTCTTCCACTAATGCCTTAAGTGAGAAAGTCCATCTTAATAGGTCCTGACAATGTAATTTTACATTTTACAGAAAAAGCAAAATATCTTATTGTTTAGGTCTGTTTTACCAAACAATCCCAAATTTTACGAAACCTAAGAAACAAAGGCTCTTAAAAACATTGTGGGAAAAGGAGAATATGCTGGCTACTAGTCTTTTTCTTCTATTTCCACTATGTTGTCAACCTTTCCCAAAAAACTGAATTTTTCAGTCATATTTATTTTGTTGTCTGTAATTGCTTTCAATTTGGACAAGTCTAAAATTTTGTCGTTTTGTAAAGAGTTGAACCACCAAACACTTTATCTATACCTCTGATACATTTCACATTACTGGCTGCAGTCAACCTTTTTCAAACTTGTGGCAAAACACTGAAGAAAACATGATTACATAAGGACAATTCATTCATACTAAGCAACTTTCCTTGTGCCATAATGGTTTCATGCATATTCAAATAAAAATACTAGTTCATGTACATTACCTCTATTTTACGAAGATAGTTTCAATGTTGTCTACTGCAAGTTGATTTTAAGGGGTGATGAGTTAACCCCTTTCAATCCATCGGGTGATGTAATAAGCTTTTGACTGGATAGATCAAGTTCAGACTGCAAAGAATCTATGACAATAAAAACTGTTGATTTGCATTTCTGATTGGCAAATAGATGAATAGATGAATAGCGTTTTAAGGCCCGTCGACAACTTAGGTCATATTGGGCACACTTACTTAGTAAACAATAATGCGAGGTGAAAATAACATACATGTGCAACAACATAAGACAAAAATGAGGAATGGACGAAACACAAAATGATGCCCCTTTTGTCGCCTTTTACGACATGCATGCTGTCACTTTTGTTCCGCCAGATGAAATGGCAGATGTGACGATCGCGGGACTGCAGTGGTTTATTCTTATACCCCCGATTAAACCACACGGGGTCCCACAGGCCAATTGATTCCCATTCCAAACCCTATTTACATCGAGAAAAAAATACAGGATTTGGAATAAGAACTACCCAGCCTGCTGCAATCCTACGAATTACGAGGAAAGCAGCCGTTTGTCTCTAATTCTAGTCGCCTTCTACGACATGCCATAGAGAAAGGCCGAGGTCCTATTCTATAAATTAAAAAAAACCCGGGACCCCACGGGGATCTGATTGGCAAAGACAGGATGTAATGAATACAAATTTGATGAGAAGATGTAGAGTAAGATTACCATGATGGTCATCAAAATAAAAACAATATGAGCCATGCTCTGTGAACAGGGGTTTTAATGCATTTGCAAAGATATTGACCCAGGTCAACGAGCACGGGGTCAAAACTTTCTGCTAATGGTCAATTTCTGCTTGTCCAAGGAACAGTCTACCTCAGAATTTAGTTGGATGTTAGACAAAATGGATTATCTATGCATTATAATGCATTACGGAGATGCATTACTTGTGAAAACCCCTATTATTCCAGTGCATGGCTCAATTATTTCAAATACTGTCTTGCTTTATGACACAAATTTACATAAATAATTGCATAATGTTATACAGAAACATGTAAATGACTACCAAACTCTTAAACATATGTGTATAAACTTTCTAATAAGGTAAACCTTGATTATATATCTTTTAAAAAGATTTTGAGCTCAAGAGAAATGGTTTATGACATTTTCCATCATGTTTCGTCTATCTAAATTCTCTACAGTGCTCCACAGACCTTTACACCCTAAGCAAAATTTTAAATCATATGTGACCCGTCACGCAAGAAGGAACCATCTGGGAATTCCGTACATCAATTAGATGAAAACAGATCAACGATAGTGCAGGTCAATTTAAGTTGATAGTTCAAAAATAATTGTATAACAACGTAGACTGACCACTTTTCATACAGAAAATATCATAAAAGCGAAAAGTGTCGACCCTGGTCAGCCTACGCAATCCGCGCAGTCTGACCAGGGTTGACACTTTTCGCAGTTCCCAGATGGTCCCTTTTTGCGTGACGGGTCACATATCTTATGAGCCATGCTCTTGCAAAAGGGGTTTTAATGCATCTATGTGACACATTATATCAAGCAAGTCATCACATAATTATTAATCTATTTTGTCAAGCAACCAACTGAATCCTGAAGTAGTATTGTCCTTTGACATGCAGAAAATTTTCCAAAAGCAAAAAGTTTTGACCCAGCTCAGCCATGCTTTAAACCCCCTTTTAACAGAGCAAGGCTCATATAACAAAATACAAGAACTAACTATCTATATAAACTTATGATTTTTTTCAACCCTTTCCTAAGGTTTCCTGAGGGCTCTGATGTTCCAACAACCCCAATGACGAAGCAATTCAAAATCCTTGTGGGAGAAGAAGAGGAAAATGCTTGCTAACTAGGATTTTTTTTTTTCTTTTCGAACACTGTTTTCTACAAAAACAATGTGATTTAACCCTTTACCACACAACCCTGAATTATAACGACCCTGAAAAAGAAGGCTTTAGAGAAAATTGTGGGAAAAGGAGAAAATGCTAGTAACCAGCATTTTCTCCTTTTCCCACAATGTTTTTTATCTATTCAAGCGCAAATACTCTCTTATGAAAACATTTGAATTATCGTCTATGAATTCCTTCCACATGGACAAGTCTAAAATTTTGCTGTGTGGTAAAGAGTTCAACAACATTAAATTCATCATCTACAACTGCTTTCAATATGGATGAGCCAAGCCGTGTAACACACAGGACTTGAAACCAGGATTGTTTGGTATAGCGTTCTACTTTTCTTTCAAACATTTCAACATGAAGTCACTTGTACAACAACATATGATATTATAAATAGTCTGTGAGGTAATGGGTTTAACTCTTCATCAAGCGACAAAATTTTTGACTCATCCAAATTCAAAGGATTTGCAGACAACAAATCAAGTATGACTAAATTAATGGAATTCCTTATTGAAATGGAAGACCTAGAAAACATTATGGGACAACGAGAAAATGCTGGTTACCACCATTTTCTCCTTTTCCAACAATTTTTTCAACAGCTTTGTTCACCAGGGTAATTTAAACTTTGCATTGTGTGGTAAAGGGTTACACAGAATCTTATAAATCCTGGACTCTGGGATCTTTGGGAAAGCTGACTTGTTGAACTCCTGCTCTTGTTAGAATCTCATTGATAGAGGCGTGGTCAGCTTGATGTTTGTCTAGGTGTGTGTAATGTACAACTTCACCTGCAGAAAAAAATCATCTTCATTTCTTATCGTAACTTGTTGTCTTCTCTTGTTACCCTGTATAGACTACATTTTTGGGCTTGAAGCAAGCCACTTTTGAAAACATGTTAGCAAAATGTGAAATTTTTCATCAGAATGAGTAATTTCTCCTTCCAACACATTTTCACCAAATTTCATACTAGTCCATATTAAAAGCATTTGCAGCATCAAATTAGATGTGGCTCAAATAATGGGATTTGTTTGTAAAAGGTCAGAAAGCATTACAGGAAAAGAAGAAAATGCTGATTACCAGCATTTTTTCCTTTTCCCACAAAGTTTTTGAAAGATTTCTTCCTCCGCATTTGTTTTGCCCTTTACAATACAATCTGAAGTTTTCAAGACCTTGAACAAGAATCCTTTTGAAAACATTGTGGGAATAGGAGAAAAGGCTGATAACCAGCATATTCTCCTTTCCCTGCAATAGTATTTTTTGTTTCCTTCAAAAAGGAAATTTCAATTTTACAGTCACATTTACCTTGTCATCCGCAAATGCTTTAACTCTTTACCACACGAGAAAAATGTGGACTTGTCCACATTGAAAGCATTTGCATACGACAATTTGAATCTGACTCAAGTGAGGAAACTTGCCTTTGATGGGGTAGAAAAGATTGTGGGAAAAGGAGAAAATGCTGGTAACCAGCATTTTCTCCTTTTCCCACAATGTCTTTGTAAGGCAGTAGGTTAAGAGATAACCTTGATTCCTACATGAAATGACCCTGACATACCTGGTCCCATAATAAATGTTCCGCCTTGCTGTTTGACATCACCTCTCCATTCCTGCACCTTCATTATCTTCCAAACGCCACTCAAAAACCCCATGAAGGAGCCCTGTTTAACATGTTTGCTCTCTGAAAATTAACAACATTATACCAGTATCAACTTTTGTAGTTTGGCTGAACCATGATTAAAATTAATGACATTCATTCATAAAAAATCTTTGTAGTCTATCAAAATATGCAATATTTTGAAAATACAGCTCTACTCAACACCTCTTGAAACAAATTTGCAAAATCATTTTGGCAAAAGCAAAAATTGTTTGTTACAAGCAACAAGTATTCATGCAAATAAATCTCAATTCATACAAAAACCATTTGTCTGCTGGAAATATTTTTCAGAAATACAGAAAGAAAAATGTCTTTTTAGCAACTGCTTCTTTTCTCACGTTTTACTGTCAAAAGGTATAATATGGTAGGACATACAAAGTTGTATTTTTTTTATAATGGGATGGGTTACAAAAATAATAGAATTATTTACTTACTTGAAGTATCTACTGGTTCATACGCTGTGCTGAGATTTAAAGCTGTGTATATTTCTCTGTCTGGATCACAATACAAGGAATACTGTAAACCTGTCTCTTTCCTGAATTCCTGTAGGAAAAATAACAGCAAGTAAAAATTTGATAATAAAATTATCATCAGGAACACACCTGCCAAACAACAACAAGTAATATCGCTGAGTACTGGGGATGAGTCTTGTCATTTACCTTTGTCAGCTTCTCTAAAATTCTTGATAAGGCATGGGCAAGGTGATATTTTCACTGTAAAAATCTATTTTCAAATGTAAAGAAGTTGCCAAAGAAACTGAGGATAAGAAAATGCTGCTAAAAGGTTCTCATAGGTAATCTGAAAAAAATCTTTGAATCCTGAAGTTCTTCTTTCATCAAAAACAAAATAAATTGCATTGTCAAGTTCATTTTTTTTCTTTAGTTTTTGCTTTTTTGCAATCTATTTGTATGTTGGTGTACGACAAAAGGTTATACCCATAATTTTATGGTTTGTCCACAGACAGATCCCATCATTTTGGCCACATTTTATTTGTTGTCTGCAAATGTTGTCAGAATGGAATAGTCTAAATTATCTAGGCAAGAGTACAGAGACTATTCAATCTTACTTACAGGGATACAGTGATAAGGAGCAGGACCAATTACAACCAATCGAATACCAGCTGCTTGTAGGTACTCAAGTGGAATTGCAGCTATGTCCTCCACATAATCTTTTGTAATGTAATCTAAAAAATGCTGGAAGCAAAGGAAAAAGAGTCAAATAAGGCAGCAAATTTAAGAAATACAAAGAAAAACAATTAGTTGATTGAATGATGTTTTATGCCACTTTCAACATTACTTCAGTCATGTCACTGTGACAGCTCATATATTCATGTATTTCTTTGATTTCACCTGTGCTAGGCCAAGTCTCTGAAGTGTCTTGCCCAAGGACACTCTACAGAAAAAAACAGTGGATTCAGTGTGGCTTGAACGCGGGGCCTTTGGGTCATGACTCCTATCCTTTACCAGAGCCACACAGGAACCCCTATTTGAAAAAACTACGAGCACTGCATGTGGATGTTAATGCTGCAGTTGCTTTTGCAGTCTTAGTCAAAAAAGGGACATGACTGTGTCAAAAATATTTCAAAAGTCACTTTCATTTTTGGCATAGGTGCCCCTTTTAACAGTTAACAACTAGCTCAAGTTTGAAGGTAATATCTTTAGTTATGACAGACATACCAGGAAATGTCAGTTTTTGCATTATGACAACGCAGACAACAGCATGGGTATACTTTCTTTGAAAAGCACCTGTAGCTGGAAATGCTAAGCTAATTGTCAACAATATATATGCAGTGCTGTGTTACAATAATTTAGCATACTGGTCTATCTCACAGACAGATATAAATGTAAAGTTTGTTTTTTAAATATGGGGACACTTATACTGCCTTGCTAAAGAGCTACGTTTTGTAGTGACATGGTAGAGCATCTGTCTTGGGTTCTAAAGGTCCTGGATTCAATCCACACCTTGGGAGGTTATATGTCAGAACTGTTGCAATACACAAGGTCCACTTAACGTATTATCAAACAAGTCCATTGGCACCCACTATAAAAAACCCACATAGTTGTGAAATAGAGTAAAAATGCTTGAAGGATTCATAGACAAATCTTCAATACTTCATATGGCTGGGGAATATGCAGTATACTGGTCTGTCCCACAGATAAATTTAAATGTATAGCCTGTGTTTGTATCAGGGGACACTTTTACTGCTTTGCTATAGAGCTAGCTTTTGTAGCACAGTTTGCCTTGGGACCTTGAAGTCCTTGGGAGGTTATCGGTCAGAACTGTTGCAATACTCCTGATCCACTTAAATCCTTACCAAACAACAAAATTTCAGCCTTCCCCAAATTGAAAGCATTTGCAGATGACAAAATAAGGATGTCCCATAAGTTGAACTTGGGTTTTTGGATGGTAGAAAATATTGTGGAAAAGAAGAAAATGCTGGTAGCAAGCATCTTCTCCTGTTCTCACAATAATTTGAAATAGTGTCTTCCTCGTGGCCATCAAAACTTGGTGATTGAGTGGTATATGGTTAAAAAAAGGTCAAAATCTACTTTGATGAAATCTCTCTCTCTCTCCTCCCAAGTTTCTTCAAAACCTATAAAAGTGGTAAATGGAAACAATAGACAAATTCTTACCCTAACAAAAACAATGATTGTTTTCTGGTGTTTGTAAATGTCTCCAAATCTAATTTTGTTTCCCTGACCGTCGAAGACAATTTTGTCCCTAACTTTACTAAAGTTCACTGAATATTCAGGTTCCTCTGTTCTTGACATTTTCAGTTCATCTACCTCTTCAATCTTTTCCTCCTCGGGTTCCTTAATATCATCTTGTTCGTCAGCCATTATCAAAATACAAAAGTGTCAACTACAACCATCGAAATTATATCACAGAATGAAGGAATGAATCCTTGTCTACTTTAAACACGAAATGACATGCCAGTTCCACCGGAAGTAGCAGATGAGACCAAGGGAGATCACTACGATAAACTTCAATTTAGAAAAAAATCCATTTGAATTGACTTTTTTTTCTGTTCCTAGAGAAAAAACTATCCCGACAGATAAACAAATTGAAAAATAGATTGCAAAATGAATTTGTATAAACAGTGATATGAACATTTATCCAGATTGTAATGTAGTCAAGGTCTACCACAACAACAACCATTTGTTTACCATAGCAACGAAACGCTTGCTTAGAAAAATGATTGTTCCTTGCACAGGTGCTGATGCGTGACCATTCTGCGTAAAGGAAGAAAAACTCAAAGTTTATCCAAGACTGTTTAATTCAAATCCTTAAAATTCCTCACGAATAAGTAGGCATAATACTAAACTGTGTATAATTTAGAATATAGACAGGTACTTCATTGAGACAGGGTCAGTGAACCTTTGAGAGAGAGAGAGAGAGAGAGAGTGTGGTGTGTGTGAGAGACAGAGGGGGGAGGGAGGGATGAGAGTGAGAGAGCCTATAGATTCAAATAGGAGTGGACAGGTAAACCTTTCAGAAAGAGAAGAGTGAGAGTGAGCGAGACAAACAGGTCTACGTAAGATGCGGGGAGGCAGTTCAAATGAAACTGGACTGGTAAACCTTTCAGAAACAGAAAGTGATATTCTTCATACATTGAATCTCTGCTATAGTTCTGAGTCAACCTGGAGCAAGGCAGTGCACAATGTTGTCCTTCATCCAAGTATCCTGGAAATGTACAGGCTGTATTCAGCAATGACAGCACTGGCAAACATTTAACGAAGTGAGAGTTAGAGGGCATATCTTAATGGGATAGGACTGTTGAACTTTGAGAGAGAGAGAGAGAGAGAGCTTATTTAAATGGAATAGGACTGTTTAACCTTTAAGAGAGAGAGAGAAAGTTTTATTATTTTATATATATGGCATCCCACTATATAACTGACAAGAATCAAGGCATGCATCAAACTGCCCTACAAAATGGAAATGTACAGGCTCTATAAGGCCCTAGAACAAGTGGCTCTAATGGACCTTAATCATTCAAGTGAGCTTGTGACCTAACGTTCAACTAAAGCTGACCATTATGACTTATTCCAGATTATGATCAGTACAAACTTTCTGACATAGTTTTACAAATACAGGGTAGAAAAAGCTTAATCAATTTTTCATTTAAAGATACCCATTTACTCATTTTAGCCGAATGTAGAAATGTGTTTAAATCAATAAATTAGCAATATCTATAGCCCAAAAGAATGAAAAGAAGTTTCAGATTTGTTATTTGAAACGGATTTTGGTTGGGAGAAAATTACGGCGGGTCAAAATTGTAAACAATGGGGGAGTGTATCACTACAGTCATTTACACACCCCATCTAAAAATAGAAAGCTAGACTACTTGTTGTTTCAACATGGAAAATGGCGCACTCGTCTATTTGTAGGATCATGGGTTTTCTCCTTCTTTCGGCAATCCAAAATTGCTAAATATTAATGTGCACATACGAAATTTACATTACTAGTGTCTTTAAAATCATTCCACTTCACTCTCGATATAAAATTCTAACATCCTTGAGTAAATTGCTGTTGGGTTCTTGTGACATAGATTGTTGTGGCAGTAGACCTGTGTAGTGTATCTCGGCTCCACTACCTTGCCAGTTACATGAATGCAAGGCCAAGGTCGTACACAATCATGTGAGAAGCATAATGTGGTATCCTCAATTGAACAAGTGGATAGGAGCCAAGTCCAAAATTACATTTTCTATCCATCGTAATCTATGCAATCTCGTAACTGCCAGGTGTAATATTTGTCATGAAGCCACAAGAATGACTATAGTTTGATAAAATATTGAAGAAATTGGTTAAATTTGGCATAAAATGAGTAAATGGGTATCTTTAAGATTCAAGCGAAGTGACTTTTTGACAAAGACATCTGTATCCAATCTTATCTGCAGTATTATCAGCAGGATCCTGAAGTGTGCACATGACAGCAATAATAATTGAGCTGCCCTCTAGCACGGGGAGTTTAATGCACCTCCATGATGCATTATACCAATCGAGTCATCACATAATTATGGAACTATAAAATTCCTCTGTCTGAAAACCCCCTGTATCATGATGTAGAATGGTCCATTGACATGCAAAAAATTTACAAATTTGTGCAGGCTGTGCAGGCTGACTGGATCAATAATTTTTGCATTAAATCTTCCTTTCACAGAGCATGAGTCATATTTAATTAGAATTCGCATTTGGAAATTTTACAGGTGAAGAGAAGCAGGGGCTTGAACAGAAACCTGGTAGCTTCACTAAAAATCTAAAAAATCATTTTGGCTTCATGTTTTTGTTTCAGATTTATCAAAGATGTAACTCTGGCAAACATTCCAATTATGCTTTATCAGTTCTGGTAACAAAAATGTGGCGTCAGATCTCAACTAGCAAAGGAATTGCCAAGTTTAAGTCATTAACCTGACCACATCCTCGGTGACCCAGTTTCGATTCATTCTGTAATCGCCCCTGGGTTATTTCGCTGGCGTTTACTCGTTCTCATGAATTATTCATGAAGCATTTTGATTGGTGATCTCAGTTTTTCTTTGAGAAAATTTAAACTTTTTTTATCACAAATACTCCGTCATTTCTGTTTTTTACTTGTCGATATCCAATCACATCATTCGTTGCAAATCAAGCTTAGCGATACTTTAAATATGGTGGCGCCCATCAACACCACAATCGAGAAGCGTTTAAAAGAGATTTTTGGCATAACACCAAAAGATTGTCAGTTAAAATTGTACACAAAGATCGATAGTGTCGTCCCTATATTGCAGAATGGCATATTTCACAGGAGACAAGCACGCCGACGGCCACCATATTTGTTGACAACCTCGGGTTTTTTCCAGAGTTATTTTCAGTAACGGAAGAAATGAAATAATCCTCTCTACAAGAGACTATCATCATGTTATCGATGTTTCGATTGGCTATTAGGGTACTTCCCGACCATATGAATATTCATAAGAAATGATTTGCTAGTCAATTTTCCCAGGGGTGATGCATGGAGAGTAACGTAATGCTTCAAACCTGGGTTCTGAGGATGCCTGACCAAGGCTAACAACAAAAGGCACAAGTCTGAAATATAATTTAGCAAATCATTCTTAGTTTCACAAAGTTGGACCAAAATGTGGGGTTTGGAGAGGTCAATTTTCCATGATTTGACCATGTGAGTCACTTATTTAACCTTTTGCTACACAATCCTGTCTTTAAACGACTCTGGGGTAAGATCCTTTTAAAACATTGCGGAAAAAGGAGAAAATGTTGGTCACCAGCATTTTCTCCTTTTCCCAAGATGTTTTCCCTTCATAGAGTAATGTTATCATTTAATTTACATTTAATCTATTGTCTGAGAATGCTTGCAATATGGACAAGTCTACTAATTTGTTGTCTGGTAATGAGTTAATCATTTCTTCATTCACTTTAGACATGTTATTGAGACATCAATACTAAATTCAATTAAACTCAGGCAAATCAGCATTCTTAACTTTGTTTTCAAGTGCATGTCTCGGGATCATTCTGATTCTGTAGTCATTTTGGCCAGAGACTGCATAACACTTTTAGCTCTTTATCAGACAACAAAAATTTGGATGCATCCCAATTGAAAGCATTCGGGAACAACAAAGGTAGGGAAAGTTTAGAAAACAATGTTGGAAAAGGAGAAAATGCTGGTAAATAGCAGTTTCTCCTTTCAACAAAATGTTTTTTTCAAAAGCCTTTTTGCCTCAGGGTCTTTAAAATACAGGATTGTTTGATAAGGGATAACAGAGCAATAAAAAAAAAGGACTATTGATATAAGGGTATCAGAACCGGTAAGTAGTATCTTTCAACACAAGTAAAATCATCATTTTTGGGGAAAAAATCAATTTATCTCTTCACCAAACAGTTCTGTGTTTTAACCCTCTACCACACAATCCCAAATTTTAATGATCTATAGAAAGAAAGCTTTCTAAAACACTGTTGGAAAAGGAAAAATTGTCAACTGGTAAGGAGTTACCAACCCTCAAATTGAAAGCTTTTTAGTACATAAACTGAAATATAGAAAGTACTGGTAACTAGTATTTTCTCATTTTACCACAATGTTATCTACCTTTGCAGAGACAAATCTCTACATTTGAGGTATATTTTATTTGTCATCTGCAATTGCTTTCTATAATTCTATAATTTTGTTTTCAAGTCAATGTTTAAAACAATACCAATAACAAATGTTTTTATCATAGAGAAAGACTGTCAATCAAAAGTACATGTATATCACAAGAGCACCACATGGGAGTGACAGTTCTTGGCCAGTAAAAATTCTACATAGACAATGGGGGCATAACTTTTAGCATGTGTTCATTTTTTGATAGTTTCAAGCAAACATTTTCAGAAATAATAAAGATATGAGAAAATGTCAAAGTTTTTGCACAATGATGACACAGACAAGGTCATGACAATACCTTGACATTTTCTATGAAAACAACCAAGACAAAACCATAAAGCCTAAGTATACCACAAGATACTAAGCAAACATTAAGAAAGAGTCAAAAACATGTTGACACTGTATCATTTAATTTCAAAGACTTGTTATTCAATAATAAATAAAAAGTTGAAATAAATGTAAATTAGAAACAGTGTAAAACATGGACGGAAATATGGTCATCAAAGACGGGACATTTCTTGTATTTTCATTTTCAAAGCATCATCTTACAAGTAACCATCAGATGTTTGATGTCAATAATAAGCCTTCAAAATGCCTTTCACAACCAAGTTTACTTTTGCAGCCAGTGTAGATCAAGATCAGACCACATAATATGTAATCTGCCTGCTTTGCTGAGATACTCTGGACAAAAGAAACCTTAAAATTGCAATTACGAGTGTATAGCTAAAAGTTTGTGGACAAAAGCTATAACTTTTATATTGCTTATCCAAATAGCTTGGTTTAACATCTTGTAGAAAAAATATTCCCAGCAATATCCTCTAAATAATTGTATTGTGAAATAAATATTACATGATTGGTGGTCACTATGGTAACCCATAGTTGACATTACCAGCACAGGTCACTGAAATCGTTTGCACTTGTATTTATTCCATCAATATAATAGCCCAAGATATGCATAATTGGCGAGCAACGCAATGATAATAATATTACTTCAGTTTTTTAACATGACAACAAATTCTGTTGAAGTGGGCTATCTAGTTATGAATTTATTCAATTATGAAAAACGGACATCTTTTTATTGCTGAGAAAAAATGATGCCCAGAGATAAGCTGAAAACCAGGTCTAACATACAATACTGTGTGAATTTTGATAAGATGCCAGTTTAAACCATAAAAATGATGAAAACTGCTTCTAGAAAACAGTTGCCAGATCGCTCATATACAAGTGGCACAAAAGGTATAGTGAGGGAAGTGAAACGGTTTGTGACGATAAGAGAAGCAGTCATCCGGTCTCACGTCATAGGGAAAGTGACCTTGAACTGGTCAGATGCATGCTAAGTGAAGGCTGGCACTACACTGTACACAATGATGAATGACTTTGATGAGCTTCAGACAACAACTCAGGCTTTGTTGTACAGTTATAGTTCAGACTGGTTTTGCAGTGTTTTCTAGGCATGGGTTGAGCCGCATCGCCATTGTGAAAATTTCAAGAAATAGTGACATTAACGTCGTTATTCATAATGTAAGCCCCGCCGCTGCGTGTATGGTCATGTTTGTTATATGTACGTAATTTATTTTCTGTTAATTGTATCATCTTGCAATTTCTTGTGAATATCTGATTATGATTTTGTTAAATGATGTGAAAAAAGTATCAGTGAAGCTAAAATGATGTCGTTTAAATGGCGTACATTCACAAACTGTTTAAATGGTGTTTGTCCACAAACTTTTGGGTATATTCTCGTATTTGGTTCTCATTACTAGACTGAAAATGTCTGTTTAGTTTGTTTAGTGTTCTAAAGGTGTTCAAACAACCCTTCTTGTAGTTATACTTACATTATAAGGAATGCACTCTAGGTATAAACAAAGACATGAATAACTTGAATGAGATTAGAAATCTGAACCAGGTCATAAAAAAAAAAAATATCAGAAAATAAATAATTGCCATTCTACTGTACTAACAAGCAATAAAGTCATTAATCACACTTGTTATATATTTCAGGAATTACTGAAATGAATAACTGGGATTTGGTGTGGCTCCGCACCAGGTTCCGATGAATTTTAACACATCCTGAAGGTCTGGACTATGAGAAACCTGAAATAAAGGAAAATTTGCTTGATCCTTTACTAAAAAATATTTTCTCTGATTCCCACAAAGTTTTCAACCTATTTCAAAGAATAAATCCCATTGTTTGAGCAACATTCTATTTGTCATAAACAGTTGTTTTCAATATGCGCTAGGCTTAATTTTGTCATCTGGTTATGAGTTCAACCTTCAACATGCAAGGTAAATGCATATGCATTTTGAACCCAGTTTTCAAATGCTTTCACTGATGTCGAGAAAGATGAGAAGCTTCAGTTCTAATACTTCATTTGGGATATCTTCATCTTCATATCTTTCTTATTTGATTTTACTGCTTTTTACCTGTATTACTGTTGAATTAAATACTTTTAAACTATTAGCTACTTTAAACATCTCTTAAGCATAAAAAAGAAATCTAAACCATTATGACAAAAGGGAGATATGTTATCTCCATTTGCTACACTTGTTTACATGATCATCTTGACAGTTGAGATTTATCTATACTTTTCTAGTCTTTTCAAAGTCTACGTAGGGAGTGATACATTAATAGCTTGACAGAACTCTTTATTTTACAATGTCTTGAACCTTTCAGTGCCTTGGCAAAAAACATGGGCTTTTGCAGATGGCATAGATGAAGTTCTGACTGCACAAAAAGTGCAGTCTGATCTTGGATCTTTACTGCCTGCTTGTTTAGTAATGCCTATAAGATTATAGCTGCCTCATTTTCTGTGGAATTCTTTTTCAGCTGTCAAAACAGACTGCATTTATGCATTTGGCGCTGAAAGAGTTAATAAGTACCTTTGTTGCCAGCTTACCTTTGTTGCCATGAGATACTTATTCCAGTCATCTTTGTTGGCTACTTTTCCAGGAGCTTTAAACTCCATCTTGTTTCTTAGCACAGGATAACCTGAAAGAAAGAGAAGAACCCTGAGAACATTAAAACAAATCAAGCTCACCAGTACTTCTAAATGTCATTCTGCCTCTAAACTCTAAGGTAAGTTATCTGATTGGCAGAAATGTTCTGTCTCAGCCAATCAAATGCTGGTGTTGGAATTTAGAATCATAATTTCATTTTAAATGGTCCGTGGATATACCCCTAGACTGCACAGAATGTGCAGCCTGATCCTGGATCTACACTGTTTGCTTACTCTTTGCTTAATTGTAGGAAAAAGCAAACTTTAAATTCCACTATTAATTGTGTTTACTTTTTTTTTTCTTTTTTTCCCAGGGAAATTTTTCCTTTTAATTTACCCTAAAAGGAATACACTTGAGTAAAAAATTTTCCAAACTAATCTTTGGCTAATTTAGCTTCATTGAAAATACAAAACTTTTCTTTTAACAAATTACCGTTGACAATCTTACTTTCATCCTGCATCTATTTTTGCTAACTTAGCAGAAGGTAGAGAAAATACTAATACTGAGCAGTTTTCTTCTTTTGTCACATTGATTTCACAATTTTTTCACAATTCTGATGTTCAACCGTGTTGATTATCTACTTAGGAATACCACTGACAAATTAAATCAATACTATATATACACTATTTTCAGATAAACAAGCAATTTCATTGAAATGATATATCCCGCCGAAAAAATTTACTCGACCGCGTAACTTAAAATCACTCCCAGTCGGCCATTTTGCATCAAATAAAAACAAAAATATTCGCGGAATGGGTTATTGTACACACATATAACATTTCACGAAATTCTGTCCAATGGTATTGGAGATATTCTCCCGGACGGACGCAAGGATGGACCCAAAAAAACTATATCCCTCCGCCTTCGGCAGGGGATAACTACAAAACATTACAAATGATTAAAAGGAAAAACATGTACATACAACAGAGATGAACATCACCCACAAGACTGATAAAGAAAATCCTTATGTGTAAAAAATTGATAGTAACAAGCAACAGCTTTTTCTCTCCAGTTTTTATGCTATTATGGGCTCAGAGTCGTGTTTATATTTCAATGGTTTAAATCTTTCACTACTGAATAAATAAACTGCATTTTCTCAAAGGCTAAAAATACATTTCCTCTGTGAGATCAAGAGACGGTTCGGTCATAATCTAGAACATAGCAGTGGACAGAGTAGATCAGAGATCAGACTGCATGTTTTGTGCAGCCTAATCTTGATCTACACTGTCCACAAAAGCCTCTGGCGTCGTCTATAGTATGGAAAGAGTCAAGATCAACAGACCTGTAATAACACATGGTAAGGACTTGACCCCTGAGTCAGGGGCCACCAGTGATGCTTCATAACATCCTCTCTCATCTTTAGGCAGAATCTGTTCAATCTGCTGGTCCATGGAGACAGCCAAAACCCATTCTCTGATCTCCTCATGCTGGTGAGACTGTAAGTTAGACAGACATGCGTGAGTTACACATAAATGTAGATTCACTATATAGAGAATGATGAACACTGTATATCCATCACAAAAAGGGAAACTACAAGAATAATCTTTTGCATTTTTTTTATATCAATCACTGTATCATTATCAATATGTTTTTGTTTAGTTTTTTGCACTATCCTGTAAAAGGGTAAAATTGCATTGAAAGACATTAAACAAGAAATTGAACTCTTCACCACATGACAGATTTTTAGTCTTGTCCAAATTGAAAACATTAGCAGCTAACAAAATATCTGTGGTTCAGATGGCAGAGTGTCTTCAAAAAGGTATACCGGTAATACATTGTGGGAAAAGGAATAAACGCTAGCTAAGATCATGTTCTCCTTTTTTTCACAATGTTTTAAAAGCTATCTTCCTACTGAACGTTTAACCATGGAATTGTTTGGTAAAGGATTAAAATGTGCATAGAAACAAATACAGAGAGATGTGGCTTCTTTGGAACAGGAATTTCAAAGGAATGTCAGCTTCCTGAAAATCACACTATTCTAAATGCTGATATATTATATTTCATGTGTCTATTTTTAGAAATGTTATGGGTAAAGAAATGTCGTAATTTAAGCTGGGGGGAATTATTTCCCCATCACAGTGAATATTTTCCTCCTGCCGAAAATCTGGAACTACTTTTTTAAGTTTTTTAAGTTCTTAAGTTTTAAAAGTGGCATTCGTTGACAAAATAATCAGAGGAAATATAATATATAATTTATTTCATCAGCTTGTGGTTAATATGGGGAAATATTTGCCTCAAAAGGGAAAGGTCCGCGAAAATAACTCGTGCCTTACGACACTCGTTATTTTCGCATACCTTTCCCTTTTTCAGCAAATATTTCCCCATATTAACAACAAGCTGATGAAATAAACTCTATTTCTTTAACACTTTACCAAACAATCCAGAGTTTTAATGACCCTGTTGGAAATGCCTTTTGCAAACTTTATGGAACAAGAGCACTGCATCTGGGTGCCAATGCTCAGCTGCACTTGCTTGATTTTCAATGTAAATTCCAAGTCGAAAAAAGGGACATAAATATAAAAATACTTTGATGGTTATCTGCCCTTATTGTATAGATTCCCCTTTTGATAGTGAACAACTTGTTCAAGGCTAAAGTAAATATCTTCAGTAATGAAAGAGACATTATAAAATGTCGAAGTTTTTGAACATGTCAAAGTTTTTGCAAGACAAAGCAGACAACGATGACGACACAGACAATGCCAGGGTTTCCATGATACCTCGCCCAGCTAAAAAGGAGAAAATGTTGGTATCCAGCAAGTTCTCCTTTTCCAACAATGCTTTCTACCCTTTCAAAGTTATGTACTAATACCTGGACCACATTTAATTTTTCATCTGCAAATGCTTTCAATTTGGACAAGCCTAAAATTTATTTGTCTGGTTAGATTAAGATTATCAAGAACATTGTTTGGTAAAGGTTAAAAATTATTATTTCATGCTTTCCGGTAGGTTATTGAGAAATATCGGTGAAATATTTTTCAATATTTCATGGTTACGACCAGTGAAAGTACCGATTTTTATATTCTTACTCTTCAATTGAAGGCAGAAACAGTTGTTCCCGAGCACTAGTTACCAAGGTAAAATGCGCGTGCCTCACTACCAGATGGAAATATTACGTAATTTACCTTACATTTCTCGCGCTTGACGTAATATTGTAACGCATTGCTATGCGGAGGGGGTACGCCATGGGGAATAACCAAAAAGAACTGTACTGGATTTTGATTAAGTTCCCCCCAGAAAGGGTTAAAAGCATGAAATAAATAGACTGCGCCACTCGTGAAAATATTACTGATGATGTTCACGAGATGAAATAAATTTTGATCTTTCACCGTAAAAAACAAATATCCTCTATATATACAAACAAACACATACAGAGAGATGTGGTTTCTCTGGTAAAGGTATTTCAAATGGAATGTCAGTTTCCTGGAAATCACTGTGATCTATCATGTCCAGAGAGCCTTCCTCTATAGCCTGATTAAAACAAAGAAGTACAGTTTAAATAATTGTTGTACAAATATGCTTTATATATGCCTATGCAATTTACAGTTTTGGAAAATATTGTTGGAAAATGAACAATTGCTTAAAACAAGCTAATGCTCCTTTACCTACAGATAACAGAAGGATGTTTTCCTTTCTTTCAAAGATTTGTTTTTTTGTGCAGGCTTCAAAATAGCTGGTAAAGTAATATGATAAAGGAGGAAAAGCAGGTGGGATGATATATCTCTTGCATAATCAAACAAATTTTAAACAAGAGCACTCCATGTTTGGGTTCCTCTTTTGATAGTTTTCAACTTACCAAGTCTGAAATACATATCCTCAGTAATAACAGAGATATTATAAAACATCAAAGTTTATATAAATACATGGATTTCCTGATTGAAAAGCAACCAATCAATTTACTAAACACCAAAATTGCACATTTTTATTGAATGCAACTGTCCAATTTCTTTACGCTTGCAAAAAAAGTCTGCAACTCAACCAATCTTGATGATACTCTACCAAAGTCTCATACCCTCAAGTATTTACTAAATACACTGGCAGTTACACCTAAGAGCGCCCGATAAACCTGATAGACGTTTTCAGTCTACAATTAAGACACAAATAATTGCAATTTCAAGGTTGTCAAAATACCTCAGCAAGGTGCACAGTGAAGATCAGATATCAGATAGCACATTTGTGCACTCTCATTCTGATCACCAGTGGCTGCAAAGGCAAAGCAAATTGTTGTAAAAGATATCAAGACTAATCTTTAGGTCTTGATCACATTCAAATGATCTTCTTTGTATTGTTTAATAACAAAGGAATCTGAATTACCTCTGACACATCTAGGTATCTGTTCAGAAATACAAATGCCATGTTATCCCATCCAATGGCCTGTGAACATACAATCAGAAAAATATTATGTGGCAACACATGAAAATCAAAAGAGTTGATAGAATTATTTTATTGTCTTTGGTTGATGAATCTTGCTTTTTCAAAAATGTTTGTATGCATTATTGTAAAAGCATTTCCTAACATTTCACAGCATCATTAGATTTCCATTTCTGTACAGCCTTTGGTCATTAATGTATCTACTAAAAAGAGATATGAATGTGCATTTTCAGTAACAAATAGTTTTTTTAAAAAAGACTAAAAGATTGTGAGATTACCTTTAAAATATTTCCATCTTTTCTAATGATCTTCCTCAACATACAAATTTTATTCATTAATATTATCTGCTATTTTTCACTGTTTCTCTTGTCTTTACCAATCACAGTATTCCAGTTCCATATTATGGCTTTAGTTTACTTCTTCATGCGCTTTGAGTTTCTGACCATGAAGAAGCACAACACTCTCAAATTTGCTTTTTGCTCTGCTTTTCCAAATTACAGAGTTGACAAATAGAACAAATATGGTTTTATTTACCACCATCAATCCTCAAAAACAATTTTGACTGAGCTTGGAATCAAACTCACCACCCTTGTTTACTTTCCTTTTATAGTCTTGCTAAGCTGGCATGTTGCTTTATTCACGACAGTAACTGTCTCTCAGAATACTTATAATATTTAAAAAGACATTTTTACTGCTTACAAAGATTCAAATATTGAACAATACTTGCTGTTTTTACCAAAGATCTCTAAAGATGTTAAACTATTTCAATCTTATTTAGGCGTACGATCAGACTTCTGTTTACTGTTTACCACAAGACAAAATTCCTGACTTGTCAGTCGGAAATATTGCAGAAAACAAACTAAATGGGGCTCATATGATTATATTTGCCTTTGAAATGAAAGGAAACATTGTGGGTAAAGGGAAAAAAGCTAGTTACCAGCAGTCTTCATAATGTTTTCAGCAGTGATTGCATAAGCCGTCTTCCAACAGGTATTAACCCTTTACCACACAATCCCGACTTTTAATGACCCTTAAAGGGAAGGCTTTTGAAAACATGGGAAAAGGAGAAAATGCTGGTAACTAGCATTTTCTCCTTTTCCAACAATGTTTTCTACTCTATCAAGGACAAATATTGCCATTTGACCCACCTTTTATTTGTCATCTGCAAATGCTTTCAATTTGGTTAAGTCCATAATTTTACTGTGTGGTAAAGAGTTAAAACACAGGATTGTTTGGTAAAGGGTTAAAGAAATAAGGGAACATCAGCCATCATAACTTACTCTACACATCATTCCAGCCTCATAGAAAGCCTTATCTGCAGGGACTACATCTGTGTGACGAAGCAGAGAAACTGCTAGCTTGGTGGCTAAAGAATCCAGAGACTTGTGAGCCATTGCTGAAGAGCGGGTGGCATAATAATGACTGATTATCAGCATGGTTTCAAACTCCTCATGGGTAGCTGTGTTTGCATCTGGGGACTTCCTCATATTTTCAGTCTGTCAAAGTAACGCAAATACATATTCAATCATTGTACTGAGTAGAGATACATGCATTTAGTATCTGACATAAGTTGACATTTGAGATAAAATATTATGAATTGAGTCTAAAAAAATGCTAAACAGTGAGCCTTTGGGGAGCTTTATAACATTTTTAAAGATGAGTTTAATAGAATTTTACTTCAAAACCACCAACTGTCAGATTCTTCTTATCACATAATGATATCTCACAAATTATAGATCAGAATATTCAAAAGCATGCTGGTACATGTGAAGATTTCCATCAGTAAAGCCCTACTAATTCGTCTGAAAGTAGCATAAAATGACATCACATAAGACAGCGCATAATACATATCTCAAATGTGTATAAGTTAAAAAATTCTTAACAGCTGTATTACACTGAATATAAAGGAGATTATGTGAAAAATTATTTGCAGATTTTTCTTTTTTAATAGAAATGTTACAAACTAATAACAGAGTTTAAAGAGGCAGGTTTTTATCATTCTATGATGAAAAACAAAATGTTAAGTACTATACATTTAAGCCATACTCTGGCAAAAGGGGGTTTAATGCATATTTGTAATGCATTATACCAAGCAAGTCATCGCATAATAATGGATTGATAAAATCCATTTTGTCTAACAGCCAACTGAATCATAAGGTAGAATGGTCCTTGGACAAGCAGAAAGTTTCTAATAAGCAAAAAAGTCAGGCTGCATGGACTGCACAAGCTGACCTGGTTTGATGCTTTTTGCAGAAGCATTAAGCCCCCTTTTCACATAGCACAGCTCATTTATAAAAAGCAACATCTATACATGGAAGAGCATTTCTTCTCATGAGATATCTACATTAACTTCAGTAAATGAAAGACATCTTCTATCCCAACTCTTGCAACATCACAGCAATTTTGGCCAGTATATCTCACAAAATGTCACAGTGGATCAAGGATCAAAATACACAGTTTGTGCAATCTATTCTTGATCAAAATTGTTCACAGAAAAAACCAAGGGTGAATCTTGTCTTAACTTTATATTTCCCACTTTTACATTTATGAGTTGGAATTATAGAAGATCTTGAAATCACTATCTAGATGTAAAAAACATTATATTGGTAAACATACCCAACTATACATTTATACACCAACAAACATATACTTACTAAATCATAGAACACATCTCTCAGATCTGCCCATGTTCTGAAAGCTTCAGGTTTATTCAAGTCTTTCATGTTGATAACATCACTGAATATTCTCTTGTAGATGTTGAAGTTCTAAAATACAAAATGATCTTGTTATGGTTTCAAGAGCCATGAATTTACAGTAACTTACATGGAGATCCTTCAAAACTAACCGAACATGAATTTTTTATACAATGTATGTTGGGTAGCAGAAATTCTGTCCCTGAACCAATTTCCAAAGGTTCCAGAGAATTCCAAAACTTCAAGAAGCTCAGCTAATATGGTATAACAATAGAGTATAATTCATACTATTACATTTCAAGAGTGCTTTGCCCGAAGGCATCAATCCAAATTTCATGACCTTTGCTGACAACATTGGCAATGTGTAGTCAAACGGGTATAATTTTTATACATGTATGTAACACACATTCCATCATAAATATACTTTTTATTCTAAATTCCAGTACAAGCCATCTGATTGACCAAGTCAGAAAACTTAAATTACCAGAATTTAGAATTAGAAAACTTAGAATTGTTGGTCATACAGATCATAGCTCTTTTAACCCTTTACCAAACAAGCTTCTGTTTTAACAAACTTCAGAAAGTAGTGTTTTAAAAAACACTGTGAAAAAAGGAGCTTATCAGTTAAGCCACATTTGGTTTGTTGTCTGCAAATGCTTTCTCTTTTGACAATTCTAAAATTTTTCATTTAGAACAGAATTACAAAGATAATACCTGTGGGTTAGCAGGTGCTCCATATTTTCTGTACTGCTCCATAGCCATAAGGGTATCCCCACCTTTAATGAGGTGTGTGGCATACAGAGCTACATACTTCTGTAACACTTTAGGATTCTGTTGTTCTGCTGTGTCCAATGCTTTCTGCCAATCTCCTTTCTCAATATACATGTCCATGGCCCCAACAACATCAACACTAGCCAACTGATTTAAAAATTGAAAAACAAACATTCTACATGTATTTGTATGACATGTATCCAGTTGACTGATTAAAAAACGGATAGAAAAATGAGCAAACTGATTAAAAGGCCCAGTAAAGGCCAAAATATCAAAGCAGGTGTCATAATACATTTAAGTTTAAATCATACCATTTAAAAGTATGGAAAATATTGTAGAGATGACAGTCTGTTATCGTGTAGTCAGGCCATATGTTAGTTGCTGGCAAAAAAAAGAATTTAAAAATCAGGCAAAAAGTAAACAAAAGACACAGCTACCTGGCAGGTTTTAACCTAGTTTTGAAATTAATTTCCCTGTCAGCGACTAACACTTGGACCGACTGTACAATGATAGATTGTCATCTTCACAATAACTTCCATACTTTCAAATGGTATGATATAAATTCAAATGCATTTAAATACCCGCTTTGTTTACATTTGGCCTTTACTGTTAGTTTAAGAGTGAATAAAAAAATTTGATCTATGTGTGTACTGAAATTGCAATAGTTACCACCATGGTAAAATCTGTAATTCAACTGAAAGTTACTAGAACCCAGAAATTATTTCTAATCTTCTGAAAATTCAGATTTATTGAAATGTCACTAGAAACTATACAACTCATAATCACTTGAACTAAATTTAGAGGACTTGAAGATATTTTCAATAACATGAATAAATTTTAAAATCAATTTCTCCCTCAGCTACAATGTATTCAGTGGTTTGCCAAGACAAAGATATTGTCTGCAGGTGGTGATGTGTCAAACTTTTTACAAGACCATAGAGTTTTAGACTCACCTAAATCTAAAGCATGTCAGAAACGATGTCAAATTATATATGACTCAAACAATGGACTTTGTCTTAGAAAGATAGAAAACATTGTGGGAAATTGAGAAACTGCTGGTTACCAGCATTTTTTTCCTTTTCAAAGAAAGTTTTCAAAAGCCCCTTCTTTTAAGGGTCATTATTGTATTGTATTGGAGTTAAATGCCATTTGAACTGCTCAGGTCATATAGCAGCCGTCAGTGCACCTACACATGTGATTTCTGGCTTTCTCATACCAGTACTGACACAACTTTCTTTCCAAGTCACTGACTACTTTTCTCACATGCATGGGAGGGAAGAGGTGAAAAATTGCTAGGAAAGAAAGTTTGCCTCAACCTGGTATCGAACCTGAAATCACCAGGTTATGTGTTAGATACGCTAACCACTGAGCCACTAACCACCGGCCACCGGGCAGGATTTAGGGTCGTTAACAAAGGGGCTTGTTTGGTAAAGGGTTAAAGGCTAAGTAACTCCTGGCAATACTTTTAAATTAACTGAAATATATATTTTTGATTGCTGGAATAAGATTTCACAGCAAGTTTCAAGTAATCAACTGAAACTACCCTTTGGATTTCAAAATATAAGGACTAACTTTAGATAATTGTGTGGACCACATACAAGCAGTTCCTCCTCCGCCCACAGAGTTTTCAAAATCACTCAAAATAAACATTTTTGTTTCTATCAAATTTGTTTTATTTGTATTATATCTTAAAGTTTTTGGACAGTTAAGGATTATGTAAATGGTCTTACTTTTATCCAACCTGAATGTTAAAGTCTAATAGCAGAAAAAAGGACATAAAAATACTTAAAAAAGTAATTAAAAGCAAAATACTTACAGCATCTGCTTTGCCTTGGCTCTTCAAAGAATCTTTGTATCTTTCTTCCACATATGGTTCATACCTGAAATGGAAATAGAAACACATAATAAACAAAAACTTCTTTCAGGAAGGTCATCCCAGTTATTTCCTTTTTCCAAAAAGTGAGTCTGTATTGTGCAAATTTAGTCATAGAGTATATCACACTGTGAGTTAAATGATTATGTACACTTGTTACAATCAAAGAAATTCTAAAAGCCAGACTAGAAATACTTGACTGCTGAATTACAGTATAAAGGCGTCCTGTCAAGGTTTACATGAGGATTATGGCAAACAATTCCAGTCTGGAAGTCAAGTAAATGTGTTTGGAACTTTTGATGTCCCTTTTGAAATTGCACCTCTAGCCTAGAGCAGACGGATTTATAAGAGGACAACACTCACATTATCCCTTTGCCAAACAATGTTGAGTTTTATTGACCCTAAGGAAAAACTTTTAAAAGATTGCAGAAAAAAGGAGAAAATCCCAGTTTAAAAACAAACATTTTCTCCTTTTCCTACAATATTTTCTACCCTTTCTGCATGCAACTTCCATCAGTTTAGCCACATTAAATTTTTTGTCTTCAAATGCTTTCAATTTGAACAAGTCTAAAATTTTGTCATTTGGTAAAGGATTAAGATAATCATAAGTTCACAGATAAAAAAAACTTACTTAGGCTCCAGTTCCTTTGCCACTTTCCTTGCTTTGTTCCATTCTTCTCCGGCTATAAACATATCTATAGCATCTTTAACCAGATCTACATTCAGATACAGTTCAGCAGCCTAAAATAAAAAAATTCTTAAAGTGCTGTGACCACAAAAGTCAACATCATTGTTCATTCCTTCTAATGGTATATGTATATCACTCATTTCATCTATTCTTGAAATCAGCACTGATTTATATACTGATCTTGCTAGAAGAGCAAATACAAATAGTGTTAGAATGCCTATGTCCCCAGATGGTTTTTAGAGTTTCAAGAAATTTAAGAACTACAGAAGCATGTAATTACCAGTATGAGTGCAAGGATCTAGAGCCAACTGAAATTGTACTTACAGCTGCATATTTCCTCTGTTCATAAAGCCTTGGGCACACAATCTCTACTACTCGTGTAGCCTTTTCTTGTCCAAGGAACTTTATGGCCAGGTCTCCAGCCTGGAATAATATAAAACATTATTATCATATATCTAAGAAATTACAGTTTCAAACAAAATTGAACACCACACACCTACATCAAAGAATGGAACAGAAAAATGCCAACAGAGAATAAGGCTTTGTGTGAGACAAGAACTATGTATATGGATGCAGCTTCTGATATGGGTGGATACCTTTCCAACAGTGCAGATAATGAACAAATGCACAGACCATGCAGTCTGATCTGTGACCTTGTCTGATTTTTCTGCTTTTTACATTCCACATGTTTACCAGGAGACAAAAATTTCAAGCTCCTCCAAGACAGCATATACAGAAAACAAATTAACAGTGGCTCAAATAATGAATATGTCTTTTTTTTGACATGGTGGAAGTCATTGTGGGAAAAGGAGAAAATGCTGGTTACCAGCATTTTCTCCATTTCCAACGATGTTCACAAATCCCTTTCTATTTAGTAAATGGTTAAAGGGTACTCAATTCTGATAATAAAAAAAATAAGGGTTCCTTCATACAAAAAATGTGTTATGTAACATGCACAAAGGTGTTGTTCTAAAACTTACCCTCATCCAGCATTTGACCTGGACTTCTCTGTCACTGGTTATCTCATCTGTAACCTTGAGATAGCACTCTACAGCACGGGCGTACTCGCCTGATGATTCCCATTCCCTGGCTTGTTGAACCATGGACTCTGCTCCTCTGCAAAATTAATAAAATGAGAGTCCAACCAATTACAAGCAATGAAAGTTTTTCTCAATGGTTAAAGCTGTTGTTCATTAATTTCTGAGTTAAATGTCATATAATATATTTTCAAGTATCTTCAAAAACCAATAACGACAACAAGAAAATGTTGTTATATTACCCAATATAAATGTAAAACCAAGAATTCAGGGATGTACCTTGTAGATTTGTCTGTCATCTCCCTATCATATTCATCCTGAAGTTGTTGTAACTTGTGAGGTACATACTCCTTGCATACTCGTAAAGCATCCTGCCACATACCACAGTCCTGAAACATACAACAGACAATGAGCTCCTTGACATTTTCCTACTTGGCACTTCAGTTTTCACTAACATTGCCCGACATAACCTGATGTACAGGACAACATGTCCAACTATTTTACCTCCCAAACACCATGGTATTGAAATTAATGTTATCCATTTGTTCCATCCCAGTTACCGGATGGAATATAAACTCCAGCAGATCACAATGAAAGTGACGACATTGTCAATTCCAATTTAGAAATGAGTCATGTTTAGTGAAAAGGGGGCTTAAATCATCTTGCGGAAAGTACCAACCCAGGTCAGCCTGCAAAGACCTCGGCCATAACTTCACTCTATTGATCAATTTTCTGTATGTCAAAGGACTAGTCTACCTCATGATTCAGTCGATTGTTAGACAAAATTGGAATTATAATTATGGATCCATAATTACGTGATGTCTTGCTTGGTAAAATGCATCACGGAGATGCATTAAGCCCGTTTTTGTCACAGCATGGCTCAAATATATGAGAAAGACTGGCAAATGATTGGAGATTGTGTTTGGCGGATAATACAGTTAGACAAACTGTCTTATACATTTGGTTAAAGAGGGCAAAGTTTGTGAACAAAAGTCTGTGCATTTTCCCTATTCATCAATACCTTTATATGTGAGTGTGTTACCCTTCTATCCTTAACCAACTATTAAACATTTAACTTCACAGACCAGCTTTGCAACTGCACCATCAGAGGAATGTTTATAGTGACTAACCTACATTTGCAAAAAAAAAATATTTTTGGACAAATTAAAATCTAGGATAGGTTAAACTGAGAGAATAATTAAACACTTATCAAACATTCCAAAGGTTTAATAACCCTCAGAAAGAAGGCTTTAGAAAACACTACCAAAATAGAAAATACAGGTAAATAGCTCTTCTGCTTTCCCTACAATGTTTTCTACCCTTTCAAGGACAATAGCTGCAAATGCTTTCAACATAAACAAGTCTACCATTTTATCATCTGGTAAAAGGTCAAAAATACAGAATATCTTTAAACTTTTCAGCAGCAATAAAGTATTTTATACCTCTTATATTCAGCTAAAGCTGAACCTTTTAATGAAATAAGACTTACCCTATAGTACTTAACGGCTAGCTCAGGTCTCTGTGCTCTCAAAAGATATGTCTCAGCCTTTGCATACTCCTTCTCTTCAAATGCAAATCTAGCCTGTCCTACAAGTACATCTGCTACAGAATCTGGGTCAGAGGCCTCTGCAACTCTCTGTGCAGCATCCCAGTCTTGATTGTGCACATACCTAGAAAAGAAAACATTCCTCTTTACATTTTGCATGGTTACCAAAAATATGGCATTATGGGAAAATCTAAATTTGCAACTTATCATGCTAAAATTTAATGCAAACAATTATACCTGCAAGACTTGATATGTTCAGTGCAAGGCATAGGTATATCAAGAAGGCAATAAAATCATTTGATACAAATACACTAGATAAATATGGTTATAACATTCTTTGCCATCTTGTAGGTCTGCACAAGATCACATTTGAAAATGAGGATAGCATGCTGGTGCCTACAATCAGCTGCGGTTACTTTTTCAGAGAAAATTCTACGGTAAGAAGAGGGCAAAACTGAGTCAAAACTATTTTGAGGGTTATATTCCCTTCTGTTATGGTTCACTTTTAATATGTAATAACAAGCCTGAGATTGTAGTAAATACATTCAAAGATACTGTGACTGAGGTATGAGAAAATGTCAAAGGTTTTGCGGAGCAACAACACATATGACAACAGTGCTATGACAATACCTCACAGTCTTCTTTAGAGAAAAAAGGCCAAGCTAAAAGTTCTTTGCTCATAATTCTGATTTCATACGAAATCAGGTAGAACTGTATAAAAACTGTTTCATTTTCAAGAGGTTAAAAAAAGTTGCTCAGTGATGGATTATCTCTTTACTGAACAACAACATTTTGGACCTAAATCCAAAACATTTGCTGACGACAAACTAAATGTGGCTTCAAGTGGTGAAAATTGTCTATAAAAGAGTAAAAAACATTGTGGGGAAAAAAAGAAAATGCTGGTTACCAGCATTTTCTTATTTTTTCACAAGGTTTTCAGTAGCCTTCTTCCTTAAGGTCATTAAAACTTGTGATTGTTAGGTAAAGGGTTAATAATAACTTACATGAGAACAGCTTCCTTTGGTTTTCCAGCCCTAACAAACTCGGCCTCTGCATCCTGAAATCTGCCTTCATCCTCTAGGTACATAGCATGTTTGAGGTGGATATCTGGTAACTTATTCTTCATTGCAATCCTTGCTAGCTCAAAGGCAAACTCAAATGCACTGAAAATACATGTTTTTCTTTTCTATAAAGTATCTATAATTTTATACAATTTAATATTATGAAAAGTGAATATCCAGGTATTTCTTTAACAGCATGTCACAGGATGCTTTCTTTTATTTTACACCCATATTTAAAAAAAAACGAAGGCTAACAGAGAAATTCTCTGATATCTTACATACTTTTTAAATGACAAATCCCTTCAATACATCCACATTTGATTTGTTGTCTGCAAATGATTTGAATTTGGACAAGTCTAAAATATTGTAGTCTGGTAATGCTTAAACCTGTATCACACTATCTGGAGTTTTAAAAACCCTTGGAAAGACAACCTTTGAGAACATTTTGGGAAAAAGAGGAAAATGCAGGTAGCAAGCATTTTCTTCTGTTTCCACAAGGTTTCCATTTAAAGACAAATCACATTATTCAAGCCACAGTGCCAGTTATTTTGTTGTCTGCAATGTCTTTCAACTTCAGCAAGCTCAAAATTGTGTTATCCGATAAAGGGTTAAGGTCTTTGTTACAACATGCTGTGTGAATTTAAAAACTGCTTGTATTAAGATCATTATCTCTTTTAAGTTTTTTTTGCCATGTTAGGGTAATAAAAAGCATTGCTTCAGTATTGCTAAAGTCATGCAATTTTGAAATGTTTAAATATGAAACAGACTGGACATAAAATGTTTGAGAAAATCTCAAGTTCATTTGCCTATAAAACTTTTCTTCCTGCCCAATTTGCCAGGCATGGAATTTCAAAGGTGTATCAATGTTATTCAATACATCTTAACAATTAGCTGTATGATCTCTTCCTTGAGTCTTAACATTAAATGTAAGTATTAATTTCAAATTGTTTAACTATCTCAAGCATTAATGAAATACAGAGTATAAAATCAGTTGTGCAGGAACGCAAGTTCTATAGAGACTGGCAAGGGTTAACTTTAACATCATTCTCACCAGTTCTCAGCAGCATAATCTATGGCAGCTTCCAATAATCCAAACTTGTTGAGAAGTTTCACAGCAGAATCTCCGCCAAGACTCTTTGCCCATAGATAGGCCACTTGTTTTGATGCTGTTTGACCACCATGTGCCTTTGCAACCTACAAAAGATAGTACAAATTTATTAGTCACTTTGAACCAGAGCCCGAGTTTAAGGCATAATCACTTTGCCTTGTCCAAACACCAAACAAATGTCTTTAACTAAACTTACAGTTTTAAAACTATACTGTTAAAGAATAACTGGTTATTAGCAAGTGTTCCTTTCCCTACAACATTTACCACACAATTGAAAGAAAGATATTTTTTGAATTGTAAAATATTTCTCTTGAGCGTCAATTTACTATCTATTGGTAGGTCGACAATTAACCCTTCAGCACCCAATTTTTGACAACCTTCAGGAAGAAGGCTTTTAAAACATAGTGGGAAAAGGTAAAATGCTGTTAACTACCACTTCCTCTTTTTCAAACAATGTTTTCTACCCTTTCAAAATCAATTTCTTATATTTGAGATGAATTTAATTTGTTCCCTGCAAATGGTTTAGTTTGAACTTATCCAAAGTTTTCATTTTATACAGAGTTTCGATATACATGAATGAAAGAAGTTGAATATCTGCTTAAGATACATACTGTCCTGATACATTACATCTGTACCAATTTTTTTTACATCCATCTATTTCTTACATTTCTGACTTTGTCAAAGGTCTTACCCTGTGAGCTTCGTCCCACATGTCTTGTGACCTGTACATATTGACAGCAGCTTTCCAATCACCTGCCTCTACATAGTATGTCTCTGCCTGTCTTAAGTTGTTGTCTGTTTCCAGCTCCTAGTATAACAAAATTGTAACTTTCAACTTCAATCTCAAAATGTAACAAAGCCCTTGTGTGAGTGTGTGTGCATGCATGTGTGTGTGTGAGAGAGAGAGAGACACAGAGAGAGAGGGTGCAAGCTTATGCTTTCAAGAACAGAAAAGTTCACTGAATACATTTGGGCAAAGCAGATACATATGTGTGTGGTAAAAGGTAAAAAGGTTTAAACTGCTAAAAACTGAAAGAAAATATATAAAAACATTTCATTGGGAGATTGAAAAAACTAAAATTAAGACAATCAAAGCAAAAATTCCTCATACCTTTTTTCTTGCCTTACAGGACCAAGAGAAAAAAGAATTAACTCCTTGAGAGCCAAAAAGTCAAATGGACCCCTACGTCAGATAAATAAACCTGCATGTTACCATGTCAAGGCTGTCTAGATAAATTTACATCACAATATTAACACAGTCATCTGATCTCAATCTACACTGTCTGCAAGAGCTACTAACGTTGTACACTACACTTTGCACTTTAAGAATTAAATTATATCAAATATGAATTGTATCAAAAGCATGTACCTTGGCTAAATGTAAGTAAGTATCTTGCAGTAGGTCTTTGTGATGTACTTTCACAAGGCGAACCATGTCTCCATACATTTTCTGTTTCTTGTACATTGTGATAGCAAGGTCTGGTTCTTTAACAGCCACAAACAGTCTAAAATAGTAAAGGCATCTTGGAATTAAAGGATTTCAGATCTATGTGTATGATCATTGTAATAAAATTCCTTCATCGAAAAATCACTGTTGTTTCATTTCTTCCCAACAATATTGTCTTTTTTACAGATCCGGTATAAACTTTTACAAATCCATCACACTGGTAAAAAAATAAAGACAAAAAAAAAAAACATGCATACCAGCATGTGAAATTTGAACATAAAGATACATCAGAGAAGATTTCCACATCCATGGCTCAAGAGATTGAACACAACAATCAAAACACAACAATAATCAGCCAGTCAACAATGATATAGGTCCTCCATGGTAAAGGCTGGGAAATCCCAGATTTAACCCCTGTTTGGGGTGCTGTTCACTGAAAGGTTTTTTTTTAATTTGCAAGGCACTGCAGAGCCTAGTATTCTTGGAACACATGATTGAGAAAGTGTTGCTGAAAAACTGTCAAAAGTGTAACAAAAAATACCTCACAGTTCAAATGCAATCATGCAAGGTAAATAGTGTACATGAATAGACTTACTTCTCAGCCTCTCTAAATTTCCCTTGCTCTTCAAGTTGTCTGGCTTGAGTTATGTAAAGGGAGGAAACATCATCACCTTTCATATAAGTTGATGCCATCTGAAAAGAAGATTTATAACCCCCCCCCGTATACTATTTCTAGAAATCACTACTATGTCCTGTAAACTATGTCCACAAATTGATAGGATTAGACTATATTCCTTGTGAGAAACTGCATACATACACAAACACACAAAAATTCAAGTCTTGTATTCAAAACTTTTACTTCTTACAGTGACTCATTACAGACTATTCAATTTCATGTGTGATCTAGTGATTCTGACTTCTCTCCTTCTTGACATTGTTCTATAAAACAGGTGTTTTTAAGTTTTGTTTTTTTTTAAATTTATCCTCTATTTCACAGTGTTGTTTTTGGATCAAAAGAAATCTCACAGCTGACAATTCTTCATTAGTATGTTTACTAAGAAAATGTCACACATAAGAGACAGTAAACATTCTTTTCACCTTCTTTTGTACTCTAATTCTACAAATCTAGACAATTACTACATTCTTTTAGGACTTTATTATTCTTTCTATTCATTGATTTATTTCATCAATGATCATTCTTCAAAATCAGTCATTTACCTGATCTTATTTCGGTATGCCTTCCTGAAAAATGTGCAGAGCTACATTCAAGTATAGACTGGTATGTTCCAGAAGATTGAAAATAAAGATATTGAATCTAATATAGAAGAATAAAAATGCATGTGTAGTACCTTATGAGCCTGTTCCCATTTCCCAGCACTATTATACATGTCCACAGCTTCCCGTGTACAACCAGACTCCACATATAACTTTTCTGCTGTCTGTAATATGGTGCAAGGTAAAAGTCTTTAATAACACTATATTTTTATAAAATAGTTCGTATTTAGATGTGCAGGTAAAACTTAAGCCGTTTACCATATAAGCTATTTTAAGACATACCAAAGCCATGTTTGTTACATAATGCATTGGCAGCATCATAAACTTTTGATTTATTTGTCCATAAAATAAATCTTCTTCTTGTTCATGAAGTAAAGATACAAAAAGTTTCACGAACATTTACTTGTCCAAACTTGCTCTGGGACAATACAGACAACTTAACATGCTACCCATGTATTCTGTACTTTTAGGAAAAACATATGATGCAAAGCTAAATGTACAAATTCAATAATCTGCAGAATTACATATACTTATTAGAGTATTACTTCTACCACAATGTTTTCCAGTGTATTCTAATGCAAGAAAATAAACTTATTTGGTTTCTTCTTGTACACTAAATCTATTTCCGGAAGCACTGAAACTTTGTTTAACTTTTTACCTAGCAAAATTTTGGACTTGTCCAAAGTATTTTGCAGATGGCATAATAAATGCAGCTCAAATAGTGGAAGTCTTTGAAAGGCTAGAAAACATTGTGGAAAAGGAGAAAAAGCTGGTTATCAGCATTTTCTCCTCTTCCTATAATGTTTTCAAAAGCCTTTTTTGTCTAGGTCATATAAACTATGGGTTATGTGGTAAAGCGTTTAACAGATTTTGAACTGGAAATTATTAGTAGTAACAGATAATTGAAAGCAATCAGTGAACTATAGAAAACAATAAAAACCAATTAAGCAAGCATGTATTTGTAACAGTTCTGACTAATAGGGCGGATATTGAACCCAGGATCTCTAGGCCCATAGGCGAACGCTCTAGTATGTCGCTACAAAAGCTAGCTCAATAGTAAGGCAGTATAAGTGTCTCCTTATACAAACACAAGCTAGACATTTATTTCTGTCTATGGGATAGACCAGTATACTACATATTGAGTTCCCAAAGAAGGCACACACATCGAAATGTACCTGTATCAAGCAAACACCTGTCCAGTGCTTGCTTCTGACAGGTTTGACAGTAGTACATAAAAATCAAGCCAATGAGAAAAAAGAGAAATCTTCTATTTTAGAATCAACATCAAATAGCATCTAACAGAACAAAACTGTAACACACCTCATATTCCCCAATAGAAGCATAGTGATCTGCAATTTTCTTGTAGTATCTAGAGGACAGAGCAGAATCTTGTAGTTCTAAAATCTGTACAGCTTTAGTCCACTGTCTAGATGCTATAGCTGTCTCTACAGCCTTCGTGATGGCCCTGTATACAAACAGTATGAGTTAAATAATTGCCATATGACAGGGACAAAGAAATTCTTTTGATTAATCAATGCATTTGCATGAAGTAAAAACCAGTCTAAGCTTTTTCATGTGGTATATAGGATGAGTTCTTGTATTTAAAAGGGGCTGTATTCAAAAATCATTATAAATATTTGTCAAACTGTTAATTTCAAAACTAGAAATCAAATAGGCTGAGACATTTTGTCTCGGGCAATCAGACGACTTGTCTTGCAATTTAAAATCAGGTAAGAATTTTCAACTGAAATCAAACAGAGTCCGGGATAATTTTCCTTTAATTAACCCTTTACCACACGACAAATTTTAGACCTGTCCAAATTGAAAGCATTTGCAGATGACAGTTTCAATGTGATTCATATGAAATGATTTTTCTTTGATAGGGTGAAAACATTGTGGGAAAAGGAGAAAATGCTGGTAACCAGCATTTTCTCCTTTTCCCACAATGTTTTCAAAAGCCTTCTCTATCAGGGGTGTTAAAAGTCGTCATTGTGCGGTAAAGAGTTAAAATTTAAATGAGCTTTTCCACAAAACAGTGCTGCTTCAGCTTTGATTATCAGCAGAAGAAATTTCAACTAATCCAACACTATTTTTTAGGGCTATTTCATTCAAGCCAATACTTCAATTGAACTTATACATTTAAATAGATGAAAACTGAATAATGAAAGTTGCACTGCATATAATATGGCAGCTAAAATACAATGTGCACAACCTTTACAACATCTTTCAACATGCCATTTTTGAATGGCAAATATAAGTATCAAATTCTTGGAAGTCACTCTTGGATGTTATTGGATTGGCAAGTAACCTAATCAAGAGTATAATTATGATTGATTGCTATGTTAAATTAACAACTCTATGGGTTTAACAAAAATGAGAATTGAGTTCCTTATAGAGGAAAAATGATAGCCAAAAATCAAAACAGAAATCTGCTTGAAATGTATGCATATTAATGTCTGCAGGATATTGAGACAGACCGAGAAACCAATCAACATTTCCTAGCATAGTTCCTATCAGATGAATTGAATGAGCCATGCTTTGTGAAATGGGGGTTTAATACATCTTCAAAAAGTGTCAACCCATGTCAGCCTATGCAGTCCACAAGGTTTGCTCCTTGTAAATTCTTAGCATGTGCAAGGACCACTCTACCTCATGATTCAGCTGGTTGTAAGACAAAGTGGATTTCAGGGACCCATTACTATGTGATGACTAGCTTAGTATAATGCATCACAGAGATGCACTAAACCTCTTTTTCACAGAGCATGGCTAAATTTATTGTCTGCCTCAACATGAGGTAGAAGTTAATCCATAACTTAATAAAAATGGTTGTTAGCACCAAATCGCAGCTTTGGAAAAACTATGGGAAAAGGAGTGATTTCTTGTAGCAAGCAGTTATTCCTTTTCCTACCATATTTTCCATATTTTAAAAAATTTGGAAAAAAAAAAAAGCTATTCCATTGTCTTTCATATGTTTGTCTTTGTGTCAACTGAAATTATGTTTAAAAATATCCTGTACAGCAATGGGTTAAAATTAAGTCTTCTGACACATTTATGGCTACATACCCTGCTTCTATGAAGTGATTGATGGCAGCATCCAACTGTTTCTGTGATACCAAGTAGTCACCCCATTCTTCCTCCAACTTTACCACATCCATTGGAAATGCATATCTGGCCAGTTCCACAGCTTAAAAGAAAACCAGAACACACATGATCAGAAACAATGCGACCTAATTATAAGAAAAATGTCTGGGTTTGAAGTAAATATTTAAGATAAAGGTTGGTTTTCAGTGACATTTTGTAACAAATAAAGATCTTGATTTTATAGATTATTATAAGACCTGGGAAATACTATAACAAATCTCAAAATGGATAAAAAGAAGATAATACAAGCAAATGTTCCTTTTCCTACACTGTTCGACAAAACTTGATGGTAATTTGTATAGACCTAAAAAGGCAACTTTTATGCAGTCATTGTTTTGGTATTTGAATGGTTGTGTGAATGGTAATCATACCTCTTCTGTAAGCTTTGCCTCTCTTGAAACAAGACATGGCCTGTGCATGGTCACGGATTTTCTCATACAAGTCCCCAGCCTGATTTTTTTTAAAAAAAATTAAATAGATTTTAATCAAATATTGTGATATTAGCCCATTACAGTACAGATTCATTTCAGAATGACCTGGATCCGTATTCATCAACCATTCTTAATAACGTTCTTAGTCTTATTTTCCAGAATTTTCAAAATTTGAAAGTAACAAAACTCCTGATGGTTTAGCCAATCAGAAGTTGTGTTACTTTCAGATTTAGAAAACCTTTTGGAATAAGGCCAAGAATGTTCTTAAGAATGGTTGGTGAACGCGGACCCTGATTATTACAACTAACACAAATAATTATGATTTTTATTCAAAGGAAAGAAACATGTTGTTTACTATTGATAAGGTACGAATTGTGCATAAAGGAACAATTACACATTTTCAAGAAATAGTCTTTTTGCACAATTGTGCTCGAAAAGTTCTATTTGTACAGTAAGGGTTAAATAGAATGATTACTAATCACTCCTAGAAAAAATATGAGTCTTGCTCTGTGAAAAAGGAGTTAAATGCATCTACAAAAAGTATCGACCCAGGTAAGCCTGCGTGGACTGTGAAGGCTGACCTAGGTTGAAACTTTTGATTTTGGTAATTTATTTGCTTGTCCAAGGGCTATTCTTTCTCATGATTCAGTCAATTTCCAGACAAACTGGATTTTATGGATCCATAAACTGGATTTTATGTAGATGTATTAAATTCCCTTTTGCTAGTGCATCACTTATGGTTTTTGTTAAATTCGTACTCATTATTCGTATTTCTTTGGTATTTGAAGCCATTTTCAACAGTGTTTTAGTTTTATTAGATTGAATAGGGACAATATCTATGCATTCCTTGAGTTTTCGTATACCAGTTCTTACAGCAGATTATCAAATTTTCATATGTTGCTAATCATGTAATCAATTTACTGATTTATAAATAAAACTCCTATTTTAGGTTCACCGTAGGTACAAACTATTGCAAATTATTGTTCATAAATGAAGTTCAAACAATGGAACATGGAACATAAACAATGACAAAAATCTACACATACATAATAAAAGAAAAAAATGACAAAAATCTACACATACATAATAAAAGAATAATGTTAATAAATCTACTATACCCTCTCATACAGTTCTCCTTTGATAAGAGCACTGGCTATCCTACTAATCAGGTCTAAATTGGACATCAACTCCTACAATAACAATAAAAAAGTGCACATTTTGAAATAAGAAAACTCAATCAGTATTCATTGTGTACTCATTTGGATCTTAAGGATATCAACTCCATCAAAACAAAATTACATGAAGTTTCAATTGTCAAGATGCCATAATTTCCATGTGCAAGTTTTAAAAATGATTCAATATTCTTATTTCAATCCTCCTGCTGTGTTTACCTTTCCTTCTTACAGATGCAACAGCAGCAAATAAAGCTGGAAAAACATTGTGACAGTTGATCATAAGTTGCATTTCTCCACAGAAAATAATAGGCCAATTAACTGTTTTACCTCCAAATAAACAAATTTGTCATCAATTCAGGGAGGGAAGTACAACTCAAGCGCAAATGAATGTGTTAGTTTGGATACTGTTAAGGATAAAAAAGTAGATGACACTGATCCAAGATCAGGCCATATATCTGGCTTTGCCTTCTGATTTTGATTCAAGTCTTTACCAAACAATCCACAGTTTTAACCCTTTCCCAGATAAGCTCTGGTTTTTACGGCTCTGAGGTTGAAGGCGTTTGAAAACACTGTGGAAAAAGGAGAAAATGCTCATGTGAGCATTTTCTCCATTTTCCACAGTGTTTTCTTCCCTTACAGATAAAAATACCACCTTTTTAGCCACTCTAAATTTGTCGTCTGCAAATTCTTTCAATTTCAGCAGACCAAAATTACCTCATCTGGTAAAGAGTTAACGACCTTATAGAGGACTTGTTAAAACACTGTGGATACCAGTATTTTCCCCTTTTAGCTGTTTGGTAGAGAGTTAACCTGTCTACTAACTTGCCTGTTGTAGTGAAAGTGTTACAGATTTCAAGACTGAAAATTTGGTATAAAAAAAAGATAAATCCTACATCTACACTTGTTGCTAATCTGGCAGCTCTTGCTGGCAGTCCTGCCTTCATGTACAAGTTGATGGCTGCCAAGTAATCTCCTTCCCTCTCTTTTTGCTGAAATATATGGAAAGGTGAAAAAAATAGAAACTCAGCATATCTAAAATATTTCAAGAAATGAAAATTCTGTGTTGAACTAATGGACAAGCAATTTTTTGTACAATATTTTGATAGAAAAAGGATGTAAAGAGACATGGTTTCTGTTTTTGACACCCAGTTTTTCTATCCTGTTTTTGCATTACAGCAACAGTTTTTTTTTTGGCTCTCTCTTCTTCTTCACTGCAAATCTACCAAAAATTAAAATCCAAAATTTACTGGTTTCACAGGCAATACCTTAAATATAAGACCATTCGCTTTACATCTGAAGCATTTTCTGAAACAAAAAAGCCTAAACAAGCTTAAAGGCAATTCAAATGCTAGATGAGCATATGGTATGTCAATGTCAAGCTAAAAATCAACCTGACAATACAAGTAATTTGCTGAAAATACAACTTTTAATTGACATGCCCTTTATCAAACAAGCCCAAGTTTTAACAACCCTGAGAATGAAAAAACTGTGGTTAAAGGAAAAAATGCTGGTATCCACCATTTTACCCCTTTTCAACCATGTTTTCTACCCTTTAGAGGACAAAGCTCATGAATAACAGCTAATTTGTTGTCTGCAAATGCTTACAAATTGGCTTAAAATTTTATTGACTGGTAAAGGGTTACGAATAAAGAAACAGCATTTCTACTTAATCATATGATCAATCACAAAATGCCACTGCAATGTTACCTATGAAAACCCATCAACTTAACTTTTATTGAGCTAAGTTGTCTTTGAACATGTTCTGATCTTTCTGATCAAAAAAGGCTGACTTTTTGAGTATCTATATAAACAGGTCATTCACATAATTCTTTGGTCCTTTTTGAAATTAGATTATTGAGATAATGTTCACTGATCTACCAACCTCTCCAGCTGTCTCTTCTTGCCCTGTCTCCATTAACCACTGATAGTAATTTCTCCTCAGATTTTCCAATTCAGGATGGCTCTACAAAACAAACAAAAGCAAAAAAAATCATCTTGGGCTTTAGCCCTTTACAAAGTAATCTCTTTCACAGATGCTGAAGAAGAAGGCTTTTGAAAATACTATGCTGGTGACATAATTTCTTCCTTTCCCAAAATGTTTCTACCCTTTTAAAGGCATATATAATCATTTGAATAATATTGCATTTTTTGTATGCAAAAGCTTCAAGCATGGACCCATCAAAAGGTTTTAAAATCATCTGATAAAGTTTTAACTGAAAGGGCAGACAGTGCAGGCCTATAGTCATACTGCAGAGAATATGTCTAAAAAATCTGGGTTTTCAACCTCAAAAGTCATTTGGTTCATCAGAAAGCTTATTATTACCTTTGCTTCAGCCACCTCTATAGCTTCATCCCACATGTGCATTTCCTGGTACATTTCCATGGCCTCGTCTACATGATTCTGAAATATGCAACAATGTAAAATTTACCTTTTAAGCCCCAAATTAAAGATTCTTTCTCAGGAAGACAGATGAAATGTTCCACTTTACATGGTGTTTTTAGTAGAGTATTTCACAAAATAGCAGGGACTGCAGATCCTGTACTGTCTGATCTTGATGCTCAGTATTCACATGAAGTGTCTGATCTTTATCTACATTCTATGCAAGAACAACTTTTGTCTGAGCTTAGTTTAAAATATGGGTAACTATAACAAATCCTCTGACCAACCAGATTTTAAACCAATATTATTTGTGTTTGGGATCCTTGTTTTGTTACTTATATAATCATGAAAGCTATCTAGCAGGGTAGTAATTATTCATATTCTCGCACAGAAGTAGGTGAAGTTTTGTCACATTATTTGGCTTTGATGACATAAGTCGAAAGATTCATATTCAACAAGCATAAAAGCATATGCCATACTAAATACTAACTGTGCTCAGAGTCTAACAAACCTGTTCTAGGTAAATGCTCTCTGCTTCTTTGAACTTCTTTTCCAATATGGCCAACCTAGCTCTAACACGGTAATTGTTGAATCCATCTCCACCCATTGTCTTTGCAGCTTCCTCAGCAATTTTGAATGTCTCCTTCAAAAATCTGGCCCTGGCCACATCACCTAGGGCAGCAAAACATCTAAAACCAGACATAATTTTCATTTGATCAAACCTAAATATATAAAAAAAAAAAAAACTTTTCCTCTCTGTTTTTTTTGTTTTGTTTTGAATATGTTTTTAAGCATCCCTTCCATCATTAAAATCTTACGGAAAAATAATTATGAATTAAAGCATTAATATCCACTTTAACTCTTCTGCTGCAAACCAAATAAATTCTACTGTTTTGGAGGTCTAACAACTAGATTTCCACTGCAATTTTACCCTTCGCGAGCTGAATAAACCCAACTAACATTTCAAATGGAGAAAAAAGAGCCCAAGAAGAGAAATGTCAAGGTTGCTATTGTCCAGAATGTCTCAGCAAAGTTGACAGTGTAGATAAAAGATCAGACTGCACATTTTGAATGTGCAGTCTGATCTTAATCTTCACCAGCTGCAAAGGCAACTAGAGATGTGAAAGGCGCCTTAAGGGTTAGGGGTGATATTGGTCATAGGATAAAGAAGTAGACAGTATATTCTTCACAGTGGTGTGATCTTGATCTACACCAGCTGCAAAAGTTATTTTTTCAATAAGGAAGTAAGACCTACATATTACAATTACAGAACTACTTTTGACAGTTGATATACTGAGCTAGTTCATGTTTGTTGCGATGACAGTTGTATTATTTCTTTCGACTAACTTGAGTTTTTGGAGTTTTTTAACACAATGTTTAGAAAATTTTGGATGTACAATTTTGTCCAAACAACTCTTACATCATCAATCTATAAATCCCTCTCACAGGTTATTTCGTGAAATCAATTTTTTGTTCAAACAAGCTATACAATAACAGTCTCACCTTTCAGCAATATGTAGCTGCCTATTTTCCATGGCTAGTTTACTCAGTGTTTTCCACATGGCCTCTGTCTCTGCAGACATTTCTAGGGTCTCCAGAAATGCAACAGCCCTATTAATATAGAGGTACACTAAATTCATTTTGGAATACATATAATCAACAGACCCAATACCTAAGCCACTGAGCAATGCAGGATGTTGTCTTGAATATATATAAGGCAACAAAATTCCATACTCATCCTAACAGAAAGCATTTGCATTTGACAATAATAATACTGGTATATGGCATAATTATGTCTCAAATGATGGTATTTGTTTTTGAAAGAGTGAAAGACATTGTCGAAAGAGGGAGAAGATAGTGGATACCACCATTTCTTTCTTTTTCCAGCAATCTTTTCAAATGCTTTGTTCTCAGGGGTTTTTAAAACACTGCATCGTTTGGTAAAGGATTCACAAATAGAGAGGCAATCAAACTTTTCAAATGCCTCCCTTCACACTCCCCTTCTCTGTCTATTCTACCTAATTCTTCCTTTCTCTTTTTTCTTTTTTTCCCTCCGTATTTTTACCTCTTTTCATTTTCCTCTCTCTATTACTCTATTCTTGAAGTGCAACGAAGCATTTCTAGTTTTCACACAAAAGTTACAAAAAGAAAGAAAATACCATGAACACATGGCTAGATGTACTGGACCAAACATGATATAAGTTAAACACTGTTGCAAACGTCACCCAACACTATACAAATAAACATACTGGTATGGGCCATGCTCTGTAAAAAAGGTAGTTTAATGAATCTGTAAAAAGTATCAACCTATGTCAGCCTGCACATGTTGATATGGGTCAAAACTTTTTTGATATTTGTATATTTTCTGAATGTCCAAGGACCATTCTTCCTCATGCATCTGTTGGTTTTTAGACAAAACGGTTTCTATGGATCCATAATTATGTGATAACTTGCTTGGTAAAATGCATCACAAAAATGCATTAAACCCCTTTTTCCAAGAGCACCACTCATAATTATCTAGATACCTTTCTAGGTCACCATCATCAATTGCTGTACCAAACTCTATTAGTCCTTCATCCAAAGTGTAAGAGATGGAGGTCACACCTTCATTCACAATGACTTCTGTTTTACCATCTGTCCTTTCTAGATCAACTATTTCTCCCTGTTAAATGTAAAAGATTGATCTGATAGCATTCAATGCTGTTTTTAAAAGTACAAGAATTTTATTCATATATGACAACTTCATCCATGCTACAAATACATATGGACAAGTGCCTTGCCAAAGAACAATTGAGTCATACTCTGTGCAAAGGGGTTTAATGCATCTGCTAAAAGTATAAACCCAGGTCAGCCTGCACAGTCGAAACTTTTTGCTATTGCTAAACTTTCTGTATGCTAAAGAACCATTCTGCCTCATTCTAGCTTGTAATCCAGGTGTTCTTTCGGTAAAATGGGTCTACTTTATGTGACAACTTGCTTGGTATTGTGCATTACGAAGATGCCTTAAACCCCCTTTTCCAAAGGCATGGCCCAATTTTGACTTGTTCTAAAATGGATCTTGCTCTAGTTACCAATGAAAGACACGCATGTATATGACCCATGCTCTGTGAAAAGGGGGCTTACTGCATCTGCGAAAAGTACCGATCAAGGTCAGCCTGCGCAGTCCGCGCAGGCTGACCTTGGCTGAAACTTTTCGCTATCAGTCAATCTTCTGTATGTCAAACGACCACTCTTCCTCCAGATTCAGTTGTTCATTAGACTATGTGGATTTTATGCTTGGTATAACGGACCACAGAGATGCATTAAGCCCCTTTTTGCCAGAGCATGGCTCATATATAGAGAACAAAATTGGATAAAGAACATTATCAAAGACAAACTCTGTCAAACATCTTACTAAAAAAAGACTGAATGCACAAGACTTTCTAGCCTCAACACAAAACCTACCTTCAGAGGGAACATGGTGACTCTCTCGGGAGCATCAATGTTGTACCAAACACATAGATTTCCACGATTCTGGGCCACCACTACATCACTGCCAGGCACCCATTGTACATAGGAACAATAGTTCAGTATAGTAGTCCTTTGTTGAGATTCCACATCATAGAGATTGAGCTGAGAGTAAAAAAAAAGTATTTTTCATTTAAAGAGAACTTTTGCCCAACTAAATGTGCATTCACTGAAGTTGCTTTTTACATAAATCATAAGCTAAGACAACCAGTCATATGTCTTTTCATATAAACTTCATACTTTTTGAAATATATACATTTATTTCTTTTTACAAGTCAACACATTCTCATTTTCAGATGACTTTAGTAAATACCTAACCAGTCACTTTTTTTTCCTTTCTTTCTACATATATATAATGCTTCATATTTCTCTACTGACTAAGTACCACACACTGTGTAACATAATTTTGGTTTCTGAACAACATTAGTTAATTGTTCAGAAAGGGGAGGTGAAGAGAAGAGGAGAGAAGAGGAGAGAGAGGGAGGGAGAGGGGGAAAGGGGGAGAGGGAGGGAGGGAGAGAGAGAGGGGGATATGGGGGGGGGGGGAGAGAGAGAGAGAGAGAGAGAGAGAGAGAGAGAGAGAGAGGAATGAAGGAACTCAAACTTACTCTTAGCCTTTTATCTCTAAATAGTAGTTTTCTTCCTGTTTCATTCAACTGGAAAAGAAAACATATGATTTCATGTAGTTCAGTTGATTCAAAGCAGTAAAAACAAACCAAACAAAAAACTGTCCTAGTTCCCTGGAATCTGTACATAAAAGTGTGGAGTTTATCTGGAGTAAAATTAGGAGTACCTACTTTACACATACTAAACAATAAATATACACAAAGAAGAAGACAGACTCAGAGAATCCAAGCAATAAACAAAAATTTTATTGTATCATGGGAGATGTTAAAAACCAATATCATTTTTTAACTCTTGTTGGATTAAAAGCAAAAATGTAGGATTCATTTACCTCCAACCAGTCTATCTTTGACTCGTGACTAATCTGGCCAATGGTAATACCACTCAATAAATCCACTGAAAAATAACAAAATATTGACTGGTGTCTTATACCACTTTCAACAAAATTTCAGTCATATCATTATAACAGTTCACTTCTTCATGTGCATCTTGGGTTTTACAAGTAGTAAACTAGGGCTTTGCAACGTCTTGCAAAAAAAAATGAGACAAATCCTTATGAAAATCAGAAATATCTAATTACAGAAAGTATTTCTTATATATTTTAGCTGTACATTTCTTTTGCATGAAAAAGGAACCTCAAGTTGTTCTCAATATTAATATGAGATCAACCTATGAAAAATGTGTAGCCAAGCACAACTTTTGTCATTCTTACAGAAAACTTAAAATCAAGATCAGACAGCACAAAATGAGCAGTCTGATCTTTGATCTATGTTTTCTCCTAATTTGTGAAATATTCTGACAAAACTTCCTTCAATTATCACTGTTCTTGTACGTTTTCCCGATTCAGATGATCCATTTCACTCATTTGGTGCTTTTAAGGGATAAATCTTAAATTCCCTATATTGTGAGACATTTTAGGTAAAACAGTCTAGTAATTTTAAAATCTTCAATACTTAGGGATTTAACACTAAATTATATTTGTCTCTGTGACTCAAAATCAGGAACCCACAGCTCTTTGCACAAGGCCGAGCCCGCTAGCACAGTCAGTAGTGTACAGGGACTGAGAACAGGAGGTATTTGATTCAAATTCCCAGCTTGGCAAATTTCTTCTGGAGGACTGATGATAGTCATTGCAACAGGATTCATTCCTCTCTCACCACTGATCATTGTTTCATTGATGGTTATGTGGGAAAGCAGCCAGAAAGGATATCTGTGTGAAGTACTGGTAAAAGAAAGTCCAGGAAAGCATGTATAGGTGCACCAGCCGGCGTGATATACCGGTAACTGAAAAAATGTTGAAATGGGTGTCAAAAACCACACAACCAATCAATCAATCCTTGCATATGATAAAAACTCTCCTTTTCTAGGATTTAATCTATTTGATTGGCTGTAACATTCTAAATTTCCCTTTTTTGATATTTTCTTGAAATTATTAATTGCAATATAATAGTATTGCTCTTAAATCATTAGCTCTTTACGACAGAATCCCAAATTTCAACAACCCTAAAGGAAGAGGGCATTTAAAAACATTTTTGGAAAAGGAGAAAATGCTGGTAACCAGCATTTTCTCCTTTTCCAACAATGTTTTTTAATATGAATTCGTTGTCTGCATTTACTTTAGTATCAATAAAGGAGAGCCAACAATTTGATGTTTTGAAAAGGGTTAAATAGAAATCTGAATCTGACATTTGTTGCATTTTTCCAGACTAATGAATACCAATTTTTGTTTCTTTGAGTCACAAGACTTACTGATATTAATTGTTTTCAGATCCATGAGGTATGCAATTTTTTTGTTATCATCCACGCCTCTCTGTCTTCTCTCATTGAGTCGTACACTGATCAGATGGGGGTTCATAAACTCTGTCCTTACACAACCAAGTATTTCATTGTTTCCATACTCCACTAAAGTCAGCTCTCCAGCATTGAAAATCATGCAAACCTGGATGATATACAGCTTAGTGCTTAAACTACTAGCAAACAAATATGGTTTTTAACCTCCTTGAAATTTACAACTTTTGAAAAATTGTAGGGAAAAGGAGCAAATAATTGTTACAGCAATTGTTCCATTTCCCCACAATTTTTTTTCCAAACTGATGAAAACCCTCTTTTTCCCTTGCCTCTCCTTTTCTTAATTGTATGTAATTTCAAAGTTTGTGACATTTTTTGGGGTAGTTTTATAACTGGCCATGTAGAGTGATTGACTGAAATTACTAAACCTATTTACAAGTATAAAGAACAATGCAAAATCAAGAAACAAATATTACATTTTTAAACTTCTTTGCATGCAAGGAAAGGAAATAAGTAACTTCCATTTGAAAATTACTGTAAATATCAGCTATGGACTAAACCTGTTTGAAGACATATTGGAACAGTTTCTTTTATCCTGATATAAACACAGCCTACCCCTCGCTTTACATAATTTATCACCCCCTTATTAAGACCATTCAGTTTCAGTCCTTAAAATCAATACAAAAATTTTACCGCAATGTTTTGGTAAATAATAAAGGTACTGTTGCTTTTTAATCTATCAATAAGTAACCTACTTAACATTATATTTACTGTTAAGTTGGAAGGGACTGTTAAAATCTAACGCAGTTTCACGTAAAATGTATTCTGTAAAATCATCTATTGTTAATAACTGTCTGAAAAAGCAAAGCTACAACATGCTAAAATTTGCACCAAACAAAGACATTCAAACCTCCATCAAATTGAAAACATTTGCAGAAAACAAATTTAACCAAGCTCAAAAGATGATATCTGTCTTTGAATATGGTAGAAAGCATTATGGGAAAAGGAGAAAATGCTGGTTATCAGCATCTTCTCCTTTTCTCTTAAAGTTTTCAAAAGCCTTGCTCTTCAGGGTCACTAGAACACAAAATTATTTGGTTAAGAGTTAAAACTATAATCAAACTACTTACATTTTCATTGTCAAAGTAGTATTTTTCATTTCCTCCAGAGCCTTGCCATGGTACCTTTTGTAAAAAATAACAATAAATGTGGCTCATCAAGAGCACTACATGTGGGCACCAACATTTGGCTGCCGGTGCTTATTCAGTGAAAATTCTAAGTAAAAGAAGAGGCACATAGCTGAGCTACAATATTTTGAGAATGACCTACCCTTTTGGCATGGGTTCCCTTCTTATAGCTAACAACTAGCCTAAGTTTCAAGTAAATATCTTAAGGAACATAAGAGATATGAGAGAATGTCAAAGTTCATGCATGAAGACACAGCAGGCACAGACAATGATAGGGCTATGGCAATACCTCAATGTTTTCTTCAAAAAGCCAAGCTAAAGATTGCAGTAGTCTTTTACAGTGTGGTACACCCACCTTACTTTTTCATGCAGTTCACAGATTAATGATTAATAGACACATTCATGTTTGCACACAGGTTCTTTCCTATAATTTACATTATACTTAACAGGTTCATGAATACAATTTAACATACAGTGTGAATAAACTGAACACCATAAATCTGACATCCACCTGGATCAATTAATATTCAAAGATGGGTTGTAAATGTGAATGATCAGATACCATGCAGTTGATACACTGCTTGCAATATTAACAATAACTTGTGTTTATGTATTCAATAACATGGAACAAGCTAGCACTGGTAAACAAATACCAAAACTATCTAGTTTAAATAATACTGCACTTAGCTTTGGATTTTTTATAATATTTAATTTGATGACCGAGTGTATTGCTTTTCCACAAATTCTTGCCCAAAATATATTTTGATAGAATTGAGCACTGTCATTATCTGTTGGATTCAAATTTTTTCAAATGTTTTGTAACACATGTATTTACCTCACTCAATTTATTACTCTGCAGATCCCCTAGTAGTATAGTATCTGAAGTGTGGGACACAAGATATCTGTCCTTTCCCATAATTCTAACTTCATCTATCTCATATCCATAGTGGCTCTTCAGTATAACCCTTGTGTTGTTGGACAAGTTCTTGACGATCACCTGGTTTGGACCTACATGGGTCATCTCAAACTTGTTCTTATACAATGTCCTCTTCAGACAACAGTCAAACACTTCCACTCCTCCACATAGTGTTCCCTGTATTAGACACATTGGAAAAGAAATCAATATTCTTATAATAAACCATTATCTTGCCATATGCAATCATGGATTTACACGTATTTTGTTTCAAGTGGTCATTAAAAGTGGAGATTGTGTGGTAAATATATAAATGACAATTCAATGGCGAGACAAAAAATGAATGTATCATTGATATATTTCAATATTTTGATTTACAAATAAAATGCCAATACTTACAGCACAAACTCTTGCCCCATCTTTTTTCCAACTTAAGGCAGTTATAGTATACAGGTTTCTTATTTCTTTCAGTTTGGGCTCATCCCACATCTGTCTCCTAGGACTCCAGTTCAGCACTTTCAGCCTAAAGAGATTTTTAGCATGTTTAATTGTTACATGATACAAAGAAGTGATTAAAAAAAAAAAACATGGGACATATCCTCAACCTTTTAAATGAAATTTCATGTTCTTATTTTATATACATAGCGTCAAAATTAAGGGAACCCTGACTCTGGTTCGTTTTGGCTTGATTTGACATGTTGATTTTACGTTTCAGTAGTTGGTAAAAATGAATGCAAAACACGGAGAAATGACAGACACTCACTACCGTCTTCAATAATGCATTCATTACACGTATTGCATGTGCACTGCATGCACCGAAGCATACTTAAGGAATGGAACAAAGTTGAGTGTCTCACTACAGAAAAATGCCACCACGACAATACCTTACAACAGCACAGAAATGGCAATGTATAGGCATGTTGCAAGCTGGGGAATCACAGAACCATGTTGCTAGGTTCTTTGGGAAGTCGAAAAGCGTAATTTCACGACTCGCAGCTCTATACCGCCAGACTGGTGATGTCAAAATGAAGACAGGGCGTGGACGCCATAGGAAGACCAACGTCCGACAAGATTGCCTCATACGGGTTATTGCTCTTCGCAACTGGTTCGTTACTGCACCAGAACTAAAGCAGGAACTCCATACTGCAACTGGACTACGAATTCCCAACAGTACTGTGTGTCGGAGACTCCGTGAGATTGGACTGAAAGCCAGGCGTCCTTTCTGTGGTGTCATCATGACACAGACTAACAGACGGACTCGTTTACAATAGTGCCAGCAGCATCAGGGCTGGGCTATCCGTCAATGGCGTCATGTGATGTTTTCTGACGAATCGAGGTTCTGTTTGCGATTTACTGACGGTCGTAAACGTGTATGGTGGGGACGTGGGGAGCGATACAGACGTAACACTATCCTGGAGCACAATTCCTTTGGTGGAGGGAGTTTTATGGTGTGGGGAGGTGTTTTCTACAGTAACAGGACTGATCTTGTTCTTGTTCCTGGTAACCTGACAGGGCAGCGATACGTCAATGAAATCCTACACCCCGTGGTTGTTCCTATGGCTCGTAGGATTGGTCACAACTTCATCTTTCAAGATGATAATGCCAGACCACACAGAGCTCGTGTGGCAGTTGACTTTCTCAGGCAACAAGGCATTGTGACACTTCAGTGGCCCGCCAAATCTCCAGACCTCTCTCCCATCGAGCACTTGTGGGATGTCTTGGGTCGAAGGGTTCGAGCACAACGCCCAGGTCCAGCCAGTCTCCAGGAAATTGGTGTTGCACTGCAGGAGGAATGGCGGCAGATACCAAGGGCAACGATACGTCGTATCATCTCCAGCATGCCTGCCAGGTGTCGTGCAGGTGTTGCTGCACATGGGGGACACACCCGATATTGGCTTGCTGCCGTACCTGTTATGTGTTTCAGGTAAAAATAATAAATATATCAAGATGAAATGCAAGGGTTCCCTTATTTTTGATTGTGCATATATGATCTACTTTTTCCAATACCATTTGTACATTTTTCAATTATTTCTTCAAATCTCTAGAACTTTTAGAACTTTCTAAATTGGAAGCAATTAGGGATGAATTATTATTTGAAAGATGTAATTTGTCTCAGAAAGAGGATAAAACTTTGTAGAAGAGGAGAAAATATTGCTTAAAAGCAATTTCTCCTTTACCCTCATTTTTTTTTCCAAAGCTTTCTTCTTCAGGGTTGTTAAACTTAGAGTTTAGATTCTTAGATTACCTATGAAAGAAAGATTAACACTATGTGTACAACAAAAGAAACACTGGTTAAAAAAACACTGGTTAAAAAAATTCATTAGCAGATTTCAGAGGAACAGTAAAAGAGAATGTTTTAACGTTTAAAGAGTATCATATCTTGAGTTTTACACTTACGTTATAGGTACTCATATTTATCAAATTGAGGGAATTCTAATGAATACCAAGAACTTTCATTTTCTTCAATAGGAAAGCACCCTTTTACCTGAACTTATGATCAATATATTTCCACACTTGCCTCAGCTTTAGAACTTTATGTGTTTTATGCCGATTTCAACATTATTTTAGTCATGTCACAGCAATAGCTCATATATTCATGTATTTTTTGGGTTTCATCAATACTAAGCTTGGGCCCTGAAGTGTCTTACCCAAGGACACTCTCCTGAAAAACCCAGTGGATCAAGTGAGTCTCGAACCCCAGGCCTCAAGGTCACAAGTCCTACACATTACCACTGAGCCACGCAGGACACCGCAAAAATTTGAAAGCAACAAAAAAATCATTTTTCTATGCAGTAAGGAAAACATTGTGAGGAAAGGATCAAATGCTTACTTACAAGCAATCTATCCTTCTCAAACAACGTATTACAAAGCCATCAACTGTTGTGGTTAAAAAAACCCATATTTGTTAAAAAAAAAAAATGTACATATCAGTACCTATCATAACTTCCTACAACAATTGACTGCCCACTAGGACTGCATACCGCCACTGTGAACTCATGCTCATCATCATCTCTGCTATAATCAAAATGCTGAAAACTGCGTCCCTCTCGTCCATAGGCAATGATTCTCTTGTCACAGCCAGCGGCCACAATAGCATTCTGGGAAAATGCTAGTGCATATGGTGGACATGGGTGTGTGCTGATTTTACCCTTTGAAAATAACATTAGGACAATGTGGGTGTAATCTTCTTACTACCTACTACTCACACGAGCCAAGCCAGGAAGTTCAGTGGGTAAAGTTCAGGGCTTGAAACCTGGGGCTGCTAGTTCAACTCCAAAGCTGGGCCATTTTCTTTCTGAGTATTGATGATAGCCATTGCAACATGATTCACTCCTCTCTCACAGCTTATCATTGTTTTATCACTGGTTATGTAAGAAAGCAGACAGTGGCTTGGGAGAAAGTATTATGCAAAGTACCGGTAAAGAAACTCCAGGAAAATCAATCATAGGTTCACTGGCTGCCATGATATAACTGAAATGATGCTGAAAAAGTTGTTAATCAGAAAACAAACTAATCACACGTGAAATTGAAGTAAGTTTACAACCTTCTGATATTAATATATAAAAAAAATAGTTGAAAGAAAGAAAACAGCTTAATTGCATGCAACAGAAAACACTATTGGAAAAGAATCAGTTTTCCTTAAACCCCACCCCCTCTTTTCAAAAGCTGACTCCTATAGGGGTTTCACCCTTTACAAGAAGGTGGTCAAATAATTCCATCTGAAACAAACTTGCAATCAACAGCTTATAAAATATCCTTGTACAAAAGCTAATACTAGACATATACGTAAGTTTCATCCATCAAAAAATGTGAAAACTTTGTGACAAGACTGAGAAACTGCTATTTACAAGCAATTTCTCTCTTTCCTGCTCTATTGCTGTTTCCAAAAGTGTTCTGTAGCAAGACAAAATATGTTGCCTGCTACTGGTAAATGTGTTAAAAGCCCACTGGCAGCCAATGTAAACAATTGTAAAACTAGAATTAATGTTGCCATTTCCAATTCTAGTTTTCAGATTCATTTTTCTGCCAGTGACTGAAAACTTACTATAACAAATCGTCAAACTTATATTATAATATCCTTACTTTTAAATGGTATGCAATAAATCTGCCTGGAATTTGACCCCCAAAATTTTTACCTTTGGCCACCAGTGGGCCATCAATAAATAGGAAATCAACTATCCTTTTACAACATTTTACCTGTTGGTCGCCTGTCCCTTCATCATCAAAGAAGAATCTCACAATGCTTCCATCAGCATGGCCAGATAAAAACCCTTTACCTGATGGGCTAGCAACAACACAAAAATAAACACAATATAATTACAATGAAAAAATGTTCACACAATGTTTTAGGGTACAAAACATTGTGGGAAAAGTAGAAAATGCTGATTATCAGCATTTTCTCCTTTTTCCACAATGTTTTCATATGCCTTCTTCCTCAGGATCTCAAAAACATGGGATTGTTTGGTAAAGGGTTAAAAGATAAAAGACTGAACTTGTTATCTCAATGCAAATCATGTCCACAACATTTTATACCAAACCTCAATCTCCTCCCTAACTCTGTAGCAAACAATAAAGTTTTAGACTGGTCCAAACTGAAAGCATTAGAAGACAACAGAATAACTGCTGCTCGAATGAAGGGATTTGTCTCTGAAAGAGTAGAAAACATTGTGGGAAATGGAGGAAATCCTGGTTACCTGCATTTTCTCCTTTTCCCACAGTGGTTTCAAAATGCTTCCTCCTCAGGGTCATTTGATAAAGGGTTAATTTACAAAACGAAACTGTCTACAGTCAAATGTATCTATCCCATTACAATACAATTGTGCTAGGCAGTCAATTTCGAAGCATTTCTAATTTTTTACATAATAAAGAAAACTAGCACATTCTCCTCTTTCACCAGTAATTTTCTACTTGTTCGACAAATTCCATAAAATGAGCCATTTTTAATTTGTCATCTGTTAAAGCTCTCAATATGGACCAGCCTAATCGCTGCTCAAATGGTTTGAGATCTGGCTACTAAATTTTTGTAATTTGCTGCAACACATGCCTATTTTGATGAAAATTTGTCAGTAAATTACAACACTATTGTATAATTGGTTGCAGAAAACTCTCATCGAAGTTAAACCGTAGGTAGGGATATCGCCATTGAAATTATTATGGAAATTATGATGGTTTTCTATCTCTAATAATTTGTAGCAGATGACTTGAATTTAAAGAAGAGTCTAAAATTTGTTGTATGGGAAAGGGTTAAAAAGGATACCAAACACTGTGGTAAAAGGAGAAAATTCTGATCAATGGATTTGTTTTCATAAAGATTTAAATGAGATAATATTAATTTATAATAATGAGAGTAGTGCACTTACTTGGACGCAAGAGATACAACATATGAATCTGTCCCATATATTGTTGAAGATTTGTTGGTCTTGACATTTGCTGCTCTGACCTGTGATAAAAATCAAACAGAAATAAGCAATTGAAATAAAAAGCTTTACCATGGTACACTTTCTTAAGCATTTTTAGCAATCCAATTTGATATATTAACCCTTTACCAAACAATCTCCTCTTTTCACATCCCTGTGAAGAAGGCTTTTAAAAACACTGTGGGAAAAGGAGAAAATGCTGGTAACCAGCATTTTCTCCTTTTCCAAAAATGTTTTCTGTCCCATTAAAGAAGTTCATTTAAGCTGTTAGATTTGTCACCTGCAGGTGATCTCAATTTGGAAGATTCTAAAATTTGTTGTTTGGGAAAACTTCAATTTAAGTCAGAGGGGGTTGTAAAAGCCAAATGGTTGAGGCATAAGGCTTGTGATGATGAAATTTTTTCTGTCAGAGCGGGTCACATGAGTGTGTCCTTGGGAAGGTAATGTAGAGACTCAGCCTAACACTGGTAAAACCAATGAAATATATGATGTAGAGAGCTGCCATCCAAATATAACTGAAATTCTGTTACAAAGCACGAAATTCCCATTTAAACAAGCACATATACTTTACTTAACCTTTTAACACACAATCCTGAGTTATAATGACTTTGAAAAAGAGGGCTTTTAAAAAAAACATTGTGGAAAAAGCATAAAGTGCTGATGACCAGCATATTCTCCTTTTCCTAAAATGTTTTCAACCCTTTCAAAGATAAATCCTATTATTTGGGTCTTTTTTGTCTTCAGCAAATGCTCTCACAGTGGACAAGTCTAAATTGTTTTCATCTGGTAAAGATTAGGCCATCTACAGATTGATTAATATCAGCAATATTTGTAGCATTTTATGCCAGCTTCTATCACCAGGATTCAAACATGATCATCTAGATTAGCACTGTTGTAACATGGTAGTCATGATGATTGCATGTCACCGTGATATGACTGAAATAATGTTGAAAGTGGGGTAAAACACAATTCAATCAATCAGTAGATAGCTGCACACTATATATGCCAAGAGTGATTGTGAGTGAGTAAGAGTCGATCCATTTCCCTCATAATACCAGCTTAGTACTAGTGAAACCCAGGACAATCATGAATATGTGAGCTGTTGCTGTCATATGACTAAAATAAAGTGAAAGCAGTGTTAGAAATGTCTTTTCCACAGACACTCTCAAGAAAAACCCAGTACTTCCAGTTAGGCTCAAAGACAGGGCTTGGCCTCCAGATTTCAAGTCCTACACTCTACCACTGAGCCACGCAGGACCCCTAGTGAATTGTTTTATATTCATGGAAATTCTCATGTGTACCAGGGTTCGACATTAAGGCACGTCCGAACGACATTGTCTAGCAAGAGATCGGTTCGGGCTAGTAGAGGCAGCTTCCAGCTAGCCCGAATGGTCTAGTGCAAAAATTGAGACAATTACTTTAAGTGTCAATTTCATGCTTCGCATAAATGACGAAAATCGACCTTATATGTCGTTCGCCGAAAAAGATCGTTTATAAAACTTGCGATTTTTTTCAAGCAGCGATAATTTCATTGACAACTTCTTAATTGTTAACAGGAAGACGGTAGCGCATGCGCGGTAGCCCATAACTTCACTGGAAAAACCAAATTGAACTGAAAATAGAGTAAGGCTAGTAGACCGGAGTCCACTGTATGTCGCTATTTCGTCGGCCGGGATAAAAGTCATAAATTTTATCGTGACTGTTATAATTTTGTCAGAGTATTTGATCTTTTAACAAGAATTTCTTATGTCTACCTCTATTTTGGAATACCGTAGTTTCATTTTGACGACAACCGAGAATGCGTCGTCCAGACGTTTACCTAGACAATGGAGCAGACGACAGGTGAATATGCAAAGCTTGCATAATTTCAAAACAACATCTGATCAGGGAGGAGTGAAGTCATAAAATGAAGCTAAAAAACAGATATGAATCGAAACAAAAGTAGATCTAGATGAATAGAATTAGATCAAGTTCACAGAAAAAAGATAATTTTAGACCTTGAATGGAAAGCTAATTCGCGCCGTTGGTTTGTTTGATTCGGAGGAAAATGTTATGTTTTCTTTGCGGACAGTTTAATAAATGGAAGATTTGTTCCAGGATCTGATAACATTATACCAAAATGTTTTTATCCTTTTGACTCAAATTCTGTTATTTGAGTATTAGTTAGACTAATATATTGTCCGTGATTGCTTTCAAAATGGATGTCTAAATTGTTGTCCTCTAGTAAAAAATCGTAATTGAAATAATTAACAGGGAAACATTCATTGATCATGATAGAGTGTGCCGAGTTAGTTTGGGGTGATACCTGTCTTTTAGTGGCTGTTAATACTTGCGAAGGTGCTAACTTTTGTATTCTGTAACTTCTGACTTCGTGAACGTCCACATGGCAGATTATCATGACATTGTCATTTTTTGTTACAATTTGGTATAATCACAAGGGAAACAACAGAGCTTTTGAGCTATTTTATACTTTTCTTCATTTTGCAAAACTGGTCTAGTAGAAATCTGAAGTGGTCTAGTAAAAACTGCAAATTACTAGTCCACTGGTCTAGTTGGAAAAAATGTTAATGTCAAACCCTGTGTACATGTATGATTTGCATGTTCATGTACAAATTCATGAGATACTGATATGCGATCTAAAAAAATCTGACTTTTGTTGGCCTTTTGAGATAAAATTTCATAAAACCTACCTAGAACAAATGTTATTAAGCTCTCCACGTACTAACATTTTTCTATACTGCGTAAATAAAATATTATCTCAAATACCAACTCCTGTCAGATCGTATATATCTTTAATTCTTACTTTTCCATCTGCAAGTCCAAAGACTATAGGTTGGTCTGCCGGCCATATCAGACAGGTAACAGCACTCTGTTGTATGAACTTGTTACAGATAACCTTCTTTTCACCCCTGTTGATAGTTTATGATACAAGTAATATTTTACCACACAATCCCCAGTTTTAAACACCCTAAGAGAATAACCTTTTGAAAACCTTGTGGGAAAAGGAAAAAATGCTGCTAACCAGCATTTTCTCCTTTTTCCCACACGGTTTTCTGCACTTTCACAGACATTTACAATCATTTCTGCTAAATTTATTTTGTCGTCTGCAACTGCTTTCAATTTGGACAAGTCCAATGTTTTATCGTTTGGTAAAGAATTATCAATAACTTTTTACTACCAAGAACAAATTTCAGCAGATTAGTGTGAAAACATCCTTGTAAGCTATGGATAATCAACATAAATTAACATTTAATTCTTTACCAAGCAACAAACTTTTAGATCCGCCTATATTGAAAGCATTTGCTGACACCAGTATAAATGTGGCTCAAATGTAATGATTTGTCTTTTAACCCTTTACCACACAGTCTCAAGTAGAAGTTGTCGGAATTGTCTATTTACGACAATTCCAGCATTTGACCTTTAAGTGTGACCTTGACAATGAACCTTCCTGAACAAATGCTTAAAGGAGAACACTTGCGTAAAACTATTTTAAAATCCATCCATAAATGTAGAAGTTGTAGCTCAGACAAGTTCTATTTATGACAATTTCATCATTTGACCTTCATTTGACTTTCAAGTGTGACCTTGACCTCGGACCTACCTGAAAAAAATGTTTCTAGTGGCACTTCTACTCATAAAGAAAAAACAACTGTGCCAAATTATTTTGAAATCCATCCATAAATGTAGAAGTTCTGGTTCAGACAAATTTGGATGGACACACGCACATACAGATGAATGTACAGTCTGATCTTTGATATATACAGTCTGCTTTGCTGAAACACTATAAACAAAAGTAACCATGCAATCGCAATTTATCTGGGTGTTATTCTACACTGTAAATGTCCGCTGGGTTTGTTCGACACTCTACGAGTAATTTTTTTAGTAAAAACAGAGTCAGAGATATGACAATTCTTGCATGATGACAATACACACAATGACAGGGCTATCACAATGCCTTAATGATTTTGTCAAAACCAGACGAGCTAAAATGTGTACAGGTGAATTGTCGTATTTTTAAAAAATTTTACTGGAATTCAAATCCATCTACCATGCAATAACAAATGAAAATAGTGTTGATAAAGTTTCAAATAACCCTTTACCACACAGTTCCAAGTTTTGACGACCCAGAGGAAAACGTCTTTTACAAATATTGTGGGAAAAGGAGAAAATGCTGGTAACCAGCATTATGTTTTCCACTTTGTCAAAAACAAATCTCAACATTTGAGTCATGTTTAGTTCCTCCTTTACAAATGCTTTGAGTATGGATGACTCTAAAATTTTTTTGTGTGGTACAGGGTTAATTAATCCAATGGAATCACTTACCAATCATCTCCAATTTTATAAACATAGACTATATTGTCAGTCTGCCCAACAGCCAACTTTGCAGAATCACTTGAAAATGCAATACCTTTAACTGTGTAGCTACGCTTCCCATACTGTAAAGAGATTTCTATGTTTTAGAATTAAATTTGTAATTACAACCTAAGTGCAACAGAGTTTACTTTTATCACTGGTTGATGGTGTAGATAAAGGACTGCTCAACATTTGCAGCATTGATTAATCTTTTTTCTTGTCACTAAAGCCTCGAAATACAAAACTGTGTTTTTTGTACTTAACATAGTTGCAATGGTTCATTTACTTGGGTAAGTTTTCAGGTCTACCATTTAAATTCAACTTGTCTCATATAGAAATCTTGATAGACTTTCAAATTTTCAGTGCAACAATATTCTGGTGTTTGATCTCAAAGAAGAATGTGAAAGCTGATGTAAAATAAATGTACTATAACTTCATGTATTTTTGTAAATCTTGGGTCTGTAAAGTCTGCACGATATTACGCTGTGAGTACAGTAAAATAACAACAGTCTTGGCACACAATACCACATAATTGAATTTAAATCATACCAAATGATTAAATATGGAAATTACTGTGAAGATGACAATCCGTTTTTGTACAGTTGGTCCAAGTGTTAGTTGCTGACAGAAAAATGAATTTTAATACCACTTAAAAAGCAAACAAAAGATACAGCAACCTAGCAACTTTTGAACTACTTTTAAATTTATTTTTCAGCCAGCAACTAAAACTTGGACCAACCATACAAGAGCAGATTATCATCTTCACAGTAATTTCCATACTTTTTTATTTGGTATGATTTAAATTCAAATGTATTCTAACACACACATGCATTACCTTTGGTTGCCATTGGGGCTTTAAAAAACAGAATACACATACCTTGCTATCTGCTGGTTTCAGTGAAAATTTATCCCTTTTCTCTCCTTGTTCATCAAAAAGAAGAATAACTCTATCTGATGTACATACTGCAAATTTATTATTGTTTGGTGACCATGCCATCGAACATATCTTTGCCGCTCCATCCTGGAATTATGATAAGGCATTGATAGCAAAAGGTGTCATTGCTGTAGTTCTACATAAAAATTGATGGGATTCTATTACCTTCACTCTCCTTCGATGCAGCCCTTCTTTACCTGCTTTTGGAAATTTCAAAATCTGACCACTCATCTTTCAGCCAGTTAAAAAAAATGTCTATGACCTACTTTTCAGCTATAAAAATGGACATGGATTGATGGATAAATTATTAAATTTCATGCTGACAGTACTTGACACCCAGTTAAGTACAAGATTTTTATCGATCTTGTTACAATTTGGTTTTTCCTGACACAAACATTATTTGGTTAACTTGCTGATTGATTGACTGATTGTATGGCGTTTAACACCATTTTCGACATTATTTCAGTAATATTGCGGCGACCAGTGCACCTATCCATGCTTTACTGGAGTTTCTGTTACCAATACTCCGCACAATATTCTTTCCAAGCCACTGGCTGCTTTCCCACATAACAGCTTTTTCTTCCAGAATGGACATAAGAAGGGCTGTGTCAGTGGGTTAGTGAGTCATACTAAAATACGCCCTACAGGAAAGTTCACTCTATGGCGCTCTGTGTTTAATTTATTGCCCTACGGGTACATAAACTGTATCATATGGAATTCATTACTTTAACCCATCAAAATATGCTTTATCTAACACATCCTTCAATATCACTTTATCAATATGACTATTTTGTACAATTTTGGAGCTATTTGATTGATAGTTCTCCTACTGATAATGGGTGACAGGTGCTCTATACGCCCTACCATTTCAGTGCTCGCCCTACTTGTTTTAGGATGATTTTTCACCAAGTAATAAATAAAAAAATAAGAATCAGTAAATGAATACATTATGTTGACTACAGGTAGCATTAATAGGTAAAATTTTCACCAAAAAACAAGTATGGCGAGCACTGAAGTGGTAGGATATATAGAGCACCTGCATTCACCCATCGTCAGCGCAAAAAGTATGATGTATCAATCAAATACTTCCTAAATTATACAAAATAAAGTTATGATATTTAAGGATTTGCTCGATAAGTATATTTTGATACGTATAAGTAATCATTTCTATCCAATACAGTGTATACATGTACTGTGATTTGCCAATGTATTCATACAGAAAAAAGGGGTCAAAACTATATCTGACTGTCGGCGTGTTTTTAATCTTGAAATACATGTGTTTTAAATATTTTCTTACCATTTTTGACCTAAAAGAAGTAGCTTTCCGATACGAGTTAAGTTATAGTTCAGCAATGGATGGTTTAGATCTATAATCAGACTGCACATTCTGCTTAGTCTGATGTCTATTCACACCATCCGCTATCTTGGCAATGGCAGAGTAAGTTAGAACAACCAAAAGTATAAAACAAGCCATCTGTCAACAAGATTTCTCACCTGTGGCAGGTACACAAATGTTTGCAGTTAAATTTGGATTGGAGGTCTGATGTAACTTGGAAATCATTTGAAGCGAAAAGATTGTAATGCAAGCGTTTGTTATACGTATTTACACCTGTTCTGGTCCAAGAAATTCATACCCGGCTACAAGCAGACTCCCAGTGAACACAAAATGATCATGCAATAAACCAATATCATGCCTGCTTTACATCAGCTGATAGTGCCTTTTCGCATAGAGCAATAGTTGTTTCAAAAATACCTGGGCCCCATTTTACTAAGGTAGTTACGAACAAAATTTGCTTAAGTTTTACGTAACTATAGTATGGTGGGATATAATCAAAGTTTCCTAGAAATTTTATCTAGATAAAATGAAAAGATAAAATTTCCAGGAAACTTTGATTTATCGCAATAGTTTTCTAAAATAATCATGATAGTTATCTCGTATCTGCTTGTGTAACATAAAAAATCTGGGAAAAATTTGCTCTTGTGGCCTGTGTGGATCAAGATCAGACTAGACAAAATGTTTAGTCTGATCTTTGAACTGAATCTACACTGTTCGCTCTAGTGAGAAGTTTTTAAGAAAAATAATTTCATTGCAATCATTTTGGTCTTATTTCACAACTTAAAATTACCATGGACTTACGAGGCTCGAATGATTCATGTTATAACAAAAAATAATATGATGTAGAAATGTGCACAGGTCTGTGCACCCGACCATTATCGAAAACATTTTCTAAAAAATGGACTGTCAGAAATTTTGGAAAATTAATGTTACGGACCGTCCAAGTATTTATGAAAACAAATTTTTTGGATTGTCCGGAGTAAGATGGATTTTTGAAGCTGCACATTTCTAGTCATGAGTAAGCATAAAATTGTACTGTAATTTGCATATTTCTGCCTATGCTGATACTAACAGCTTGTTCTCACATGCTATCATAATTTGCATGGCAAATGATATCTGCTAAGAATTGATGGTCAGTTCTTAAAAAAATTTACCGCCAGTCATCTTGACTTACCTTCGATCCGAAGGGGAGCTCCGATGTTATTCTTTAATTCTTTCTCGATAATCACAAAAGTAACATCGGAGCAACCCTTCAGACTGAAGGTAATCTTGACCGAGTCTGACTCTGAGTCAAATTCATCACTGAATAATGAACATTGTGATAATTTTTTATCAAAAACAAAATACCTGTGGTGGCAACAATGTTCGTAAATGTTTCAGTTGCATGCTCATGTTGTCGATTATTTAACACAGGAATATCATGAGCGTCAAAATCTAACGTTTTAGATAAATAGTTTCAGTCAGTCCTACTTTCTCCTTTTGGAATGCAGACATCGGCCTCACTTTAACCAGCATAAGTTTCGAATGATTGCTTTTCAGTTATTCTTTTCCTATATTGTCATAGCAAATGTTGTTAAGTAATTTTGTTTAATATTAAGAAAAAACAAACTTTTTTTTTTCTTAAACATGTTCATTCTCTTACATAAAACTATTATCGAGTATGTGGATAGTCTCCGTTACTAAGGAGATTGTTTATATTCAATCGGACGTAAACACTCGGTCACTTCCGCTATGTATTTTACGATCCACTCGACATCAATTCGGCCAATTCCGGAACACCGTTTCCGAGATCTGCCGAATGTGGTAAAAGCGGTCAACTCGCCCAAAAGACAACTCGCTCCCAAGCAACTTTGATCTATACCACTTTCAAAATACTTGCGAAGAGTAGTTTAGGGAACACATTCAAACAAACGATAACAATTTGTTAACATAAACCATAGGCACTCGGTTTCCCTGTCTTTTACTTTTGTACCTTACCTCTTCTATTTCTGCATATCATAATTACTAGTATGTAATTATATGTACAGAAATAAATGTTAAGTTATGAAAGTCATGGAAACCGAGTGCCTGTGACATAAACTAATGGATCTAGATTTATCCAGAAAAAAAAATCATTAAGATCAGGCAGAAAGTATAGATCTAGAGCTAGATCTTGTCTGTTCATGAATGAACGCGGTCAAATACTCGATGAAGAATATTAGCCCAATATGTATGATCCCTGATTAGCCAAAACTTTTAAAATGAGACAATGAATCTAATCTTGTCAGGCTAATCTGGTATTTCATAAATGAAACATTGTGAGGATTAAGCTATTAGTGGTGTGGACATTTCCAGCCAAGAATGGACTGGAAACAAGTTTCTTAGACTTATAGATCTAATTTGTATAAATTTCTTTACATGAAAAAAAAATTTAGACAGGTCCAAATGAAAAGCATTTCAAGACAACCTCATTTTTGCTAAAACAGTGGGATTTGGTTTAGTAAGGGGAGAAACATTATGGGAAAAAAGAGAAAATGTTTGTTACCGGTAGATCTATTTGTTCTTTTCCCAAAAATGTTTACAAAAGTATTCGGTCTCAGGGCAGGGACATGTTATATATGATCCCTGCTGCGGGTCTTTAAAACTCGGAATTGTCTGGTAAAGAATTAAATGGAAACATAGGCTAGATGTACTCATTCAAAAAAAGAAAAAAATGACAAATTTCCAAAATGTGTCAGGAAGTATCCTGGTTATTAGATAGAAACTTTACGGTATGGAAGTGTTTTGGATTGTTTCTTTTTTTTTTTGTAAAATAACGGATCTCCTTATGAAGCTTTACTATATTTTTTGTAAATCTAACTAGGGACCATAAGATTACAAACAGAAAATGGTACTACCGTATGTGTATGTGTACGCCTGCTCGCAGTTTGCACTCCAGTTGGTGCCACATTTAATGCCACTTTCAACGGTGGTTTCAACAGTATGGCACCAGAAATGGGCCACCATTGGTAAATACATGTAGTGGGTTATTTATCCCTACAAGAACTGGAAGAAATACCATTCCCTTGCTACAGCTGGGATCAAACCCAGACTAAAAATCATGATATGCTGTAAAAATTTAGTCACTGGAGATTATTTTGTCCTCAGAGGCAGATTCAGTATAATTTCCATACGGAGGTTGTCATACATAGTCAATGACATATCAAACTCAATGAGGTATGTTATTGAATTATTAGAGAACATTGTGGGAAAAGGATAAAAAAGTGGTTTTCATAAGACATCTGTTTGAGTGTTGGTAAAACGTGAAATTGTTTTGCAAAGAGTTAAGATGCACATGTGTAGTATAGCCAGACACTCTTGGCTGTCAAGATGATCTTTTGCGTGTAACTGTAAACATTACACAAAGCCTTCTTTCATTAATTTGAAACCCTTTACCACACAATCCTGTGTTGTAACGACCGTGAGAAAAAAGGCTTTAGAAGACATGGTGGGAAAAGGAGAAAGTGCTGGTGATCAGCATTTTCTCCTTTACTCACCATGTTTCCTGTCTTTCATTCTTAAAAGAACAAACCCTAGGCCTATCATTTGAATCACATATAATTTGTCGTCTGTAAATGCTTACAATTTGGACATGTCTAAAATTTTATCATGTGGTAAAGAGTTACAGAAAATATCTGGAGATATTTCTTCTTTTTTTATTCCCTTTAAAAAAATATTGGATTCTTTGCAATACTTCCAAATTCTGCTGACCAAAGGACGGCAGTGAAACCAGGTGAGTTTTTTCCAGTTGCATGTATGTCCCTGTTCGCACAGATACAGCTATCTCGTGGCGCCGACAAAAGCCACTGACAGGATTGGAAGCCAACCACATTAGAAGGGAAAATATGCAAATTCAGTACTGTCAAATCAAGCAGGGATTTTTTAGCAAAAAGGAAGGAAATTTCATTCTAGAAATCTCATATCACCCTTAGAACGCAAAGAAAAACAAAACTCACTTATGTTGACATCATAGATTAAGATCAGACTGCACAGCAAGTGAGGTTTTATGTAAGACCTCAACTGTCCCATATTTTGCTAGACATTTTCGGAGGAAAAATCACACAGAAAATGAAGAGTTAAGGAAGACCTGCCTTTTTCCAAACTGAAGTATATAATTTTACTTATTTGGAGCTTGCAAGTCATACTATCATTATGGATCTTAAAAATCCTTTTTGTTTAACAACCGACTGATCATGGAGGTTGAATGTTCCTTTGATATGCAGAAATTTTAGCAACAGCAAAAAGTGTCTACCAAGGTCAGCCTGCGCAGGCTGATCTGGGTCAATACTTTTTGCAGATGTGTTAAGCCGCTTTTCACACAGCATGGCTCAAATGGATTTGGTAGTCTTTCAACTCTATCAGACAACAAAATTTTAGTATCAAGTTAAATTTAAACCATTTCCAGGCCACATATTCAATGTATTGAGAAACAGGCTGTCTCAGAACAGGTAGGTAAGATTGAGGGCAAAGGAGGAGATGCTGGTTCCATCATGTACTTCTTTTCCCTTAGTGTTTTCCAAAGCCTTCCTCAGGGTCATTAAAAGTTTTTTAAAACATATAATTGTCTGGTAAAGAGTTAATGGGCACTACATTTAATCATTTAAACTAACAACCCCATATTTTCATGGTCTTGAATAAGAAGGCTTTTGAAAATTTTATGGGAAAAGAAAAACATGTTTTATTTTTCACACAATGTTTTCAAACCCTTTTAAGACAAATCACGTCAATTGAGTCTCATTTACTTTTGTTGTCTTCATAAGGTTTTCAGACAGGATGAGTCTGATAATTGTTGCCTTGTTCTGGATAAGGGCTTTCAAAGCGCTACTAAATGCTTTCCAGAATTTAATAGAGTATATTTTTTAACAGAAATGCATTATGCTGTGTGGGTTTTACACTATTATACAAGAGGGCCATGATGGCCCTGGATCGCTCACCTGAGTCAATAGGCGAAATTCACTCCACATGCATAATTCAATTTATGACAAATTGTCAGGTCAACTGAGCTTAAAATGTGGCCTCTAGAGGCGTCCACAAGGGATTTCCGTAAGTTGACCTAGTGACCTAATTTATCACCCCACGTGACCCAATTTAGAACTCATCAAAATATTTATCAAGACAAACATTCTGAACAGTTTTCAAGTCAATTGAGCAATAAATGTGGCCTCTAGAGTGCCCACAAGGTATTTCTTTAATTTGACCAAGTGGCCTAGTTTATGACCCCAAGTGACCCAATTTCAAACTCATCCAATATTTCATAAGACAAACATTCTGACCAATTTTCAAGTCAATAGAGCAAGAAATGTGACCTGTAGAGTGCCCTAAAGGTATCTCTTTAATTTGACCTTGTGACCTAGATTATGACCCCAGGTGACCCAATTTTGAACTCATCCTAGATTTCATCAAGACAAACATTTTAAGCAATTTTCAAATCAATTGAACAATAAATGTGGCCCCTAGAGTGCCTACAAGGTATTTCTTTAATTTGACCTAGTGACCTAGTTTATGACTCCAAATGACCCAATTTAGAACTCATCTGAAAATTTATCAAAACAAACATTGACCAATTTTTAAGTCAATTAAGCAAAAAATGTGGCCTCTAGAGTGCCCTAAAGGTATTTCTTTAATTTGACCTAGTGACCTAGTTTATGACCCCAGTTTACCCCATTTAGAACTTATCCAAAAGTTTATCAAGACAAACATTCTGAATAATTCTCAAATCATTTGAGCAATAAATGTGGCCTCTAGAGTGCCCACAAGGTATTTCTTTAATTTGACCAAGTGACCTAGTTTATGACCCCAGGTGACCCAATTTCAAATGCATCCGATATTTCATCAAGACAAACATTCTGACCAATTTTCAAGTCACTTGAGCAAGAAATGTGACCTCTAGAGTGCCCTAAAGGTATTTCTTTAGTTTGACCTTGTGACCTAGATTACGACCCCAGGTGACCAAATTTTGTACTCATCCTAGATTTCATCAAGACAAACATTCTGACCAATTTTCAAATCAACTGAACAATAAATGTGGCCTCTAGAGTACCCTAAAGGTATTTCTTTTATTTGACCTAGTGACCTAATTTAAGACCCCACATGACCCAAATTAGACTCATGTGAGATTTTATCAAGACAAACATTCTGACCATTTTTCAAGTCAATTGAGCAATAAATGTGGCCTCTAGAGTGCCCACAAGGTATTTCTTTAATTTGACCAAGTGACCTAGTTTATGACCACAGGTGACCCATTTTCAAACTCATCCAATATTTCATCAAGACAAATGTTATGACCAATTTTCAAGCCACTTGAGCAAGAAATGTGGCCTCTAGAGTGCCCTAAAGGTATTTCTTTTATTTGACCTAGTGACCAAGATTATGACCCCATGTGACCCAATTTTAAACTCATCCTAGATTTCATCAAGACAAACATTTTAACCAATTTTCAAATCAATTGAACAATAAATGTGACCTCTAGAGTGCCCACAAGGTATTTCTTTAACTTGACCTAGTGACCTAGTTAATGACCCCACATGACCCAGTTTTAGAATCATATGAGATTTTATCAAGACAAACATTCTGACCAATTTTTGAAGTCAATTGAGCAAAAAATGTTGCCTCTAGAGTGCCCTAAAGGTATTTCTTTAATTTGACCTAGTGACCTAGTTTATGATCCCTGGTTACCCAATTTTAAACTCATCCGAGATTTCATCAAGACAAACATTCTGACCAATTTTCAAGTCAATTGAACGAGAAATGTGGCCTCTAGAGTGCCCACAAGGTATTTCTTTAATTTGACCTAGATTATGACCCCCAGGTGACCGAACTTCAAAGTCATCCGATATTTCATCAAGACAAACATTCTGACCAATTTTCAAGTCACTTGAGCAAGAAATGTGACCTCTAGAGTGCCCTAAAGGTATTTCTTTAGTTTGACCTTGTGACCTAGATTATGACCCCACATGGCCCAATTTTTAAACTCATCCTAGATTTCATCAAGACAAACATTTTAACCAATTTTCAAATCAATTGAAATATAAATGTGACCTCTAGAGTGCCCACAAGGTATTTCTTTAATTTGACCTAGTGACCTAGTTTATGACCCCAGGCGATCCAATTTTAAACTCATCCGATATTTCATCAAGACAAACATTCTGACCAATTTTCAAGTCACTTGAGCAAGAAATGTGACCTCTAGAGTGCCCACAAGGTATTTCTTTAATTTGACCTAGTGACCTAGATAATGACCCCAGGTGACCCAATTTTGAACTCATCCTAGATTTCATCAAGACAAACATTCTGACCAATTTTCAGATCAATTGAACAATAAATGTGGCCTCTAGAGTACCCTAAAGGTATTTCTTTAGTTTGACCTAGTGATCTAGATTACGACCTCAGGTGACCCAATTTTGAAGTCATTCTAGATTTCATCATGACAAACATTTTAACCAATTTTCAAATTAATTGAACAATAAATGTGGCCTCTAGAGTGCCCTAAAGGTATTTCTTTTATTCGACCTAGTGACCTAGATTATGATCCCAGGTGACCCAATTTTGAAGTCATCTTAGATTTCATCAAGACAAACATTTTAACCAATTTTCAAATTAATTGAACAATAAATGTGGCCTCTAGAGTGCACACAAGGTATTTCTTTTATTTGACCTAGTGACCTAATTTAAGATCCAACATGACCCAAATTCAGACTCATGTGAGATTTTATCAAGAAGAACATCCTGACCAATTTGCGAGTCAATTGAGCAAAAAATGTGGCCTCTTGAGTGCCCACAAGGTATTACTTTAATTTGACCTAGTGACCTAGTTTATGATCCCTGGTGACCCAAATCCAAACTCATGTGAGATTTTATCAAGACAAACATTCTGACCAAATTTCAGGTCATTTGAGCTATAAATGTGGCCTCTAGAGTGCCCACAAGTATTACTTTAATTTGACCTAGTGACCTAGTTTATGACCCCAGGTGACCCAATTTTGAACTGACTGAACATGTTGTGCTCAAGTGGGCTAACAAAATTAGGACAGGTTCACTACATACCAAATAACAAAGCTCTATGTCTTCCAGTTCTAGAAAAGAAGAATTCTAAAGTTTTCCTTCTTTGTTCCTATTCGAACTTGCGACCCCCAGGGCGGGGCCAGTTTTGACCCCAGCGGCATCATTTGAAAATAATTTGGTAGAGGTCCACTGGGAGATGTTGCATACCAAATATCAAAGCTCTACACATTCCAGTTTTAGAGAAGAAGAATTTTAAAGTTTTCCTTCTTTGTTCCTATGTTCGAACTTGTGACCCCAAGGGCTTGGCCAGTTTTGACCCCAGGGGCATCATATGAACAAACTTGGAAGAGGTCCACTAAGAGATACTACATACCATATATCAAAGCTCTACGCCTTCCAGTTTTAGAGAAGAAGAATTTTAAAGTTTTCCTTCTTTGTTCCTATGTTCAATCTCGTGACCCCCGGGGCGGGGCCAGTTTTGACCCTAAGGGCATCATATGAACAAACTTGGTAGAAGTCCACTAGGAGATGCTAGATGCCAAATATCAAAGCTGTATGCCTTCAAGTTTCAGAGAAGAAGAATTTTAAAGTTTTCCTTCTTTGTTCCTATGTTCGAACTTGTGACCCCCTGGGCGGGGCCAGTTTTGACCCCAGGGGCATCATATGAACAAACTTGGAAGAGGTCCACTAGGAGATGGTAGATACCAAATATCAAAGCTCCACGCCCTCCAGTTTCAGAGAAGAAGAATATTAAAGTTTTCCTTCTTTGTTCCTATGTTCAAACTTGTGACCCCCGGGGCGGGGCCAGTTTTGACCCCAGGGTCATCATATGAACGAACTTGGTAGAGGTCCACTAGGAGATGCTACATACCAAATATCAAAGCTGTATGCCTTCAAGTTTCAGAGAAGAAGAATTTTAAAGTTTTCCTTCTTTGTTCCTATGTTCAAACTTGTGACCCCCAGGGCGGGGCCAGTTTTGACCCCAGGGGCATCATATGAACAAACTTGGTAGAGGTCTACTAGGAGATGCTACATACCAAATATCAAAGCTCTACGCCTTCTAGTTTTAGAGTAGAAGATTTTCAAAGATTTTGCTATTTTTTCCCTTTTTGTTGCCATGGCAACCAGAGTTATGGGTGGAATTCAATCTCTTGAACAACTTTGGTAGAGCTTCACCCAAGGAACATCCCTGCCAAGTTTCATCAAGATTGGCCAAGCGGTTTAGGAAGAGAAGATGTTCAAAGGAATTGTGGACAGACGGACAGATGGACGCCGGGCAACGACCAGTCACAGTACCTCACCTTAGCACTTCGTGCTCAGGTGAGCTAAAAAGGCTAAATACTGGCTGAAACGGTTAAGTCCTTGACAACAGATTCTAGGTGGGATATGCAATGAAAGAAAGGATAAATCACAAAAAAATTACTGATACATATTTTAATATATTGTGCTTACCATAGAAGCAAACTTCATAGATGGATACAACCATAATTATAAATACAAAACAGAACATAATGGAAATTAGTTAACTATTTTCTGTTTTCCAACATCCAAGTTGTAGTAAAACACTTAACCCTTTACCACACAATCCGGTGTTCTAGCTACCTTGTTGGAGAAGCCTTTTAAAAGCATTGTGTGAAAAGGAGAAAATGTTGTAAACCAGGATTTTCTCCTTTTGCCGCAAGGTTTTCTACCCTTTCAAAAAAGATTTCTTGTATTCACAGTGTCATCTGCAACTGCTTTGTATTTAGAAAAATCCAAAATATTGTTGTTTGGTAAAGGGTCAAGCAAAGAGTATTTATGACACTGAAAAAATTACAGTGTATGCTCAATTTAACTCTTTACCACACAACAAAATTTCAGACATGTTCATTGTGAAAGCATCTGCAGGACAACATACTTTTTATTCTACCCTAGACATGAAACTTGACTTTCAAAGGGAAGAAAACATTAAAGAAAAAAGAAATTGCTGGTTACCAACATTTTCCCCTTTTCCTACAATGTCTTCAAAAGCCTTCTTTCCAAGTTTCATTAAACCTTTATAAGACAACAAAATTTCAGACGGGTCCAAATTAAAAGCATTTGTAGACAACAAACCAAACATGGCCCAAATGACTGAATTTGTTTTAGACAGGATAAAAAAAGTTGTGGGAAAAGAAGAAACTGCTGGTTACCAGCATTTTCTCCTTTTCTCACAACGTTTTAAAAGTGTTTGTCGTCAGGGTTGTTAACCCTTTACCGCACAGTGACAACTTTTAACGACCCTGACAAAGTAAGCTTTTGAAAACATTGTAGGAAAAGGAGAAAATGCTGGTAACCAGCATTTTCTCCTTTTCCCACAATGTTTTCTACCCTATCAAAGAAAATTTGCACCATTTGAGCCACATTGGAACTGTCGTATGCAAATGCTTTCAATTTGGACCAGTCTGCATTTTTGTCGTCTGGTAAATAGTTAACTCATTACCAAACGACAATATTTTAGGTTTGTCCAAATCGAAAGCATTTGCAGACGACAAAATAAAAGTGACTGAAAATTTGAAATTTGTTTTGTGAAGGGTAGAAAACATTGTGGGAAAAGGAGAAAATGCTGGTTACCAGCATTTTCTCCTTTTCCCACAATGTTTTCTAAAGGCTTCTTTCTCAGGGTCGTCAAAAGTAGGGATTGTGTGGTAATGGGTTAACAGTCTGGATTGTGTACTAAAGGGTTACACCTCAGGACTGTGTGGTAAGGGGATAAACAATGTTACCAATTTTCTAGTACAAGAATTTGGATGTGTCTAAAATTTTTTCGTGTGGTAAAGTGTTAATTGCCAAACTGGCCATTACTTGCAACTTATCCACGGACATATTCTACTTTCTTCTTTCGCAAGAACACACAATTTTCTACCGTATGTATCACTTGAAGCATTTCTACATTTATTTCATTTCCAGATTTTATGAATGTTCAACTTGAATGGGTATTGTAAACTATGCATGTAATGTAACAGTATATGATACAGAATTTCACAACATGATTATGTAAGTCCATGTATAAAATGCTATCAAAAACAGTTCAAAACAAGATTTTACTCAGTATCTGATGACTACATCTCAAACTTGTCTAAAACTGAAACCATTAGCAAATGACAATTCACATATTTGAAATAATGTGATTTGTCTATGAAAGACTAGAAAACATTGTGATAAATGGAGAAAATGTGACCAGCATTTCCTCCTTTTGCCACAATGTTGTCAGAAACAGATTTCCACATTGTTATTCATGCACAGAATTGTTTGGTAAAGGATTACACTTTAAGTTAACAAGCATGAATAGTTTGAATGTAACACTTGACTCTTCACCAAATCGCAACATTTTGAACTAGACCAAATTAAAAGCACATACAGAAGACAAATTAAATATAGCTCTAATGATGATTTCTGCCTTTAACAGGGTAAAAAACTTCTTTGGAAAAGGAGAAAATGCTGGTTACCAGCATTTTCTCCTTTTCACATCACATAGTGTTTTCATTCACCTTTTCTTTTCTTCGTTAAAACTCAGCATGGTTTGGAAAAAGATTTAATCCTTAACAGATAGAAAAAATTGTAGACATTTTCATATTGAAGGCATATGGACCTCAAATGATGGCATTTGCTTATGAAAAAGGAAAAAAAAAATATGGAAACAACAGAAAATACTAGTTACAAACATTTCCTCCTTTGCCCATTTTTTTTTTTTTTTTTTTTTGGGGGGGGGGGTTGTAAATCATAGGATTGTTTGGTAACAGAACAATTCTAATAAGATCTACTTGAACAGACCTATCAGCAGCAGTGCCTCTTCCTCCAGCGAGGTACATCAAAACTGGTTTTTCCCCTCCAACACAAAGAGTTATATAAAATCATTCACCACTTTATGCAAAATCTACATCTAAAAGACACCTAATAATCTGTAGTTATCTTTTAGCCTCATTTAGAGTTCCATATGCAATGATTACTGTGGTCTTTGTTATTCCAAAAACATGTACTGAAGATAACAGATAAATCTATATATGTATGTGTTACTAAAATAAACCCTGAATTTGAATACATATGGAACATTCTGCTGTAGTAACTTTCCTGGTGCTTGTATTTGATTTGAGCAGCATGAGAAATATAGGACCTGACATGAGTTGGCTTTTGAGATATTTTTTTTTTAAACAAGTCTAGGGAAAATGTTATTAAGCGAGCCTGTAGCGAGCTTAATAAAATTTTATCTTGACAAGTTTAATAAAATTTTATCTCAAACTTCAACGAATGTCAGATTCTTTTTATCACATAACAATATTTCACAAATTACTGATCAGAAGATGCGAAACCATTCTATGCACCCGCGGTAATATCCATAAAACACATTCACTACAACTATGAAATACATACAAAATGACGTCAAAAATGACGTCATATAATTGTGATATCAAAGTGCGTAAGATAAGAAAATTCGTAATGGGTATATTACACTGAAAACAAGGGATGTTATGTGATAAAATCTGATATCACACGAGATCCAATGTCCAGCGAAATGTCAAAAGTTTCTAATGTAGAGAGAAGCAAATACTAGTGCCTGGAAATTTATTACAGCATAATATTCCTTTCATTATATACCCACAACTTTTTATGACAAAAATATTGCAAATAATTCACATTTTACTCCAAAAAGAAATAAAACAAATAGTGGTTTAGTGGGTAGTAACTTCGTTTGAATGAACGGCGGAAGAATACTATAACATAAAATTTTGATCAATCAAATTGCAAATCAATATGAGCCATGCTCTGTGAAAAGGGAGCTTAATGCATATTTGAAAAGTATCAACCCAGGTCATGACCTGGGTCGAAACTTTTCACTATTGGTCAATTTTCTGTTTGTCAAAGGACCAGTCTACCTCATGGTTAAGTGGGTTATTCAAAAAAGTGGCTCTTATGGATCCATAATTATGTGATGACTTGGGCTGGTATCAAGGTATAACAGAGATGCATTAAGCCCCCTTTTGCCAGAGCATGGCTCATATGTATAAAAGTTATGACCACTGTGCAAGATAGGTCATTGTACCATATTTGGAACCATATTTGACACAGTGTACATAAAGATTTTTCATGTCATGCCTTCTTCTTCAGTGACAAAAAAACAGAGATTTGTATAAAAAGCATGAAAAAATTAATCTTCTGGTATAAAATTATCTGGTGTGTTATCTGACACAGTGGAAGCTGGAGAAAGCTGCCCTGGGCTATTCTGTTGCACCGATTCATACGTTAAATCTGGGGATATCAGAGATTCCGAGTTTCTGTTGTCATACAGAGTGGCAATATAAGGTGGGCTTGCATATGATCTTCTTTCACCTATTGTTGTACTAAATGACTCTAAAAACGAATTTGATTCAATATTGCTTGTACCACTATCCAAGATTTGATTTGAGGTCCAATTAATAGATAAATCTGAATTATCTTGAGGTTGGTTAACATCTAAGTGAGTATTTAAATCTACATGAGGTTGGATAGATGTATTACTTTCAGCTATGCTCAAATTCATTCTAGAATTGTCAGCAATGCATCCTGCACTGACATGAGAATCAAATTCATCATCTTTTGTTTCTTTTTCATGATTGAATTGACTGACATGGTATGTGTCACATGGAGCAGAAGGGCTTTTACATCCGTCAGAAGGTTCACCTTCTGCTTCACCAACATTTTTAATATCCCTGTCAGGCAGTGTTTTACTATCATTTCTATCTTCACTATCAATATTTCCATTTAGTTTAAAATTACTATCACTTCTATCTAAAGTGACAATGTTATCTTTACATGACAGACTTGATTTCTCTACCATCAGATGTGTATCCTCTGGTTTCTCTTGTGTTTCTACAGTAGATTCCTCTGCTACTAGATCTTTTCCATCAGAAAGTTCATTCTGGTTACAATTAGCTATATGAGATTGACACTTTGTGTGATTACCATCAATCCAATGGCCATGTATCCCAGAAATGAAATCAGAGGTTGATACTGACATGTCATCTTTTATATATCCAACACTTTCAGAAGGTAAAATCTGTTTAATCTTTGTCTCATCTTTATTATCTATTTGATCTGAATTACCACTATTGTGTGGACTACTTCTTTTTGCTATTACTTCCAAATGTTCAGTATCATTTGAATCAGATTCCCCAGTTATGTTAACATCTTCATGCACTTCTTCCTGGAAAGGTACAGTACAGTTTGATTCATTACTAGGAAATCTCCCATTGGAGCACCTTTTTACTACTCTTTCTCCAGACTGTAAAGCTTGGCGACTTTCATCACTCTTATCTACATCAAATTCTTCATCTGATGATCCAACAACATCTATAAGCTCTTCATTATGTTCTCTTTCAGCATGGTTGACTGCAACCATATCAGAATCATGGTCAGACTCAGAGTCCGACAGTTTTTCAACATCAATAGTTTTTCCTTCAGAAGGGTTGTTATCTATATGTGTGACATCTATATCAGAATCATCCGACAATGTCTCAACATCAACTATGTCTAAGTTAAGAAAACCGCTACTAGTTGGTGATTCATAAACCTTTGCTAATAAACTATTCTTGATTGGGGTAACTTCAAAGCTCTGTAGACCTAATCTGGGACGTCCATCAGCTGATGTCCTACAATGAGATACATCTTTCAATGAACTATCTTCCTTAGCAGTGTTCAAATCATCCACCAGACTGAAATCTTTTTCAATGTCTGTGCAAGATGTTATGTCACTGGACTGAATATTGCTTTCTTCCGAATTACCCCACATTTTATGCACTGGAGAGGTAATACTGGAATACATCACAGGGTTTGCAGTTACTTCACCTGATCTCTTTTGACTGGACTTCTTATGACCATGAGGATGCTTCTTGAAAGACTTTGTCAATACATGGTCCCTGTTTTGGACACTACTGTCACCAGCTTGTGTTAAGGGGAGATCTTTTGTGATGCTCTCAAGCTCTTTTTCAAACTCTGCAGATTCAAAAGGAGACAATTCTACCAACTGAAATGGTAGGGAATTAAATCCCTCAGAGGTAAAGGGCTCTGCTATATTAGAGGCAGGCACTGTTTCAACATCATTCCTGGTTGTTTCTGTATGATTTGTTGGAGAACCACCAGTTATATGCTCAGGAGTAACACTATCATAATTGGTAATTTCATTATCAGAGGTACTGTCTACATCTGAATCACTTGTTCCTATAATTGATTCCCTTTTATTCAGTCCTTTGGTAGAAATATCTTTCTCCCAGCTGTTCCTTAAGTCAGTATCATCACCAGAATCACCATAAAGTAGACTGTTGGGACTCTTATTCTTGTCATGATCTTGTCTGCTTCTTGTCTCACCTTTCTTAGGATGTTTATGTTTTTTGTGTTTAGATTTCTTTTTTGGGTGTTTGTGTTTCTCATCATTTTTATCTTTTTTATGTTTTCTAGCCTTGATCACAGTGTCCTCACTGTGCCTGTCTCTGTCGTTGCTTCTACTTTTACTATGTTTCTTCCCTTTCTTGTATTTTGAGCTTTTCTTTCTGTATTCCACAATCTCGATGCTTGAATGACCTGACCTACTCTTTTCCTTTCTGGATCTTATTGAAACATGTGCTTCATCATCTGTACCAGTGTCAGTGCTTGAACCAGAACGACTGTGGTAAGGTTTTGCTTTGTGAGCTGACCCTCTTGGATGATGATAATGATATTTCTTATGCAAGTAGTTTGAATAGTTTGAAAAACGCATTCTGATGGGTGACCTTGACTGTGACCTTTTTCTGGCTCTATCAACATCACTTTGGCATGGCTGCGGTAGGTAAGATCTTGGCAGTGATCTTGATCTACTCCTGGATTTTCTTCGTCTTTTTTTGTGCTGTCTGCCAGTCTGAACTCTGTCGTTTTCTTCACTGTTCTTTCGCTTTCCTCCATTTGCTGTCCCCTCCTTGTTAGAAGACTTTCGACTTCTGTTTTTGGGCTCTTTTTTTACAGGGTCTGTTGGGTAGCTTGTCCCAACTATCATTAACTCAAAATCACTCTCTTCCCCAGAAGATAACTTTATAGGGCTACGTTCAGTCCATGGTTTCTCATAATCAACAATCATGATATCACTAGCAGTTGATTCATTGTCTGAGTCTGTAAATGATATTGGTTCAGTTTGTGGGTTAGATACAGTGGGAGGGGCACTTGTTGAAGGTGCAGGTGGAACAAATAAAGTCCTCATTAAGTCATCAAGTATCAAGGAAGAGCGATGCCTACTGGTCCTGATAGTGCCTGAAACAGTGCTTTCTCCACAGGCAATGAAACTACTAACAGATGGTGTGGGCTCATCCCATTCAGATGTACATGGTGCATTCCTGAAAGAAAGGACAGAAAAGAATCTTGAATGAAATCTCTTTGTATCTCTGTTTGTCATTGTTTTCAGTATTTCAGTAACATCACAGTAGCAATGGGACATACCAACACAATCCTTGATACGTACTCATCAATGAGAAATACACGATGCCATTATTATGATCAAATTTTGATTTCGAGGACCAACCTTTCCGATGCCTGGGGTTTCAGTCGCAACTAATCAGAAGGCTAGTCTTGGAAATTTAAATTAGATCTGGAGTAAGATTGGTTGTATAGATCCTGGTGTTTAAAAACTAACTGAAATATTAATCCAACATAAAACCTCAGTCTTTTTCAAACAAAGAGAACAGCATCTGGAAATTGGACAGTAGTGACAATGATGTGATTCGTATTCTAACATGACACGTGAATTTGGCTCTATAAACACAGTGCAATGAAATCATGGTAAAATCTACCTCATTCTATGTAGAGTGGTGTCATTCTGTACAAAGTAATTAATTTATTCAATGGAATATAATCTGCATCAGCGTTTTTACTCTAAGTATGAACTTGTTTTCCTTTCATTAAGAGTTGGTCATGTTAGAATCGAAATAATCTTCTTTCTATCGTGGTTTATCGTTAAATAAACCACGTTGTGAGTTATGAGGTGCAATTAATAAACCACTCGGGCTATCGCCCTCGTGGATCATTTATAGTGCCTCATAACTCATAACTGTGGTTTATTGAACGATAAACCACGATAGAAAGAAGACTATTTCTTAAATAATGCACATTTATCAGGTAGTAAAACATTCAGAAAATGCACCTTCTAATGTAGAACACAGAGCCATTTGAGAGGTGTTTGAAATGAGCCATGCTCTGTAAAAAGGGGGCTAAATGCATCTGCGAAAAAAGTATCCATCCGTGTCAGCCTGCGCAGTCAACGCAGGCTGACATGAGTTGAAAGGACCATTCTATGTCCAGATCCAGTCGATTGTTCAACTAATTGGACTTTTTGGATCAATAACTAAATTATGACTATGATGCATATTAGAGATATATTCTAACATGACACGTGAATTCGGCTGTATAAACACAGTGCAACAAAAGCATGGTAAAATCTATGTCATTCTATATAGATTGACGTCATTCAGTATAAAGTAAGTAAGTTATTCAATGGAATATAAGCTGCATCCGCGTTTTTACTCTAATAATCTGCATCTGCGTTTTTACTCTAAGTATGAACTTGTTTTCCTTTCATTAAGAGTTGGTCATGTTAGAATCAAAATATTATCGCCCTCGTGGATTATTTATTGTGCCTCAACTCACAACCATGGTTTATTGAACGATAAACCACGATAGAAAGAAGATTATTTCTTAATTAAGTAATTAAGTAAGTTATTCAATGGAATATAATCTGCATCCGCGTTTTTACTCTAAGTATCAACTTGTTTTCCTTTCATAAAGAGTTGGTCATGTTAGAATCGAAATAATCTTCTTTCTATCGTGGTTTATCGTTCAATAAACCATGTTGTGAGTTATGAGGCGCAATGAATAAACCACCCGGGCTATCGCCCTCGTGGATTATTTATTGTGCCTCATAACTCATAACCATGGTTTATTGAACGATAAACCATGATAGAAAGAAGATTATTTCTTAATTAAGCTACAGCATGGCTCAAATGTCTGGAAAGCATAATTTCTGCATTCATAAAGACTTATACACTGTCTTTTTTTGCAGCAGGACACTTTACATGTAATGTGTTTATATTTTAAATCAATACCACTAATAATTGCTGTATGCGTATTTTATTCCTCTTCCATACAATCCACAGCTTAACACCCTTGAGAGGCTGAGTTCTGTTAGCTCAGATGGCAGCAAACAGGACTTCAGAACTGGGGTTGCTGGTTCGATCCCTGGCTTGGCAAATTTCTTTCCGAGGACTGATGTTGGTCATTGCAATAGGATTTATTCCTGTCTCACTGCCGACCAAGGTTTTGATGATGGTTATGTGGGAAAGCAGTCAGCAGCTTGAAAAGAATATTGTGTGGATTACTGGTAAAAAAAACTCCAGGAAAGCATTGGCTGCTGTTATATAACTGAAATAATGTTGAAAACAGCGTCAAACACCATACAATCAATCATTAACACCCTTGAGGATGAAAACTTTTCAAAATATTGCGGGTTAAGGTAGACAATGCTGACAGCCAGCATTTTCATCCTTTCCCACAAGGTTTTTCACTTTCAGAAACGAATCCCACAATCAGAGCTACATTCAATTCAGAGCTACATTCAATTTTTCATTTGCAAGTCCTTTGAATTTGGATGAGTCCAAAATTTTGTCATTTGGTACAGACCTGAAAGGACTTCTTCAAAGATGTCTGATGTACATTCACCTCAGCAGGCAATGATTTAAACTGACTATTAAGTTGATATATTCAAAGCAACCTACCTTCTTGGTAGTTGGCCATGAAAATCTCTTACATTTGTGAGGTCATCATGAGCATTAGATCTGACTATGGGTGGAAAACCTAGATAGGAGGGATCCTGGGCTCTCAGCAGACTTCTCTCCCATGGATCTAGATTAGAGTGTAAAATAGGGGCCCCTGGGTAGGGTTCAGGGCCTGAATGTGGCGATGTGGAGGATGGAGAAACAACAATCACATCACTATCATTCCCGTCATCAGTGCCTGTATAATAGAGGTAGTATTAAGTAAAGAGGCTATTTTCAAACATACCAATATAATAGAGATAGTATTAAGTGAAGAGGCTATTTTCAAACATACATGTACCAAAAACTATTAAAATGTACACAAGGAAAACACTTTTGAAGGCAAAGGAAATACACACACTATTTTTTTTCCCCGTTTTGAATGACATGGAATTCAGAGAGGGAAAAAAATTCACAAAAGTACCAAAACTTTGTTTTGATAAAGTACTAATTTTTTTTTAACAGTTAATGCCAACTTACCAAACATGGTGCCTTACACAAAAAACATAACTTTACCCTGTACTAAACATTCACATGTATAAACAACTCCTAAGACAAAGGCTTTTGAAATCATTGTGGGAAAAGGAGAAAATGCTGGCAACCAGCATTTTCTCCTTTTTCGACAATGTTTTCCACCCTTTCAAAGGAAGATTTTATTATTAAAGCAAATATTTCATCTGGAATTGCCTTCAGTTTGGTAGAATCCAAAATTCTGTCCTATGGTAAAGAGTTAAAATAGCTACACTTAAAGTTGTTACATTCACCATTTTTTATGTCATTAAACTTAACTCTTTCTAAAGCAATTGAGCCATGCCATAGCAACAAGGGGGTTTAATGCATCCCCATTACATATTATACCAAGCAAGTAATCACTAATTAGGGATCTATAAAATCTATTTTGTCTAACAACCAACTGAATCCTGGGGTAGAACAGTCCTTGGACATTCAATAAATTGACCAAATGCAGAAAGTTTCAACCAAGGTCAGTCTGCTGGGACTGCGCAAGCTGACATGGATTAATACTTTTTGCAGATGAATTAAACCCCCTTTTCACAAAGCATGGCCCAATCTATATTTAACCATCCTGACAAAGCTTTTCAAAACCTTCTGGAAAAGGACGAAATGCCCGTTCTTAGCATTTTCTCCTTTTCCCACATTGTTTTCTAAATTTTTCACTTACAAATTCCACTATATCAGTCAGATTTACCATTTTCAAGAGCTTTCTTTGTGGCTGATTCCATAGTTTTTACATTTGGAAAAGAGTTAAGTGGGAAAAAAGGCTTTTGAAGACAATGTGTGAAGGGAGGAAATACTGGTACTTTTTGACTTTTCATACAGAAGGATTTGCAGACAACACATTAAATGTGTCAAAAATAATAAGCTTGGATTCTGAAAGGGTAGAAAACACTGTGGGAAAAGCAGATAATGCTAGTAGCTCAGAGGTATTCTTTGCCAGGGCTGTAAACCTTAGGATTGTTTGGTATAGATGTAAAATGTATGTACATGTATCTTATCTATTTTTTTCAAAAATGAATTTAACTTCTTGAGAAGGATATTCCAGAAACTGTCTTTTGGCATATTAACAGGTCAGTAAGTCTACTGTATAGTCCTGGACAGGAATAAATGTCTTTTTTATGATCTGTATGTTTCCTATCTTTTTAAAAACTGTCCTGTCTATTTTTTAAAAATCCTGCCTCTTTTTAGATGAAGGGGGGAATAATCCCCCTCAATTTCAGTTTCTAGAATAGACATTGATCCAGATGATAAAAATTATCACATGCATGTGACACTGCTTGGATGTAGTTTCTTTTTACAAAGTTGTGATTGATGATATATGAGACTGGAGGAAATTACACTGAATCCCCCACCTATTACAGTAAATACATCATTCAAGAGCTGATCCCCATTAGTTGGAACATTTTTTACTTTTCAATTTAGGCTTCCAAGGGAGGAAATCCTGTGAAAGGAGGAAAATTCACACCCCTGTATATAACCCTTCACAATACTATCGTAGCCTTTTGACGTCACTGTGAGCAAAGGAGAAAATGCTGGTCACTCACAATTTTTCAACCCTATGAAAGACTAATCTATCATTTGAGCCACATCCAAATTTTAACCTGCAAAATTAATGTTTTCAATTTGGACAAGTCTAAACTTTTGGCAAAGTGTAAAATGAAAATTCAAAGGTAATGGCGGTTTAACTGTATCACAAAAACCTATTGGTTTTGGTTCCCCTTTTCTTCAGATTTAACAGAGAAATCTGAAAACTGTAAAGTACAGTCGACTCTCGTTATCTCGAATCCCTCGGGACAACAAAAATAATTTGACATATCTGGAGTTCGATATAACAATTCGAAGACAGACTTACCGAAAACCAGAAGCAAACATAAAATAGAACAGGGATAATCCGTAGTCGTGGTTTTGTCGAACAAACTCTAAAATGGCATTTTTTTTACTGCATGACTTCACATCAAGCTTACCTATCATGCCTCTGTTTCAAATGACCAAACCAGTTATCCCCGGAAATTTAAAGGTCCCTTGCTGGTTTGCTCGGCCATAGCAAAAGCACAATCAAGTTGCTTTTCTGATGACATTAAGAGCATTCAAGAAATTTACTGTCCGCATTCGTGCAGACCGACTTAATACTCGACAATGTTGACAATTCGTTCACTTTAAAAAGATGAGCAATTAGCAAGAGAGACAAACTGGCAAGCCTTATCGTTCAGTGTATTTTTCACGATGTGTTTAAGTCTTACATGAACCACTGTTTACAAATGTTACAAACTTATTCACACCTTTTATAATCCGATATCTAATGAATCAATTAAGATAATAACGTATCATGTGAATTGGCACCCTATTATCTACAAACAATGGTGGATATACGGATGAAAATATGATCCGAAGTACGAAATTACTCTCAAAATTACTTCGACATAACAGTCTTTTGGATGCAACGGTTTCCAGATAAAAACAAAAATAAACATAAAATAAAGAGGCACAAAGTTCGGACAAAATTTTGACTTTGACATAACAGGAGTTTTGAGATAAGCGATTTCGACATAATGAGAGTCGACTGTATTTGCATCACAACAATGAAGACAACAACAGGACTATGACAATATCTTGACATTTTCTTCGAAAACAGCCGAGTTAAGATTCATACAGTTTCAGCACAGTTAGCTTGATGTACTCCTCCTATCAATCTGACAGACACTACTAAACTTCTTCACAACATCAGCTAAGGAATATACTTACGGTTTGGATCATTCCTGTTTGTGTCTGAGTCTGACCCTGAATCATGGTGGAGTGTCCTCTCCTGATGTTCATACTCTACTTGCCTGTCATAGGCTGCCATCTGTTGAGGCGATCTAGCAAAATGGAGGAATTCATCCATAAACTGTCGTGTTCGGCGTCCAATAAATGGATACAGGTGCTCGTAAAACTCGTCACTTCCTATCTGAAAGCGCGTTATGAGTCCCATGATCAAATCTAACACAAAGGCCACCTGAGTGCCATGATCATCAAGTAAGGCATTCAGTTCCCTGTTTAACCAAGGCACCAATCTATGAGTTTGAGCAGGGTTTTCTCGGAAGAACAAGGGTGAAGTTTCTCTAACTCTTCTTCGTGTGTTGACCTCATCCTCTTTAATCCTCAACCTTTGTTCATAAATGGAACGGCGAAACTCGGAACTAGCTGGTTGTCTAAGTCTCCTCCAGTTTGGTACAGGTGTGTACCTTGATGGTCTTTGCAGCAAGCGGTTCTGACGTTCTCTTTCTCTTTCCCAGATCTGTGCAAAGGCATACCTGTGGTCAGTGATTGTTGTTCTGAAATAAATATTCAACTCTTCACCACACAATCCCAAGTTCAAAGGACCCTTAAGAGAGCTTTTGAAAACATTTTTAGAAAAGGACAAAATGCTGGTAACCAGCATTTTCTCATTTTCCCACAATGCTTTCTTCTTTTTTCTTGTCCCAAAGTTGATTTAGGCAACATTCAATGTGTCGTCTGTATGTGCTTATAATTTGGAAATGTCTTAATTATACTTAGGTATTGTGTGGTAAAGAGTTACATGATGAAAGGCAGTAATACCATATTCTAGGCCAATCATGAACTGGACAAAATAAACATGCATTTCTATTACAAGGAACATAGGCTAAAATTGGACATGCTTGGTCATGGAATAAAACACTTGCTATCATAGTTTCAACTCTTTACAAGACGTCACTGTTTCAACTTTACTTTGTCCATACAGAAGGCATCTGTAGACAACCAATCTAGTATGGGTGACCGGTGAGTGATAGAATTTGTCTTTGAAAATGTACTATACATTGTGGTAAAAAAAAAAGAGAAGTTGGTTACCTGTTTTTCCTTTCAATATCCGCACAAACCTATTCAAAATATTTTGACAAATGGAAAGTTTCCTGCTAATACATTAACTTAATTTTATCATGATATTTTGAGACTGCTTCTGTAATCAAAATTTAATTTACACTTATCTCACTTCAAATCTTATAAAATGCTTTTTACCAGCATGGTCTTCTTTTTCTACAGTGCTTTCAGAAGGATTGGGTTTGTTTGGTACAGAAGCCCAAAGAGGACATAAAACACTTTGCAAACATCCTTGTGTAAGAGAAAGGCAACATGGATTGAAATTGAACTCTTTACCTCACGATAAAAGTGTAGACTCGTCCAAGTTGAGAGAATTTGTAGATGATATGGCCTTCAACACACAAAAATGGGAATTCAGACATTTGCATAAAGTGTCGTCCCAGATCAGCCTGCGCGGACTACCCGAAACGACACTTTCTGATCGAGTGTGATTTTCTGTTTCATGCAAGTCTACTGTAGGACAAAATCTGAAGTTGACGTAAAGTGCTGTCTCAGATTAGCCTGCACGGACTGCGCAGGCCGATCCGAGAAGACACTTTACGCAAATGTCCGAAAGCCCCTTTTCATATGTTGCAGACCAAATATAAAGGCCCTCTTTCTCAAGGTTGTTAAATCAAGGGATTGTGAGTGAGGAGTTAAATTTTCATGACCATGAAGCAGGCTTTTGTAAAATTTGTGGTAAGAGAGAAAGGCTTCTCCCATAGGGTCGTTAAAAGTCGGGATTGTGTGGTGAACATTTAAAAGAATTTGCATGTTTATAATTATCGATAATTGTAGCTCAAATGATGCCATTTCTTTTTCTTCAACACGTACAAAACACTGTGGTAAAAGGTGGAAATGCTGGTGACCAGTATTTTCTGCGTTTCCTACCACATTTTCAAAAGCTTCTCACCTCAGGTCACTAAAACATAGGATTGTTTGGTAAAAAGTTGAAGGTTCCTTACCTATATCTAAACCTCTGCCCATTTGGATATTCGTAGTTCAATTCTATTGTTTCATTCGGTTGTCCAACCTGATGCTGGTCATAATCATCTAGAGACCTTACGTTGTGAATGATACTTCTAAATTTTTGTTTACATAAGGGACACTCTGGTTTCACTTTCGACCATTCTTCTAGGCACACAAAACAGAACGTGTGAAAACAACTATCTGTGAACGATTTGTTTTCTAGTTTACCAAGGCATATGGCACAATTTGGTTCTGGAGATGCTGACTTTGGCCGACTTGTGGCATCTGTGCTGCTGTCTGTGGGTTGTGTTGAAGATGAAGCTGTCATATCACTCTCTTTTGCACTTGTTTCATCATGAGAAATAGATGGGTTTATTGCTTTCGATTCCTCTGTAGACTCTGTTGTTGGCTGAGTGTCTAAGTCTAGCTGTAATCTTTTTTTACGAACTGAAACTCTGGGTCCTCTTTTTCTTGTTTTTTCCATGTTTAATCGCCAACCTAAAAAAAGAAAAAAGTAAAAACCAATACCCTGCATTGGGTGAACTCTGTGGTCACTTGTGGAGAAAATGTACCACAATCAGCTGGAACACATATCCAGCCATGGTGTACTAGTGTACTCTCTTCCATTCACAATTACATGTACTTGTTTAACTCTTTACCAAACAACCAAATATTAGACTTGTCCAAATTGAAAGCATTTGCAGCTGACAATTGTGACTAAAATGATGGAATTTGTGATAGGGTACAAAACATTGGAAACATAGGAAAAGGAGAAAATGCTGGTTACCAGCATTTTCTTCTTTTCCCACCATGTTTTTAAATGGCCCCTTTCTCAGGGTCTAAAACTTCGTCATCTGGTAATTGGTTTAGCCTTTATGATCTTTTTTCTAGTAACTCTTAACTTTTCACCAAGGTACTTAATTTTTCACACAACCGATTTGAAAACATTTGCAGGCCACAAATTAGATGTAGCTACGATTAAAAACTCTTGACAAATTTCTTTTTTCACTCTTAGGACAATGAATTTGAATTCTTTTAACAGAATGTTGATAACATATACTGGTACGTCAGAAATGAGATTTATGCCTCATTTCTTGATTACTCAAGGTAACATTGACAAAACTTGCTTAACCCTTTACCAAACAATCCCTGGTTTTGGACACTGAGGAAGAAGCCTTCTGAAAACATTGTGGGAAAAGGAGAAAATGCTGGTAACCAGCATTTTCTCCTTTTCCCACAATGTTTTCAACTCTTCTAATTTTTGAGTCACGTTTATTTTGTAGTCTGCAAATGCTTTCAATTTGGACTAGTCTAAAATTTTATTGTTTGGTAAAGAGTTAAGCCAATTAGGAGTGAAATCCATTCCGATTTCACACCGCTCTGTTTTGTTGTACAAGGTTGTGAAAAAGAGATGATCATTTCAAATAAGAATGCTGGTTTTTAAAGAGATCCCATTTTACTACATGGATCTAAATGGGACCCATTTAGACAGTAAACCAAACAACTTTATGATGAAATCTGAAATCTCAGATAGTTAAACGTTGAAGGATACTTCTAAATAATTGTTTGCATATTCTTTAGGTCAGAAGCACATTTCTATACTTAAACAAATAGCTTCTTAACCCTTACCAAACAATCCCAATTTTAGATGACCCTGGCAAAGAGAGCTTTCGAATACATTCTGGGAAATTATTCCATATTTTCTAATCTTTCAAAGACATCTCCAATTGTTTCAGCCACATTTGACTTGACATCTGTAGCCATTTTCAATATGGCTTGCAACACACGAAAAGGGACATTTGGACATGTGCATAAATTGTCATCTCGGATCAGTCCGCGCGGGCTAATCAGAGACAGCACTTTACGACTACATTAGATTTTGGGCTACAATAGACTTGTGCAAAACAGAAAATTACATGAAATCGGAAAGTCTCATTTCGGATTAGCCTGCGCGGACTGCACAGGCTGATCCGAGACGACACATTACACAAATGTCCGAATGCTTTTTTTGGCCTGCTGCAAGCCATATGGAGAAGTCGACAATTTTCATTATCTCCCGCTAGATGGCATTCTACAAATACACATCTATCTAATTTGAGCATTCTGGGTACAGAACCGGACTACTTTTAAAACAACAACCGTTACTTTGAATTTCAAAATGAAATAAACGTTTACTCAATAAAACGCTACCTGGTGTGATTCATTCAGCTATGATCGGCTAGCATGTAAACTATGCACCGGCCATTTATTAAAACAGCCCCTACATGCTTGGGTAATAAGCTAATAGCTTTGGTATAAGCCCTACTTTTCTTTAAGTATACGGGGATGGGTGATGCTTCATAGCACACAGGTCGAATCTTCGAAGAATATGACATGCGCAGACAACGCTACATTTTTGTCATTTAGAACAGAGTTAAGCTCCTTATGTAATATTTTCTGCTGTATGATGCAAAATATTTGTCCCTGTGATATTCTTCATAATTTATTCTTTATTTCTTTTACACTTCACTTATTTCAGAAATACTTGCATGTCACTCCTTAACTCTTGACCAGACAAAAAAGTTTCCGATTTGTCCAAATTGTAAGCATTCTATAGGACTGAACTGATGAACTTCTTTTATAAAAGACTAGAAAAAAATGTGGGAAAAGGACAAATGCTTCTTGCCAGCATTTTCTCCTTTTCCCATGATGTTTTTTAACCCTTTACCTGATATGCCAATTTGAGGCTCTTCCATTTCAGCGGCAAATAAAGATATGATGTCAAAAATATGGACAAATGGGGATACAAATATCTGATTGAGTGGAAAACATTGTGGGAAAAGGAGAAATTGCTCGTTACGAGCAATTTCTCCTTTTCCCACAATGTTTTCAAAAGCTGTCTGTTGTTGATACGTCAAAATGAGTATCTATGGAGTAAAGGGTTAAAGCCTTCTTCTTAAAGGTTGTTAAAACTCTGGATTGTGTGGTAAAGGGTTAATAAAAATAAACTGAACAAATGCCAACAGCAGAGTAGATACTGTACCTACCTTGAAAAATTGAATCTTCATAAATGTATTCAAGAAAATTTGTTTATAAGAAAAATATGTCACAATTTGTTTTTCCTGCTATATGAAAATAAAGTGGCGTGAAAATTAGACTTGTGTATTGCCTTATATTAAAGTTCCCTAACTACTCATTTTAAGCCCAATAAAGAAATGTGTCTAAATCAGTAAATTAGCAATATCTATGGCCCCAAAGAATGACAAATGTGTCATATTTGTTTGTGAAATGAATCTTGGTTGGGAGAAAATTACGTCAGGTCAAAAGTGTAAACAATTGGGGAAGTCTATTGCTACAGTCATTTGCATACCCTCATCTAAAAATAGAGAGCTATTCGTTGTTTAAACACGGAAAAATGGCGCACTCATCTGTTTGTAGGACCACGTCTTTTCCCCTTTATTCATCGATCAAAAAACGCTAAATATCAATGTACACAGACGAAATTTACACTTCTATTGTCTTTCAAATCATTCTACTGCACCCTCGATACAACATTCCGAATCCTTGAGTAAACTGCTGTTGGGTTCTTGTGATATAAATTGTTGCGACAGTATACCTATGTAGAATATCTGGACTTCACTTTCATGCCAGCCACATAAATATGTAAAGCGAAGATCCGACACAGTCATGTCACAAGCATCATGCAATGTTCTCATATGAACAAGTAGATAGCCGCCAAGTCCAAAATTGCATTTTCTATCTGTTGTAATCTATGTAATATTTGTCATGAAATTACAAGAACAACTATAGTTTGATAAAATATCAACGAAATGGGTTATACATTTATTTGGCTTAAAATGAGAAGTTCAGGAACTTTAAAGGTGGGTATTTAGATTTTTCACATCTCACCAAATAAAAAAATATATATATCACTAAAATTTATATGAAAAAACAATACAAATCATCAATAATTAAGAATCATAAAATTACAAAAAAAAAATTTTTTGATGGTGTTCCCTTAAAAGGCTACGTAGCCTCTTAAGGTATTTTTAGATTTCGCGCCAAAAATAAAAAAAGCATTGTGGGAATGTCAAGTGACTGGCACGTGACTAATGACGGTTAAATTCCATAACATAACAAACATGTAATTATTTTCCATAATGTCTTCTTCGGACGCTATGTTTGAAACTTCGTCTGTGTATTTCTGGTATGTAAATGAGTGAGTTGCTCATGTAAAAATAGACCGTGTTTCCCGTCTGTGTCGACTTGGGCCGTAGTAAATCTCTAATTTCTCTTGTTGTCCGATGGTTTTCGACTACTGGGGTTTTATGAATGAAAATTAAAAGGCTTTGGGAGTATAAGGATGATTTTTTTTGTATTTTTGTAAAATTTTCGTCCCAAAATCTGAAGGGCCACCTTTAAACTTGGCATTTGTTAAACTATATTTTACTTTTTTCCCCCTTCTCATTTTCTCTACACTCACTTCCTTCTTTTTTAAAAGGACTATGGGACTCATGCCTTCTGTGAGAGGTATGGCTAAAATATGAAAAGGAGTCTTTTTCATGAAATGGAGTCAACTTGACTCCTTCTCGGAAAAAGGACTGTTCAACTTGACTCCTTTTTGCCAAAAAGACTTTAAATTTTGCAAAAAGAACTTCCAACAAAAGAAGACTCTATCTCAAATTAGGACTTCTTTACACGAAAAGATTTGTTTGTATGGTGTTTTCAACATCATTTCAGTTATACCTCGACAGCCAGTGCAACTACCTATGCTTTCTTGAAGTTCCTTTTAACTCTTTACCACACAATCCCGACTTTTAACGACCCTGAGAGAGAAGCCTATAAAAAACATTGTGGGAAAAGGAGAAAATGCTGGTAACCAGCATTTTCTCCTTTCCCACAATATTTTCTACCCTATCAAAGTCAGAAATCATCATATTAACAAGATTTAATTTGTTGTCTGCAGATGCTTTGAATACGGTCCAGTCCAAAAATTTGTCATTTGGTAAAGAGTTCACAGTGCTCTGCACAATATTCTTAGCAACACACTGGCTGCTTTTCCAGAAAACCATTATCGAACAAATGATCAGCAGTGAGAGAGATTGATTGATTGTATGGTGTTAAACATTTTTTTCAACATTATTTCAGTTATATTGCAGCAGCTAGTGCACCTATCCATGCTTTCCTGGATTCCTCTTACCAGTACTCCCCACAATATTCTTTCCAAGCCACTGGCTGCTTTCCCACATAACTATCGTCAAAACAATGATATGCAGTGAGACAGGAATGAATCCTGTCGCAATGATTATCAACAGTCCACATGAAATCTACAGTCAAACCTGGTGATCCAGCCACCCCTATTCAGCGTGAACCTCCGTTTAACGGCCAGTTCAATGTCACCCCAATCAATTTTACTCTAGACTGAACCTTTATTGGTTTATTCCCATTTCGCCCAATCCCATTTCGCCCAACTTTTTTCCCATTTCGCCCAATCCCACTTCGCCCTTTCCCAATTTGCCCATTTACCACTTCACCAAATATCCATCTTGCCCAATGGCCATTTTGCCCAATCTTTTTTTCGCCCATTTTTCAATTCGCCCAGAAACCATCTCGCCCAACTGCTTCATTTCGCCCAATGACCATTTCGCCCTATCCCCATTTCACCCAATGATCACTTCGCCCTTTCCCCATTTTGCCCAATGACCACTTGGCCCTTTTCCCACATGGCCCCTTCCCATTACGCCCAAAGCAGTTTTCGCCCATTTGGATCCAAAACTTAAGAAAGCGTACATGTATCACACGAATCAATCTCTCAATGATTTCACCCTGGAAAGAGAGAGTGGCCACACCCACAGATTCCTAGAATCATGTGTTAGGGAGTTGCTCCAATTCCAGGAAATTGTATGCCCTGGTAAGCAGATTCTGTGAAGTAGTGAACAGAGTAGATTGGGACTAGCAGACTTGATCATTTTCATAGATGTGCAGGATGGACAACCACGACATTAGATTTGTAACGACCAGTAGAGGGGGTGAAAACCTCATTGTAGATAACAACTTCAAATTCCGACTCCACAGTACAAGAGAAGATAAGAGGTATTGGAAATGCATTACTGAAAACTGTAAAGCAAAGGCACATACAGACAATGAAAATGGTAACAGGTAAGGACTTGCTTCAATTTTTTTTATTCCAATGAGAAGTCGTGTTGCGCCTAGTTTCAGGTCCATTCAAGATGTAGAATAATTTTTTTTTAAAAAGCTGCTGTATAGGTATATTGTGAGAAAAAGTGTTTGATATATTGCATTCAACCTGAGGGGGTAGCAGAAGTCCTAGGGGGCAAATGACCAGTGTGTAGTGTCCTGATACTGGGTTCATGATATCGCTACTCTTTCCTTAAAAATCCAAAGCGAGAGGGCACCTCATATCAGATGCTAGTTGATTCTATTACACCAGCCCTATACAGCCTTCATCCATTTATGACTTAATTTATAATTTCAGGTTGGTTCATCTTACTGATCACAACCATGGACCAATCACTGCAGAACTTGCTTCTGAAGATATTGTTCGAGGTGTTAAACGTCGCGCCGTGGAGGAATTAACCCCAGTCCCAAGAATTTATCAGGAAGAGGTGACAGCAGCAAACCAGAGAGGCGACCTCAATGATGAAATTGCGGCACATCTTCCCAACTTACAGGGATGCTCTTCATCGGCATATCGTGCTAGAAGACGACGTTTGCCTATGCTACCAGCAACAAGGGAGAACATTGTCCTCGAAGGGGAGTGGGCCCAAACGGCTGATGGGCATGACTTCGTCTTAGCAAATGATGGGGGAGCTGAGAAGTTGATTATATTCGGGAGTGTCGAGGGCCTTCTTCAAGTGTGTCGTGCAAATTCAGTTTACATGGATGGAACCTTCTATGCCGTGCCTACCCTCTTTCACCAGTTATACACAGTGCATGCCAAAGCTTACGGACAGATGTTTCCATTACTCTATGGTCTTTTGCCAAACCGCACAGAGGACACCTACACTCGGTTTACCCACCTAATCCAAGCGGCAGCTGCAGAGCGAAACGTCCAATTTGATCCAGATGAAATACTGATAGATTATGAACAAGCTGCAATACAGGCATACAGACGTGTTCTACCAGGATGCCATGTAAAGGGTTGCCTTTTCCATTATGGCCAATGCATCCATCGCTGTATTCAGCGCATTGGCCTTGCTGCACAATACAATGCTGCAGAACTTGGAAATCCCTTACGACGATGGGTACGAAGAACCCTTGCCTTACCACTGACACCCCCAGACCAGACTGATTTGGTGTGGCAAAATATCATGGATGATGCCCCTGTCATCCAAGAAGCGGATCAATTTCACAACTACGTTACTAATACCTGGATTGGGGACAATTCAAGATTTAGCCGGAATATGTGGAATCATTATGACAGACTTGAGGAATCGCGTACGATAAACGCTCTAGAAGGATGGCATCACAAGATTAATTCCTACATTGGAAAGCCTCACCCAAACTTGTGGGAATTCATATCCTTCCTGAAGAAAGAAGAGCTCTTTCAACGCACCGAACTACAGCGTCTAGAAGCGGGGGATAGGCCGAACCCTCGACGTCTTACATACGTTCGTATCGACAACCGCCTGGCCAACCTGAAGACCCAGTACGAACGCAATGAAAGGCCTCTGATGAGCTACGTTGATGCAGTGTCTTACTTATTGAGAAATTGAGCAATTAAGCTGCAAATTGTGCTGGCAAAATATATTGAATCCTCAAGCAAAAAAAAACAATAGAGATTTTGTGATTTAAAGGTATCATGTAGTTTGACTGTATCATCATAAGAGTTATGTAATTTACTGTGAGTATTCTACCTACCTATTGCCATTATTTTGCCATCAAAAGAGTTGTGATTGTCTAGCAGTGCATTCACATAATAATGTTTGTGATGACTGAAAGCGAGCAGTGTAATAATTTTTGTTATTCTTAGTTCAAGTCAGGTTGGAAGAGGTCCTTAGGTCCTGTTACCCCTAAATGATTCAGGCAGTTTTTTGTAATCTGTTGCCACAAAAGTCAGTTGACGGTGTATATTAGTTAAGAGAGGGTCATGTTGTTATTTTACAGATCAGTAGAAAATCCGACACCTAGCATTAGGTATGTTGTTTCAAGGCATGTTTCAGAAGTCATGTCCGAAAACATTTTACAAGGTTGTGAAAAACGATCTACCTCCGCTTTGTTTTTGTAGAGGCGATTCCAGCCTCTGTGGTGTTCATCGGTCAGAGCCTTCCCCATTATGGGCAAACTTGAAATTTTTCTATTTAAAGAGACTTATGCGATCCAAGTGGAAAAAGTAATTCTTCACTTGATATAATTTTGTAGAATTGTAATTAATTTCATTTTCAACATGTTCATCTGTTCTGGTTTTGAAGTAAAAACATTTTATTGACATAATTTGTTCTCCAAATTGTCTTTACTAACAAAGTCCTTCCCCACCTCTTGTTACATCAATGGGAAAACAGAAATGCAGAGCTTCTTTTTGGAGTTTGGTATGCAGATTTCTAGACCAGAACTTTCTAATCATGCGTAACGTAAAACAGTGGTGGATCTGTCATTGGCTGGACAACCCGCACACCAGAATGAACCGAGGATGAGTGTGTGGCTCTCTAACAATGGAAAACTGATAGTCACTGCATAAAGGTGGTAATGGCATGTATGGTAAAGGATCACAGGATTACAGAAGATCACAGTATTACAGAATCAAGAATCCATAGCCACGGTAGTTATGTATTCTTGATAGAATACAAAGGGTCTAAAAATTTTTTAAAAAGCCTTAAATTGTAAATGCGTTAGTACAAAATGGAGGTCCCAAAATGGAAGGGTGTAATGAGAAACAAGCATTAAAAGGGCAAAGTGATGATTGTGATGGGTACTAGTAAATGACACAACGGGGCGGAATTATTAATTTGTAAAATGGTGGCGAGATGACAATTGGGCGAAATGGGCTTGGGCGAAATGCTGAAGGGGCGAGATGACACTTGGGCAAAATGATAAAGGGGCAAGACGACAATTGGGCAAAATGGTTAGGGGGTGAAAGGGTAATAGGGCGAGATGGCTTTGGGCGAATTGGCAAATGGCGATTTGTCTAAAGGGCGAAATGATAAGTGGGCGAAATGATGATTGGGCAAGATGGCAATGGGGCAAAATGGTAAAGGGCAATATGGCTTAAGGGCGAAATGGCAAAGGGCGAAATGGGAAAAAAAATTGGGCGAAATGGGAAATGGGCGAAATGGTATTGGGCGAAATGAGAAGACACCCCTTTATTCAACAAGCACCTTTAAAACGCACGCAACGGCTGCCGAAATCGTGTCCCATTTTCCAAAATGCCCTGGAGTTAAAGGGCCAGTAACTGATGGAAGACGGACTGCCAAGTTAAATTTCACATGTAGTGTAGTTCTCACATCCAACAATTTTCGGATAAACAACTAAAGTGTCAACATCGAAGAATAATACACACGCATCGCTAATCAACAGGTGATTGCATATAACCTTGTTTCCATGAGAACGTGTTATCTTAATGCAAATAATGATTTTCATAAGCTATTAGACACAATTTGGTCACAATTTTAAAGTAAGAAATCGTGCATAGATTACCCAAGTCAGACAATCAAAAATGTTTTTCTACTTTCGATTTAATCATTACATAACATAATAATATAGAACCTGCGCCAACATTTTGTTTGTTTGCAGTTTTCTAAAAAGTGAGAAATGATTAAAGAAAACTGTCCTTATGACCAATTGCACCCAAATTATTATTGCTAATTATCTATGCCTGTGTGTTTGAGAAACTGTCTTTGATTACATTAATTTTAATTGACGATTATATCTCATTTTAATTGACCAGTAAATTGACAATTGTTTGATCTTTTTGCCCAATCATCTTTCGACCATTCGATTATCTTGATTGGTGATTATACCAAAGATGCAAATTTCTTATGTTTTGCCCCTATGATCTGTCTATTGTATTATTGACTCAAGACTGTTAACATCTAAACTGGAATTATGGCTTCAACTACTTGTACTAAGATAAAAGTGTTGACATTAGAACACAGAGTGGAAGTGATTAGACTTTTGGAATCCGGGAAGAGTTCTCGGATTGTAGCTGAACAATTTGGGGTAGGTAAAACACAGGTTTAACAGACCCTGAAGACATTTGTCTTGGGTATGTATGTACATGTATATGGACACGTACCCCCCCCCCCTTCATAAATTTCTAGGAAAAGATAACCCTGAGACTATCTTGCATGACCCACCTGTTTTAAGCGAGCGCCTGTCTTAAGCAAGCGATTTCGGAAGGGCCCTTGACCACTTGCTTAAGACAGGTTTGTCTGTATTTCGTTTTTCATGAAAAGGAGACCTTTTTGTAATTCAGACTTACTTCAAAAAAAGGAGTCCTTTTCGGCAGATAAGAGTTATCGCGTAATAGGAGTCCATTTTGTATTCAAGATACTCCTTTTCGGAGCTCCAGAAAAGCATAGATAGGTGCACTGACCGTCACAATATAACTGAATGATGTTGAACACATACAAGTTAATCTTTTCATGAAAAGAAGTCCCTATTTGAAAAGGGGTCTTTTTTGTGAAATGTAAAGTCCTTTTCGCGAAAAGGACTGACTCCTTTTCATAAAATTGTTAGTCCTTTTCGCAAAAAGGAGTCATCTTGACTCCTTTTCGCTAAACGAAATTCTTTTTGAGCTAAGGTCTCCTTTTCGTATTTTAGACATACCCTTCTGTGAGTCCTGTTGTGATATATGACATTGGGTGGACTCACAACCAGATGCCCGGCTAGCTCAGCTGGTAGAGCTGTGGTACTGGTGTTCCGGGGGTCATGGGTTCCAGTCCCACGTCAGGCAAACTTTTCTCCCTTGATTTACTTCAATGGCGACGAGGTCAATTGGTGAACAGGGGATAACGGCACCAGCGGTCCGTTGGGATCGAAGGGGGGGGTTGGTGACTCCCAGAAAAATCAAGAGGGGGAGAAGTGTTGTGATATATGACGTTAGGTGGACTTAAGACCAGATGCCCTGCTAGCTCAGTTGTTAGAGCTGCGGTACTAGTGTTCCGGGGGGTCGTGGGTTCAAGTCCCACATCGGGCACACTTTTCTCCCTTGATTTATTTTAGTCCTAAATTATCCAGGTCAACCTTCCTTTTCCACATTAACTCACGGTTCACTCACGGTTTTCCGGTCCCAGGGAAAGTCGTTGACTTCTTGTGGTCCATCTGTTTATTATTATTCTGTTTTGTGGTGCGTTGTTGTAGCATTGCGGGTCAAATTTATAAGGGTGTTTTTTCCATTGGCTGTTAAGTTTGTTCTTAAAGGAATTCACAATGGTAGCGTTCACTTTATCGAACATTTGGTAGACTATTCCATGTATCAACTACCCTGTTGCAAAAGCTGTTTTTTCTTAGTTCTGTATTTACTGATGGTTTGAGTAGCTTGAGATTATGCCCCCTTGTTCTATTGTGACTCGAAAGTTTCAGTAGGGTCAATCCGGGTAAATACGGACAGGGGTATAATTACGGACACAAGCTACATTTTGGAAAATCCCCGAACCTATTTTTAACTCCAAATATCCTTGCTACTGTCTATTTAAAGCACCCCCATCTTATTTCTGTGTCAGTGTGCTATTTTTGATGACGATTAAGTTTATGTGATGATGCAAGCACATTTAACGTCACACATGACTCGCCCTTTCTCAATCGTGCTTGAATTCAAAGATTTGTGCTTCAACTCTGACAGGTACTTGAACGCTTTCACAAATTATAGAAATTTTACAATACACTAAGCCCTAATAATGTTAAAAACTAAGACAAGTGATTGAAGAAACGTAATAAATCATCAAAATAATGGCAAAATACACATTACCAGAAATAAGGAAGAAAAAGACAAGTGTCCGTATTAAACCAGTCGTTTGAACACACTGTAAAATTACGGACACTCAAAAAAAATATTTCTTCTGTGCTACAGAATTCTTCTTTATCAAATATTTGAAAAGGAGGATATCTATAGGGTAAATTGATAGCTCGAGTCCGACACGATCTAGAGTAGGGCAATTCGGATAATAAATTAGAATGCGATACTATTCCGAAAATAAACACATGGAGCGAAATGATCTTTCATTTCACTGCATTTTGTAACTATTATCCTGTGTTTGTGTAGGCCGTGTTAAATCTATTACTATTATTATCCATTTAGGTCACACCCAATCCATAATTTTATTAGGTTATGGCAGTATTATTCTTTTTAAAACATTATAGGGAAAGGAGAAATAGCTTGTAACGAGCGATGCCGTATTTTTCCCACTAAAAGTAAGGTGTCCGTAATTTTCCAGTCTGTGTCCGTACTTCACCCCACATGTCCGTATTTACCCGGATTTGACTAAGTAACTTCAACTGCATTTTCGCAGTATCTTGGGCGAAGTAAACAGTACAGTATAGCGAAAATATCAAAGAGGAAAGTTGTGAAATGTTAACAAATAGGTTTTGGGGGTCATGGCTTTCAAACTGTAAGAGTATTGACTAACGAAGGTGAGCTGTGTAAAAATCGTCCGTATTTACCCGGATTGACCCTAAATCTTCATTAGATGCAGTGCTCGCGCTGCCAATCGACATTATCGACAATTGTCGATTAATTAATTCAGCTGTCGATTAATACTTCCAATTGTCGATAAAAATTGTCGATTAATTTATTCCCAAAAAAAGTCGGGTAAAATTCCCTTTACTTGCCTGGATCACGCGCTAATTTGCACCGGAAATGTGGTAATCGCTTGTTTTACACCTCGGCGGACGCAACCTTAGGTAATCGACAGGTCACAGTTGGCTTGTATATTCCAAAACGCGTGTCATCTTATCGGTTATTATTCTAAGCCGTTAATTGGAGAACGCGATTATTTGTTTATTTCACGTTGAATTTTAATTGACTATTTTACTCGACGCGGTGATAGAATGCCTCGGATTTCAATACCGCCAGAAACGGCGATGGCTACTACAAGAAACCAATTAGATATCATATATTCGTTTACATTGCTAACGTAAACCGGCACTGTTTAAATGTCGGCGAACAAAAAGAAAACAATAATTCATAATTGAATTTAACTGACATATTGACATTATTCTAATAAATTTTGTTCTTGAACCCTTAAAATCTTATCATTCTTCACTTATACATCAACATAGGTCGTCCTAAATGAAAACTATCGCCAATTAAAAAAGATAATAAACTAAGGAAAATTTAACTGCATTTACAGTATTGGATTTAGCAGTGGTATCAGTGAATAGCAGTATGAAAATTCAAGTTAAATTTGAAGGCTTAGGTTGATAACCTTCGTCCACTTCACTGTTTAGGTACTATCGTGCGAATGACTTTATTTAAGACATTTTATCCTCCTCATTGACCTTATTAGAAAATAATTAAGGTCAACAGATAATAAAGGGAGGTAATTCATCATGTAACAGAAAATTTTCTCCTTTACTTGTGCACATCATTTATTACAATAATAAAAAAAAATGTTGTTTGGTAAAGAAGTAACCATTCATCAAAAGAAACTAGGACTTAATTGTCTGTATGCTTTTATACAAATAATGTGGGAAAAGGAGAACTATCCTTAGGAAATGGTGTAGAACAAATTTTCCTTTTCTACAATATTTTCTACAATGTAAGATTAAAAGGAGTAACCATTCATCAAAAGAAACTAGGACCTAAAAGCCTTTATGCTTTTATGTAACTATTGTGGGAGGGAGCACTATCGCAGGAAATGGTATAGAGCAAATTCTCCTTTCCCACAATATTTTCTACAAGGTAAGATTAAATATATATGAGCATTTTATTATTATTGTAATGGAAATGATTATGTGAATGAAAGTTTGAAACTATGAGTAAAAAACAAAGTTAATAATACATGTGCATGTCTGTTCTTTTAAACCAAACTTCGCTCGCTTAATTTGTCTATTATTTTTTTCAAGAAAAAATTGTTGGCCATTATTTTACTTAGGCCAGAGCTAGCACTGAGATGGTTTATCAATTTTGTGCAGTATTTTGAATACTTGTAGCATGTCTGCACAAATATGACTGTATTCCAAAGAGGGAAGGCCTAGATGCATCAATCTTTCTTTGTATGAGAGATGGCTGATGTTTGTTACGAACCTTGTGGCTCTTCTCTGTACATTTTCAATAGCGATTTGTTGTTTTTTCAGATGAGGAGACCATACAGAGCCGGCATATTCCAAATGTGGCCTAACCAGAGATTTATAGAGATGGAGAAACAGAAATGACAGAATAAAAAGTTTAGTGGGCAAGCATTTTCACTTTTCACAACTATTATTGTCTCTCATTTAAGTGGGAATTCTGCGAATGCATAAACCTATAATGTTCTAAATAGTCCTAGATAAATCTTGCTTTGCGTGCTGTAACTGAAACTTAGGTCAGATTTTCGGCCGTTCATTGTTAAACTTCAATAAGATTAATCCCCGTCCTAGTATAATTGCATATGTAAATACCTTGAGCCTGTATCTTCCAGAAAGTAACTATTCCTTACAGTTAAACTCGCCAGTCTAACTTAATTATTTTACACTAGACAGTTCGCATATTTTGTAATTCTCGTTAGTGACATATCGGGGTCAAGGAAAAATGACAATATACGCAAATAAACTGAGGCTATTGATTGGATCTTTGCTTCACATACGCCAATCAAAACTAGTTTTACATAGTAACAAAGTTTGCTTTTACTTAAACCAGAACGCGAAAGTAATGAACCATGTGAAGTTTGCGTCGGTTTAGAGACAAAGGATTTACAGCACCTTAATCATTTGGAAAATAAGTCCCTCACAAACAATCAGACGAATAGATAACAAAGTAACGTGTTCTTGTTTTTTACAAAAATCAAAACTGAAGATTATACCATTGTTCCTTAGTAATCTTACGTCGAAACGAAGTCAACCAACTGATCGGTACGGTGTCGCACTACCGCGGGAGGTGTCAGGAGAAATTGTCCCCTGGAGAAATCATCCCCAAACTGCTTGGGGACGATTTCTCCGGAGAAATCGTCCCCAAATAAAGTTTTGGAGAAATCGTTCCAAACTTCAAATTTCATATCGTTGTTCAAGCTGTCACAGAAAAATATTTTTGAAGTTTTGTTTATGTAATGGTATGTTGATTGTTTAACTTCGTGATTTATATTTTATTGTTAGAGAAAAAGGTGTGTGTGTGTGTGTGAGAGAGAGAGAGAGAGAGAGAGAGAGAGAGAGAGAGAGAGAGAGAGAGAGAGAGAGAGAGAGAGAGAGAGAGATATATATATATATATATATATATATATATATATATATATATATATATATATATATATATATATATATATATATATTCTCTCTCCGTAATAGTAGATTTATTTACACTTTGTAACTTATGATGTATATTACATTGCTTAAAAAATGTTTCATTTTACATTTTTGATGTACAATTCATTAGAAAAAAAAAATGTTTGCTTTTACATTTTTAACCCCCCCTTTACATAAAATTGCTTTACAAATGTTGTGTTTTGATGTATTTTTTTTCATTAGAATACTTGAATCATTGTCTGGTCTTATATTCGTATTGGTTATGTTTTGATATATATATTTGATGGTATTGAAATTTTCTCAGGTCGATTAGCGTTGTCAATTATTATTTGTGTTTGTGTTTAATTGAATTCGAAATATTTATACTTTGTTTTGACATGTAGCAAGCAAGGAATATGAAATACGCTGAATTACAATAGGCAAAATAGATATAATGACTAATAAAGCTGAGTAATAAAACTTACGTTGGACAAAGAATCATACATGTTAGTGAAAACTGCTGGGACGATTTCTCCGGAGAAACCTGCGGGACTGCTTCCAGGTCGTAGTATCAAAAGCAGTCCCATGTGAAATTTTGCAGTAGCACTTTTGTTGCTCTGTTTCATGGAGCTAAGAGGGCATATTGGTATATAACTTAGATTTGCTTCAAATTTAGGCCGCTGGGAACCACTTAGATACGTGTTAATGTACTATTTTGTGTCACTGGAGGAATAAAGAATCGGGGTCATTGCGATGAACAAGTGTTTTTGAGAATGAAAATTCTAGGGTGCCTGTGTTTGTTGGAATTTAGCAAAAAGCGCAATCGGTTAACATGTTGTTTTTCATGCATTTTCTGAAGGACTAGGGACGTACTTTAGACAGCAAGAGACGGAAAAGCAAAGGTTTGCCATCAAGCGATCTGTGAAGCTTCAAAGATGGTCAACTTCAATATGACAAAAAACCAGTGGTGTGACACTGTACACAGTAAAGTACAATAGGTAATCTATGGTGGCATATTTCTGCCACGATCTATACGAGATAGCCATCATGATAATTTTAGAAAACTATCACGATAAATCAAAGTTCCTTGGAAATTTTATCAAGATAGTGAAAAGTTTCCTGAAAAAAAAAAAAATCACGATAGAACTTTGTTATCTAGAAAATTTTACGCTGATTAGTAAATATTTTAACGCAAAATTTCTCAATCGTGCACGAAGCTGACATTCGATATAAAATTATCGTGACAGTTCTATCCGTTTCTCGATATCTATAAATAGAAAATTCACCATTTGGATGAACCGGGTAATTTTTGACTTCACAAGATTGCAGTAAGTAAAAGTTCGAATCATTAACAATTGTAGCTTAATTGGTAAATTTTGACAAGACTCGAAATGAACAGAAGTCTGTAAACTCGCAAAGATGACTCGAAATGCCCCCTATGAACAACTTCAAAACCATTCAGGGAAAAGGAGAATTCATAAGATTGTAGACTAAGATGTTCCGAAACCGTATCTATTATGTAATTATAGATACCGTGAATGTCAGTTTTGGTCACGAAAGAAAAAAAAATCATGATAACAGTTGGAGTTATCGCAATATTTTTATCATGAATTTTTTTTTTATCTGGCTAGTATTTCAAGGAAACTTTATCACGATAGTTCTCTTAAATCATTGCAATAGCTATCTTGTATCTTGCTGCAGAAATGTGCCACCATAGTAATCTGATTAAAAAGACCCCCATAAAATTCTATAACTAAATCTTGTAGACTTTGGCGAAGCAGGGAATCAAATCAAAATTTCAGAAATATGTTTTTTATGTCATTAGAAAAAGGGTACTTGCTGTCTCCAAGTGTAATGATTCACGGTAGCAATGAAAAGCAGTCTGGCACCGGGTAGCTCAGTTGGTAGAGTACTTGCTGTGAAAGAGAAGGGTCCTGAGTACTTTCTGAATGAAAGAAAAAAAATTTTGCCATTACAGGACTTGGACCTAGGTCTCCTCAATTATAGCTTAAGTGCCCTAACCACTATGCTATATGTGAGCTGTTACTTGACATTATCACTATCATTTTAATCAGAGCTGTTTGGTTGGAGATTTAAAGAAGTTATTCGTTATAGATCTCTTTCAGATTGCTTTGTGTACTCCAGCAAACTCCTTTTGAAAACAGCGTGGCAAACTTGTTTCTGATAATTAAAATCTGCATTGGCATACTCCTTTCTCATAACATTTCGCATGTTTTCATGAATGGTCTGTGTTAGACCTGGTGTTAAATACTATCAAAATTATTCAACTACAACTGCTTTGCAATTTAATTAAGAATGCAGGATACAATTACTTATCCATGGACGTATTTGAATAACAAAAATACTTTGTAATTGTTTTCAAATACTTTTGGAATACTTTTAAATAGATTTCAATTAAAATGGCATACTCCCTTATAATTCATTATCATCAGTAAGTTCAGTAAGTGTCTATAGAAGAAGTATTTAAGGAATGGATAATCACAAAAAAATCTGTCTGTCTGAGCGTCCGTCCATGTGTGCGTCAACTTTTATTTCAAACATCTTATCTGAAACTACCCATCCAATTTTGATAAAACTTCACAGAAATGATCCTGCCACGGTCCTCTTCAGAATTTCTTGAAAGAATTTGATTCCTTCAAAAACTCTGGTTGCCATGGCAACAAAACTGAAAAATATTGAAAATCTTCTTGTCTGAAACCATAAGGCCCAGGGCTACCAAATATTGCATGTAGCTTAATCTAATAGATCTCTACCTAGTTTCTTCAAATTATTGTCCTGGGGTCAAAATTGACCCCGCCCCGGGGGTCAAAAGTTTAACATCAGTTTACATAGAGAATTAAATACACAGTGATCAAGGGAAACAACTGTTATAAGAGATATTCAGTTTGTTATTAGTAACCTCCCTTGATTATCAAACTGCACTATTTCATGATTGATGTTAGGTATTCAGGATTTTGGGAAAGAAAAAGTTCAGTTTTTAGGGACAGTGATTTATTTTGATGCTTATGGTTTTCCTCAGGTTTGTGGGATATTTAACATAAAGTAAGGTTTCCATCATTAAGTTTTTTGTTCCAGAACTTAACAGTTCATGCAAATGAAAAAAGCCTGCACATATTCACTGACATTATCTTTACAACTGAAAAAGAGATGACTTTTTTTTTTGTAGGGAGGGAATTTTTTTTTTTCTAGGTAAGTTTAGAATCAGAGACTTTTATGCTGTATGTCTCATGATACATTTACTTTACTCTGTATTAACTCTTTACCACATGACAAAATATTAGACATATCCAAATTAGAAGCATTTCCAAAGGACATAATAAATGTGGCACAAGTAATGGGATTTGTGTGTAAAAGATAAGAAAACATTGTGGGAAAAGAAGAAAATGCTGGTTGCCAGCATTTTCTCCTTTTCCCACAATGTTTTGAAAGCTTTCTTTCTCAGGGTCGTTAAAACTCGGGATTGTGTGGTAAAGAGTTAAACAACAAATTTTTCGACCGGGCCAAATTAAAAGCCATTGCAGACAACAAATTGAATGTAGCTTAAATGATTATTTCTGTCTTTAACAGGGTAGGAAACATTGTGGGTTAAGGAGAAAATGCTGGCTGACAACATTCTGTCGTTTTCTTACTGTTTCTTCAGAAGCCCTCTCTTTCAGGGTCATCAACTCAGAATTATGTGATAAAGGGTTAAAAGCCAGTGGAGTAATACAGGGCCATCATGGCCCTCTTGTTGACAAAGATGTTTTCAAATTTGTTATTTTGGAGGCTCTGTAATTATCAATGGATGAATAAATGTTAAAGAATAACAAAATACTAGCACAACAGTGATGATATGTTTGTTTTTGAGTTTTTTTTTTTAATTGTTACCTCATGTTGCTTGTATGATCGACACCCTAACTATGTTATTAGTCATTTTAATTATGTTTTTGGGGAAAGTGCATGATAAAGAAATTAAAATCCTAAGTTATGCTTGGTTCTTTAACAGTCAGTGAATCGCACCATCATATAGAATGGGTTGAGTAGAAATAAAACTTCATGAAAGTACATGTACTAAACTTTTATTGAATAAATGTAGTTTTACCCATTATTTTGGTCATAACAATGTACATACAAAACATTAATACACAAGTGCCACTTGCATTAGCATGTTTATACCCTCAATTAACCCTTTCCCAAACAATCCCTGGTTTTCACAACCCTGAGAAAGAAGCCTTCTGAAAACATTGTGGGAAAAGGAGAAAATGCTGGTAACCAGCATTTTCTCCTTTTCCCACAATGTTTTGTTCCCTTTCCAAAACAAATTTCAATTTTTGAGTCACATTAATTTTGTCCTCTGCATATGCTTCTAATTTGGACTAGTCTAAAATTATGTTGTTTGGTAAAGAGTTAAGGCTAAATGCTACTCTTTTAGGCCTGAAAATTCAATCCTAAGCTTTTACAAAGACTACATACCCACAGTTTAGAATCATAAAGCATAAAATTTAGATAAAAAATCAGACTACTCATTCTGATACTGACCTATGCCATCTGTAAAAGCTAGTTCAGTTGCCAATAGCTTTTAACCCTATACCACACAATCCCAACTTTTAAAGACCATGTGGAACCTGTGAATAAGGCCTTTGAAAACATTTTTTGGAAAAGAAGAAAAAGCTGGTAACCAGCAATTTCTCCTTTTTCCACAATGTTTTCTACCCTTTCAACAAGAAATTCCAATGTTTCAGCCACATTTTTATTTGTGGTCTGCAAATGCTTTGGATCTAACAAAGTCTAAGGTGTTGTTGTGTGGTAAAGAGTTCAAGAAAGAATCTTCTATAAAAAGGTTACCTAGAGAAAAATGTTAACCTTTACCTCTATACCAAATGACAAAATTTTTGACATATCAAGATTGAAAGCATCGCAGATAACAAAATAAATCTAAGAAATTAAAACTTATTTTTTGAATGGTAGAAAACATTTTTGGAATAGAACAAAATGCTGGTTACCAGCAGTTTTAGGTCGGAAAACATGGTATTGTTATAGCCCTGGGGAGGTGGTAATAGAAGCATAGTCATACAAAAACTTTAATATTTTATAATACCTGTCATTACTAAAGATATTTACTTGTTACCTGGACAAGTTGTTTGCTTTCAAAAAAAGGAACACCAACAGCAAGGACAGGTAACCATCAAAGTTTTTTTGACACAATTATGCTACTTTTTCTACCCATAATTTTCACTGAAAATCAAGCAACTGCAGCCAAGCGTCGGCACCTATATGTGGTGCTCTTGTTCACTTTTTTCACCATGTTTTCAGAGGGCTTTTTCTCAGGGTCGTTAAAGCAAGGAACTCTGTACTATGTAGTAAACAGTTAACCCTTTACAGAATAATCCAATGTTTTAAAGAGCCTGAGGAATACTTTTAAACACTTTGTACTATGTTTGAAATGGAGAAAATGCTAGCATTACAACCAGCAACTCACAAAAAAAAGCAAATGAGACAAAGGTGCTTGGCTGTGGCAGACAAACAGACTGAGGCATCCAATCTTTCAACAAAAATGCATCAGCCATTGCTCATATACCTACACAAAGTACCTCAACACTTTGCATTAATTAAAAAGAGGTAATTATGCCAGCCATACTATTCATACTGGTAAATGGCATTTTCTTCCTGTTCTCACCATTTTGAACAGAAATATTTTGAGCTACACATATTTTGTCATTAGCAAATGCTTTCAGTTTCGTCAGGTCTAAATTTTTGTCACTTGGTAAGGAGTAAATGCCTTTGCCATTTCCAAAATAGTTTGAATTACGGCAACTTTTGGTCCCCCTTTCCTTTGATCCAGATAATTACATGTAATTGTTTTCTAACAAGTACTTTGCTCATAAAAGATATCATTTGCTCAAAGATGCACAAATGTTAACCAACTGTTTGAATAATGGCAAAAATCACCCTTCCTACTCGTCAACTAACATAATTAAGACCAAAGGCCCTATATTGCATGTGGCATGCCTCCTCAAGCCAAAGAACATTGTGCCAATGTTCTTGACAAGAAAAAGTAAAAAAATAATCATATCTTACATTTTCTTTACAAGTTGCGAACAATATTTAACCTTTGACCTCTGTAAGACCTTGAACTTGCAGCTTAACCGTTTACCAAACGACAAAAATCTACAATAGTTCAAATGGAAAGCATTTGCAGGTGATAAAATAAATGTGAATCAAAAATCGAAATTCAATTTGAGAAGGGTAGAAAGCAATGTAGGAAAAGGAGAAAATGCTGGGTACCAGCATTTTCTCCTTTTCCCACAATGTTTTCTATCCTCTCAGAGAACAATTCCTAATTTGAGCCGCAATGCCATTTCTGCAAATGCTTTTTTATTTGGACAAGTCTTAAACTTTCTTGTGTGGTGAAGGGCTAAAAGAGGACAGATAGCTTTTGAGACACATTCTCACCAAGAATACATTTTACTTGAAGTCATCAAGTTACAACAATGACAGGCACACAGACAGCTAAGAGTAGTTACTACAGCAAACATTTCCCATCCACATAACAGAAAGCTCTACAGAGTATGAAAATGAGTATAAAATCAAACATGATTGCACATAAACTGCATAGCTTTATCAGTGATACATTTAAATGTAAGTACATATACATGTAGTACAATGGTGACAAACAGTTTAGAATGATGGCAATAGTCGCTATTTCATAGCATTTTAGAGACATTTCACGCAGCTCTTACATGTACATGGATGAAAGTTAGATTTCTGCAAAATGCCAAAATTCTGAAAATTATCAATTTCAGTAAAGCAAGTGAAGAAAAAAAGGCTACTAGGGAACTAGAAATCCTGACATCAGGAGTACATCTGAAAACTTTCATCCTTGTATCTAATATTTGAGACATTTCACATAGCTAATACATCTAAATTTTGACATTTTGCACGCCTATCTATAATCTATGATTATCACATTGCACAACTTCTCAAACATTTTGTTTTTAAATCTGACACATGTAATTGTTAACTCTTTAGCAGAAAAAAAAATTTAGACCTGTCCAATTTCAATGCATTTGCAGACAATAAATAACATGTGCCAAATAGATACATAAAAGGGTAGAAAAGAGTAGAAAATATGTTGGTAAAAGTAGAAATCCTAGTTACCAGCATTTTCACTTCCCATAACATTTTCAAATCCTTCTTTCACAGGCATGTTAAAACTCTGGATTCTTTGGTAAAGGTTAAATGCTGTAACTGCATCAATATTGAGTTTTAAACTGCTGCAGTGAACAGCCTTTGAAAATACTGACAGAAAAGAGGTATTTTGCTAGTAACAAGCTATTGCTTATTTTCCCTTCGTTGATTTCTCTAAACATTTACTTAAACATAATTATAATGAACCTAAATACCAAGTCATACATGTATTCAACATGAGAGCTACTTCAGACCGAAAGTGAGCGACAGTTATATCTGTTTTCATGTTCTACATTCGACTTCACAATGTATTCTACTTCATGTCATTATTTCTTTCAAAAACTTTCAAAATTATTTTTTTAACTATATAGCTATACTTTTCAGAGCAAATACATGCATTGCATGTGGACAACATCACACACAACAGGGAAAAACACTGTATCTACGAAGTGTCAAATATGGTTCCAAATATGGTATGATTTTGGAATACTTGCAAATTTGATTGGTCAAAATATTCTGCGAATTCATCTACCATTCATAAAATTGAAATAACTTTCCATTAAACAAGTAATTTCATTTTTATTCCTGTTTTCGAAATTTGTTAGTAAATTGCAATATTTTGTTGTTGAAAGTTGTTCGTGTATAATAGAAGGAATATTATGTTGTACTACCTTTCCTGGTGCTTGTATTTCCATCTTGCTGTGTAAGAGAATTTTGATATCTTGCTCAGCCTAATGCTCCTACTATATCAAATTTTCTCAAACTGCTCAAAACAAAAGCATCAGGAAAGTAACTACAGCATATTATTCCGTAAATCTAGATTTCTAACCAGTTACAAAATGATTATACCTAATGCATATAAAAGTCTACAGAAATACATATTTGTTGTTTGTGCAAAAACATTGTTCTAAGTGCAAACAATGTTTTATCCAGTACTGTAAAATTTGAACAATTAATACATCTAATGTTTCAGTAAAAATTTGAACAATGATTACACCTAATGTTTTTGTAAAAATTCAAACACTTATGTCACCTAATGTTCACAGGAGTCCACACATTTATGCATTTGCTGGTCTAAGTGCAAATAATGTTTCGACTACAGTTTCATCTGCCATGGTAGAAATATCACCAATATTTCTGTCGCCAACAGCAATCTTCCTCAGAACTCTGCGCATAATTTTGCCAGATCTTGTTTTTGGTAATCCTGGTGCTTCTTGCATAAAATCTGGTGTTGCGAATGGTCCTATCTTTTTTCGAACTGTTAAAAAAAATGAATACAACAAGGGAGTCTGTCAATTTTTTCCAGTAATTATCTGTTGTTCATTTCTTGCATACACACATATTTGTAGGGTCCAGCATTTAACAGATTTGACAAGCATTTTGGGAAAGAAGTCATTGTTTGTGACAAGCAATAGCGTCTTTTCCCAAAATGTTTTCTATGCTGTTGAATAACAATATTTTTTGTGTCCTGGAAATGTTTGTCACTTGGTTAGCTTCACAGTGACTTAAATTAATACTAGTATACCCTCTCTATTTGCTTGTATTGTGTTTGATGCCATTTCCAACACTATTTCAATTATGTTGCTGTGGGCAATGCACCTTTCTATTCCTTCTTGGAGTTTCTTTCACCTGGACTTCACACAAACATTCCCCCCAAGCCATTAGCTACTTTACCAAATAACCATCATTGAAACAATGATCAGGGATGAGAGAGGAATGAACCTCTTTGCAATGACTCATCAGTCCTAAAAGAGTAATTCACCAAGCTGGAGATCCAAACTAGTGAAACCCATACTTTTAAGTCCTGTACACTACTGACTTTGTTACTATGCTTGGCATATCTTTTCTGACTGTTTAATGACAAAAGGCAAACAGTGGCTTGGAAACAATGTTAAAGCAACAACAGTAAAGAAACTTCATGCATATAAAGGAATACATCATGACAAAAAAAATTTCCATAAAATCTTTATTCATCTAGCAAAGAACCAATAGCATCTTAAAACCTACTAACCCTTTACCAAAAAACCTTGAGGTTTTACAACCCTGATTAAAAAGACTTTAGAAAACATTGTGGAACAAGCATTCTGATTGTATTGCATAGCAATACCCAGTCCCCTAGCGGCCATATATATCGCTGGCACGTATAGTTTGTTAAACTCTGTGGAGGAGAAAGAACATATTTGACCCCCTTTCAGAATTATAAGCATCGTGTCTGTCTTTGTATGCAATGCTTTAGTGAAAGCCAGGTATATAAACATTTTTCCTTGTTAATGTAAGTTCAATAAAGAAGTTTTACTAAGACAAGATGTGTTTGTGATGCCCCCGTAAAAGCAAATTTTCAGAAATATGACCTTTACCTTGTGAGATGACCTTGACCTTATCATCAGCAGGTGTGTACCAATGAGAGGTACCAGCTTACCAAGAATACGTGTTATAACTTAAGTACTTTGAATAATACAGAGAAATGACTATGAAAAGTTTTGAGGATAAGTTTTCATGGTAAGGGTTAAAATTTTTTACCTTGACCTTGGGCACATAACCCACAGAAGATCGGTATAAAAGACAAGTACCTACATACCAAACATGAGCATTGTAAGTAAAAAAGTCGGGAAAACTGTTTTTTCAGTGAAATTTTTTAAACCCAAGGCCCGTAATTTCGTCAAAAATCAATGGACTGAACGAAACTTGAACTTGATCTGTAACTCATAGTGGTTGACTTACACACCGAAAATCAGCTCAATATCTGTCAGCATTTAGAAAAAAGTCTGGAAAACTGGTTTTTTTTGTGAAAACTTTTAAGTTCAAGGCCCGTAATTTTGTCAAAAATCAGTGGACCGGAACGAAACACAAACTTGATCTACCATTGGTGGTTGACTTGCACACCAAAAATCAGCTCAATATCTGCCAGCGTTTAGAAAAAAAGTCCGGAAAACTGTTTTTTTGGTGAAATTTTCTAAGTCCAAGGCCCGTAATTTTGTCAAAAATCAGTGGACCGGAACGAAACACAAACTTGATCTGTAACTAATGGTGGTTGACTTGCACACCGAAAATCAGCTCAATATCTGCCAGTGTTAAGAAAAAAAATCCGGAAAACTTTTTTTTTTTTTTAAATGAAAATTTTTAAGTCCAGGGCCCGTAATTTCATCAAAAATCAGTGGACTGGAACGAAACTCGAACTTGATCTGTAACTAATGGTGGTTGATTTGCACACCTAAAATCAGCTCAATATCTGTCAGCATTTAGAAAAAAAGTCCGGAAAACTGTTTTTTCAATGAAAATTTCTAAGTCCAAGGCCTGTAATTTCATAAAAAATCAGTGGACCAGAACGAAACTCGAACTTGATCTTAACTCATGGTGGTTAACTTACACACCGAAAATCAGCTCAATATCTCTCAGCATTTAGAAAAAAGTCTGGAAAACTGTTTTTTCAGTGAAATTTTCTAAGTCCAAGGCCCGTAATTTTGTCAAAAATCAGTGGACCGGAATAAAAAATTGAACTTGATCTGTAACTCATGTTGGTTGACTTGCATACCAAAAATCAGCTTAATATCTGCCAGCGTTTAGAAAAAAGTCTCAAAACATGTTTTTTCGGTGAAATTTTCTGCCAGCGTTTAGAAAAAAGTCTCAAAACATGTTTTTTTGGTGAAATTTTCTAAGTCCAAGGCCCGTAATTTCGTCAAAAATCAATGGACCAGAACAAAACTCGAACTTGATCTGTAACTCAAAACTTGAACATGATTTGTAACTCATATTGGTTAACTTACACAAAAAAAATCAGCTCAATATCTACCAGCGTTTAGAAAAAAAGTCCAGAAAACTGATTTGCTGGCGGACAGACAGATGGAGAGACGGACGGAGTGCAAACCTAAAGTCCCCTTCAGCTTTGCCCGTAGGGGACTAAAGAGGAGAAAAATGTTGGTAAGCAATAATTTCCCTTTCAAATGTATGTTGTACATCAAATATGTGAGACCTGTATTTCAAACTTGCAGCAAACTGGAGTCAAAGTTTTGACAGATTAAGTTTAAAGAGTCAGATTACATGTGTTAAAAATGGGTGGGATGGGGGATGGGGGGGGGAGAGGAAAGAGGAGAGGATGATATTAAAACAAAGACACTACCTGCATCTTTAAGCTGTACAACAAGTTTGTCTGTGAATTGATAACCCTAAAATCGGAATAAAATGTAAGAACATAGTAAAAAAACCCATCATAAAAATTCGCCTGACATTTTCATTAACGTTTGGGATGTAATACATGTAGCTACTTTTAGTCTTCATATAAGAGTAGACAATACCTAGAGAAGCTCTATGACACCCAAATATATGAGCAAGAGTGTCAGTTGATAAGATATGAGTTGTAAAACAAGCAGCAGCATCTTTAACTCTGTACCAAAGGACAAAATTCACTCAAAAATTCTTGCAGAAAAAAATTAGGATGTGGCTCAAATGATGGGATTTGTCTTCAATCTGGTAGAAAACATGTTAGCCAGCATTCTCCTTTTCCCACAGTGTTTTCAAAAGTAGATTTCCTCCAGGTCATTTAGTAAAGGGTTAATTTACACTTTCCCATATTGGCAAAACACATGGAAATATACACGATCTTGGGTCTTATCCACCAAGCATTCCAGATAAAATTCTAATGGTGTATTCCAATGCTAGCCATCTGACTGGCTGACACAGAAAGTCTCAAGTGATCAGATTTGAAATCAGAATTTTAACTTATTTAAAGTGGTTGGTGATTATTGACCCTGCTGCTTTTCCTATAGCATGTAAGTATTACATTTCATTTTATACCCTTTTCCAAATAATTGTGTTTAACACTTTGCAAAACAACCTGGAAATTTAACAACCCTGGGCAAAAGGAATTTGACCACATAGTAGGTTAAATCAAAATTGCTTTTTTTTTCCCTTTTCCAGCAATGTTTTCTTTCATTTCAAAGTCAAATCAAATCATTTGAGTCACATTTGTCTTCTGCAAATGCTTTCTTAATGGACCAGTCTAAAATTTGAATTTCTGGTAAAGAATAAACAGCCCTGATAAAGAAAGATGTTGAAAACATTGTTGAATGAGCAGCAAATGCTGGTAACCAGCATTTTCTTCTTGCTCCACAGTGTTTTCTACTCTTTCTACTCTTTACAAATTCTATCATTCCATACAGAAAAATCTAAAATGTTGCTGTGTGACATAGAGTTACGGTAACTCTTCACCAAATGACACAATTTTTTATTTGTCTAAATGTGGCTGAAATGAAGAGCTTAGTCCTTGAATGGGTAGAAAACATAATTGGAAAGGAGGAAATGCAGGTTACCAGTATTTTCTTCTTTTCCCACAATGTTTTCAAAAGGTAGCTTCCTCAGGGTAGCTAGAATATAAGATTGCGTGGTAAAGGCCAATCCTTTCCCATATACGCTATATTTAGATGTACCACAAACTTCTACTTGTAAACCCTTTACCACACAATCCCAACTTTTAACCACCCTGAGACAGAAGGCTTTTAAAAACATAGTGGGAAAAAGAGACCAGCTGGTAACCAGAATTTACTCCTATTCCCACAATGTTTTCTACCGTTCTTAAAACAGATTTCAATTTCTGAGTCACATTTATTCTGTCGTCTGCAATTGCTTTCAATTTGGACCAGTTTAAAATTTTGTCATTTGGTAAAGGGTTAAGCAAAAGACAGGAACATGAAGGAATGGAAAACCAGTTGCATTGTCACTGGATAAGGAACAAGAGGGCCATGATGGCCCTGAAGTCGCTCACCCGAGTCTTTTGACCAAACATGACCCATTTTCAATCTCTTTCAAGATACTATGACAAACAGCCTTCATAATTATTTGACTGAAAATTTGGCCTCTAGCTTGTTTGTACACAAGCTTTTCCTAAAATTTCCCTCAGTGACCTACTTTTTAGCCAAACATAGCCCATTAACCCATTGTAGATATTATCAAAACAAAGATTCTGACCACCTTTCATTAGTATTGGACAGAAAATGTGGCCTCTAGAGTGTACACAAGGTTTTTCCAAGATTTGACATGGCGACCTAGTTTTTTACCCAATGTGACCCTTTTTCAATTTCGTCATATTGATCATCAAGAAAAACAGTCATTCTACATAATTTTCACAGTGTCTGATCCAGAGTGCACGATTGTAAGAATCGCCCGAGTTTTTCATCATTCATGCACTTTTTCAAAACCAGTGTGCGACATCGCATGCAAAAAAATGATTAGACAGTTAGTATTTGATCACTTGTTAAACTTACAGCTCGAACGTTGATCTAAAAATCACTTTTACAGCCACATGATTACATGTCTCCCAACACTTATTTATCCAACATCCAAGTCACGGCCAGTGTGACGCAGAGGTGAGCATAACTGATGAAAGCGTAGGGACTGCCAGTAGCGTTTTAACTTGTATTTACAGTTATGACTTTCAAGTTTCAAAGTAAAATTTTGTGCTAGGTATGAACAAGTCTGAAGTACAGTACTAAAAAACTGAAAGGGTTTAATAAATGCACTTTTAAGAGATTAGTTCCATTTCTTGCATTTTGTAGTTAATTTTGATCCCCCATACTTTTCAGAAAACCCCCATGCTTTTCAGAGTGATGGGGGCAATCCCCCACTTTTTTCAAATCCTGGATCTGACACCGTTTTCATAAGTATTGGACAGAAAATGTTGACTGTAGAACTACACAAGCTATTTTAAAAATTTGACCTGGTGACCTAGTTTTTGACCCGATGTGACCCATATTCAAACTCATCCAAGAAATTATCAAGACAAACATTCTGACCAAGTTTCATGAGTATTTCACTGAAAATGTGACCTCTAGAGCATACACAAGTTTTTCTAAGATCTAACCTAGTAATCTAACTTTTGACCCGACATGACCCATTTTCAAATTCATCCAAGAAATCATCAAGACAAACATTCTGACCAACTTTCATGAGATTTTGGACCGAAAATGTGGCCTCTAGAGCGTACACACAGTTTTTCTAAGATTTGATCTAGTGACCTGGTTTTTGACCTGACATGACCCATTTTCAAACTTGTCTGAGATATCATCAAGACAAACATTCTAATTTAAAGAGGTTTGGACTGAAAATGTGGTCTCTAGAGTGTACACAAGGTTTTTCTAAGGTTTGACCTAGTGACCTAGTTTTTGACCCAACATGACCCATTTTCATACTCGTACGAGATATCAAGACAAACATTCTGACCAAGTTTCATGAGTATTGGACTGAAAACATGGCCTCTAGAGCGTACACAAGGTAAAAGTTGACGACGGACACAGCACAATCACAAAAGCTCACCTTGAGCACCTGGCGCTCAAATGAGCTAAAAAACAAATTCAAAGGGCCATATGTCCTACAATAGTTTAACAATCATAATTAAAACCGCAGGTGCACAAGTTCCCGTTGCAAGAAGCTCCCTTTTAACCTTTTACTAAGCAATTCCAAGTTTTAACAACCCCCCGTAAGGAGACTTTTGAAAAGATTGTGGGAAAAGGAGAAAATGCTAGTAACCAGCATTTTCTCCTTTTCCCTTAATATTTTCTACCTACAAAGGACAATTTTTGTCATTTTAGCCAACTTTAATTTGTCGTCTGCAAATACTTTCAATTTGGACTATTGTAAAATTTTCTTGTTTGGTAAAGGGTTTAGTTTCAGCCAAATTGGTTCAAAACAGTAGGAGGTGATATAGGACACAAAATTCTGTCTATGGACCATAAGGATAAGCTACATTGAGTTTTTCACCTTTCAAACTGCATTGTGTGGGGTAAAATCTATCGTTTTCCATAATGATTTCCACAAGTGATAACTGTTGAGGCCTTGTCATATTTGTACAGTAGTTGGTTTTAAAACAAGTCTATTGACTCTAAATTCAATACCTACCTGTTTAAGTGTTATAAAGCAATATGTGCATTCTCCTTTGATAGAATGGGGATGTGCCACCACAGCAGCTTCTGTCACTTCTGTCTGCTCAACTAAAGCAGATTCAATCTCAGCTGTACTAAGTAAATGCCCAGACACGTTGAGCATGTCGTCTATACGTCCTGTGATCCATATATATCCATCCTGGTCTTTACGTCCACCTACAAGATAATTTGCCAATTCTGTCAATAATAATTTATCAATTATCTTACTGGCAATTTTCCAATTATCTCACTCTGTTCTATGAAGTCTGTTAGAATTTATATTTGCTAGTTTGCATGGTACATCCAATTCAGTCATCTAAAGTTCTGAAGGTTGATTACAGAGTGTTTCAAAACATGTGATACAATATCACTTTTTTCTTTGAATCGCAGTGAGAAACAACAAAGCACCATATTAAAGCAAAAGGAATAAAATTTTAATGTAAGAAAATTTTAGGAGTCACAATTAACCATAAAGAACTTAATTACTTCCATAAGAACATCAATTTATAGTAAAGGCTTTATCCATGTATGATATTGCTATTTGCAAAATACACAAGTTTGGAGGATGGATGGGGCAGAGAGAATGAGACCAAGAGCATACATGGTGAAGCTAGTCTTGCCACTTTTTCCAAGTCTGACCCCTATCCATTATAAACCCTTAAAAATTCCACAGGCAAAAAACAGGCTTATGCGGATGGCATTGATCCAGATCAGACTGCACATAACATGCAGTCTAATCTTGAATCTCTACCTTACAACTGTCTAGTCAGGCTTATAATGATAAAAATCTGAGTTTCAGTTCTGTCTATCATCAGCCAAAGACTGAGTTTATATGTTTGGCGCTAATTTCAGTTAAATCACAGAGACCAGTGCACCTATCCATGCTTTCCTGGAGTTTCTTTTATTAGTACTTCTCATGACACTCTTTCCAAGCCACCTGCTGCTTTCCAAAATAACCATCACTGAAACAATGTTCAGCGGTAAAAAGATGATTACATCCTGTCACAATGACAACCATCAATTCTGGAGGAATCAAAACAGCTATCCATGGGTTTTAAGGCCCTGTCCATTACCCACTGCACCCAAACATATACAGAGTAAAACAAAACTTTATACCATCTCCAGTACAATAATATCCTGGAAACTTTTTGAAGTAAGTTGACTCAAATCTTTCATGGTTACCATACACTGTTCTCATAATGCCAGGCCAAGGCTGCTTAAATACCTGAAATAAAAGCATCAGAATGATCATTCTGTATCACGTAACTACCATTGTTTTCAGTGTAATACAGCCACTACAAATTTTCTTACACATGTTTCAGATAAGCTGCCCTCACTAGTCAAGATTTTTTAATCAAACACCAATTTCTAAAACATTTTGAACCTAAATTTCTCTGAGAATCCAACTGTCAAATTTGGTGATAGTGACAAAGCTACAATTTCATAAGCTTCTTTGAAATTATATTTCATTCAGGATATACACACCTGTCAAAGAAGTGAGTAGGTCTCATTCATGTAGATTTCAATACACATGAATATGGAAGCTTATTACATTCTGCTACTACTAATAGTAACATTTTCTACCGAAAATAGTCTAATATCAGTGGGCAGATATGGCAGGGCAACAGGCTGATATCTGATATCCTGCCCGCTGACAAGACTTTTGTTCTAAATCTATAGCAACAGAACACTCGCTCGTAAACTAATGTTCTCAGGATATCCTGTTTGAAAAAGAAAATAGCTGAATCAGTCCGTCAAATGCTAGCGAACAAATCTTCATAACTGAAGACAATGATTGAACCGCAAAACCAGCAACGACATGATAAATAGAGAATAGATTGTTGCCATCTTGGATTGGGAAAGTTAATCGGGCAAGGCATAGAGTCATTAGGCTAGAAGATCTACGCATTTTATCTGTTGAGCCGGCGGGAACCAAGCCCAAGAAACTTTCCCGATCCAAAGCACCAACCATCTATTCTATTTATCCTGTTTCTAATTTATAATCTGTATCATACAAAATTGAATATTTGGCTCGGAAAAACACTAATATCGACATCTTTGTAACTGTAAATAAAGATTAAGAACTGTTTATTTAAAGTATCCTTTTACTATATATGCAGTTATGATAGTGATGATGAATAATGCATGATTACGTCATGAAGGTGACGTTTACCCGCAGAAAAAAGACGTATCGAAGGAAGACAAGAATTTCTCTGTTTTTAGTCTTTAAACATGTTAGAAAAAGGAAAAAGTCCGGCAAATGATCCATGAATGTAATAAACGGGTTATTACACAGCTGATGATGGCCGGAGAGTGATATCGGCCCACCACCTCGAAATCTGCCCTCAGGCTACTCGGGGCAGATATCAAAGTGGCAGGCCGATATCACTCTCCTGCCCTCATCAGCTGTGTAATAACCTCTATATATTATTATTATGTTTATTCATATGTTTATGTATATTGTAAACTGAAATTCTTGAAAGACAGTAATGCCATAAAAAGAATCAAACATCTGTTGAATTTGAAGCAAAATTTTATTAAACTCACTGAGAACAGGAGCACAGCATGTAGGTGCCAATGCTCGGCTGCAAATGCCTTTAGACATGGTAAAAATGCTATGTAGAAAAAGGGGCATAACTGTGTCAAGACTATTTTGACGGTTATTTGCTATACTGGTTTGCGTTCCCCTTTTGATAACAAACAACATATCAAGTTTGAATTAAATATCTTCAGTAATGACTTAGCTAGCAAAAAAAGGCTTTTCCATGTGTCGAAAGTATTTTGTTGCTTACCTGCCTTACTGGAATAGATTCCCCTTTTGGTAGTTAACAACTAGTCCAAGTTTGAAGTAAATAATTCAGTAATGACTGAGATACAAGTATAAAATGTCCAAGTTTCAGCATGAGCAGATGATGACAGAGCTATGGTAATAACTCAACATTTTCTATGAAAACAGCCAAGCTAAAAATACTATAAAGCTTACCAAAGACTTGCTTAATACTTTTTTCCTACACTAATATACCAATCAATATACACTATGGTTCAAATTCTTATTAATAATATTCACCTTGACAACAAAATTATAGATTTATCTTAATTGAAAGCATTACCAAATATCTGGCTTAAATAATAAGATTTATCTTTTGAAAAGTAAGAAATATTTTGAGAAAAGAAGACAATACTGGTAACTTGCATTTTCTCCTCTTCGCACACAGAGCTTTTAAAACAAGGGATTGTTAAGTAAAGGGCTAAATTTTTGCACTGCAAACAAAATACACTGGGGTTATATTTTCCAACTTATTATTAATTATTATTGTAAATAGTCTCACTGGGTGTGTACAGAGGTTTACATCTTATTCTACCTACAGTATTATCTGATATGCACCTTTTTCCACACACAGCTTGACCTGATTTGACCACAAAGACGTGCAGGCTGTTGTAATATTGCACTTGTACATACTTACCACATAGCCTTCTGTGTCCGCCTCAACTTCTTTACCTTCTTCATTCACAATGATCGGGACAATACCAAAAAATGGAAATGTCTAAAATAGTACACAAGAAAATAAATGTACAAATGAGCCATGCTCTGTAAAATGGGGGCTTAATGCATCTGCAAAAAGTATCAGCCTGCTAATGGTCAATTTTCTGAATGTCAAAGGACCAGTCTACCTCATGATTCAGTTGGTTGTTAGGCAAAATGGATTTTATGGATCCAGAAATATGAGGTGACTTGCTTCCCATAATGCGTAACAGAGGTGTATTAAACCCCCCTTTTCAAGGGCATGGCTTAAGTGCAGATACAAGGAAGATTTTGAGGTTCAAACAGTAACATCACCCTTAGTTCTTTGGTAAAACCTATGTTGTGGCTAAGCATTAGAATTTTTTCTTAAGATAATTCTAATGTGTGTCCATAACAAAGGCTTATGTGACAACATATATGTTTTTGGAATTCAATTACCTGCACTTAACTAGACCACTGTCAAAATAGATTAATTGATTGTATGGTGTTAAATGCTGTTTCAATGTTATTTCAACTATATCACAGTGGCCAGTCCACCTATCCATGCTTTCCTAGAGTTTCTTTTTACCAGTACTTTGCAAAATATTCTTCCCAAGCCACTGGCTACTTTCCAACGTAAGCATGGTCGAAACAATGATCAGCGATGAGAGAGCAATGAATCCTGTCACAATGACCATCATCAATCCACGGAAAGACATTGGCCAAGCTGGGGATTCAAACCAGGGACCCCCTGGTCTCAGGTCCTGCACCCTACCAAATGGCAAACCATGGCTCAGCCTACTATCAAAAGAAATTTTCAATTAGATTAGGATTAAATTCAAACAGTTTTTTTACAAGACAAACAATCAAAATTTGCACACTTCAATATATGATAGCAAGTATAGCAGACAGATGGATGAAAGCAGACTGTGATGTAAGCTCTATTGGCATTCCCCTTTTAGTTGACAAATAACAAGAGAGATTCTTGACTAAAGAAATTATTCTATTAAAACAAATGAAAATTTCATGTTTCTAGTAACATTCTCTCATACTGTAGCTTCACTTTTAAATCTAAAAGCATCGTAAACAAGACAGCCATGAGTTGTGCACCTGAGCCTATGTACCTCTGAGAGAATTACACAAAAGTCAGCATATCATGATACTAAGAATTTTTGATACATGTTCAGGTATTATATGAAGACATCACCAAAACATAATGACCAACTTTCATAAGTATTGGACTGAAAATGTGGCCTCTAGAATGCACACACAAATTTTCTTAAATTTGTCCCGATGACCTACTTTTCGTGCCAAACATGACCAGTTTTCAACCATTATGACAAAATTTCATAATTATTGGGCTGAAAATGTGTGCAAACAATGTTTTTCTAAGATTCGTCCCTGTGACCTACTTTTCAACCTGACATGACCCAATGTCAGTCACACCCGAAATGTCATCAAGCAAACATTCTGAACAACTTTCATGAAGATTGGATTGAAAATGTGGCCCCTAGCATTCAATTGTTGATGCGTGCACAACGAACTAGGCATGACATACGCAGCAGGATCACGAAACTTGCTATGATATGATATGATAAAAGACAATCCAAACTTACAGCAGATCCTGGTTTTGTGGGCGTGGCCCCTGGTAAAGGTGTGAGAACATGGCCTCCCTGGTGTTAAAGGATCAACATTATTATTTAGTAAATTAGATCAAAGACTTTGTTTAACCCTCTACCAGACAACAAAATTTTAGACTCATCCAAATTAAACACAGCTGCAGACATCAAATAGAATATGGCTAAAATGGCGAGATTTGTCTCAAAAAGGCAGAAAACATAGTGGGAAAAGGAGAAAATGCTGGTAACCAGCATTTCCTACTTTCCTGACAGTGTTTTCCAAAGCCTCCTTTTAAAGGTCATTCTAACCCGGGATTAAATGGTAAAGGGTTATATTGTATCACAAGAAACTTGCTGCTGCACATTCATAATTAGAATATCACATCATCTCAGCTTTCTTGATAAAAAGGAATGGACAATGTCTTCTGTTTTAAATGACAGGAAAAGCATTGTAGGAAAAGCAGCAACTGTAAATGACTGTGTGATTGATTGAATGTTTTATGCCGCTTTCAACATTTATTCAGTCATATCATGCCAACATATGCTCACATATTCGTGTATGCCCTGGGTTTCATCAGAACTAGGATTATGGAGAGCCAGTGCTCCTTTTTGAAAATACTAAAATCAAAATTGTAGACCAGCATAAACATCTTGGAATAACCCTAAGCAGTTCAGGCCAATGGAATGACCATATAAATAATAACTTAAAGGCTGCATCCAAAATAATACATATTATGCGGAAACTTCAGTTTAACTCGTTCAGCCTTAAATCAGATTTATTTATCTTACGTAAGACCTATCCTTGAATATTCATCGATAGTATGGGATGGCTGCGCAGTTTCATGTTCAGAATCTACTGATAAATTACAAAATGAAGCTGCAAAAATTGTAACAGACCTTACAAGATCAGTATCTCTTGAAAATCTTATCGAGAATGTGGTTAGGAAACACTATCGTCCAGAAGAAAAAATTTTAAGTTGTGTTTTATCAACAGATCGCAGTATCAGCTGAGAGACAGCCAAAATTATGAGAACATATATGCTAGAACCAATATTTTACAAAAGTCATGTATCCCCTCTTCAATTTCTCTTTGGAACAATCTTGAACAAGAAATAAGAAGTAGTGCATATAGTTCGTTTAAGTCCAAGCTAACTAATAAAACGAGGCCTGTCAAAATTTCGAATATTTATTGTTTTGGAAATAGCTGTATCTCAGTTATACATGCACGATTAAGAAACAATTGTAGTCATTTAAACAAAGACCTTTACAGGAACCATTTAAGATTGGATCCCATGTGTGACTGTAACAATGGTGTTGAAAATGCTGAACATTATTTTTTCAAATGCTACCGCTACTCAGATTTAAGAATCTCACTTTTCTAAGCAACAAGGGAATTCCACCCTTTAAATATTGATAAATTATTGTTTGGCAATGCTGACTTAACCTTAGACCAAAATTGTTTACTTTTTGAAGCAGTTCACAGGTATATAAAAGAGACAAAACGTTTTAAGAAATTGACACCTACTAGATTAGTGATAATCTTACTGGACGTCCAATTGAGAGCACCATCCGATTTCCTTTCATTTCTTTCTTCCTTTCTATTTATACCCTTCTTTCCTTTTGCTTTTACATTCTTTTTTTTTTGTACATATATTAGAATAGAATTCACTGTGGGTATATTGCCATTGTTGTAAAAAGAATTATTGAAATTGTCTTGTAGGGGAAGGACCGTTTCTAAGTTGGTAGAACTTGTGGTCCAACCCCATTTCAACTTTTATGAAATAAAATATGTTTAAACTAACTAGAACTAGGCTAGTTTCCAGTCCAATTGCACTCCCACAATAAAAAGAAAACAGTGCCCCAAGTGAGGATCAAACCTGGGGCCTCCAAGTTACAAATCCTACACTATACCACTCAGCCAAGCAGGACTCCTTGCAATTGCCCCTTTCACACAATGATACCAAACAAGAGGGCCATGATGGCCCTGTATCGCTCCACTGGCTATTAAGTAAAAACACTACAAGCCAAACATTACAATATTCAGCAAATTGATTTCAAACACGAGGACATGCAAACATTTTTCTATCTAATCCTACGAGAAAGTTGTGATCCATGGGCAAAGCCAATTTTGATCGCAAAGCTATAATTATTTGAATCCTGGTGGAGGTCCACAATATAAAGCTCCATACCAAATAATTCAGTTCTTGAATGTTATAAACAAGAAGATTTTCAAATTTTTCTCAATGAAAAGCCCTGTAAAACATGAAACCCATGAGACAGGGCTAAATCTAATAGCCTTAGTCTTTATAATGGTTAGTAACATGATGACTTAAGATAGTTTTCATTACAAAAGCCCATGTAAAACTGGTGACCTTGTGTTCCGTGGTGTGGGGACAAACTTGGGTCAAGGACTATAATTTGGGCCCTCCTTGTAGAGGCCCACTAGATAAAGCTACATGCAAAATTTGGTAGACCCCATGGCTATTATTTGAAGGAACTTGGTAGAGGCCCACTAGATACAGCTACATGCCAAATTTGGTAGCCCTAGGCCTTACAGTTTCAGAGAAGAAGATTTTTGAAAATTTTCTATATTTTTCAGTTTTGTTGCCATGGCAACCAGAGTTTTTGAAGGAATAAAATTCTGTCATGGGATTCTGAAGAAGACCATGGCAGGATCATTTCTTTGAAGTTTCATCAAAATTGGATAAGTAGTTTCAGAGATGTTTGAAATAAAAGTTAATGCACGCACGGACAGATAGACGGACGGACCTTCAGTGCCAGTAAAAAACAAGTATATACATCAATCTCAGTTTGAAATATATCTTTTTAACCTATTACCAGACAATCCCTACTTTTGATGACCCTGAGAAAGAAGGCTTTAGAAAAGCATTTTCTCCTTTTCTTACAATGTTTTCTACTGTTCACAAAACAAATTTCAAATTTTCAATCACTTTTATTTTGTCGTCTGCAAGTGCTTTTGATTTAGACAAGCCTAAAATATTATCGTTTGGTAATGAGTTACATGTGTGCTAACAATTGTCATAATAAATCACTAAGATTTTTTTTCAAACTTATTTTATTAATACTTTTTCTAAGCTAGTCATCATCAAACAGTAGACATGGTGTATTAATATGAACACTTCATAGTTTGTAAACACAGTCAGATATGTGGAGGATAATTTTTTGTTTTGGTGTATGATTGAAAATTCTTTTATTGAGTTGAAACAAATGCTAAAAGCTCCCCTTGAGCACGTTGTGCTCAAATGAGCTAAAAAGTTAACATACGGATGGACGCACAACGGACAACGGGCCATAACATAAGCCTGCTGGCCTTCGGCCAGTGGAGCTAAAAAACTTGTCTAGCACCAATCATGTATCACTGCAGCTTGATAATCAAGGGAGGTAAATAGTAACGAACTTTATCTTTCATAAAAAGAGTTATTTCCCTTGATTAGTGTTTAAATTGAAGTGACAATATTTTGAAGCCCATGTTAAACTTGCGATCCCTGGAATGAAGGCAATTTTGACCCCAGACCTACAATATGAAACTAGAATGTGTGGTTATAAACAAAAAGATTTTTTAATCTTGCCCAATAAAAAGTCATGTAAAACAAGTTTGCTGAATAAAAGGCCCTGTAAAATATGTGATCCATGACACAGGTTTATCAAGTTTTCACTATAAAAGCCAATGTAAAACTTGTGACCCCTGGTGTGAAGTCAAACTTGACCCCCAAAGTTAAAATTTGGGCCCTCTTGGTAGAGGCCCATTATATAAAGTTACATGCAAAATTTGGTAGCCCTAGGCCTAAATATGGCTATGTACAAGTAGATTATTAAAGTTTCCTTATATAAGACCATGTAGAACTTGTGACCCCCTGGGGTGGGGCTACATTTGACCCCCTGGGCTATAATTTGGGCACTCTTGATAGAGACCCCCTAGATAAAGCTAAATGCAAAATTTGATAGCCCTAGCCCTTATAGCTAGATGCGAAAGATTTTCCTATATAAGCCCGCCCATGTAAAACATGTTACCCCCCCGGAGCGAAGTCAAATTTGACCCTCGGCTATAATTTGGACACCCTTGGTACAGGTCCACTAGATAAAGCTACATGCCAAATTTGGTCGCCCTAGGCCCCATGGCTAAGTCAAAGAAGAATTTTAAAGTTCTCCCTATATAAGCCCATGTAAAACTTGTTATATAAGCCCATGTAAAACTTGTTACCCCCGGGCAGGGCCTAATTTGACCCCAGGGCTATAATTTGAACAATCTTGGCAGAGGTCCACTAGATAAAGCTACATGCCAAATTTGGTAGCTCTAGGCCCTATGGCTAGGTAGAAGAGGAATTTTAAAGTTCTCCCTAAATAAGCCCATGTATAACTTGTAACCCCCGGGGCGGGGCCAATTTTGACCCCAGGGCTATAAATTGAAGAAACTTGGTAAAGGTCCACTAGATAAAGCTACATGCCAAATTTGGTAGCCCTTGGCCTTACGGTTTCAGACAAGAAGATTTTCAAAGATTTTCAAAATTTTTCAGTTTTGTTGCCATGGCAACCAGAGTTTTTGAAGGAATTAAATTCTTTCAAGAAATTCTGAAGAGGACCATGGCAGGATCATTTCTGTGAAGTTTCATCAAAATTGGATGGGTAGTTTCAGAGAAGAAGACGTTTTAAAAAAAAGTTAACGCACGGACGGACGGACGGACGCACGGACGGACGGACGCACGACGGACAACAGGCCATGACATAAGCCCGCTGGCCTTCGGCCAGTGGAGCTAAAAATGTCTTCTGCAGTGGTGTTAAAAGTCTTATGTATTAGGTTATATGTAACATTCAACATACCAGCAAAAGGGGTTTTATACATCTTTATCAGATAACCAGATAGAAAGCATCTGAAAACTCCAAATTTCATGTGACTCAAATTACTGGATTTGTTCCTGTAAGACTAAAATTATTATGGGAAAAGGAGGAAATGCTGGTATCCAGCATTTTCTCCTTTACCCAAAATGTAGAGCCATTTCCTCAGTATTGTTAAAACACAGAATTGTGTGGTAAATGATTACAGACTATCTGATAAACAAGAGATGCACTCACAGTCTCTGTCTGCCAGAATGTATCGACAACTGCACACTGTTTGTTTCCAATGACATTATAATACCATAACCATGCCTCTGGGTTGATGGGCTCTCCAACTGTTCCCAGGACTTTCAGGGACTCTCTGTTGTATCTGATAAGAAAGAAGAAAAACGGTAAACATTTACAGAAATACATCTTTGGAGTGTAAGTTCGTTTGTTTGGTACTTTGTGCAGTGTTTCATAAGTAGTTCTGTAGTATTGTGACAGTTGGTGCATCTATCAATACATTTTAGGTATTGAATTGAAACCAGATATGGTTGCTAGTTCGAAATCTCAGTTTGGTAAATCTTCTTTCAAAGGATTAATGACAGACATTCCAACAGGATCCCACAGCTGACCATTGTTTTGACGATGGTTATGCAAGAAAGCAGCCAGTACCCAGGGAAAAATATCTTGCAAAGTACTGGTACAAAGAAAATCCAGGAAAGCATCGAAAAGGTGCACTTGCTGCCTCAATATAACTGAAATACTTCTAACAGCATTTAACACCATACAAACAAACAAACCAGCAGTTAAATCGGCATACCTTTCAACGCAATTCACACCTTTATAACCCTTACTAAAATTGAAGAAATTATTTTGGAAAGGGTAGAAAAACATCATGAAAAAATAAGAAAAAGGGTTGGTGACCAGCATTTTCTTACCAATAATATTTTCAAAAGCCTTCTTCCTCACAGTTGTTAAACTGGGGATTGTGTGGTAAAGGGTTAAAATAAAATTGCAAAACAATGTGAGCTGTGAGGTAGGAATGGATCCTGCTTTTGCCGATGTCATGGATCAAGATTTCTGTGCAGGCTGAACTTGAATCTATACTGTCACAGTTACTTCCAGCAGTCCGTGGACAGACTTCTAGTTGAGTTAGAGTAAGTATTAACCCTTTGGCACCATAGGTAAAAACGTAGTTTTTACAGACACCGTAAAATCAAGATAAGAATGTGCAGCATGAACTTGAATCTAAATTGTTCACTTGTTTAGACAAGCTAACAAGGTAAAAAAGTTCTTCGGATCTTCCTGAGTTTCAGTATATTATGTTTTGAGCTGTCAACAAAGGTCAGGTTTGAATAAGTGAAAAGACTTAACCCTTTAACACAATTGCCTATTTAAATGACCCCAGGAAAAAAGTGAGTTGTCTACATGACATGAGTGTAATAATTTCAAAAGTGGCCTACAACCCAGTTCTTCAAATCAGGATTGAACCCAGGAACTCCAGATCATGGATCCAATACTTTCACCAATAAGCCACACTGGAAACCAGACGTGTGACATGAAATATCATAAAACTCTCTTACTGACAGAGCAAAATATTATTAACCCACTACCACACAATTCCAAGTTTTAACAATCATGGAAGATCTGACTTTAGAAAACATTGTGTGAAAAAGAGAAAATGCTGGTAACCAGCATTTTCTCCTTTTCTCACAATATTTTCTAACCTTTCAGAAACAAATACAATCATTTGAGCCACATGTAATTTGTCATCTGCATATGTTTTTAATTAGGACCAGACTAAAACTTCATCGTGTGGTAAAGAGTTGAACTTACTTATTGACATAATCATTTCCATATCCCATCAGAGCCCTGATTGCTGTAGGGGCAGTATAAAACTTGGAAACTTTGTACTTCTCTACAATGGCCCAGAAACGTCCTGGATCTGGGTATGTTGGTATACCTTCAAACTGTAAGTACAGTTATATCTGTCATAAACCTTTCTCACACACAAACTTTTAGACTCTTCAGTATTTAAAGCACTTGCAGGCAACAAATTATTATGTGGCTGAGAAGATGAGATTTATCTTGGATATTTTGCATTCAAAAAAAATCTTGAAAAACACTAAAAAATACTATATCAACAAAATTTTACTTTGTAAGTGCGAAGAAACTGGATGGTAACAAACTGTTAAAAGATGCTATTTTTATACTGAAATAATGGGATGGTCAATTTGCAATCAGGGCCTCTGTCTATTTATCTTTTCAGTTCATATATGATGTTATCAATTTTTATACCTATTTGATCCCACATGACTGGCATATGTTACTGATCATATGACATTCACACATGCCTTAACTTAGTTTCAGCACAGAACCCAAACATCTCTTAACTCTTTACCATAAAACAAATTTTTAGACTTGTCCAAATCAAAAGCATTTGCAGTTGACAAAATAAATGTGACTCAAAAATCAAAATTTGATTTTGGAAGGGTAGAAAACATTGTGGGAAAAGAGAAAATGCTGGTTACCAGCATTTTCTCCTATTACCACTCTGTTTTCAAAAGCCTTTTTTCTCGGGGTTCATTTAAACTCAGGGTTTAGGGACTACATATTGCTTACTTATAGGTTGTTTGGAATGAATGCCTAAGTAAACTCACTAACAAAACATTCTTAAAGTTCTTATGATTGAGAAAATATGAAAAAAAAGCCCCCTTTAAAGATGTAGGCTTTAAAAGCAGTAAGTTTGTTTGTTTGACTGTTACAGGTACACACAAAAGTGAAGATTAACTTACAATAACTCCTGTGGCCCCATTTAGTAGTGGTCCATATGTAACATAGCTATGTCCTGTGATCCAGCCAACATCAGCCGTACACCAGTAAACATCATCAGGTTGGTAATCAAAGTCATATTTGAATGTTGTTGCAGCATACATCATATACCCTCCAGTGGTGTGTAAAACTCCCTTTGGTTTTCCAGTTGAACCACTGAAAATAGTAAAAATCACAAATGCACACAAAAATATGGTTAAACTATATTTGGATGATACTCAGTGAAAAGGAGGTTTAATGCATCTGCATGTGTTGAAACTTTTCACTTTTAGTAAATTTTCTGCATGTTTAAGGACCCGTTTAAGGACCATTCTACCTCAGGATTCAGTAGATTGTTAGACAAATGGATTTTCTTGATCCATAATTATGTGGTAACTTGCTTAATGTAATGCATCAAAGAGATCCATTGAACCCCATTTTCACAGAGCATGGTTCATTTATCTCAGCCTCTGCCAAACAAGCAAGAGGTTTTGAAAATACGCTGTATTCTGGGAGAAGTAAAAACTGCAACATGTCCTTGCCTCATAATGTATTATACCCTTTCCCAGACCTTAGCCCATCATATGGGCTGTATCTTATTTGTTGTCTACTAATGCTTTCTGAGACAGACCAGGTCTAAAAAGAAGGCTTTTGAACCATCCTGGGAAAACGTAATTGCTTTTCCAGCAGTGTTTTTTACCCTTTCAAAGAAAAGTCAGATCATTTGGGCCAAATATACTTAGTCATCTGCAAATGCTTTCATTGTCTAACATTTTGTCATCAGGTACACAGTTAATAGTTATCTACTGCAAATTTGCTTCAGGAGGTCAGGTGTTTGTATTACCTTGTGTATAGCATAAACAAGGGGTCTTCTGCATCCATCCATACAGGATCACAGTCAGTGGATGCAGGTTTCATTAATTCATCCCACCACTTGTCTCGCGACTCGTTCCACTTAATTTGTAATCTGCGTGATGGCCGCTTAGCAGGCGGTTCATCAGTGTTGTCATTTGAAACTTGATCTTTAGGTAGTAGGTGGCGTAATACAATGACATGGTCCATTTTGTGCCCACTGATTCAATAAAAAGAGAAAGAATTGTAAGAGGAATTTTACACAAAACCAGAGATATCCTGATGGCACAATTATGCAACTACATGTATTTCCACTCCCATGGCATTCAGTACAGTCATGTATCTTCCTTAACTCTTTACACATGACAAAAATTTAGACTTTTCCAAACTGAAAGCATTTGCAGACAACAAAATGTGACACAGAATAAAATTTGTTTTGGGAAGGGTAGAAAACATTGTGGAAAAAGGAGAAAATACTAGTCACCAGCATTTTTCCTTTTCCCACAATGTTTTCAAAAGGTTTCTTTCTCACGGTCATTAAAAGTTGGGATTGTGTGGTAAGAGGTTAAATCTTTATTACACAGTCCTGAGACTGAACAACCCTGAGGAAGAAGGCTTTATAAAAATTGTATGAAAGGAAGAAAATGGTGGTAACCAGCATTTCTGCCTCCTCCCACTTTATTTCCTACCCTGTTAAAGAACTACAGCTCATTTGTATCTCATACATAAGGGTATGTTCAATTTAAAAGAGTCAATTGTTTGTTTGAATGGTGTTTTACGCCGCTTTCAACATTATTTCAGTCATATCATGGTGACAGCTCAAATATTCATGTTTTTTCTGGGTTTCACCAGTACTAGGCTGGGGCTCTGAAGTGTCTTGCCCAAGGATACTCCTATGAAAAACCCAGTGGAGCCAGTGAGGCTCGAACCCAGGGCCTCCAGGTCACGAGTCCTACACTTTACCACTGAGCCACACAGGACCCCGAAAGAGTCAATAATTTGTAATTTAGAAAAGGGTAAAAATACCTCTACTTTGATACTTGCTTTGTCTGTTTAGTATGTAACCCTCAACCACACAATCCTGAGTTTTAATGTGCCTAAGAGACAAGGATTTTTAAACATTGCAGGAAAAGGAGAAAATGCTAGTAACAAGCATTTTCTCCTTTTTCCACGATGTTTTTTACCCATTTCAAAGACAGCAATCATCTTTTGAGCCACATTTTATTGGTTATCTTTAAATGCTTTCAATTTGGACAAGTCTAAAATTTTGCTGTGTGGTAAAGGATAAATGTCATTTTCAGTATTATTTCAGGCATATCATGTTGATCTTTTGTATGGTGCACTTTTCTATGTGCTCTTGGAATGTCTTTTACTGCGACTTTTCACATGACTCTTTCCAAGCCAGTGGCCATTTCCCCACATTAACATCATCAAAACAATGTTCATCAAAGATAGAGGAATAAATCGTGTTTCATTGACTGTCATCCATCTTTAACCCTCTATCACAAAATCCCAACTTTTAACGAACACGAGAAGAGAAATGTTTGAAAACATTTTGGGAAAATGAGAAAATGCTGGTAGCAAGCATTTTCTCCTTTCCCCACATTTTTTCTACTCTTACCTATAATAACTTCAATGTTTGAGTTATATTTATTTTGTTGTCTACAAATCCTTTGAATTTGGGCAAGTCTAAATTTATGTGGTTTGGTAAAGAGTTATATATAACTGTATACCCAACAATAGATTTGTGGACTTGTCCAAACTGAAAGCATTTGAAGACGGCAATTTAACTTCACCTAAAATAATGTTATGTCTTTTTACAGGTAAGAAACCTTGTAGAAAACAGAGAAAACGCTGTTTACCACCATTTTCTCTGTTTCTACAATAATTCCACAATAAATATTTTCAAAAGTCTTCTTTTTCGGGGTGGTTAAAACGCAGGATCTGTTGGTAATGGGTAAAGGAGTTTGGCTGTGTTGAGATTCCAACTCACAAGCCCTGGATTACAAGCCCTTGGCTCGACTTTTCTCCTTTTAGTCAATCACACTAATAAAACGGTGCCCCAAAACAGTCCATATAGAAATTGCTTATATTAACAATAGCATCTAATCAATGAAAATAGGCAACTCACTTTTTCTCACATTTTTCAATAGCATTGTCAACAATTTCTTTTAAATTGATCAACTTGCTTCCTCTCCAAACACCATCTGAAAAAAAAACAAGAGGGCCATGATGGCCCTGTATCGCTCCACTGGCTATTGAGTAAAAACACTACAAGCCAAACATTACAATATTCAGCAAATTGATTTCAAACACGAGGACATGCAAACATTTTTCTATCTAATCCTACGAGAAAGTTGTGATCCATGGGCAAAGCCAATTTTGATCGCAAAGCTATAATTATTTGAATCCTGGTGGAGGTCCACAATATAAAGCTCCATACCAAATAATTCAGTTCTTGAATGTTATAAACAAGAAGATTTTCAAATTTTTCTCAATTTGGGCACCCTTGATAGAGACCCCCTAGATAAAGCTAAATGCAAAATTTGATAGCCCTAGCCCTTATAGCTAGATGCGAAAGATTTTCCTATATAAGCCCGCCCATGTAAAACATGTTACCCCCCGGAGCGAAGTCAAATTTGACCCTCGGCTATAATTTGGACACCCTTGGTACAGGTCCACTAGATAAAGCTACATGCCAAATTTGGTCGCCCTAGGCCCCATGGCTAGGTCAAAGAAGAATTTTAAAGTTCTCCCTATATAAGCCCATGTAAAACTTGTTATATAAGCCCATGTAAAACTTGTTACCCCCGGGCAGGGCCTAATTTGACCCCAGGGCTATAATTTGAACAATTTTGGCAGAGGTCCACTAGATAAAGCTACATGCCAAATTTGGTAGCTCTAGGCCCTATGGCTAGGTAGAAGAGGAATTTTAAAGTTCTCCCTGAATAAGCCCATGTATAACTTGTAACCCCTGGGGCGGGGCCAATTTTGACCCCAGGGCTATAAATTGAAGAAACTTGGTAGAGGTCCACTAGATAAAGCTACATGCCAAATTTGGTAGCCCTTGGCCTTACGGTTTCAGACAAGAAGATTTTCAAAGATTTTCAAAATTTTTCAGTTTTGTTGCCATGGCAACCAGAGTTTTTGAAGGAATTAAATTCTTTCAAGAAATTCTGAAGAGGACCATGGCAGGATCATTTCTGTGAAGTTTCATCAAAATTGGATGGGTAGTTTCAGAGAAGAAGACGTTTTAAAAAAAAGTTAACGCACGGACGGACGGACGGACGGACGGACGGACGCACGGACGGACTGACTGACGGACGGACGGACGCACGCACGACGGACAACAGGCCATGACATAAGCCCGCTGGCCTTCGGCCAGTGGAGCTAAAAACCACAAGCAAAACCATTTACACATGTATATAAAGAATATTTATGGATGTACATGTACATTTTTAAATCTTTACCTAAAAATCCAGAGTTTTAACAACCCTGGAGAAGAACTATCATGAAGTCACACACTTAGCGCTGACTCAGCTTCTCTCAGTTATGTGTTCAATATTAACATTTTCCCAAGCAACAAATTTTGGACTCACTAAAACTCGGAGCATCTGTAGGTAGCATCTCATATGTGGCTCAAATGATGAGATATATTTTGCAAAGAATGGAAAACAATATGGAAAGAGGAGAAAATGCTGGTAACCAGCATTTTCTCCTTTTCCCACAATGTCTTCTAAAGTATTCTTCTACTTGGTCAAACATGACTGTTTGGTAAAGGGTTAATTTCTTTCTGCAATTCAGTCCCTCATTTGAAATATCAACAATTTAGGAGTTAAAATATGACAGCAAATGTTCACATCAAATCCAAATTTGAATAATGGTAACCAATGTACCTTATTACTCAATTCAGACTCCTAAGTTTTAGATTTTGTCTTTGAAAGGGTAGAAAATATTGTGGGAAACGGAGAAAATGATAGTAATAAGCTAATATAGTTTTCAATTTATTACTAATAGATTATTATGTTTCTATTTTAAGTAAAAGTTGATTGATTGATTGACTGATTGATTGATTGATTGGTTAATTGTATGGCGTTAAATGCCGTTTTGAGCATTATTTCAGTTATAAAGCAGCGGCCAGTGCACCTATCCATGCTTTCCTGGAGTTTCTTTTTCCAGTATTCCACACAATATTCTTTCCAAGCCACTGGCTGCTTTCCTACATAACTATTGTCGAAACAATGGTCAGCAGTGAGAGAGGAATGAATCCTTTTGCAATTAATATCATCAATCCTTGGAAAGAAATTGACAGAGCTAGTGAACTCACCTGCAGTTATGATAATACTACAGCTGGCATCTAATATTCTGTCAGCCAGAGATTCTGCTGAAAATCCTCCAAACTGAAAAAAGATTTTACTTGTTATCACAAGGGGCTATTTCATTCACTCTTTTATAATATAAAACAACAAACTTCTAAACCTATCCAAATTCAAAGCTTTCGCTGACAACAAATCAAACTTGAACCCATAAACAGGATTTTTTCTGAAGGGGTATAAATTACAATTTACAAAACATTGTGAGAAATGGAGAAAATGCTAGTTACCAGGATTTTTTCTCTTTCTCCCAATTTCTTCAATAACCATCTACCATAAGGTGTTAAAATATCCGGTTTGTGACAGAGTCTTAAACAAAAACTTAGGTACAGGATACAAAGGAAAAATTTTGAAGGAAAGTAAAATGAACTTATTGAATGATGTCAGAGACACTTTTGGAAAACAAGAGGACTATGATGGTCCTATATCGCTCACCTGAGTACTAAGCAGTAAAGGTCTACAATGAAGATAAATACCAAATATCGAGGTTCAAGGCCAAATGATAATGAAACAAGAGCGGCAAATTGTTGCAAGATAAGCCCGTCCCACCACCAGTTGTCGAGGAGGTATAATAATCACAAAGGGCAGGTAATGCAACAAACATGTTTACCAAGTCTCAAGTCAATTTGACTTGAGACTTCACAGTTCCGTTCCAGACAAGCAAGAAATACTGTAAAAATGAAGATCAAAGTGGAATTACTCAAAATCTGCGCTAGGTAGAGTTATTGTTCTTGCACACTGTACTCGGTAATATTGCAACAAACATGCATACCAAGTTTGAAGTCGTTCTGACTTGAGATGACAAAGTTATATTTCGGACAAGCACTAAATGCTGTAAAAATGCCGATCAAAGGGAAATAACTCAAAGACAGCACGAGGTAGAGTTACAATTCTTGTGCACTGCACTTCCACATATTGCAACAAATAAACATACCGTATTTCAAGTCATTCCTACTTAAGATGACAAAGTTTTGCTCTGGACAAGGAAAAATGCTATAAAAATGAAGGTCAAAGGGTAATAACTCAAAATTCGTGCTAGGAAGAGTTATGGTTCTTGTGCACTGCACTCCCTAATTTTACAACAATCATGCATACCAAATTTGAAGATGTTCAGGCTTGAGATGACAAAGTTATATTCCGGACAAGCAGAAAATGCTGTAAAAATGACGTTCAAAGGAAAATAACTCATAGACAGTACGAGGTAGAGTTATGGTTCTGCACTCTGTATTATTGCAACAACTACAAATGCCAAGTTTCAAGTCAATCGGACTGGAGATAACAAAGTTATGCTCCGGACAAAGAACTATTCTAAAGAACTTTCTAATTCAAGGGCAAATAACTCCAGTCGTTCTGGTCCAATTAGATCCATAATTGAACTCATCTGAGATCTTACAGTCATAAGTATTTTGACAAGTTTGATGCCGATTGGTTATAAATTGTAGATGCTAGAGTGTAAAAAAAAGTAATTTATAGCAATTTTTCTAATTCAAGGGCAAATAACTCCAGTTTTTCTGGTCCGATTACACCCATAATCGAACTCATCCGAAATCTTATGGCCATATATATTTTGACCAAGTTTGGTGCTGATTGGTTAATAATTGTAGATGCTAGAGTGTAAACAAAGTCAAATATAGCAATTTTTCTAATTCAAGGGCAAATAACTCCAGTTGTTCTGATCCGATTACACCCATAATCGAACTCATCTGAGATCTTATGGTCATATATATTTTGACCAAGTTTGGTGCTGATTGGTTAATATTTGTAGATGCTAGAGTGTAAACAAAGAAATGTGAACGGACGACGGACGGACGGACAGACGGACGTCGGACGGACGCCGACGGACAGTGAGTGATCACAATAGCTCATCCTGAGCACTTCGTGCTCAGGTGAGCTAATAAAAGCATATGCCTGACAAACAATTACCGGTACTCTGTTTACCATGATGTTTCTAAATCCCCCCCTCCTCTAGGTGTGTAAACAACTGTAACTGTCTGATTTAACCCTTTACAACACAATCCCGACTTTTAACGACCCTGAAAAAGAAGGCTTTTGAAAACATTGCGGGAAAAGGAGAAAATGCTGGTAACAAGCTTTTTCTCCTTTTCCCACGTTTTCTACCCTATGAAAGACAAAAATTATTATTTTAGCAACTTTTAATTTGTCATCTGCAAATGCTTTCAATTTGGTTTAAGCCAAAGTTTTGTGGTTTGGTAAAGATTTAACATACAAAAAAACTCCAAGTTCAGCTCATAATGATATCTAATGTATGTCTCTTATTCATAAATCATTTAACTCTTTACCATAGGCATACAACAACTTACCATACAACAATATTTTGGAAAGATTCATATTGAGAGCATTTGCAGAAGACAAAGGTGGCTCAAATGATAGGATTTTTGTATGAAATGGTAGTAAACCTTGTGGGAAAAGGAAAAATGATGGTTACCATAATGTTTTTAAAAGTCTTCTCAATCAGGGTCTTTTAAAACTTGGAATTGTTTGGTGGTAAAGGGTTAAAGAGTAAAGAGACAAACATATAAAATGGATATTTACAGTCAAGAAAATAAAACTAAAATACTAGTTTCATGGCTTTTTTGAGACAGAATATCTATACCTAGTGGTCAGAGGAAATCCAAGATCAGACTGCAGATTGTATGCAGTCTGATCTTGATCTTTACTGTCTGCCAATGTAAGTTAAGTTAGGATAGGCATTTTAAGGATTAACATCAAATAAGTCTCTTGGACCATTAAACACTAAAGTATTGTTTGTATGGCTAATGTTTATGCCATTTTCATTGTAACAGCTCTTTAAGCAACTTAACCTTTTACCAGATGAAAGCAGAAATATCTACAATTCTCCCCTCAAAAAAAAATATTCCTGGGTAGTATTCACAAATTTTCTTGTCCACATCTGCAGCTCAATTGACCCTTAAAATGCTGTGTAAACCCAATGGACATTTTCATTTTACAATGAGACAAAGATAATTGCCTATTCGTGGCTGCCTTTTGTCTGCAGGGAATCAGCAAAGTGGACAGTGTAGATCAAAGATCAGATTGCATGTTTTGTGCAGTCTGATCTTGATCTACACTGGCCACAAAGGCAACTATACCAGTGAAAGGTACTTAGGGTTAAAATGTTTTTGGGTCCAACACATAAAAGGGTCAGAATGCTGATAAGCCTGCACATATATGTACTTACTACTATAGAATGGACGGCTCCTATACGGGCACAAGCCAACATTGCAATGGCAATCTCTATTGTCATGGGCATATAGATAGCTACTCTGTCTTTCTTCTCTACCCCTGAAAAACCGATGTTATATGGATATTATGTATGTGCAATGTGACCAAGAACTATTCTTTGAGAAAGGCACCAAAGTTGCTTTACTAAAACCTATACTGCTTTTCTTATTGACAACTAACCCTCCGACCAACATGTTTTAATGACCCTGCAGTAGAGAGCTTCTGAAAACATTGTGAGAATAAGGAGAAAATGCTGGTTATGAGCATTTCCTCCATTTCCCTAGTGTTTTCAAACCTTTTCCCCAATTTTTTTCTCAATCTTTTCTCCAGAAAAATCACGTCAGCTTCCTTTATTTTGTCATCCATAAATCCTTTCAAAACAGCCATGGTCAATGCTTATAAATCATTTTTTCATGCTCAACTCTGCCTTGAATGAAATTTCAAAGTTACATAATGTAATTTGTATAATAATTATAATTAATAAGCCTCCTGGAGTAACTTCTGAACTTCAGATCTTATTTTTATCTCTGTCTATTAAATCAAAGTCCTTACTTCAGATTTTCTGACAAGTCTTAAAGTTTAACCCTTTACCAAACAATCCCGTGTTTTAACGACCCTGAGGAAGAAGCCTTTTGAAAACATTGTGGGTAAAGGAGAAAATGCTAGTAACCAGCATTCTCTCCTTTTCCCACAATGTTTTCTATCCTATCAGAGGACTTAAGCTCATTTTTATTAATTTTGAATTTGTCGACTGCAGATGCTTTGAATTAGGGAGAATCTAAGATATGTCATGTGAGTTAAATGAGACTGAGTTTGACCATGAACTCAGTTGAGCATGGACTCAAGTTTTATGAGCACAGGTACATGTCTATAATTTTGTTCTCAAGTAAAGGATTAAGTGTTCATAAAAACCCATGTGTTCCCAGTTTCATCTTCTCTCAAGCTTGTAATGGCAAAAGTTTTCTTGGGCAAGGTACTAAAAATATTGTTTTCAAGAGTTTATTTCTGTACGCATGAAATAGCATTCGATTTATCCCTTTACCAAACAATCTGTGGTTTTGATAACCTCCAAGAAAATGTCTTTTTAAAACAATGGAAAAGGAGTAACTAGCATTTTTTCCATTTCCCACAATATTTTCAATCCCTTCAGAGACAAATCCACAAAAGAATAACTTAAGAAAGGTCTGGGGACCAAAAAAAGAAAAAACAGACCCTGGAATCTTAATCCTATAAAGTTTAACTCTTTACCAAACAACAACATTTTACACATTCAAATTGAAAGCACTGCAGATGACAATTTGATTGTGGCTCCAACAATGAGGTTTGTCTTTGAAAGGGTTGGAAACATTGTGGGAGGAAAAGAAGAGAATGCTGGTTACCCGCATTTTCATTTTCTCCTTTCCCTCCACAATGTTTTCAAAAGCTTTCTTGCTCTGGGTTGTTAAACCTTGGGATTGTGTGGTAAAGGGTTAAATCAATCTTTCACCTCCTGTGTTGTTCGATTTTGATATAATTGCAGCTGTTCTTCACAGTATTTTGGATTTCAGAATACATGAATATTGTTGAATCAAGACTACAAGGAAATCTAACATTTGTTTTTAAATACATTTAGAATAGGTACTACAAGAGGGAAATTGGCCCTATTGCACTCATCTGAGTAAAGTCATCTAGGATTGATAAAGCTCAAGAGTTCCTGATTGGATGATGTAAAATAAATCAGTGTTAGTGACCTTCTTTCTGACCACCATGACCTATTTTAGAACTTGTCAGAGATATCATCAACACAAACATTCTGAAAATGTGACCTCTAGCATGCACATAAGGTTTATCTTAGATTTATCCCAGTGACCTTTTTTTTGACCTGGCATGACCCAATTTTTAAACTTGTATGTTTTATCATCAAGACCAACATTCTGATCAATTTTCATAAGTTTCTGGCTGAAAAATGAGGTTTCTAGAGTGCATACAGGGTTTTTCTTAGATTTGGCCTGGTGACCTAATTTTTGAAGACTTGTCCCATTGACCTAGTTTTTGACCTATCTTGACCCAATTCTGAACTTATACTAGATATCATCAAGACAAATATTCTAAATCTTATAAGTTTCAGACTGTAAAAGTGGCCTCTTGAGCGCATACAAGGTTTTGCGAGATTTGTCCCAGTGATCTAGTTTTTGACCTGTCATGACCCAGTTTAGAACTTCTATTAGATATCATCTAAACAAACATTCTGACCGAGTTTCATGAGTATTAGACTGAAAAAGTGGCCTCCAGCGTGCACACAAGGTTTCTCTAAGATTTGGCCAAGTAACTTATTTTTTGACCCTATGTTACCCAGTTTCAAACTTGTCTGAGATATCATCAAGATAAACATTCCAATCAATTTTCATGAGTATCAGACTATAAATGTGGCCTCTAAAGAGCACGCAAGATTTTTCTACAATTTGTCCCAGGGATCTACTTTTTGACACAACATTACCCATTTTCAAAATTGTCCGAGATATCATCAAGACAAACGTTCTGACCAAGTTTCATGAGCATCCAGCTGAAAATGACCTATAAATTTTCCCTCAGATTTTTCCCTGCGACCTACTTTGTGACCTAATGTGACCCAATTTCAATAATGTCCAAGGCTTTATTAGGACAAAAATTCTGACCAATTTTCATAAGTATTTGACTGAAAATGTGGCCTCTAGGGTGTTCATAATGTTTTTCATAGATTAGACCCAGTGACCTACTTTTTGACCTGATGTGACCCAATTTCAAACCTGTCTCAGATATTTTCAAGACAAGCATTCTAATTTTCTTGAGTAATGGACTGAAAATGAGGCCTCTAGAGTACATACAAGGTTTTTCTTAGATTTGGCCTGCTGACCTACAAGATTTTTACCTGATATGAACAAATTTCAAACTTGTCTGAGAAATTATCAAGACAAACGCTCAAACCAATTTTCATGAAAATCCGACAGAAAATGTGGCCTCTATAATACATACAAGGTAATTGTTGATGCCCGGACAATGGACAACACACAACTGACACAGCACAATGCCAAATGCTTATCTTGAGCACTTTGTGATCAGGTGAGCTGAAAACTCAAATTTTCATTCTTTTCTTCATTCTTTGACTGTTCATAAGCTTTTCTTAAATAGTTAGATGTTGTTGTTTACTTCATTTCTCCCTTGCAATATGTACACGAAAGTTAGACTGATTGTAGCACTTGGAAAAAACTCACCTAAAGTCTTGAGCACATTTGCAAACTGGCATACTTTGTCTTTTAATTGGCTAAATGTGATTGTGTCTTCATCAGCTGGGTCATTTCCTTCCCTGTGAGTAAAACAAGAAGGCTGTAATGGCCCTGTACTGCTCCACTGTCACATAAACAAAATTTAATGTGCCACACACATAATTACTATAGTAAAAGACATTTAACTGTAAGAAGCCTGTAGCAAAATAAAATTTTATAGAGAAAATAATCCTAGCCCCCCCCCCTCCAAGAAAGTCCTATCTTTTTCACATGCTAGGATGACGTCAGTGAATACAAGCATATCTCAAGTATTAATCACTCCAAATGTCAAAATGAAAATTTTGAGAAAATTTGGAAGCAGAAAAAAATGTTTTCTATAGCGTGAATGGCAAAGTTGGGGGAAAAAATAAAATTGTACAAGCTTTGCTTCATTTAAATATTGAACACATCAGGGAATAACCATTAACATCAAACCAAATTGTCTGTCATGGATGAAACCAGAAAATTTTCTATCAAAGTAACTAAAATATACAATACAAAACATGTTACAGTGAAGTATGACAATCCAACAGGATAAATCATCACACTGTCATGAGGAAACAGGAGTTACTTACCTTAAACATTATAAGCTTAACTATAGCTTATCATCACCAATAATTATGCCAAATCATAAGCAGACATGTTTTTTGCCAGATCATCAATAAACAGATCATCAAGATGATTTTCTAAGTTTCAAGAGCACTAGACTGAAAATGTAGCCTCCAGAGTGCGAACAAGAACTTTCCAGTATTAGACATACAAGTCTACTTGTTGATCTGAGGTTGCCCATTTTCTTATGTATCAAAAGTATTATCAAGACAAACATTCGACAAAGTTTTACAAACAATGGTCTAAAAAGGAAATCTCCAGAGTGCACACTATTTTTTTCTAAATTTGACCAAGTAAACTACTTTTTGACCCAAGATAAACATTTTTTTCCCCAAAGATAATGTGACAAAGTTTCAGGAGCATTGGAGTGAAAATGTAGCCTCTACAGTGCACACAAGGTTTTCTATGATTTGAACGACTCTAGTAAGTTACTTCCTCACTTTAGGCAACTCATTTTCACATTGTTTGAAGATTTTAATCAGGACAAAGATTTTGACCAAGTTTTATGAGCATTTGAATAAAATGTGTTCACTACAGTAGACACTAGGATATTTTGTTCTAATGCCCATTTATTCCACTGTCACTGCTATTCATTGTTCCAACGATGCTTATGCTGGAAAGCAGCCAGAGGCTCAGGAAGAATATTGTGCAAAGTACTCGTAAAAGAAACTCAAGGAAAAGCATGGATAGGCCCACTGACCACCCAATATGATTGAAATCATTTTGGAAACAGTATTAAACGCAACAAAAACAATGTTTAATGTCGTTTTAGGTCATATCACAGCGGTGAGTGCACCTCCACGTGTTACTTGGCTTTCTCACACCAGTACTGATACAACTTTCTTTCCAAGCCACGGACTACTTTTCTGACATGCATCAAAAGTGAGAAGATTACCGAAACCAAGCAACCCACTTTTTGACCCATGGGATCTCTCTTTTCATCTCTTTCAAGATATCATCGCGACAAACAACACAGTTCTATAAGCACTGAACTTAACATGTGTACCTCAAGAGTGCACAAAAGAATTTTTCTGAGATTTGACCTATGGACTTACTTTTTGGTACAAGGTTACCCATTTTCGAAGTTGACCAAGGTATCATCACGACAAACATTCTCACTAAATTTCAGGGAAAATATTCATTACTTTCTGTTCTTTTATTCTTATACTTGCATTTGGGTTGGGAAAATCTGAAAATCTGCCTACTAAGGAATTACAGGCAGATAATGGTGAAGGGGATGAATGTTAACTCTTTACCAAACAACAAAAATTTGGAGGCGTCCAAATTGAAAGCATTTGCAGACGACAAATTAAATGTTAGAATTTTGAGATTTGGCTGTGAAATAGTAAAAAACATCGTTAGAAAAGAAGAAAATGCTGGTTAACAGCATTTTCTTCTTTTCCCACATTGTTTTCAAAAGCTTTCCTTCTCAGAGTCGTTAAAACTCAGCATTGTGTGGTAAAGAGTTAAACCAAAATTTCCATGATGTGTGGGGTCCATCTTTAGAACTACTCACATCACGGTGAGAGTACTGGTTAGGATTTACAGGAGACAATCATAGAAAAAGAATAATAGAAGCAGAAAGGATTGCTTTGCAATCAATGTTAAACAAACATGCAAAGGGATTATTATAAAAAGGCAATCACTTATGTGACTATCAATGCTACATCCTGGTGGAGTGAAGGAAGTGAATAATGTTAGTGTCAGGTGACATCAACAGGGATCTGAGATACCTGTAAGATGATCAATTGATGATGCATACTTTAAGACTGATCTACATATTATACCTGCAAATTTGCCTAACTTTTGTTCCGGGTAAACCTTACTACCTGTTACATGCTATGTAAAATGAATTCAAACCATGCTCAAAGGTGTCTACTATATTAATCCTTTACCACAAAAAGCCAAATTTTAACGACACTCGGAAAGAAGCCTTGTCAAAACATTGTGGGAAAAGGAGAAAATGCTGGTTACCAGCATTTTCTCCTTTTCCCACAATGTTTTCTACTCTATCAAAGAAAAATTGCATCATTTGAGCCACACTGAAATTGTTGTCTGCAGATGCTTTCAATTTCTACAAGGCTAAATTTCTGGTAAAGGGTTAACTATTTTGCTGACAATGTTTATTATGATCAGATTGTACAAAATGTGCAGTCTGATCTTTGGTCCACAACTTTAATGTGAAGTGAAATTCTGACCAAAAACAATTATCAATCTTAATTCTTAACCAGATGACAAAATTTAAGAATTTTCCATATAATATTTAAAGCATTTGCATTCAACAAATTAAATCTTACTAAAATGACGAGATTTGTCTGTATGTGAGTTAAGAATGTTGTTGGAAAAAGAAAAATAATGCTGGTTACAAGAATTTCCTCCTTTTCCAACATTGTTTTCAAAAACCCCTCTCCTCGGGGTATTAAAAATATGAGATGTTTATTACTTGGTTAAGTTATTGAAAAGTGTTTTAACCCTTTCACACACAATCCTGAGTTTTAACAACCCTGATGAGGAGGGCTTTTGAAAACATTGTGGGAAAAGGAGAAAATGCTGGTAATCAGCATTTTCTCCTTTTTCCACAATGTTTTCTGGTCGTTCAATTGGAAATTCTACCATTTGAGCCACATCTGAATTGTTGTCTGTTACTGCTTTCAGTTTGGACTAAACCTATTTTTTTTTTCTTTTGGTAAAGAGTTAAGCCAATGTAAACGGCATCAGTGCATCTGTCCATGCTTCCCTGAGCCATCTACCAGTGCTTAGAGCTGGGCAAAATGCTTTGCCTACACACATTCATGCAACCATCTCATTTGATTAAGTTTAACTCTTTACAATACGACAGAAATGTAGACATGTCCAAACTGATGCATTTGCAGACAACAATTTAAATTTGGCTCTAACCATTGGAATTTGTCTGTGATAGGGTAGAAAACATAGACAGAAAAGAAAAAATGCTGGTAACCAGCATTTTCTCCTTTTCCCACAATGTTTTCAAAAGGCTTCTTCATCAGGATCTTTCAATCCCGGGATTGCTTCTTCATCAGGATCTTTCAATCCCGGGATTATGTGGTAAGGGGTTAAACATATTTTATGCCATCTTTGTACAAATCATACAATATAATTTTTATTATGTACATTACATGAAAAGAAATTCAAGTCAGGCAAAAGGGTCTGGCCACAAGTTCTTGCAACTTAGATTTGGCTGTTCCCTTAACTCTTTACCAAACGACAAATTTTTGAATTCGACCAAATTGAAAGCATTTACAGACGACAAATTAAATGTTGCTAAAATGATGATTTTTCTCTTTGACAGGGTGTAAAACATCGTGGGAAAAGGAGAAAATGCTGGTAACCAGCATTTTCTCCTTTTCCCACAATGTTTTCAAAAGGCTTCTCTGTGAAAGTCGTAAAAACCAGGGATTGTTTGGTATAGGGTTAATTGGTAATTGGACTTCGGACAACCTGGTTAAAAACCCTGCAAATCTAGCACGAGACTGTCAGCAGGACTTATAACAGAAGTCAGGGACCACACCACTTCTGAGCCTGTATTCACTAACCATTCTTAAGAATGTTTGTAGTCTTATGCTCAAGAACTTTCTAAATTTGAAAGTAACATAACTTCTAATTGGCTAAGCCAATCCGTTTAGCCAATCAGACTTTGTGTTCCTTTCAAATTTAGAAAATCTTGGAGAATGAGACTAAGAAAGTTCTTAAGAATGGTTGTTGGGAAAATGGACATGTAAACCCCTCAAAATTGGGAAATATGTGGAGTACTATTTTCAACCTTGAAACTTAAAGTAATGTACTTTAGAACTGGGCTGTACCTATATATTTTCAGACATGACAAATAATATTTTTATCACCAACAAGGTTTTTTATTATGTGTAATGTAATAATTTATGTAATATGGGGTTGATCAGGAAGTTTATAGAGTGTTGCTAGGAAATAATAATGTTAATCTGCGATCATGTACTTCATGATGATATATCGTTTTCAAGTTTGATAATTAAGTTTTTCCTTAAATGTATAAATTTCATCCAAAAATATTCAACAATAAAACAGTTACAGCACCTAACAGTAAGGCAGTAACACGTACCCAAAGCACACCAGCGTACAAGTAGCGACGTAATGACAATGTCAAAGATTTAATTACACTTTTTAACAAAACCCTCTAGATTTGAATACATGTTTTGTTGTTGTAACCATTTATCATAATTATGTATCATTGTATCTGCTACTGTTGTATGATGAAACTAAATTTTGTGTTCACATGGGGAGTTCACTAGCATCCTAAAATTGCAAAAATCTTAGCACTGCCATGATCTAAGGGAAAACTCAAGTCCATTGGGACGAGGTCAGGACTTCAGGTTGGATGCTGGAGAATTTCGAAGCAAAGCAAATCAATTTCCGGGTCGAAATGCCATTAACATGTCTTATTGGTTGTAACTGTGCGGTCGATGAAAGTTTCACCTTCATGCTCATAATACAGACGGATGGCGAACCCTCTTCAGCAGCAAACTCTATCTTCCTGCTTGTTATCCTTGAGGAGTCGCTGCACCCAGCATGTGCAGACTTTAGACTTTCCTAAATTTTCAAATTATCTTGTACAGTAGAACTTGATGAAACACCCATTTCTGAAAACAACTTTCTCAATGAATGTCATCTGTCCATGCAAACCATATCTCTCCTTTTCTCTGATATAGTACACTTCACCTCAGACAGACATCCAGCTCTACTGTCATCTTCTAAAGAAATTCTTCCTTCTCTGAATTGTCACTGCCACATAAAAATAAGCGCCCTGCTGCATTTCTTTATCATATACTCAAACTTTACAATGACTTCAAAGTATCAGTAGATGTCTTGTCTAATCCCACCCAGAATTTAAATGCTACTCTTAGCTCAAAGCGCCAGCTGATGTCATGATTTTGAAATTTCTGTTGGTGATAACGCCTTGAAAATTGTTTATATCTTATGTAAACTAAGTTTTAAAAAAAGTCGAAAATTCCAAAAATGATGTAATAAACATCTCCAGACAGCAGACAACTTCTCGGAGTTGTGTGCAAAAGGAAAAGACAAGCAAATGCAGCAGTGATCTGTTTAGGGGTTGTTAAAAAGTCTGTTTCTTTTTACATGCTCTGAGTATACCGATCTACATTCCCATGGACACTGGTAAGTAAGCAAATACTTTGAAGTTTATTTGATTTCCAATTGCACACTTGTAAGAAAGATTTGATCTTACATTACTATCTTGTAAAAAAGATTTGATCTTACATTACTATAAGTTTCATAGAGATGCAACTGGTAATGTAGACTTTATACAGTCAACTAAATTCCAGATCAACCCTGGTATATGTATTCGAAAATAACTAATTTCTAAATTAAATCATGTACCTAAAATGCCATTTACAATCTTAACATAGAAAACCAGTCCGTCTGTAAATGAAACATACTATAAGCCCAATAGTCAAAACCCAACCTCAGTGCTGATGAGGCAAAACAATTAGGCATGATTTATGATTACTTTGGTAAATTTCAGTGGCAGAATTTGGAAAAAATAACCTGTTTTTGGAGAATCTTTGATGTTCCTCATTCAGCCCCAAAATTTTGGATAGAAAAATCCATGAAACTGATAGGCACGTCTGTCTTCACCCCTGTATCTATACTTTACAAGAGCTCACCAACTATCAAGATTAATGACCTTTTTAACCTTTCCCACACTGACCTAAGTTTTAACAATCCCAAAGACAGGGGCTTTTGAGAAACATTGTGGAAAAAGGAGATAATGCTGGTAACCAGCATTTTCTCCTTTTCCCACAATGTTTTCTGCCCGTTGAGAGAAAAATCTCATATTTGAGTCCACATTTAATTTTCTTCTGAAAATGCATTCAATTTGGACCAGTCTAAAATTCTGTTTTTGAGTAAAGAGTAAAACCCTTCACAGCCCATTACCGATTTTCATACCCCTACCTTAGACAGTTCAATCCTTACCAAACAACAGAATTACAGAATTGTCTACAAACATTGAAGGTGTCAGCAAATGACAAAATTAAAACTGTATCAAAGATTGGAATGTCTGTTTTAAGGAGATGTTGTACAGAAAGGAAAAAAATGGTAAAAAAACAGTCTGAGAAGAGGAGAAATGCTTATTAACATCATTTTCTCTATTCCCACAATTTTTTCTTTCACATGTTCTCCAAAACAAGGGATTATTTGGTAAAGGGTTAAGAAAGTATTACAGTAAAAGGATTGATTGCTAGTACTAGATCTACATGTATTGCTCCTTATCCAATAAAGTTTTTTTTTTTTTAATTCATAGAAAAGATTTTTTTCCTTGGGATGTATTTCTAATGTTCTATTTAATCAAAAGTTTGGTTAATTGCTATAATAGCATGTGTGGTAATGGGTTAACAACCCTTCTAAAAATAATACTGAGTTTCAACATGCCTAAGACAATGTTTTTGAAAGCTTTTATGAGAAAGGAGAAAATGCTGGTATCAAGCATTTTCTCCTCTTCTCGCAATGTTTTCTACCCTTTAAAATGCAAATACTATCGCTTGAGTCACATTTGATGAACCGTCTACAACTGCCTCAAATCTGAACAAACCTAGAATTTTGTCGCCTGGTAAAAAGTTTAAGTCTTTCAACCGCTGTTGACCTAAATACTTCAGAGGTTAGATTTTAGAATGTACTAGAGGCAAGTTAGGGTCTGACTTAACACATTGCCTCCTGCAGACAACTTTTTTCCCCATCTTGCATCAGACCACCTTTAATAGCATTGTTGCAAATGGAGAAATTGCTCTTTAGAGCAATTTATCCTTTTGCAACAACATTTTCAAAAGTAGCCACCTTAATTCAGGTATATCCCTACTTTACAAGACCTTTGAAAGCATTTTTTTGTCAATGTCACCTGCAGCAAATTTGTTTCATGGGGTACTGAGTTATCCTAATAAAACAACATGGGGTTAGTGATAATAGATTAATACTGATCTTTTTCAAAAGCTTTCGACAATGCCAAGGGCAAAATGAGGTGTTTTGCATGCAGATCAAATTCAGACTACACAGATGGTGGCCTATCTTTGATTTTCATCATTATGCTGTCTTATTCCCCATACATGCAGCTGTATAAATGGGCTTTTGACCTACCTCTTGCTGTTAGTCTCAAATAAATAAATAGTCATTTGCGATTGGTTGAAAATGTGGATATGTTTATTCTCCAGCCTCTGAAGGGTCTGTTTGCCTGCTCATTTATGACATTAATATACACAGGTTATTGCCTACTTCATTTAACCTGACCCAGGTCAACATCATTTACATAAATTAAAATTCTATTTTTACCCTCGGCATCACACGGGGCTGCCTTTGGCATATGTCCCAAAACGTCACGGAAATATTTCCTACAGTATGTGTAACTTAAATTGCTTACCTGTACCTTTCCGTGTATATAAAACTTACCGAATAATAGTCGGAATTCTTTTTATATGCCTACTTATATATTCAGCATAAAGGTCCAGATCAGGTTAAATGAAGTAGGCAATACTTCTGTAAATCGATACTCCATGTTGCTTATTCACAACTTACATGTACCAAATGGATCTAATAGGGTATGATCCTTTTCTTGCACTAATTAATGATACAATACTTTTTAAGCATTACCCTATAACATACATTGTCTACATGTACATGAAACCATTTTTAGCAGCAGCTGCTCCTTTTCCAACAGTGAGTTGGATTAACATCTACTCTTGAAAAATCTATATATATAATTCATTAAAATTTAACTTTTAACAATATGCAAAATACTGAGGAAAAAGAGGCACTTGCTGACATGGTTACTTCTCATAATTTCTCTTCATAATAACCACAAGACTTCAATATCCATGTTCCAGTACATTTTCTGCCATCTCTTTTTTTGAAAAAGATCTTTCCTTCATATGAGCCATGCCCTCTGAAAATGGTTTAACTTTTTACCAAATGACAAACTATAAGACTGGTCCAAATTGAAAGCATATGCACGCGACATTCTGAATGTGACTCAAATCTCAAATGGAGAAAATTGTCTTAGAAAGAGTAGAAAACATTTTGGGAAAAGGAGAAAATGCTGGTTACCAACATTTTCTCCTTTTCCCAAAATGTTTTCAAAAAGCTTTCTTCTTTAGGGTCATTAAAACTCTGGATTATGTGGTCAAGGGTTAAGTGCATCTGCAAAAAGTATTGACCAGGTCAGCTTGCGCAGTCTATGCAGGCTGACCTGTGTCGAAACTTTTTTGCTTTGGTCAACTTTTTGCATGTCCAAGAATCATTCTACCTCAAGATTCAGTTGGTTGTTAGACATCATGGATTTTATGGATCCATTAATTATGTGATTAGTTCCTTGGTATAATGAATCACAGATGGATTTGATTCCCTTTTGCCAGAGCAATGCTCATAATTATAATTCTGGCTACTTGACAATGAAATAACAATAACTGGTGGTTTTCTGCCAAATTGAAATATCAGGTTCTTTTTTCTATTTTGCAGTGAGGGTCTGTAGGATCAATGCAGAAGTCATTACCAAATAAAACCCAATTTTAAAAGTTATGAAGAAGAGAAAATGCTGGTGACTATCTTTTGAAATTCACTTTAATGGCAAACATCCTGTCATAAAATTCCTAGGTTTGATATTAATTGTTTCAAATTTGATAACAGTTGTGTTTGCAAAGAAAGTGAAATTTTACTATACCATCATGATAAAACCTGGACATAAGTTCTGGAATATGATGCATAATATGTAATATATGAATACAATCAAGCCAAAAGACAGAAAAAACCACTTTCCTTTGCATTTCATCCAAATTCCATCATTCCATGCAGTGTATTAAAACAAAATCCATGTGATTCCCCACCCTAAATCAGGAATTAAGCTAAGAATGTAGCTATGAATAAGGTATAGGAACTGGTTTTTCCTTGCTTGATGCCAAAGCAATAATGAGGCATCTATTTGTGCCATGGATCACTTTTCAAACCACAGAGACAAATACAGTAAATGTATACATGTAGCAAATAGTTTCTCCATTTGCCACGTCATTTTCACAACTCTAGACAGGATAGAAAGCATTGTGGGAAAAGGAGAAAATGCTGGCTGTCTCTGTGATTTCTACTCTTTTCAAGACAAGTCTCATAAAGTCCGCCATATTTAGATTGTTGTCTGCAATTGCCTCCAATTTGGACAGGCCTAGAATTTTGCTGAGTGATAACTGTAAGGAATTAGGCAAGCCTCTGGCAACCTTAATGATATTTTTATAGATGAAGGAAGTGATAATTTATCAAAAGAGCCAAAAATGTCAGATTCTTTCAATCATGTAACAAAGTTTCATAAATTACAGACAAGAATGGTATACAAAACAATACACACCTACATGGGAATTTCCAGAGTAAATTCATCTGAGAGTACTTTGGTATACACCGATGTCACATATTACATCAAAAGTTGATCTCAAATGTGTGCTCAGGATAGGAAAATTCTCAATTGTTTAATTACTCTGAATAAAAAGGAGCTTATGAGATAAACAAAAGCACCCTTGACAAATGTCTATTTTTCAACCCTTTACTTAACAATCCTGAATTTCAATGACCCAAGGGAAGAATCAATGCTTCAATGCTTTAGTAAACATTGTGAGATAAGGAGAAAATGCTGCTAATTAGCAATCAGCACTTCTTTTTTTTACTACAATGTTTTCTACCCTTTTGAAGAAAAAAAAACACAAATTTTGGTCCCATTTAATCTGCCATCTACAACTGCTTTGGATTTGGACAAGACCAAAATTTTGTCATTTAGTATAGAGTTACATGGGTACTGGTCAAAGACAGTTTTTTTCCACCTTCAATCTCTATTACTCACTTGTACATTGTATGTACTATAGGAACAACACCTGTCAGTTAATCCTTTACCAAGCAATCCCATGCTTTAACTATTCTGAACAGAAAGGCTTTAGAAAAAATAGTGGAAATTTATGGAAGAAAAGCAGCGCAGCCATGTTAAGTCTTTTAGTTTCTTGAAACAAGTTCCAACAAAAAATGCAAATCTGGTTGATAATCATTTGAATACATTCTTTTAACTCAAGTAACCTACGTATCAAAACATCAAATAATATTTGTTTTTACACTAAATAACAAAAATTTACAACCTAAAAAAGATTTGCACTTGTACCATACCTTACAATGTGTTCATTTTAAATTAACCCTGTACCAAATGGCAAAATATTTTACTCATCCAAGTTCAAACCATTTGCAGATGACAAATAAAAACTGTCTAAAATGATGATTTCAAACTAACAGGTAAAAAACATGCAAAAAGGGAAAAAAATGCTGGTTACCAGCATTCTCTCCATTTCCCTCAAAAATTTCAAAAGGCTTCTTTCTGTGGGTCATTAAAACTTGGGACCGTATGGTAATTGGTTGATATCTGTAGTGATAATAGTGACCAAGAAACCTTCAACCATTTGAACCCCAATTTTTGTAAATTTCCTAAATATACGAGCAAACCCCTGACTTTAGTCAAATCCCCAGATGGAGCACTGCTTGAAAGCATTTACTGGTATTTACATTTTTTTTCAATTTATTATAAGTTAGGCAAAATATAATTACATGTATCAAAATTGTAACAATCAGACATTTTTGAAGGAGAAATCATTTTAAATGCATGTCCTGTCTTCTTGGCATGTTACTTGTAGGAGCACCTAGGTAACTATCTGTATTAGTCTCAACAACGAGACATTTACAATGATTCTTTTCGGGTTTGGACATTTATTGTGCACCATACTGTCTCATGTCCATTGTGAATTTTCCGGTAGAAAAGCTACAGCACCGTCATAATTGACTTTATGTTTCAGTGGTTTATTCTGTATTGCAGCAAAATACACCTAGTTTCTTTTGTGATAAACGTGACCAAAGACAAATTATTGAAAGTTTCATTACCTAAAGTGCTTTAAGAAGTTGTTTATTATTTGTAAATCTCAAAAAGACTAACAAAATGTATTGTATTTGGCAGCCATTTTGTGTCTATTTTGGGAAACTCAAACATCGCAAGTAGAAGATGAATTAACTGTTTTCTTATAGAAAGCATTTAAATTGAAATTATTTGTATTTGAAACGAAGAACTATTGAATACACAAGCAACAGGTACCGTATTTTGCTTAAATTTTGGGACAGTAAAAAACATTTTTTTTTTTTCACATTCCAATACTTAGGTCTACACAAGATTATTATTTTGTCAGCTGTCCCAAATCTTATGGTCAGACAAAACAAGCTGTCATACTGTTAGTCACTGACCGTCCAATATTGCCGAAGTTAAAATACTGCTACGTCATTGAATTCAATAAACCTACGAGCATTTGCGCAGGTTGGTCTATTTTAAGACAGATTGGAATTCCAGCAGTCAATTTGTGCACAAAGAATTTAAAACTTTGCTTTTTCTCATTGTTTTTGTTGATGATTAACTTATCTCTCATTTTAGCCTGCGTCCTGGGATTGCGATGAGGATTGTTATTTTGGGTTTGTAGATAAATTCACAACATATTTTACCTGCTTATGCAAGGTGAACGATGTAAATTCTTCGATCGATAAACCTCAGTTAGAATACAGTATCTTGATTTCTATTTATAAACAAAAAACCTGACTGATCATGAAATACATGCATGTCAGCTCTATGTCAACTTAGGATGTACATGTATATGTTATGTATCTTGGATACAAGTTTATCACACCCTTTTTACACTTATATTGGATTTTTTTTTTTAAATGGGGTTTAAAATAGTCTGTCAGGTGATAGGGTTTTTTGTCTTGAATTGGGAAACTCCCATTGAAATCGGGAGGGTTGGGAAGCATGCTTATGTGTGTAGAAATGAAACTGCGCAAAATGAATGCTTGTAAATAAAGGGTATCAATCGGATTGAACATTTTTTCTAAAATAGATATTCACTGTCCTAATTCTTTGGAAAAAAAAAATATCGATCTTGCTTTGCAATATTTAGTATGGCCCAAATGTTTGGGTCATGAAAAACAATTATTTTCATGTTTTTTGATGGTGTCCCAATACTTTGGGTGTCCCAAAATTTAGGCAAAATACGGTATATTCAAATTCTAGTTTTGTTGCCAATTTGAGAATATATGACGGTAAAAATGTGCCCAAAAAGTCTGTGGGCAATTTTCAACAGCTTTTTTTTTTTTCATAATCGTCTGTGTACCCAAACGGGACCTGTCAAAACCTGAATTCGCATTCAGTGGCAGTAATTCAATCAATAATTTTTAGTATGAAATAAATCGGGTCCGAAAAGTGGATGTATCGTAACTTTGCGATTTTATTGAAAATACAACTGATTTTGCACTCTGTTCAGAATATTATATCTTACCAGTAAAATGCTATTTTGTCTCCTCTCTTTTCGTTTACATGTCTATCTACTGCATTAAAGCAGATATTTGTTTTCGCACCTTCCATCCACTTTATTGAGATTGGCCCTTTTCGTACATCAAAATTGTATTCCAAGAATTTATCGCCCGGCGGCGTTTCCCAGTGAAAGTTCTTTGCGATATCACTCCAAAATCCAACAGGGTCATTGATAGACCTTTCGTACATTTGTCGATACTGTTCCTCATTTTTTACATGCGTTTCGGCTTGCAGACGTGCCGGAGGAGGGTAGACGTCAATTTTTCCATTGCTAGACTCAGCCATTTTAATGCGCGTGGGCAGCTCTCGAATGTGATTGGTTGAGACGAATGATAGGTAAAAATTCACCCAAAGTATACTGTACGCGGTGAATTTGACCTTACCAATGTTATGATAATAATGTGGAACAATTTCTTTTTCCTTAGAGAAAAACGTATAGAGCAACGTCGGGTATTGTCGACCGTCGGCAGTTATCGTCAATTCTTTGTTGTGTCCTTTAATTCCATGAAAGATGAGCAAATTCCATTTTTATGATGTAATATATGACGTCACTATTTTATCTTGTCGCCGAGCGGGAGGTAAACAGTACTCAGCAAGTCCTAAAGAGTAAGTAAAATTTTACAATATTAAAATTTCCCAACGTTAACATCTACGATAAGGAGGGTGGTGGTTTTTGCCAGTGCGTAGCGCGTATTGAAATGTGCTCGATTGGTTGAATCTTAACTTAGATACGAGTATAAGATATAGAATAGTGTTCGCATCACAAAATCGAGCGTGTTTTGCCCGCCATAAAGCAGCTTATAGATGTGTCGATAACTGCCGATGCTAATTTATGCGATCGGCAATTATCGACAGGTTAACGCATGAATAAAAGAAATAATAATTAATATGTATTATTTAACCACAACTCCCTTTTTTCTTTCAGGTTACAGCCATGTCCAGACAAATTGGGTCAAAAACTCAAAAACGAGTTCAATACTCGCCTACTAAGATGTCAAGGGCCATAGAGATGGTGCGTAGTGGCGCAATGTCAAAACGAAAAGCTGCACTGACCTTTGGGGTGCCACGAACGACACTGCTAGACAAATTAAGTGGGCGTGTCCCCGAGGTAAAAACTCGACCTGGGCCAGCGACGATCCTTTCTTCGGCAGAAGAAGACGTGTTGGCTGATTACATCAAACTGATGGCCTCCATTGGGTACCCCATTTCCCGAGATGAGCTTTTGAATGAGGTGAAAAAGATTATCGATATTGATGGCCGAAGCACACCATTTAAAAACAACAAACCAGGAAAAGACTGGTACTATGCTTTTAAAAAACGTCACCCAGAATTAAGTGAGCGTTTTGCTATGACGCTTGGGCATCAAAGAGCGTTTGTTAACATGGAAATGATTAATACCTGGTATTCTAACTTATTTAAATTCCTTCAGGATGAAGTCACTGGATATGAGGATATGATCCAAGACCCTCGTAGGATTTTCAATGCAGACGAGAGTGGATTCCCACTCTGTTTTAAGACAGGAAAGGTCCTTGCGCAAACAGGTGCACGACATGTGTATAACGTTACATCAAGTAGCAAACAGCAAATAACAGTCATGGTTTGCTTTAATGCCTTTGGCGACTTTGTTCCACCATTAATTGTCTACCCTAGAGAAAGGTTTCGTGATACCGGCATAAGCAGCTTTCCAGAAGCTATATATGGTCACACTTCAAACGGTTGGATGGACAGTGAGCTTTTTGTGGCTTTCTTGCGTGAATTTTCAAATTTTGTCGACAGTAAAAAAATTGGCAAACCTGTATTACTCTTTGTTGATGGGCACTCAACCCACATGTCCAGGAGCGCTGCCCAATTCTGTGCAGATAATGGCATAATTCTTTACTGTCTCTTACCTAATGCCACCCATATATTACAACCATGCGACGTCGGCCTATTTTCTCCAATGAAAGCATCGTGGAAGAGACACGTGAAAATTTGGCAAATGGAAAATATCGGGGAAACTCTAACAAAAAAGAACTTTCCCAAAGTTTTCAAGGCAACATGGGACTCCGTTACGTGTCTAGAAATTGCTGCACGGGGCTTTCGTAGGTCCGGACTTTTCCCGTTGGACCCCTCTGCTATTGACAAAACGAAACTAGACCCGTCCAAAATAGCTAATCCTGTCGCCGTTAGCCAACAAGCCAACAACCCCCAAATTTCAGCCCCAGCCCAAAATGAGTTGACAAACCCTTTACCCTCTACGAGTCAACAAACCACACCTACGTCCCCCGTAACCATTGCTGTAGAAACTCCACAAACTCCAAAATCAACTTATATGGGTATGTCTACCACTGCAAGTCAAAATCCTGACACCAGTCAAGTCACCCCTGGGCCTTCATCTCTTACAATTGTGTCTGGTTCTATGGTGTCCGCTACACATGTATCTCCAGCCTTCCAGTCATTGAAAGTTCCAGAACAAAGACAGAGAAAATGTGGCCAGTCTATAAATCAAAAATTACCAAAAGCACTATCTGGAAGTGTTGCGTTAAAAATGTTTGAGGAGAGAGAGAGGAAGAAAGAAGAAGAGAGCCAGAGAAAGCAGAAAAGAAAAGAGGAGACTGAGCGAAAACGAAAGGAAAAAGAAGAAAAGGCCAAACAACGAAAAGAAGAGATAGAAGAAAGAAAGAGAAAAAGGGAAGAACAGAAGATATTAAAATGTAAGAAAAGTAAGGAGAGTAAGAAAGGACGGCAAAGAAAAGAGAGCAGCTCCTCATCTGAAGAAGATGAAAATTTGACGGTGCATTACATAGAATCAGATGACGATTATGACGAAAGGAACATTTGTCCGGGATGCTTGACTGATGATGCACTAACAGATCCCGACGAATGGATTAAGTGTCAAAACTGTCCACAATCTTGGCACGTGAGCTGCACAGGCGACGCTGTTATGCTGGAAATCCCAGCTGATCAGCTAAAAAACTACCCTTTCTATTGTGAAAAATGTGTATAGACTTTAGGTTCTTATACCTCTTGGTCCATGATGTTAACAATATGTACCTGTCCGGCCTTATTTTGCAGTCGTTTACATCAAGTTTTATTTGAATTGCTGTGTATTAGTTCTAACTCAGCAACGAGTGTTTAAATAAAAAGCGTAATAACGAGTTAAAAGAGGATTTTGATATTTAATTTATGAAAATTGAATACCATGTCGATAATAGACGAAACCTGTCGATATCACCCTACATACCCTTATGTAATGTTGGCGTTATTTGCTACCATACGCAACTTGGGGCCATTATTTTATACGCATAGATCAGTAGAGTATCCGCAAAATAAACCACTTTTAACTTCCGTTTGTATTTAAAGCGGCTGTTATCGACCCCACTCTTTCCGATGTCTTAAAGTGTCGATAATACCCGACGTTGCTCTAGATCTAGTTTGTTTTCTACGCAACGTTCTTCTCTCTCAACATGTCCCAACGTTCCTTTGAAGAGATCTTATGTACACAAGATCTATATCTAGATGTACGATTCCTGTTGTCAGATGTAACATCCAGATTCCAGGCCATTGATGTGTGCTCAACTTGATCACGAATCGCTTGGATTTCAATGACATCTCAACTTCGGCATTCATTCATAAATAATTTATGTGTCAAACATTGCGGTAAAAAAAGATAAATTTTTCAATATAACTTCGCTTATTAACACAGTTGTCAAATGTGGTTTGCTGCATGACACTTGTGAAAAAGTAGATTTAGTAACTCATTTGCATATGACACAGAGAATATTTAGTTATACCCGTATACGTTGTCTGCGCATGTCATATTCTTCGTGTATTTGTAGAATGCCATCTAGCGGGAAATAATGTACCCGCATATAGCAAATCTGTTGTTTTTCCCTTTTTTAAAATAAATGGTAAGTCCAATGGGTTTCTATGGAAAGCCATGGCTGTCTTATATCGTTCTTTTACAGTTCATTGCAGCATTGTTGTAATATATGGCTTCATTACAACTACATATTAAATGAAAACATGTTTATATGGAACCAATCTGTGTTTGTAATAATGCATTTGTCCATATATTGAACCAAAGAAGCATGGTATTGCTTGGGTTCATCAATATATTGAACCAAACTGTCTTTATATTAATGCATTTGTCCATATATTGAACCAAAGAAGCATGGTATTGCTTGGATTCATCAATATATTGAACCAAACTGTCTTTATATTAATGCATTTGTCCATATATTGAACCAAAGAAGCATGGTATTGCTTGGGTTCATCAATATATTGAACCAAACTCTTTTTATATTAATGCATTTGTCCATATATTGAACCAAAAAAGCACGGTATTGCTTGGATTTACCAATATATTGAACCAAACTGTCTTTATATTAATCCAAATGTCCATATATTGAACCAAAGAAGCATGGTATTGTTTGGATTTATCAATATATTGAACGAAACTGTGTTTATATTAATGCATTCGTCGATATATTAAACCAAAGAAGTATGGTATTGCTTGGGTTCATCAATATATTGAACCAAACTGAGTTTATATTAATGCATTCGTCTATATATTGAAGCAAAGAAGCATGGTATTGTTTGGATTCGTCAATATATTGAACCAATCTGTATATATATTGCTTCTTTTCTTCTTTGTATCGTTACTAGCACGGGCATTTTTTATACCAACACCGGAAAAAAGACGCGCTTGATCGAAAATGATGACTAAGCCTTTTTCCCCTAAACGTTAGAGCACTAAATAAATGAACAGCCCCTTTTTGTTTAGAAAAAAAAAACATCCAAAATATTTTCATTTCAATATTGCTATTGCCGAAACGTGTAATAAAGTCGCGGACAGTGAAGATCCAAGATCAGACTGCAGAGAAGGTTTTTGGCTGACTTAATTGTCCTTGGCCAAATCGTTCTGTCCAAAACATCGGCTGGCCAATTTCTGCTACATTACTTTCAAAGAATGTAGAATCTACCTAACTCTCATCCCTGTACCAAATGATGTAATTTTAGACTTGTCCAAATGAAAAGCGTTCGCATATGACGAATCAAATGTAGACCAATTGCTGATCTGAATCGTTGAAAGGGTTAAAAAAAAAAAAACATTGTGGGAAAAGGAGAAATGATGGTTATCTGCAATTTTCCTTTTTCTACAATGTTTTAAACAGCCGTTTTTCTCGGGGTCATCAAAGACGGGATAGTTTGGTTAAGAATTAAAAGACTCAGTTTTGGTCCCTGGTCAGAGAAACAATGTCCAAACATTACAATTTCGTGGCCGTTTTTTTTTTTTTTATATCCTAGATAAATAGACAATTAAGATCTTAGACATGTATGTCTGTGAAATCGATCTGTATTGCATTCGAAGGAAAGTCTGATCTTGATCTATTGTCTTCAATAGTTGTTTTTGCGGACAATGTAGATCAAGATCAGACTGCACAGGATGTGCAGTCTGATCTTGGATCTTCACTGTCTGCTACCTTATTACACATCCTGGCAAAAGCAACAATGAAATGGAAATATTTTGGATAGTTTTTTTTTAAATGAAAAGGGCCTATGCATTTATTTAGCGCTCTAAGGTGAAAGGGAAAATGCTTTGTCATCATTTTCGACCAAGCGCGGGTTTTTCTCCGGTGTTAGTATAAAAAAAACTCCCGAGCTAGTAACGATATAAAGACGAAACGAATCAATATAAAGGTAGATCGAATCAATATAAAGATAGAGCGGTGTAATACATTATCGGTTGGTTTAACACAAAGCAAACTTCGTGTAATATGTTGTCATGTTGAATCCATATATGATTAATTTGGTATGATATAAGAACAGTCGGTTCAATATATAGTTCGATTGGAATAGTAAAAAGGAATTTTCGATTAATATAATGTCTAAATGAAAGCATATCATGGTTCTTTGGTTCAATATAAGGAAAAATGAATTAAAACAAATGCAGTTTGGTTCAATAATTTGATGAATCCAAACCATACCACGCTTCTTTGGTTCAATATATGGACAAATGCATTAATATAAACACAGTTTGGTTCCATAATTTGATGAATCCAGACAATACAATGCTTCTCTGGTTCAATATATGGACAAATGGATTAATATCAACACAGTTTGGTTCAACAGTTTGATGAATCCAAACAATACCATGCTTCTTTGATTCAATATATGGACGAATGCATTAATATAAAGACAGTTTGGTTCAATATATTGACGAATCCAAACAATACCATACTTCTTTGATTCAATATATGGACAAATGGATTAATATAAACACAGTTTGGTTCAACAATTTGATGAATCCGAACAATCCCATGCCTCTTTGGTTCAATATATGGACAAATGCATTAATACAAACACAGTTTGGTTCAATATATTGATGAACCCAAGCAATATCATGCTTCTTTGGTTCAATATATGGACAAATGCATTAATATAAAGACAGTTTGGTTCAATATATTGATGAACCCAAGCAATACCATGCTTCTTTGGTTCAATATATGGACAAATGCATTAATACAAACACAGTTTGGTTCCATATAAACATGTTTTCATTTAATATATACACATTTTGGTGCAATGAACTGTAAAAGAACGATATACGAGGGGTGATCAGAAAGAACGCGGACCAGTGCCTTTATCGGAATATTGTTATAAAAATCAACTTGGAATGTTTACTGTTTTTCAAAGTAACCTCCTTTGTGTTCTATGCACTTATTCATTCTTGATTCCCATGCGCGAAACACGTGCGCGAGCCCGTCACGTGACATCACTCTCAACGACCCGGTCATGGCATGGGTTAGCTCCTCTCTGCTCTCGTAGCGCGTGCCACGTAGAGAATCTTTCAAAACAGTAAATAGCCAAAAGTCACATGGGGCCAGGTCTGGACTATAGGCAGAATGGTCTAATGTTTCTATGTTTAGTTTTTTCAAAACTTCCTGTACAAGTTTGGTTTTGTGAGCGGGAGCATTATCTTGATGTAAAATGACGCCTCTCCATAGAAGTTCCGGCTGTTTTTTTCGGATGGCCTGTATTAAATTCATTCGAATAATGCTGGCATAATACTCAGCATTGACTGTAGTATGTATAGGTACAACATGGTTTAGAAGAAAACGTTGAGAAGAGAAAAACATGATGCACATAACTTTACCAACAGACTTAGAAAGTTTGGCTTTAACAGGGGACGGCGATGTTGGATGTTTCCATACACTGCTTTGTTGTTTAGATTCGGGCTCGCAAAAGTGTAACCATGTTTCATCGCATGTCACAATACGATCAGTAAAGTTTGATCCTTCTTTCCTAATGCGTTCTAAAATTTCAGAACAAATTTCGACCCTAACCCCCATTTGCTCGGGCGTCAGTAGCCGAGGCACCCACCTTGCACAAACACGCGACATTCCAAGTTTGTCAGTTAAAATCTCCTGTTCACTTCCATAGGAAATGCTAAATGTGTCAGCTATTTCCCTGACAGTAACTCGACGATCTTGCTTTACATGCTGCTGCACATCCGCGATAGTTTTGTCCGTTACTGATGTTGATGGACGGCCAGATTTAGGGTCATTTTCAACGTTTCGCGTCCTTCTCTAAATCGTCCAATCCATTTACAAATACTGGTTTTCTTAAGTGCTGAGTCCCCATAAACTTTATCTAAATCGGCCTTAATTTCCGATGAAGACTTTCCGAGTTTAACGTAAAACTTTATAATTACTCTCTGCTCAAATAAAACGTCATCCGACATTGTGAACCGCTAACGCAGTATGTGATGTCATTGAAATGACGTCACTCTTTTCTTATTTGCCTATGACGTCATTTAAACGCTTGAGTAAGTAACCAGGTAATTAATGTTCATCTGTGCAAATTTTTGTTATCTTAAGTAAAGTAGTTTTTGAAATAATCGGGTGGTCCGCGTTCTTTCTGATCACCCCACGTAAGACAGCTATGGCTTTCCATAGGTTTCGTCCTGCATCCGCACTATCACCCGTAACAATACTAACAGCCTTGAGGGGCGTCTCCAATATGGTCGACCGGTGGAGACGATAAATAAACGCAAATTCAATTAATTCTGATAGTCCTTACGGATGATCAAGTACACGGGGCACTTCCTCTTTAATGAAGTTAAGAGGTCATACACATGTACAGGTAAACACTGTTGAAAAGAATGCATGTACCAAAAATCATTTAAACTGCTAAATGCGAGACACTAACATGATTATAATCTATATACATCGATAATCTTGTAATTTTGCATATATATTGGGACAGGGGACCTAAACCATGATTTAAAGTTGGCAACTAGTTTTAAAATCCTTTTTTTTCTGCAAGCGAGTAAACTTTGACAGAACATACTGTAACACATTGTTAGACGTGTGGTAATATCCACATTTTAAATGGTATGAATCAAATTTGCTTGCAATTTGACCCCTTAATTGTTCACTTTTTGACGGCTTATGGGTCTGTAATCTTCTTATAAATGGAGAATTGAATGATTGGAATAGATATTTTGAGAATGGAATTAAACAAATAAATCAAGAAATTGCAGGTTCAATGCGCTTTTCACAAAATACCAGACAGTACATATAATAGCACTAAGATAAGATTGTTCTTAGAAGCCGTTACATAGATCTGCGCTACTCTCGAACTTTCCTTTGCACAAAAACTAACGCGTCGGTGTTTCGATCAATGATTATCATGAAATATAGATCTGTTCTTAATTCAAAGAAGGCCTTATCAATGACCAATCCATCATTAATACATAGTTATGTGCATTTTTTACCCAGAAAACTAATTTACTTTTTTTGTCGGACTTGCCGTTTAGGTAATTCCATTTTTTCCACGGTAGGCGCTACGAATAAAGATTATGATTGGAGGATGATTCCCAGAATGGAAACAGTGATAAAACTGACTTTAAAAATGTCCTGCTCTGCAAGCTTTGATGTTAAAGAGTGTTTCTTATCGCGGAAGTGATACTCTTTCTTAAAAAACAAAATCATATTGTTTACAGGCACTTCAAGTGTCGTTCTTTAGTTTCCTCGTTTGTCCCCCACAATAATTAAGTCTATGCTTGGCCTGAAATGTAATATCATTGTTTGTCTATCTTTTCTTGTTTCATTTGAAACCATTGTTTTTCACCCTAAAATGTCACCATGGGTGCACGAGGATCTGCGTTATTGCGGGGACTAACTTTCGAACCGTTTAATATACTGTCCCGGATTTCAGAGGGCACTTGAAAACAATGCTGAAAAAAAAGTGCTGGTTACATTTTCCCACAATGTGTCCAACTGTCTCGAAGACAAGTTAAAATATTTTAGCGATATTTAATTTGTCGTCTGCGAATGCTTTCAATATGAATGCTTTTGTTGTATCTGGTCCAGAATTAATTGGACTGTTGTGTTTTCAAGCCAATGCATTCCAATGTGGAATGTCTCAGTCAGACATAAACGTAATAGATTTAAGTCTTTACCAAGCAACAAAATCTAGTCTTCTTCCAAAATAAAAACCGTCTGTAGACGACAAATTCGAAAATTTCTCATTTTCCGACAATGCTTTCAAAACCGTTCTCCATCAGGGTCGTTAAAACTCGGGATTGTTTGGTAAAGTATTAAAGGATGGAATCACTTTTCCATAAAAGATAACGACTAGGGGCTTCAATGATGTTCAAGTACACCTCGATCGCATTTTTAGTTTCTGTATCGTAAGCTGTCTTTAACCTTTTACCAGTCGACAAAGTTTTAGAACTGTTGAGTTTGAAAATATTTGCAGATAACAAGTGAAATGTGTGTCAAATGATACAACTTGTCTTGGAAAGAGTGCAAAACATTGATGAAAAAGGATAAAATGCAGAGAGAGAGAGAGATTGGTGAAATCAGAGAATGCTTTTTGATCGATTTTCGGCAGAGGGTTTATTCCGCTGTCATAGTTCCCACATCACGTGTGAATGTATATACTGGTTTTCGAAGCCTACTACCTTTATCTAGGTCAAATTTTTGCTTCCGGCAGGTTTTGCCTGGATACGTGTGTAAACAAAACCAGTTTCGTACACTAACAAAATAGTTCTGCCATTGATATTCATACAGAGCAGTTCAACTTGATACTGCATCTTCCCTGAAAAAAAATAAAACATCGTGTTTCTGTTGTCTTTTTAATTTGAGATAACAAAAGATTTTCAGCTTTAATAAAACAAAAACCTTGCCGGGTCTAACACTTCTCCAAAATCTGGCGCATTTAGACAACAGCATACCTCGTTCCTGGAGAACTCGGATCCTGGCGAACTCGTACCCTAATCTCAAGGGTACGAGTTTCGGGAGAATTTTCCATTTTGGTTTGTTTTAGTTTACGAGGAAAAATCATAGAACACACCCATTTTTTTGCATGTATTCAGTGCCAGAAAGGAAATCCACTACTTTCAGTGCTTCAGCGCTTTGATTAGTCACTACGTTGGTACCGAACAAAAATACTTCCGGCAAATGACACATAAAGGTATACGTAATCGGTCTTTTGATTTGCCTATGCTAGAGATAATAGATCAAACTTATTTTTGGCTTTTTTTTAAATATCTTTATCACGCAAGCCAATCATATTGCCACTGAATCGGAAAGTGATATCTTCTTGCCAGAAAATCAAGTCCATAAAAATACCATTTTCTAATGTAAAGCATTTATAAATTTTCCGCCTTCTCTTGGTTCTAAGACTTTTGAAGATATAAGAGCAAATGCATGGAACTTCTGAGACATTTGTAGAGACTTCCTCCATCGTCGTTGTGTATTTTTATCTCTTGTAGCACTGAACTCGGTTAAAATTGACTCTGCAGACATTGTGCATGCAGTCTGACTATAAATCTACACTGTCCGGTTCTTTGCCAGATACTCTGAAAAAATAGCGTTGAACTTTCAGTATGAACATCTGTACTTACTGAAAATGTCCGTTTTATATCTGCAGCACTACATGGGGTTAAGGCAGTCCAAATTCATGATAATAATTTTGCAATAATCGAAGCTGAATGGAAAAATAACCGTTTTCTGTTGCTGTTTGAATTTGGATTTTCTATCAATATCAGCTCGCTAAACATAGTCTAGTTGTAAAGAAAGAAAATATTTTTCTTAGTAAATGGTTTATCACAAATAACTGGTGAAATACATTTAAAGAAGTAAACTGCCTTAACGGTAGTCCTTTCGCGTATTTAACTAGAAGACATCAGCAGACGGTATTCGTTTTTTCCAATTCTTTTCCGTTTCGTCATTTGTATGATTCACTCAACTTTTTAAGTTACTTCCCTTGTACAGTAATTTTCTCGCCATCTGCCGGATAAGGAAGTGACGTCTTTTTCGTTTACAAAGTCATTTCAATTTTTGGAACTGATCTTATGAGCATTACGACACAAAGTGTGAATGATTTTAAGTTATGCTTACTAAATTATCAGAGAAAGAGGCCAGTATATATCAGCTCATAGCGGAGAAGTACAGTAGGTGCAAAGGACTTTTTTGAGTTCGACCCTCAACGGATTTCCGCCATTTGCATTTTTGTGGTTTATAATGGCAAAAAAGACTTACGATTTGTTATTTAAACTCTTATTGATTGGTGATTCTGGTGTTGGAAAGACTTGTCTTTTGTTCAGATTTTCTGATGATGCCTTTAATACCACGTTTATTTCCACCATAGGTGAGTACCCCACCCACAAAATCTTGACTACATGTCAAAAAATTATCCATGATAGTAAAATCACTTACACAGTGTCACACAGACATAATGGAATTTTGATACCGGGAGAAAGGGCATAATACCATCAAACATCCCGCTGCTATACAGTCAATGGATATATGTGGCATTGTTTTTTGAGTTAAAAGAAGAAATTAATGAAATTTTCAGCTTCATTCCGTTGACAAATATTGTATTTGATATATACTAAATGAATCCGTAAAACAATTGCAATTTTTTTGAAACATAATTTTGATTTTCATGTGTTTTTGCGATTTATGGTGGGGCATTTTCCGGAATTATGCTGGAGAAAGTCTCATATAGAGTGTCACTCAAACAGTTTGCTTTTGTTTTTTATACAGGGAGAAAGTCCCATATAGAGTGTCACACAAACATATTTACAGTTTCAAAGCTTTTTTCTTTGGAATGGCTTGCAGTGGTGGAAATAATAGACTGAAGATCAGACTGCACATTAGGCATGTGTGCATTGTATTCAGGTTCTGGATCTTTCATGTCTGCAAACTTAAAGATGTACTATACTGATAACACAATGAAGGATGACAGTTTCTAGCCTTGCGATTTGTTGGTTCACAGTAGTTATGGTCTGATCAAGAAAATGTCAAAATTTTAACACAGTTTGAAATAAATCACCAAGTAATTTTCTAATTTCATCTTTTACTTGGTGTCATAGAAAATATCAATGTTTCATCCAAACATAAGTAATGAAAGCAACAAAACTAAGCAAACAACCTTTGGAAAATGAAGTTGGATGTGGTGAAGAAATGTCCGAGTCAAGGTATTTACACTTATCAGGGTTCGAAATTCCCACATATTTACTCGCAAAATGCGAGTCAGAATTGGAAAATGCGAGTTGAAATTTCAAGCACTCGATAAAAAATGCGAGTGCAAATTATTGAAGAACAATTACCAAAATGTACTAAATTTCGTATGTGAATACAAATAAGGTAATTCTTTTCGTTCTGAATAAACATCGGTCATGCTGCACTGAGAATACCCTTCGACGGCTGTTGATAATTTTGCATGTCGCCATTGAAGCCTCCAAGTTGTCGTTCGTTATCCGAGTTTCGTGAGCCAAGTGTGTTCGTCTGCACTCATTGCCAGTACCACGATTTTTCGGGTTTTTTTTTTTATACGGAAAAAACAGTAGGCGAATTCAGTCTCTGATTATAAAACAGGAATATTTGTCAATCTTTCATGAAATGATAATTATTATGCACAAATAACAACGAGAAGCAAGTCGGACGTGGTGGACTCGGTAAACCAGTAATCGGACACGCAGATATTCGGATGTGATACGTCCGTAATTCATTTACAAAATCGTCCACCATTGTAAATTTTATAGAAATTTAACTTGATTTGAGAACAGATATTTAACTGGAATTGAATTGATAGTTAAATGATGGTTTTAATATTAATTAACGTTCCTTTTTTGTTTGCCTGTTGTCTCTAATATGTAATAGAATAGAATTGAACAGTTTGTACTGGCCGTTCGTTCTTTACCATTGGTAGACATGCTGGGCTTCAAACAAAAAAAGAAAAATGCGAGTCCAATTTTAATTTTGCGAGTAGAAAAAAAAGCCACTTGCTAAAATTTGCCAGTGGGTAAAAAAATGAAATTCGAACCCTGCTTATAATAATGACCAGACAAGCAGATAGAAGGGCACTGATTTTTGTTATGACAGAAAAATACCGATTACCTTGAAGCAATATGTACCGTGAACCTACATGTCGTGACTATACTTGGTATTGCTATAGGTTTGGACTAGTGCAGATCCAAAGCACTTGCACTTGCAGACTGATTAAAGCTCTGATGGTAGAAGATGTCTTTGGCAGAGCAGAAAATACTGCAAAAAAAGGAGGAAATGCTGGTTGCCATCATTTTCTCCTTTTCCCACAATGTTTTCAAAAACCTTTCCCCAGAAGGTCATTAAAACTTGGGATTTACTGGTTATGGGTCATGGCCAAGACCTTGGATTTTAGGAAAGAAATCCTGATATGACTCCTGCTTTTGTTTTGTAGTAATGTGCTTGAGCAAGTTACCACACAGCCTAACATGAAATCTTAAGATAGATATATTTGAGCTATTTGTAGTGATAATTATCAGGGAATGAAATACTGTAGGTGGTGTAAAACCCTATTCAAACCAAAAAAAAATGGATATCTCATTTTATGAAACTCTTTGTTGCTCTTTTTTTTTCTACTTCTTGAATAATTAAAAATTTGTCTATGCAACAATTCATGGGGCCCAAAGAGACTCAAATCTGTTTGCAAACATGAATGTTTTTGTACTTTTTATGTATATATAACATGTTATAATAACTAGTGATTATTCTAGACAAGGCAAAAGGGCAGGCAAGCATGAAAAACGGGCAGGAAGGAACAATGTCTTGTTGAATGACTACTACTTTCAGACAAAGGCATAAAAGTGTCCTTAACTCTTTGCGAAATAAGTTTTAACTATAATTTTGGATATGAATTGCATATCAAAGTAAAGAACAAGAAAGAATTCTTAATCACTTGTTGACTCAAAGGAACATTATCATTCTGACCATATGGGTTTTGATTGCCTAGTAATTTATGACCCCATGGTGCACAGTCACACTTAGCTTTAAACCCTGGCATTTCTCATCAGATAACAAAAAATGTCCAGATTAATGAATAAAGAAAAACTTATTCCCACTTGTATTAAACAACAACAATTTTGATTCAAACAGGACTTGGTATAAATTAAAAGACTTAACAAGATTCACATGACAAGATTCACAGTGTCGTAATACATTATAAATTTATATATATATAAAATGTGTACACATCGGTAAACTAGTGTATAACTGTTTAACCATTCTAAAAATAAACTGCTAAAAATAGAACACTGCACAATGCAGATTTTGCTTTCAAAAGTTGCCGATGCTAGGAAAGCAAACACTGATTATGTTCAAGATTGTTTGCTCCTCTGGTGTACCATCCATAATTGTAATTAATGCAAAAAATATATGTAATGATAATCTCCAGCTGTAATTCTGCTTTGTTTTACAATTATTCATGTATTGAGAATCATTATAGATTGTGTGACGTCATTTAATACTTTACCACACAATCCCGACTTTTAACGACCCTGAGAAAGAAGCCTATAGAAAACATTGTGGGAAAAGGAGAAAATGCTGGTAACCAGCATTTTCTCCTTTTCCCACAATATTTTCTACCCTATCAAAGTCAGAAATCGTCATATTAACAAGATTTAATTTGTTGTCTGCAGATGCTTTGAATTTGGTCCAGCCCAAAAATTTGTCGTTTGGTAAAGAGTTAAGCAAATTAGCAGACGCTTTACCTGTGGAAATCAGAAAGGGTTTCGTGGGATAAAGGGGTGGATTTAGCGAGATAGTAACAGATCATAACACTCTGTTGTCTTGTCTAAATGACCAAGTTCATAAAGGATAAGTGGTGTCACCCTTAGTCTGTGCAAGCTTGACGAGGCGAAGTCAAAACACTGAAAGCGACTTCTTAGCCCAGTTGCTTGATCCCCGAAACCAGAACAACAGACAGCCAAGTTTTTGTATGTATATGATAAGAGCAGCAGTGCGGGTGTATACAGATTCGAGGGGCACAAGGGTGGGGTGAAAAAGGGGCAGGGCGGCACGCCCTGCTATTCCGCTCTAGAATAAACACTATAATAACAACATATAGCCTTAGATTTTATTTTGTTGTCAATTAATTTTTAACTCTTTTTTCACAGGGATTGATTTTAAGATAAAAACAGTGGAGTTAGGAGGGAAGAAGATCAAACTTCAGATATGGTTCGTATCTTGGTAACATTTCATTCTATTCTAGAGTTTACAAACAAAGAAGTGCTGAGTAAATTTCTCTTTCATAGGAAGACCATTATCCTAATAGTATCAGGTACAAGACTATTGTCTTCTGTGGACTGTGTAGAACAAGATTAGATTAAGCAGAAAGTACACTCAAATGTTTCTAAACTGTCTCTCATTTCTATGAGATATACTGTTCATGAAGTAGCTCTTAATCATGTACCACATAGTCATGAGTTTTAATGACCCTGGAGAAAAAAAGGCTGTTGAAAACATTGTTGGGAAAGGAGAAAATACCTGCATTTTCTTTTTCCCACATTGTTTCCCACTAATTCCAAGACGAATCCCACCATTTAAACCAAAGTTAGTTTGTTGGCTGCATATGCTTTCAATTTGAATGAGTCTAAAATTTTTTCATGTGGTGAAAAGTCAACTGTAAACAAGAAGTTTATCCTTTTTCCACAACTTATTTTATACATCCTTTCATTGATGATTCCCAGTATTTGAAGCAGTTTGTTTTGTCATCTGCAAATGCTGTCAATATAGACAAGTCTAAAACTGGGCAGTGTTCCCACTTGCGCAAACTATTGCCTAAATCACGTTATAGAATTGAAATTCACATAACAAATTTTGGTTACAAGCAAGACCTCACATAAGAAAATACATGGAAAAAAAGGCCATTATCCGCTTATCTTGTGTAAAATTACAGGTTTTGAAGTTACTTGTTACCCTTATTGACAAATTTTTGTCAAATCATGCAGAAATACCTATCAAGAAATTAACAGACATGAAAAACTGATCGGTGGAAAAAACACAGAAACCCATGACACAGCAAACTGTCTTTTTGACATTGTCTGATCAGAGTCACTTCAAACTGCCTGGTCAGCTTTTTAATGACTTTAAGCAGTAAATTTACATAGATATCTGAATATAATAGACTCTTTTGCTGCAAATCATCAACATGGATTGCTTTACCTCCAGTTTGGAACCATTATTGTCATACCCTCTGATATGAAATCTTATCCCTATATTTACAGCTCAGGGGGTACGTGTACCCTTGAAATAAAAAGCTAGTGGGAACACTGCTGTGTCATTTGGTAAAGGGTTAATGACTCAAGAATGCAATAATGTCCTTCCGTTAAACACTTAAAGAATGTGCATTCAGTGCCACACTTATAGTGGTTAGTCATCATTTTTAAACATATTCACATTAATTCGGATGCAGTGTACAATTTTACCTCATGTAAATGTGTTGTGACTGTCATAATTACCTCTCTTTGGTGAATGTGAATTTGATAGGCTAGACAAAGTGTTTAAATGCTTTTGTCGGTATATAAGCTGATGCTGAAACCTTTCTATTGAAATGTCAAATGCCAGTCTGCTTGTTTGCAATAAGTGGCCCAGCTAGACACCTTGCTTTGTCTATCTGACTTGGCCCTTTGCTTTTTCTTGTGACTTGCTGGTCAAAGCATCTATGAGCCGCACTCATCAGGAAGAGGGGCTTTAATACATCTCCCTGATGCATTATACCAAGCTGGACATTGCATAATTATGGATCCATAAAGACCCTTTTCTCTAACAACTAGCTGCATCAGTAGGTAGAATGGTCCTTTGACATGCAGAAAATTTAACAATAACAAAAAGTTTCGACCCTGGTAGTCAGCGCAGGCTCACCGGGGTCCATACTTTTTGCTGATCTGTTAAACCCCTTTTTCAGAGAACACAATTCATTTATATGAGATTACATCTAGGTAGGCAGCCCAACAAATATGCCTACTAGACTAAACATGTTATTGAAAATACATGTTACTTGCTTCTTTTGCTGTGAATATGTAAATCTTTTCTTGGCAAGGGGATGTCTTACTGACTTTTTTGAAGAGGGCTTTTTAAACACTGCAAAAATGAGAAATTTCTGCTCTAACGGACATATTTTCCTTTTGTCACATTGTTTTATATCCTTTCAAAGGCAAATCCAGTCATTTAAGTTGTATTTCTCATCTGCCACTACTTTCAATACAGATCAGTAAAATATTTGTATTTTTTTAATCCTTTACCACACAATCCCAAGTTTTTTCAACCCTTAGAAGAAAGCTTTCAAAAACTAGGGAAAAGGAGAAAATGCTGTTAACCAGCATAGTCTCCTTTTCCCCTAATGTTTTCTTCCCTTTTATGGACAGCTGTCTTTTGCTGAGCTATGTTTAAGTTGTTGTCTGCAAATGCTTTGAATATGGACAAAATTTTGTCGTTTGGTTAAGAGTTAAAGGGTTAGGCAGTGTTTATCACAGAACTTGTGATCTGATTGTGGATCTGCTCTGCCTGCTTTGTTCAAACATGTTGTAGCCCTGCCAGGTAGCTCAGTGGTTAGCGTATCTGACTTATGACCTGGAGTTTGCGGGTTTGATACCCGGTTGCGGCGAACTTTCTTTCCGGCAATTTTTCGCCTCCCACCTTTGATGCATGTGAGAAAAGTAGTCTGTGGCTTTGGTAGTGTCCAAGTTGTGTCAGTACTGGTGTGAGAAAGCCAGGAAACACATTGGTGCATCATTGGCCGCCATGATATGACCTAAGCTGTTAAAATGGCGCTACACTCCAATACAAACCAAAAACAAACATGTCATCTGTAAATGCTTCAAATTTGGAGAAAATTTTGTCATCTGGTAAGGAGTTGTTTCAAGCAGTTTCTACTTTTTCTATTCTCTATTCTGTGTCATTAGACTGCCCCCCCTCCCAACACACACAATATCCTTCCTATCTTGAATTACATGTAGTTATCATGTGTATCACTTGTTGAATTTAAGAATAGCCTTTATAGTTTTCATTTTTAACCTTTATAGGGACACAGCTGGTCAGGAACGATTTCACACTATTACAACATCATACTACAGGGGTGCCATGGGAATCATGTTAGTTTATGACATTACAAATGCCAAGACGTTTGAAAATATATCGAAGTGGTTACGCAACATAGATGAGGTAAACACGAATTCCCCTTTTCGTAAAACCTGAGAAATCAGCTGTTCGATGAATGATCTGCTAGTGTCAGGGAATTGAACCATAAAATCAACATCTCATAGCAGATATTCTACTGCAGTGGTTTACTAAGTCATGCAAGGTCCAGTGATGCATGTACTGGGCTCAAACTTCATAGAAATATTTTAGCATATTTGTGCACAGTCGGACAAGTAGTTAACTTGAAATTTTGGATAAACATTTAAAGGCCCAATAGCAGCCGAAAGTAAACAATGGGGGTGTATGTTAAAATGCACTAACTTTATATCATACCATTTAAAAGTATGGAAATTATTGTGAAGATGACAGTGTTATTATATGGTCAGTCCAAGTGTTAATTGCTGGCAGAAAAATGAATTTTAAACAAGGTAATATGTAAATAAAAGATACAGCAACTTTTTTTACCTAGTTTTAAAATTTAAATGGATTTAAACACCAGCATTGTTATACCCCCGCAAAACGAATGTTTTAGGGGGTATACTAGAATCAGCCTGTCTGTCCGTGTGTCCGTCTGTCCGTGTGTCCGTCTGTGTACAAAATACTGTCAAAGCGCTGGCGGGGGTATAAAGTCACATTCAGTGACACTTCTAGTTTATTTTTGGCTGCTCCATTTTCTATTATGCATATGTGACTTTGATAGACAATTAAGTAAAGAGTGTAAGAACTTCTACTAGAAGAATAAATCCATTAAAAAAAAGCTTTATTAGTTTAAAGAATCTCATCTGGGCCAAGGTTCATATACTTTATGAACTCTAATATTGATCAATAAGCCATATATCAAGGGAATGCAATTTAAACTATACTTGACTTTATCATAAATCAATTTCAGCATGCTAATGAAGATGTAGAGAAGATGATATTAGGGAACAAATGTGATATGGAAGATAAAAGACAGGTGTCTAAAGACAGAGGAGAGGGTGTAAGTACTGTATATTATCTTTGTATGATTTATTTACTGTATTTTTCTTGTATATCGAGGAAAAAGGTTTCGCATGTATAAGAATTAGTTAGCTTTTATATTGATCTGTTTTTTATTCAATTTGCAAAAATGCCATGATAAACCATTGATGTATTTTGAGAATCTGTATATGTACTGTTGAAAATTTTCTCACATATACCTCCTTCTGGACAAACAATTTACTCTATGATTATTATAATTATGGAAGGTAAAAAAATAAGTTTTTAACCCAGTTACCGAACAATCCCTTCTTTTGACAACCCTTAGGATGAAGGCTTTTGAAAATATTGTGGGAAAAGGAGAAAATAATGGTTACCAACAGTTTCTCCTTTTCCCTCTAATGTATTTTTACTCTTTGAAAATCAAGTATCATCATATGAACCACTTTTCATTTCTTGTCTGCACATTCTTCTAGTTGGGTGATTCTAGAATTTGACCTCAGAGTTGAAATAGTTTTACTTGGAAGCTAGCTAGTCAATCTGTCGGTAACATTTCATGAAAATACTTGTTCGAAACTGGTTCGACTGAACATCAACAAGTCTGTCAAGGCATTTTGTGTAACTTTCTACAACGGCACTAGTTTCATTTTTTGTCTTGAGTTTCTTAGAAAGGGTACTTTTACTAGAATGTTTTTGTATTATATTTTGCAGATTGCCAGGGAGCATGGAATTCCATTTTTAGAAACAAGTGCTAAAGCTAATATAAATGTAGAAAAGGCTTTTATGGACTTAGCACAAGCTATTTTAAATAAGGTAAGACTTTCTTCTTTTTTTTTGAGGGGAGGTAGCTCCTCTTACTCTTTGCACTGAAGGTATTTTTCATTGTTAAAGGAGGCTACACAGATTTTTATAAAAGATCTCACCAAACTTCAAGAATGATTCATCAATGCATTAAGTAAGGTGATTGCTTGTTAACCATCAGTAGAGAAAATTAACTCTTGTAAGAAAAAACTATTTCTCAGTGTTACCGCCTTAATGGACTATGTAGCCTCTTGAGGCGTTTTTAAATTTGCATAAGAACTTTGCAAAGGTGTGGGAATGTCTCATTATCACGAACACTTGTTGATTATGAGGGATCATATTCAAAAAAGTATGATAACATCATGTTTAGTTCCAGAAAATTTGACAAAGTTTCATGTTGTAAGGCGACCATTCTGTTATTTGAGCACTAATTTTGCACCTTATTGCTGCATGTAACTCATTTCTCTTAATGTTTGCTGAGAAAAGTATGTTTAGTAGCATTTGTCAGTGTTTAACAAGAAATCTTAATTTGCAGCAAAAAGATCTCAAAAGGTACATTTAACCCTTTACCCAAAAACCCTGTGTTTTAACAGTTAACAGCCGCAAGAAATAGGCGTTTGAAAACACAATTTCTTATTGGCAAAGCCATTTGGTTTAGCAAATCTATCTGGTTTAGCTAATCAGAAATAATGTTATCATATTAATACAAAAAATTCTTTAAAAAGACGACAAAGAACTCAATTTAGAATGGTTGGTGAATACAGGCTCCGGTTTGTAAGTAAAGACCATCCTGATACTTGGTTAGCCTTTGACTACAAAATTTAGATTTTTAACAACCCTGAGGAAGAATCCTTTTGAAAACATTGTGGGAAAGGGAGAAAATGCTGGGAACCAGCATTTTCTCCATTTCCCACTATATTTTCTTACCTTCCATTTTTTCAGTCACATTTATTGTGTCGTATGAAAATGCTTTCAATAAAACTTTTTTGTTTGGTAAAGAGTTAACTATCTTGCACATTTGTATTTCAGACTCCCGGGAGAGATTCACAACAAAGTGGTGGCATTGATGTACACAATCAACCAAGTACAGGAACAAAGAAGTGTTGTTAGTGAGAGTGACTTATTTTAACTGACACTTTGAAATTCTATGTTCATGGATGTTTTTTTTTTCTTTGCTGGCTTCATGTGTTTGAGCATTTGGAGTAACAACCATTTAGACTTGTTTATTTTCCCCTTTTTTACATTTCTGAAACAAAAGTCATCTAGTCTGCTTCCATCTACATGGCATCAGTAGGTGTCTTTAACCCCTTGACTGATAAATTTTGCATTTTCATGAAATGAAACCCATAATTTTTCAAACTGAACATTGTTTTGCCAAAGAGCAGAAATTTCAAGATCAATATGCTCATTATGTTCTGTCTAATCTTGCTATATGCTGTGTGTTGGAAAAAAAAATACTTTGCCTATGGTCTTTGGAGTTTAAAGCACTGAGCAACATGCCTGGTTTCTCTATGGCTCACTAATGTATTACATGTATGTAGATTTAATATCATAATGATAGCTTGAAAACAGATTTTTTTTTTATTTCCCCTTTCCCCTTAACCCCTTTATATAGACTTCAGCTGTGCAATAACTTTATGGTCATATTATGGTAGACTGGTATAGAAGTACATATGAGTAGCACTCTTGGAAACGAAGGTTTAATGCATCTACGTAATGCATTATATGGCTTGCAACACGCATAAATGGGCATTCAGACATTTGTGTAAAGTGTCGTCGCGGATCAGCCTGCGCAGTCCGCGCAGGCTAATCCAAGACGGCACTTTACGACTACATTAGATTTTGTTCTTCAGTAGACTTGCGCAAAACAGAAAATTACATAAGAACGGAAAGTGCCGTTTCGGATCAGCCTGCGCGGAGTGCGCAGACTGATCCGAGACGACACTTTACACAAATGTCCGAATGCCCCTTTTCACGTGTTGCAGGCCATATCAAGGAAGTCATTGCATAGTATGGATCCATTTTGTCTAACAATTGTTTGAATCATGAGGTAGATCTGTCCTTTTACATGAGGAAAATTTATTAACAGCAAGAAGTTTCAACCCCTGTCAGGCTAAGGTGGATTGATAGTTTTTGCAGATGCATTAACCCTTTACCACACAATGACGACTTTTAACGCCCCTGAAACAGAAGGCTTTTGAAAACATTGTGGGAAAAGAAGAAAATGCTGGTTACCAGCATTTTCTCCTTTTCCAACAGTGTTTTCTACCCTATCAAAGAAAAATCATTTCATATGAGCCACGTTAAAACTGTCATCTACAGATGCTTTCAATTTGGACAGGTCTAAAATGTTGTCGTGTGGTAAAGGGTTAAACCTCCTTTCCACAGGGAATGACTCAATTATATAATGCTAGAGTGTTACAGAACTACATTAATATAAATAATAACCTGCTATACTTTCAAAATACTTTTTATTTTCTATATTTCAGATTTTTATTATCAAGTTCATTTAAACATTGATGCGTTTCCAAATTTTGGCCACTGCCTTTCAGCTATTTTCGTATAGGTTAATTTCGGACATACTATTTGCCAATGCAAGTGATATGCAGTCCATTTGCCCATTCAATGTGATGTAGAACTATTAATCAAGGTATCGTGTAAATCACCTTATGGGTTCTAGTGTGAAATCTTCTCGAAGATTGATGATAGTCTAGGTGACAGGATTCATTCCATTCTCCATGCCATACACTGTTTTGAAAGATTTAAAGTGGTAAACTGCCAGTGGCTTGTTGATATCGTCTATATATACATGTATTATTAACCAGTAACCATCCCCAAAAATTACCACTGTGTGAAATCTTATCATAACTTGACTAGGTTTGAAAGCCAAGTATATCTGAAAATGTTTGGCAACAGAATTATTTCTAGTTACAAGTAATTTGTCTTTTTGCTGTAATATTTTCACACCTATGCTGCAAAGTAGTTTTCTCTCTCTCTAACAATTGATATTAAATTGCACTTCATTATCATTTTAAGGCTATACCACACTGCAAAATTTTAGACTTGTCATAGTTGACATCATCTGCAGATGACAAAATTTAATATGACCTCGATTGTTGGATTTGTCTTTGAAAGGGTAAAAAAGGAAGATGCTGGCAATTAGCATTTTCTCCTTTTCCCACAATGTTTTCAGCAGCCCTCTACCCCATGGTCATTAAAACATGAGATCGTTTAGTATATTAAACTTTAGTAGGATTCTTCTGAAGTTAACGGAATTTGCTGGGTACTTTGTTTATGTTTGTTTTGCACAGAATTGTCCTGTTTGAGCAATTTACCTGTTAGTTGCATTGTTTTCAAATTGTATTGCTTTAGTTGGGTCAGGATGTAATCTGGCTTATGTGGATGGTAGTGAAATATTTATTCAACAAAGTACTAAATGGTTTGGGACTGGCTGGGTAGCTCAGTGGTTAGCGTATCTGACTCATGACTTGGCGGGTTCAATACCCGGTTGAGGTAAACTTTCTCTGTGGCAAATTTTCACCTCTCACCTCTGATGCATGTGAGAAAAGTAGTCAGTCGCTTGGAAAGAAAGTTGTGTCCATACTGGTGTGAGAAAGCCAGGAAACACATGTGTAGATGCATTGATCGCTGTGATATGACTTATGCTGTTAAAATGGTGTTAAACTCCCATATAAAGAAACAAAGAGGTTTTAAAGACATAATTGCCAAGATTGTCTGGTTTTCCAATTAAGGTAAGCTTTGAGCTTTCTTCTTGCAGAAGACGGCTTTTGAAAAAAATGTGGAATAGGGAGAAATTCCCTGTTAAAAAAAATTACTCCTTTTCCAAAATTTATTTCCATTTTAGTCAAAAAAGGCATTTATCTTTTGTTTGAAATTTAATTTTTTCTTGGTGTTACTTGCAGAAGCCTTAAAGTCTCGGTTGTTATGGTATTAGATTAACCCTTTGCACTACTCTGTTTTAATGACCCTGAGGAAAATGCCTTTTGAAAACAGCAAAGGAAAAGGAGAAAATGCTGGCTATTAACCAGCATTTTTTCCTTTTCCCACAATGTTTTTTTTACCTTTCCCAAAACAAAAATTCAATTTTTGAGTAACATTTATTTTGTCATCTGCAAATACATGTACTTTAAATTTGGACTAGTCTAAAATTTTGCCATTGGGTAAAGAGTTATGCAAGTTTTTCCCTGTTTGATCCTCTTGAGAGTCAGCAATGGTGGGTGGAGGTTTGTGTGGGCAAAGTATTTTTGTCGCAGCTGTGGTGCTAGCTAATACTTTAACCCAAGGAGCATTGCTAAATCCACGTACACTGCTTTTCTACTTTGACAAATTGGTGTAAATGGTGTTGAAGACCTCAAGATGTAATAATATGTCTAGATATGAACTGTGTAGTGATAGATTTAGAAAATTGTACAGAAAATCTAGATGCTAAACAGTTCTTTGTTTTCATGTAGAGTGCATGGGCTCAACACTTTACCAGATAACAAAAATTTAAGACTTTTCCAGATTGAAAGCATTTGCAGATGGCAGTAGATGTGGCTCAAATAATGAGATTTTTTTTATGAAAGGATAGTAAAAAATTGGGGTAAAGGAGAATGTTTGTACCAGCATTTTCTACTTTTGTCAAGTTTTCAAAGCTGGCTTGTGGAGATTTTACAATATAGGATAGTGTAGTAAAGGATAGAGCTTCCCTGTGTGCTTGGACAAGGGATGCCAGGATTTATTTTGTGAGTTTGACACTGCTGAATTGTTTGATGTTTAGAATGTACTCCTTCAATCCTTTTTGAATAAAAAATTGCTCACAGTGGTTTCTAGAATAAAATGTGTTGTCAGATTGTAAAAAAGGTAGAATTTGATGTTTTCAAGCTGGATCACCATTTTGAAAAGTATGTTGTTATATTGAGGTAAGGGCATTTTTTTTCAGGAATTTTTCATTCTTCATGCACCTGTACCGACTTTTCACTCCATTTCGGATCACTTTGAGTTTAACAATGTATTCTTTAAAATATTGGTGCAATGATTATACTATTTCCACTTGATCTGAATATTACTATTACATTGGTTTTGAGCTATACTGGCCTAAGGCAAGCCAGCTTTTGTTGTGGTCACTTGTTTGTTGTGTGCCCATCTACGAGTCTGTCTGTCTGTCCATCTGTCTGTCTGTGTGTGTCCATCCATCTGTCTGTATGTCTGTTTGTCCATTCAAACATCTGTAAATCTATTGAAGTAGTTTAGATCAAGCTTGACCTATAACCATCCTACCATATTCTTCTATAGAGTATCTCCAAGGATTTAGTTCTGTGAAAATGTATTCCATAGCAATGAAATTAAACAGAGTTGAAATGTCTTCAAAACATGCTTTTTCAAGTCTTAAAAAATCTGTTGGTCTGAATTAATGTGAGCCATGCCCTGTCAAAGGGGTTTAATTCCCCTGCCAAAAGTATCAACCCAGATCAGCCTGTGCTTTCTGTACAGGCTGGCCTAGGTCAAAAATTCTTGCTTACTATTGGTCACTTTTCTGCATTTCAAGGACCAGTCTTTCCCCAGTTTCATTTTGTTGTTAGACAACATATATTGTATGGATTCTTAAATATGTGATAACTTGCTTGGTATAATGCAGCACAGAGATGCATTAAATCCCCTTTTGTAGGAGAGCTTCTCAGTTATATTTGCCATAAGTGATACTTTAGTAGACCATCATTAGACTCTTTGATTGCATTTTGATCTGTCAAAAAAACACAAAGGTCATGGTAAGGAAAGGCACATTTCGCCATTGGGGCCCATTTGTCAATAGATATTGGAATTATGGTGATCCTGCTTCTTCTTTTAGATGTTAAATGGATTAGAAATTTCTGTCAGAAAAATGTTGCTTCATGCTAACTTGCTTTATTTGTCAGTGGAGAGATACATGGCCCTCATTGTATTTTTTTTTTTAATAATGTTTACAGAATATTATGTTTCAGTACCAGGGGCCTGTTTTTACTTCAGCCTGCTTCTTAGTAACTTTACAGGTGCATGTATTCACTTCAAGCGGCACGAAAAAATAAGAAAGGGCGTGAGACCGAGTGTGTGAGAGGTCAAAATTTTCTTATGCAGCAAGAAGCAAATACTAGCACCAGGAAAGTTACTGCAACATTATATTTGTTTTATTATATACCTACAATTTTCAGCATCAAAATACATGTATTGCAATTATTGACAGTTTCATTTGAAAGCGGTAAAAAAATAAAACTAATGCTAGTAGTAACTTCGTTTATATAAATGGCAGATGAAAAGTAAAGTGTAACATTTCGACCAGAGAAATTACAAACTAGTATATACATATTTGGGCATAAGATTTGCCATCATCCCATATAGGGAACCATGTTTGACACTGTGTAGATATGGATTTTTTTTCTGTCATGTATGACAGTGCATATATTTGAAATGGAAAATTCATAGGTATATATAGAGGATCTTACATGTGTGTTTATGTATTATCATTTTTATCAAACGAGTTGACTAAAATTGTATGACGCGAGCCTTGGCGAGCGTCAAATACATTTTAGTCAACAAGTTTGATAAAAATGATAATACATAAACACGAAGGTGAGATTCTATTTATCACATAAAATGAATGACAGACAGAAACATATCCCGCATCATCACCTCCAGCTTCTATACCGTTCGCGAGTCTATGTTTACGTTGTAGTTTGGTTTCAAATGTGTACATACACAACTAGATAGTTCTGTTACATTTACACCAAAAGAAGAGTGAAATAGTTTATAGAGGGATTAAGTCCACCTATTTCCGCAGTAATATTGATTTTAAAGAGACTTTCGCTACATTTCTTGGTTTTTATCAAACATGAAAATCAAAAACTTATCACACGTATATGTCTTAGCAACAGTGACGTCATTTTTCCCCGAAACGGCATAACAGTACAAATTCCCGCACAAACTGTAGTTGGTTTCTCTCGCTTCACGCGCTCGTGACTGAAAACTGATCAGAACCGGGACCCAAAAAACGATAATACACTAGTGTATTATCAAAAATAAGTCATGGGTTTAATACACTGCCGGAGGAGGTTTTATGTGATAAATTTATTTTACAACCACTGAAAATGATAAATTGTTAACCACCCAACAGAATTTTAGACTAGTTCATGTTGTAAGCATTTGCAGACAACAAAGAACATGTCATACGGTTCATAGTATTTGTTTTTCTGACTCCTTTCCTGACAGTGTTTTCAAAGTCCTTTTTCTCAAGTTTGGTGAAACTGGTGATTGTTTTGTAAAAGGTTATTGTTCTCCATTTTTTTCCCCCTAAATCACTTCTTTAACCCTTTACCACACGACAAATTTTAGACCTGTCTGAATTGAAAGCATTTGCAGATGAAAGTTTCAATGTGGCTCATATGAAATTATTTTTCTTTGATAGGGTAGAAAACATTGTGGGAAAAGGAGAAAATGCTGGTAACCAGTATTTTCTCCTTTTCCCACAATGTTTTCAAAAGCCTTCTCTATCAGAGGTGTTAAAAGTCGTCATTGTGTGGTAAAGGGTTAAATATCCATTAACCAGACTTTCTTTGATTAGAACAATAATAATATTCAAGACACAATATGATCACATATTGTTAGAGTAATTGAATGAAAATTACGATACTGTAACATCTACTGACACATTTTTTTGTTTATTTCTTACTTAATCCTTTACCAAAAATTCTGTTGTAACTACCCTGATTAAGGAGGCATTTGAAAACATTGTGGATAAAGGGAAGATGCTGGTTACCAGCCTTTCCTCCTTTTCCAACAATGTATTATATTCTTTATAAGATCCTTTCATTACAGCCACAGTTAACTCTACCAAACAATAGAATCTTGTGCTTAACCATATTGAAAGTATTTGCAGATGACAACTTGAAGGTAGCTCATAGATCTATACCAATTACCAGCATTGTTTCCTCCCCCACAACTTTTTCAAAGCCTTTTTTTTTTTTTCAGGGTTGTTAAAATTTGGCATTGTGCGGTAAAGGGTCAATTGGTTTTAACCCTTTACCACACAAGCCCGACTTTTAACGACCCTGAGAAAGCAAGCTTTTGAAAACATTGTGGGAAAAGGAAAAATGCTGGTAACCAGCATTTTCTCCTTTTCCCACAATGTTTTCTACCCTTCCCAAATCAAATATCATTTTTTGATTCACATTTATTTTGTTGTCTGCTGATGCTTTCAATTTGGACAAGTCCAAAATTTTGTCATTTGGTAAAGGGTTAACTTTCAAAATGACAAGTGTCACCTGGGTAAGGTTTACTTTGTGGAATTCTTGACACAAGTTAACTCTGTACCAGATGATAAAATTTTCAAACTCCTCGGTATCAAACTATTTGAAGTCTACAAGTATGATGTCCTAGTACAGATTATACAATATGACTTCTGAAACAGTAGAAAATGTTGTTCAAAAAGGAGAAAATAGTGGTTTCAAGCTTATCATTTTATCCTATTCCCAAAATTTTGGTAACATGGTAGGAAACAGAGAAACTGGTGATAAGCAGCATTTTGTTCTTTTTGCACATTGTTTTCGAACCTTTCAAGGACAAAGCGAATCATTTGAGCCTTGTTTGATTTGTTGTCTATAAAGGCTTTCAGTTTGAACAACAGTTACTGTAAAACGTTTTTATCTCGTAAAGAGTAAAACCTTTACCAAACAATACAGGTTTTAATAATCCATGGGGAGATGGCTTTTAAACACATTGTTGGAACAGGAGAAAATTCTTTCGATGTTTACTGCCTTTTCGTAGACAAATCTCCTCATTGAAGCCACATTTAATTTGTTGTCTGCAAGTGCTTTGAATTTGGAGGAGTCTTAAACTGTGTTGTTTGGTAATGAGTTAAAAGATAGTTTGTTATGTTGTTAAATAGATGTATTATGTGTAGTTTAACCAAAAATGTGCTTGAAATTGCAGTATTTTGGCTTTTTTTACGCTGAAAATGTCTAATTTCTGTATTGTTTTTCCCCAGGTTTAATATCACGGAGATATTTGATCTGTAATACATGTATTAAGTAATATAATCCATACCCAACGGCCTCAATTTTTTTCAGACCCAGACAAATAAAACTATTGAAAATGTTATGGAAAAAGAAGAAAATGCTGGTGTCCAGCATTTTCTTCTTTTTATACGCCTGTGGAAGACGGGACGTATTATGGGATCACCCATGACGTACGGGCGGGCGGGTGTCAGTCCGGGCAGGCGGGCGGCGTCCAGTTCTTTGTCCGGAGCATAACTTTGTCATCTCCAGTCCGATTGACTTGAAACGTGGCATGTGTGTTTGTTGCAATTATACGGAGTGCAGTGTGAAAGAACCATAACTCTACCTCATGCTGTCTTTGAGTTATTTCCCTTTGATCGTCATTTTTACAGCATTTTCTGCTTGTCCGGAGCATAACTTTGTCATCTCCAGTCTGATTGACTTGAAACTTGGCATGTGTGTTTGTTGCAATAATACAGAATGCAGTGCGAAAGAACCATAACTCTACCTCATGCTGTCTTTGAGTTATTTCCCTTTGTCGTTTTTACAGCATTTTCTGCTTGTCCGGAGCATAACTCTGTCATCTCCAGTCCGATTGACTTGAAACTTGGCATTTGTGTTTGTTGCAATAATACAGAGTGCAGTGCGAAAGAACCATAACTCTACCTGGTGCTGTCTTTGAGTTATTTCCCTTTGATTGTCATTTTTACAGCATTTTCTGCTTGTCCGGAGCATAACTCTGTCATCTCCAGTCCAATTGACTTGAAACTTGGCATTTGTGTTTGTTGCAATAATACGGAGTGCAGTGCAAAAGAACCATAACTCTACCTCGTGCTGTCTTTGAGTTATTTCCCTTTGATCATCATTTTTACAGCATTTTCTGCTTGTCCGGAGCATAACTTTGTCATCTCCTGTCCGATTGACTTGAAACTTGGTATTTGTGTTTGTTGCAATAATACGGAGTGCAGTGCGAAAGAACCATAACTCTACCCCATGCTGTCTTTGAGTTATTTCCCTTTGATCGTCATTTTTACAGCATTTTCTGCTTGTCCGGAATATAACTTTGTCATCTCTAGTCTGAACATCTTCAAATTTGGTATGCATGATTGTTGAAAATTTACGGAGTGCAGTGCACAAGAATCATAACTCTTCCTAGCATGAATTTTGAGTTATTTCCCTTTGATCGTCATTTTTACAGCACTTAGTGCTTGTCCGGAATATAACTTCGTCATCTCAAGTCAGAGTGACTTCAAACTTGGTATGCATGTTTGTTGCAATATTACGGAGTACAGTGCGCAAGAACAATAACTCTACCTAGTGCTGATTTTGAGTAATTTCACTTTGATCTTCATTTTTACAGTATTTCTTGCTTGTCCGGAACGGAACTTTGTCACCTCAAGTTGAATTGACTTGAGACTTTGGTAAACATGTTTGTTGCATTACCTGCCCTTTACGATTACTATACCCCCTCAACAACTGGTGGTGGGACGGGTGTATCTTGCGACAATTTGCCGCTTTTGTTTCCACAATGTTTTCTTCTTTTTTGCAAATTCCATTGATTAAGCCACATAAAATTGTTGTCTACAAGTGGTTTCGCTTTGAAAAAGTCTAAAATTTTATCATCTACGAAGAAGTATAGATGTGCATTTTAGTATCTGCTTTGTAATTTGAATAGGGTAATGTTATGTGTTCTGAAAAAAAAGCACCTGAAATTGTGTATAAGATCATAAATGTTATCAAGGTGCATTACCTGAAAGTGTGTGTAGTTGTTTTGGCAAAGTAAAGAATAGACATTACAAAGGTAGTTGCTGATGTAATATGTCTATCAGTGATATTTAAACCTTTATCAAACAGCAAAGTTTAGGACTTGTCCATATTCAAAGTGTTTGCAGATGATGAATTAAACAAAGTTTAAAAGATATGATTTGTCTGCAATGGGGTAGAAAAAATTGTGAGAAAAGGAAAAAATGCTGGTTTCCAGCATTTTCTTCTTTTCTCACAGTATTTCCAGAAGCTCTTTTTTCTTACGGGGTATTAAAACATGGAGTTGCTTGGTAAAGGGTTAATGTGGGATTTTCCAAGTTGAATAAAAGGAAAAAAAAAAATAGAGCTCATCCTCAGCTGACAATGATCCAAGTGGGAAAAACTTACTATTGTGTAATCATAGGGAATCGAATCGGGACTGGGTAAGATTTAACCCTTTACCAAACATTTCTGGTATTGAAAGACCCTATGGAAAAAAGCTAATGAGAAAAATGCGAGAAAAGGAGAAAATGCTTGTTACTAGTATTTTCTCTTTAAACCCACCTAGTAGTCTATATTCTCAAGAGAAAATCCAATCTTTTTAGCCCCATTTAATTCATTGCCCACAATTTTTTTTTCTAAATATGGACTGGTCTAAAATTTTGTCATCAGGTAAATAGTTACCAACCCATAGCAAAAGTGTAATGTTAATGACATAAATTAACTAAGGTTGCTAAGTGTTCAACCTCCAATGATTTATTATTTTGAAAGTAAAAAACAAAGATTTGATGTCAGTTAAAGTGTACATTCTGCATAATATTATCTGTGAATATTACACCTCCTATTTCCCAAAATTTTGAATGTTTCTGTTATGGTTCATGATTTAACCCTTTACTCCATAGATACTCATTTCTACGCATTGCTTGTAGGAGCCTTTGGAAAATACTGTGGCAAAAGGTGAAATTGCTCGTGACGAGCAATTTCACCTTGTGTCACAATGTTTTCTATGCTATCAAAAGGTGTCATATACACATCAGAAACTGCTTCATCCTTGCTGTTATTTAGGGTCAACTAGAGATACCATAGAAATGCCTTATGGGCTAAAGGGATAATCAGACTTGTGGATGAACTGAAAGATCTATTTTTAACCAAAATTTTAAATGCTTCACACAACAATCCCATGTTTTAATGACATTGAAGAGAAATGCTTTTGCAAGCACTGTAAGAAAAAGGAGAAAAATGTTGGTAAAGCATCCTATCCTTCGCCCTTAGTGTTATCTATTTTTTTCAAAGACACTTTCCATCGTTTGAGCCCATTATGATTTGTCATCTGCAAATCCCTTGAATTTGGACAAGTTTAAAATTTTGTTATCTGGTAAAGAGTTAACATACAAGTAATAAAAACTGATGCAAAGGAGAGATGTTTGAAAGAAAGGGGGAAACATTTGGAAAATGTTGATCGGGTTTTACCAGCCATGTCCTACTTATCCTATATTTTCAGAAAATTTGTTACCAGAACACAAAATTTTTGACTTATCCAAGTAGGAGGAAGCATATGCAGATGACAAAATTTATGTGGCCTCAATATTGGGATTAGTCTTTGAAAGGGTAGAAAACATTGCAGGAAAGGGAGAAAATACTGGTTAACAGCATTTTCTCCTTTTCCCACAATATTTATAGCCCGCAAAACGAATGTTTTTGGGGGTATACTGGAATCAGCCTGTCTGTCCGTCCATGTGTCCGTCAGTATACAAAATACTAGTAATTTTGTGTCGCAAACTCCTCCTACAGTTTTCCTTCAATTGTATTGAAACTTTGCACATATATTGATCATATATTGAAGGTTTGCAAGACGCAATTTTCAAGTGTCAACTCCTCCTGGTTGAGGAATTATCTCCCCTTGAACTTCACACTTTTTTCTTTCAAAGCGCATTCAGTGACAGCTCTAGTTTTCACAGCTTTTTTCCTCAGGGTTGTTTTAAAAACCAGACAATGTTTTACGATGAATTTGTAGTGGGTTTGGGCATAGATCACATGCACACAATTATGAATGCTAATGTTAACTATATCCATGGTTAGGGCAAACATTTTTATCCCAATTCAGGGCAAAGAAAACTTGTGATCGTAACACATTTCTAATAACTCGTATTTAGTCCAAGAGGTTTCAATTTTATTTTTCTCCTCAAGGGGAGTCACATCCGATGAGATTTAACATTTTTTTGTGCTTAAATAACTTTGGGTCTATGTATTAATGGAAACTGTTTTGTAATTCTAAATATTGGATGAATGTGCCCTTAGAATGGTATGCTCTGCTTGTTCAATGTAAATTGACTTACTAATAAACTTATTAATCAACATTTTAATTGTTTCTGAATCATTAGCTTCAATTGTTATCCCACTTTATTTTTATTGTTATGATTATTAACAGAAAAAATTTAAGACTTGTCTGTAAATTGAAACTATTTTCAGGTGACAAATGAAACCTTTATCAAACAGTTTCAATGACCCTGAACAAGACAGCTTTTGATAACATCTCAAGAAAAGGAAAGAATGCTGGCAAGCATTTTCTCCTTCTCCCACAATGTTTTCTATCCTTCCAAAGACGAATTTCAGTATTTAAGTTATATTTAGTGTGACCTCTGTTGATGCTTTCAATTTGGACAAGTCATGAATTTTGTTATTTGGGAAAGAGTTAACCCATTGCCAAGCAATCCCATGTTTTAACAACCCTAACAAAGAAAGCTTTTGAAATAATCATGGAAAAGTTCCGTCATTGAAATCATTTGCAGATAACTAATTAAAGCTCAAAGGATGATTTTTGCCTCTGGAATAGTGGAAAACATTGTGCTAAAAGAAGAAAATGCTGTTAATCAGCATTAAGTGCTCAAGGTGAGCATTTGTGCTTTTGTTTCTATAGCACATCATCAACTCTTACCTTGTATTTGCTCTAGAAGCCACATTTTCAATCCACTACTCATTTAACTTGGTATGTTTGCTTCCATAATATCTTGGTTCCAAACTTGTAACATTGGGTCATAAAGTATGTCACTCAGACAAATCTTTGAAAAACCATGTGTACACTCAAGAGGCTACATTATTAGTCCCATACTCATGAAACTTGGTCAGAATGTTTATCTGATGATGTCTCAGACGAGTTTGAAAATGGGTCTCATCAGTTCAAAAACTAGGTCACTGGGACAATCTGTAAGGACTACATTTTCAGAAATTCTGGTGTTCATCAAACAGGGTCAGGATGTTTGTCTTGATGACAGTATAAACAAATTTGAAAATGAGTCAGCCTGATAAAAACTAGGTCATGAGGTCATTATCAGAGAAAAAAAACTTCTGAATATACTTTGTATTACATGTTCTCAAAGGTACTCAGGCTCAGATGAGCAATTTAGGGCCATCATGGCCCTCTTGTCTCCTTTTTGCATGAATGATGTATTTTCAGAGGCCTTCTCTCGGGTCATGAAAACAGAATTGCGTGGTGGGGGGTTTTAACCTAGTAATCGTACAATAGTATTACTGCATTACCGAACATCTAACCAAAGATCTGCCATCTTGCTCTGCAAACAGGATTACATACGCTAGTAAAATATCTTTTTAGATGACCTTGGTTGAATGTACACACTGTACATAGGATTTAATTTGCCATGCACTTACAGATAACACCTGTCATATAACATACAGCTTTAGCTGACAGTTATTTTTAGAACAAGGAAATACCTTTCTCAAATTGACTACGAGAACAAAATCATCTTACATCATATACATATATTAATAGTTACTGCATCATGCACTGCAGGGTTTTGTCTTATGACTATGAATACATAGTCAGAAATGTCAGAAAGAGAAAATTCAAGTAAAAATTAGAGTTTAGCAATGCAGTTCTCCTTTAACCCATTACCACACAATCCAGAATTTTCACAACCCTTGAATAGGCTTTTAAAAACATTTAGGAAAAAGACGAAAATGGTGGTATTTTCAGAATTTTCTCCTTTTTTTTTCAGCAGCATTTGTTGTCTTCAAATGCTTTCAAATTGGCCCTATGCAAAATTTTGTTGTTTGGCAAAGATAAACCAAACATTAAGTAATTGTCAAAAAATATAAATCTTATCTTACTCAGCAGATAGAGATAACTATAACTCAGCATGAGTCATAACCAATTCTCTAAGCCTTGTTAGATCAAATGGTATTTTTAGACACTTACATGATATTCTCTGTATTTTTAGACATACAGGTTTACATTATTTTCTTTGATTACGCCGCTTTAAACTATGTGTCAGGTATACCAAAGCAACAACTCCGTGTCATCTTTCCCACAACGCTCCTCAGAATGCCAAAAAGTTGCTTTTTCGGGCAGTGTAGATAAACAACAGACAGACAACACAGACCATGCAGTCTGATTTTCAAATACTTTTTAACTAATGCCCCTAGATGGAAGAATGAGTTCAGCTCTTCACCAAATGACAATATTTTAGATTAGATCATAATTGAAAGCATTTTCAGATGACAAATTCAAAGTAGTTTTAGAAATCATTTCTGTCATTAAAATGATAAACATATAAATCATTTTGGGAAAAGGAAGAAAGTGCTGGTTACCTCCATTTTCTTCTTTTGCCACAATGATTTCAAAGGCCTTACCCCTTTACCACATAATCCCAGGTTTTAACAACCCTTAGAAAGAAGCCTTTTGAAAACATTGTGGGAAAAGAAGTAAATGCTGGTAACCAGCATTTTCTCCTTTCCCACAATGCTTTCTGTCCCCAAAAAGAATGACTTTCAAGTTTGAGTCAAATTCATATTGTCACATGCAAATGCTTTCAATTTTTACATATCTGAAATTTTGTCGTTTGGTAAAGAGTTATACTTCAAGGTCATTAAAACACCTTATTGTGTGGTAATGGGTTTTTTTTTTTTACATCTATTGTGAAAAAAAGTTCTTACAACTTACCGGTATATTAATCTTTCCCAATGACTGGAAGCCTTAACCAGTACTCCTGTCAGGATGTGGATCGTTCCAAAGGAAGGTTGATCTCCCCCCCCCCCCCCCCTCATCATGGGATCCCAACTCAGAACCCTTGCTACAAGAGGCATACACCTATACCACTGTCTCCAATTGGAAGAACTTCAAAGATTATACTGTTTAAAGATGTTCAATCATTAAATATTCCACTTCAAATGGCTACCATTTTATTTCACAATTAGCGAATTTCCAACTGTGCAAGTTCTAGAACAACTGGTTTGCAAACATGGGTTTCTATGGTTAAACAAGAACAAGAGGGCCATTATAGCCCTGAAGTTGTTCACCTGAGTAATTTGACCAAACATGACCCATTTCCAATCATTTTGGAGATATTATGACAAACATTCTAAGGAATACACAAGGTGTTTCAAAGATTTGACCCAGTGACCTAGTTTTTGACCTGATGTGACCCATTTTCAAACTGGATCAAGACATCATCAAGACAAACATTCAACTGATTTTCGTGCGTATTGGACTGAAAATGTAGCCTCAAGAGCATACACACGGTTTTTCAAAATTTGACCTGGTGACTTGTTTTTGGCCCTAGATCACCCACTGTTTTACTCATCTGAGATATCATTAAGACAAACATTTTGACTAATTTTCAAGAGTATTGGATCGAAAAAGTGGCCTCTAGGGTGTACACAAGGGTTCTCTAAGATTCGACCTAGTGACCTAGTTTTTTACCCGGCTGGACTCTATTTCAAAGTCATCTGAGATATCATTAAGACAAGCATTCTGTCCAAGTTTAATAAGTATCGGACTGAAAATGTGGCATCGAGAGCGTACACATGGTTTTTCTATATTATTTGATCTAGTGACCTAGTTTTTGACCCTACATGACTCATTTTCATACCCATTCGAGATACCATTAAGACAAACATTCTGAGCAAGTTTCATGAGTATTCGACTGAAAATATGGCCTCTAGAGAGTACTCAAGGTGTTTCAAAGATATGACCACATGACCTAGTTTTTGACCCTACTTGACCCATTTTCAGACTCATCAGAGATACCATCAAGACAAACATTCTGATAAACTTTTAAGATTATTGGGCTCAAAATGTGGGCTATAGAATGTACACATGGTTTTCCTAAGATTTGACCTAAAGACCTAGTTTTTTACCAAACTTGACCTATTTTCAAACTCAAAAACTCTTCTGACTTTATGCCAGCAGAGCTTTATTCTTAACCAGACGACAATAATTTAGACTTGTCTCAAATGAAAACATTTGCAGACAAAGAATTGAATTGACACAAATAATGAGATTTGTCTCAACAAAGGTAGAAAACACTGTAGGAAAATGAGAAAATGCTGGAAGCCACCACTACTCATTTTCCAGCAATATCTTCAAAAGCCTTCTTCCACAGGGTTAATAAAAGACCTGATTGTTTGGTGAAGGGTTATCTAGAGCCATCACAAACCAGAAAAGATTCCCCTGGGACAACATATTGAGTCCAACATGGAAGAAATAGTAAGGAACCTCATAAGCTTCGTGGAAAAAAGGTAACCTTCCACTCAGTGCACATCTATCACATTCTAAATCCCTTTGTTTTTTATTTCACATGAGGACAGGAGTATTCCCTATATATGAACAAGTAGAAGCTCTATTTATGTATGACCTTTACCCTACTGAAGTGAATAATTCAATGACTTCTACCCATAAAATGTCAAAAATTCCATCACTTGACCTTCAAGTGTAGCCTTGAAATTAAATCCATTTAAATGTTGTACTTCTTCTTGATGATGAAAAGAATTAATGAATTATGCCAAAATATTTTGAAATGCATCAGTAAATGTAGAAAGTGTGGCTTGGACAAGCTCTATTGATGACAGTTTTATCATTTGACCTCAAGTGTGACCTTGGACTTACATGAACCAATATTTCAAATGGCATTTGTACTTGTAAAGGAGAACAACTGTGCAGAATTACTTTTAATCTTTTCGTTAAGTGTAGAATTATTGGCTCAGAAAAATTGGGATGGATGAACACACACACACACTGAAAAATACAGGGCTGTTCAAAGTTTTGGCAACAATGTCTCATTCACAACAAGCTAGCTCCACAAACTGACTTGCTATTGAAAAACTCAGAAAGAAAGATATTCAGCCCTTACCTGCAGTATAGACAAAAACTGCCAAGTTCAAGGTGGAGATAGTTTTTAATTGCTAAAACAGAAATGAAAAAAAAAGTTCTTGCACATAATTACATCTACAGTTTCTGGTAAACCCTTTGAACGCCAAATGAATGAGCCATTCTATGTGAAAATGGGGCTGAATGTATCTGCAAAAAGTATCGACCCATGTCAGCCTGTGCAGTGTGTGCAGGCTGACATGGGTCCAAATTTTTTGCTATTTGTAAATTTTATGCATGACAAAGGACCATTTTACATCAAGTCTATTGTCAGACTAAATGGATGTTATGGGTCCCTCATTATGTGATGTCTTGCTCGGTATGATGCATTGTGGAGATGCATTAAGCCCTCTTTTTCAAAGACCATGGTTCATTTATTATAAACTTGAGTTTTTTGACAACTGGAATAATCTACCTAAACTCTGATCTTACAGGCTTGACTAAGCAAGTGGTTGTTATAAATCCAAGATCAGACTGCATTTTCTGTGGCATCTACAAAAGCCCCTGCAGTCTCATATGGCACTGTAAGAAATAAAAGTCATGCAAAGTTTCATTTCAATGACACCAAAACTTAAGGGTGAGGTTGCAACCCAAAAAGTAATATGCATGATAAGCATCCCCACAGACAGACAGGCAGACAAACTGACAGCCTTATTCCAATACTCATTTTCAAAACATCTATTTAGCCAGGGAAAAAAGCCCAACAATACATTAAGTTGGCACAAATTTTATTTTTTTTCATGTAGAAAAAGTTATAAGTGCATTTTGTTACAATATGAATAAAAAATATGAGTAGAGAAAATGCTTTTGCTTCTTAGAAAAAATAGCTTGATTAGCCAGTGTTATGGTCCTTAGCTCTTTACCACACAATCCTGAGTTTTAGCCATCCTGAAATAGAAGGCTTTTAAAAACATTGTGGAAAAAGGATAATACACTGGTAACAAGCATTTTTTTTCCTTTTCCAACAATGTTTTCCACCCTTTTAGAGACAAACCCCATCATTTGAGGCTTATTTTGTTGCCTGCAACAGCCTTCAAATTGGACCAGTCTAAAACTTTGTCGTTTGGTAAAGAATTAAAGCACCTATTATAACTTTGGTTGCCTTTGCAGTCAGTGTAGATCACAATCAGACTATACAAAATGTGCAGCGTAATCTTTGATCTATACGGTTGGCTTTGCTTAGAATAGGACTTGTATATGGTATACATATACCTATGTAGGATCTATGACACATTCTAGGCAAAGGCAACCTTGAAACCACTCTTATTAGAACTGTATTTCTAGAATGAAAAGGCCTGTTGTGCTTATTTGGCCCCCTCAAGGACAATATACTTACGTAATTCCTTGGGACTAACCAATCCATTAGAGCCAACACAATTTGTTTCATAAAAATTTTATGAATGGTTAGGTGAAATCATTAAGATTTTGCTCTAAGTAAAAGGGAATAAACCGACATTGCTAAAAAAAATTGCTGTCACAGGTTTGCTACCAAGTAAGCATGCTATGTACCTGCTGAGTGTGTCTGAAACGATTATACATATTGTCATACAAAAGTAGCCACCTCGTAATTAACAGGGTATGAAATTTCATGTAGATAACGAAACAGTGGAGTGTCAATTATTCAGTAAAGATTGCTAAAAACTTTACAAAATGAAATCTGGCCTTGGATCTCTCTACTAAACCATAAGACTTCAACATATATATCCAGCATTTAAACATTGAGAAGTATAACATGTACTGTCAAAATGACTTCCTAAAATCTTTTGAAAAATCTTGAGATAAACTTCAAACTTCCTTCACAAAATGACAAAATTTTAGGCCTGTCCAAATCAAAAGCATTTGCAGAAAGAATAAAATATGGATAACATGAAAGGCTTTGTCTTTGAAAATGAAGTAAACACTGTAAGAATAGATGCTGTACATCGGCACTTTCTCCTTTTCAAACAAAATACAGGATTGTTTGGTAATGGATTAAACATAACCAATCAAAAATTACTAATTGGAAAAGAAGCAACAGCTATATATAACATATTGCTATTTTACGCAAAGTGTTTTCAACATTGTCAAATAACAGACAACTTCCTTTCCTTTAATCCTTTACCACACAATCCAAAATGTTAATGACCAGAATGGAGAAGGCTTTTGCAAGCATTGTGGAAAAATGGGAAAATGCTGATAGTCGACATTTCAACCTTTTCCCACAATGCTCTCTACCCTTTCTAAGACAAATCCCACCTTTTAACCCTTTACCACATAAAGCTGACTTTTACGACCTTGAGAAATAAGACTTTTGAAAAAGTTGTGGGAAAAGGAGAAAATGCTGGTAACCAGCATTTTCTCCTTTTCCCACAGTCTTTTCTACCTATGATGACAATTTGAGCCACATTTGATTTGGAGTCTGCTAATACTTCGGTTTTGGACAGGTCTAAAATTTTGCCATTTGGAAAGGGTTAAGCAAAATTTTATCATCTGCAAATGCTTTCACTTTGGACCTGTCTTTTGGTCATGTGGTAAAGGGATAAATAATTCTCGTCACATCTATTTCGCTGTCTACAAATACTCTGAATTTTGACCAGTCCATCATTTTGTCATTTAGTAAAGAGTTTTAAGCTGTAACTGCAAATTAAATTGCTTTTGAGAACTATGTAGATCAGGATTAAACTGAACATAATGTACAGTCTGATGGTAGGTCTACATAATATTCCTTCATTTGAAAAGATACTCTGAAAAAAAACCTTGAAATTGGAAACAAAATTTTTGTCATTGACTAAAAATGTTTGAGCCATGCTCATACAAAAGGGGCCTTAATGCATCTCCATGACGCATGATACCAAGCAAGCTGTTTCATGATCATGGATCCATAAAGTCCATTTTGTTACACAACTGACTGAATGATAAGATAAACTGGTCCTTTGACTTGCAGAAAATTATCAAAAAATGTTTAAGCTCTGGTCATCCTGTGGCGATTGTGCAGGCTGATCTGGACAATACTTTTTGCAGATGCACCAAGCTCCCATTTCATTGAGCATGTCTAATTTAGTTAATCAATTTAGCGATTTACTGGTTAAAACAATCTGACAAATTTGCATAGCTACACATGATAATAGTAAAATACTTGAAATATGCGATATAAGATACAGACTTTTCAATCCTAGTTAAAGTCTACATCAAAGTGACAACAATTTTTTAAAAAGTGCACATAAATATAGTTGTACAAAATCTATGAAAGAATGAAATTTGAGAGAAATAAAATATCTCTCCAATCTTATAATGCTACAAAATGAAAGGGAAAATGATGGAAGTTATTAAACCGATCCAATCTTTAGTGACATGTGTTATTTAAGGGAACTTTTCCAAATTTTTTTACTTCAAATTAATCTTTTTTTGTGAAACACTCATAAATACTACATAAATTACTTATCCATGTAAATGAAAAGAAACTGGATGGTTGCATGCAGTAAAAAATGCAAATCTGGTGTTCAAAATGTAATGAAAATATACATGTATATTGTGTTTGTATATTATTGGGTTCGTCTGAAGAGGAAAATTGGAAAAAAATAAGCCTGTTTTATTTCAGATTTTGTACAATTATTTTCATATGATATTATCCAATCATTGTCTACCGTGTAATTGGTCAAACTATCTATCTATCAAACTAACTATCTACTATAAATATCTTCATACAAAACAATACATAAATACACTATGATTTACAAGGTTTTCATACAATATACATACTTCCATATTCTGAAAGGATTTACATATTGGATAAAAAAGATCAACAAAAAATTGTAAATGCATACATATCAATAAAGTCTTGATCTAAAAGTTTTCCATGAAATGTGCCACATTCTTACATCCATAAGCTTTGCAGATTTTTGAAACACCAAATCTTGATTCTTTTAACCGATCTGCAACAAATGGTTGCTAGGAACATGCTTTCTCTCCATATACCACATTGTGTCAAAGAGCAGTTAGCAGCTGTAGCACTTACTTTTTTACCATACAAGTAAATCACAGAAGTGTCCAAACTGAAAGCATTTGCATACAGCAACTCTTATGTAGCTCAAATAATGGAACTTGTCCTTGGTGGGGTAGAAAACATTGTGAGAAAAGGAAAAAATGCTGATGACCAACATTTTCTCCTTTTCCCACAATGTTTTCAAAGGACTTATTCTTTAGTGTTGTTAAAACTGAAGATTGTGTGGTACTGGGTTAAACATATCTACCCAGGGTAATACAGTAATAGGGCTATATACCAGATTTTGACTACAACTGAAACTTTAACCCTTCACTACACAATCCAGAGTTCTAACAACCCTGAAGAAAAATGCTTTTGAAAATATTGTCGGTATGGAGGAAATGCCGGTAACCAGTATTTTCTCCTTCTCCCACAATCATTTCTGTCCTTACAATAACAAATTTCACTTACATGTATGGAATCACATTTACTTTATCATCTGCCTATGCTTTCAATTTGGACAAGTCTAAAAAATCGTTGTATGATAAAGAGTTAAGAATATTTGGCAAAGAATCATCATTCATATAGCCCCTAGAATTTATTTCTATAAATGAAGAGATTAAAAAATACAATCTCATAAGATCATATACTTAAAGGTATACATTCAACTCTTTGCCAGAAAACAAAACTTTATGAATGTCACTATTTAAAGCATTTTGTAGACAGTAACTCAAATGTGGCTCAAAATGATAGGATTTATCTCGGAAAGAGTTATGAAATTACGTGGAGAAGGAAGTAACAATGCTGGTTGCCGGCATTTTCTTTATTTCCCGTATCGTTTTCAGATGCCTTCTTCCTTTACATTGTTAAAACTCAGCATTGTTCATTCTCTCTATCAGAAAACAAAACATTTTGCTTGTCCATTTTGCAAATAAGATCAGAGTAATTTGAACCTCCCAGAAATGCTCTTTCAAAACAAAATGATAATGTAATGTAACACAACAAATAAATACTTGCCAACAACAATAGGGAAAAAAGCATTCTGGCCAGATTTTAATGTATGAAACCATAATACAAAAAAAACGATGGGTAAATATATATTTCATTGGTCTAAAAAATGTTAGAAAACAGACATTTTTTAAAACAAATTTTGCATGTAACTGATGGCATACATATTCTTATACGATAAAAAATGGTAAAACTCATAACTTAACCATTTACCACACAATCCAGAGTTTAAATGACCCCAAAACAGGAGGCTTTTGGAAACACTGTGGGGTAAAAAAAAAAGGCTAGTAACCAGCAATTTCTCCTTTTCCCACTATGTTTCTACCTTACCAAAGACAAATCCTATCATTTGAGCCACATTAAATTAGTCGTTTGCACATGCTCTCAATTTGAACAAGTCTATTATTTTGTAGTGTGGTAAAGACTCAAATGAGTTCAGGTATAAACATCAACAAACATGTCTGCAAACTGAAACCATAATGTGTAAAATTCTAACAGATTGGATAAAAATCTACACAACTCAAAAACTAAAACATTGCACTACAAAATGTAATGATTTCAAATGTAGACCCGTATTTTGTGACTGCTTTACCCCCCTAAACACTCATGTATTGTACATACTAGCTTCTTTTCCTCAACTAAAAACAAATAAGCCATCCTCTGGCAAAAGGGGGCTTAATGCATCTCCGTGATTCATGATACCAAGCAAGTCATCACATAATTATGGACCCATAAAGTCCATTTTGTCTAACGGTGTACTGAATCCTGAGGTAGTCTGGTCATTGGATATGCAGAAAATTGACCAACAGCAAAAAGTTTTGGCCCAGTTCAGTCTGCACGGATTGCGCAGGCTGACCTGGGTCATTACTTTTTGCAGATGCATTAAGCCCCCTTTTCACCGAGCATGGCTCTAAAGATAAGCAATCTTTTCAGCACCATGTGCAAAAACAGGGGCTTTTGCAGACAGTATAGGTCAAGGTCAGGCTACACAGAATATGTAGGCTGATCTTGGATCAACACCATCTTCCTAATAAGTCAAGTCTATCTGATAAAAAAAAAGTCTAAATTTCAGTAGATTGTATTTTCAGCTGTCGAAAGAAGTCCACTTTATGTGTGTATAAAACATTCTGTAGCTTCAAAAACAAATGAGCCATGCTCTGGCAAAAGGGGGCTTAATGCATCTCCGTTATTCATCAGACAAAACAAGACATAACCTTATTATAATTCCATAAAATCCATTTTGTCAAACATCCGACTGTATCATGATGTAGAATGGTAATTTGACAAGGAGAAAAATTAAAGATTGCGAAAAGTTTCAGCCCGTCAGCCTGCATGGACTGCGCAGGCTGACTTGGGTCGATACTTTTTCGCAAATGCATTAAGCCCCCTTTTCATAGAGCATGGTTCAAATTTTTCTTTGGCATGAATGGTAAAGTTTTGGAACAAAAACTAGTATTATACATATATTGCTCCATGTTGAACTACTCACACTTAACTCTGTACCACATAATCCCTTCTTTTAACAACCATTAACAAGAAGGCTTTTGAAAACACTGTGGGAAAAGGAGAAAATGCTGGTAACCAGCAGTTTTTCCTACACTCATAATGTTTTCTACCCTTTAAGAAAGATACAGTAAACACTGTCTACAAGACTTGCTTTAAATTTGGACAAGTTCAAAATTTTGATGTTTGGTAAAGAAACTGCAATTGCTTTGAATTTAGACAAGTCTAAAATTATGTTGTTTGGGTATAATGTAGCATTTTCTAAAGATATAAATTCCTTTCCATCAGCATTTTCTCATTATACAACCATCTGGTTTGCCGAAAGAGAAAAAAAGGTTATACATGTATGTTTATGTATGCAGGCTGTAATGCAATAAATGAAATACAGTTCAACCTATCTTAGAGACCACCTGTGTTAAACAACCCACTGTGTTAACTCTTTACCACAATGACGAAATTTAAGGCTTGTCCAAATTGACAGCATTTGCAGACAACAAATACATACGGCTCAAAAATTGAAGTATGTTTTGGGAAGGGTAGAAAACATTGTGGGAAAAGGAAAACATGTTGGTTACCAGCATTTTCTCCTTTTTCAATAACATTTTTAAAAGTCGTCTTACTTGTCTTTGTTAAAACCAGGCTTGAGTGGCCAAGGTTTAATAAATGACTTTTCAAAACTAAAATTAGTTTTCTTATTGATCTGAAAAAAAGAAATACAACAACCAGTAAAATACACTGTTATGAGTATTCAAGATACTGGGCAAGCAGTTACAAGAACATCAACTGTATTTGGTAAAGCTGACCAATCCACAGGTTTTCCTTTCACCTTCACATTTCTCATACAACCAGTATAGCCCTGGCGGGTAGAGGCAGCTGCCTGGCTTGATATATCTACAAATTACAGAAAAAATACATTGATTGATTGATTGTATGGTGTTTAACGCTGTTTTCAACATTATTTCAATTATATCGCAGCGGCCAGTGCACCTATCCACGCATTCCTGAAGTTTCTTTTACCAGTACTTCACACAATTTTCTTTCCAAGCCACTGGCTGCTTTCCCACATAATCGTCGAAACAATGGTCAGTGGTGAGAGAGGAATTAATCCTGTCGCACTGACTATCATCAATCCTCGTAAAGAAATTGGCCGAGCCAGGGGTCATGGCCAGGGATCGAACCCTGGACCCAGAAAAAATACAAAAAGGGGTCTTGATGCATATGCAAAGAGTATCGATTCAGACCAGCCTGCGCAGTCAAAGAATCATGCATGCCAAAGGACCATTCTACCTTCATATCCAGCCCATCGTTAGACAATATGGATGCTATGGATCCATAATTGTGTGGTGACTTGCTTAGTCCAATGTATCACGAAGATGCATTAAACCCCCCCCAGCCAGAATGAAGAAGAGGAACATTATGAAAAATGCACCATAAAACATTTACTCATAACTTCTGGACACTATCTTGAGCAGTTACCTATTTTTGGTTGACATTTGCAGATGACAACTATCACACTTGGCTTAAATTATGGAATTTATCTTTAAAACATTATAAATCATCATGGAAAAGGGAGAAAATGCTGGTAACCAGCATTTTTCAAATCTTATCCCACTATGCTTTCAAAAGCCTTTTACCTCAGGGTCCATAAAACACCATATTGCTGCATAAAGTTTGTAGTTATGGCAAGAAAACAATTAAAGTGGGGATTAAAAAAAAGACAGACACATCAGTGTTCAATCTACCTTTGATTGCAAGGGGCTGGCCCATTGAGCCCACAGACATTGAAATAGGTGGCCATCTTAGAAAAATGGGGGCCACACATAAAAAATTATATTTTATTACTGAAATGTTAACGTTTTAAGATCTACTTAACAAGTGTATTCTTATTCAAGTATCTATGCTATGAATAAATACTATGCTAATAAAACTGCAACACTGCAGAAATTATCATTGTTATTGACGCAACCTTGTTTCAGCCATTAATTTAATTAAGAAAAAAAATGACGAAATATGTCAGTCAATGGCAGACTTTCGAAAACTCTGATATCCCATCACAGAGGGATTTAACTTTTCAGTCGATCACTCAAACTACAGTTTAATTTTCTTGTCATAACCAACTTTTAAACAGATTGTCCGTGAGCCACTTTGGCTGGAACTCAAGTTTCTGTGGGGTTTTATTATCTTAGCTTGAACTAGGGACAGGTATTGGCCCGACTGTGCTTTCCAAAGTAATATTTTCAACAGTTTTGCCTTTTTCACCCCATTACTCAAAGAATTATGGTACTCATTGTATCTCTTGTAACCATCCGAAACAAAGATAGGTAACAGGCTACCATTTTTGTCTTAACTATAACATCTGTCGCTTTATCAATAAATACTTATTGGAAAGCACAATTTTTTGTTTATCAGGCGGAAAAAGCAGAGCCAGATGAAAATTGATTCCCTTTTTGATAGTTAACAACAAGCCCAAGTCTGAAATAAAAATCTTCAGTAATAATTAGGATATCAGAAGATACGATAGTTTTCACACCAAAATGAAACACACAATGACAGGACTATGACAATACCTCGAGGTGTTTTTTCGAAAACAGCCAAGATAAAAAATGGTGAATCATACCTGGACTACCTCCAAAGTACAAGGGAGTATTGGTGGCAATTTTCTTCAAAGCTTGACTACTACTACTGGTATAATCTTCTCCATTGTCTATGCTGAGGGTAATTGTAGTTTTGCTGATAGAGGCTTTCACTTTGTGCCACTGGTTGTCACACAGGGTAAATGGACTTTCAAACAGTGAGGAACAAGATAACCCTTTACCTCGACTAATGATTCGGAACATTACCTGAAACACAGAGTTCAAATAACATCGTATTCAAAGTTACCTTGTTTACAAAAGCACATTGTTCATCAAAATGACATTTCAACCCTTTACTTTTGACCCATTCAATCAAATTTGGAAGGGGACTCTCAAACAAAGTTTGTTTCAGAAAAGAATAAAATCATAAAGAAATATAACTTGGATGTGGATGCAAGAACCCTTTACAAGATGACAAAATTTTACACTTGCCTTAATCTCAAAGTATTATTTTTCTTGACAGAGTAGAAAATACTTTTTTCCCACAATGTTTTTTTAAGCGTTCTTTTTCAGGGTCAAGAATGTGTGGTAAAGGGTTAACACTTTATAACACAATCCCAAGTTTTAACAACCTTGAGGAAAAGGGCCTTTGAAAACATTAAGGGTAAAGGAGAAAATGCTAGTAACCAGCATTTTCTCCTTTCAACACGATGTTTTCTCTTTCAAAGGCAAATTTTAGTTTTTTAGTTGCATTTAATCCTTGGTCTGCAAGTGTTTCAACTTTTGTTGTTTGGTAAACAGTTAAATAATGGGATGTTATCAAAAGGGTAGATTTGTGAGATATTTTTTACCAAAGCAGTTTTAAAATCCATTTTATCACATAACCTCCCTTGTTTTCAGTGTCATATACCCATCACGAATTTTCTTATCTTATGCACGTTTCATATCACAATTGTGTGACGTCATTTTGTATGTATATCAGAGAAGTGAATGGGTTTTATGGATTTTACCACGGGTGCATCTATAGATGGTTTTGCATCTTTTGATCTATAATTTGTGAAATATCGTCATGTGATAAAAAGAATCTGACATTTGTTGGCGTTTGGGATAAATTTTTATCAAACTCGTCAAGAAAATATGTTATTAAGCTTGCCAAAGGCTCGCTTAATAACATTTTCTCTAGACTCTTTTAATAAAATTTTATCTCAACAGCCAACTCATGTCAGATCCTATATATCTGTTGTTTTTTTTTACTAACTGAAACTAAAGACTTTATTTCCCAACACTCCTAAACATTCATGTTTAACTAACTTTTGTCTTTCACAGTTTTTTTTTTAGAAAAAGCCAAAACCAGAACCAAGGTACTGGGATATACACATGTAATGCATACCTGGCCTTTACTTAATTCCAATGTCACTGCATGTTTGCCATCTATATTGCTAACTGTGGCTAGAATACCCTCCGGTTTGGCAGTGCGGAATTCTAGCTCTAGGGTAAACTCTCGGCCCACAACAAAACTGTCATCTGTGAAAGTTAAATAAAAAAGAAGCTCTTGTATTGACTGAGTTGGACTAAGAACCTCAAATAAGAGGAAGCAGAATGTTTTTATCTTCCATTAGAAAAGGGAGCAAAAATTTACCATTAAATATATAATTATTAGATCTACCACCTAAAAAAAAATTTGCAGCAAACAAACTTAAAAAAAAATACTTGTAAAATTTTTATTATACAAATGAACAGCTTTCAAACCATAAAAAGAAATGAAAATAGTATGGCAAAAAGGAGGAGTTGCCTCATATAATGTCTGCAAGTGTGGTCTGCTGTAATCATTTCTTATGTGGTCTTCTGCATGATGAAGAAAGTCATCAGCAGGTATTAACCCTTAGAGGGCCAAATATACCCAGGGAAAATTTAAGATCCAGAAAAAAGGCCCATACAATTGTAATTTTAGGTCGCTCTTTTCCAGAATGTCTCCGCCAAGCAGAGATGGCATATAAAAAGTCAGACTGCACATTTTGTGCAGTCTGATCTTGATTTACACTGTCCTCAAAAGCAACTATATGTGAAAGGCACTTTAAAGGTTAATGTTTTAATTAAAATCTACAATGAGCAAGAGCTCTGCAAGCGGGTGCCAAAGCTCTGCTGCTTTTTCAGAGAAAAATCAAAGTTAAGAAATAGGTATAATTGCAGCAATAATCTTCAGTAATGACAGCGATATGTTTTCTAACCTTTCAAATACCATTTCAGTTTTTTGAACCACATTTGATTTCTTGTGTGTAAATACTCTGGATTTGGACAAGTTCAAAATTTTGTCGTTTGGTATAAAGTTATTCTTACCAAAGACAGTGTAGGCATTTCCAGTGAAGTAGGCTCCCTTTTCTATACTTTTAAAACACTTTGACTTGTCATCTTTGTTTGATGTAAACATCTGCTTTTTGTTATTAAATGTAATATCCCTCAAACACCCTTGTATGCTTTTGCTGGTCTGAAAATATCAAAAGAGAGCGTATCATAATTAGTAAAAAAACATAATGCATGTTGTTGCGTGCAGAGAAGAGTTCAATCATTTAATGGCATCATCTTCACAAAAATGCTTGAAAGGGTGTGTGTGGGTGAGCTGATATTGTCATTAAAAAGATCTAATTTCATCTAGAAAAAAGGTTGCCTATCAAACTGAAAAAGGGAAAATTATGCAGATAGTATTTAAAATGGGAAGAAAAGCATATTCTTAGATTAAAACATGAAATCATACCTTAATTTTTCATGGTTGTGATAAAAATGCTTAGAATTTACCTATCCCTTTACTAAACGATTCCCCGAGATTTAATGACCAGAAAGAAGAAGGCTTTTGTAAACATTGTGGGAAGAGGAGAAAAGGAGAAAATGCTGGTCACTAGCATTATCTCCTTTTTTGACAATGTTTTCTACCCTTTCAGAGACAATTTCTACACTTTGAACCAAGTTTAATATGTTTAATTGTGTTTTGTGTGGTACAGATTTAAATTTCATTCTCACTTTTTTTTTTCATGTAAAAAATGAATAGGGCCTAACCCTTTGTATATTGCATGTATCTAGCTACACAGGTAATGGAAATTCTTCATCAGTTGAATTTTCGAGGGTGGGGTGGTGTCACCGTGTAATAGCAAGTACTTCGACCAAATGTTTGATTTTTCTGTTACTTTTGATGATATAGTAGAAAAAATAATATTTTCCACAATCCTGCCTAAACTCATACTGCTGCACTTAGATTTAGATTTACTGCCATTAGTGTCCAAAGAGTGGTTCAGATGAACATATACTCAGACATGTAATACCGGTAGTATTTGGTAGTTTGCTTGATCCATTAGTGTACAGATGACTTGCCATGCCCCTGTTGTAGGCACAGATGGACAGATAGACAGAATAAAAACAAAGGAGCATGACACAAAATTGCAGAGCAATAGTGTGGGAAGTCAAATAAGTAAACTCAGCAAAGACTCACCACTTTATTATTAAGAAGAGGTAGAAAACTGTTTGGTACCCCACCCACATACACCGGTACATCCACTTTCAGCACCTTGGATATTTTTCCTCCTTTCTTACTTTTCCGATCTAAAACTACTGTCAGCCTTTGTCTATTTTTCTTTATCAACACAGAGTGCCAGCCCCCATCAGCAAGACTGGCTTTTGAATTCAATGTTAATTCCTTTACTTTTGTTCTCCTGTTATAAATAACAACTAGTTTTCCCTTGTTTAGCTGCACAGCAACGAAGTTAGTATGGTCCAAATTGGACAAGTATAGGATGAGTCCATCTTTGACAAGGGTACGGAGATCAAAGGAAATGTCAAATCTGAAAAAGTAAAAAAGGATAACATTGTCATGTTTGATCCTGCACTGAAGCTCTTTTCTCAAACATAAATCAAACTAAAACCTAGAAAGTAAAAGATCTTTTTTTCCTCTATTTCTACTTCTTGTGATTAATTTCAAAATCATCATTACCATATAAGTTGCCTTGATACTTTACCATACAAACTTGCTTGACAACACACCTGAGGAAAAAGCCTTTTGAAATATGTGGAGAAAAGAAACCATGATAGTTACCAGCATTTTTTCCTTTTCCTACAATGTTTTTTTTAGCCTTTCAAAGACAAATCCTATCATTTTCACTGCATATAATACCGGTTTGTCGTTTGCAAATGCTTTCAAATTGGATATGTCTAGAATTTTGTTGTTAGGTAAAGAGTTAACACTTTACCACACAATCCCAACTTTTAATGACCAACAGAAAGCAGCCTTTTGAAAACATTGTGGGAAAAGGAGAAAATGCTGGTAACCAGCATTTTCTCCTTTTCCCACAATGTTTTCTACCCTATCAAACAAATTCACATCATTTGAGCCACAATTAAATTGTCGTTTGCACATGTTCTCAATTTGGATCAGTCTAAAATTTTGTCATCTGGTAAAGAGTTAAACCCTTGAACAAACAATCCCAAGTTTTAACCACCCTAAAAAAGAATGCTTTTGAAACAGGAATCATCATTTGAGCTAGAGTTATTTGTTGTCTGAAACGCTTTCAATATTGATAAGTCTAAAATTTTGTTGTTCAAGTAAAGAGTTCCACCCTTAGGCCTTTACCAAATGAAAAAAATTTAGTTTTGTTGAAATTCAAAGCATTTGCAAGATGTGACTTTAAAACTGAAATTCATATTGGGAAGGGTATACAACATTGTGCAGCAGCAAATTCTCCTTTTCCTACAGTGTTTTCAACAGCTTTCTCTCTCAGGGTTATTAAAAGTCAGAATTGTGTGGCTAAGGTTAACCTACTACATACTAGTAAATAAGATTGAAATTTGCCAGTCAATTTTAAAAGCCTAGACATTGCAATTTCCAAGTTCTATCCACTAAAAAAGCTGTTTTTGTCAGAATATCTAGCAAAGGACCCAAAAGTGTAGACCTAAGATTGTAGACCTAAGATCAGACTGCATGCTTTGTGCAGTCCAATTTTGATCTACACTTCCAACTTAAGCAATTAAATAAGGCTTCAGTGCTATACTCACCTTCTTGATATCTCTTTCTTTGTAGCATTCACAAGCTTGAAAGCAGAACCTATCTCTCCAAAACTGTAGGCATTTTTCTCAAATCCAAAAATACCGGTATCTGAGGCACAGGACTGAGGGAGTACTGTTGTAAATTTAGCAGAGGCTGGCATATCTCCAGTCATCATGTCAGCTAGGGGTTCATCTTTACTAGCTGTAGGTTTGGGTGGGGTTTCTTTGGTTGGGTCAACTTCTTTAGGTTTTACTCTTTAAAAAAAAAATTAAAAGAAAAAAGTTCAATGACAATGTTTTTAAAGTTTATAAATTTGTTGGTTTGTATGGTGTTTAATGCCAATTTCAACATTATTTCATTAATGTCATGGCAGTCAGAACACCTATCCATGCTTTTCTGGAGTTTCTTTACCAGTACACAATATTCTTTTCAAACCACTGGGTGCTTTTCCACATAACCATAGTCGAGACAACAATCAGCAGTGAGAGAGGAATGAATCCTGTCCCAATGACTATCATCAATCCTCCAATAGAAAATGACAAAACCAGTGACCCCCTTGTCTTAATTCCTGTACGCAAGCAACTGTGCTACCGAGCTTGGCAACACATTTTATAAAATATGATATTGCAATCGATGACTCCTGACATCATAGTGAGCAGAATATGATCTCATTTCAAACATAAAACCTTTTACACAACAGCCATAAGGCAGATGCTCTGCATTGGTACAGATATGGTCACAAAAAAATTTGAGTTTTCTTTGAAAAACTGAAGAAATTAAGCATAAAATATATGATTGCATTTTCAACATATTTTGCACATATAATCAGTTTAACTTTAAATAGTTTAGATCCAATATCAGACAAAAAATTTGTGCTTATGCTTTTAAGTCTTCACACATACTATTTTTACTTTTAGTGTGTTGCAGATCTTTGATATGATTCTTATCATGCAGTATTGTTAAATTAACCCTTTACCAACAATCTAGAGTAAGGGTGACCCCGAGAAGAAACTCTTTTGAAATCAGGTATTGGAGTATGTCTATGAAAGTACTACACTTTCACAGACATCCTGCAATACCTGATTTCATTTGTCATTTGCAAATACTATCAATATGTGCAAGTCCAAAATTTTGTCATGTGGTAAAGGATTAACGGATATACAAGTACATAAAGTTCATGATACTTATAAATGTTGCTCACCTTATTTCAGCAGGGGCATCACTAGCTACTGGATTTGGAACATCATTGACCATTTGCTCTTGGATTCTACAACGGCCTATATCTGCCTTATCATACTGTTTGACGGTATTAAAATCAACAACTCTGAAATACAGAAAAAGTAAAATATAAGCATGGGTATATCTTACTGGCTGTGAAAGTTCAAATTCTTTATATAACTCTTTACTGAACAATGGTGTGTTTTCAGTACCCAGATGAATAAAGCGTTTGAAAACATAGAGGGAAAGGAGAAAATGCTGGTAAACAATCTTTTCTAACCTTTCAAAGACAGTTCATAAAAATTTTAATCACACCTGTGGTCTGAATAATTTCTAATGCCCTAAATTTGAAATTGGTTTTGGAAAAGGTAGATAACACTGTGGGTGAAGGATAAAGTTCTGGTTACTAGCATTTTCTCCCTATCTCTTCATGTTTTTTAAAACTTTCTTTCTCTGGGTTGTCTAAAGTTATGATTGTGTGGTAAAGGATTAAGTTGAAAAAGAGGCATAACTGTCAAAAATAATTTATTTTTAGAATTACTAGTCCTTCTGGTATGGGTTCCCCCTTCTGACATTTTACATCTCAGCTAAATTTGAAGTATCTTCAGTAACTACAGAAATATCAGAAAATGCCAGATGAAGATGCGGATGTAGACAACCACAGGGCAATGACAATACCTCAACATTATCTTGGAAGGCAAAAAAACAAAAAACAAATGTCTGAAGTTAAAGAAAAAGTATCTATACTTACGTTTCCCGAATTACAACATCGCTGATACATCCATCAAGGGACTGATTAACAGCAACCATGTTACCAACTTTGCGTTTATCTGGTATACCACCCAGGAAGAGTCCTTGGTCCTCTCTCACAGAAATCTCACTGCCATCCCTGGGTAATATACCACTATCTACCTCTTTATCATCTATAAACATGTCTAATCTGAAAAATATGAGAGAATCGTTAATTTTTTACAAAACAATCCTGAGTTGTAATGATTCTGAGGACAAAAGCTTTTGAAAACAATATACAGAGTAAGAGAAAATGCTTGTAACTAGCATTTTTCTCCTTATTGCACTTTGTTTACTCTCTTTTAAGGATAAATCCACCATTTAAGGTAGTGGACCCGTAATGGAAAACATCTATTTCCACTATAATATTATCCTACAAAATTTGCTATGACTAAAAATTAGTATTATTTTACTACTTTAACCGAGCCACTTTTTCCTTTTTTTCCTTCTTAGAATTATCACTTATAAATCTGAAATCACTATCTTCTCATTACAAAGGGAGATAATAATTACCTCCCTTCTCTGAAAACTAACAAAAGTATCAACAAATAATTTCAAGATGGACCTCAAAGGAATTTCTGGTCAATTAAAAATGTGCAAAAGTATTATATCAGTATAAATCCTTATTCATCAACTATCAAGAAATTCTATTCCATGTTGCACTAGAAGCATTAGGGGTCTATTACCTTAATCCATATTTAAAATGTCGTCTGCAAACACTTTTAACCCATTACCACACAATCCCTACTTTTGACGACCCTGAGAAAGAAGCCTTTAGAAAACATTGTGGGAAAAGGAGAAAATGCTGGTAACCAGCATTTTCTCCTTTTCCCACAATGTTTTCTACCCTTCACAAAACAAATTTCAAATTTTCGGTCACTTTTATTTTGTCGTCTGCAAATGCTTTCAATTTGGACAAGCCTAAAATATTGTCGTTTGGTAATGAGTTAACTCTTTATAGACAAAAGAGGGCCATGATGGCACTAAATCTTTTACCTAAGCATGCATACCTTTGAAAACTCTGACCAAATTCTATGAGTATTGGACAGAGAATGTGGCCGAGCTACAGTTTACAATGCAAGACCACCAGCTGTAAGAGACCCCTTTTCTTTCTTAACTCATGTGATGTCTTTACCCTTTACCATTCATCAAAATTTCAGACATGTCCAAAGCCAATGAACTAGCAGATGATAATTTAGATGTGGCTCAAATTGTGGAAGCTGTCTTTGATAGGGTAGAAAATATGGGAAGAGGAGAAAATGCTGTTAATCCAAAGGAACTGCAGATGACAAAATCAATGAGCTCATTTGGTAGGATTTGCTTTTGAAAAAGGAAAAAACACTGTGTGAAAAGGAGAAAACACTGGTGACCAGCATTTTCTCCTTTTCCCACAATGTTTTCAAAAGTCTTATTGAACTGGGCATTAAAAATCAGGATTGTAAGGTAATGGGTTAAATTATTATCCCTTACATGCGTGCTAAAATTTTTTTTATGACCTGTCTACCTTTCTAATGGCAACATTGTGAACTAGGCCATCATAGTAAATATCTGTGTAACTCAGGAAGACAGCTCTTTCCCCACACACACACACTTCACCTGTCCCTTTACCTTTGACAATGGCCAAATATTAAAGTGATATAACTCTCTAGATTTATAGTCCTTCCTGTTCAGGTGAGCTAAAACATTCCTTACCTCCTGTCTACCTTTCTGATGGCAACATTGTGTGCTTGACCATCATTGTAAGTGTCTGTAGAACTCAGGATGAGTGCTCGCTTTCTGAGAGTGCCTCCTTTCAAATTTACAATCAACAATTGCCAAATACCAACCTGAATGGTAACTGAATAACATAACAAACTTGTTCAGGTGAGCTTAAATGCTCCTTACCTTCTGTCTACCTTTCTGACAGCAACATTATGTACTTGACCATCATTGTAAGTGTCTGTAGAACTCAGTATGACTGCTCTTCTGCCTCCAGAAAATCTTCCCTCAACTTTACCATCAACAAGGGCCAGGGAGTAATATTTCTAGAAATACATTTGAAAAGGAAAAATGATGTTCAGTGAGTAATTCTTTTGCAATAGTTGAAGATAACTTGCAATTCTAATCTATTTACATTACTTTATCACTCTGACAAATGTACTGTAATGAAATTAACATTTAATTGCGCAATTACATGCTTTCATGAACCAGAGGAAAAAACTTTTTTCTAAGTTTTCTGTTCTCCTTGTCCCACATTATTATCTTCTCTTTTAAATACCAAATCCGTTATAGGAGTTGCATTTTTTAATCATAAGCTAGAATCAAGTTAGACAAAATCTGTAAAGGAGAGGCACTTATTAATTGTCCGCAAATTAGTTTTAAGGTTGACGCCCAGCTGAGTAGCTCAGTGGTTAGCATATCTGACTCGAGACCTGGTGGTTGTGAGTTTGATACCTGGTTGAGGCAAACTTTCTTTATGGCCTTTGTTCGCCTCTCACCTCTAATGCATGTGAAAAAAGTATTCAGTGACCTGGAAAGAAAGTTGTGTCAGTACTGGTGTGAGAAAGCCAGGAAACACATGCGTAGGTGCACTGACCGCCATGCCATGACCTAAGCTGTTAAAGCTGCGTTAAAACTCCAAAACAATCAATCAATTCAAGTTACATAAATTTTGTATTAGACGCAGCAGTTTTTTTTATTATCATCAGCAATTACTTTCGAGCTAGACCAGTCCAAATCTTGTTGTCTGGTAAAGAGTTAACATGCATCACTTACCAGTACAAATGACATGCAAAATTGTATTATATATAACCATATCTGGCTTATCCCTTGATATGAGCCAAATTCCATTAGTCAACTGCTCATGCTTTGAATTTTGACAAGTCTACATTTTTGTCATAAGATAAATAGAAACCAGTAACTATGTACTCACATCTCCGTTTACTCCCTCAGCTAAAAGAAGTATTCCATTGGGTTTACTTGTAGTGAAAGACGCAGACAGATCTGCCTCTGATCTATCTAAACTGATGCCTTTGTATTCTGCAAAACCGTCACCATAGAAACCAATAGATCTAAATCCCTGCAAAAAGAATAAGACAACATTTTTCTCGTTTTTTTCACAATGATTTCAACAGCCTTATTCCTCCGGGCCATTAAAACCAGGAATTGTTTGGTAAAAAGTTAAATGGAATTGTTAAATGTTCGCTACTGTAAAGGAATATAGTAAGGTTTCCATCAAAATGAGAAGGCCAGAGAGACTCAGGTCTAAATTCACCAACCATTCTATTTTAAGAATTCTCAATGATTTTCAATAAGTACAAAGTAACACAATTTCTGATTGGATAAACAAAATGGTTTAGCCAATCAGAAATGGCATTCCTTTCTACATCTGAAATAAGACTGCAATTTAGACTAGTGGGTGAAGTCAGGCCTTTGGCAATAACACAAAACAACCCATTAGACATGCATGTATGAAAAGACAGAAAGTTCTGACAAAACAAAAACAGAAATTAAGACATAGAAAATCATGTACTTAAAATCAACAACTGACCTTTAACCAAACAAGTCCAATACCATGGGCAACAATTGCGTAAGGGTAGAGCATCAGCTCTCACATCAAAGATTCTGGGTTCAAATCACCTTATGAGCAGGGTCCATCCATGGAACTGCCCCCATTAAAGCATTACTACTGGTTATGGTTTCCAGGAAGCAAACATTGAAAGTGATTAATACAGGTTGTGAGTCCCTGAGAAAAAAGGCTTGTGGGAAAAGGAGAAACTGCTGGAAACCAGCATTTTCTCCTTTTCTAACGAATTTTTCTACTCATTCTATGACAAGTAACATTATTCCAACGGTATTTGAATTGTGCACTACAATTGCTTTCAATTTGGAACAACTCTTTAATTTTGTTGTCTGGTACAGGGTTAAAGAATGAAAAAATGAAAAAATAAATTCAGAGACCAGGCCAATACATACACTTTGTTTGCATCCCTCTGTGACCCCTACAGTAGATTTTCCCTCCCAGAGGTTGATCGTACTGAAGGCAATACGGATCTCTTTCATACATCCAAGGAATGGTTCTGTCACTATTGTAGGCCTGAAAAAGAAGAAAGAAGGTTAATTTCCATTACAAACCCATGCATTCAATACCATAGAATAACAAGGATGTAAGTGAAAAAGTAATGTTATGAAAAAAATTTATTCTTTTTAAATTACTGCAATAATCTTTCACTTATGACCCTTTTCAGTGGCTGTTTTAGTCAAAGGAACAGGTTTGAATTTCAACAAAATTGCCAAAGAATCACAGAGTTTGAAATGCTGCTTCCAGACACTAGTATGTATGCAATACCTCTCTACCAAACGTAAAAGTTTTAGAACAGCCAAACTGAAAGCATTTACAGACAACAAATTCATTGTGGCACAAATGATTAAATTTGTCTCTGAAAAGGTGGAAAACATTGTAGGAAAAGGATAAAATGTTTTCAAAGCATTTTTTTCTAAAGTCATTAAAACTCAGGATTGCTTAGTGAAGGGTAAATAAGGACTTGAGTAATACATAAGATCTTATCATTCTTAGGCACCTGGTTATTTTTCATGTTTTACAAAAATTTTCTTAAAAGTTTGTTTCAGTGGCTGCTCTCTGGAAGCACAAGGGTAGCATGTAATGTTAGAGATGCAAGCTATAGCTCTTTGTTAGAAATGACCTGTAGATTGCTGAATTTAAGAAATGGAATTTTTCTATTTGATAAATAAGTCAAAATATTGCAGTATCAATTTGTATTGCAGTTTAACATAGTTCTAACAGCTTAGGTCATATGGCAGTTAGTGCACCTATGCGTGTGTTTCCTGTTCTCACACCAGTACTGACACAACTTTCTTTCCAAGTCACTACTTATCTCACTATTATCACTACTAGTCACTACTACTTATCTCACATGCATCAGAGGTGAGAGGTGAAAAATCGCTGTAGGGAAAATTTGCCACAACCAGGTATCAAACCCACAACCACAAGGGCACGAGTCAGATACCCTAACCACTGAGCTACCCAATCAGGCTGCAATATCAAGGTTGTTTTGGTCAGAATATGTTATAAAGTACAGAACAGTGTAGATCCAAGTTTAGACTGTGCTCTTTGATCTTGATCTACACTATAAAGCAGATCAAAATCTGTCCACTGCTTGGATATAAAAAAAACTTGCACATGCCTTGTATAGGTTGAGTCTTCACCACATGACAATTTAGACTGGTCCAAATATACACAGATGACAGATCAAATATGGCTCAAATGTTTTGTCTTTGAAGGAGTCAAAAGGATTGTGGAAAAAGGGCAAAGGGTTGGTTTCAATCATCTTCTTTTCCCCCAATGTTTTCAAATACGTCATCCTATGGGGTCATTTAAACTTGGCATTGTTCGAAAAAGGGCTAATTTTTGACCACATAAATCTGGGTTTTTCATCAACATGAGGTAGAAAACTTTATGAGAACAAAGGGGGAAAAGGACATAATGCCTATAACCAGAATTTTCCCCTTTTTCCACCTTATTTTTTACCCTTTCAGAGTCAAACCCCATAAATTGAAAGTCAAACTTTCAACCAAAAATGCTTACAAATCAAACAAAAATGTCACCTGCAACAACGTCTAACCTTTACCATAAAACAAAAAATTAGACTTGTCTAAATGGAAAGGAACTGCAGACGGTAAAATGCCACTCAATGATAAATGTTGTCTTGGAAAGGGAATAAAACATTGTAGAAAATGGAGAAAATGCTGGTTAACAGTACCACACACAACACAAGAAAAACTTGTATCTACACACTGTCAAATACGGTTCCAAATATGGTATGATGATGTATCTTGTGCATGGAATAAGTATGTTTTGATCTGCGATTTGATTAGTCAAAATGTTACATTATAATATCCACCATTCATAAAAACAAAGATACCACCCTCTACACAATTAATTGTTTTATTTTGTTTACCATTTTCGAATAAAATTTCAATAATTGCAATTTTTTTTTTTTAAAGTTGGAGGTATATAATAAAAGGAATATCATGTTGTAGAAACTTTCCTGATGCTTTTATTTGCTTCTCACTTCGTAAGTAATTTTGACATCTTGCTTGACCTTCCGTCTCAGGCCATATCAAATTTTCTCACACTGCTCGAATTAAATACAAACATTTTCGCATAAAATTTCAATAATTGCAATTTTTTTTTAAAGTTGAAGGTATACAATAAAAGGAATATCATGTTGTAGAAACTTTCTTGATGCTTGTATTTGCCTCTCACTTCGTAAATAATTTTAACATCTTGCTTGACTTTCCGTCTCTCGCCATATCAAATTTTCTCACACTGCTCGAATTAAATACAAGCATCACTAAAGTTGATACAACATAACATTCCGTATGTACTGAATTGTATTGAGATTAGCCAATACTGGTAACTTACCTATTATTTTTGTTGTTAATAGCTTCCCTATAAATGTCCATATTAACAGTCGGAGGTATACCACCAAAGAATAAATCAGCGTTTTGCACAGATAATCTTGGATCCCCGGCTGATGACTTTAGAATCTGCTCTTTTTCTCCCACTAACCCTAACACACCTGAAAAAAAGAGAAAGATCACATAAAGTACAGCTAAGACAGTAGCTCTTGCAACAGCCATCATGGCAATGTACATTCATTTCGGTACTGATTAGAACAATATTCCGAAAATGCTCCATTCAGAACATAATTCCAGAACAGTGCATGTGTTCTGAAATATTCCATTCGCACATTCCAGAAGAGCATTCCAGAACACAGAACATTGTGCCAGAACCGGTGAATGGAATACGCCCCTAATAAACCCCCCCCCACCCCCCGAAAAACCTTTAAATCATGTGACAACCTAATGTACATTAGTTGATTAAAATGACAATATTTGAAGAATTTGTTGAATATTTCCTCTAATTTGATTAATATTTCCTCTTAACAATCACTAAAACTCCAAGAAATACAAAACTGGACAGACTTTTTGCTTTGCAAATTGGGTACAAGATAAAGGCTATGTTTTGCATAGCTCCCGGGAGCTTTTATTAGGAGAAATACGGTACACAAATAACTATAAGTAATCAAAAAGTCAGGTTACTTTATCATGCAGTACGTAACATACACACAGTTGTGCATGTAGGGGCTTTCCTTACTATCTATGCATCTTTTCAATCCCTTTTGCCAGACAGCTTTGGATAAATGTTGTGAGAAATAGAATGACATCTCACTTAAAGCAACTACTCTTTTACCCTATAATGTTTTCTATAACACTCCATAATGTTTCTTTCTTTTACTTTCAGGAATTCTGTTCTTTTTTTTTGTCATGTTCTATCTGGCTTTTCATTCTATCATGATTATATTCTGCAGCTGACTCTTTCCATGTGGCTGAATCTGATAACTCTGAACTCTAATTGTATTACTGTCTAAATTCAGAATTTGACAAAGAAAGTAAATAAGAATGGTTTGTGGATTTTGGCCTAGGCACTGAGTTAACATAATTATAATCCTTAATCATAATACAAAGGACATTTTAGAACAGTGAAACATCCGATTTTTAGATGATTCTGCACAGACACGCTACAAGAGAAATAATTAGAGCTATTGCAGGAAGAAAATACCCCTCCCCCTCCTTCCAGTGGTTGCTTTATTTCTGTCTATAGAAAAGAACTAAAAATGTCAGTCTGCTACAGTCACCTAATCAAAATGATTATGGCAGATGTAAAAGTTCCCATAGTTGGAATGCTTCTTTTAAAATCTAAAAGATTTATGGCAAAGGCCCAATTGAAAAATTCAGAGCTTTCAGGTTTACCAAGTATTGTGGTCATCCAGTGGTAGAAGTAAACCTATCCAAGCTTTGAATGGTAGAAATGGTTACCAGCATTTTCTCCTTTTCCCACATTGGTTTCAAAACGTCTTTCTTCTCAAGGTTGTTAAAACTCAGGATTCGTTGATAAAGGGTCAAAGAATTTGTTTAAAATTTTTCGGGCTATTAACACTGACATACAAGATTTCAAGATTTTCAATAACAATACAGTGAAATCTTATCACTTTTAGTGAAAAGTGAGATTACTCCAATCAAAGTGATATGAATAATCAGCAATCGCAAGACAATTTATCAATGAAATTATCAACTGTGATCTATCTAGAGTGAAAAACATATCTGCACATATTTAACAACTATTCTCTACCCATTCAACCTAGACCATAAATTAAATACATGTATGATTAAAATTTGAAATGGTAGAAAGCTTTGTGGGAAAAGGAGAAAATGTAGAAAATGCTGGTTACAAGCATTTTCTCTTTTTTCCACAATGTTTCCAAAAGCCTTTTTTCTTCGGGTCGTTAAAACTCAAGAATGTTTGGAAAAGGGTTAACAGGGTTAACAGTCTGATCTTGCTCTACTATGTATGCAAAAGCACCTGTAATTTTTCCATTAAGGTTAAAGTTTTGCAATTACTTTCCACATTGCAAAGTAGAGTCATCCAAGCAAATCAGAAGAACAGATACAAAATGTCCATAAAACAATATCGTTCTTGCAGTTAGAATAGTTGTTATATATGTTCTATGGTGCAAGTATACTTAGCAACATTTATATTTTTACTAAACTTTCACAGTCATTCTCATATTCAAAATTAAGCAAATGAAAAACCTCTATAAAACCATTTGTTCAATTAATTCCCTCACAGTATTAATCAGTAAACAACCCACAATGCTTTTACAATGTATCCCTCTTCGCGCAATTTTTCTTTATTAATCTAAGGAGATCTAAAAGCAATTTAGCTCATTTTTAAGAGTCATTTTTCTTCTTGCCACAATGCTCTTACTTTTTTCCATGATGTCTTTACCAAATGACAACATTTTAGACTTGTTTAACCCTTTACCACAGGGCAAAATTTAAGACCTATCCAAATTGAAAGCATTTGCAGACGACAATTTCATAGTGGCTCAAATGACGCAACTTTTCTTTGATAGGGTAGAAAACTTTGTGGGAAAAGGAGAAAATGCTGGTTACCAGCATTTTCTCCTTTTCCCACAATGTTTTCAAAAGGCCTCTTCTTCAGGGGCGTTAAAAGGCGTCATTGTGCGGTAAAGGGTTAAATTGATACCTTGAAAGTTGCTAAAATGATGAGTTCTGTCTTTGAAAGAGTATGAACCATTTCTGGAAAATGAGAAAATGTTGGTCATCTGCATTTTATTCTTTCCCATCATGTTTTCAAAAACTTTATTTCTCACGGTTGTTGAAAACAGGAAATATTTGGCAAAAGGTTACACCTTAATTTATGTCAATTTTTAAGACTTTCAAGGATGTAATCACAGTTGTCTGTAGCAAATTAGTTTCTGGAGCTAATGCATCTTCACCACAGAAAAGGTTTAAATCTAATAAAGCATTCAATTTCCGAAAAGTTCTTCAACAGATTGAAAGTCTCGAAAGTCCTTATTCAAATTGTGTGCACGACTGGTAGTAAACCAACAAAATGAAAACCTAAAATCTTCATCTAAAAACAACTACAATGTATATGTGTGTTTCGTCTCTTTGCACTGTGTGAATCCCA